>JAZHEH010003128.1:3675000-4911880 GCA_036589455.1 Ateles fusciceps
AGAGACTGTCTCATAAAAACTTACATTCTGAGTACTGTCAACTTAATTAGCACAGGAAACTTCCACAATAGTTTTTAGCTTATCCTCCTATGAATTGTTGACCTAGCTGAGATAGAAATGTTCAAATTTTGTAAAAGATGACATTACTTTTCTTTTTGCTATGAGTTGCTATGAATCTGCCAATGAAGGAATTGTGTCTATCCATTTATTGCAATACATGCCAAAAACAGAGAAGTGTTCTTTCCGCAAAGTTTAAGAACGGGTAAAAATGTTGCCATCTCCCAGATTATATCAAAACAATTACAAGAAAATCAGTTGACTGTTGTGCACCGTATATATAATGTTTTGACAATTAAAAATATAAACATATAAATCTCATATAAAAGAAAAAATCAGGATTAATATCTGCTGTTATTAATATAGTAGTGTTCCATTCAGATCCAAACATCAGCAGCCAAACCTGCTTGCTAGCAATAGGTAAGATGTCCAGACCATCAAATGAAAATATGTTTGTGTGAATGGATACTCTAAAGAATGCAGAAGTTGGCTGGGCATGGTGGCTCAGGCCTGTAATCCCAGCACTTTGGGAGGCCAAGAGGGCGGATCATTTGAGGTCAAGAGTTTGAGACCAGCCTGGCCAACATGGAGAAACCCTGTCTTACAAAAAATACAAAAATTAGCTGTGCATGGTGGCACACACCTATTATCAAAGCTACTTAGGAGGATGAGGCAGGAGAATCACTTGAACCTGGGAGATGGAGGTTGCAGTGAGCCAAGATGGTGCCTCTGCGCTTAAGCCTAGGTGATACAGTGAGTCTCTGTCTCAAGAAAAGAAAAAAAAACAAAAAATGAACACAGTTGTCAATAGAACGTAAGCTTCATGCACCTGAAGCCATCGTCTTATTTCTCTTAATGCTCCTAGCACTCACAATAATCTATGATATATAGAAGGCATATACTATTTTTTCTTTTTTTGAGATAGGGTCTTGCTTTGTCACCCAGGCTGGAGTGCAGTGGCACAACATGGCTCACTGTAGCCTCGACTTCCCAGCTTCAAGCATTCCTCTCACCTCAACCTCCTGAGTAACTGGGACTACATGGGCACATCACCATGCCCAGCTATTTTTTTTTTATTTTTTCATTTTTTGCAGAGACGAAGTCTCCCTATGTTGCCCAGGCTGGTCTCGAACTCGTGGGCTCAAGCAATCCTCCCACCTCAGTCTCCCAAAGTGCTAGAATTACAGGCATGAGCCACCTCGCCAGGCCACACACTATAAATATTTTAAATAAATTAATGAAGAATATCAAGAAAAAGGCCAACTAATTCAAACTTTCAGAGATGACACATTTGAATCGTTTTGGCAATTATAGACACAATATTTTAAGAACAGATGCCAATTTTAAGAAATAAGCACCAGCATTTTTCATCGGTATGAACTGAACTGTTTTCTCTCAAAATTCATATGTTAAAGCCCTCAAACACAATGTGATGGTATTTGGAGACGGAATCCTTGAAAGGTGATTAAGTTTAGAGGAGGTCATGAGGGTGGAGCCTTCTTGATGAGATTCATGGCCTTATAAGAAGAAACACCACAGAGCTTGTTTTTGTCATCCCTCTCTTTGCCCTGTGACAACACAGTGAGAAGCTAGAAGGAAAGCCACTGTCAGAACCCCATCATACTGGCACCCAAAACTCAAACTCTCCAGAACTGAGGGAAATAAATTTCTGGTTTTTTAGGTGACCCAGTTTATGGTATTTTGTTATGGTGGCCTAAGCTGACATACAGATTTTGGTGCCAAGAAATACCTAAAAATGTAGAAGTAGGCCTGGCACGGTGGCTCATGCCTTTAATTGCAGCACTTTGGGAGGCCAAGGCAGGTGGATCACTTGAGGTCAGGAGTTTGAGACCAGCCTGGCTAACATAGTGAAACCCCATCTCTACTAAAAATACAAAAATTAGCTGGGTGTGATGCTCATGCCTGTAATCCCAGCTACTTGGGAGGCTGAAGCAGGAGAACTGCTTGAACTCGAGAGGCAGAGGTTGCAGTGAGCTGAGATTGTGCCACTGCACTCTGTCTTGCGACAGAGTGAAACTGTCTCAATTAAAAGAAAAAAACAAGGTAGAATTAGCTTTGGAACTAGGTAATGAATGGGTAGAAGCTAAAGGAGTTTTGAAGTGCATAATAAAAATATGGATTTTATATGCGATTCTGGCAAAAGCCCAGAAATAAAATAAGAGGGAAAGTTGGAGAGAAAAAGAGAAAGTTTCCATCTTCTCAGATAATACATAAAATAATGTACAAAATAATGAACAAAATGTAGAAATATAGATGTTAAGGGCCATTCTGCTGAGATCTCAGATGGAAATGAAGAACATATTAATGGAAACTGAAGGAAAGACAATCCTTTCTATAGAGTGAAAAAAAAAAACTTGGGTGAACTGTGTTCTAGTGTTCTGTAGAAGGTAAAACTTGCAGGTGATGAATCTGGATGTTTATCTGAGGAATTTCTAAACAAAGTATTGAAGGAGCAACTTCATTCTTCCTGACCACTTCTGGTAAACTGAGAAAGGAAAGAGTTCAGTTGAAGAAGAAATTGTTAAGCAAAAGGAACCAGAAATTGAAGATTTGGTAAACTCTCACCCTATCCATATTGCAAAAAATATGAAAAAGCTTGCTGTGAAGAAAACACTAGGGGTGTGGTTGAAAAGCCATTAGATAAAATGATGGTGTGTGTAACACATGAACTTAATCAGCCATCTCAATAGAAGCCAGGAATACAGATGGGATTTTACCAGCAAAGACACTGCCTGTTTGAATTAAATAAATTTCTGATTTTTAAGCCACCATGTCTATGATATTTTGTTATGGAAGTCTAGCGAATATATTGCTCAATATGAAAACCCAAGGTTTTGCACCCCAAATACAGTCATGAATGCAGCAAATGAGTGCTACAGGGTTTTTAATGTCATTGAACCAATAAACGTCTCCAACACAAGGTTCTTGATAGGATTTCAAAGAAAGAAAATTAGGATAAATTTGGTTGTCATTTCCAATTTGGGAGTTTGTTAGGCGTTCTTCCTTTAATCACATCTACAAAATACTTTCACAGCAGCACCTAGAGTTTAATGGAATAACTGGGGACTGTAGCTTAGCCAAATGGATACATCAAAATGACCATCACACCAACCATGCACATGGAGGGTGGTGAAGAGGGAAAAGGAGAATGCTGGCATTCTGAACATATTCTGTCCTGGGATAAAAGCAGAATATTTACATGAACAAGCAGTGAGTCATACCCTTTGTCTAATATACTCCTCAAAATTGGTATCTGCTCTTTTTTTTTGAAATGCCTATCATTTGAAAACATGAAATGTTGATCTAGATGAGGGCTACAGAGATGATGAATTTCAATCTCTGTCTCTGAAACATACTCAGACATAGATACATTACTCTCAGATACACAAAGACAGGTATAAAAAAATTAAAACCCTCTAACAAACATGCTGGACATAAACAGGAAAGAAGTGCCTGGGAGTACTCAGAGAATAGACTCAGAATGGGTGTCACCTGTAATAATATCTGAGAGATGGGACTTTTATACCTTGACTATTAGTGAGCAACTCTGATCATGTCAGCCTTTTAATGTACTCCAATTTATTATTTTGGCTCAATGCCTGCATTATTATTATTTTATTATTATTGAGACAGGGTCTCACTCTGTCACCCAGGCTGGAGTTCAGTGGCACAATCATGGCTCACTATAACCTCAAACTCTTGGGCTCAAGCTATCCTACCACCTCAGCCTCCCTGGTAGCTGGGACTACAGGAATGTGCCACCATGCCTAGTTAATTTTATTTCAATTTTTTTGTAGAGATAGGGTCTCACTATGTTCTCAGGCTGGTCTTGAACTCCTGGCCTTAATCAATTTTCCCACCTCAGCCTCCCAAAGTATTAGGATTACAGGCATGGGCCACTGTGCCCAGCCAATACCTGCATTATTTTTTTTTAATTATTAATTTAGTTTGCTACAATATCGTAATTTCAGCAATTCCTACTGAGCTATGGAACTAAATGTTAATTTTCTTAATTTAATCTTAGAAGAATACAGTCGCAAACTGTCCAAGGTCAAAAAATATGTGTGTGCGTGTTGTCTATAATTTGTTGGTTTAGACACATTTCTTATCCCACAGAACAACACTAAGCCAACTATAGATTGGCTTATATGCCATATATTATGATTAAACTTTCAGCTCCCTGACTTCCTGCCATCCTCTTTTAAGAACTCTGATGAATATCCACCATTTGGGGGGAGTCGACAAGATACACTATAAGGCTGCAGGATACTTTCTGAAACTATAAATTTAAAATCTGCCCCACGGTGTTCTTAACATCTAATAATCTAGAGATTTACTTTATGTAAGTAGAATGAGAACATATTGCATAAGGCTACTGCACCTGTCAGAGGCACCAGGGATTACTTTTCTCTGCAGAATCAATTAGCTGCAATAAATGTAAAACACCACTAAAAATAAGAGGAAATTTGGTAGACAAATATTATGGCTAAGAGGAGTCAATGAATCAGTAGGACCACATGTTTTATCATATGTTTGTTTCTACGAACTTCATTTTCATCAGAGTTACAATGTAATTTTCCTGTTGAAGTTATTAAATGAGTTTCTGCTATATTACTAAATTGTCCTACTGAAGTAATTATATGAGTTTCTGCTATATTATTATTATTATAAATTCTACATTAAGAATTTTCAACTTGGTAAACCAATAACCACTTTGTGTCTCAGTCTTCTCGTTTAAAATATGAGAAGAAAAGATCTTTAGAATTACCTCTGAATTGCTTCTCGGCTTTTTGGCTAAGATCAAGTGTAGACCTCTGTCCCAGCATTGTTTTTTATCTGCTTCAAGAAGAACACAACTTAGAGATATATCTATACATAAATTAAAGCAGCATTTGTCTGCACGGAGAAACAGAATCATTCCCATTGGACCTGAAACACCCAGAAAATCTGTGTCCTCCCATCATGCTATTAGGAGACCATCAGAATTTTTTTTTTACCATTTAGGTTACCCAGGAGAAGCTTGCATATTGAGCCCTGGTTAAAAGCTATGAGTAGAGTAAAGACTCTAAACTCCTTCTACCAGTCCGTCTACCTGTCTTCATGCACATAATTAAGCTAAAATTGCCTTTTCCATTTACCTAAAGCATTACTAGTAGGTTCCAATAAGATAAGGTAGGTAAAAGAAGATTGTAAGTCATGAGGTATTGTACATATTTCAGGTGTTACTATTTAACAGAAAAAAGTGCTAAGATATATTCCAAATTATAGCCACTATATCTCCAGGTACTATGCTCCCATCTCCATCCCTAAATCTGGGAACTGGAAGTGACTATATCTGAGTGGCTTGTATCAAACTGTTTCCTCTCCCTTTAGAGAATGTATACATTCTGCATTTCTTCTCAGCTCAACCCTTTTTTCTGTCCATTAATTTCCTAAGATCATTCTTTATTTCACATCTCAGAACCCACTCCAGCGGGGAGATGAAATGAAACATAGTAACAGTGATAATTCCACTTAAGTAAGAAGTAGATCACTCATTCAAGATACTTCAGCCATCAGCCTGTAAGAGATGCCCCTAACATGGTCACTAGAATAACAGGTACAAAGTCCATTGAGTATACTTGATTTCCAGTATTATGTTAATGCCAAGAGAGCAAGGGGTTTTCTGTTTCATTTAATGCTGCATCCCAGTTGCTGGAGTAGTAGAGGCTCAGTTAAAAAATTGGTGAATTATGCTTCTTTAATAATTTCTAAAATATTTCCTTTTTCCCTAGCAGCCCCACTTACATAGCTATTATCACTGCAGTTCTGGTGTAAACCACTGATTCCCTCTCACCAGGGCACTGAGGAAATGCTAGTGTACATACTTTATTCTGATTCGGAACCCATTTATCTCCTTGGTCATGCTAGCTCTGCTCTAGCATCTGAGTCACCCCTCTTGTTTCTTTATCTTATGCTAACAAGATACAGAAACAATATACTGTCAGTTCTATATGGTCACACTAATACTGTCAGTTCTGGGGTCCGAAATGGTATACAGGAAATTCCCTATTTTGTACATAATATATTCCTAAAAATTGTTACAAAGTTTAATATCTGAAAGTTGGGCAATAGACATATATGTTATAGTTGTTTCTACAGAAATCAAACAAGGAAAAAATAACTCCTGAATTACATATTTTTCCAACACGGCTCTCACAGAGCCAAGCAATCCTGTGGGTGGGTATGACCTTCATGGGTATCTGGGGATTGCTGACTTGAAAGCCAGTTGGTCATTTCCTTGTCCTGCCACAAGCAATTAGTCCAGCGTTCTCTTCCCCCAAAGACCTGCCACCTCCCACCTGGGACCCTTCTAACAAAGGCAGGTCAGGAATTCAGCCTCCAATCTGAACCCGGTTAGTTTTTGAAGCAAAGAATAAAGGGTTGTTGTCTCCTGCCCACATCTCCCAGCCAGGCTGAGGATAGAGAACATCACCAGGCTGCACGGCTACCTGCTTCCAGCCCAGCACTGCCCATTCCACTTACCACCATCCCACGTCCCCACTGAGGAAGCTTTGGAGTAGAGGAAATTTGAGCCAGGAAAGCAGATACCTGCCCTGAATGCCAGCCTAGTTAGAACAAGAGGGGAGGATGAGAATCCAGACTCACGCAATATTTTGAAATTATTAGATAGCTCAAGGCTGTCCAACCTGCAGCCCAGGATGGCTTTGAATGTGGCCCAACACAAATTCATAAACTTTCTTAAAACATTATGAAATTTATGGGGTTTTTTGTGTGTTTTTTTTAGCTCATCAGCTATCGTTAGTGTATTTTATATGTGCTCCAACACAATTCTTCCTCTCACGTGGCCTATGGAAGCAAAAAGATTAGACACCACTGAAGTAGATGATACATAGATACATAGAAAATGGAATTTGGTGTATGCCATGTGTGTCAGTGTCTATCTAAGGTGTCAAAGTTAAGTGAAATGTGAACATAGAACGTGGCACACTGCACGGTGCTGCCATCTGCAAGCACTCAGTGTTCACTCTAAACTGCTACACCTACTCCATTACTTATTATGTTATTTCTCTAGCAATTTTCCCCCTTTGATACTTTACAAATATGAAATACTGGAAATGCATAGCAGTAAAACTCCTATGAAGTAAACACTCCGCTACTGCATTCTATAAAAATGCCTCCTACAAAGATATCTGCTGTAGTCACACAGGGTAAAGGGCGTCTTAGATGTGTTGAAGACTTTCCAAACTGAGTGTTACCAAGAAGATTCTTCCCCTGAGTCAAAAGCCATTTCTTCTGTACCTATGCTCCTTCTCCCACAATCAACAGTTCCCCTAACTGAAGTAATGTTAAAAAAATAAAAATTAAAAATAAAAAATAAACCTCAGCTGACTACCCTCTGGGGTTTTTAGAATTTGCCAGTTTTATGCACATGTGGGTTACCAAAACACATGGCTTCATATAAAACTAGCATTGCAAACACCTCTATAAGTTTATATTTTTACAGATGAACTTTCTAATATATCTTTAATGTTAAAAGGCACTTATACATACAGAAATGACATATTCAACTAGAAAAAAATTTCGCCATTCATATATTGTTTATCATACAGTTCAATTATCAGTAAAAACTAGAGAGTTAAACTGAACTCACGTGGATTTTGAATTCTCTGATTCTATGAACCTAGACCACGTGTATATCTGTGTATGAATCACAATTTATGTAATTTTATATTTATATTATGTATATATAATTTTATTTTTTATTTCCATAGATTTTGGGGGAACAGGTGGTATTTGATTACATGAATAAATTTTTTAGTGGTGATTTCTGAGATTTTGGTGCACCCATCACCTGAGCAATATATACTGTACCCAATGCATAGTCTTTTATCCCTCACCCCCCTCCCACCCTTTCCTCCAAGTCCCCAAAGTCCATTGCTATACAGTATATATATATATATATATATATATACTTCTTTTTTAGAAAGAAAAGAAAAAGAGAGAAAGAGAGAAAGAAGGAATAAAAAGAGAATGAAAGAAAGAGAAAAAAGAAGAAGAAAAGAGGGAGAGAGAATGCGAATCTTGCTCTATTGCCCAGGCTAGAATGCAGTCTAGAAATGGATATTAAAAAGCTCTTTTATACTAATAATTGTGTTACACAATGGAGACAGGAAGGAATAAGGGAGGAAACAAACAGCCAACCAATATTTCATTTAAACCTATAAATGCTATGCAATTGCTGGGGAGTGATTTACTCCCAACCATGTGGTCACTTTTAGAATAAATGTGATGTTACTGAAAAAAAATGTATCTTTTGTGGATATGGAGTAGAGAGTTCTGTAAATGTTTATTAAGTTTACTTGCTCGAGGTCTAAGTTCAAGTCCCGGGTATCCTTGTTAACCTTCTGTCTTATTAATCTGTCCAATATTGACAATGTAATGTTAAAGTCTCCCACTATTATTGTGTAGGAGTCCAAGTCTCTTTGTAAGTCACCAAGAAATTGCCCTATGTATCTGGGTGCTCCTATATTGGGTGCACATAGACTTAGGATCGTTAGCTCTTCCCGTTACATTGATCCCTCTACCATTATACAATGTCCTTCTTATCTCTTTTGGTTTCTATTACTTTAAAGTCTATTTTATCAGAGATGAGAATTGCAACTCCTACTTTTTTTTTTTTCTCTCCATTTGGTAGGCAAATCTTCCTCCATCCCTTTGTTTTGAGTCTCTGTATATCCTTGCATGTGAGATGGGTCTGGATGCAGCTTATGAATGGGTTTTTTGGAATGGCTGATACTGGTTGTTCCTTTCTGTATATAGTGTTTCTTTCAGAAGCTCTTGTAAAGCAGGCCTGGTGGTAATGAAATCTCTGAGTACTTGCTTGTTCGTGAAAAATTGTATTTTTCCTTCACTTATGAAACTTAGTTTGGCTGGATATGAAATTCTGGGTTGAAAGTTCTTTTCTTTAAGGATGTTGAATATTGGCCCCCACTCTCTTCTGGCTTGTAGGGTTTCTGCTGAGAGATCAGCTGTGAGTCTGATAGGCTTCCCCTTGTGGGTAACCTGACCTTTCTCTCTGGCTGCCCGTAGTATTTTCTCCTTTGTTTCAACCCTGATGAATCTAATGATTATGTGCCTTGGGGTTGCTCTTTTTGAGGAATATCTTTGTGGTGTTCTCTGTATTACCTGGAGTTGTGTATTGTCTTGCCTTGCTAGGTTAGGAAAGTTTTCCTGGATAATATCCTGAAAAATATTTTCCAACTTGGATTCATTCTCTTCGTCATATTCAGGCACACCTATCAAACGTAGATTAGGTCTTTTCACATAGTCCCATATTTCTTGGAGACTTTGCTCATTCCTTTTTACCCTTTTTTCTCTAATCTTGTCTTCTCGTTTTATTTCGTTAAGTTGGTCTTCGACCTCTGAAATCCTTTCTTCTGCTTGATCAATTTGACTGTTAAAACTTGTGCATACTTCTCAAAGTTCTCGTATTGTGTTTTTCAGCTCCATTAGTTCACTTATATTTCTTTCTAAATTGTCCATTCTCGTTAACATTTCGTCAAACGTTTTTTCAAGGTTCTTAGTCTCCTTGCATTGGGCTAGAACATGTTCTTTTAACTCACAGAAGTTTCTCATTATCCACCTTCTGAAGTCTGATTCTATTGATTCCTCACATTCATTCTCAATCAGGCCTTTTTCAATTGGTGATGAGGCACTGCAATCCTCTGTAGGAGGAAAGGCATTCTGATTTCGGGGTGTTTTCAGCCTTTTTGCGCTGGTTTCTTCCCATCTTTGTGGATTTATCCACCTGTCGTCTGTGTAATTGCTGACTTTCAGATTAGGTCTCTGAGTGGACGTCCAGCTTGTTGGTGGTAAAGTTTTTTCTGTTTCTTAGTTTTCCTTCGGTGGACGCCCCCACAGTATATATTTTTAATCAATGCCTACTGTCTCTGAATCTTCAGTCCCACATCCTGTCCTCCAGGGGGAGAACCACGGACCATAATCAGAAAGTCTACCGAAAACTTGAATAAGGAGACTAAAGGCAGACTTTCATATTACTAAATTAAAATATGGACATTGTCCTCTGAAGCTAGTAGCTTCAAAGAACTAACACTGAAACCAACCAGGTCCCTATGGTATAACTAATGCCCTCATAAATCTTCAGATGAGAACCTCTTGACAAATATGGAGAAGGACTATGCTCAATACAGGAAGCAGCCTCTTTCTGTAAAAATCCACAAAAAAGATGCAGAAGGGAAACACACTACTATGAGAGAGACTTCCCTAGAAGCCTTTCTGCTCTCACTGCCTAATTTTCACCCTTAGAAAAAATGAGAGAAGTGGGGAAGCAAATTCACTTACAGCTAGCATTCACAATGTGTTGGTGTAAGTGGGTGTTGTGTGGTAACTCAATTGTAATGCAAATCCTTTACCTGTGAGAATCAAACCCGACAAGTTTGCTGACACAATCAACTGAGTAATTCCTGGAACTATATCTCAGTTGGAGTGGTTTAGGTTAGGTATAGGATAGCATTTTTAAAGTGGACATTTTGAGGGAAGGCCTTAGATAATTTAGTAGACAGGTTAGAAATAAAAATACATCTGTCTTCATAGTAGCAGATACAGAGGTACAGTTCAGTTTTGAATGACATCGCCATTATTTTTAAAGTGGGCTACATGAAAGTTTAATTGTAGAACCTAGATGATGGACTTACAAATATTCACTATATAATTATTCCAACTTTTCTGCATGTTGTAAGTTTTTTATAACAAAATGTTGAACTAGGCAGAGAGGAACTCAAGCCATACAGGAGTTAGTCCACTGAGCTCAGTTTATCATGTACTACATTCTCCAACACACACTGGTAATGTAATTGAGCAGCCTCAGTGCAAAGATGATCTAAATGGTTCTCCAGATTTGGATGCATGAGCTCACTTCTGACCATTAGAATGAACTTTAACAGCAAAGCACTTTAGAAAATAGTAACCACTCATGATTGGGTAAATTTCTGTGGGTAAATAAAGATGAAAAAAATCCATCTTTATTCTTTTACACAGGAAGCCAGAATCATAGTGAAAAAGACCTTGGCTTTGAATTATAGCTCAGATCTCTACCCCACTGCTTATATACCGACCAATATGGTTTGGCTGTGTCTCTACCCAAATCTCATCTTGAATTCCCATGTGTTATGGGAGGGACCCAGTGGGAGGTAATTGAATCATGGGGGCAGGTCTTCCTGTGCTGCCCTCGTGATAGTATGTCTCATGAGATCTGATGGTTATTATAAGGGGGAGTTTTCCTACACAAGCTCTCTCTCTTTGCCTGCTTCCATCCGTATAAGACATGACTTGCTCCTCCTTGCCTTCCGTCATGGTAATGAGGCTTCCCCAGACATGTGGAACTTAAATCCAATTAAACCTCTTTCTTTTATAAATTGCCCAGTCTTGGTTATGTCTTTACCAGCAGCGTGAAAATCCACTAAGACGCTGACCAAACCTCCTGATCCTCTCCCACTACAGCAAGAAAAAACAAGATACTAATTTCCATTTTATACAGTTGATGTAAGCATTGAATAAATAGATTTTTATAATTCTAAGCACAGTATGAACATATCATAGGAAACTTTTGGTTATGATTTCACATTGGCGGCGCCTCTTCAGGGCAAAAGTTTGTCTAGAACTTTTAAAATTGCTTTTAGGTAATGGGATGTCAAATTATCATCATTATTATTTTATCAAGAATGCTGAAAATATAGATAAATTCTGTTAACCAGACTCTGTCTTCATTAAATTAGTACATCTAACAGTAAAATATTGGGTTGCTGAATGATGACCCCAAAGTAACTAAAAATCGTGAAGTTTCTACTGAATCATGTAAGTGCGATGAAGGGAAGGAAAAGGGAAAGACAGCTGTCCACTCTCCTAAAACTCAGTTCCATCTCAGCCTACCTCCTATTTTATTCATCAAGATATGGAGAAAGAGAAAAGGAAACAGCATGAGATAAATCTTATAAAAGCAGTTTAATTCTTTTTGTCTAGCACATTTCTTTTTTTTTTTTTTTTACCTAATAATGTTAATACACCCAAATGCTAATGGAGCATACTTATTTTTGTCACTACCTAAATAATTATTTTATAACATATTTATGCATTAGAAAATAAGAAAGAATCAAATATGCTAAATACAATGAAATATGTAAGAAGGTGAGGAAATTTACCCATTATATTCAGAAATGCATATTGTTTTAAAATTCAGCATGACAGTTTTTCTTCAAGATAATAAAAGAGAATTTTGGCTTTAAAGAGTTAATGAGAGAAATGAAAATAGTTATTATTATATTATTAGTCTTGTTGGGGTGGCTTAAATGGGGTATGCGCCTGATGCACTGGTTGCCATGGTGTATATTGTTGCATTCTTCAAACAGAGCATAAAACAGTTCTGTAACCAATAACACGGGTTGAAAGAATGCATTCTACTGCACAGATTACAAAACAGCTTTCTCATCTCTCCTTTTTTCTAGAAACACCAGGAGGAGCCACAAAATGTATACTAAATTATGAGATTTTTCTAGAACCGCTTAACTGAACGGTATAAACAGTATGTTCTTAGTAGTACAGTTTTGACTTTGACTAGTTTTTATGTCATTTTGTTCCCATCTACAGGGCACAGCTTCCAACAGGGATTGATTGGTCACATGAGAGTCACAGATCACACCCATGGTGCCCTCTACCCTCTCTGAATCCTCAAAGGTCTCTTTTTAGTTCTCTTCAACTTTTCCTCTTGGACATAGGCACTGTAAGTTCCCCCCTTAGCTTATGATATTTTACGTTTAATGTTTTTAAATTTCTTGTGTCAACTCAATTCTGTTTTCAAGAACATAGCAATAACTATGTGTTTTTAAAATTAGTAAGTATCTTAATTACTAATCTAAAATTAGTAATTAAGATAATTTGTTGAGAACAATTATCTTCTTATGCTACCTAGCAAATTTTCAGAATTGGCTAAATTCATATTCTTCATACAAATTAGATCACTCTGCCTTTGTGATTACTTTGTATTGATAATTCTATAAAATAATCTGACTTTTCAGCATTTGTCAAAGGTGATAAGTATGTCCCAAAATTTAATGCTGGAGATTACTCACCTCTAACTAGAACCATTTTTCTCCCTTCAGCTTCCATACCCCATGGATTCTATGCTATGGCCCATCAATGACCACATCTCCTGCATCCGCCTCTTCCTCTATCTTTCCCTTAAAAAAGATATTTATTGAAGTTACTTCCTTTGACCAGTCTTCTCTTTCTGTAATCTCTTCCTCAGTGACCTCATCCTTTCCTATGGCTTCAAAAATATCCTTTATGATGACACCCAACTCAGTCTAAGAAAGCAATAGTCACAAAGAACTGAAACAGATTTACAAGAAAAAAACAAGACCATTCAAAAGTGGGTGAAGGATATGAACAGACACTTTACAAAAGAAGACATACATGAAGCCAACAAACATATGAAAAAATGCTCATCATCACTGGTCATTAGAGAAATGCAAATCAAAACTACATTGAGATACCATCTCACGCCAGTTAGAATGGCGATCATTTAAAAATCTGGAGACAACAGATGCTGGAGAGGATGTGGAGAAATAGGAACGCTTTTACACTGTTGGTGGGAGTGTAAATTAGTTCAACCATTGTGGAAGACGGTGTGGCGATTCCTCAAGGACCTAGAAATAGAAATTCCATTTGATCCAGCAATCCCATTACTGGGTATATATCCAAAGGATTATAAATCGTTCTGCTACAAGGACACATGCGCACGAATGTTCATTGCAGCACAGTTTACAAGAGCAAAGACCTGGAACCAACCCAAATGCCCATCGATGATAGACTGGACAGGGAAAATGTGGCACATATACACCATGGAATATTATGCAGCCATCAAAAACGATGAGTTCGTGTCCTTTGTAGGGACATGGATGAACCTGGAAACCATCATTCTCAGCAAACCGACACAAAAACAGAAAATCAAACACTGCATATTCTCACTCATAGGTGGGTGTTGAACAATGCGAACACATGGACACAGGGAGGGGAGCATCACACACTGGGGTCTGTCGGGGGGAAAAAGGGGAGGGACAGTGGGGGGGTGGGGAGTTGGGGAGGGATAGCCCGGGGAGAGATGCCAGATATAGGTGATGGGGGAGGAAGGCAGCAAATCACACTGCCATGTGTGTACCTATGCAACAATCTTGCATGTTCTTCACATGTACCCCCAAACCTAAAATACAATAAAAAATATATATTAAAAAAAAAAGAAAGCAATAGTCTCCAATTTTTCCCTTCATCCTTCCTCACTAAACAAATATTGTGCCTGTACTAGTTTGCAATGGCTGCTGTAACAAAGTACCACACATAGTGTGGCTAAAATGACAGAAATGTATTTTCTCACAGTTCTGAAAGCTAGAAGTCCAGGATCCATGTTCCTCCTGAGAGCTGGGAGAGAAGGATCTATGCCAGACCTCGCTCTTCTGCTCGTAAGTGAGCTTGTCCCTGTGTCTCCACAACATCTTCTCTCTGCGCATTCCCGTATCCAAACCTCTCATATGAACACTAGCTGTATTGGATTAGGGCCTCCCCAATGGCCTCATTTTAACTTACTCACCTCTATAAAGATCCTATCTCCAATTAAGGTGACATTCTGAGATACTGGGAGTTAGGACTGCAACATATAAGTGTTTGAAGAGACAGAATTTAGTCCATAACAAAAGTTATACAATTACATTGTATTGAGATATGATTATGCAATTAAAACTTGCAAAATTCATACTACCTCCTCATAATTATGAGGAAGAGGCTAAGGTCAACCTTCATGTCAAAGACCCAAGAAAGAAGTAGATCTACAGACTAGAATCAAGACAGGCCCCAGCTAGGGAAGAAAGAGGAACTGACCTGTCTTGCGCAAAAATCTTAAGAAAAAAAAAATGGTAGAACTGAGATCCTGGACGACCATCACATGGAGGGAGACCAGGAGCTGGGAAAAAATGTATCTACACACCTGTAGCTGGTGCCAACTGAACCTAGAACACAGCAATATTTCATGAACCAAATTATCGGCCACGCTTCATATCTTAAAAAAATTACTCTCCAGTTCAAAATCTCTCAAATGCTCAGTATTCTATGGCTTCTTCTCAGAGATGGACAGTGAACATTTATAATTTCAAAACTAAAAGTCCAGTAAAAATAAAGTAAAATAAAATACTATTTTCATAATTGAAAATTTTTTTTTCTTCTTTTGACTCCAGCATTTCCAAACTTTTCTTTTTTATTCACAGACCAAAAAGCTCTGTTTTGCAGAGCACACTGAGAAGTGCTGAGTTTGCTGAAGCTTTTGTTAAACATTTAAACCTTGTCTCAATTGAACTAGAAAGAATTAAGGGAAGGGTCATTGCTGTTCTCTGTACCAAAATGAAAGTTTCACTGCTTCCGTAAACATCAAGTTGATAGGGACAACTGTTGAAAGGAACAGAAACCCCTTCATATCCCCACTCCCAGGAAGATATGTTTCATGATTGTTGAATGAATGCAGTTAGGGTCACAAAATCTGGCCCCCACCCAAGCTTGGAATTTTGAGATTTGTTTTAACGAAAGAGGCATTACTTCACAATTCCAAATTCCTATCTCTAGTCCAAACATCCTTTAGACTTTCAAATTTCACAGCATCTTTTTTCTTTTCCACCGCTAATATTCTCCTATGCCTCTTCCTTAGGTATACCAGCAAAAAGAATAACTGCAATACTCACTGCCAGAACAGAATTCACTACCGTCTTGTCAAGCTGGTTCCTCCTTCTGATTTTATTACTCCTGTTAAAAGAACCATCACCCTACCAGTCTCTCAACCTGAAACTTTAGTCTGTCATTCTTTCCTTTATTTCTCATCCATGAAGGTACCAAATCCCATGGGTTCTACCTCTACGAGGTCTCTTTCATTCCAGGTTATCGCCCTATCCCAGACCTTCTCATATACACTTTTCAAACAGCCTCTTAACTGTTCTCAATCTGCTTCCCTCCTCTTCCTCTTCATCCCTTGTATTTCCACTGGTTAGTTTTCATGAAGGCAACTGTGACATTTCTGTACAACCTCTGATATCTTGCCATTGCCTATCAAGTCAAACACAAACTGGCATTACGCCTAGGATTTCTACTCTGCATTTCAAGCCCAAATTACTTGTCCAACTCATCCTTTTCTTAATCATATGCCAGGGAAGCCTTGAGCATGCACTTAAGCACATCTCTTCCATTGTTACCCGAAACGTTCTCCCTCCACACTCTTCCTTCCATCTCCTCCCAGATCCATCTCAAATATTTACACTTTCACCCTGACCTACGGTGTAGTGAAATGGTGAACACAAGTGTATACAAGCCTTGTTATCAGGCAGATCTTGCTTCATAACTCAACTCTGCCTCTCATCAGCTGTAAGCTGTTGGGCAGCCTCTCTAATCCTTACTGCTCTCATGTGTTAAGCAGCCAATAATAAGCTTCCAATTTGCTACATGTATTTTTCATAAGAATTAAATGAAGCACATGCTTGCTTCTGGCACATAAGCATTACCATTAGGATCACTGAAATCTTTCCCAATTTCCTATATTCTGAAATGATCTCTCTCAATGAAAAATCTCACAATTTAAAAATCGTACTTTATAATCAGCTTTAATAACAGAAATATATTCTGCCCTGAGCACCCCAAAGAAAAAGACTACAGCTCTGTTAGCATTTGCTAGCACACTTGACACAATACTTTGATTAGAGCATTCAGTCCATGTATGTTTAAATGAACTGAGGTGACATAGTTAAGAAGGGCCCTCATTTGCAATACTTTTTTCACAAGCAGAACTTAATGTCCTTCTTCATCTGCCATTCACAGTAACCTACTGTTGATGGCAGCGACAGCCCGTCCAGAGTGGTCACCATGAAAACGCTGGCTGCAGCAGGGGGAGGTGCAGCTGGGGTTGCACATTCCATGGGGCCAGAGGGAGAGGGGAACAGGCGGGAACCCCATCCCCTACCAAGTTTGCAGTGGGAGCCCATGCTCTCCCTCTCGGTGGCAGCTACAGCCACCCAACCGCAGCTCCGAACAAAGGCATTCTGCTCTCGGGGGACCCGGGAATTCCCTGCACCTGCAGGCTCAGAAGTGCCTGCTCCCACTCCCCGACCTGTCCCCACTCTCAGCGCCCCCCTCTGGTGTGGAGCAAAGTTACAGCCAAGCCCAGGTGTTGTTGCAACCCAGGTGTGAGCGTGTTTGGGGCAGGAATAACATGCCAGCCCCCTGCTGCCTCAGCCCCCTCTAGGCTTCGGGAGCTGACGAGTGTGGAAGGGAGGCCAGGGGGAGTGGCTGAGGGCAGCTCTGCCTGGGCCTGCAGATGTCCCTCAGCACAAACAGCCTGGGCGCGTGGACAACATGTTGATATCAGGAGGCATATAGGTTACTGGACGGAAAGGGGCAGGTTTCCAAAGAAACCCCCACCTTCAAGCCAGGGAGGGCCTGAAGCCTGGGGCCAGGCTGCCAGTTCCAGAAGGAATCTACCACAGAAAGTAAGAACTTATCCTGCTTTTCCCAAGCCTGCCCATGGCCACCCAATCAGCACATACATCCTCCCTTCTGAGCGCATAAAAACCCCCCAGACCCAGCTGGACTCACACCCAGCCAGACCCACATGAATGGCAGGACTACCAGCTTCAAGAAGGAGCTACCCACTTTGGATGTCCTCGACTTGTCTGGACAATCTGCCTGTGGAAAGCACTACCCATTTTGGGTCTCCTGAGAGCTGTTCTGTTGCTCAGTGAAACTCTTCTCTGCCTTCCTCACCCTCCAGTTGTCCACGTACCTCATTCTTCCTAGATGCGGGACAAGAATTTGGGACCCGCCATTTGGTGAGACTGAAAGAGCTATAAGACGAACAGGGCTGCTCACCCCCTGCTCACCAGGTTGCAGGTGATGAGAAGGAGAGAAGAGCTGCAGCCCTTCAGGAGCCCAGACCTAGGGGCTCTCTGAGCCAGGGCTGTGACACCCTCTTTGGGGCTCTGCAGTTCCTGAAATCTCCAAGCTTCTAAGCACCACCATGTTCCCCAGTACCCACTGTGGAAGCTGCTTGCAGTACACCTGCCCCGGCCACAGCCTGGCATGGAGCTGGTGCCTGGACCAGCACTTGGAGCTACCTGCCTTGCTGCAGCCAGCACACCTGGCTGTGCGCAGTGGCGGGACCCCACACTCACCAGCACACCCCTCGCCACTCTGCACCTGGCTTGCCCTTGGCAGGCATAGGATCTAGGCTGGTAGCACGAGCCAAGCACAGCCTTCCGGGCTGAGTGGTCAGAATGAGCCCGGCAGGCCTGAGCAAAACTCAGGCAAAGGTGCCACTGGCCACAGAGGCTTCCGACTGGAAAAGAAACACCCAAACAATCCTGTGACATTGTTATGCTATTACTTCTTCTATGGTAAAATATGGACACCTGGTCCCTGAGAGACAAATAACCTACTCAAAGTCACATGTTAGTGATCTACAGAGTCAAGATATGAGCACACACAGTTGGCTCCAGTATCAGTACCCTGAGCACATGCTATGGTCTCTTTAGAGTAAAAAGGTGAAATGACTATGTCAAATTCATCATTGTTGAGGCATTTTCAAATTGGTAAAATGCAGGCTTAGAAGCATTAAATAACTGGGAAATTCTTTAATGGTATGGAAACAAACCAAATGCCCACTGAGAGGTAAATGGATAAATGTGGCATAAAGATAACAGTGGAATATTATTCAGCCTTAAAGAGGAAGGATATTCTGATACATGCCACATTGTGGATGAATCTTGAAGACATTATACTAAGTGAAATAAGACAGACACAAAAGGACAGATCCTATGATTCTGCTTACCTGATATACCTAGAATAACCCAATTCAGAGAGTTGGAAAGGAGAATGGTGGTTGCCAGGGGCTAAGAAAAGCAGGAAACGAGGACTTACTGTTTAACGTATACAGTTTCGGTTTGGGAAAATGAACAAATTCTAGATTGTGATGGTTGCATAGCAATGTGAATAGACTTAACCAATCCACTGTACACTTAAAAATAATTAAAATGGGAAGTTTTATGTTAAGGGTATCTTACCATGATACAAAAAAAGTGGAACAAAATTACATTGAAAATTCCTAGGAATGGAAATTTTTAAATGAAACTAACAGAAAACAAATTTTTTCTTTTTGAGACAGAGTCTCACTCTGTCGCCCAGGCTGGAGTGCAATGGTGTGATGTCAACTCACTGCAACCTCCGCCTCCTGGGTTCAAGTGATTCTCCTGCCTCAGCCTCCCAAGTAGCTGGGATTACAGGTGCCCACCACTATGCCCAGCTAATTTTTTATGTTTTTAGTAGAGACAGGGTTTCGCCATGATGGCCAGGCTGGTCTCAAAATCCTGACCTCAGGTGATCCACCCACCTTGGCCTCCCAAAGGGTTGGGATTACAGGCATGAGCCACTGCACCTGGTCCAGAAAACAAATTTAAAAAGACTAATAATTTTTTTAACTTGAATCTTATTAAAAAATTAATTCATTCCAGGGACATGGATGAAGCTGGAAACCATCGTCCTCAGCAAACTAACACAGGAACAGAAAACTAAACACTGCATATCCTCACTCATAAGTGGGAGTTGAACAATGAGAACACATGGACACAGAGAGGGGAACATCACACACCAGGGTCTGTTGGGGAGTCGGGGGAAAGGGTAGGGAAAGCATTAGGAAAAATACCCCATGCATGCAGGACTTAAAACCTAGAAGACGGGTTGATAGGTGCAGCAAACCACCATGATACATGTACACCTATGTAACCAACCTGCACGTTCAGCACATGTATCCCAGAACTTAAAGTTTAAAATAAAAATAAAAATTAATTCAAAATTTCATTCATTCACGCTTATTAAATGTTTAATGAAGAATTAAGTAAAGGTAGATATTAGAAATAATAATCACACTTAAAAGAAATTCACAAAAGATATTACACTCGATTTAAACTCACTTTTCAATTTTCTTCATATCTTAAAATTCATATAAAACATTTCTTAAAATTGAATTTCCCAAAGTACTTTCTGATTTCAACAGTTTGTACCCTGTTGAAATAAAAATGTACTCTGCTATTGTTAATTTTAAAAAATGGTATTCTTTAAAAAGGTAATTCATAATAAATAACTGAAAAGTAATTTTTTTCCACATAGAAAACAGCGAAGCAATTTGACATCATCATCTCCTTGTTTTTTTAAGATTACAGTAAAGATAAAAGAAAGTCATACGAATACAATTTCATTCTTACTATTTGCTCTTTCCATAAAAATCAGTAAACATGTGGCCCAGTATAAACCATTCTTTTAGAAAGGCAAACGCCTACTTCATTTAAGAAAAGAAAACTAAATGAAAGAGTGGAACACAGAATTCCTGCATTCCAGTCTTCTGAATTAAATCTGGTTCGAAGGGGACTTACAAGAACTTACAGCTGACAAACCCCAGGGCTGGATGCTAGGCATGCAAAGATAACTGAGGTCACCCTTTCTACCTGCTTTCAATGAAATGAGTCCAAGGAGGATATAAACACGTACTTAAATACATCTCTGCATTGTGGGTAAAGATTCTAAGAGGTAGACTTCATTGTAAAGGCAGATTGTAGGGTCACAAAGAAGTAGTCAGCACTAAGTGGTAATGTTTTGGGAGCTCTCTTAAAGGAAAAAAAAATGCAAGCCTCTCTTGTTTCGAATGGATGTCTTTAGAAAAAAAAAAAAAAACAAGTACAGCATGAATATCACCTTACATTTCTTTTATCAGTTTACATTTCATTTTAAAACTAACTAAGCAGTTCTCATATACTACTGAATGCAACAGCCTATGATTATTCCCATACTGAAGATGAGGAAGGAGCCTCTCAGAGAAGTAGTCAGCTAAAAATTCCACAGCCAGGCCAGGCACAGTGGCTCACGCCTATAATCCCAGTACTTTGGAAGGCCAAGGCACGCCGATCACCTGAGGTCAGAAGTTTGAGACCAGCCTGACCAACATAGTGAAACCCTATCGGTACTAAGAATACAGAAGTTAGCCAGGCATGGTGGTGCATGCCTGTAATCCCAGCTACTGGGAGGCTGAGGCAGGAGAATCGCTTGAACCTGGGAGGCGGAGGCTGCAGTGAGCCAAGATCACACCACTGCACTCCAGCCTGGGTGACAGGGTGAGACTTTATCTCAAAAAACAAAACATATATATATATTTGTAATTTTCTAATATTTTTAATTTACGTATTATCATAAATAGCCCTAGGTATTACTGGCTGTGGAATATATATATGTATATATGTATATGTATATATTCCATGTGCGTGTATCTATATATGTACATATATACACACACATATGTATATATATATGTACATATATAGATACACACACACACACATGCGGAATATATACATATATATTTTTTTTCCCACAGCCAGTAATACCTAGGGCTATTTATGGTAAACTCTTTTAATTCCTAAGCTGTCTTGTCACTGAAGCTGCTTCACACCAGCATACTCACAAAAGGAAGATGTAGAGAATGTGTGGATTGCCGGGAAAAAAATGAAATAAAATGAAAAAAAAAGTCAGAGCATGTGTGAACATATTCAATTTTCAAACTGAAAAAAATACCCATTAAATATAAGATGGGAGCAACTACTTAGGCAGCTGAGGCTTTCTGAATAACAGCAAATTAAAGATTAACTAAAGCCAGACACAGATTGGTCACATCCAAACGTACCCATAGATGGTACCCATCTATCACTTTTAAAGAATTCCCTTAAAAGGAATGAACTGGCACTCTAATTTGATATTTTAAATGATATATCTGATCATGATAATACAGAGGAACTGCCTCTGAGATCTGTTACCTGATTATTGTTAACATTAAAGAGAAGCATTTGTGCAAAGAAAGGAAGAGAAGGGAGGACTCCAAGAAGGAAATTACTTGCTTCCAGTCCTACTGTATATTATTTATAGAAAGAAAAAAATTAGATGGTTGATGGTATTTGCTTTCAATTCCTAGGTCACATTGGATAAAACTGTCAGCCAGCCGTCTCGATTTATTTCCTTCAGTTTAATTAAACCCATTTTTCTGTAATATTGAATACATCAAACAATGAAAAATTATTTAAAGTTGTATATAATATTTTCCAAAATGTTTTTTAGGATCCAATATTTTTTTCCTTTCAAGTAACTTTTCATATATACCTCAACTATACTTGATAATCTGAAAGCACTGAAGAGATTTTTTTTTTATTTGAAGGAACAATGGCATATTCAAATTCACTCTAGCAAAAAATAAATAATTTTTGAAATAGTCATTATGAACTTAGGCAAATTATGATTTCTGCTAAGTGAACATAAGCATCAATAGAATACACTCATAGTATACAAGTAGCTAAATGGAAGTTCCTAAGCAGTATATTCCTTTCCCAAAAGATGACGTCAGATAGGTAAGTGCCGAAATAGATTTTTCTCAGAAGGGAAAAAGGGCATTGTCTGGACTTGAAGAAAAGCAATGTGATATATGAGAAGTACTGGGCTGACAATGGGTAACAGTTTCTAATCCAGATTTATTTCTCACCAAATGTTTTACATTATTATCCTGAAACTATAGTTAACCCATTTGAAAATGAAAGCGTCAATTTAGACAACCTGAAAAATTCCTTTCTGTGTCATTTCCTTTCTTCTTTCAATAATCCTTCTTCCCTACTTTCAAACAGGCATAGGCCACACCTGTGTTCACCTTTTTTTTTTTTTTTTTTTTTGTATACTTTTGCCAGGGCAAAAATAGGAGCTAAATGAGGAGTGGGAAAGAAAAAAAAACAGAGAAGACATTTCTATGAAGAATGCAAGTCCCCTTTAAAAAACTAGCTAGGGAAATTCAGACCAATTTGTTAATCTTTCTAAACTTCATTGCCTTTTCCTCCAAAGTGTAATAATATAGTTTTCCTGAGGATAAAGGAGAAAATCCATTATGTATTTCCTGATGCACAGAAAGCACTTAATAAATTCTGAATGCTATTGCTATTGTTGATTTCCAGTGAGGAGATGGAAGGAAAGCAACTCTGGTCCAGGTTCATCTGTCGTCTCTTCCTTCCTTTTACTTTCTTTTCCCCTCTCTGCACAGATATCTCACAACTCCATTTTTTGATATGTGATTATCTAAATGGAATATCAGGTATTATGTTAATTTAGTAACAAAAGAAAGCAGGCCTTTTGCGTTAGCATTTGATGCTGTAGTTTCTTCAATCCCTCTCTTTATATTAGACACAGGAAATTAGCAGGGTCCCCTTTTAATGGAAAACGTTTTCTTGCTAAATCTGTGTTGCTTTCCAATTTAGGCCCTTGTCATTGTGTTCCCACAAATGACACAATTTAACAGTGCATGGGTGGATTCTCTAGAGATTGAGAAGGTTCATGAAAATATTCATAAGAGAGGTGTGTCATTTCCCCTCAGCACTACCCACTGCACCCAATTTAGAAAGACAAACTCTCAGCAGATGGGTCTCCTGGCCTCTTTCCAATACATAATTTAAATTGTTTTTCAAAGACACTACAAATCAAAAGCTGACTGATGCTGCAAACAATTTACGTGTTTCAGAGAATCAAGTGGCAAGGTCAGTGTACGGCGCTGCTTTAATTATTATGCCTTTTAATGACTGGCTTTTTAGTGTGATGGCTTGTAGCATGAGTAGTTTGGGGCTTTTCTTGGGTTGTAATAAAACATTTCTTACTTTCAGCCATCTATCCAGTCAGATGGACTGTGACCGACCCCTAACAACAGTGCAGTGGCCCATAAGAAATAAGTTTCAGGTTTTAATTCAGTTCCTTAATGGAGAACCAACTACTTTACACAACCCATCACCCAAAGTATGACCATTTAGAGTGAAGAAACAATATCTAGAAGTGGCCTTGCATCTGCAATATTTAATATTTCAGTCACTATCCTAAATTACGGCACAAAGAATGTGCTCATTAAGTTTGCATAGAAAGCCAGGCGGGGAAGGAAGGCAGAGGCTAGCAACTGAGAAAATAACTTACCAGCTCTCTATGATTATGTCCATTTGGATCCTTTATCAAAAGCAACACAACTAAACTTGGTAAAGAAAGAACAGACAGTGGGATGGAAAGATAAGATGGAACAGCACTGAAATAGAAGCTCTGCAAAGACTTAACTCTGCCATTTGCCACATACATGTACATCTTGAGCACATCACTTTGCTTTTATATCAAATTAAGTATATCTTAATTTGCTAACTATAGTGATAAAAATACCCTGTCACACCTATTTGCTAGAGTTTTATGCAAGTCAAACTGCATCTTTTTAATTTTCAAACTAAACTCATGAAAGACATGTATTTCAGTCTCTGAGGTTAAGGTTCTTTTCCCTGGAAAAAGTCTTTTTTTTCTTTTTTTACCAGTGCAAATGATTTATTTCAATAATTTTTGGAGTACAGGTGGTTTTTGGTTACACGGATAAGTTCTTTAGTGGTGATTTCTGAGATTTTAGAGCACTTATCACCCGAGCAGTGTACACTGTTCCCGTTATGTAGTCTTTTATCCCTAACTCTCCCCCCCCCCAACCTTACCCCTGAAGTCCCTAAAGTCCATTATGTCACTGTTATGCCTTTGCATCCTCATAGCTTAGCTCCCACTCATAAGTGAGAACATACACTATTTGGTTTTCCATTCCTGAGTTACTTCACCTAGAATAATGGACTCCGGCTCCAACCAAGTTGCTGCAGAAGACATTATATTTCATCTATTTTTATTTCTGAGTAGTATTCCATGGTGTATACGTATACCCTGTTTTCTTTGTCCACTTGTTGGTCAGTGGGCACTTCAGTTGGTTCCATACCTATGCAATTGCAAATTGTGCTGCTATAAACATGTGTGTGCATGTGGCTTTTTCAAACGATGATGTCTTTTTCTGGAAAAAAAGTCTTACTGAGGAAATTATATTTGTGGGAGAGTATTAGATTATTATCACATCCCACACTTGCTATTTGTACTGTCCTATGGCTATGGCCACCTCTTAACCCTTCTCACCCAGGCCCTCCCACAGCTTAGCATACACTGACAACTCCCACACACTTATCACCAGGCCCAGGCACTCCTCTAAACTTCAGTCTACCTGACATCCACACTTAGGTGTCTAAGATGCATAGAAAAGTTTCTATAATAATAATAATAATAATTACAGTGATCATATGGACACAGGGAGGGGAACATCACATACCAAAGCCTGTTCGGTGCGTGATGTCAGATGAGGGGCAAAGGGAGGGAGAGCATTAGGACAAATACCTAATACACGTGGGACTTAAAACCCAGATGATGGGCTGATAGGTTCAGCAAACCACCATGGCACATGTATACCTATGTAACAAACCTGCATGTTCTGTACATGTATCCCAGAAGTTAAAGTAAAATGAAAAATAATAATTACAGTGATCACAATAACAGCTGCAGTTTATTGAATACTAACTTTATACTGAGCATTATGCTACATATATTTTAGATATCAATTTATTTTTCTTGCCCTAGCAAGACCCACTTCTCCTCCCTTAACACTACCCTTGGAAGAATAGTAAAAGGGGTCCACCAATCTCTGAGTGATTCTTGTACGTCTTTTTGATAGTGAATAATTGCCAGAGATGGTTCAAGTAGGTTCATCTTAAAGTCAGATAATTAACTTATGCTCACTTTTTTCTCACTCCACCATTGCCCCACTGGAATCATTTTCCCTGAGTGTATTTTAATGTTATGTCTGAGTCTTTCATCACAGGGTACACTGAGGAACTAGCTCTATGACATCTGTTACTACATCTGCCAGAGGCTGTTTTTGAGAACCATGGCACATGTAATTCCAAGCCCCTGACCCTTCACCCCTAATATGAAGCTCCTCAAGATAAACTTGTGTTTTTCTTAAAATAAAAAATTTTCCTTCCCTGAAGGAACCAATGTATTTCTTCTTTCCAACCATCGAGTCTTCTAACCTCTTATATATTCTATTCACCTTGGCTGCCAGAAAATTTACAACACTTTCCAAACACAGCAATTACAATACACCCTTATAACCTACGTACCTATGTTCTATCTTCCACATTGGTCTTGGTTCCTCACACTAGTTTTGTATTATTTTTCAGAAGAACTATCTGAATCTTGGAAATAGGCAAACTAGATTACTGGGTATGCTCTTACTGCAGTGCTGGGGCTGACTTCCTACTTAGTGGCTGTTTACAACTCACTTGGGACAGAGGTTACCTTATAGATTTTGTGCAGTAGAAATGCAAATAAAGTCTGTCTGGTGGAACCTAAGGTATGCTTTATGGCTCTGTTGGGCATTTACCAATTTTATATCTAATTCAGCAATAATAAGTTGCAATAAATCTAATAAAAATCAAGTGCTCTTTGGACCAGTTTTTAACATTTTCCTTGTTCCTTCATCAATTTTTTTCTTTTTTTTTTTTTGTTTTTTTGTTTTTTTGTTTTTTTTGTATTACTAAGTCAGTGCAAAAGTATCCCTCATCAGTTAATAAAGTCAATAAAATCTGTGACGTGTTCATTTTAAATTTTCGTAAGTCAGATTTTTCCCTTGTTAAAAGTAAATTTTAAGATATGTTGTCTAATCATGATTTGTATTTCCCATTTATATTTTTCCATTGTATTATCTGTATTTGAAATTAATTTTTAATTGATGAATAAAAATTGTATATATTTATGATGTGCAATATGATGTTTTGAAATATTATGCATTGTGGAATAGCTAAATCAAGCTAATTAGCATATGCATTACCACACATACTTACCATTTTTGTGATGGAACACTTAAAATCTACTATTTTCCTGATTTTCAAGTATACAATACATTGTTACTAGCTATAAGCATCATATTCTACCAGTTCAAGATCCCTTGAACTTCTTCATTCTGTCTAACTGAAATTTTGTACCTTTGACCAAAATCTACCCACTCTCCCTACCATTATATATATATATATATATATATGTAAATATAGTTATAAGCTGCCCTGAAACATTTGTAGCATAAAGTCATGTAGAAATAAATTAAAATGAGATTACATATATGAACATGTATGTGAAAGCATCATACAAATATATTACTCTTGAATTTATATGTCTTGCCAACCACAGTGGCTCATGCCTGTAATCCCAGCACTTTGGGAGGCCGAGGCAGGCAGAGTTTGAGACCAGCCTGGCCAACATGGTGAAACCCTGTCTCTACTAAAAATGCAAAAAAAATTAGCCCAGTGTGGTGGCAGGTCCCTGTAATCCCAGCTACTCAGGAGGCTGAGGCAGGAGAATTGCTTGAATCTAGGAAGCGGAGGTTGCAGTGAGCCAAGATCGTGCCATTACACTCCAGCCTGGGCAATAGACAGAGACTCGATCTCAAAAAAAAAAAAAAATTATATGTCTATAGATTAGCAG
The DNA here is from genome assembly GCA_036589455.1 of Ateles fusciceps. Taxonomy (NCBI): domain Eukaryota; kingdom Metazoa; phylum Chordata; class Mammalia; order Primates; family Atelidae; genus Ateles; species Ateles fusciceps. The sequence goes on from JAZHEH010003128.1 coordinate 3,702,616, forward strand.
TATTGTTATATAAAACAATATGACAGGGGCTTGCATCAAAAACTGTTTAGAATTATATATTAGCCTTCTCATACTTATCACTAGTGAGACTGAAGTACTCTTACAGCGCTCACCTTACATATGAGAAAATATAATACATATTATCAACTATAAAAGGAGATTGCTGAATAACTGTTATCCATATCTACCATGGACAGACCAATAAGATATCAGCTCACTCTACAGTGCACAAATAGGGTTAGACATAAGAATAAGTATTCTGTAAACAAGATGTCCTAAAATATTTTGAAAAACTGGCTAGATACAGTTTGCTTGAGTTTTTCTCCTCCATGCGATCCAGTTCCTATTCTGCTGCTTCATAGCATCGGTCTCAAGTTCAGAACACAACCTCCCCTTTCCCCTTTTCCTCCCCTTTCCACTCTTTTCCTCCCTAGTCTTTTTCTTTAAGCCTTCCCTGGAAGGTTTAAAGAAAACAGTATGAGGTGTCACATTAATGCCAGGGGAAAACCAATGGCATAAATCAGAGAGGAAGGCAGAAGGTAAGAATTTAAGAGAGAAATCTGGAAGTAAGAGAGAATTTGAGACTAGGCCAACCTAAATGAATGCCTATAGGTAGATAGTCAGCAAATGGCAGATTCTTTCTCAAGAGAAATGAGATGTTGCACATCCAGGAAAAAGAGTGTTCAGGGTGTATCTATGGTCTGTAAAACTAAGTGGAACTGCAAGTCGTTCTTATCAACAGACTTAGTGTGGATTCGAAAAGAGCTCCAGTGTCTGGAGTCTGAAGGGTTTAGATACCATCATTTATTAACTATAAATAAAGCCTTTGGAAAATACCTCCGAGAGCCTCAGTGTTCTCATCAGTAGAATATAGGTAATCACACCTACCTTGCAAACTTATGCTGAGGATTAGACAATGTATACAAAGCCCTCAGCATAGTTACTGGACTATACACAGGGCTATCTGAATAGTTCTGATGTGTAATTATTATTACGGAAGTGAGTCATTCTGAACTGAGACTCTGAGGATGAATCTGAGGCCAAGACACAAAAAGACCCTGTTTCTCTAGGGATCTAGTACCACATTAAAATGGTATAAACAATCAATAAAATCAGTATTAGTAGAGAAATGAACAACTAAAGGGCATGTAAAAATATTAAGTTCTCCAGAACAGATTGTTCAATGATTTAACCCTATGCTAAGCTCATTAAATAATGAAGAATCGTGTCCCTATATAGAAAACGTAAACAATTTCTAATTTGGGGTTCCCTCACATTGTAGTAAAAGCTGCTTTGAATGTTATAATGGTGGTTGCTATGGGCAACAGCAGTCACAATGTGGGAAAAGAGAACGGAGAGAAAAAAACAAAAAGCGTTGATTCTACAGGGAATGTGCCTTTGCAAAATCTCTACATCCTCACCTCTTTGTTCTTAATTTTGGTGGCAGGATAAATTTACCAGAGACAACTGGAAGAAAAAATCTGACCCAGGATTCCATGAGCAATTCATTCTTCAACCAAAGACTGGCTCTTTTCTCTGGGATGGCCATCATCTTCAGCCAAGGGTGTGGCATAGGAGAGATGAGATGGGAAATGGCACTGTCCAGCTGGTTGGGATGGGCCTTGTCCATGGGGAGGTGACAGATGTCCCAGCCAGACTGACCCAACATCTGAAAGTAAAGTCTGTTGCTGAGAAGATCAATGCATCTGAACATTATTCAGCAGTACCACCACCTCTATGAATCCTGTGCAGTAAGTAATACAGAACTCAGTTCAAGAATTATACAAACCTACTAATAATTAATGGTTCATAGGAAAGTCCTTCAGGTGAATAAGCAATTGAAAAAAAGTTCAGTGTTTCTGAAAGTTACACATTCTATGACTGGGCAAACCTCTCTGGAATAAAAAAGGTGAGACATTGGGGGGAAAAAACATAAAAATCATCTTCTAATTTTACCAACTAGTGGAAGTAATCAACTACCAACTACCAGGAAAAAGATGTCTGTATGGTATAGGAAATGGGTCAATCAGGAGACTTTTCTTTATGAGGAACAATGGATTCCACAATCTTCCTTGATATATTCACAAGGCTTTTTGTCTTTTCAGCTCAAGCTGAGAGGGGGAAATGATTAAATATTAAAATAAGCAAGCTGCTATCTCTGTTTCTGCCACCCACACTAACGATTTTGCATTCAAGATCTGTCTGAATGTGATTAAAGAGCTAAAACTGTAGGATCCAGCTAAAATAAAAATTGATATAACATCAAAAACATACGGATTTGACAGGATTTTTTTTAAAGAAGACATTAAATCATTTAATGCTTTTGACTTACTACAAATTTTTGCTACAACTCCAATAACTTTGTTTTCACACCTTTGGAAAAGTATACATCATGTCAGTAACCCTTTTTACAGATTTTTTAAAAAGGTAAAAGCCACATAATAATGGGCTACTTTTATCATTTAAGTTACTATTTTGATTATCAAACAGTAGAAAAAGACTTCTGAAGCTCTAAACTAAATGGTGGTGAGGGAAAAGGTTATTACGCTGGGCTCTGCAAGTTTTAGCTCTGACACACAATTATGTAACTTGGGAAAGTAGTTTAACTTCCTTCAGCATCATTTTGCTCACTTGTAAAAGAAAAGATTTAAATTAGTTTAATCTTGACTTGTGGCTTTCAGCCCCAGGAAGGCACAAAAGCTAATCCAGTGTTCATGTCTGCCAAGGGGGAGCCAAGATCATACACACAGGTTCACAAATAGCACGCTCCTCAGTGGTGCAGATGACACTACGTTTACTTCCTTACTTGGAACTCCATACAATACCATCTTATTTCAGGATTTAAAATTAATAAGGACTTATTTTATCAAGGGTTCAACTGAGAAAATTTCTAAATTATCTATAGAGAATATATTTTCTCCTGCTACTCAGAACTGCTTAATGTGGCTTAAGGACACCCCAAAATCACTCTTATACCCAAGGAACCAGCAATTTGCTTGACATGCTACCCCCAAGGCCCTCATGAAGCTTTCTTACATTTATTGACAGTGCTCGCTCAGGCTGAAAATGAGATTTGACCATTCTGAAAGGAGAGGGTCAGAAGGAGTAATACCATATTTAATAAGGTTTTGCAGCATTTCATGCATTGTCAATCAAACACCATAGATTAAGATTTTTTTTAACATTTATAAAACAACTTCCTAATAGGTTTTTAAAAGGCTTATGTAGAATATCTTTTCTATGTCCATGATCTTACATATGACTATGGTTGAAAGTGATACCAAAATATAGACATCTTTAATTCTCTAAAAATCCATTCTAGGTACCAAAATGTTCACCATACATTACTAAAAATGGAAAAACAAGCAACACTGATAAAGGAATATTTTCTGAGAATAGTTACAAATATGAAGAAACTCTTATTACAGAATTGTTAAAAGATTAATTTTTATATATGTTCATAAATTTGCTTTTAAAAAGTATGTGTATATATACACACACACATATGCACATACACATGCACACATATTCATTTGAAAAAAACTGGAAAGAAAAACATTAACAATATTTACCATGATTAATGCAAATAATTTTCTAAATGTTCTGGTAGTATTATGAATTACTTTTATAATGAAAAATAGGTATTAAAAGAGTTATGCAAAAATTGTGTAAACAAAAATTATTTTGCTATATTTCAATATTTTTAATGAGACATATAATCTTTTACAGGGTAGAAGGTATCAATTTAATCAAACATTTATAATGTAATTTGGATTCATAGTATAAATGTGCACAAAGAGAAGGAAATATGTCATAGTTTCTTCCTAAAGTATTTTGAATCCAAATTGATGCAGATAGTTAAATTACCATCAATGAAGATGTTTATAGATTTAGATTTTTTTAAAATTCTACCCTTAACAATGTGAAAACATAGTCCCATTAAATATGTTAAAATTGTTTTTCTAAATTTGAAAGTATCATTAAAATTCTTTCATGTCCTACAATGTTTGTTTCTATTAAAAAATCCTTTTATGGTTTTGTAAGATCAGGTAATAAGTATTCTTAGAATATAAAATACATAAAATATATGTAAAATATAACATTACATTGTTTGCTATAACCAGAATACTGTAACTAGTCAGAATGTGATTCAAAATATCATCTAGAATAGAGAACCCAGAAACAAATTCACACACCTATAGTGAACTCATTTTCAACAAAGGTGCCAAGAACATATATTAGAGAAAAGACAGTCTCTTTAATAAATGGTGCTGGGAAAACTGGATATCAATATGTAGAAGAATGAAACTTGATCTCTATCTCTCGTCATATATGAAAATCAATTCAAAATAGATTAAAGGCTCAAACCTCACCTCACACTACAAAACTACTATAAGGAAACATTGGAGAAACTGTCCAGGACATTGGTCTGAGCAAAATTCATTGAGTAATATCCCACAAGTACAGGCAACCAAATTAAAAATGGACAAAAGGAATCATGTCAAGTTAAAAACAATCAACAAAGTGAAGAGAAAACCCATAGGATGGGAGAAAATATTTGCAAACTACTCAGCTTACAAAAGATTAATAACCAGAATATATAAGGAGCTCAGACAACTCTATAGGGAAAAAAGTCAAATAATCTGATTTTAAAATTGACACAAGAATTGAATAGACATTTCTCAAGAAAAGACATACAAATGGCAACAGGCATATGAAAAGGTGTGGAACATCACTGACCATCAGAGAAATGCAAATTGAAACTACAATGAGATCTCCTCTCGCCCAGGTCAAAATGGCTTTTATCCAAAAGAGAGCCAATGACAAATGCTAGCAAGGATGTGGAGAAAAGGGAATCCTAATACACTGCTGATAGGAATGTAAATTAATATAATCACTATGAAGAGTAGCTTGGAGTTTCCTCAAAAAACTAGAAATAGAGTTACCATATGACCTGGCCACCCCACTGCTGGCTATATACCCCAAAAAAAGGAAATCAGTATATTGAAGAGCTCTCTGCACTCCCATGTTTGTTACGGTACTGTTTACAATAGCCAAGATTTGGAATCAACCTAAGCGTGAATCAACAGACGAATGGACAAAGAAAATGTGGCACATATACACAAAGGAGTACTATGCAGCCATAAAAAAGAATGAGATTCAGTCATTTGCAACAACATGGATGGAACTGGAGATCATTATGTTAAGTGAAATGTCATATACAGAAAGACAAACTTTGCAGGTGCTCACTTATTTGTAGAAGCTAAAAATCAAAACAGTTGAATTCATGGAGGCAGAGAGTAGAAGAATGGTTACCAGCAGCTGGAAAGGGTAGTGGGGGTGGGGGTGGGGAAGCAGGGATGGTTAACAGGTAAAAAAAATAATTTAATTGTATATTTTAAAAGAACTAAAAGAGTACATTTGAATTGTTTGTAACACAAAAGATAAATGCCTGAGGGGATAGATACCTCACTTTTCATTATGCGATTATTGCTTATTGCATGCCTGTATCAAAGTATTTCATGTGCCCATAAATGTATACACCAACTACGTACCCACAAAAATGTTTTAAACCTTAAACATTTTAAAAAGGAAATATCATCTAGAAATAAAAGGGTGGTAAAAATGGAAAATGTCACGTCTTATTACAAATAACATAAGAATTCAACAATAGGGATATGAGCGAGTAATAATATACTGTAACCATTAACATAATGTATGACTATATACAATCATAGAAGTGGCTAAAAGACATCAGTAAGTATAAATAGTTGGCTACTGTAAATAATAGGAATAAAGACTCTAAAGGGTCACAAAAAATGAAATTCCCCTCAGTATGCTGGTGTTATTTTTATTAAATTTCCACTTTATATTCCAAAATAATGTTAGATGTTTTGAATTATAATTGTTTCATTCTTACAAATAATCACTTTGTATGGAGACTTGGTTCAGCCTCTATATTTTATCAATGTTATTATAACCTATATTTTTCCTTGAAGGAACTATGTAAGAACTTAGCAAATGCTTTATTATTCTCATTTTATAGAAGCAACTATCAAGACTAAAAAATATCATGAAGAGAAATAGTGATTCACTTGGGAAAAAAATTCAACCTGCCCCTTCTCAAAACATCCACTGCTGTCTAAGAGCTACTCTACTGTGGTCCATGGATTATTTTTAGTTATCAAAAATTTGAAGTAATAAATTATTTCTGTAATTCCAAGAATGACTACAATCTAAGTAATCTTACCAAAACCTGCTCAACCTAAGAGCTGTAATTACCTTTGGTGCTATGCTGCTTTGACTATTAGAGCTTGGTAGGCAATAATAGATGTTTAAGACAGACTGAGTTCCCATAAAAGGATGTTTTTGCCTTGTACATTATAAGCTATAAAGGTGTAAATGGCTTTAGTATCATCAAGATCATTAAAAATTAAAAGAGTCAACCAAGAAAAACCAACACGTATTTGGAAATACACTTGGCTTTGAAAGAGAAAGAATTATATCAAAATACATTCTCATATTGCTTTCAGGGAAGGGCACAGCTTGAAATCACTTAGAAGGCTAAACCATATCACCAGTACAATGGAGTCAGAACTAACTGAATCTAAAGGAACATGTCACCATCTGTTTAAATATTTCTTCTAAATGATTGACTAGTATGCAGTATTTTAAAAATTAAGTGATGGAAAAAGTATATAATCAAGAGATATTCATGTATTAGCTAAAAAAAATCTGAGATATAAATAAATATAACACTTGATCACACAAATTATTGGCAGGAATCTACTAGAGATTCCCAGAGAAAATAATTTCCCTCATATGGTGAATGGCTCCATACTAAAATCTAACTCTAATTAACGTTTGGTGAAATCATGTCATTCTACTCTTGCCATAAGTCAGTGATTCTTAAAAAGCTTTTTAAAAAACAGATACTAAAGTTCTCTCCCTATAGATTCTGACTTATTAGGTTTGGGGTGCAGCTTAAACATGTTTTCTTAATAAATTCTCATTGAACACGTATGCACTGTTGATGGAAATGTTGATTAGTTCAGCCACTGTGGAAAGCAGTTTGTAGATTTCTAAAAGAACTCAAAACAGAGCTAATTATTTGACCCAGCAATCCCATTACTGGGTATATACCCAGAGGAAAATAGATTACTATACAAAAAAGACACATGCGCTTGTATGTTCATGGCTGCACTATTCACAATAGCAAAGACATGGAATCGACCCAGGTGCCCATCAACAGTGGACTGGATAAAGAAAATCTGGTACATATACACCATGGAATACTTCACAGCTATAAAAAAGAATAACATCGGCCAGGAGTGGTGGCTCATGCCTGTAATCCCAAAACTTTGGGAGGCCAAGGCGGGCGGATCACAAAGTCAAGAGATTGAGACCATCCTGGCCAACACGGTGAAACCCCGTCTCTACCAAAAATACAAAAACTAGCCAGGTGTGGTGGTGTGCGCCTGTAGTCCCAGCTACTTGGAAGGCTGAGGCAGGAGAATCGCTTGAACCTAGGAGGCCAAGGTTGCAGTGAGCCCAGATCCAGTCTGGCGACAGAGCGAGACTCAGTCTCAAAAAAAAAAAAAAAGAAAAAGAAAAAGAATAACATCATGTCCTCTGTAGCAACATGGATGAAGCTGGAGTCCATAATCCTAAGTAAATCAATGTAGGCAAAGAAAATCAACTACTGTTTGTTTTCACTTATAAGTGGAAGCTAAACATTGAGCACTCATGGGCATAGACGCGGGAACAATGGACATGGCAGACTACTAGCGGGAAGAGAGGGAAGCATGAGTTGAAAAATTGCCAGTTGAGTACTGTGATCACACCTGACTGCAATATATCCACATAACAAACCTGCATGTTATCTAAAATAAAAGGTGGAAAAACAAAAACAAAGACAAAAAATAAATAAAAATAAAAATAAATAAATTTCCATTACGTAAAGTTAACCAAAGTTTGAAGACTAGACTAGATTAGCGGTTCTTAACTCCAGGTTCACATTGTAGATCCTTTGGAAACCTGGAAAAATTCCTAGGCCCAGGCCCCATCTCAAACAAATTAAACAAATCATACTAGAATCAAAAAAATTAAATTAGAATCTCCGGAATCCAAGTACTTTTAGAGGTCCTCAAGTCATGGGCAGACAGGGTTGAGAACCACTGTGATTATTTTGACTTCTCACAAACTCAGCTCTGGTCGTTACAATCATACTAGTAATTTTTATCTGAAGATCTTCAACACAGTAATTTAAAGAGAGAGAAAACTGCTGACTAAAAGTGGACCATAGACACATGGTCCAACAGTCCTAAACACAATGAGGGAAATGTAGCATGCTTTTATTCTGTTTATATAAGTCATAGTCTACAAAAAGCAAATGGTATTCTCAAATCATAGTATGCACAGTTAAATCAAGGCCTGCTCTGTAATACATTTTAATTTAAGGCATTTAGAACACACTAGAGAAATGAGGAACTTATTAAACATGCACTTTTCCTTTCAGAAAAAAAATTTTCTGTTCTATATTCAGAATTTTTATTTATGTAGGTTTGTTGGGGCAATTTTGAAATAAAGGTTCTGTTTAGTAGTTAATTTCTGAGATAGAAACAATAAATGTTACTCTACACATAACTAAAAAAAATCATAACTTATGTTCTCCTTTTCCTACCTATAATGATAACACTCAAAAGTTGTGTTGTTATTGTTATGTTGATTTTTTTTTATATCCAGAGATGCTTTCTTTCCACAGAATTCATTGCAGCTAGATCAAACACTTTCTATAGGCTATCTGCCTGGATAAGCAGATAGCTTTTTTATTGAGTTCTATTGCAGTGACATTTTTATAATGTAATTTTGTGTATAATATATTTGTCTTTCTTAAGCCCACTAGTTAAAACAAAAAAGCAGTTATTTAAATAGTTTACATAAACTAAAGATTTTATAATATAGTTTAAAAACTAAAATTGCTACACAAGAATGACATGGAAATTGAGTACTGCAAATACCTGAGAAGTCTGGTTGTTTGTAAGGTATCTGACTCATGAAAAAACAAACACCTTTTCTAAACCTGGGTTTTATCTGTAAAATTGGAGTAATGATGCTCTCTCTCAATATCTTCATAGGGATGTCATGAAGGTAAAAAGGGGAAAGGTAGATGAGGAAACTTGGCAAGCCAATATATAAAATAAATTCTCTTATTATTATGAAAATGCTGCAGTTGAGGAAAACAATGGTAAAATAGTTAATGTTAAGAATTATCACTAATTTATCATTTTAAAGAAGAAATTTATTAAGAGAGTAGTATTCATCTGCTTTAAATCAATTTAATTTTGGTCTTGAATTAAATATCATCTATCGGGACATTGTGATGTGCCCAAAATTGGAGACTAATTGTTTATTTTAAATAAGGGAAGTTCTTGTTCTGGTTCTTTAAAAAAACAAACAGCAACAGAAAAACAAAGCAGTGATTACATTTGAGAGCCAGAAAAACTATGTAAGAAAATAGAAACTTTTTATATGTGTCTGGTAAAATAATCAGATCACTTACATTTGTCATTTTGAGTGGCTTTGGAAATTAGGTACCAAAAGATAATTTTTTAAAAAAAGGCAGACGCTAATGCTGCTCTACCTCCGGTTTAGAATTCACCCTGCATACATTTCATCTAGCGTCATCCCATCTAGACAACCGGACCCCAAAAGGAGGCTGTGGACAATATATGAATATATGCAGGTTCTCTAGCCTAATGGCACCTCTTGATATTCCTAACACAGATGGGCTTCATATTATCACAGTATGGTTTTCTCAGAAGTTAGTCTGGGGGGTGCCATTCATCTGAGTTGTTTGGCTTGGACACACAAAGAGTTTTGTCTCTAGCTTGGCTATTTTAAATAAATTATTATTATTATTACCATTGCCACCAAGGAGACCAGCACAATGACAGGCTCATCAGGGTTTCCATTATGCACTTTGTTTTTCTGGTTTCAAGCTATTTCAGCTGCTTAACATTCAATTAGCTTAAGCCTTGGCCTCTGGATTGCAGGAGCATTTGTCGTTTGTGGACAGTTCTGGGGCAGATTTCAAGAAGGGAGTTTCTCAAATTGGGCTGAGAAAAAGTACTCCTCAGGGTCCAACAAGTGTCTGGAGCTGGGCTTGACAATTCTCTTAATCTTCCTAAGGTCTATTAGCCCTCATTTCTTGTACCTCCACTCTCTAATCTTACTGCAGAGACTTTCATAGAAGCACTACTATTTATAAACATGGAAATTTGAGTATGCATATATTCCTACATATTAATACATTTGAGGTAGGAATTCTGGTCATAAAAGGCAATTAATGTAGGAAGAGAGTATCTCAAGTAAAATAAACCATTATATACCTACCTATCCACATGTGTTTCCCATAATACATTCACAAAGTTCCCAAACCTTCCCTTTTTAATCTATACATCAATTCAATTAGGCAAACATTGATTAAAGCATTAGAAATTTAGAAATAATTTTTAAAGCCCAAGGAGCATCCTCTTATCTGTGGGAGAGAGGGAGAAAGCAGGGGGAGACGGCTTCATTCACAAAATAACATATCTTATAATGGAGCCTGGTCTTTTTGTCTTTTGTTTTGTTTTGTTTTGTTTTTTCAAAAAATCTGCTTCATTAGGGGTTAAGGTTCCACTCTGCATTTTCAATCTCTTTTTTCCCAATAAGATAACCTTTATTATCTATTGGATATAATGTTTGCTATATGGGTGGTGGGTATACTAAAAGCCCTGACTTTATACCACTATACAATATATGCATATAAGAAATCTGCTCTTGTACCCCCAAAATAGATTTTTTTTTAATTTAAAATTTCAAAAGATAATCATTATCATTGAGAAGGAATAAACATTTGCTCCATATCTTAATGTATCATAACATGGTATTCAGGTAGAGTCAACTCAAAAAGGGTAACAAAAAATTGATCACATGTGGTATTAAATCTTTAAAACAAGAGTTTTAAAGATTTAATACCACATGTGATCAATTATCTGCAATAGTGCAGATAATTTAGGGAATCTGGTGATGTAAGACACCAAATGAATTTAAAAAATCATATAATACATAGTAGAAATAGTGCCTATCTTCCTAATCTTACATTAAGTTGAATTAATATCCAGAACACATAACATCTTTACTCACTTTATTCTCTTCATTCAGCATCAGTTTCTGCATCAGGACCCCAGGGAGTAGTGACTTAGGGATTATTTCCAACAAATACTTTAGGGATGGCCAATATTTACAGTAGTCTCCCCTTATGCAAAGTTTCACTTCTGTGATTTATTACCATCAACCAACCAAGTTCTGAAAATATTAAATGGAAAGAAATAAATAATTCATAAGTGGTAAACTGTGTGCCATTTTGAGTAGTGTGATGAAATCTCATGCTGCCCAGGACATGAACTATCCCTTTGCCCAGCAGATCCACACTGTTTATGCTGCCTGCCCATCAGTCACTCAGAAGCCTTCTCCATTATCGATCGACTGTTGGATGTGGCAGTACTTCTTCTCAAGTCACTCTTATTTTACTTAATAGTGGCCACAAAGCACAAGAGTAGTGATGCTGGCAATTCAGGTGTGACAAAGAGAAGCCGTAAAGTGCTTTCTTTAAGTAAAAAGGTGCAAGTTGTTGACTTGGAAGGAAAAAAAAATCATATGCTGAGATTGCTAAGATCTACAAATGTTCTATCCATGGACTTGTGAAGAAGGAAAATGAAATTTGTGGCAGTTTTGCTGTCATACCTCAAATTGCAAAAAGTTACAGCCATAATGCATGATAAGTGCTTAGTTAAGATGAAAAAGACATTAAGTTTGTAGGTAAAAGACAAACAGAAATGTGTTCCAGTTGATGGCAATTGGTTGGTACTATCTGAGGTTTCAGGCGTCCCCTAAGGGTCTTGAAATGTATTCCCAAGAATCAGAGGGGGACTACTATATAAAACATGATGGCTCACCTCAGGAGCAAGAGCAGAAAAGAAATTACTTTAATGTTTTTTGTGCTTTTGTTTACCATTACTTCCTGGCAATAAGCACAATAATTGGCACGTATTAGGTGATTGATAAGCATGAATTATGTAAGTGAATGATTGAATCCCTATACTTGCTATAAGAAAATGTATTTAGAAAACAAGATGACTGCCACTCAAACTTGCTAAATAGTGATACTAGTCCTTCATTTTACCTCCTGACCCAAACCCTACTAATTATCAAAGATTTGCACATAAATATTGGTAATTATATGCATAATTTATTATTCCTAGTATATAATTTATACATAAATATATATAAAGTAATAAATAATTTTTATATATTATATATTACATAAATATATATTTATATATAAAGTAATATATAATTTATATATATTACTACATATAGCATATTTGTTTTCAATAAGTAACATTCACGACACTGTAGACTAGAATCCCATTGTATCAGGCTTTCTGCATACCCTGGCATAAACTTACAGTTCTTTAAACAATCAAGTGCACAATAAATTCACATTCATTTTTTAAAAATCCTTTTTTTAACAATAAAATGTTTTATGGTTTAAAAGATTTTGAACTGAGAATTAAAAGACTCAGGTGTTAGTCTTCGTTACTATTAATGCTCTCATATCTGCATGTCAAATGGAAATTTAGAATATATAATCTCAAAGGTTTTAGTCCTTTCACTATTAAAACTTTTGCCTTGAGCATAGCGTTTAATTATACAAGAAGTAAAAGATGATTTGTGCAATCATTAGGTCTAGGTACTTTGATGTCTAGTTTTTGGTCAGGAATATAGCTTATTATTTTTCATATTTTCATTATAAAAGTAAGAATTGATCTTTTTAAATTAAAAAAGATAAAAAGTATGAAGATCACAGCAACTATTAGCATATTGACTTTTGTCTTCTGCAAATAGTTTAAGCTGTAGCTTGTTTTTCATGAATTTTATGTGATTTATATCAAAGGATAATTTTCATCCTATTTTTCACTTATATTGTCATTTCCATTTTATTTCCTCTTTTGTTAACATCGTTGTAACGTGAGCACACAACTAAAACTGTACACCTCTTGCCAAAGATTTACATATTTTACAATTATAAACATATTTGGTCATGCAGTTTTTTACAAATTTGGCATTATATCCCTAGAACTGATTCCTAGATGTTGATTATTGCTTGTATATTTTTTCATGCTCTTAATATATATTTCTAAATTATTTTCCAAAAGTATTCTTCCAGTTTACACTTATATCAGCAATCCAACTCCATTTATAATACTGTATGATGATTATTACAAAATGGAGAGACTGCCAGATAATTCTCTGAACCTCGCCATTTCTAAAACCAAAACTTTTCTAGTTTAAAAAGACCTTGTCAAAGGACATATTTATATTTTGCTATTCTTACTTATTTAGAAATAAGTGTTGGTTAATGGTGAAATAAAATTAAATCTATTAAGAAATCGATGGGTAGTAAAACTCAGGAATTGCTAGTCTAGAGAGCTAGTGCTATTTTCTATTGAATGAAGCCCAAAAGCCACCACCTAATAATTTGAGTTTTTGGTAGCATGCTTATACTTGAACTATGTAATGGATATGAGCTGTCGCATTTCTGCTGCACAATCCCTTTAACTTAAATACCTTATCTCATTGTTTCCATAAACAGTAAATGGTATAACTAGAGTACAAATAACATCCTGCCTTGGTTCGGATAATAACTTAATGAAAGTGCTTTTTGCCATGCTAACTCTGTAGTGGGAGCTAATACCAGGACTGACATGTTCTTGAACTGCTAAAAAGGAAGGAGGAAAAGGAAGGAAGAGAAGAAGGGGAGGGGAAGGGAAGGGAGAGGAGGGGAAAGGAAAAGAGGGGAAGGGGAGGAGAGGGGAGGGGAGGGGAAGGGAGGGGAGGGAAGTGGAGGGGGAAGAGAGGGGAGGGAAGGGGAGAGGAAAGGGAGGGAAGGGAAAGGAGAGGAAGAAGGGAAGGGGGAGGGAGAGAAGGAAGGGGAGGGAGGGAAGGGAGGGAAGGAGGGAGGAGAAATGAAGGGATGGAGAGAGAAGAAAAAGAAGGATACACGGGTAAGACACCAATATCGGGGGAGTCGATCCAAGAAGGCCGATTAGGAGCAGCTGAGGATTGCAGCTCCCAGTGAAAGCACGGAGGGTGAGTGGACGCCTCATTGCCAGACGGATTTTTATTGCCCACAGACCAGGAGATTCCCAGGGGGAGGAGCCCCCACGGGTCGCCAGCGTGGCTGGTTTGGCCGGCGCAGCTGTTTTTGCCGGCGTGACTGTTTTTCGCCGGCGCTGTGTTTTGGGCGGCGTCCCGGCGCAGCGGTTCCCCATACAAATACGTGGGTCCGGGTGCCGTTTTAGCTGGCAATTGGAGCTCCGGGGAAGGCAGAGCCGTCCATTCATCTGATTTAAAAAGGGGACTGAACAGGCAGCCAGGCCAGGAGACTTCCCGGGCAAAAAAACGCGGCGCCCGCGGTTTCAGCCGGCGCAGTGGGTCATCGCACGGGAAATCACACAGATCCCGGCGCCTTTTCAACAGGCGGCTGGAACACCTGGGAGACTCTGAGGCAGGGAGCCAGGTGATCAGGCTCGGCTGGTCCCACCCCCCACAAAAAAACAGCCATCGGAAACGCTCTGGATCCAGAGTTTCACAGCAAGCACAGCTGAGCCCGGGACGGCCCAGCTCTATGGGGGAGGGGCGTCCGCCATTACTGAGGGCAGTCTGCCGCTACAGAGGTAGTTTGCCATTGCCGAGGCAGTTCTCACTACACCGGTATAAACAGGACTACAGGGAAGTTCATACGGCAGCTGGGCGGAGCCCACAGCAGCTCAGCAAAGCCTCTGTAGGCAGACAGTGACTTAGGCTGCCTCATCGCTGGGCAAGGCAGCCCCTGAGAAAAAGGCAGCAGCACCAGGGGAAACTCATAAATAAAGCCCTAACTCCCCGGGACAGAGCACCTGGGGGCAAAAAGGGGTTTATGAGTTCTGCTGCAGCAGACTTAAACGTACCTGCCCAGCAACTCTCGAATGAACAACGGAGCTCACAGCTCAGCACTTGAGCTCCTATAAAGGACACTCTGTCTCCTCAAGCAGCTCCCCTCACCCCCGTATATCCAACGAGTCACCTCACAAAGGAGTGCTCAGATGGACCTCTGGCGGGTATTCGTCTGGGACAAAGATAGCAGAAGAAGAGACTGGCAGCAACCCTTACTGTTCTGCAGCTGCTGCAGGTGATCCCCCTGGCAAGCAGGGCCGGGAGTGGACCTCAGCAGTCCTACAGCAGAGGGTCCAGACTGTTAGAAGGAAAACTAAGAAACAGAAATAAATAACTTCATCATCAACAAATGGGACGTCCACTGAGAGACCCCATCTGAAAATCACCAACCACAAAGACCACACATAGATAAATCCACAAAGATGGGAAGAAACCAGCGCAAAAAGGAGGAAAACACCCGAAACCAGAATGCCTCTCCTCCTACAAGGGATCACAACTCCTCACCAGCAAGGGAACAAGGCTGGATGGACAATGAGTGTGATGAAATGACTGAATCAGGCTTCAGAAGGTGGATAATAAGAAAACTTCTGTGAGCTAAAAGAACATGTTCTAACCCAATGCAAACAAACTAACAACCTTGAAAAAAGATTTGACGAAATGCTAATGAGAATAACCAACTTAGAGAGGAATGTAAGTGAATTGATGGAGCTGAAAAACACAACACAAGAACTTTGCGAAGCATGCACAAGTTTCAACAGCTGAATCGACCAAGCAGAAGAAAGGATATCAGAGGTCGAAGATCAACTCAATGAAATAAAACAAGAAGGAAAGAGTAGAGAAAAAAGGGTAAAAAGGAATGAACAAAGTCTCCAAGAAATATGGGACTATGTGAAAAGACCTAATCTACGTTTGATAGGTGTACCTGAATGTGACGGAGAGAATGAATCCAAGCTGGAAAATACTCTTCAGGATATTATCCAGGAGAACTTCCCCAACGTAGGAAGGCAGGCCAATATTCAAGTCCAGGAAATACAGAGAACACCACAAAGATATTCCTCAAGAGAGCAACCCCAAGGCACATAATCGTCAGATTCACCAGGGTTGAAATGAAGGAGAAAATGCTAAGGGCAGCCAGAGAGAAAGGTCGGGTTACCCACAAAGGGAAGCCCATCAGACTCACAGCAGATCTCTAAGCAGAAACCCTACAAGCCAGAAGAGAGTGGGGGCCAATATTCAACATCCTTAAAGAAAAGAACTTTCAACCCAGAATTTCATATCCAGCCAAACTGAGTTTCATAAGTGAAGGAAAAATAAAATTTTTTGCAAACAAGCAAGTACTCAGAGATTTCATCACCACCAGGCCTGCTTTACAAGAGCTCCTGAAAGAGGCACTAAACATAGAAAGGAACAACCAGTACCAGCCACTCCAAAAACATACCAAACAGTAAAGACCATCAACACAATGAAGAAACTGCATCAACTAACGGGCAAAACAGCCACCTAGCATCAAAATGGCAGGATCAAATTCACACATAACAATATTAACCCTAAATGTAAATGGACTAAATGTCCCAATTAAAAGACATAGACTGGCAAACTGGATAAAAAGCCAAAACCCGTCGGTGTGCTGTATCCAGGAAACCCATCTCACATGCAGAGATACACAAAGGCTCAAAATAAAGGGATGGAGGAAGATTTACCAAGCAAATGGAGAGCAAAAAAAAGCAGGAGTTGCAATTCTCATCTCTGATAAACTAGACTTTAAACCAACAAAGATCAAAAGAGACAAAGAAGGACATTACATAATGGTAAAAGGATCAATGCAACAAGAAGAGCTAATGATCCTAAATATATACGCACCCAATACAGGAGCACCCAGATACATAAGGCAAGTTCTTAATGACTTACAAAGAGACTTAGACTCCCACACAATAATAGTGGGAGACTTGAACACCCCGTTGTCAATGTCAGACAGATCAGCAAGACAGAAAATTAACAAGGATATCCAGGACTTGAACTCAGACCTGGATCAAGCAAACCTAATAGACATTTACAGAACTCTCCACCCCAAATCCACAGAATATACATTCTTCTCAGCACCACATCGCACCTACTCTAAAATTGATCACATAATTGGAAGTAAATCACTCCTCAGCAAATGCAAAAGAACGGAAATCATAACAAACAGTCTCTCAGACCACAGTGCAATCAAGTTAGAACTCAGAATTCAGAAACTAACTCAGAACCGCACAGCTTCATGGAAACTGAACAACTGGCTCTTGAATGTTGACTGGATAAACAATGAAATGAAGGCAGAAATAAAGATGTTCTTTGAAACCAACGAGAACGAAGACACAACATACCAGAATCTCTGGGACACATTTAAAGCAGTCTCTAGAGGAAAGTACATAGCAATAAATGCCCACATGAGAAGCAAGGGGAGATCTAAAATTGACACCCTATCATCAAAATTGAAAGAGCTAGAGGAGCAAGATCAAAAAAACTCAAAACCTAGCAGAAGACAAGAAATACCTAAGATCAGAGCAGAACTGAAGGAGATAGAGACACGAAAAACTCTTCAAAAAATCAATAAATCCAGGAGCTGGTTTTTTGAAAAGGTCAACAAAATAGACAGACCACTAGCCAGATTAATAAAAAGAAAAGAGAAAATAATCAAATAAATGCAATAAAAAACGATAAAGGGGATATCACCACAGATTCCACAGAAATTCAAACCATCATCAGAGATTATTACAAACAACTCTATGCACATAAACTAGTAAACCTGGAAGAAATGGATAAATTCCTGGACACTTGCATCCTCCCAAGCCTAAACCAGGAAGAAGTTGAAACCCTGAATAGACCAATAACAAGGTCTGAAATTGAGGCAGCAATTAAGAGCCTACCACCCAAAAAAAGCCCAGGTCCAGATGGGTTCACAGCCGAATTCTACCAGACATACAAAGAGGAGCTGGTACCATTCCTTCTGAAACTATTCCAAACAATCCAAAAGAGGGGACTCCTTCCTAAATCATTTTATGAGACCAACATCATCCTGATACCAAAACCTGGCAGAGACTCAGCAAGAAAAGAAAACTTCAGGCCAATATCCATGATGAACATAGATGCAAAAATCTTCAATAAAATACTGGCAAACCGATTGCAACAGCACATCAAAAAGCTTATCCACCATGATCAAGTAGGCTTCATCCCAGGGGATGCAAGGCTGGTTCAACATACGCAAATCTGTAAACATAATCCACCACATAAACAGAACCAAAGACAAAAACCACATGATAATCTCAATTGATGCAGAGAAGGCCTTTGACAAAATTCAACAGCCCTTTATGCTAAAAACTCTCAATAAACTAGGTATTGATGGAACGTATCTCAAAATGATAAAAGCTATTTACGACAAACCAACAGCCAATATCATACTGAATGGGCAAAAACTAGAAGCATTCCCTTTGAAATCTGGCACTAGACAAGGATGTCCTCTCTCACCACTCCTATTGAATATAGTACTGGAAGTTCTAGCCAGAGCAATCAGGCAAGAAAAAGAAATAAAGGGTATTCAAATAGGAAAGGAGGAAGTCAAATTGTCTCTATTTGCAGACGATATGATTGTATATCTAGAAGACCCCATCGTCTCAGCCCAAAATCTCCTGAAACTGATAAGCAACTTCAGCAAAGTCTCAGGATATAAAATCAATGTGCAAAAATCACAAGCATTCCTATACACCAATAACAGACGTAAAGACAGCCAAATCAAGAACCAACTGCCATTCACAATTGCTACAAAGAGAATAAAATACCTAGGAATACAACTAACAAGGAACGTAAAGGACCTCTTCAAGGAGAACTACAAACCACTGCTCAATGAAATAAGAGAGGACACAAACAGATGGAGAAATGTTCCATGTTCATGGCTAGGAAGAATCAATATTGTCAAAATGGCCATACTGCCCAGAGTAATTTACAGATTCAATGCTATCCCTATCAAGCTACCAATGACCTTCTTTGAAGAACTGGAAAAAACCACCTTAAACTTCATATGGAACCAAAAGAGAGCCCACATAGCCAAGTCAATTCTAAGCAAAAAGAACAAAGCTGGAGGCATCACACTCCCGGACTTCAAATTATACTACAAAGCTACAGTAATCAAAACAGCATGGTACTGGTACCAAAACAGAGATATAGACCAATGGAACAGAACAGGGGCCTCCGACGCAACACAACACATCTACAACCACCCGATCTTTGACAAACCTGACAAAAACAAACAATGTGGAAGCGAGTCCCTGTTTAATAAATGGTGTTGGGAAAACTGGCTAGCCATGTGCAGAAAGCAGAAGCTGGACCCCTTCCTGACACCTTACACTAAAATTAACTCCAGATGGATTAAAGACTTAAACATAAGACCTAACACCATAAAAACCCTAGAAGAAAATCTAGGCAAAACCATTCAGGACATAGGCGTAGGCAAGGACTTCATGACCAAAACACCAAAAGCAGTGGCAACAAAAGCCAAAATAGACAAATGGGACCTAATCAAACTCCACAGCTTCTGCACAGCAAAAGAAACAGTCATTAGAGTGAATCGGCAACCAACAGAATGGGAAAAAATTTTTGCAGTCTACCCATCTGACAAAGGGCTGATAACCAGAATCTACAAAGAACTGAAACAGATTTACAAGAAAAAAACAAACAAGCCCATTCAAAAGTGGGTGAAGGATATGAACAGACACTTTACAAAAGAAGACATACGTGAAGCCAACAAACATATGAAAAAATGCTCATCATCACTGGTCATTAGAGAAATGCAAATCAAAACTACATTGAGATACCATCTCACGCCAGTTAGAATGGTGATCATTAAAAAATCTGGAGACAACAGATGCTGGAGAGGATGTGGAGAAATAGGAACGCTTTTACACTGTTGGTGGGAGTGTAAATTAGTTCAACCATTGTGGAAGACAGTGTGGCGATTCCTCAAGGACCTAGAAATAGGAATTCCATTTGATCCAGCAATCCCATTACTGGGTATATATCCAAAAGACTATAAATCGTTCTACTATAAGGACACATGCACACGAATATTCATTGCAGCACAGTTTACAATAGCAGAGACCTGGAACCAACCCAAATGCCCATCGATGATAGACTGGACAGGGAAAATGTGGCACATATACACCATGGAATATTATGCAGCCATCAAAAACGATGAGTTCGTGTCCTTTGTAGGGACATGGATGAACCAGGAAACCATCATTCTCAGCAAACTGACACAAGAACAGAAAATCAAACACCGCATGTTCTCACTCATAGGCGGGTGTTGAACAATGCGAACACATGGACACAGGGAGGGGAGTATCACACACTGGGGTCTGTGGGGGGAGAAAGGGGAGGGATAGTGGGGGGGTGGGGAGTTGGGGGAGGGATAGCATGGGGAGAAATGCCAGATATAGGTGATGGGGAGGAAGGCAGCAAATCACACTGCCATGTGTGTACCTATGCAACAATCTTCCATGTTCTTCACATGTACCCCCAAACCTAAAATGCAATAAAAAAAAAAAAAGACACCAATATCCACTGGCAAATTTAATTCTATGAAAAAGGGATTAAATTGTTCACATAGTGATGACCATTAGGAGCTAAAATCTTGTTTGAGTTTAAAATATAAACAGAAATAGTTCTGCGTTTTTCTGAGTCTATAAAGTACCAGTCTATCATATATTTAAATTCTTTTTTTCTGCCTTTACATTTATAAGAAAGAAAGAAAGAAGAAAGAAAGAAAGAACAAAAGAAAGAAAAGAAAGAATCTGTTTATGTGACTTCAACTGCCTAAAAAAACTGAATAATTGGGATGTTTGCACAATGTCAATAAAACCCCTATCGCTGGTTTCTTTATTTTCACAATATATATGATGTTTATTAAACCCCCAAATACTTAGTAATAATCCTTGTCAAAATTCAAGAGTAAAGATTTAGTGCCGACAAAGCAAAAGAACTATCTCTGGCAGAGTAGAGAGTCAGGAAAGAGCTGGTCAATAATTAGACCTCCAGAGAATGTCAAAAGTTTAATTTCCTTAAAAGGAAATTAATATCTATCTGAAAGAATCCCATATGAGTAATGCTAATGGCAAGTCTCTGCAATTAATGCAAACCAAACATATGCAATCCTCTCCACAAACAAATAATGGGATTCTCCCCACAATCGTGTAAGGACTGGAAGCCTTGGAAGTCTCTGGAGGCTTCAGAACAATAGGCAGGGCTGTCCTCGCCATTAACATCTCCCTCCTTCAAATGTCATAAAAGACTCTGGACTGTGCATCTTGCACGGAAGCAAATACCTGAAAACAGAACTTCTTTCTAGAATTACACAAAATAGAAACATGCATAGCTGAGGATAAGGAAGCTGTAATAAAATTCTACAACTTAGTGGCTACTTGTTTAAAAATATGCAATCCCCAAAGTGGCAAAATATTAAATTTACTACATTAGCAAAACAAAACTCACATTCAATCAAAAGGAATAAACAACTGAAAGTCCACAAGAACGTGGCATGATAAAGCTTGTTGGCTATGAGAAATCAGTTTTAATTATTTATTATAATGAATAGTTATGGTGTAATAATAGAATTACCATAGGACCCAACAATCTGTCTTCTGCATATATATCCAAAGAAAATGAAACCACCACCTCATAGTGATATCTGTACCTATATTCATTTCATTGCAGTATTACTCAGAATAATCAAGATATACAAACAACCTAAGTGTCATGGATGAATAAACAAATTGTGATATATGCAGAAGAATGAAACTAGACTCCTATCCCTCACACATAACAAAAATCAACCCCCACATGAATGAAAGACTTCATTGTAAGACATGAAATTATGCAACTACTAGAAGAAAACATAGGGGGAAACACTTCATGAATTTGGACTGGGCAATAAATTATTTAATGAGACCTGAAAAGCACAGGCAACAAAAACAAAAATGCATAAATAGGATTACATCAAACTAAAAAGAGTTTTTCTTCATGGCAAAGGACATAATCAATAAAGCAAAGAGTCAACCTACAGAATGGGAGAAAGTATTTGCAAATTATGCTTTGGGTAAGGGGTTAATACCCAGAATATATAAGCAACTCAAACAACTCAAAAGCAAAATAACAATAATAATAATAGTCATTATCATCATTATCTGATTTTAAAATGGGCAAAGATCTGAATAATAATTTCTCAAAGGCAGATATACAAATGGCCAACAGATACATGCAAAAAAAATCTCAATATCAGTAATCATCAGGTAAATGCAAATTGAAACCAAAATTAGGCATCACTTCACCTGGTTAGAAAATAGCTATCATCGGCCTGGTGCGGTAGTTCACACCTATTATCACAGCACTTTGGGAGGCCAACGCAGGAGGATCACCTGAGGTGGGGAGTTGGAGACCAGCCTGAACAACATGGAGACACCCCATCCCTACTAAAAATATAAAATTCCCAAGGCGTGGTGGTGCATGCATGTAATCCTAGCTACTCGGGAGGCTGAGGCAGGAGAGTTGCTTCAACCCAGGAGGCGGAGGTTGCAGTGAGCTGAGACCACGCCATTGCACTTCAGCCTGGGCAACAAGAGCAAAACTCGGTCTCAAAAAGAAAGAAAAAAAAAAGAAAGAAAATAGCTATCATCAAAAAGACAAAAAATAAATGTAGGTGAGGATGCAGAGAAAAGTCCTCTTACACTGTTGGTGAGAGCATAAATTAGTACACCATTGTGGAAAACAGTATGGAGGTTCCTCAGAAAAATCAAAAACAAAACTACCATATGATCCAGCAATCCCATTACTGGGTACATATCCAAAAAAAATGAAATCATTATGTTAAAAATATATTTGCATTCCTATGTTTATAGCAGCACTATTCACAATAGCCAAGTATGGAATCAACCTAAATGCCCATCTAGAGATGAACAGATAAAGAAAATATGCTGTGTGTATATATACATAAACACACACACAAACACAAACACACACGCACACACACACATGTGAATACTATTCAGCCATAATGGAATTCCATCATTTGTGGCAACATGAAAGAACCTAAAACAAACGATGTTAATTGAAACACGTTGTGCTTCGCTTTCACAGAAAAACAAACACTATATGATTTCACTTCTATGTGAGTTAAAAAGTCCATTTCCTAGAATTAAAGAGAATAAGGGTTACCAGAGGCTAGGGGCCAGGTAGGGAGGAGAAGGGGCCGGGGGAGAGGTTGGTCGAATAAGTACAAAGCTTTAGTTAGATAGGAAGAATAAGTTCTGGTGTTCTATGACATATGAGGGTGATTTATTGATTTAATTAAATCAATTTTTTAAAATGAAATTGTGGCATATATATATAATGGAATGTTATTTGGCCTTTGAAAAGGAGCTCTTGCCATTTGTAAAACCATGGATAAATTTGGTGGACATTATGCTAAGTGAAATAAGCCAGGCACAGAAAAGAAAAATACTGCGTGGACCAGGTGTGGTGGCTCACGTCTATAATCCCAGCATTTTTGGAGGTTGAGGTGGGCAGATAACGACATCAGGAGATCGAGACCATCCTGGCCAACATGGTGAAACCCTGTATCTACTAAAAATACAAAAAATTAGCTGATGTGGTGGCACATGCCTGTATTCCCAGCTACTCAGGAGCTGAAGAGGGAAAATCGCTTGAACCCAGGAGGCAGAGGTTGCAATAAGCCATTCAAGCGATTGCAGGGCAACAGACTTCCTCTCAAAAACAAACAAACAAACAAAAAGAAATTAAGAAAGATACTGCATGATCTCATTTTCAGGTGAAATCTAAAAAAAAGTCAAATACATAGAAGGAGAGAGTAGAACAGTAGTTACCAGAGCCTGGGTGGAGGGGGGCAATGGGGAGATGTTGGTCAAAGGGTACCAGTTTGCATTTATGTAGGAAGAATAAGTCTAGAGATAATGTACAGCATGAGAACTATAGTCAATAATATTTTATTGTATAATGGAAAATGTGAAGAGAGTAGATTTAGGTGTTCTTACCACCAGAAATAAAGGTAACTATGTAAAGTGATAAATGACCATTCGTTGGCTGTAGTAATCATTTCACTACATATCTATGTTTCTCAA
Source organism: Ateles fusciceps (assembly GCA_036589455.1). Taxonomy (NCBI): domain Eukaryota; kingdom Metazoa; phylum Chordata; class Mammalia; order Primates; family Atelidae; genus Ateles; species Ateles fusciceps. The sequence goes on from JAZHEH010003128.1 coordinate 3,726,822, forward strand.
AATGTCATGTTGTTTGAGAACACATGGACACAAACATGGGAACAACAGCTACAAGGGCCTACTTGAAGGTGAAGGGTGAGAGGAGGGAGAGGACTGAAAACTACCATCAGCTACTATACTTAATACCTGGGCGACGACATAACCTGTACACCCAACCTGCGTGATAAGCAATTCATCTGTGTAGCAAACCTGCACTTGTACTCTTGAACCTAAAATATGAAAACAAAAAAAACAAAAAAAGCATGTTGTGTACCTTAAATATATACAATTTAAAAAAGAATAGTTGGCCAGGTGTGGTGGCTCACACCTGTAATCCCAGCACTTTGGGAGATTAAGGCCGACAGATTATCTGAGGTCAGGAGTTCAAGATCAGCCTGGTTTATGTGGCAAAACCACGTCTCTACTAAAAATTCAAAAGTTAGCTGGGCATGGTGGCATGTGCCTGTAATTCCAGCTACTTGGGATGCTGAAGCAGAGAATCCTTTGAACCTGGGAGGCAGAGGTTGCAGTGAGCTGAGATCGTGTCACTGCACTCCAGCCTGGGCAACAGAGCGAGACTCCATTTCAAAAGAAAAAAAGAAAAAGGAAAAAAAAAGAATAGTTATGGTGGATTTTCCCTATATATATTAAAATGTTAAGAGCTCACACTCTTTCTGCGTTAAGTGTTGGATGAGAAGACTCTGAGGTAAGATTAGGGGTGAGAAGGTAGGTAGAAAGTGTCAGGAGAGTGTCAAGGAAGTGTTAGAGAAAGAAAAAAAAAAAGGTAGTATGTCCCCAGTGAGAAACACAAAAACAAAAAACCGTATCTGCGTTTTAGAAATACCAGTTACACTGTCAGTATTATTTCTACCACAAATTGAGGAAAAATGTACATGAGCCACTCATTGTAATTTCTCTGTTCATTTAAAGGAAAGACACTAAAAATCCCCAATAGGCTCTAAAAATAACAAAAATTTTGAGAAATAAAAAGGAAAACCAATCTTGTTTCAGGAAAAATGTAGTATATAAGGATATTTTTCTGGAACTATGTTTACGATATTCAAGCTATAAATTATGCTTGCCTGAAGAAAGGATAAACTATTAAACTCCATTTCTAGACCTGCACCTGTGAATGCAGGATATAGTGGAAATCCAGATTCATAATGAGAGTCAGGAGATTATAGCCCCTCTTGGAGTTAGGTTCTGGAATCAAACACACCTGGCTTTGAACCCCTGTGTCCCCACTTTGAACAAATTGCTCTATTTCTCCGGTCTGGGTTTCTTACTTGAAACATGGAGATGTGTGGTATCGTTCATGAGATTCAATGAAACAATAACTGCAGTGTATTTAGAACAGTGCTTGGCATATCCTGGGTACTTTGTCAACATTTTCTGTAGTGATTCTGTTGCTGCTGTTATTACTAATATAATCTCCTAATCTCTCTTGACTTGATCAAGTTACTTCACCTCTCTGTCTCCCCATTTCCTAACCTGTAAGACGAAAATAATAACATGCCCCTTACAGATTTGTAGGAGGGTCAAATGAGACAATATGAGGAAGCACATTAAAAGGCAAAAGGATTATTTTATAAAATATCTCTAAGAGTCAAGGTAATTATATGATAATTTTGCTCAATTATTTGGAGCTTTGCATATATATTTTACATGTTCATCCTTTTATTTAACAAGATGCTCAAAAGGCTTAAAACATACATGTTAAGGAAGAGTACGATTACATAGTGGGATTACTCTTCCTTAACATGTAGTAATGGCAGATAACAGTAAAACATGCCATAATATGCTGCTCAGATACAAATTAGAACTCAAAGAATGGTCTCTTTCATGGCTCTGTAGCTTCCCCAGAACAATAAAGACAACTCAAAAAGCAAAGATAATAGCCATATTCAGTGGTGTGTGGAGTTTGCTCATGCAAGATTGTCAAAGACAACTGTTAAATTTTCAATTTGGCAAGCCAGTTTTAATAGTTAAGTTATATAAACTTACAATAAAACAAGCTATATTAAAAATAAAGTTAAATATACATTTTAAACATAACTCCATATTTATTTTGCTACATTAACTACGTTTTACCGTTATCTATGCTTTGAGGCTATTATGTCTATCACATCTGTAAAGTGAAAATACTACATAATGGAGTGCTACTGTGCATCTGTCCTCAAATCAGGTTCTGTGTTTTCACATTGGTAGATTGAAATCAACCATAGTGGGAATATTTGCATAACAGAAATTTACAAGCACTATAAAGAAGGGTTTGATTTAGTGCTAAAGCTGAAAGAGGTTTGAGTTTAATGAATATAATGTGTACAATGGTGAGAAATAGTCAAACGGTAGATCACTTGTCAGATTTAACGATATTTGGGAAAGGGTTAATAATTGGCATACGGCTCCATGTGTCAAATCATGGTTGAATTGCAATCACAGGTTTGCTACAGATACAGAAGTTCAGCAAAAAGCAACAAAAACAGCTTGTTATAATCAATTAGCTCTTTATAATTTAAATAAAGAGTATTATATCTGTTTTCTTATTATTCGTAAAATATGTGCTACCTCTACATAAATTGTGTGCATCCTTTATAAGTAAAGCTTATTAGAAGTTTATAAATGTATACTTATGTACACAATGTCTTTGGATAGCTGGGGTGTGAAACTTACTAGCAAACCACTGGTGACTTTTTTTTAAAATCCTTAGATGGAAAGAGCTACCTTTGGGGAAAAAATAAACCGTATCTTGAATAAAAAAGCAAACCAATCCTCATCCACTAGGTGGCAGTAACAAGGAGGAAGAAAAAAATCAGAAAAACAAATGAGAAGGAAAAGGAATTTACAAAGAAATTATTTCATCTGTTTTTTTTTTATTTGACTCATTACATAACATTGGAAAAGGAAACTAAGATCTTTTTAAAAACCTTTTTTATACTAACTAGTTATCAAAATAACTCATGCTCAGTATAATTTTTTTTGTCCTATATCACAAATACCTTTTTATGTCAATAAATACAGATTTATAACATCATTTTTAACAACTAAGTAATATTTGGTTGTTTGAATGTTTTATAAAATATCAATTTCCTAATTATCAATGAACATCTCATTTCCTAGTAATTTTTCCCTATCGTAAATACTTTATTACACAACCAAATGTATCTCTATACATTTGTTCAATAATTTTCTTAGGATAAACTTCCAAGCATTAAATTACTCAAAGAGGTGCACATTTTAAAATTTGATTCAACTTGCCAAATTTTCCTACAGAAATATTGTGCTAATTTTTACCTCCAAGAATAAGAATACACTATTTCACTCAGGCTAGGTATTTTTATTTTTTAATGTTTCTTAAAACAATAGGAAAATACTCTACGTAATTGTTTCAATTTACTTTCTACCGATTCCTTCATTTGCTCACACATTTATTCAACAAATATGTGAGAGTCTACTATGGCCAAGCACTGAATATGCACTGGGGGAAAAAAAGGCATAGATTAGGTATCTGATCTCAAAAAGTTTATATTCAAATAGGTAAGAAGTGACACATGGAGTTACGGATTTGAGGGACATTAGACTGAAGACCCTAGTGAAAAGGAATCAGGTTTATAAAAGTTGTGGAAAAAAAAAAGGGAAAAGCATTCCAAGCAACCAAAAAGTGAATTAGTTGCAAGATTAAACATGTAATTATATTTATCCTTATTGATCAATTGCATTTCTTCTCTTTTGAGTTGCCTATTTCTAAGTTTCCTCATTTTTCCCATACTTATATTTTTCTTAATGATATCTCATTATATATTGAAAATAGTACCCTATTTGCAAATCATTTCTCCACTGTAAAATTTGTCTTTTGTGTTGTGTGCATGCCATGTGGACATTTTTAATTGTTCCAAATGCTAATTGGACATTCTTTTCCTTTTTGTTTCTTAGCTTTGCCGTCAAATTTAGAAAGGCTTGTTCCAGACCAAGATGACAATATCTGGTTTTACTAGTACTTTTCTCATTTTAATCTTTAATCCATCTCAAATTTGTTTTTGTGTGTGGTACTCAGAGATCAACTATCTTTGCTTCGAATGGTTAGCAAGATATGCTACCAATGTCATTTAGAAAGATCTTTCCCCAACATATTTGGTTACATTTGAAAAAGAATGTGGAATTGAACTCTTTTGTATTGGCTCAGATTTTAAGCTGAGGCCCCAAACTGAGTTAATAAGTCATCCACATTAGTTTCTAAAATAATCAACAGATCCATTAACTGCCCAGTAATGAAAAGATTACAAAACCCAGCTAGCGAACATATTATAAACACCTAGAGAAGCTTATAGATTCCTTAAGAAGGCAGTTTCTTTGCCAGAAATTTTAGGAAGAGAATGATCTATTGGTGTTTTTCCTAAGTGAAGCCATGTAGGAAAAGGAGGGACCAACTGAACCACTTTGGAGATGTTCACAAGTTTTAGTCTCCTGGGGAGATACCAGTTCCTTCTTTCAAGATGAAACCAGGAAACCAATTCAAGCAGATATCTAGGCTTCTGTCATGTTGACTTGACAGGCACAGCCCAAGAATGCTGCTGCCTGCTGGGGCAAAAGGACCCCAACAGTAAATGACTGGAGTTGTACCTCCTAGGGCAAAAGCTCAGGAGTGAGGGGGACTCTGAAAGTTAACAGGAGAAATCCCAGGGCAGATCCTTAAATAACTCCAGAGGCATCAGGCAGCATCTGAAGACCTGAGATGAAGAGGGCATTTGATAGCCAGGAAAGCATGAAAAAAAGCAATAGGTGCAAATGCCTTTGCCTCTCTCTCTCTACTCACTAACCTCATTCTCTCAACCCTAGAAAGTCTGAAAGTCTAAAATATGTTTTTAGATTTTAGGGCAGAGGCAATCATAAGTCAGACCTGAGTTGAAGGAATACAAAGCCTTTAAACTGGATATAACAATAACACTTTGATATATACAGCCTAGACTTTTTAATATCTGAAACTGAGACCATTTGATTACCAAAAAGAGTGGTGTAAAAACTACAAGATGACTTGAGATGATAGCCAGGGCCAGGAAAACGAAATGGCAGAGCTTGCTTGAATGAAATGTTGGGTGAAAATAAAACGTTTTCTGTGTGCAACCCCTTCATTGAATCAAGGCAATTACTCATTTATGATATAATTGAATTTCCTTCTGGATTCTATTCTGGCTCATTGATCTGTCTATCTCTTCCCTCAACAGGGCCCATCCAGCTTTAATTACCAATTCCTGTTACTTTTCATTATCTAAACATAACGATCAAAACATGTTCAACTTTAATCCAAACAGTTAAAATGTTAAGTCAATTCTCACAAATGAACCATAGGTAGAAAGTAGACATGTTCAAGATATAACTGGGAATTATATATACACACATGGCTTCCCCAAAGTGCTCATTTTTTGTAAATAGGCAAAGGCAGCTGCCAGCCCCTCAAGCAACCTGACAGACTGGTAACACCCAGGTATCCATGACAGGTGGCAAAGACCTGATCCTCTATGAGAAATTACCCACAACCTACAAATACTTTTCTCCATCTCCCATCTTACCCTACTCTGATTTCTGATTTGGACAGAAAAATTAAGAAGAAAGTGATAATTGTGGGTTTGCATGTATACATTAGGAAGTGCATATTATAAAATGGCAATTGTCAAGGAAGGGAGTGTGCTCAGAGCATTAAGCAGAAAGAAATCTTTTAAATCTTGTCATAGGTTAATGAATACCATAAGGTTCTCCTATTTGCCAAAGTCTGTTCTCCAGAAATATGGAAAAGATGGCATCTGCATTGCATTTATTGACTTACCAAAACAGCCTGTGTTGGCCTTCAACAATAATAGCAGTAATCATTCTTTACTGCATGCATGCTCAGGTCTAGATGTTTTACACATTTAATTCTAAGAAGAACCCTGGCATGCTACATGAAATAAATTTTTTAAAATAAGTTTCAAAGTGATTATATAAATTGCTGAAGGTAACATAGCTATTCGTGAGAACGCCTGGCTATGAACTCAAGTTTAACGGACAGACTTTGCCCTGCATGCGTTCCACTGTTTCCCACCTGCTCTGGGTAGTTACTAGAAACTGCACACTTATTTTCATTTTATATATTAACGTTTTAAACTTCATCATATAACATCTATGTTAAATATACATCTTCTAATTGTCTGAAAACAGTAAACTTACAACCTTCAGTTATGCAAATTTCAGTCATCTTCTCTTTTGAGTTGCCTATTTCTTCTGCAGCTTTGTTCCAGATGCCTGACTGCTTTGCTTTTCCATATTTTAAGCTTATGGAAATATAGGTAAATAATTCTAGTCATTTTGTGGCATCACTCAGAACAAATTGTAAGCACGCCTTAGGTGATAGCAGGATCCCAAAGCAAAGATTTCCATTAAACTGTTGGTCATATGTCATCTCTTAATGAGCGACATAAAATGCCTAACCATAAAGTAACTACGCTTCATAAAATCAGCTATTAATTGAATAACACAACATTAAGAATAATGGGGGTTAAATAACTGTTTAGTTATGGCTCCTACCCCCAAAGAGCATAAAATATTATGTGAAGAAAATATGGACTCAATAAGCATGCAATACCCATTCACAAGAATGTATTGTGCAAGAGAAAATAATACTGATTTGCTGTTTCTGCATCAGCTTCCTACCAGAGTTAACTGGCAAAGGTTGCCTAGAAAATAGTAGGGATCTCAAGAAAAGCTGTTATTATTCAACTTAAAAGAATCATTGATCCACTGAGCACAATCATCTAAGGAAGTACATTTTAAAAGAAAGCAGATGTTTGAGGAACACCACTACTTTCCTAGCTTTCTAACTTTGGGGAAATTACATAATCTCTTCAGGTTTCGGTCTGCTTACCTCTAAAATAGAACAATCATACCTACTTCCTAAGATTGTATGTGCATTCAAAATCACTGTCCGTGTAAGTACTTGGCATCGTACCTGTCACTGGTTAGTTAATTTTAAGGAAAATTAGATTTTTACAGTTATGAATTCCAAAATTAGCTGATCTGATATGCTCCCAGTTTCCTGTATAAACTTAATTTATTTGTAAGTTGGAAATAGTGCATAGACAGCTGCATCTGGTTGATAAGAACACCACCACGTTTGCCTTCTAATTCTCCCCAAGTTCCACCTTCCCCATTTGGTAATTTGATTTAAACACTCCTTTAAAGATCCATTAGCTGTCTGCACCTTAATCAAATTATAGGCAGTCTTCAATTTACAAGAATCCTCACAGGCCCTGGCCATCTGCACCTCTGCTCTGACTTGGGCTGCGCTTAGGACAGGCGGCAGGCTAACAGCATCACGGCTTGCTCACTCGCCAGCACTCCAGCTCCTGAAAGCTGACCCCACCCCCTCACCCCCCCCTGTATCCCCCAGGCGGGCATGGGGATTCCGGCTCTGCTGGGAAGGGCTCCTTTCCAGGAAAGGCTCTGGTGTTTGTCTTCTGGGATATTCCTGTTTCCCAGCCTCACACCAAGCCCCTCTCAAAGTCCAGGAAAGGCAACAAGCCCCTCTCAAAGTTCAGGAAAGACAACTGAGCTTCTGGAGCCAAAGCCCAGAAAATCACTAATTTAAAAACAAATTCCTTGTTCTACTAAGATTATGAGCACAATTACTGCAGTGACAAGATCTCCTCCCCCTGGGTCCAGCTGACTCAGCTGCACTAACTCTCTCCCATCACTGTTTCCTGAACCACCCAGGGTTCCGGTATTTCTCTGTGCCAGTCTTGTTGCAAGGTAGCGGAGTATATGGATGAGAGCATGCATTTTGTCTCAATACAATACAACACTGCCTTTTTCAGCAAGACACTCTTTCCTAAAAGATAAACAACTCTCACAGGGAGAGCTACCTGAATTAGATCATATATTTCCTTAAAGGTAAGGTATCGTCCTCACTAGTCCACTGATTAGTTCCCTCTCAAATTCCCTCTTATGTTCTCTACAAGTCATATATTTATTGTTATCTGACTCAACTGTCTTGACTGCAAACAAGCTAATCTTTTCATTTTTTTTTTCTACCAATGCTTATGTGCATACAACTAGCCTGCTCATCAAACCCTAGATATCCACCTATTTTGAGGTCTCAGTGGGGAAGGGGAGTGGGACAGAGGAGAATATGGACATAAAGGACAAAATTGGGGTTAATAAGCTCCTAAACTCTTGAAGTTAAGGATACCTTTTATGTACTGTAGCATTTTTACGTGTATTCATTATTAATAGTAATTTCCCATTATCCTGATCAGAAAGAAGTAAACTGTTTGTTTTTAAAAATTCCTAATTACTGGATAGTTTGATTCACCCAAGTTAAAGAAAATGCTATGTTTGAGAGGTCTATCAACTGCAAAATTCACTTCCTCGGTTTATTAACTGGAAATGAAAATACATGTACCATAGTCTGTGGGTCAGATAATAGCGAACAAATAGACAAGAGAATAGTACAAAGCAGCTAACACAATATATCATTTATGACTTAGGAAAAAGCCATAATAAATGGATGCATGCCAGGCACCCCCCAGAACAATAAGTGAAAGTTTTGTCCAGTAAGAGGAAAGGATTTAATGGCTGATTGCTACATGGATAACCTTTATTCATGTGTTTTTTAGTCCTTGCTGGATAGTAATATTATTCAATGGACTGAAAAATTCTGCAAAATAGACCTCAGGCTTCTCTAATTAAGGGCCACCAAAAACCATCTCCATTTTGTTTAGTCTGAAGTCATCTAAATTACATCTGTCATACAAATTAAGTTTGCGTCCATAAAGCTTGTTACTGAATACCAACTCTGCTTTCTTAATTAAAAATTGTTAACGAGTGCCAGAAGATAAATTAAATTATGTTCTCTCACAGTAATCTCCTCTTTCCACCACCCCTACCCCATCCCCTAAATGTTTACAGGGAAACAAGGTAAAGGGGAAAGAAGAAAAAAATTGTAAGCTGGATTTTACTGTTATTTTTGTGAAACACTGTTAATCTTGACCCTGTCATCTGTACACACACACACATGCGTAGTAAAATATACAATAAAATTAGAAGGGTTTAGAGCTAAATGGGTCCTTAGATTTCTAATGCGATTGTTTTAAAGATAAGGAGACAGAATCATACAGAAATTGAGTTTAGGACTAAAATCCAGACCTTATGACTTACAGTCAGGCTTCCTCCACTATGGCACAATGGCCACAGGGAAAATTAACAGCAAAGAGAAGAATAACAGAAATCTGATTCTCCAAACACTCTAGTTTTTTTCAGCAACTGTTCAATCATTAGAGTAAATTGTTTATTGAGGCTGTATTTGCAAACAGTAGAAAGAAGGGGTGGAGAGAGGTAGGGAGGAAGGGTAGAAAGGAAGAAAGAGGCAGGGCGCGGTGGCTCACGCCTGTAATCCCAGCACTTTGGGAGGCCGAGGCGGGCGGATCACGAGGTCAAGAAATCGAGACCATCCCGGCCAACATGGTGAAACTCAGTCTCTACTAAAAATACAAAAAAAAATTAGCTGGGTGTGGTGATGCGCGCCTGTAGTTTCAGCTACTTGGGAGGCTGAGGCAGGAGAATGACTTGAACCGGGGAGGCGGAGTTGCGGTGAGCCGAGATTGCGCCACTGTACTCCAGCGTGGAGACAATGGGAGACTCTGTCTCAAGGAAAAAAAAAAAGAAAGAAAGAAAGGAGGAAGGAAAGAAGCAGAAGCAAAAGAACTTACAGTTTGTTATAAGAGAGAGTTCTCACAGAGAATACACTTGCTTTTCAAGTTTTGCATTTGAGACATTAGCACTTTTGGTCTAGGATAAGAAGAATTAGCTATCTGTTGAAGCCCCATCTCATTGCTTAAACCTGTTTTCAGAGTGAGAGGTTCATTACCATATTTAGACTCTGCCATGCCCCTATTCACAAAAGTCTGAAGAAGAAAAATGAAGATTAAGGGCTGAAAAACCGGAGTAAGAGTGGAAGCAAGACTTTGTTAACCACAGCTTTCGTATTCAGAGAAGCAGCAAGCGATTGATGGTTACCAAGTTGAATCGTGTATATGTTGGGCAAGTAAAACTAAGTTCCATTTAGCACTTTGTCATGTTGGTAATACTTTAGATTGCAGTTAGTTTAAAAGCTCCCCTCCCTCTAAAGAAGATAGTGTTAGGACTAAGTTATGGAGGAACATTTTTTTCTTGATATATTTTATGAAGAAACATGAATACAAAAAGATAAGAAAAAAATATGACTAAAGTCGATATAAATAAAAATTATTTGTTTGCAAAATTATAAGAAAAGCATTTGTCATGTGTACACACACAAACCCAACTGTAAACCATGCTAGAGGTGCCACATAGTTTCATTTCTCTTAGCTTTATCTTTTTAATCCCAATAAATGTTTCACATAGGTCCAGTATTATTGATGTGATTCCTTATATAGTATTGCTTTGGCCATTTATCCTCATTTTACTCATAAGAGGCAATATACTTTAGTAAGACTACCTGGGTTCAAATCCTGACCCCACTCCTTGCTTGTTGTGAGTTTGTCCAGTTTTCTCACCTACAAAATGGGTGTAATATCTTTTAAAGACATAACACATAAAACTAACCCACAAATACAAAGTAACTATTAATTGCTTTCAACATATATTTATCTTTCATTCATGCCACAAATATTTATTGAGCACTGTCTTGGAACAGGAAAAACATTAGGCACAAAGGAAACAAAAATCAGAAAGACAACACAGCGCCACCCAGTGGAGCTTCCAGCTTACTGGAAAAGACAACCCTCATGATTAATTAATTACAATATCAGTTTGCGCTGCAAAGGAGAATAATAGGATCCTATCTACCTTTCTAATATTTTGATAACAGAGCTTGGGAACTAAAGAATCCTAGAAGTAGATAATATGTTTTTAAAACAACTTGGTTACAAAAGTAACGCTGATTATAGAAAATTAGGAAAATAAGGAAACAATGAAAACAAGTTCTACCAAACACATATAAAAATAAAAACAACAATAATAGCACCATTTGTGCCAGCTATTGTTCTAAGAACTTTATAAGCATTATAAGTGTTATTAGATTTAATCTTTATAACCTTACGAAGTAGGCCTATTATGTTCATTTTTTAAATGAAGAAACTGAGGCAAAGAGCAAACTTCTAACAAAATTTTGATGTGCAGCTTCTCATTCTTTCCCTGTGCATAAGTTAAAAAATATATACACATATATGTATATGTAATATGAAGTTTAATATATATGTGTACATATATTTATGTATGTGTGTATTTACATATAGATATATGTGTACATATATATCTATGTATGCGTATAGATTATATAATTAATATATATATTTATATATCCTTTTATATATAAAGATATATTTATAAAGACATATATGTATATATTAAATATATATATTTTAGCTATATGTAGTTTATATATCTTTTATGTATATATTTATATATCTTTATGTATAAAGATATATTTATAAAAGATATATGTGTATATATACAAAACAAAGTATATCCTTTCAACTGAATTAGGATCATACAGTTCATATGCTTATTATGTATATTATATATTATATATTTTATTTAATATATAACTTTTTATATAATATATATCTTTTATAAATACATTTATATATCTTTATATACACATATACACCTATATATCTTTTATTTGTCTTTTATAAAATGATATATAAATCTTTGTAACTGAATTAGGTTCATATAGTTAATATCCTTTTTTAATATCCTTTTTTAGGCAACAAAAACATGAACATTTTCTCATATTATTATTTTTCTACCCACATGATTTTAACAGAGTACAGTATAAAGAAAGAATATGAACATCTTAAAGGTGCATTTGGTAACTTTTAATGCCAAAGTAGCCAACTCTTTTCACAATTTTTCATTGTGTTTTCTCAACTTTAAAAATGCCAGAATCTTATCAACAACCTCATGAGGAACTTGAAAGTATTTGTCCCTTTCTCCCACTGATGTTAAGTTTCTTGTTTTTTGTGTTTTTTTTGAGACGGAGTTTCACTCTTGTTACCCAGGCTGGAGTGCAATGGAGCGATCTCGGCTCACCTCCCGGGTTCAAGCAATTCTCCTGCCTCAGCCTCCCTAGTAGCTGGGACTACAGGCGCTCGCCACCACGCCCAGCTAATTTTTTTGTATTTTTAGTAGAGACGGGGTTTCACCATGTTGACCAAGATGGTCTCAATCTCTTGACCTCGTGACCCACCCACCTCGGCCTCCCAAAGTGCTGGGATTATAGGCGTGAGCCACCGCGCCCAACCAATGTTAAGTTTTTAAAAGAAATCTGATCATTAGAGGCTGTGATTCAGAACATAAATAAATCATACTCTGACATGAGAATCCCTGTTTGCCTGTACTTTCATCAAGAGAAAATAGATGCCTCAGGAACAAATCAATGTGCTTTAAGCTGTCTGAACTAAAAATTATTTTTCATGCAAAAAAAAGTTTACAGATTTGCAATAGATTCCTTCATTTTGGATCCTTTTGTTTAAAAATGTAAATACTGAGCTAACATTGTAGTTATGGTTTGTATGCTATGTAAAATCCTACAGCAGTTATTCAACAGCATGATATTGATGGCTATTCTAATTTTCTATACAATGCCTCCGGCATTTGGGAGACTCTGAAAAATGCTAATAACATCACTTCTCATTATAACCAAATACAGCAGTGAAAGTGATCTCATGTCTGTAATTTTTTAAAATAATTAGATCTTCCCTGTGTGTATTCAGATAGAGTCAAATTTTTTAATGTCACTAGCTCCTTTTATTGTGTATCCCTAGGTAGAATTTGTCCCACAAATATTCTAATTAGGTGATTTCTACAGTTCCCAGCACAGTTTTAGGCTTATAAGAGTATTTAAGAATGACTTGTCAAATTAATATGTATCTGGCTTCTCTTTACCATTTTCTTAATAGCAAAATTAAGAAATTAAGGCAAAATTGCCCACCAGGCAAATAAATATTTGATATGAAAATCAAATGCCATAATTGTGTTTTTCTCTTGCAGCAAATCACTAAGGCACTGAAAACATGAGATGGCTTTTTGGAAGTTTATGGCATAGTGAAATTGTCAACCAACATACTGGGAATCTGTGTGAATAATTTATATATAAATTTATTATAAGACTAACTTAAACAGTTGACAAAGCTAAAATAAGAACTGTCATTTAAATATAATCAAAGGGATGCCAAATGGAATTTTTCATTCAAAAATGATTGCCATTTTTGTTAATAACTGAAAGCATATTATGAAGTTGAAACAACTCTAAGTTTTACATCAAATTTTGTTCTTTAAAATAATAGGTGTACTTTGTATAGTTGCTACTTATAATAATAGCTACAATTTTATAAACAGGCAAACACCTAAGAAATCTCAGGAAGAACACATGGAAAGATAACCTTGGTGGCTTCCAGGAAGGGCATTCAGTAGCTAGAAGACAGATGGAGGGAGGGAGAATTTTCACAGGATGCCTTTTTGCGCTTCTTGAATTATGAGTCATTTTAATGAATGTCCAACTTTAAAATAAAATTGTAATTTTAAAAAATGAACTGGCTGGGCATGGTGGCTCATGGCTGTAATCCCAGCATTTCGGGAGGCCGAGGTAAGTGGATCACATGAGGTCAGGAGTTTAAGACCAGCCTGGTCAACATGGTGAAACCCTGTCTCACTAAGAATACAAAAGAATTAGCCAGGCATGGTGGCACATGCCTGTAATCACAGCTACTCAGGAGGCTGAGGCAGGAGAATCGCTTGAACCTGGCAGGCGGAGGCTGCAGTGAGCCAAGATCACACCACTGCACTCCAGCCTGGGCAACAAGAGTGAAACTCCATCTCAAAAAAATATATAAACGAAAGGAAGGAAGGAAGGAAGGAAGGAACTTCCTGATACTTTTTAAAATTCATAGTTTTTCTAAATTTGACTTCACTAATATGTCTATTAGCTTTCTCATTTCTAAGAGGCAAGCAAAATTAACAGAACAGCCATGAAAATATTTCCACAAACCATTACGGTTTTAAAATAAAATGTTTATTTTAAGTTTCACAAAATATTAGCATACTAACTTTACAATAGGAGTGAGGGGACACTATAAGGTACAAAAAAGAAAGCCAACTCTGACAAATTTGTTTTCATATATGACTTATAAAAAATTTCCAGCAAAAGAAAAAATGTAAATAATATTTTTTAAATATAAGAAATCAACTTTCACATTAATTCAATAAGTATTAATTGAGTTTCTGCTATGTGGCAGGTACTGTTCTACATTCTGGGGATACAGTGGTCAACAGGACAAAAATTTTTGCCTTCATGGAGCTTACATCCTAGGGCAATATTTCAGTGATGAGCTGTTAAAATGGTACTAGAGACTCTAAGGTGGTAAAGAGATCATGTCTTAAATCTCCCCTTTCTTCATTCTCTATTTATTTCAGCATTTTTCATTTCTATCTTCATGCCTCCTCTAATTCTTCTTTCTTATCTCTGCTATCTAGAAGAAATCCACTAGGTGGCAGTGTCTCATTGAGCAGAATAAAAAGTTACTCAGCTTGTTTCCACTGGAATGTATTCTTTTTGTTTGCTTTAATTTTGTTTTTAACCTGATTTTTGGAGTGACCAAAATACAGCTTAAAATATATCATTTTGGGGAAAACAAAAAACATACAGAAATATTAGATAAAAGAAGATTGCTGGAACATACCACCTTCTACATAAGACGTTCAGGTATGATTTCAATCATATCACAACACATATGGTGGTGGATAGACTCTTCACCATGAATGAACAGAACTCCTGACAAGAAATACTGTAGAATGATGGAAAAAAGAAGTCTGAGAATGAATCTAGAGACATGTGTTCAAGTCCTAGCTTCAGTTCACCTTTGATCCACTTAAGGTGAGTGACCAGGGGTACTCACCAAATCACCCCAAAGCTTAGTTTCTCATTATAAAAACACGGAGTAATACATCTTTACTCTCCTGAGAGGTTTTTGTAAAGATGAAATGATTTAAACTCTGTGAAAGTGCTATTGTGAACACATGTAGTTTCATGATTCTAACAAGAGATTTGGCTAAGAGAAAATGCATGGTTTGGGGGATTATGAATATAGTAAATAGTATTTTTAAACTTCTTTTTTAACTTAGTGCCTACTATGTATCATAAACTGTTACAAGTGTTTTAAAATATTCATTCATACTCACAGCAACACTATGAGTTAGATTCTATTATTATTTTCATTCACAGCTGGGGAAACTGTTACAGAGATGGAATAACTTGCCCATGTCCACAAAGACAGCTAATAAGTTGCAAAGCCCACCTTTTCTAAGGACAACCTCATTCTATAACCCATTATCCATTACATGGGCGATTTGAAGGGCTGTTGTACCACTGAAAACGTTATAGCCAATAGACCTTCTGGGTAGGCTAGGCCTAAAGAATAGGAATTTCTTCAGAGCACAATAATATTGAATGTAACTGCTTCAGGCAAGGAAACCAAACTAATCAGACTGAAAAATGTCCAAGTCAAAAAAGATAATAAGGCTGGGCACGGTGGCTCACGCCTGTAATCCCAGCTCTTTGGGAGGCCGTGGCAGGCAGATCACCTGAGGTCAGAAGTTTGAGACCAGCTGGCCAACATGGTGAAACCTCGTCTCTACTAAAAATACAAAAATTAGCTGGAGGTGGTGGCAGGCGCCTGTAATCCCATCTACTCAGGAGGCTGAGGCATGGGAATCGCTCGAACCTGGGAGGCAGAGGTTGCAGTGAGCCAAGATCGTACCACTGCACTCCAGCCTGGAGGATAGAGCAAGACTCTGTCTCGAAAAAAAAAAAAAAAAAAAGCCACAACAATTGCGGTTTTACAAAGAAAATTCTATACTCACATATCTTGAGTACTTTCATAGCTGCTCCCATATAGTCTGCCATCCAGAAGATACGTCATAGAAGGTGAGATTTTTATCACCTTTCACTATTTTACCTATCTCTGGAACCCCTGTTCAGATACTTGTAAGCTTTCAGAACCAAATTCAGATCTATTTGTCGGACAAAAATTTTAAAAGCCCTTAAAAACTATAAATAGGCCAGGTGTGATGGCTCATGTCTGTAATATCAGCACTTTGAAAGGCCGAGGTGGGAGGATTGCTTCAGTTTAATTCAAGACCAGCCTGGGCAACACAGTAAGACCTTGTCTCTGCTAAAAATTAAAATTAAAAAAATTAGCCAGGCATGATGGTGCATGTCTGTAGTCCCAGCTACTTGGAAGGCTGAGGTGGAGGATCACTTGAGCCCTGGAGACTGAGGCTGCAGATGAGCTATGATCATGCCACTGCACTACAGCCTGGGCAACAGAGTGAGACCTTGTCTCAAAAAACAAACAATCAAACATAAAATTGTAAATAAACTATATTAGTATAGTAGCTTGGAACATGGTCTGTATAGATTATTGACCCCCATGTTGGTAAAATAGGAATAGTAATAGTACCTCGTAACTTTGCAAGAGTAAAATGAGTTTAAAAATGGATAATGCTTAAAACAGTATCTAGCACATAGAAAGTGCTTGATAAATATTAATTATTAGTGTTATCATTGTTTCTACCTCTCACATCCCATGAGCTCTTTACACTTGCTTCCCAAGTCATCTGCCATTTGGTTCTGTACAATACTGAAGCTCTTTCATTACAAACTTTCAATTAACATAATTTCAGAGACAGAAAAAGCAATACTCCAGGAAAAAAGAATGCAGAAGCTACCTGCACTGCAGATGGTGACAGTGGCCACTGACAGACTGTCATTTTGAACTAGTGACAGATTAACTTAGCAACAGACTTTCTGAGATTAACCTGTCCCAGGAAAGATTAGCTTTCTCTATTTTCCATCACTGAAGTTGCTCTGTAATTTTAAATTTTTTATTTCTGTATGTCTTTTCTTGTCTCCTGCTATGAACGATTGTTACAGGGGTCTTATTGTATATTTCTTTGAGGTGTCTTATTGTGTATTTCTATTTCTATATTCTTGGTTGTTCTTTTTATCTTTCTTTCTTTTTTGAGACAGGGTCTCACTCTTTTGCCCAGGCTGGAATGCAGTGGCGCGATCTTGGCTCACTGCAACCTCTACCTCCTGAGTTCAAGCAATTCTCCTGCTTCAGCCTTCCCAGTAGCTGGGATTACAGGTATGTGCCAGCATGCTCAGCTAATTTGTTTGTTTGTTTGTTTGTTTTTTGAGACAGAGTATTGCTCTGTCGCCCAGGCTGGAGTGCAATGGTGCAATCTCAGCTCATTGCAACCTCTGCTTCCTGGGTTCAAGCAATTCTGTCTCAGCCTCCTGAGTAGCTAGGACTGCAGGTGCCCACCACCACGCCCAGCTCATTTTTGTATTTTTAGTAGAGACAGGGTTTCAACTTGGCCAGGCTGACCTCGAACTCCTGACCTTGTGATCCACATGCCTCAGCCTCCCAAAGTGCTGGGATTACAGGAGTGAGACACATGGGCCTGGCTAATTTTTGTATTTTTCATAGAGATGGGGTTTTGCCATGTTGCCGGGCTGATCTCAAACTGCTGAGCTCAGGCGACTCACCAGCCTCAGCCTCCCAAAGTGCAAGGCCTATTTTTATATTCTTCACAGTATTAACTGGGCAAGACTCTCAAAGGGGATTTGTCATTATCATTGTTACGCTTATTGTGTGCTTCAAAAATAAGAGAACTAAGAAGACAAGACACCAGAAGGATGATTTCAAAGGCAAGTACATGGCTCAGACATCTTTCTCCCAGAACTGAACACTATGCCTGCCTGCCCATCAAAAGAACTCAGAGAACAGTGATTCAAATAAACCAGGTATATTTACCTTCACAATTTTACACTGAGATTTTGTTTAACTTTCACTTCTCAAAGCAGAAAATCTGAATGAAAGAAAATATATCTAAAATACAATTTGGATCATGTCACACCTTAGAAGCCCTCCTGTGACACCCCATCTCACCAGGAGTAAAGCCAAGAACTGATACAGCATTATATGTTCTAGCACCCAACTGCACCCTCTATACACACACACACACACACACGCACACACAGACAGACACTTTTTCTGACTTTGGTTCCTAAAGTTCCTCCTTGCTTACCTACTCCAGCCACAGTAAACGCATATGGAAGGTTCTTTCCTCCAGTATCTAGAGTTTGTTGTCTTCCCGCCTTCAGATCTCTGCTCAAATGTCATCTAATCAGAACGACCTTCCTGTCTATCTTACATAAAGAACATCCCCTCCTCTGCCCTTCCTATTCCCATCACTCTCGTATATTTTTCTTTGTAGAACTTATCATAAATGTAATATCTACACCACATATACATAGCATATATTTCATTTCCTGTCACCTTCCACTAGAATATAAACACTATGAAAGCAAGGATATTTTGTTTATTTTCTTCAGTCCTGAATCTCCAATGCCTAAAAATATTGCCTGACACTCAGAGAAAGCTCAAGAGTTCTTATAAATTAATTATATCCTGTAACCATGTGTTTAACAAAATGGGAAGAAACAAATACAATAAATACTGAGGAGAGGAAGTGGGGCTGAAAGAGGAAATGTGGTCGTGGAATCTAATAAATACCACTGAAGCGACTAACATGTTGAAAGTATAGAAAAGTTAACTAAAAATTCAAATTGAGAGGAATTAGGAGACCGGAGGGAGAAGAAAAGAATGTCGAGAGAGTAATGTTCTGGATAAAATGAAAAGTAGGAAGATATGGAGCAACGGGGACTCATGAAGCCACAGACAGCTGGAATGTTTCTCAAGCTCAGCCGGATCCAGCCTCGAGCTCAAAGACAGAAACGCCTCAGCACAGCTCTACAGTTGGTCACTAGCTTCCACTGAAAATATCAATTACGGAGATCATCTTATACAAGACACCTAAATTCTATCTTGCAAAAATTTCTATTAAGAAGTTCTTCCAAATTCTGAACCCAAACCTTCTACTTTATTGTCCCATAAATTGGTCACAATTCTGTCTTCCAGGACTATGGTAGGTGTATTTTCATAACTTGAATATTTCAAAACAACTAACAGGTTCCAACTTCCCCAGCCCTTTCACAAATCTTCTTTTCTGTAGGTTCAATCTCCCAAGCATCTTTAACCATTCTCACACGACGTTGTTTCCAGATGGTCATCCTCTTAGTCAATCTCCTTCAGATCTATCACAAATTTGCAATTCGCTTCTCAAAAAAAAAAATGCACAAGGTTAGGTGATTATGTCTGCATTAATAATTTACACCTTATTTTTAAAAATCACTTTCTACTTTTTTCAGAGTTCTTTCATATGAATTAGACCATCTGATCTTCACAGTTAGGTGGCTCTTTTTTCTTTAATTTTAAAATTGGCAAAATTAAAGATCAGAAGAGTTAGGTGATATATCCAATGCTGCAGCACGTGGGTCAGAAACCAGAATATCTACCTCTGGTTTTGTTTTTGTTTAATTTTTTTATTTTGAGAAATTTCAGACATATATAAAAGCAGAGGGAGATTCGTAAAGTGAACACCTGTATTTCCATTCCCTAGATTTAACAATTAATAACATTGGCTTCACCTAATTTTTTAATACTTTGCTAAACTGTTTTAAAACAAATTCCAGGGATCCTGGCATTTCATCACAAATCCTTTAGTGCATGTCTCTAAAATACACGTAAGTACATTTATTATATAACCATGAACTGGCAGCTAACAAAATTAACAATTTCTTAACATCAACTAATTCCTACTTAATATCCAAATTTCCCTGCTTATATCCAAACATTTTTTATAATTAATTTATGTATGAATCATGCCCCTTAACATCTGATCCATTCTTATTTCTGCTATACCATGGAAATTATAACCAAATAGAAAAAGGTAGATAACAGAGGCAAAGAAGAAAGGGAAAGTTGATTTTGGTGGATCATTTAACCATTACATTATTCTGAATATTATAGAAAGAAATAGAATTTCAAAAGTAACATGAAGTTGACTCCTTTGATTAATTTCGCTCATTTTACATTAGTGAAATTTTAATGTTATCTACTATTAAACTATTTTAAAAACTAATTGAAAGAGATCTTTGAAGAGAGAAATTATATGTAGTAGTCTGGGGAATATTTTTCAGATAAAGATTTTCTTTCTCATCAGCCTTACATTTCACTAAATCTGATTACAACCACTTAAACTTCGGACTAACACTAAAACTTACACCCTTTACAGGAAAAAAAAAAAGTCACAGCTGCAGAATCAAACTACCTTAAGATTATTTAACATTTCAGCCAAATATGGCATTTTAATCACTATCATCAGGCTAGAGGCAGTTTCTTGCACTTATTAAACAACAAATTAATACCTGTTGATAAACAGCTGGTTCTTTTTTTATTATACTTTAAGTTCTGGGATGTGCAGAACGTGCAGGTTTGTTACATAGGTATACACGTGCCATGATGGTTTAATGCATCCATCACCCCGTCATCTACATTAGGTATTTCTCCTAATGCTATTCCTTCCCAATCCCCCCCCCCACCTACTGCTATCCCTCCCCGGCCCCCCCACTGCCCAACAGGCCCCAGTGTGTGATGTTCCCCTCCCTGTGTCCATGTTCTTAAAAGTAGAAACACTATAATATTCTATGTTGTCTTTTAAGTATGAATATATGGATTAAATTTAATATTCAGTACCTACATTGTATTAAACAGTAATTATCAATTTTTTAGAGTCATGATAAGGTTTTACTGTTTGATTTCATGTCAGCTTCCAATTATAAGCAAAAATTAACTCTACCATTTAAAATGTGCAATTCCCATTAAGATAGTTAGAGACATCTGGATTGTTTCAAACAGCATAGGATACTGTTTGAAAGAGTTATCACATGATTCTCCAAGCATCAAGACCAACCTACAGTTAGGAGTCTTTATGGAACTTATCAGGGTTGAAATCTTTGAAACACCAGCCTAGCCAACATGGTGAAACCCTGTCTCAACTAAAAATACAAAAACATTAGCCAGGCGTGTTGGCACATGCCTGTAATTCTGCTACTCGGGAGGCTGATACACAAGAATCGCTTGAACCCAGGAGGAGCAGGAGGTTGCAGTTGAGCCAAGAGCACACCATTGCACTCCAGCCTGGGCAAGAGTGAGACTCTGTCCTCTCCCACCAAAAAAAAAGAAAAGAAAAGAATCTTTGAAATGTATGTAAAGTAAGTAGCATCCAATCAAGTTTTTCATTAGTTTATAGCAAACCTACAGCTTCTCAAAAACCATAGATTCACACTTTGAGTCCGTGATAAAATGGGATTGAGGAGAAGACCCCAGTTTTGCAGGGTGCCTCTTATTTCCAACCACTGAGACTTCGGTCTCCATGGCCCTGCTCTGCTCAACCACTTCCCCAAAATGCCCTCCCATCATCTGCACCCAGCCTTTCTCCCTAGCCACGTGCAGGGCTGGGTTTTAAAGCTCTTTATCATCCCCGCAAGGAAAGGACTGAAGGAACTGTTAGAAATCATCAGAGTTCCTGCCTGTCTACAACTCTGATACATTGAGGCCTCCGTGACCTTGTGTTCTGACCAAATTCTGGTAGTTCTTCTCAAGGCCTGGCTAATTTGTTTTCTCCTCTGAGACATTTCATATATGTAAATGTCTGTTGTCCTTTCATTAAGTTTTTTGTTGTTTTTTTTCTGGAGATGGAGTCTTGCTCTGTCACCCAGGCTGGAGTGCAGTGGTGCAATCTGGGCTCACTGCAACCTCCACCTCCTGGGTTCAAGTGATTCTCCTGCCTCAGCCTCATGAGTAGCCATGATTACAGGCTTGTTCCACCACACTTGGCTAATTGTTTGTATTTTTAGTTGAGACAGGGTTTCACCATGTTGGCTAGGCTGGTTTCACCATCTTCCTGCCTCTGCCTCCCAAAGTGCTGGGATTACAGGCATAAGCCACCCCACCGGCCTCATCACTTTAAATCTTATTCTTACTTTTTTAAAACATTTACGTCAAATCCAGCCTTTCCTCTGTGCCCCTCATACTATAAATCTCCTGTCTGGGTACAGGTAGCCCTCTTCAACAACACTTAAACATTTTCTTTTCTTTTCTTTTCTTTTTGAGACAGGGTCTGGCTCTGTCACCCAGGCTGGAGTGCAGTGGTGTGATCTTGGCTCACCATAGCCTTGACTTCCCCAGGCTCAGGTGATCCTCCCACCTCAGCTTCCCAAGTAGCTGGGACTACAGGTGTACACCACCACACCTGGATGATTTTTGTATTTTTTGTAGAGACAGGGTCTCGCCATGTTGCCCAGGCTAGTCTCAAACTCCTGGGCTCAAAGAATCTGCCTGCCTCAGCCCCCAAAAAGTGCCGGGATTACAGATGTGATATACCAGATACAGCCTAAACATATTCAATGAGCAGAAAAGCAGCTATAAAAAAGGGTAGCTTTCATTTCTGATCAGATCTTCGTCCTTCCATTCCTCTACCCTTTCAGCACAGCCTATTCACCAACTCCATTATGTGGAATTGGAAGCAAAAAGTTCATTATTTCACAAGTGATAAGACAATCACTCAAAGAGACTGTGCTTTATGAATCAGAGATCCTATCACAGTCTCCTAACTGGGCAGTGTCTACTCCTTGTAATCTGGGCATAGGATAATTTTCTTTCAATATCTGCATAGGTTACCACTTTCTAGGAAGAAGAGAGAACAAGTCGCCATGCCTGTTTTCATGCAGAGAGGGGCGTCATCAGGTTTGTGGTCCTCAGAGAGAGAGAGCTAAGGCTGAGCCTTCAGTGCAGACTGTGAGAGTGAGAACAACCGAGGAGGCGCCTGACTCTGAATGCAAGAACAATCACTCATTGTAATCTGGACCTCATTTATCTCTGAATTCACCTCGAGACCAGTCATCTGAGGTCAAGAAATAGAAGATTTCTTAGGAAAAACTAAGCCTGGCCAGCTGGCTAGTACCTATGTTGGCCACAACAGAAGCATAAAAGAAAGATTAATTCAGTGCTGCACATGAACACAATAACACAATGAATCCTCAAAATAGATGAAGATTTGTCACAGCAAGCCAACAAGTTCAGGAGCTTCTCTGCCAGAAAGCTCTTTTCATTTCTTCACTTGGTCATAATCCTGAAGGCAATTTGCCTTTCTCATTGCAATCCCTTTTTAGAACAGATACTTACCTAATGAATAAATAAGATGTCAATCAGTTTCAAGCTAATAAGAGAAGTATAGTAGTGTAAATCATGGACTTCCTAAAAGCAGAAGTTGACTTTGACCAAAGAAAGGAGTCAAAGAAATTTTAACTGGTAAGTACAAATTTACCTATTTATAGACGAATCTGAGTGGTGGTTGTCATAGCCCACCTGAACTCAATTTAAAAAACTAAAGACAGAGGACGGGTGCAGTGGCCTGTAATCCCAGGACTTTGGGAGGCTGAGGCAGGTGGATCACCTGATGTGGGAGTTCAAGACTAGCCTGGCCAACATCTCTACCAAAACTACAAAAATTAGCCAGGCGTGGTGGCACACACCTGTAATCTCAGCTACTTGGAGGCTGAGGCAGGAGAATCACTTGAACCCAGGAGGCGGAGGTTGCAGTGAGCCGAGATCACACCACTGCACTCCAGCCTGGGTGACAGAGTGAGATTCTGTCTCCAAAGAAAAGAAAAAAAAGATCACAAGAAAATCTAAAGATGGAATGGGTGGGCTAAACAACAGAAATATATTTTCTCACAATTCTGGAGGCTAAAAGTTCAAGGTCCATGTCAAGTAGGACCGGTTTCTTCTGAAGCCTCTCTCTTTGGCTTGCAGATGGCTGTCTCTTCCCTGTGTCCTCATGTGGTCTTTCCTACATATATGTGTGTGTGTCTTTGTCCTGTGAGTGTCTGAGTCTCAACTTACTCTTCTTAGAAGGACATAATCATATTGGATTAGGACCCACACTAATGATTTCATTTTAAATTAATCACCCCTTTTAAAGATCCTATAACCAAGTACAGCCACATTCTAAGGTACTGAGGGTTAGAACGTCAATGAAATTTAGACAAGACACAATTCAGCCAGTAACAATTACTATTGCCAAAAAATTCTACCTTAGATACCTTAGATCTTTTAAGAAAAATGTATATTTTTATGTTTGACAATGGAAATGTCTCACAGTACCATACTTTTTTTTAACAGTACCATACTATTTTTATAGTACCATACTAGTTTTATAGTACCATCTTATTTTTCTATTTAAGATATTTTCTAACTCTATCAGCTTAGAAAAATGAAAGACACTTCTTCTGGCAAGTATAGTTACTACAAAAGCAAGTTTAAAAAAAATAAAGCAACCATTTTAATGTGAAGTCCAGTGTAGTATTATTTTCTCTATATTTGTACTATTTTTAAAGGCACTTATAATCAGTATTCCAAAATTAAATAAACAGGTTGTCATGGATGATTCTACTCTTTGGTAAATGTTTCTTTTTATGACATATTCCAAAAATGTGCTTCATTTTTATTTTTTTTAATAGAATGAACCTATTGGACTGCTAGAAAACCCGAAAGTGCTTATAAATTTTATAGGCTAATGGCACAGCAGGGTTTTTCTTAAGTACAGACAGTATCTAGAGACAGCTTTTCCTTGTTATGAATATTTAGTATGAGAAAGTTTATTGGCCTAGAAAGCAAGAGAGAATACCTTTGAATTGTTTCAGGAACAAAGTCACATCTCCACACAACAGGTCAGAGAAATATACACAAGTTACATATCACTTTGACATGTTTTGCCTGTTGCCATGATAGCAAAGAATGATTCTCCAGTGATTGCAATGGAGTTTATAAAACTCTTTTAGTAAAAGACATGAGAATGACTATGATGTAACCAATGGCTTGCAAGATATTTGATTTTTCTTGACAAATTTGAAAAAGTAGATTTTTCAGAAAAAGCGAGGGCAGATGATGTACAAATGTTTTCTGTTTTTTAGTGTTATAATATCAGAGAAAGGCTGTGTATGTATCATCTCAACTTCTGAAAAAGGCAACAATAAGCAAAGAGAATATATATCCTATCTCCAGATCCAGTGACATGTAGTGATAAGTAAGAAAACAGCCACTGCTTGAAAGAGCAACAGATAAAGAAATATCCCTGATGGAAAAATCCATTCCAAAGGCAAATCTGAGTCACATAAGGATTTATAATTGCTAACGCACCATTTTCAAAAGGGTAAAATCATAGCTATCATAGCAATATAAGATGATATAAGTAAAGAATTTTACGTAGCTAATTAATCAATGAGAGGATCAGTAAGATGTTAAAACTGGTTCAAAGGAGAATCTGATATATATATATTTGTGATATGGTTTGACTGTGTCCCCCCCCCCAAATCTCCCCTTGAATTGTAATAATCCCCTCATGTCAAAGGTAGAACCAGATGGTTCCCTCTCCCCAACCCACGCTATACTCGTAATAGTAAGTAATTTCTCACCAGATCTGCTGGTTTTATAAAGGGCTTTCCCTTTCCTCGGCTCTCATTCTTCTCCTTCCTGCCGCCGTGTGTTTGCTTCCCCTTCCACCATGATTGTAAGTTTCCTGAGGCCTCCCCAGTCCTGTGGAACTGTGAGTCAATTAAACCTCTTTCCTTTATAAATTACCCAGTCTCAGGTATGTCCTTATAGCAGCATGTGAATGGACTAATACAATATGGACAACCACATATGCTAAATACTGAAATGATTTTGCTGATATATGTAAAGCTGGTTAGTATCTTACATGGCAATAAAATATAATGTTTGGGATTACTTTTTCTAGGACAGAAATTAATTATAGTTTTCCTTGGCAAAATGTATTAGCATTTCCATGGAAAAGATTCATTTGCAATATCAGTTTTCTACAAATTAATATCCACCTCTACAAGTTACAAAATAGCCTAGAAAGAGAATCAAATATGCACACCCTTATAGAATCAGATAATTCCTAGAGGTCCGCCAGGCAACACCCAAGCACTCCAGTGAACAGACATCTAATGATTTCCTCTGCCCATTTCAGATCTTTGACAATTTATGCAGGCATAATGAATCAATCACTGACCTGTTCTTTGCCCTTATATTCCTGGCATGGTAGAACCTCAGAAAATAGACATAAAAACCATCAACATGTGGGAGGAGAGTTCATGACAGGAAAAGATATTTTTTATTAGAAAAAGGAATATTTTACCAATTTTAAAAAGTAAACTCTGAGCTGCTCTTCAGAGAATAACAATATGAGGATCTGCCTGATAACTCATTTCTTCGTATCCTCAATGGCTGGCACATATGGCCGAGTCATTCTCAATTTGGACTGCACAACAAAATGACCGGAGGAGGCTTTCTGTTCTGTTGTTTTGTTTTGCTTTGCTTTGTTTTGTTTACAGTCTCCTTGACACTACTGAAAACCTATTGAATCAGATTCTCCAGGCACAGAATCCAAGTCCCTGCACTTTTAAAATGACTCTAATAGAGGTTCCCCCAACTTTAGCCCAAAGTGGGACCCACTATTGACTAAAAAATAAAATATTCAAGCAAGTGATTTCTGAAATTTTTCTGTAGAGATCTAGAACACAAACTATTAATGCCTGACTTGACTTGTAAACATTCTATTAAAAGAAAAGTATCACCAAATTTTCTTTTCATGACCACTAAAGCTTTCTCCCTTTGCTGACTATGGTTCCATTCAACTGTGGAAGAATGGACTGATTACCAGAGAAGTCCAGGAAAAAAACTCATTTCATGCTCTACAACTTTAATTTAAGAACTTACAATTCTGTAACAACTCTTCTGAATAATCTCCCAAAGTTCTTCCAAGTTTACTCCATTCCAGTAGCCCCAAAATGTTTATAGTATACTTATATATTTTGATTTTATTAATTAAGAATGTCTTTGAGGTACTTACTATCACTGTCATTGGGAATTAGGAGGACTATGCCAAGTTTTATATTGGCAGGGACCTACAGACTGAAGCTATTATGGTTTTCAACCAAGTGAAATTTTTCTTTCAGGACACAATTTCTATAGCCAACAGGATCTACTTTATGCAGATATACCTTTTGCATCAATGGTAAAAGGAAACATGCATATTTGTTATGCAATGTACTGTAGCAGATAGAAAATGGATGAATGTTATTCTTCTAAGATAGTTACTGCTGTTCTTGAGACATGAACTGAAGCATTTGACCCCAATTTGAGGTTAACCTAGCTATTTTTGCATACTTTGCTCTTTTCTTTCCTGTACATTGCCAAAAAAAGAAAAAACTAGCTTTTATCATAAACTCAAGAATGATTATTTTCACTACTGTAATGTGCAGTGACTTTTGAAATCAGCAAGCTTTTAAAAATGTAGTTTCTAATTACAAAAGGTAATAAATATTTACTGTAAGAAAAATTTGAAATTAAAGTATGAAGAAAAATTACATGTATCCAGATAAAAACCACTACCATCATATCTGTATTTTTTTGCATTTTTCTAGGAATATAAATAATATAGTTGAGAACATATTGGATACACTTTTTTATATCTTAAATTTTAAAATTATTAGTAGTGAATGTTTTTCCTGTGATTACAATTTCTTTAAATGCTACTTTTAAATGGCTACATAAAATCTCATTTCATCGGCGTTTCATAATTTAATAATTTCCTTATTATTAAATATTTGGTTGTTTTCTAAATGGGGCTATCATAATGTTGATAAGTCAGCTTTGAAAAAGCTGTTTTCTCACCCCAGCAGTAGCCAGAATATGTGCTGCTTATCTAAGATTAAGTGATAGCCATGAATATACAGCTCACATCTTTTAGAGATATTTCAAGAAATCTAAAAGAGCCCCTTAGTTTTCAAATGTCAGTATATCTTTACCTTTTTAATTAACTAACTTTAAAATCATTTTTATCTATCATTCTTCATTTTTTACACTGGGACTTATACATTTATCTTCCAAGTCATTAAAACAGAGGTGTGACTCATGTGTTTCACAACTGGAAGAATTATTATTTTAAAATCTGTACTGAATTTCAGAGATCATTTCCTTTTGGTTTGAATCAAATTCCAAGAATGTGGGCGTTTTATCATACTCCTTTCCAAATTCCTCCTTCCTCTCTATTCCAATATCTAAAACTTAACAACATAGTAAAAGTGACCAATACTATTTGTTACAACTTTACTCAAGAGATTGCTTAATGCTAATATTTTAGTTCCCATTTTGTTCATTTCACTGTTCAAATTTCAGCACTTGGCCCTTTGGGAGTACTTAAAATGAACATTCTAATTTTAGAGCAGTCATGAATTTTTTGCTCAATATCTAATTCATATTTGTAAAAGATAATCTTTCTTTTTCAAAAATATCTAGCTCATGTTATTTTTCCCCAACTTTATCTATCACTTGAGCTTGTTATTTTGGGGATTTCATTAGACAGGTGCTCATTTAAAAAAAAAATACAGCAACATTTAGCTTTATAATCAGCCTCATTTTGAAAGGAATTCCAAAGTTTAGACTTTAACATTTTAGTTGGCAGATTAAGTACCCACTACATACAGCCCTACGAGGTCAATTGTTTTACCATTATATTTGAAAAAGGCAATTAAGCAACAGAATTAAAGACATTTTAAAATAACTCAATTTTATACCTTAGAGCAATTTTTAAAGTGTTGGAATATAACTGTATTTAATTTCACTGATGTCTAGTTTAGTGCTATGCGCTGAATGGAATTAGCTTTGAATGTAGTGCTACTAAATGTCAAAATATAAAAATGTTAAAGATAGAATGGTGTGTCCGCTACAGTATGCTGATTAATAAAACTGCACCTCTATTTTGGAAGTACATAATTTGTGACATTTAAATCTACATATATCTAATAATAAATTCAAGCTATTATTTGTAGTTAGAAAAAGAAAATCTTAAAAAAATAAAAAGAAAAAGAAAATCTTAGCATTATGTAAGATATTATCTTTCTTTTTTTTTTAAGAAACAGTAAAAACAACTTATCCTTTATAATAATAGAAACAGAGGTGATAACCTAAAATAAGAACTTTGTTTCCTCTCCTACTGTATCTTGGGTTTGGCTAGGTTGGTATCAGTGACAAGGAATATTAGAGAGTCATTTTTAATTAAAGCTGTTTTTCAGGTTTCGACCATAGTTAAATAGGTTAAATACAATATTGAGATTGAATTGCCTACATCAATTATTGCATCAAACTTCTAGGGTCTTCCTTTTCATATTCAAATAAGCTCTATATAAAACCTTTGCTCAAAATAATTGACTTACCCCATCTTTGACTCTGTCACACAAGGCTGAGCAGTCTACGCTACTATCTCAAAAATTCCCCAGCAGAACTACATTATTGAATATGTACTGTATCTTTAAATCAAATCCCTTGTCTTTTACTTTTTTGTATCATTTTTTTTTTCTACAGAGTATTGAGAACACCGCTGAAGGTAAAAGTTTTTCAACATACAGCCTAGTTGGGCTAAATCAGATTAACAGGATTTCATTGTTGGTAAATATTCCTTGTTAATTACTTTGTTAAATGTGGCCCATGAGGATAGTGAAAAAAAAAACCAGTCATAGATTGAATGTGGCACCATGAGCCCTATTTAGGACCCTTAGGCTACATGAAAAGGAGGACTGAACAACCACTTAAGAAAATTACAGAGGGCTAGTATGAGGGTAAGTAAAGTGCAGCTCAATACAGATCTACGCAAAATTTGCTTTCTGTCCTCACAACTCCCAAAGTAAAAGCCAGTCTTCCTTCTCTAAATCTCCAGTTAAAGGAAACCAAAGGATCTAGAGACTGGTGTCTGTGGGCATGCCTAAGACCCATTAGAGTAGCCCTACAATTTCAAGAATTACAATATTTGAACCAAAAGGAAATTCAGAAGTTATCCAGTTCTGTCTTCATTTAACAACTCAGGAAACAGGTCCAAAGATGTTAGTCAGATGTCCAAGGCCATAATGCTAAACAGCAGTGGAGCTGGTACCATCATCAGAAACTTGCGACTTTCAGACCAGACTTCTGTTCCATCTGGTATCTGTCAGATGGCAGTTCCCAGACAGACATATTCAAAGACAAATGAATTAAAGCTTAATTGCCATAAATTCTAAGTAGTAGCCATAGAATATCATGCTATGTGACATTTGACAATGAAAAAGTAATAAACTTTTCTTAGCAGCCATGATAACAAACATTTAAACACAGGAAAAAATAGTGGATAATGCAAAAAGCAAAAAACAAAAAACAAAAAAAAAAACATAGAATGGTATTTTAAGTTCTCCGTTAAAATTTTAATAAAAATTAGAAGTCAGGTGCAGTGGCATGTGTCTATAGTCCTAGCTGGGAGGCTGAGGCAGGAGGATAGCTTGAGCCCAGGAGTTGGAGGTTGTAGTGTGGGAATTGCAACTGCACTCCAGCCTGGGCAATATGGCAAGATCCCATCTCTTTAAAAAATAATTAGAGGAATAGTACCTCACAATCCTCAAAATAATTTCTACTTAACTTCATATCAGATTATATGACAGCAAAAAACCTAAAGAGATCTAATGCAGAAAGTATTTATCATAAGAAAATAACACAGAATTGGCCAGGCATGGTGGCTCACATCTATAATCCCAGCACTTTGGGAGGCCAAGGCAGGAGGATTGCTTGAGCTCAGGAATTCGAGACCAGCCTGGACAACATGGCAAAGCCCTGTCTCTTCAAAAAATACAAAACTTAGCTGGGCGTGGCATATGCCTGTAGTCCCAGCTACTTGGAAGGCCGAGATGAGAGGACAGTTTGAGCTGAGATTGCACTACTGCAGTTCAGCCTGGGCAATATGGCAAAACCCTGTCTCAAAAAATATATAGAGAGAAAATGAAAATAATACATAAAATTATTTATTTGGACTAATCACCATTAAAAACACTCTGATAACATGATGTGTTTAAATAAATAAAATTCCCTGAATATTTTACCAGAGATGCATGAGCTATACAATAGCTTTAATTTAGTGTTAACTTTAAATGTAAAATTTAACAATTTTCTATTTGGCATTCAAAGCAATAAAAGTGGGAGGTGAGGCAGAAGAGCACATCCTTGATCCTCAAGTACATGTGTGTGCAATATGGTATAGTGAATATGAGGGTTCAACTAAATAAGAATAAAACAGACCATCCTTGACAGCAGTATGAAATACACGCTATACAAGGAAAGTAAGCAAATAAATGACTTATCTATGCTGAACGGCATACCATTTATGACTAACATGGTAAATCCTGTGGAAATCCAAGAGAATATAAAATATGAATGTTCAATTTATATTATTTATAAGTAAAAGTAAAGCATATGTTTAAGCAATCAAAAATCCTTAAAGATTTTGTACTTAGTTCAAATTTTTAAAACATAGAAATAAAATGCATTTTGTCTCTTTAGTGTTACATTCTACATCATCTGATATATGTATAATATTGTGGAAACATTATTTCTTAAGCGATTTTTCGATTGGAAACGCACTTATTTTGGCTATAGGAAGGCAGTATATACTGACATTTCCCACTCTCATGTCATGAGATCACGTCTCTCCCTGAAACCATCTCAGTAGTTGCTGCCAGCACACAATATATTTTATAAATATTGGTAAAAAGAAGAATGAGCTGAGTCTTCTCCTTCAATGTTACAAATGCAGATTGACTTTGTGTCTTATAAAGGTTTGGTGGATATTACATGCCATATAAATCAGAGGCAATATAGAGTGGTAGAAAAGAGTCTGGGCTTAGAGGGGGAGACACGAGTTCTAGACCTAATTTTGCCACTAACTGGAGAGAGGAAGACTTTTACTCCTATAGTACTTAAAATAATATCATTGGACCAAATGATCTGAAAAGGCCCTTCCCAGGAAACCTAAAATTCTATAATGTTATTATTCAACTCTAAGTATAATAAATTATTATTGAACTCTAAATGTAATAAATTATTAATAGCTGCAAGAAGAAAAGCTATAGTTAGGCTGACAGACTGATTAATCAAAGTGATATTTATTCTTGCATTAACATGTTGTTCCATCTTCATTAATGGGAGACAAAGCGCGTAAAGTTTGCTTTTGTATTTCTCAACTGGTACTTTAGTTTGGCCACACTTTGCTACCTTTGCAAACATTAGCAAAACGTTTAGTAAAATTAAAGCAAAGAAGTGATTATTTTCTATGACAGGAGTTTGAATAAAATGCTGGTTTATGAATTTTCTACTTGTTAGTTTTTGTTAAGGAAAATAAATGTCATAACATACTTATTTCATTTGTCTTAGAAAAATAAAGAGAATATTGAAAGTTCTATGTATCTCACACTGTTAATACTTAGGCACATTAAAAATAAATACATATGAAAATTAGTATATTCATTAATTATATTCAATTGACCTTCGTAAAATAAACTAATTGTTTTATTTCCTTACCTGACAGGTTGGACTTCAACCGACATTAATGACTATCAATGAGTGTGTTTCTATAGAGTTTTTAATTTAAAATAATATTTGTTTTTACATACATTAAAAACACAGTTAACATTTACAAATAAAAATAACTGTGATAAAGAGATAAAAGCCGAGTAATGCTAATGGAAGTATAAATTATAAAATAACAAATTGCTTTAATGCTATACTCCGCTCCATATAACTGCTACAAGTCTTCACTATCACCTGCAAATCCATCTAATGCAAAAGATGCTACTGCCGTTGTCAATATGGAGCTTAGTTTGGGAGACAATATTTATATGCATATTCTAGTATACTAAGAAATTTCTTCTAAGCTGAGGAAAGTTCTACCTTAGTCAGGCCTAAAAGGGTATTTGCATATGGAAAATGATAAATAAATCTTTATTAACTAAAAAGTGAAAGAAAATAGAAATTCCATAGAAAGCAGAAGTAATGGGGTGGTCAATTAAAGCAGAGCATATTACCACCCCTGATTAGCTATATATAAACTCAAACAATCATGCAGACATAATCAGACGCAAACATGAATTCCAAGTTCCAGAAGTAGCCAAGTCAACAACAGCCAAGCAAACAAACAAGTGGGAATTTAGAAAAACAAACTGTCATGGAAAATCTTCAACAAATTTTCAAAAACAGAAAGCAAATAGCATGAAAATCAAAGGATACGAAAAATCATTTGCAATCCAAAACTCTTCTTTCTGTTGATATGCCAAATAACATTCAAAACACTTAAGAAGACAGCAGATGGCGTCATTAATATTACTGCCATGCTTTTTAGTTTTATTTGTTAGAGTGTGGCATCATTCTCCTCTCTATTCTTCAAACAGGAAAAATAATATTCACTCAGTCAACAAACGCAGCACCATGGTGAAGGCGATCATAGAAAACTAGCGTCTGGAGTTGGATGTTTCCGCCACGTCTCCCGGCTACTGTCAAATAGCTTACATTCAGAGTGAGAGTAGGCGCGACAAATCTGGGAAGGTGACCTGATCATATTATTTTTTCACTAAATGAAAACTTGCTGATCCTACTTATGTTTTTTTGGGTGCTTTCATAACCTGAATTATTTATGCAAGGATGGCAAATGCATCAAGTTATCCTCATTTCACCCTCCCTGAGCCTGGGCAGACCTCAACCACCACCTCAGGAGCATGCTAGTTCCCTGAGCTTGGCTGAGCTCAGAGCCCTTCTCAAGACTTTTCCAGGCACCTTTCCCGATAAATCAGATGGCCTGTGTAATAAAACCCATTTACCTTTTGAATAGGTGACTATTCAGAAGAATACTTTGACTAAAAGCATAAGTAAAGAACGGACAGGTAAAGCAGAGTCAGAGAAGAAAGATGTTGATAGTGCCAGTCCAAGCAAGAGAAGCAATGAGCAGGCCCCAAATCTCCAGCGCTCCAATACTGGTAGCCAGACAATCTTTTTCACGCAGGTAGTGCTTTGAGATACAAGGCTGATGCCATTGACAATCAAATTATACCATTGTTTCCCCCTTCGTCTGGTCTCATGCTTATGTAAAAACCTCTTCATTAATATTTTGTTCCCACATAATTTTATTGACCCATAAAGTCAGAACATCACATTCATTTGGCACAACTATTCAAATTTTATGTGACGATACATTGAAAGTCCATTTTATACATCACTTCCTGTGAGGTTACTTAATGTGAAATCACCCCTAAAAGATGGCTCCCCTCTTAGTGCACTGACAAACTTAGTTTCTGAGACTACAATGTAAGGATCCAATGCTGAACCATGATAAATCCCCAAGACGTGTGTCATCTAATAGTATTTCTTAATAACCAAACAGTTGAGATTTATTGTCAATGTCACTTCTTTCGCTTTAGACTTTCAACATGTAACACATGGAATAAAGGTCCCTCATGATCTGAGCTCCACCTTTTCTTCTTTCCAATTTTACCTCAAGTGTAGTCCTAGAGTTTGTATCAGCAGCAGGAATTCCACTCATGACAGTGTTGGTGGTGGAGGATAAGTATATTGCTTCAGGACATCAAATCTAAAGTTATAAAGCAAAATCTCAAATAGGAGAATAAGCAACAACATTGGAAGTTGGGAGCATTAAAAGCCTGTAGAATTGGCCAGGATGTAATATGAAAAGGAATGCATTTTAGATCCAAGACAGTTATCAATAAAGAGTCTGTTAGAAGCTCTTTTTCACTGTGGTACTTGTCGCTTTAGCAGAAAGTTGGTAGCATAAAGTAGTTGTGTGGTTCTTGGACACCACAGCTCAAACCTATCTTTTCCATAAACCCTGAGGTTTAGCTACCCAGAATGACTTGGTGCTCTGGAATTTGCATGTTTCACACATCCCCCTACCTTTGCACATGCTCTTCCTCGTTTCCAGAATATCCACTCGTCTTTATTCAAGCTGCGCCTCTCTGCTCCCTTAGCATTTATGGCACTGGAATTTAAGTTGTCCCTATATATTTTCTTTATGAATCTAAGTTCCTTAAAATCAGGGCCCTATTTAAGACATCTTAATGCCACTGAAGTAGCTACCACAGTATTTTGTATGTATATAATAAGATATATAATTTGATCATTGAATTGCTTATTAAAATGCATTGAATAGAAAATCTTGATGCTATTATACTAATTGAAGATATTCTCATAAATCCTTATTTATTCATTTATCTGACATATGTGTATCAGAGTTTTGGGGTTTTGTTTGCTTTTCACTTTTTTAACGTGTCCAACCTTATGCTCGGAAGGGGAGATATGAAAGTGACTCAATCCCAGCCAAAAAGGAGAACGAGGTCTTGGTAGAAAGTTGTCACTGTTACCCACAGTAACATTGCTGTCCAAACTGCCACTAAATATACAGACTACAAATGTTTCATTGAAATACCTAAATATTTAATAAATTAAAGGCAGGAATTTTATTTATGCATTGATTATTCAAGTTTTTACAGATCAATTTCCTCTGCTTCATAGCTGTAGTTTAGGTATAGAATTGTGAGGCACATTAAAGGTGATTTTGATTAATAACCCCACATTCTCCTATTTTCTGTCATGGAGGCTCACAGTCCTGCTCAGTTGCTATAGTGTAGTCCATTTAGTGCAGTAACTTTCAGTAACTGAAAAAGGCAGATTTTTATCACTTATATCCATAAACTATTAGGCTTAATATTAGCCCACTTCCTCATCAGAACCATGTCAGAACACAAAAATCTACAGATTCATGTGACTGGTTTAATAATTCAGGAATTGTAACATTCAAAACTCACAAGTAAACAGTGCTATTTGAGCTATAAAACAAATATATTTTTACTGGGTAGTTTAACAACAACTTTTTATCTTAATGAAACTCACACATCAGCTTTTCTCAATGCAGCATCTAAATATCAATAATATCTGACAATTAAAAACACTAAAGAGTTACACAGGAATGGAAAAATGTTTACATATATTAATTTTTTATGTTCCACGTATAAAATTCTGTGATAATAGGCAACTGTTATAGTAAGTATATACTTGTATAATAATTATACTAAGCAAATTCATGTGCCCAGAAACAAAATTGCAAAGCCTCAATAATGAAAGCAAACACAAGATTAAATCCTAAAATAAACTGAAGAAAAAATTTGTTATTTATTTATTCATTTATTTTTGAAACAGAGTCTCGCTCTGTTGCCCAGGCTGGAGTGCAGTGGTGCCATCTCAACTCACTGCAGCCTCATTCTTCCAAGCTCAAGGGTTCCTCCCACCTCAGCCTTCCAAGCAGCTGGGACTACAGGTGTATGCCACTGTGCCCGGCTAATCATTTTGTATATTTTTTTTAGAGACAGGGATTCACCTCATTGCCCAGGCTGATGTTGAACTCCTGGACTCAAGAGATCCACCCAACTCGGCCTCCCAAAGTGTTGGGACTACAGGGATAAGCCACTATGCCCAATCAAATGAAAAAATAATTCATACTATCTTGCTACCAGTCTTTAAAATTTAAAATAGACCACACTGTATATTTTTCTTTGAAACTTATCCTTTAAAAAAGTCTGTTTAAAGTCTTACTTTTCTGTTGGGTCTCATGTTCTTGGTAAAGTGGTCTTTAAATCAAGTTTGATATACACAAATACCATTTATCTATCTACCCCAGTATGTTTGCTGAGCTCCCATCATGACCTTTGAGTCCCTGAGGATCTTGACATTAAGAAGGTTCCTGCTGTAGAAAATATGTAAGCTGTATAAAGAACAATAACAACTAGGAAAGGCATGAAATCTAATTTCTGTAACTCAATTCAATGCAATACAACTCATAGCCTTATTATCTGGGGAAAAGCAGAACATATAGGCCCTAATTTTAGTCATAAACTTTAGATGTATCTTCTAGTAATTATTCAGAAGAAAGTGGAGACTTCATGGGGTCTCAGCCCCAGAAGCAGCCATCACTTGCCATTATAGCAGACTCTGCTGTATTAAGCTTTCCAAAAATAGAATTCACATCTTCAAATTCACGTATTCCCTCAGGTATCTCCAACAGACTTTTCCCCCAACAGACAAACATTATGTTCTTACCTTTGACAATCATTTCAACTGTGATACAAGATATTGATTCTAAAAAGTCAGGGGTAGTATCAGCTCTTTCCAGGCCCTTCTAGCTTTAAATTTTAGGAAACAGTGGAGGTCACTTCTTCCCATTGTGAAGCCACATGGGCTGGGTCCTTTTTTTCCCTCAGATCACAGAAAGGAAAGTAAGCAAATAGGGGAAAAATCAGATTCTAGTTCACTTTTTTTTTTTTTTTTTTTTTTTGAGATGGAGTCTTGCTGTGTCACCCAGGCTAGAGTGCAGTGGCACCATCTCAGCTCACTGCAACCTCCGCCTCTGGGTTCAAGTGATTCTTCTACCTCAGCCTCCTGAGTAGCTGAGATTACGGGCATGTGCCATCACGCCCAGCTAATTTTTTGTATTTTTAGTAGAGACGGGGTCTCACCATGATGGCCAGGCTGGTCTCGAATTCCTGGCCTCAAGTGATAGGCCCACCTCAGCCTCCCAAAGTGCTGGGATTACAGGCGTGAGCCACCGCGCCTGGCCAGATTTTAGTCCATTTTAGATACCATATCCAATCACACCTAATTTCACCCTACATCAATTTTGTAAATGACTGATATAATAACAATAACACAAATGGGCATTTCATTATAAGCTTCATATAAAATAATTTATATTTAGATACATAGAAGTATCTAAGATGTATTTAGATATATAAGTTACAGTTTGACATCATGATTAAAAGCATGAGTTTTGGAGTCAGACAGGTGGATTTGAAATCTAGTTGAACCACCACTGATGTGACCCAAACAAGTTACAAAAGCCCCAGTTTCCACTTTCACAAAATAAGGATAATAGAAATCTACCTTAAAAAAAAAATGAAAAAATCTATCTCAA
Organism: Ateles fusciceps; assembly: GCA_036589455.1. Taxonomy (NCBI): domain Eukaryota; kingdom Metazoa; phylum Chordata; class Mammalia; order Primates; family Atelidae; genus Ateles; species Ateles fusciceps. The sequence goes on from JAZHEH010003128.1 coordinate 3,764,730, forward strand.
AGGGTGATGTGCCTGAGTTCCTTAGTAGGAAGTAAGCATTATCGATGTTATTATTATTCAACAAAATATTCCCATTAAAAAAAGAAAGGATAAATATCCATGAAAAGTTCTCTAATATTAAAATATATATACAGAAAAAATATTTCAAAGATGCTGTATATCTCTAAATTCCATAGCAAATTGACTCATTTTTATAAAGTTTGGATCTCTTTCAAACTCTAGTCCATGCACTATGTAATAACTTCTCTCTGACTTCTAAATAGGGCTTTCGAGTTACTGAAGAAAAAAATAGGTACATCTGCACAACTTTATGATACATATCTAACAAGTTTATAGATGAGGCAATCTGTAAATTTGTGCAGATGAAGGAAATAGAAGATATAAAGAGATTTTTGAACCATTCAGATAATTCAAGACATTAAACTCATATGGAAATTCCAAAACTTAACTGAGTGAAATTCAAGAACATATAGTTTCGGCCAGGCACAGCAGCTCATGCCTGTAATCCCAGCATCTTGGGAGGCCAAGGTGGGCAGATCACGAGGCAGGAGTTCAAGACCAGCCTGGCCAACATAATGAAACCCCATCTCTACTGAAAATACAAACATTAGCCAGGCATGGAGGCAGGCGCCTGTAATCCCAGCTACTCAGGAGGCTGAGGCAGGAGCATTGCTTGAACCTGGGAATTGAGGTTGCAGCCAAGATCACACCATTGCACTCCAGCCTGGGTGACAGATCAAGACTCTGTCTTGAGGGATGGTGGGGGGGGGAAGAACATGTAGTTTCAAAATGTATTATTCAAAAATTAATCCTGATCAGAAACACAGTATTAAGAAAGTTTAGAATAAGTAAAAGTACAAAGTGAAAGCAACATTGTTTTAACATTAAAATACACTGTGTACAGAAGGTTGAGGTGGCAGGATCGCTAGAGCCCAGGAGTTTGAGGTGAGCCTGGGAAACACAGTGAGACTGATAATATTGACTCTACATATTCAACAGGAAAAATAACTATACTAGTCAAAATCCTTTACAATAAGCTTCATTTTGCCATAAAACTCTACATTACAGAAAGGTAATTAAGTACCCGTTACCGGCCATTTATATAGATTTTAATATTCAAGTAATATTAATATAGCACTATGCTATAAATGGTTAGAATGGGATTGATTCCAGCAACAACAGATATGAAGAACTTTGTACTCTATCGCCCGAGCTAATGTGAGTTCTTTCACTGTCACATAGGCATCCTGAGCCCATGTAGTGTACTTTGCTCTAATCATTGACATATTATACCATAAAATTATAAATTTGGAAAATCTCTTAGAGACTTCATGGAATTTTCAGTCTAATGCTTTCTCCACCCAACCCCACCAACATTCATTGCATCATGTTTTCCTAGATGTAGTCATTTCTAGAACCTGGAAATTATTTTTTAATATTTATTTATTTATTTTAGAGACATGGTCTCACTATGTTGCCCAGGCTGGACTTGAACTCCTGGGATCTAGCTGTCCTCCCACCTCAGACTTTCAAGTAGCTGGGAATAGAATTTGGAAATTATTTAATTTACAAATGCATATCTCTACTTCACTCTGGTCACATGGCTGACTTCCTCCTAATAATATTCAAATAAATTAGGCTGCTCACAAGTTTGATCTTCTAGAAACCATAGTACGAGCTATTCTCTATCCAGCTCTCATAACTGTGTGATATTTCCCACATTTACTTATCTAGGAATATATATTTTTATTTTGGGATTCTCCACCTAAAAGATAAATACTTTTTATTGGAGAAAATGGGAGCTATAGGAAAATCATAATATATACTGTCGCTTATCCCACTCAAAAAACGGCAACTGGATGGCTTTTCTTAAATTCAATATTACACGAGTGAAATTTTGCTTGGAGATTGTGAAGGGAATAAATGGTCTCTAAAGCAGTAAGTTTTATCAGGGTAACAGGGTTTGGTCATCTTTTCATAGAAAATAAGAATGTTTGGAAACAAGCGGCCCACATAACTGGTTTCTCCTTTATCCAATTTTTGTCACTTAAAAAATATTCATCAGAAAGGGGAAAATTTGTTTTGAACTGCACTTGTCGTCCCTAAAGTGCCACATCAGTTTTTTAACAACAAAGAAGACATAATTATTAGCACAATAATGAATTAAATAGATGTACTTTTAGCTAACTCATTTTAAAAACTTAAACTATTTTTCTAGCTAACTCAAATAATCCTCTAAATATCTGAGGTACATATCTTTTTCTTTTTTTATCTGAATGACCTGAGAAAATATATCGTATAGAGCAACTTTCACTTCTCCCTAGTGTCAATGACAACATAATAAGGAAAAACATAGCAATACAGTTTGTTCAAAAATAGATTGATAATGGCAGCCAGGTGTGGTGGCATGCACCTGTAGTCTCAGCTATTCAACAGGCTGAAGAGGGAGGATCTCTTGAGCCCAGAAGTTCAAGTTCAGCTTGGGCAATGTAGTGAGATATATCATCTCTTTATTACAAAAAAAAAAAGAAAGAAAATGGCAAATAATAAAAGTCTTCAAATTATAAACCAAATGGTTTGAGCTTCTGCAAATTATGATAAATTATTTCGGGAGGGAAAAATGGGTATTAAAAACTTTTTGAAAGAAGGCTAAACATAGAATTCTCTTTCAACATTTTTTAAACACTGCCTTTAACATCTCTTAATAGTTGTCTTCCAAATATTATTCTCTTTCTAAGGTAAAAAAAGGCAAAAGATAATTAGTTCCTCTGGAAGTCTCTGTGTTTGCCTGATTGTACTGAATGGAAGTATACATATCTGCAGATCTGCCAAGTGCAACCCATTTTGCTGGAGAATTCCCAGTTCCTTTTTATCCGTCTGCAGAATTGCACTTTCTCCTCTGCTGGCTGTCACAGACCCCCTTTACAGATATTAGGTTTAGATGTGCAGTGAAACACACAATTGTTCTCTTTAAGGTTTACAATAATGAATACTTCAGTACCCCTTTCTTATAAGTATTTCTCTTTAGAGCAGCTCTCAGTAACTGGAGTTCACCATTCCCTGTGCAACTGAATAAAGCTTTTCTGTGATAGGTCCTTTTTGCAACCCTTACCATTATTTAAAGAACTCAGAAGCACTTCTAAAAGCAGTAAGCATTTTACAATGTTTTCTTTGCACCACTGAACAGCCCCAGCTGATGAAAGCGAAATGAAGAGGGCCAGATTCACGCTGAAGAGGGCATGATCCTTTCTGTGAGATCAGTATTTTCAGATTTACTTCACTGATTAGGCTAAGATCCTGTTTCTTTAGATGTTTTGCCTCTAAGCATGTAAACGCAGACATTGGAGAGCACTGTGATTCATATAAGTTTGTGAAAAAAAAGTCTGTACTATTTGCCCAAGAAAAACATGCTTATTCTATTATTTATTTGTTTGCAAAATTTTAAACACTAAAGAATACGGTTGATAATAATTGACACAAATGGTACCGTTGTACCTTTAATTAATTCTATGACCATCACAGTAACTATAATAAAGAATTACTAACATTTCTAGAATTACAATTAATGTGTATGAATTAAATGGAGAAATTGTGGGAAAGGAAAAAAAAATATTTGCTTTGAAAAAAGCAAATAATGAATGAGCTCATTAGAACTTTGTTCACTTTTATCAGATATCAATACCTTCTACACAGTCTCTGCTATACATAGACTGACCACAAAATCCTTATTTGGTTAAAGGTAGGGTATAAAAACACTCATCACAGAATGAATACTTTTTTCCCCAAAATTCTTTCAGAAAAATCCATGGTACTTCGGTTTATTTTCATTTTCATCTTTTTTCATATGAGGACAGAAAAAAGTTTTAATGTAGATTATAAACCATTTTAACCCAAAACAAAACATAACAAAACAAAAAAAATAGTAGGAAACAAAAGAGAATGATTTTCTCTGGTCACAAGAACTGCATATAAAACACAGTTACAGTAATATAAGGATAATATATCTATTAAATTTAGATGAGAGAGACTAGAAAGCTCCCATTTGATTTGATGGTTAGAAACACTTAATAAATGGATTACGATAAACAAACCTAACTCTATCATTACTCCCAATCATATATATTCTTCAGGAAAAAGAATTCCAGAAAATATGAAACTACAGTTATCTAAATTTAAGCAAATTATGTTACAATTATTGACCAGAACAAAGGGTAACTTTTCCATCACTTCAGGAAATAGCTCAAAGATTATACCTAATTTACACAAGCAGAAATTAACACCACTGAAGTACACAAAAGATTTTTGGCATCACATGCAAGCAGAAATATACATTTATCAATAATCATGTTAATGCACGTATTCTCATTCCCCAGTATCTAAAAAGTTTAGTCTTCACTATTTTCTTCCAGTTATCCCAGCGGTCCTCCTAGGCCTTGAAAACAACTTTTAAAAACTTAAGACAAAATTTTATATCTGGTCCATATGACTTCATATTTAACCATTTTAATTATTCTCATTTCCTTTTGTGACTTGCTTCTGTATACCTAGAACAAGATTTCACGTGCCGGTAGATACAGATCTTAATGTGTGATTCAGGGATATACAACAGAATAGAAGACGGCAGGGACGCAAGCCAGACTGAGCTGCTACACCTTCAGTAGGAAATGAATTTTGAAATGAAAAGGCCCCCCAACCCCAATCAATGAGCCAGACTTCCAAAGTCAGGACACCACCAGGAGTCCTCAGCCAGCCAGAGATCTTCCCATCCAACCTCAATATTAACAGCTTTTGGTGGCATAAGCCCAAGAGACCCAAGTCCCGCAGAGACAGTACTCTGATCATTGTAGTATTCAGAGGGAACATTGTGAGGAAGTGACTAAAGAGGAAGCAGATTCTAAAGATATAAACTTTCACTGGACTCTCACAGCCACTCTTTCCTCAGGGAGCCATTGGAGGTATTTGACTTGAGCAGCACTTTTGATTTTGAAGACCAGCCCTTTCCTTGCTATGTCTCTCACAGTTCTGAACTTGTTTCCCAGTCTCAACTATATCTTATCCTAGCTGTTTGTTTGTTGGGTCTGAGTTTACCAGCCCATTTTGGCCTTAAAATAGAATGATCTGGATCTGAATTTTGGCTCTATCACATTTGCAGGTTATTTCTTGTATGAGTTCGACAAGTTACTTAACCTGTATGAGCCTCCATTTCATCAAATATAAAAGCAAGTTTATAATATCCACCTCATTGCATTGCTATGACTGTTAACAGCAAGTCATAACTGTCCTCTTTAATTTGTCTTTATAACTCTGTTAGCAAGTTCTTCATACTCCAGGTTAGCCCTCTTTTAATCATTCCTTGTACTGGCTTTTCTACCTTATCAATATCTACTTTCCAAGATAAAAGTGTGGTTTGCTTGAAAACTTCAATTCCAACTTTATGGATGTTTTCAGCCCTAGAAAAAGTCATACCCTAATGGAAAAGCAACATTGGTAACTCATACTACATGCTTTCATGGCTACTCAAGACCAAGGCAGTTAATCCTCCCTGCCACAGTCATATGTCTGTCCTTCGAAGATAATGAAGAATAGTTCTACTCATGAGCTTAGTGAAGGGCTCCACATTTACGAACTTTGGTAATCCTGATCAGCAAAATTAATTAAAAGGAGTACTTGAAACTGACACAAGAACAGAAAATCAAACACCGCATGTTCTCACTCATAGGTGGGTGTTGAACAATGAGAACACATGGATGCAGGGAGGGGAGCATCACACACTGGGGTCTGTCGGGGGGAAATGGGGAGGGACAGCGTGGGGGTGGGGAGTTGGGGAGGGGATAGCATGGGGAGAAATGCCAGATATAGGTGATGGGGGAGGAAGGCAGCAAATCACACTGCCACGTGTGTACCTATGCAACAATCTTGCATGTTCTTCACATGTATCTCAAAACCTAAAATGCAATTAAAAAAAGGAATGCTTGGCTTTTCAAATCCCAGATTTGCAACATATCCAGTAGTGGTTTTTGTTGAGCTTTTTGGTAAAATTAGTATCTATATCACTAAAATTACCAATATTAGAATTTATGCTTTAGGTTAAAGTAGATACTAACCTGACTATTTTAATTGTAAAGAAAAAAAATATCCTCAAACCACAGTTAATTTATCTTAAGAACTACCTATTTTGATGAAATTCAATATAGCTGTGATCACCTAGAATTGTACTTTTCAAACAATGTTCAATGGAGCCACCAGATTCAATGAGGATGTCTCAGGGGAACTTCCTGAAAGTGGGATGAAGAGGAGGGGGAAAGAAAAGGGATGAGTGGCTGGGTTCCCCCATGTCCATTGCCATCAGAATAGTTCTCTGTTAATGCCAGATTTTTTTTTTCAAAATGGCTTTGCAGCTAAAAAGAAAAATTTTAAGTACCTGAACTAAAAGATTCCTTCAGTCTTATAAAGATCCCTATGCCCTCAAGTAAACATTCCCAAAAGTCAAATGGGAAGAAGAAATTTAGAGTTTCTAGTGAAATGGACATATTAACCTTCTTATAATTCAAAGTCAGCAAACTGAAGTCTTTCCTCTTCAAGGCCTGTTTAACACTTTCAGTCTAACTCTACTGCCCAAAGAATTCTTAGCAGAGCAGAAAGAATGTGCCAGCCCAAGGACACCTGGGTAAGGACAGCAGGCTCTCTTCAGTCATGGCAAACAGGACATACATTTTGGAGTGTTAAAGTAATCCTTTCTTCAAGGTCAAAAAGTGTTCTTAAATTTTGCCATGAAAATGCTGTCATTAGGGCACACACACCAAAACTGAGGACCTAAGAAAAGAAGAGTTGAATCTTTCTTGGACCTTCCCTCAAAACAGATTATACTTGATTTCTGATTTTTAATGTATATAATACACTTATAAATTTTAGGAGTTTGAAGATACTACAAATTCTCAGTCATTAATACTTACCTAGTCTAATATTGACCTCTCTCTCTCTCTATCTATCTCTCTCTCTCTCTCTCTCTCTTATTCTCCACAAACAATATTTCAATTCTTGCTCTTTTCCTCAAATCCTCACTAACGACTCTGGCCACATCTTTTTCACAGGAAAACAGAAACTTTTTCTTGATACTTCCTTCAATTTTCCCTACCAAATCTGCAAACCTTTCCGTATCTGTATGTGTCCTACAGAGATTGCCTTAGCTGTGTTGATGTGTGTGTCGTCCTTCCCACTAGCTATGGGTAATCTCTATTCTTAGACCATCTCCCCCATCACGTCCTTCCTTTCTAGAAACCCATACCTCCAATCTCTCTCCTTCTTCTGCACTGTTCTCATTAAAATAAACATGTTCAAGATTCTGTCTCATCCCAGCTTCCCTATCCAGATGCTGGACTCTGTGCACTTTTATTTCCTGACAAAATTTCCAAAGAGCTATCTTTTTTGCTAACTCCATTCCCTTATCTCTTATTTATTCCTGAAACCACTCCGGTCTGGTTTCTGGCCCCGTTTCTCCACCAAAACTTCCCTTGCCAAAGTTACTGAGGACATTTACATATAAAACTCCAGTTGGTTTGCTGATGCGTTCATCTTCATTGACCTGTCAGCAACATTTGACACTCACAACCAAATCATTATTCTTCCCTTCTTTGTCCAGACTGGAATTGGTTCTCCTTTATCACACTATAATTTCAGATCTTTCCTCTGAGCTTCTAAGATGCATCTATCCAACTTCCGACTTAGCTTTTCATACCTGGAAGTTTCAGTGGCACCTCAAAGGAAGCAAAATGTATTGGAATGTATTCATATAATACTAATTATATAATAAAGCAGAGTAATATCCACCCTTCTAAAAATAGCCCAAGCTGGCCGGGCGGCACAGTGACTCATGCCTATAATCCCAGCACTGTGGGAGGCTGAGATGGGCAGATCATTTGAGCTCAGGAGCTCAATATCAGCCTGGGCAACATAGTCAGAACCCATCTCTACAAAAAATTTAAAAATTAGCCGGGCACGGTGGTGCATGCCTGTCCTTCCAGCTACCCAGCAGGCTGCAGTAGGAGGCACACTTGGGTCTGGGAGGTGGAGGCTGCAATGAGCCATGATTGTGCTACTGCACTTCAACCTGGGTGGACAGAGGGAGACCCTGTCTCAAAAAAACAAAACAAAAACAAAAAGAAAATAGCCCAAGCTGATTAATGCCATATCATTATCAACATTAATAAAATTGTCTAATTCTCATTTAACACTCAAAAGAAGAGCCACAAAGTATAGAAAATTTATGTTAAATAATTATCATTCAAAGAGGATAAACTTTTTGGTATATTCCCCCACTCCTTTTATCTTATCTTTAATAGTACATGACCTGAATTTTGTAAGGCCTTGAGGAAATTTCTAAGCAAAATGAGAAATACTTTAAAAATTGCAATTGTATTAAAAAGTTAAGTTGATTTCTCCTCTTTGGTATTCTCACATATCTTATGTTCTTGGATTAAATTATTAATCTAGTACAAAGGGATCATATATGATTTATTGCATCTGAAACACCATGGATCTTTGCATGATTGTCAATATTAATGGTGTCATACAACTAATATAATTGTTCACCATGTAATTGTTTCTTCTGTAACCAAATAAGATGATTTCCACAATATTTCATAGATTCCTTCTAGAAAATAAACAAATTCTTCTACATGAGCTTCATGACTTAAAAATACGAGCGGATTTCCCCAAATCATGTGTGTGATATAAATAGACTAAGAATTTTTACATTCTACAGTTTAAGTAAAATGATTCCTTCTTCCTTCCTTCCCCTTTATTTAAATGTAGCATCTTGGAGAATTCATCGCATGGATGCAATCTACTTGGATTATTTACAATCAAATCACTTTATTGACAACCTTATAGCAATCAATTTCATAAGTAATAATGAAGATAATGTTCTGATCACAGAAAACAAATCCTTAAGCTCTTAGAGAAAATAGAGGACTCTGGTGAACAAATCCCAATGTGTTTACTATGTCTATTGCATTCAAATTTCTTTCCTCCTCCCTTTTTCCAGCAATGAATATCCTGAGGAAAAGATAATCAATCTATTTACCTTTTCATTCTCAACTAATACGAATAATAATTCCCTACAGAGAGAAAAGTCTTATTGTATGTTATATTCCTTGTAATTAAAAAATTGTTAATGCCATAACATCCTTAAATCTGTTTTCATAAAAAGATTTTTTACCATAATAGTACTTAGTTACATTCTAATCTCCATGTCTTTTTATAAGATTTCTTTAAAATAATATTTAAAATACCAGGAGTACCTTTTGCAACATGGTGGTCATCTGAAATATCAATTCTTCATGTCTCTTTTCATTACTTACCTAAAAGGATAAAAAGAGGAAATATTAGAAGTTTGAAATCATTTCGATTGATCATTAAAAAGTTTCTATATTTCAAATCAAAATAAGCTTGTAGCAGATGCTGATAGAGTTCTTCATCTTAAAAAGTCGCTATTATAAATGCAAAAGAGCAAAGCAAAACTATTTGAACATTTCAAGAGTTCAGTAAAGTAGGCAAAACAGAATGTGATAAAAGATGAAAAATAGCCTATTAATATGTAAGAGAAATAGATTTTTTAAAATATGAGAATGTCCATCCAATCATAAGATTCATAAGAATCTTGAGAGATTATGTTTACTTTCAGAGTCTGTCTAAATGCATGAAAAAGCACTGACTGAAATTGCTGACCAAAGAGTATTAAATTGGATAAGCATTCCATGCCTAACAGTCAATGATAAAAACTAAGAAATGAGAGATGAGTGTGGCCTTTTCCTTCTTCTTCCTTTTATAACTGCCATTTGTTAAACATCTGCAATATATCAGAAGCTACACTAGCCATCTTATATATAGTATCTATCTATCCTTCATGACTTGTCGTAGAATAAGAATTACTAAGTCTCCTTTACAGGTAAGAAAAACTAAACATGGTAAAGTTTACATGACTTGACCAGTATTGTAAATGCCAGAGCCAGGATATATCCATCTCTAAAGTCTTCTTTATTACATTTTTGCTGTTTCCTTTCAAAAGATTTGGTTTATTTACGTGTTACATAATATCAGGAAACTGAACAATTTTTAATGCCAAAGTCTTGTTATATTACATCAGCTTATGCTAACTGCTCACATACTGTATCACAATATATCATACTTTCGTGAGATTTTATTTTTACCTCTGGTGTCATTAAGCCACTAACATATAATATGGCCATGCTTCTACATTATTTTTCTTACTCTTCAAAGCATACTGGAACTCTAACAGCCATTCACTGACATTCAAGCCTATGAATGGTGATGAAAACATGAAAGACTCAAATACTAAGTGTAAGAAATGATCCGATGGCGTAAGATCCCTGGACCAATTACAGCAGAATCACTAAGGGTACTTTTTCAGAAATCTCAGTGTTGAGTCCCGCCTCAGTATAATTTTTAAAGACTATGCTTTCTGAGAGAGATCCAAGATGGCCGATTAGCAGCAGCTCAGGATTGTAGCTCCCACTGAAAGCGCAGAGACTGAGTGGACGCCACATTTTCAGACGAATTTTCATAGCCTACGGACCAAGAGATTCTTGGCGGAGGAGCCCCACGGGTCGCCAGCGCGACCCTTTCGGAGGGCGCGGCCGTTTTGCAGGCGCCCCGACGCGGCGGTTCTCAGTCCGGAGTATACAGGACTGAGTGCCCTTTTGGTTGGCGTTGGAGCTCCGGGAAAGCAGAGTCTCCCATTCAGCTGATTAAAAAGCGGACTGAAGTGGGGGAACCAGACCGGGAGATTCCCGGGCAGAAAAGCGCCACGAATCTTAACGCCGCTGTTTCAGCCGGCGTAGTGGGTCGCCGCAGGGGAAAGCTGGTCCCCCCCCAACAACAATAACAAAAAAAACAGCAGTTGGAACTGCTGAGGATTAAGCGTTTCACAGCAAGTACAGCTGAAGCCGGGAAGGTACAGCTCTGTGGGGGAGGGGCATCCGCCGAAGGAAAATTAAGAAATAGAAAAAACTTTATAACCACCAAGCTGGACGTCCACTCAGAGACCTAATCTGAAAGTCAGCAATTACACAGACGACAGGTGGATAAATCCACAAAGATGGGAAGAAACCAGCGCAAAAAGGCTGAAAACACCCCGAAATCAGAATGCCTCTCCTCCTACAGAGGATTGCAGTGCCCCATCACCAATTGAACAAGGCCTGATAGAAAATGAATGTGAGGAATCAGCAGAATCAGGCTTCAGAAGGTGGATAATGAGAAACTTCTGTGAGCTAAAAGAACATGTTCTAGCCCAATGCAGGGGAAACTAAGAACCTTGAAAAAAGGTTTCACGAAATGTTCATGAGAATGGACAATTTAAAGAGGAATATAAGTGAATTAATGGAGCTGAAAAACACAATACGAGAACTTCGAGAAGTATGCACAAGTTTTAACAGTCGAATTGATCAAGCAGAAGAAAGGATTTCAGAGGTCGAAGACCAATTTAACGAAATAAAACGAGAAGAAAAGATTAGAGAAAAAAGGATAAAAAGGAATGAGCAAAGTCTCCAAGAAATATGGGACTATGTGAAAAGACCTAATCTACGTTTGATAGGTGTACCTGAATGTGACGAAGAGAATGAATCCAAGCTGGAAAATATTTTTCAGGATATTATCCAGGAAAACTTTCCTAACCTAGCAAGGCAGACTAATATTCAAGTCCAGGAAATCCAGAGAACACCACAAAGATATTCCTCAAAAAGAGCAACCCCCAAGGCACATAATCATTAGATTCATCAGGGTTGAAACGAAGGAGAAAATACTACGGGGCAGCCAGAGAGAAAGGTCAGGTTACCCACAAGGGGAAGCCTATCAGACTCACAGCAGATCTCTCAGCAGAAACCCTACAAGCCAGAAGAGAGTGGGGGCCAATATTCAACATCCTTAAAGAAAAGAACTTTCAACCCAGAATTTCATATCCAGCCAAACTAAGTTTCATAAGTGAAGGAAAAATAAAATTTTTTGCAAACAAGCAAGTATTCAGAGATTTCATTACCACCAGGCCTGCTTTACAAGAGCTTCTGAAGGAGGCACTATGTATAGAGGGGAACAACCAGTATCAGCCACTTCAAAGGACCCATCAGTAAGCTGCATCCAGATCCATCTTATATGCAAGGATATACAGAGACTCAAAACAAAGGGATGGAGGAAGATTTGCCAACCGAATGGAGAGCAAAAAAAAAAAAGCAGTAGTTGAAATTCTCATCTCTGATAAAATAGACTTTAAAGTAATAGAAACCGAAAGAGATAAGAAGGACATTGTATAACGGTAGAGGGATCAATGTAACGGGAAGAGCTAACGACCCTAAGTCTATGCGCACCCAATATAGGAGCACCCAGATACACAGGGTAACTTCTTGGTGACTTACAAAGAGACTTGGACTCCCACACAATAATAGTGGGAGACTTTAACATTACATTGTCAATATTGGACAAATTAATGAGACAGAAGGTTAAGAAGGATACCCGGGACTTGAACTTAAACCTCAAACAAGTAAACTTAATAAACATTTACAGAACTCTCTACTCCAAATCCACAAAATATACATTTTTTTTCAGTAACGCATCACATTTATTCTAAAAGTGACCACATGGTTGGGAGTAAATCACTCCCTAGCAACTGCATAGCATTTCATAGGTTTAAATGAAATATTGGTTGGCTGTTTGTTTGTTATTTTCCTCTCATATTCCTTCCTGTCTCCATTGTATAACACAATTATTAGTATAAAAAAGCTTTTAATATCCCTTTGTAGACTGCATTCTAGCCTGGGCAATAGAGCAAGATTCCCGTTCTCTCTTCCTTTTTTTTTTTTTTCTTCTTCTTTTTCTATTTATTTCATTCTTTTTCTTCCTTCTTTCTCTTTTTTTCTCTTTAAAAAAAAAAAAGACTATGCTTTCTACAAACTCTCCAAGATGATCCCTCTGCATATTAAAGCATAGGAAAATAAGGCAAGAAACAATGCCTTATACCAGTGGTTCCTAGACCAGCAGAATGAGAATCACCTGGGAACTTGTTAGAGACACAAATTCTCACCCCGCCGCCTCCACCTTCCAAATGAGAAACTGGGAGTGGGGTACTGAGAACCTGCTCCGTGGGAGACCCCCATCCAGGCAGGATGAAGGTATTTGAGAGGCAGACACTCAGACAGAACAACAGAGTGGATCTATCTGGGGGAACCAACAGCCTGAGAGCTGAGAGGCTGACAGCATTAGAGGCTGAAGGCCCGGAGCAGACTTTCATCCACGTATTTAGTTGCTCTTAGACAGGTGATTCTTATTAATACACAGGTGTTCTATATCACTTAAAAATACATCAAGTAGGCAGCTGTTACCCACCTGCCACTAATTACAAAGTATCCTCCACAAGGGAGCCGTGGGGGACAGGGTAAATTTAATGTTCCTCAACAGTGCTGCCCAGTACTATGTGTTTTAACAAGCCTTCGAGATAATTTTGATGCAGTTGAAAGTTTGAAAACCATAGCCCAATGTGAAACAATTCCTGGATTTCTTGTCCAGAGGGTTTTCATTCTCTCCGTTGTGAACTATTTAGATATATTATGGATGGAGTCAAGGAAATGTCGTTCTTCAGTTTCCCAGGAGGCTTCTGAACTCCCAGGAATAGTCACAGTTTCTCTTTCTTCCCCTTATCTTACTTGATCTGCCCTGTGTCTAGATTAAAAGATTATAGTTTCAACAGCTGTGGTGTCCACATTCACATAAACCTTAATAGGAGCTATTAAAATTATAAACAGGCATTCAGACACTTAAATCACAACCACCATGTTTAAACTCCCTTGGAATTGTCTATGTAGCAACAGTTATCAGATAGCTAGCATAATACTTCTCTAGAACAAATTCCCATAGTTCATTTTGTATGTGGTGAACAATCTTCCCTGTACCTTAATACAAATTTAGAAAGGACAACATTTAAGCATTCGTATGACCTTTCTATGAAAAAAACAAATTGAAATAAGAACATAGCCTCCAGGTATCAAAAGAATTAAGTTCAAAAAAACCTGGCCCACTTAAAGTCCAAGACATATAGACAATAACATCACAGAATATTCATTGTGGACCAAGTTGCTTTCCAGCTCTTATATTAGTGAATGTGCTAACAGGAACTTGATTCAACATCTCACACAACAATGTAGAACACAGGAAAATCAGTGTTGTGCACGGCATGCTGAGCAAAGTGTTCCATTTGACATTTAGAACTAGTTGCACTCAACTACTTTTAATTTTAGTCCCAATTTCAAGAGGCTGCCAACGAAACAAAGCTACTGCTTAAAGTCCTTGCTTCCAGCTCCCATTGGGCTGATCTGTAGAGCCTTTGAATGCTCGGCTCCACTGACAGAACACACATTATTTTCTTTTGAGACTGAAAAACCAGTTCCTGGGCTTTTGCATACATGTTTATTCTTCTCCAAGAAACTCAAGAGCAATTTAAGTGCTCTCCTCTTCACTGCGAGTCTGTAACTCTCCTCTCTTAATGATGCAGTGTCTTGTGCTTAGCTCAGTTTAAAATGCACTTTCCTGGCTGCCTTCAGAGTCACCATTCAGTTTGATTCTCCTGGCCTCTGGCTGTTGAATAGCTTTCTGTTGTGAAATATATTACATCTCCTATTTTTCTTCTTCTTCTTCTTTTTTTTTTTTTTTTTTTTTTTTTTGAGACAGAGTCTTGCTCTTACACCCAGGCTGGAGTACAGTGCACAATCTCACCTCTGCAACCTCCCCCTCCCTGGTTCAAGCGATTCTCCTGCCTCAGCCTCCCGAGTACCTGGGATTGCAGGCATGTACCACCACACCAGGCTAATTTTTGTATTTTTAGTAGAGACAGGGTTTCATCATGTTGGTCAGGCTAGTCTCAAACTCCTGACCTTGTGATCCACCTGCCTCCGCCACTGTGCCCGGCCTTTTTCTTCTTTTAAGGCAGAGATTTTGCTTTGAGGTTGCAAAGAAACAACACTGAAAATCATTTGTAACAAATAAAATATTAATTAGACATATACTTTCAGCATCACTTTATCCATGTCTCTTTCCTCTCTAAACTTTTTTAAAAACTTCCTATAAAGATGAAGACTCACTAATTTTAACCTAATATTTTTTTCTCCTAACTTTAACAACTACTGAAATACTAAATAATAGATACAGTTGCTTTCCCTCACATTCTGGTCATTTTGTGGAATGTATGTTTCCATTTATACCTTATAGTTATCCAGTCACAACTACTAAAAACCCATATCTGAATAATTAGATGATGGTTGAAATCCCAGTGGCTAAGTGTAGTCACTCTAATACCCCCCCAAAAAAATTACTCCCTACAAAAAGGCATGCAGTGCTAAGGCATTATATAGGTGCCTTCCATCTAGTTGGAGATGACATAATTAACCCAAAAGAAATAATAATAAAAACTTATAGTGTGTCCCAAATACCAAAACTTATATTGACTACATATATTATCTCAACTGGTATTCAAAACAACTCCATCAAAACCCTCCTATTAAAAACATTCTGTAGACAGGAAAGTGAGGCTCTTGCCCAACACCATATTGCTAATCAATGGCAGGAATGAAAACCAAATCTCAGCTGGATGCGGTGGCTCATGCCTATAAGCACTTTGGGAGGCTGAGGCGGGTGGATCATGAGGTCAGGAGTTCGAGACCAGCCTGGCCAACATAGTGAAACCCCATCTCTACTAAAATACAAAAGTTAGCCAGGAATGGTGGCGGGCACCTGTAACCCCAGCTACTTGGGAGGCTGAGGCAGGAGAATTGCTTGAAACTGAAAGATAGGGGTTGCAGTGAGCCGAGATCATAGCACTGCACTGTGGCCTGGGTGACACAGCAAGACCCCATCTCAAAAAAAAAAAGAAACAAAATCTAGGTTTTCCTGCTTCATAAAGCCTTGGTCTTATCCATAATTGGTTTTATAAATCAAGGAAATGTAAACTAAATGGCATATTGGTGAGTCAGGCGTTAAAGGGCTTGGTGGAGGATAATGTTCACAGAGGTGATGAAACTTAAGCTGAGTTTTGACATAATTGAGAGGACAGCATAGAAATGGAAATTGGGGGGGGAAGCAGAAAGAAGGAAAGAGGAAGACTTGAAGAAAAGTGTTAGTTGGATTAATATTGGCTTAAGCAAATGTAAAAGCAGGACTTCTCAAGGTAACTTCAAGAGGCAACAAACAGACCAACTGTCCAGAGTAGGGTTAACATAATAGAAAGATAAAATTTAAAGTGTAGTTTGGAGCCAGATTTTATAGGTATTAAATGTCAAGCTATGCATTTATCGATCTTTATTGATAGATGATGAGTAGTACCTTGGATTTTTAAGTAAGGGAATTATATAATCAAAATGGAACTTTAGGGGAGATTCAT
The DNA here is from genome assembly GCA_036589455.1 of Ateles fusciceps. Lineage (NCBI taxonomy): Eukaryota > Metazoa > Chordata > Mammalia > Primates > Atelidae > Ateles > Ateles fusciceps. Next base: position 3,781,165 of record JAZHEH010003128.1, read on the forward strand.
CTAGCAAGTGGGCAGACTGGCTTGGATGGGGAAGAAAGGAATAGCCACAGTGGAAACAATATTCTAATAATGAACAGACAATTAGAAAATTCCACAAGGCTTAATAACTAGATCCCAGCTCCCAAATGCCAAACTTGCATCAGTCATATCCTCTGGGCTTACTGGTGAGCTTCTTTTTTTCTTTCTAGAGAGGATTAGGACTAATATAAGGGACTCCAGCCACTAGAATGTAAGCTCCACGAGGGAGAGATTGTTTTTTAATGGCAGTGCCTGAGGTAGTATGAAGTAGGCACTCAATAAATATTGAATGAATAAATGAGTGAGCCAAAATACTCCATCATGTAAATGTCTAAATCCATTTATGTTATTTAATGTCTAGGCAGAATGGAGAGAAAGATAAGTGGAAAGACATTCTTTTTTAAATGATAGATTTGGGGGTACGTGTGCAGATTTGTTACATAGAAACATGGTGAGGTTTGGGCCTCTAGTGTGTCCATCACCCAAATAGTGAACATTGTACCCAACAGATAAACTTTAACCCTCTCCTCCTGTTCCCATCCCCCTCTTTCAAAGTCCCCAGTGTCTATCAGGAAATACATTCTTCATGCAGATCGTCACTTATCATCTTTGACATAAATCACACCCCCCTGTATGTGAAGGTTAAATAATGCTTCACCACAACCAAAGCAATGTACAGATCATGTTTGGATCCTAATTTGAACAAACCAATTTTTTTAAAAGGCAGGTTTGAGATAATCAAGGAAATATGGATATTAGATATTTGATAATAAATTATCTTGAAGAAGTATAATAATGGCATAGTGGATATGGTTTTTTTTAATGTCTTACTAGCTAGAGGCATAATAAAATATTTGCAGGTAAAATGACATGATGTCTGATGTTCACTTTAAAATACTCCAGCAAAACCAAACAAAGAAAATGTGGGGTAGGAGATAAATGGAACAAAATTAGCAAAATGATGATGAATTTTGAAGCTAAGTGGATACCTGAGATTCCTTATATTATTCTCCTTACTTTGGCCCATATTTGAAAATTTCCACAAAAGACTTTTTTAAGAGCCTAATGAAATGTGGCCAGTAAGACAAAAACAACATCAAAATTTTCATCTATACAGAGAGATGACCCCCCAAAACAGCTATATCATTCATTCATTCATTCATTCAGCCTGTGGTTTTTGAGTCTATAGTGTGCAGGGGGTTGTTCAAAGGTGAAGGAGACACTGTTCCTGCACTCACAGATCTCATAATCATATAGGGGATGCAGGATGGAAAACTAATAACAACAATCCCCGAGTCATCATGGTGTGCAGAAATGGACAAAGGACATGATGAAGCTTAATATTTAGAAAGCTTGCTCTGGCTACAAGGTTGTTAATGGATTGATGAAAAGCAGAGAAAATGAAGATGGAAACTAAGACACTAGCATTGAAACTGAAGAAGATGTGATGGATATTAGAAATGTAGAAGAAGTAATGTAATTCTCATACTACTTATAATTTAGTTCTAGTATTAATAAAATGGTTCAATCTATTAGATACCTACGTTGTACCCAATTCTACAAAGAAAATCTTGTTAGGATTCTCTCATCTATGCTAATGGCTAAGACAATGGTATTTTTATGAGGCCAGAGTGAGAAAAAGAAGAAATTGTATGTGCACATTCATCTTAATAATAATGTAAATAACAGCTAACAACATGAGAAAATTATAAATAGTTTAAAATTATTTTGGATGTCACTAAGAAAATATGTAAATACAAATTTCAGCAATCAGTTTAACTGAAAGGGAACTCATTTTTTCTGATCTCCAATATGTGGTATTTGGAATCCTAATTACAAAGGTCACATCTGTATTTTGTTAAAGAAGTTATTTTCCTAGCTTTCACTACTATTAAAATATGTATAAAGATATTCAAGCCTTTGTACTATTGCTTTCACTCATTTTTTTTTTATTGCATTTTAGGTTTGGGGGTACATGTGAAGAACATGGAAGATTGTTGCATAGGTACACACATGGCAGTGTGATTTGCTGCCTTCCTCCCCCATCACCTATATCTGGCATTTCTCCCCATGCTATCCCTCCCCAACTCCCCACCCCCCACTATCCCTCCCCTTTTCCCCCGACAGACCCCAGTGTGTGATACTCCCCCTCCCTGTGTCCATGTGTTCCCATTGTTCAACACCCGCCTATGAGTGAGAACATGCGGTGTTTGATTTTCTGTTCTTGTGTCAGTTTGCTGAGAATGATGGTTTCCAGGTTCATCCATGTCCCTACAAAGGACACGAACTCATCGTTTTTGATGGCTGCATAATATTCCATGGTGTATATGTGCCACATTTTCCCTGTCCAGTCTATCATCGATGGGCATTTGGGTTGGTTCCAGGTCTTTGCTATTGTAAACTGTGCTGCAATGAACATTCGTGTGCATGTGTCCTTATAGTAGAACGATTTATAGTCTTTTGGATATATACCCAGTAATGGGATTGCTGGATCAAATGGAATTTCTATTTCTAGGTCCTTGAGGAATCGCCACACCGTCTTCCACAATGGTTGAACTAATTTACACTCCCACCAACAGTGTAAAAGTGTTCCTATTTCTCCACATCCTCTCCAGCATCTGTTGTCTCCAGATTTTTTAATGATTGCCATTCTAACTGGCGTGAGATGGTATCTCAATGTAGTTTTGATTTGCATTTCTCTAATGACCAGTGATGATGAGCATTTTTTCATATGTTTGCTTTCACTCATTTTTAAAACAATGAGACTACACCCACAGGAAAGGCTTCACAGCCGCCATCAACCTGGATAGAGCTGAGCTAGAAAATAGCACATAAGGGTTAGGAAGTGCCTTTCCCTTCCCTAAGTAAGGTGTTAGAAATGCTGAAAATCCCCCTCCTTGGTGGTCATTTCTTTTAATATGTCTCAGCCAGAATTAAATATCTGAACTGACAGTTGTGGACCAGTGTCTGTAGGGCAGCAATTTCTTCGTGGAGCTGACACATCCCTGAGAAAAATAACATCCTCTGCTTCCTCCTCTTTTATCTCCTGGTGTGTCAACTACAAAAAAAAATTCTTTCTCTTGGAAAAGGGTCTGAGTAAGTCATGAGCTTAGTTATTTAGGTCTATGTTCATTAGATAGGAGAAAGAAGAAAATGGGCTATTTCATTTGTTTTTATTATTTTGCAAGGTGTTTTCCTCGAGTTAATTTTCAAATTAATTTCCAAATATGGAATCTACAATTTTTATTTGAAAGAATAGTCAACACTCGTTTAAAAATGGTTGACTTCAGTGGAGAAATCTTATAAACATTATGTCAGCCAAGTGACCAGAGTTCACATCAACAGCACTGCAGGTTCACAGTGCTACTCTTGATATGAGGGTGATGAAAATGGCACTTTATTCTGTGACCAACAATGTAACCCAGTCTAATTATGAGAAAATCATCAGGCAAATTTCAGTAAAGTGATACGCCGCAATGTACTTAACCAGTGCTCCTCAAAATTGCTAAGAGCGTAAAAAACAAAGAAAGCCTATTAAGCTGTTATAGTCAAGAGGACACTAACAAAACATGACTATATATAATATGGTATACTAGAAGAGAAAAGAGGCACTTGGTTAAAAACTTTAAAAATATAAATAAACTATGAACTGTACTTAATAATAACACAATAACTTTAATAATAGTTTGTTATTAGCCATAATAAATATACCACGCTAATATAAAATGTTAATAATAGAAGAAACTGAGGGGGGAGGATAATCCCAGAACTCTGTACTATTTGCTCAATTTTTCTATAAACGTACAAATGTTCTAAAATATAAAGTCTATTAAGAAAGATGGTTGGCTTCTCCTTTGATGAAATATCAAAATATCTTCTCTCCTTTTTGATCTATATTTTGATTTATGTTCTATAAATAGTGAATTGATAGTAAATCTCTTTTTTTGAGATATTTAAGAAGAATATGCATATTTTTTTCACTACTACAAAATAGATTTCCCAGCCTCAAAAAGGAAATTTGCAGGAAACCCGTTCTTATTATTCTTGGAAATAATGGGAATAAAAAGCTCTTCCACAGACAAGAGTGCTGACACCTTCTGGAGAGGCATTCAGTTGCTGCTAGCTGAAACGATGAGGAAGGGGACTTGCAATGCCTCGGTATTACAGGTCCCAAACAGATGTTCAAGCCACTGACCAAGCAGATGCACAGCATGGAGAGCTGAGCATCCATCTGGCCTCCCAGATAAGAAGACAGAACATCATCAGTGCATGGATATTTTTAGGGCTAAAAAGATCCTTAAGAGATTATCTGTTTTAATCCCATCATTTTCACAGATGAGTAAATTTTAATGGCCAACTAATTTCTCATCAGCAATCCTCTTATACTCTTATGAAATGTGAAAAATAAAGAGGCTGATCCTAGGAGGTTAAAGAAAATGGGTTGCTTTTCTTTATAACCTTGTCTGCTTGAGACAGATGATGTTTTCCATTTGAACTCCTATTGTGGAGAAGGGGAAAATGAAAAAAGTAACAAGGATGAAGACACAAACAAGAGGCATTGAACAAAGAAAGGGAATATTGGTAGACTAGGTGAAAGAACCACAGGCTCCCAGGAAAACCCAGGAAAGAGAAACAACTTTCGTCATGGGGGACCAGAAGCTATAGGTATGCAAGGTGTTTGGAGACAGGCACGGTTTTAGTTTTGCCTGAATGAAAATTTAAAGAATTGGCCACTTCCTGAGTGACCAGTTATCAGAGCAGCTCAGAGAGAGAGCTTCTCTAACTTCGGCTGTAAGAGAAATATGACTTGTCAGATTACCAGCTGGAAAAGAAGCAGAGGGGGAGAGTGCACAGGACAAGGAAAATGGAAGAAAATAATACATTATTGAGGAGTTATCATTCCCTTTAATACAGAGGTTTCACTTTAACTGGCATATCTGTACGTAGTTCCTATGTTGAGCATCCTCACACTGACAGCTAAGTGGTTTGATCCTTAAAGATCAAGCTTAACTATGAGGGTGGTGATTCATTGGAAGGAGAAGGTTGAGTGGCTGTGGCCATGGTTCCAAGGCTGAATAAAGGGAGAAGCCCTGAAGGTCTCAGGTTGGTGACAGCAGAAATGACAGCTAAAAGAACAGGCAGTGTGAGCCTAGCATTTACCGTATTTATCCAAACCAGCCACATAGCAGCAGTAAAAACCTGACCAAAAGCTCTTTAACCTCGTTCCTTAGCAACCCGATGTCCTGAATGAGACCTCAAAGGTGTCCTTCTCTACCTGAGCAAAGCATTACCAGCACTCGCACATTTATCTGTCCTTTCTACAAGGAAAAGGAAACCTCAATAAGCTGAGAAGTTTTATGCTACATTCCTCAATCCTTTTTTTCTGCCTTCTTTTTATGTTCTGGTAAAAATGGTTTGTATTTTGTTTCCAGTGCACAGATTTTACCTCTCAGAATTGTTACTTACTTATATAAAGCAAAGGGCTTAACAACAGACTGAATGTAAGAGTAATTCATGTTTATACTTGAGAATTTGCCCCTAATGAATAAACAACTATGCTCTAAAGAGAACCTACAGCCCATAGTCTATATCACAAATGGCAAAAGAAACAGCTCTTGAAGATATATATGGTAGATCCTTCCTCCTGTGGCTGGAAAACAAAGTACAAACAGCTAAGCTCTCTCTAAATAACCAATGGACATAAATTAAGTCAGAACTTTGCTCCAAGTCCAGCAATCCTGCTGACCCTTCCAAGTCTTCTAAAGTGAGCTCCTTTTTCTCTGTCAGAGACTCTGGGCATAGTGGCCTGGAACTGAAGCAGTAGGGTGGCGGGTGGTGAGAGAATGAGAACAAATGCTTTCATTATGCAGCTTGCTGAGACAAAATGAGTTTGACTCACAAATGCAACACAATTGGGGCAATGTAGAGGCCACAGTGCAGCAACGCTGAATCACAGACAGTTTGAATGCTCTCGCTTTGACACACACTCTCAGAGCTGATCAGTTGTCTGACATTATTGTCAACCAAGAAAACTATTTTTGAGTTGCTTTTGTTCTTATTTTGACTTTGGAATTTATAAATACTCAGGAAAATAAACTCTCTAGTTTGGGGACAGATTCTGTGGGGTGTTAGGCAGACTTTCAAAGTAACCAAACTATGTAATAAAGTTGCTTATGAATTAAAAGTGTTCCTTTGGGTTCTTGGCATGATTGTATCACTCATCAGAAAAAATACAGAAGTGCCAGCATCTGCAAGCTCTGGGGCTATCTGAGCATAATACCAAAATTGTGACTTCAGTGGAGCATTAAAAAAATCGACTTAATTCCCCAGAGGATAGACAATGATAAATTTCTGCTACTCTAAGGAGAAATCCGTGGTGTTCAGCAGCTAAAAGATTGTAAAATTGATGGGGAAAGAAATCCTGATGGTCGCTAATGAATGAAAATTCCTTTTTGCAAATCCTGCTTTGAATGATTATGTTTTCTTTTAAATTGAAAATAGGCTTACCTACCCAAGTCTATGAAAGGAATGATTAACAAGCTTTATGATGAGTGTATCAAGTTCTCCCTAAGTACTATATTGATGTCATCCACTATGGTATTAGGCTAATGTGTCTGGTTTTTGGTGCCATCTGTATTTTTCAGACAAATGGAATATGAGAGCAAAAATTCTAAGTGGTTCAATGCTTATCATAGTAAAAGTTTCCATTAAGAATTTTCCATTAGGCAAATATGTTTAACACTATTTGGGATAACTAAATTACCCTTAGGCCATTTACCAGCACACTGATGCTTCATCTCTAAGCATCTCCATTGGGAGAAGCCTTACAAAATTTCTGCACGAAATGTGCCTAATGCACCAACATCTTGATGTCACCAGTTCATTAACTCTGTCAGGCATTCGGCAAATCACTGGGAATTTTACCATTTATTAGTTATAGTCAAAGACTGGGCAAAGAACAGAAATATTGCACATCAAATCTGGCTTTCAGATCTTGCAACCCTGTCTTATGTATGAACTCTGCTGTTCTAAATCATGTTTTATTGATGTGACTCAAAGAAACGATAGTTAAAATATAACAAACTTCCCTCTTCTTTCTGCTCCTATAAAATCAAGCTGAAATAGCCAAGGGAGGGTGGAAAACTTGGGGCAGTGAGTTCTGGGGGTGACAATACAAAAGGACATCATGCTTCTAATAAAAAATGACATGGATTCGTGGATCTTTGAGTATTTTGCATTTTACCATGTTTTCTAGGCCCAGTTTTTAGGAAATTGTGGAATATTCTACTGCATACCCAGAGAAATGTTTAGTTCCTCAGAAGGAACTAAATTAAAATTATTGATTAACATAAAATTTTTGCATTTGGTGTTACATATATATGTATACAGTATATATATAGTATGCATACATATATAGTATTTTTATACTTTGAATACATTCAAAATTTAAATTATGAAGATACTTTACAAATGAATCCTGATTATGTTGCTGTTCTGTGTAAGAGTTGACGATAATGGAAAGCTGTAGATTTAGTAACACATTATTATGTGTACTTTATACACTTTCCCAAATACCTTATATGCTTTATTATATTAATCTAGTCAATAACCATATGAAGTAGTATTATCTTCATTTTACATCTGAGAAAATCAAAGTTAACATTCCCAGGATTGTTTATAACATTGGAGCTAGAATATCAGAATGACTTCTTAAGAGAACATAAAAACAACTTTTAAAAAACCTATTTATTGGCCAGGCGCGGTGGCTCACACCTGTAATACTAGCACTTTGGGAGGCCGAGGTGGGTGGATCAAGAGATGGAGACCATCTTAGCCAATATAGTGAGACTCCCTCTCTACTAAAAATACAAAGATTAGCTGGGCGTGGTGGCGCGTGCTTGTAGTCCCAGCTACTCGGAAGGCTGAGGCAGGAGAATCGCTTGAACCCAGGAGGTGGAGGTTGCAATGAGTCAAAATCACGCCACTGCACTCCAGCCTGGTGACAGTGAGACTCTGTCTCAAAAAAAAAAGAAAAAAACTATTTATCTGAAATATAGTTGAAATAACCATTTTGGGGATATATTATCTGCTATAAAGGACTTGTAAAAAATATATTTTTAAAACGTACAAATGCATGAAGATTTACCCACTCCACATCCTAAAGGCCATCCTAATAGCAACAGCTTAAGAAGTAAAATATGTGAAGTCCAGCTGGTTTTGCAGACATCAAATTAATATCCCATATCCTATGACCTCAGGATTCAAAAAGGATAACCTAATAACAAGAACAAAAAGAACAATTATGCTTTAAAGTTTCACTTCAATACCCTTAGCATGCATATCAGTCATATTGATTCTGAATCTTTACAGCTCTCACCATGTGAATATGAAACACTTCTATTTTCTAATAGCAGTGCATCCCAAGATCTGGAGCTGGTAAACAGGACGATGTCAGAATTCATAGCAAGTCCATATCTTTGTAAAGTACTTTATATTCATAAAGAGCTTTCAAACACTTTATTTCAAAATTCTTCAAAATTCTGAGTTGGGTAATTGTTATGATCCTTAATAATTATAGAAGCTATCATTTATTGAGTTTCTATAATAAGCAAGACATTATGTACATGCACACACACACATATGCAGACACTTACTTCCTTCTAATCCTCACAACGGCCCTATAAAGTAGATATATTTATAGTTTACCAATGAAACAGCTGGGGCTGCTTGCCCAAGGGACTTACCCAAGATTAATAAAGGTAGTTAATTCCAAGGGCAAACGTCCCCACCATGCCAGGATTATAACCCCTTTCCAGCATATCATGCCAATAAAATGTTTGTGTAGATAGCATTTGTGTAATGGCCTCTTCCATGTCCATCCCTTCCTTCCCCCTGGAATCCAGAACTGTTTCACTGGCCCAGCGCCACCTAGAACTCCCACATCCCATATGAATCAGCCCTCCCAGGATCATCAGGTGCTAAATATTTCTCCCACCCCAATTCCCACCTACCCACTGCTATCATCAAAATTTACCTAGCCCATCTCTCTATTTTTATGTCTTTTTGGAATACAAATTATCCTTGTAACCATGGATGCTAGTACATTTTATTCCTCTGGAATAGCTTATTCATTCATTTAGTAAATATTGAGAACTTATTAGGTAATACTTTCAGAAAACGAATGCTTTATTAAGGACCAACTGTAGAAATGAAGCTGTATTTATCTGCAGGCAAGCCTTTTGATATCACTCAAAGCATCATGACAGAAATCACTCTTTCTCCACGTGTAATTATAGACAATACTTATCAAGGGTTTCCTCTTTTTATTGCAATGCATGTATAATCTCATTTAAAATACAGTTAAATTGTATTAATATTATTTTACATATGAGGAAACCGGCACAGTGGTGAGGCATTTTGACAAATATAAGATGGCTAGTAAATAGTAGAATCAGGATTTGAACTTAGCTCTGCCTCCAGAGCTTACTACTACGTTATATTACCTCTAGCTTTTTAAATAATTCGGGCATTTATACATCCTAATTTGCCTTGGATAATTTTGATATAAGCTTGCTTTCCCCATGCATAATTAATAGCACTCCTTTTAACTCTCAAAAGTATCCTGCTTTGAAAAAATAAATTATATTGTCACCTTGTCTCCAATAAAAAAAATTGATAACTTGACATGGATGGAATAGAAAATAGCACAAGATTATTAATTTTGCAGATTTTATTGTAAGCAGAAAAATTCTATAATGTACTCACTGGGACACAAAGGGAGCATGGGAAGGAAGAAAAAAATAAAAGATGAGGAGTCATGGATATTAAAGAACAGGATTGGCCGGGCGCGGTGGCTCAAGCCTGTAATCCCAGCACTTTGGGAGGCTGAGGCGGGCGGATCACAAGGTCAATAGATTGAGACCATCCTGGCCAACATGGTGAAACCCTGTCTCTACTAAAAATACAAAAATTAGCTGGGTGTGGTGGCGTGCACCTGTAGTCCCAGCTTCTCGGGAGGCTGAGGCAGGAGAATCACTTGAACCCGGGAGGCGGAGGTTGCAGTGAGCTGAGATTGTGCCACTGCACTCCAGCCTGGCGCCTGGCGACAGAGTGAGACTCTGTCTCAAAAAAAAGAACAGGATCTGCTACTGGTTATGTGGCATGAGGCAAGTCACATAACCTCTGAGTCTCAATGAATCTCATCTGTTAAATAGAGTTAAAAACACCAAATCCAGTGTTGTGGTAAAAAGTAAATGATATTGCACGGGAAAATATCTGGAACAGTAACTTTACACCTGGAACATTAAAAAAACTCAGAAAGATAGATGATTAATTATTCTTTGGAACACGATTTCCCTTGGCCTGCATGGTACATCACTTTTCTACTGTAAATGAAAAGGAGTTCTGAGAAGGATTAAGCAGTCTTGGATAGGCGCCTAACATTGCAGAGCCAATAGAAATGTATATCATTAATTCCTGCTATAAACTTTATTCTTCAGAGTTATTGCATTGGGAATTATGTATGAAAGTGAATCCACTTCATAATGCATTCCTTGAAGGCCATGTAATATTCTCCAGCCCAAATATCTGATCATTGTAAGTGGCCTCTCATGTAGGTTGAAGTAGCAGAACCACAACATGCTCTTGAATACTATTCAATTTTACTCTAGAATCTGGTGCTTCAAAGACTGAGGGACCAAGTTTCAAGGCTCATCTTGAGGGAACAGGAAAGGAAATCTCAGAGCAGCAAACTACATAAAGAAAGCTTCTTTCCCTTTCTCCCACTGTGAAAGAGTAAAACTATTTGGCAAGAAATGTTATGTTTGTACCTCCTTGTACTGTTTTTAACGGAAGAAAAAGAGGTGAAAGAGAATGGAGGGGTCTGAATGTGTTATAAGCCCTAAATATTATTAGTTTAACATTTCCTAAGTCTGTTTAATTGTTTACTTCATCTTTTCTTTAAGTAGTCTCTCCTCATAGCATGTCTTTGCTAGACAGTAATGAGGCAAAATGCTGAAAAATGATGTATTTTTTACTTACAAGCTATAAAAAGAAATAGAATTACAACTGCACTTAACAAAACATCACAGTCCCACAGACCTCGGCAACCCTGAGTCCTTGAATTTAGATTCATCCAGCACTGGCTAACATTATGTGGTAATTGTGTTTCCTCAAACTCAAATAATTCATGCCAATTACATAACTCACGCAACTCCCTATGGGTTTAGCAATTCTCAAACAGCTGGGATGTGAAGTAAAGACCATAAACTCAGTTCTTTTCAAAGAGAAATTACAACATAAGCCTATTGGATCATGACATGCTTTACTAATAAAGAAAGCATCATGTTTTACTTTCATTTCTCACATCAATTTTGTAAAGTAGAAATAATTCGTTATTTAAAAAAAAAAAATCAGGAACCCAGCCAAAAAAAAAAAAAAAAAAATCAAGGAAAAGAATAGAAAAAAAAATTTTTAAGTACAAAAAAAAAAAAATGAGCCATCTAAAATAAAGTGGAGAAAATGTTTATTCTTATCTACACAGTGTACCTATGCAGAATTACTGGGCTAGCTTGCAGTCAGAAGGATCAGTAGAGGCCATGTGGAGCACACATCCCTAAGTGTGTATAATAGTCTACGGTATTCTGCCTATTATAGAAAACATCATGCATCACTCACCCCAAAGAGAAGAAAGAGCAGTATCTCCCATAAAAGAGATGATGAATGGTAAGTACACCGTTCAGGAGAATTTAAGGTTTTGGTTTTTGTTTATTTGTTTGTTTTTTGAATGAGTGACCCCAACAGCTATAACACTCATAGAATTTAAGTATTGTAATTGGTATTGTTTCTACTAACAGCTATAACACTCATAGAATTTAAGTATTGTAATTGGTATTGTTTCTACTAAGCAAGCTTAACAAACTAGAGGAGAAATGTTTAAGGAAAACTTAAATAAGTTGAGATTTTTTAAGGAGAAATGTGTGATTTATAGGGAAACTAGAAATTATAATTCAGCTTTGTAACTGCACTTGATATTAGTTGATAAGTGTATACAGTCAAAGGGAACCAATATAATAAGGGGTTTGTGCTCTGATTCCTTTTTTCTATCACTATTAACAAGTCTTACAGAAAACCCACCAGAGTTAACAAGGTTCAGTGTACTCGGGTCAGCATTCTGAATCATCCTCTTCTTTGTTTGGCTGTCCTGACATGATACATGTTGGTACCACAACAATGACAGCTGACAACTGCTTTTCCTGTTTGAAAAGCCTTTGCCATTCAACTTGGACCAAAAACATTTGTCATGTTGTAAGCAGTGGATTAACTATAATCAGACCAAGCTAGGGGTAGTGCCAGTGCCAGATTGAAATAATCTGGTGAAACAAAGGCTGGATTTGTCATTTTGAGCATTGCTAGGTTGTTTCTTTTGGGGGAGACCGCAGGAGAGTGGAAGGTTGTAAAACAGACTTGACTCTCTCTATGTAGAGTCAAAAAAAAAAACAAAATTAAAAAATTTCAGAGCTATTTAAAGCTCTTTACCTTGCTAAAACTTGCCAGAAGTAGAGATGTTTTGATATTGATTATATTTTAATATGCAAATGCTTATTTTCAGAATGCAAAAAAATCTCCCTCATATATGTTTTTAAAAGGTTGTATTAGTTATACAAAATATCAGCGTATTCTGACTTTGTGAATAGCTCACTTTAACTTTCTAGAAGTCATTTTTCACAGTGTATAGTGATTAATCTCTAGAGTCCATTCTAACTTTGAAATATGATTACATTAAACATTCTATTAACCATTTCCACTTTCTATATAGCTAGACAAGTACACATCAACTGACTTTTTTTTAAACTTCTGAGTTGTTGTCAAAGGGAGCTTATAAATACTGTCAGTATGATATGTATAAATAGCAATAAAATCTACAGCTAAAACCATCTTCTAAAAACTAACAAATAAAGGAAAAGACTACCTATCTTAGCTTTTGTTAAAATATAATTTAGTTAATAGGCCTTACAGTACAACTATGACATGTGAGAAAAATTATTTGAAAACTCTGCAGGCTTTTCTTGAAGCACTCAAAATGGCTTAAAATCAATTATCATGAGATGGTAAAATATTTATCAAAACTTGGCCAAATATGAGTCAATGTAAGACATTTAATAAGTGCTTATCGAGCATTTACTGTGTGTCAAGAATGGAAAATACTGGGGGTATTAAACGATGTCTCTGACCTCATGGGCTTTACAGTCTAGTGAAGATAGACCCAAATAAATTTGTATTTAATATTCTGGAATAAAAACAATAAGCAACTGCTTTTTTATTTGTACAATAGGAAAGACAAACAATCTCTTTAGTCTGCTAATTTATGGCGCCTCTATGGAAACTCATAATCTAAACTAACATTAAGAAGGATTTTTCACTCATATGTATCTGTACATGAGTAAATACAAAAATTGCAGAGTATAGTTTTAAAACAACAGGAAAATATAAAACATATCTTTCATTCGTATGTTCAAAAATAATTATTGAGTGCTTACTACAGAATGTTCCTCAAGTTACAATGAAATTATGTGCTGATAAACACATCATAAATTGAAAGTACCATAAGTCAAAAATGCATTTAATACACCTAACCTACCAAACAGCATAGCTTAGCCTTGCCAATCTTAAACGTGCTCAGAACTCAGAACCCTTACATTAGCCTACTGTTGGGGAAATAATCAAAATTTAAAATTTCAGGTATGTTTTCTACTGAATCTGTATAGCTTTCACATCATCGTAAAGTTGAAAAATCATAAGTCAAAGCATTGTAAGTTGGGGACCATCTGCACATGACTTTGGTGGTTAAATTCATTAGTAACTAAAAAGATAAGAAAAGGGCTGGGCGCGGTGTAATACCAGCACTTTGGGAGGCTGAGGCAGGCAGATCATGAGGTCAGGAGTTCAAGATCAGCCTGACCAACATAGCGAAACCCCATCTCTACTAAAAATACAAAAAGTTAGATGGGTGTGGTGATGCGCACCTATAATCCCAGCTACTCAGGAGGCTAAGGCAGGAGAATCTCTTGAATCTGGGAGGCAGAGGTTGCAGTGAGCCGAGATCTCACCATTGCACTCCAGCCTGGGCAACAGAGCAAGACTCCATCTCAAAAAAAAAAGACAAGAAATACAAATCCTTGGCCTCAACCGAGGCAAGAAAATATGCATGCCAATAACTATAATATAATTAGGTGTCACAGGAGAGACATAAACCAGTGAGAAGTCAAAAGAGAAATTATTTTATTTTGGAAGAATTTAGGGAAGCCTCTTGAAAAACAAAACACCATTTGCATAAGATCTTGAAGAATTGTTAAATATTAGCGAAAAATTGGGAGAAGGCACTACAGGTTTCTGTGGGGTGACAACATCTAGGTCGTCTCAGGTTCTGCTTCTACTCACTGCATTTTTTGTGATTATAGGTCTCATTGTTCCACTTCTTCACATGATTAGTAATTTTGTTATCGTATTGTGAATATTATGGGTAATACATTGTAGGGATTCTGGATTATGTGGTCTTCCTTTAAAGTATGTTGAGCTTTTTTCTGGAAGGCAGTTAAATTATTGGTAGATCACGTTGGCTCCATCAGGATCAATTTTACATTCTTGTTTAGGGTAAGTCTATTTGTTTTAAACTTAGATGTAGGGTATAGCTCTTACTCTGGAGTATGGCCTTTTTGGTGTCTCAACAGAACACTTACGGTACCTAATGTGGTATTTATATTCTAGCTAAGCCAGAACTTGAACATCTCCCAGCACAATGCAACCTCTGTATCACCATTCAGCCCTCAGCCCTGCTGCTGGCAATTTCTCCTAGGCTTCGTGGAGTCTTACGCTGTACATGTGCAGGTCAACTTTTGGCAAACGACATTTCATAGCAAGTCCCCAAACAGACTTCTGTGACTGCCATCCTCTCTAAGGACCTGCCTTGCAAATTCCAGCTGCCTCAGCATACTCAGACTCTAACCCCCGCCTCTTCAGCCCACTGAGACTGAGCTCTGCCGAGTCTCCGCTTCCATGTGCTAGGGCAGGAAAGTGTTTCCGGACAGAAGCAAGGCCATACCTCATGTGTGTATCTTCCATTTAGATGTTCAAAAAATGCTATCTCAGAGAAAAACTTGGTAAGGAATAGATGAGTATCAGTCTCAACAGAAGGTTGTGCTACTTATTTAGTTTTTAAATAAAGAGATGAGCGTGATTACGGACAGGGAAGGAAGTCAGTGGGGAAAGATTAAGTGAAGACACAGAGAAACAAAGGGCAAGTATTGAGACTGAAGACCCTAATAAAAATGCTTTAAAACTTAATAAAAGAATCATATATAATGTATTTTGATAGCAAACATGTCAATCTAGTGTTAATACTTCTATATACCCAGCACTATCTGAGAGAAATGAGAGGAAGTATAATACATGACTTCTGTTCTAAGAAGTTATAATCAAAAGAAGAATCAAAGCTCACATATCGGAAATAATAAAAGACTAATTCACACTAATCATATGAAAAAGGATCAAAGGTACTAAAAGGAATTTGGAGGCGAGGGACACACCTGAGGGCTAGTGAAGCTGTGAAAATTATCATGAAAGACAGAAGCATTAAGCTGATTTTGGATTAGAAAATAGAACAGAAAATGTTCCCAGCAGGAAAAATATAAGCAAAATCTGTGTAAGCAAATATGAACACACTGTGTTTCTGTGACACTAAAAGCAGCTAGATTATATGGTCATGAGAAAGGCAGTGTTGGAGAGCTAGAATGAGCTAGAGCGGGGGATAAACAATGGTCTGCAGGCCAAATACAGCCTTCCACATATTTTTGGACAGACCATGAGCTAAGAATGGATTTTATACTTTTTAATGTCTGAAAAAAAACTAAAGGAGAATAATATTTCATGACATATGAAAACTATATGTAATTCAAATTTTAACACCTATAAAAAAGTTTTATTGGAACACAACCATTCTGATTTGTTAATATATTGTGTAGGGCTACTTCAGCTACAAGGGCGCAGTTGAGTAACGACCACAAGATCCACAAAACAAAAATATTTACTATCTAGCCCTTCACCAAAAAAGTTGCCTGCTCTGAATAATCAAATTCCTGATCCATTCTATTACCCACAGGCCAAAAAGTAGAATAATTTAAATCAAAGTAGACCAGTTTGTTGGGGATAACAAAACTACAGAAAATGTTTAAAGATACAAATTTATTTTGTAATCTATCACTTATTTGAAAATCTTTTATCATAATATCAAGTTCTTCTTAATTACTTAACAAAAGCATTGATTGATCTAAGTTATATTTTCATAGTCACTCAGAGGAATTTGTGCTATGAGACCAAATTTAGCTGACGCCTTATTGTTTAATTGTTTAAATCTCTCTTTAAAAATATTCATAGTATAAGTTCACATTTCTTATCTAAAACAATCAGGTCCAGGTGCTGGTTGGTAAACTGAAAAAGAATTAAGAATCATCATATATATATATAAAATCATCATATGATTATTCTTATATATATGTATATGATATATATGATGATATATATATGTATAATATATATTATATTACACGATATTATATATATGTATAATGTAAACATTTTACTTTGATTAAAAGTATATTTATTCACCCTTTCATTCACGAGTGAGGCCAACGGCCTTTCTTTGATCTCATGACTTCAATATGGAGTTCTAAGTCCTCTTCATTGCAAAAACGCATCCCCAATAGAATGTGGATAGTCTATTATAGAATGTGGATATTCTATCCAATAGAATGTGGATAGTCTATTCCAAATTTTAGTTTTCTTAAAGTAGAGGGGGGGAGAAGTGAAGGGAAAATGCCAAGCTAAATATAGGCAGTATGGATACAGATTCCTTAAAGAACTTCTAATCTTTTAGTTTTTTCTCGACCACCCTGATTCACTTTTATCTTCTTTACTAAGCATTCCATTTTTCATATTAAAAAAAATTTTTTTCAAATATGTTTCATCTGCTCATATATTTAATTAAATTGCATAATTATAATAATAAATGCAAATGAGAAGAAGCACACATGATCATAACCTATCTGTACATACAACTCCCCAGGTTGAAACAAGACTGATCAAGTTGGCCAGTGCAGTGGCTCACGCCTGTAATCCTAGCACTTTGGGAGGCCAAGGTGTGTGGATCACAAGGTCAGGAGTTTGAGACCAGCCTGGCCAACATGGTGAAACCCCATCTCTACTAAAAATACAAAATTTGGACAGGTGTAGAGGTGGGTGCCTATAATCCCAGCTACTCGGGAGACTGAGGCAGGAGAATCACTTAAACCCAGGGAGTGGAGGTTGCAGTGAGCCAAGATCAGGCCACTGCACTCCAGCCTGGACAAAAAAGTGAAACTCAATCTCAAAAAAAAAAAAAAAAACGCTGGTCAAGTAAACCAGAAAGTGGCCAGTAGCCACATGGAGCACATCACAGCCATTCAGTTTCTTCTCCAGGGGACAGGAGGTATAGGCCAGTCCGGCGATGACATACCGAGCACTCCACTGTATTTTGTTATAAGCTAATAAAGGCTTTTATTCTTTGTACAAGACACTGTTATTTTTATGGAATTTATCCAGAAATATTTTTCCTATTCTCAGGGTTTCTAAAACTACATCCTATGGTAAGAGAGAAAATCAACAGGACCTAGGTTTTTGGCTTCATTTTTTAAAAAAATATTTCTATTATTACTGCATTAAACCTGGTGCTTTGGCTTAATTTTAATTTGGATAATTCATTTTGCCTACATACATTTTCCCAAAGTTTCAATTAGATATGGTGTCCTTTGATTCTGATCCTGAACCAACATTCTTATTTTTCTGAATCATTGAACAGCTGGCACATTCCACCCCCAAGATCAGGTTTCCATCCATTCCAAATTAGTAAACATCATTCAGAATTCAAATTTTAAGAATACATCTTACACTGGTAATGATTTTTTTTTAAAGAGACGATGTCTCTATGTTGCCTGGGCTGAACTCAAACTCTGGGCTCAAGCAATCCTCCCACCTCAGCCTCCCAAGTATCTGTGACTACCAGCATGTGCCACCCCCTCCCAGCTGAATATTTCAATTATTCCAGAGGCGCTTAATTTTCCTCCTTTTATAAACTGGCAATCTTGACTCTAACATTGCTAGGAATTAATTCTCTATGTTTGTTCTTAAATACAAGAAAAATTCAAGGGTCACTTTCTGCCCATGGACGCCACCAAGGAAGCCTTGTTAAAGTCTCTCTTCCCCCGGGCCGTCATGTCCAAGTCAGAGGCTCCTAAAGAGCCAGAACAGCTGTGGAAGCTCTTCATGGGAGGGCTGAGCTTTGAACAACCAATGAGAGCCAGAAGAGCCATTCCGAGCAGTGGGGGAAGGCTCACAGATTGTGTGGTAAGGAGCCATCCAAGCACCGAGCACTCCAGGGGCTCTGGGTTTGTCATCTGTGCCACTGTGGAGGAGTTGGATGCAGCCGTGAATGCGAGGCCACACAGGTGATGGGAGAGTTGTGGAACTAAGGAGAGCTGTCTCAAGGGAAGAGTCTCAAAAGACCAGGTGCCCACTTAACTGTGAAAAAGATATTTGTTGCCAGCATAAAAGAAGACACTGAAGAACATAGCCTAAGAGATTATTTTGAACAGTATCAAAAACCGAAGTGATTGAAATCATGGCCGACTGAGGCAGTGGCAAGAAAAGGGGCTTTGCCTTTATAATCTTTGACAAGCAGGACTCCATGGATGCGACCGTCATTTAGAAACAGAATGCTGTGAATGGCTACAGTTATGAGGTTAGGAAAGTGCTGGCAATGCAAGAGATAACTAGTGCTTCATCTAGCCAAGGAAACCCAAGTGGTTCTGGAAACTTTGGTGGTAGTCATGGAGGTGGGTTTGCTGAGAATGACAACTCTGGTCGTGGACGAAACTTTAGTGGTCGTGGTGGCTTTGGTGGCAGCCTCAGTGGTGGTGGATATGGTGGCAGTAGGCATGGCTGTAATGGGTCGGTAATGATGGTGGTGACGAAGGAGGCAGCCCTAGCTACTCTGAAGGAAGCAGAGGCTATAAAAGTGGTGGACAGGGTTATGGAAACCAGGGCAGTGGCTATGGCGGGAGTGGCAGCTATGACAGCTATAATGCTGGAGTCAGAGGCAGCTTTGGTGGTGTTTGTGGCAGCAATCTTGGAGGTGATGGAAGCTACAAAGATTCTGGCAATTGCAACAGTCAGTCTTCAAATTTCAGACCCATGAAGGGATGAAACTTTGGAGGCAGAAGCTCTGACCCCTATGGTGGTGGAGGCTAATACTTGCCAAACTAAGAAACTAAGGTAGCTATGATGGTTCCTGTAGCAGCAGTAGCTGCAGGAGTGGCAGAAGATTTTAATTACTGCCAGGAGATAAAGCTTAACAGGGAGAGGAGAGCCACAGAAGGGACCGGGAAGTTACCGGTTACAACAAATTTGTGAACTCAGCCAAGCACAGTGGTGGCGGGGCCTAGCTGCTACAAAAAAGACATGTTTGAGACACTGCTCATGTGTATGGGCAAAATATCGAGGACTGTGTTTGTGACAAATTATATTTTAGTTTCTGTTCTGTGGAAAGTGTAAAGCATTCCAACAAAGGGTTTTAATATAGTTTTTTTTTTTTTTTTGCACCCATGCTGTTGATTGCTAAATGTAATAGTCTGATCATGATGCTGAATAATGTCTTTTTTAAAAAAAATCAAGGGTCAAAAGCTTCTAGAAAAAAATGACTTTGAATATTTAGCAGCTGACACAGCTAAGCAACAGTATACAATTCCATTAGTTTTTGTTTGTTTGAGACAGGGTCTCGCTCTGTTGCCCAAGCTGGAGTGCAGTGGCACAATCTCAGTTCACTGCAACCTCCACCTCCTGTGCTCAAGTGATCCTCCAGTCTCAGCCTCCCAAATAGCTGCGACTACAGCGCATGTCACCATGCCTGGTTAATTTTTATATTTTTGGTAGAGATGGGGTTTCACCATGTTGCCCAGACTAGTCTCGAAATCTTGAGCTCAAGTGATCTGCCCACCTTGGCATCCCAAATTGCTGGGATTACAGGGATGAGCCACCACACCCGGCCCACTAGTTATTTTAAATTGTTCTATAAAAGATACTTGATAACATATGTTTATGATAGAGTAACATAAGAACTAAAATGTGTAGTATATTTTCATTTATATAAAGAGAGTGAGAATTCAGTTTAGACTAAAATATTAAGCAGTTATTTCCATGTAAGAAGTATAGTCATCATTTTTACTTTCTTCTTTTAGCTTACCTATACATGTAATTTTAACAATAAAATTCTGTAACAAGAAACAAGAGATTCTCTAGGAAGAGACTCTATTACTCCATTTTCCTCTCACTCTAGTGAAGGTGAAAGGGACCAGACGAGACCTTTCCTAATTCCATTCATCTCTGAGGAATTTATAAGGAAGTTACCAATCCCTGGTCTAAATAATCAAACAGAGAAAAGAAGAAAAGGAAAAAAGGATCAGAGGACACAGAAGATGTTCTTGGACAAACTTCATCTGCCAATTAAATGGAAAGAGCAAGTTGGGTTTTTGTTTTGTTTTGTTTTGTTTTGTTTCTTCCTCTACCTCAATCAGAGACTACAACCTTTCTTTTAACCTCTAAGCTAACTTTTCTAATTAGTTTCGTAGAGGAAGAGGATGCTTAGCTCTTGGCATTTCACACTCTGTACAACAGTATGAACTTTACATACCTCAGCTGATCCAGGAGAAGAGCTCCAAGACCCAAAAGTTATGTCAACAGTAACTATCAATAGATAGAAGTGTTTGCATGTACTACTAGTTCCAATGCTCATTGACTTTGTAACAACGGGTATATTAACTACAACCAAACAAAATGAGGTATTCTTTACAAGAATTACATAATCACTGTCTGATAAATTTTCTGTAATGATGGGAGTACTCTATAATCTATCTAGACAACTAGTTTGGGATGAGGTGAGGAAGGGAGAGACTATGAAAGGGCTTGGAGGAAACTTTTAAGCAAAAAAGATGTGTTCACTACTTTGAGCATAGTAATGGTTTCAAATTTTATTTTAAATTTGTCAAAGTGTATAAGTTAATTATGTACTGTTTACTTTTACCTCTATAAAACTATGAGTATGTGTGTGTGAGTGTGTGTATGAGAGTGTGTGTATGTGTGTGTGTGTGTGTGTGTGTGTGTGTATGTGTGTATCCTACTGGGTTAAAAATATGAAGGGCATATCACTTTTGCTGAAGAGCTTTTTTATGGTGTGCAGCTAGAGTTTTGCTTTGAGAACTAATCTTCGCCAATTCTGGAATTCAGAAATGTCTAGACCATTGATGGAAGTCAAGGGAAACCAGCATTAATGTCTCCTGGCGGGAGATACAGAAGAAGGAAGCTGGGGCCAGATCACATAGACACTGGGTAGATAAGTGCAAAGAATTCCTATTGACTTCTAAATAAGAATGTAATGGGAAATCATTGGAGAATTTGGGAAAGGATTTTATTTTCAGAGTTCCCTTTGTGGTTGCTTTTAGATATATGGTTCAAACTGTAGCTACATAGTTCCAAAACTCAATACATATAAAAATATATCCAATGAAAAGCCCTCTGCATTATTTACTTATTACTATGTAACGAATTATCCCAAAATGCAATGGCTTAGAAACCCAAACATTTATTATTTCACAGTTTCTGTGGATGAGGGACTCAGGAGTGGCGTGGCTGGGTGGTTCTGTATTGGGGTCAGGAAACTGCCATCCACACATAGGCCAGGACTACAAGTATCTGAAGGCTGGCCTGGGAGAGATGATCTGCATCTAAGATGGGCCACTCACGTGGGCTGTTGTCCAGAAGCGTCAGTTCCTCAACACACAGACCTCTCCATAGAGCTGTGTGCAGGTCACACACCATGGCAGCTGGCTCCAGAGCTAGTGGTCCAAGACAACAGGATGGAAGCCATAATATCATTTATGACTGAGCCATAAAGTTTGAAGTTGAAGTCAAACTTCATTCTTTCAGCAATAACCTATAGGTTCACAAGTCAGTCCCACTCAACATGGAGGGGGAACTCACATGAAGGTTACATGTCAGGAGTTGGGAATCATTGGAGATGATCTTAGAAGTTGGTTACTCCAACCCATCCCTAGGTTTTTTCCAGAAGAAAAAACATTTCATCTTATGCAACTTCTACCTGATTTTTATCTTTTCAAGTTTATTCAACTTTGAAGTTCTATTTCAAAGTTGATATTTTTCCTGGTTCCTTACATTGGTTAGAAAATATAAATTTTTCCCTCAATCAGTCCTTCCTAGAATTTTGAAGTCCTTCCTAGTCAGCTGAAGATTTCTCAGAGGCAATAGATTAGATAGATAGATAGACCATTAAAAATAAGAACAAGGGCCAGGCACAGTGGCTCATGCCTGTAATCCCAGCACTTTGAGAGGCCAAGGCAGTTGGATCACCCAAGGATGGGAGCTTGAGACCAGCCTGGCCAATATGGTAAAACCCTGTTCTACTAAAAATACAAAAATTAACTGGGTGTGGTGGGAAGGTGCCTGTTATCCCAGCTACTCAGGAAGCTGAGGCAGGAAAATCACTTGAACCTGGGAGGCGGAGGTGGCAGTGAGCCAAAATCACACCATTGCACTCCAGCCTGGGCAACAAAAGGGAAAGTCCATCAAAAAATAAATAAATAAATAAACCACAACAGAAAGAATGTTTCAAGTAGGAGACGGTAATGAGTTTGGTTTTGAACATGCTGAGATTGAGATATCAACTTGACAGCCAGATGAAGACTTCTCAGAGATAAGAGATGACAGATAGATAGTTAGATAGATAGATAGATAGATAGATAGATAATATGAGTCTAAAGTTAAGGAAAAAGCTAGACATACAGAGTTTGAAGTCATCAGTTTACATAGAGTTTCCAAAATCACAAGCTTACATGTAAACCTGGAGGAACTAACTAAGGTATATGGCGTAAAGTGATAAGATAGTCAGGACACTGAGAATCCAACAAACAAGGGTCAAAGACTGGTCATTCATTCATTCAACAAGCAATTTTTTAGCAACCATGATTATGAATGAGAGAAATATATGGGAAGATTAGGTTAATGCAAAAAGGTAACTATAAGAACTGAAAAATATTTAACGATTTTAGCTAGGTGGAGAATCCAAGGTGGAGGTTTTACCTCCAGCATTAAGATGGGGGTAAAAGATAGACTACAGTGGATGAGAGGAGAATGGGAGTTCCTTAAGTGGAAAAGAGGAGTGCAGATTCTGAGTCAACTTTGTGATGGGCAATCTATGCAGTCACACAGGGCCCCGGTTCCCAAATGAGTTGTTTAATACTCTGGGATTGCTGTCTTGAAATTCTTGATAATTTTTGAACAAGTAACCATTCATTTTCATTTGTACTGGGCTCTGAAATTTCTGTAGCCTGTCCTTTGTAGCTCATACTCAAAGAAGCTTGACTGAGCAAGAAAAAAGAAATAAAGGGCCAGGTGCTGTGTCTCATGCCTGTAATCCCAGCACTTTTGGAGGCTGAGGTGGGAGGATCACTTGAGCTCTGGAGTTTGAGGCTGCAGTGAGCTATAGATCATACCACAGTACTCCAGCCTAGATGACAGAATGAGATGCTGTCTCAAAAAGAGAGAAAGCGTGAGAGAGAGTAGACTGATATTCAGACAGCAGAACATTCTCCTTTAACTATTGTGATGGGCATTCTGATTGTGTTGACACTTTTATTTTAGGATGAAAACATCGGACAGGCTTAGGAATAGGAGGCAATGGGGGAAAGAGGTTGAAGTACAGAGGGAGAAGAAATAGATGATAAAGTAAAATAGCAATGAGAAAGAATGAAATGAGAACTACAAAGCCCAGGTGAACCCTAATCCCTGAAACTAAAGGGGGAAAGGTGAAGGTGGGGGAGAAAAGAATAGAGTTTTGTTCTGAAGGTCTTATTTATCTCAATTAAAGGGAGAAAAGTCATCTTCTCAGAGGAAGGGAGAGGAGATCGTTGGGTAGAGAATTTGATAAGAAAAAAGAATGCTTAACACCAGAAAAGAATGGGAGAGGATGTTCACCAAAAGCAGGTGAAAGGGTTGAATATTAAATGCAACTAATATTTTAATATTTTACACAGAAGAATCTAAACATACTTTTGTTGAGTATAAAAAGTTATATTTAAAAAGGAGTTTTTATGTTATATAAATAATTCCATCTATATAACATAACAAATCCAAGTCTATCTGTAGTGATAACAAGCCAATCAGTAGTTATCTTGGGTAGAAGGAGCAGGAGAATATGTTCACCACCTTGATTGTTGTAATGGTTTTGTGGTTATATATATGTCAACACTTATCAGATTCTAGATATTAAATGTAATGCACATATATAAATAAAGCTATCAAAAATTATGAGTTGACAAAGCAGTTCTGTGTCATTTTTCAGTACAGCTATACTGCACTTTTTTTTCTTTGAGATGGAGTCTTGCTCCGTCACCCAGGCAGGAGCGCAATGGTGCAGTCTCAGCTCACAGCAACCTCCGCCTCCTGGGCTCAAGAGATTCTCCTGCCTCAGCCTCCCAAGAAGCTAGGATTACAGGCATGCGCCACTGCACCCAGCTAACTTTTGTATTTTTAGTAGAGACAAGGTTTCACCATGTTGCCTAGGCTGGTCTTGAACTACTGACCTCAGGTGATCCACCTGCCTCAGCCTCCCAAAGTGCTGGGATTTCAGTTGTGAGCCACTGCACCCGGCCTACATTTTTTATCTATCCAGTGCAACAAATTATCTCCACAAATGGAGACAGGGGTACTTCAGTGATCCTGGAATCTGCACTGTGTGTTATCTGATGTGCAGGTGCATAGGAAAGTGAACTTTAACCCTGTGTAGACCTGACACATGGATTATGTGTCATATTTTTCTCCAGTGATAAAAATTACTTCTTCTTTGGCTACAAGATGAGGATAAATTCTCTCCCATAGCAGGTAACAGGCCTTGGGCAAACAGTGAGAATCAGGGAAAGACCTCTAGCCTAGTCTCAGAAAAGCAGCAAATGCTTTCCCACCATCTTTAATGGCAATATATCCATCTCTACATCTGTTTTTTAACACTTTCCTATAGGGTCAGAGGAAGGGGTAT
Organism: Ateles fusciceps; assembly: GCA_036589455.1. Taxonomy (NCBI): domain Eukaryota; kingdom Metazoa; phylum Chordata; class Mammalia; order Primates; family Atelidae; genus Ateles; species Ateles fusciceps. Next base: position 3,806,375 of record JAZHEH010003128.1, read on the forward strand.
ATCCCATCTCAAAGTTAGAGCCTATACCTGTGCCCTACATTCCACACATACTTCTTTTTTTGCTTTTTCCATCCCTGCGGTTTCCTACTCTCTTTATTTACCTCTAAAAATACTTCCTACATAAATAAAAACACTCTAATTTATCCTACTTTGAGTGTGCCAGCTGCTTTCTGCTGGAATCCACTGTGTAACCTCAAAACACACCCCACAATATATGGAAAGTTACATTGATTTAAATTAACATTTCAAAGTACATAGAAATCCCAAGCAGGATTTCCTATTTTAAAGAAGAGATACTGTGATTATCACTGTAGTGAATCCCTTGAAGCTGTCTGGTACTCAGAATATATGTTGACTTTCTATTTATTCAAACTACAAACTTATCTGAATAAAAGCATGGAAAACGGATTGATTATACTCATTTAAAACCCATGTTTAACTGTTGGTAAGACATTGAATGTTCTATTGAAAAAAAAATCCCAAATGCACGAGGCATGGTAGCTCACATCTGTAATCCCAGTCGTTTGGGAAGCCAAGGTGGGAGAACCACTTGAGGCCAGGATTTCAAGACCAACCTGGGAAACATGGTGAGACTCTGTTTCTACAAAAAGTTGAAAAATTAGCCAGGGAAGGTGATGCATTTGTCTCGCCTCAGCTACCTCAGAGGCTGAGGCGGGAGATTGCTTGAGCCCAGGAATTCGAGGCTGCAGTGAGCTATGAGCACACCACTGCACTCCAGCCTGAACAAAGAGTGAGACCCTGTCTCTTAAAACAAATGAACAACAACAACAAAAAAATTCACATTTGCTATAATGATTGTAGCAGAAATTAAAAGTAATTAGGGGCCATGCATGGTGGCTCACACCTGTATTCCCAGCACTTTGAAAGGCCAAGGTGGGTGGATCACGAGGTCAGGAGTTCAAGACCAGCCTGGCCAACATACTGAAATCCCGTTTCTACTAAAAATACAAAATTTTAGCTGGGCGTGGTGGTGTGGTGGGCTCCTGTAATCCCAGCTACTCAGAGGCTGAGGCAGGAGAATTGCTTGAACCTGAGAGGTGGAGGTTGCAGTGAGGCAAGATGGCCCCATTACACTCTAGCCCAGGCAACAGTGTGAGACTCCAATTCAAAAAAAAAAAAGATGATACATATTAATAGATATAATTCATACACACAGAAGCTCTTGGGGTTCTCAATAATGAGAATTAAAAATTAAAAATTAAAACTGGAAGCTTTCTCAAGTGTTTATTTTTTTAAATCACTTTCACACATGGAACATTCTCCAGGATCAATCAGATATTATTCCACAAAGCAAGATTTAATAAATTTAAAAGGAGTGAAATCATATACAATATATTCTCTAACCAAAGTGGAATAACATTAGAAACCAATAACATAGGAAATTTGGGGAATTAAAAAATAAGGGGAAATTAAATAAAATACCTTTAATAACCAGTGGGTCAAAGAGTAAGTCATAAGGGACATTAGATAATATTTTGCGATAAATTAAAATGAAAATACAACATACCAAAACTTAAGAAATGCAATGAAAGCAGGGGGACACTTATAATGGTAAATGCCTATTTTATTAAAAAAAAAAAAGTCTTAGGTCAATAACCTAACCTCTCAACTTATAAAAATAGAAGAAGGAGAGCAACTTAAGCCCAAAGCAAGCAGAAGGAAGGAAATAATAAATGTTAAGGCAGAAATAACAAAATAGAGAATTTTTTAAAAAAATCAACAAAACCAAAAGTTGATTATTTGAAAAAGTCAACTAATTAACAAGCTCTTATTTTAGATCAATCAAGAAAAAGAGAGAAAATTCAAGTCATTCAAATCAGAAATGAAAGAGTAAACATTACTACCAATCTTACACGGAATAAAAATGGATTATAAGTACACAGTATGAACAATTGCATTCCAACAAATAAGATAATCTAGATTAAATAGAAAATTTCCTAGAAAGATACAATTGACCAAAATAATAAAAGAAGAGATAGAAAATCTGAATACATGCATAACAACTAAAGAAGTTGATTCAGTAATTTAAAAACAACGACAACTCACACAAAGAAAAGCCCATGACCAGATGGCTTCACTGGTAAATTCTGCCAAATGTTTAGAGAAGATAAAACACCAATTCCTGAGAAACTCTCCCAAAAACATAGAAGAGGAGGGGACACTCCCAAACTCATTCTACGACGTCTGTATCACCTTAAAACTAAAACCCGAACAAAGAATTACAAAAAAGAAAACTAAAGAACAGTATCCCTTAAGAATACATATGCAAGACTGGATAACTTGGCTCACACCTATAGTCACAGCACTTTAGGAGGCCAAGGCAGGAGGATTGCTTGAGCCCAGGAGATCGAGACCAGCCTAGGCAACAGGGCAAAACCCAGTCTCTACAAAAGAAATTTAAAAATTAGTGGGGGCATGGTGGTGTGCACTTGTGGTCCCAGTTACTCAGGAGGCTAAGGCAGGAGGATCCCTTGAGCCCAGGAGGTCAAGGCTACAGTGAGCTACAATTGCACCTCTGCACTCCAGCCTGGGTAATATAGTGAGACCTCTGTCTCAAAAAAAAAAAAAAAAATAAACAAATAAATACAGATGCAAAATCCCTCAACAAAATACTAGCAAACCAAATCCAGTAGTACCTAGAAAGGATTCTATATCACGACCTAGTGGAGTTTATCTCAGGAATACAAGGTCAGTTTAATATACAGAAATCAATTAATGTAATATGCCATATCAACAGAATAGAAACAAAAACTACATAATTATCTCAGGTAATTATGTAGATATTATCAGATACAGAAAAATTTTTAACAAAATCTACCACTCTTTCATAGTAAAAACATTCAATAAGCTAGGAATAGCAAGGAAATTCCTAAACTTGATAAAGAGTAACTATGGAAAACCCACAACTAACATACTTAATGGTGAAAGCCTAACGTTTTCAAAAAAAAGAAAAGAGTGTCTGCTCTCACCACTTCTTTTAAACTTTGTACTGGTGGTTCTAGCAATGGCATTTTGGCAAGAAAAAAAAATAAAAGGCATTCAGATTGGGAAGAAGAAAGAAAACTATCTCTATTTGCAAATAACACAATATTTTACAAAGAAAACGCTAAAGAATCCACCTTTAAAAAAAAAACTAAAAGCTAATAAACAATTCAGCAAGGTTGCAGTATAAAAGATCAATATACAAATACCAGTCCTATTCCTAAACACTTTGCAATAAACAACCCAAAATGGAAATTAAGAAAATTATTTCATTTGTGATAGCATCAAAGGCAAATATTTTTATTTGATAATTTTATTAAATATTTAACTTAGGAATAAATTTTAAAGAAGTACACTGAAAACTTCACAGTACTGTTGAAATAAACCAGTGAAGACCTAAATAAATGGGAAGATATTCCATGTTTTTGTACTGGAAGATTTCATATTGCATTGGCAATACTACCCAAAGTGATCTACAAATTCAGTACACTCTCTATCAAAATTCCAAAGCCTCTTTTGCTGAAATGGACAAGCTGATCCTTAAAATTTACATAGAATTGTAAGGGACCTAGAATAGCTAAAATAATCTTGAAAAAGAACAAAGTTGGAGAACCACACTTCCTGATTTCAAACTTACTACAGGATAGTGTGATATTGGCATAAACACACAGATAAGCGGAATAGTGTCCAGAAATAAACTCATGTGTCTATGGTCACTTGATTTTCAATAAAAAATTTCAAGTGTATTCACTAGGTAAACACAATCTTTCCAAAAAGTAGTGTTGGGACAACTGAATATCCACATGCAGAAAGGTGAATTTAGATCCCACCCTCACACCATATTGAAAATTAACTTAAAGAGCATCTATGGAAAACCTACAACTAACATCACACTTTCATTCATTCATTTTGTGCATACTGAAAAAATGAATCAAAGACCTAAATGTAATGACTAACACTACAAAACTCTTAAATGAAAACATGAGTGTAACTCTTCACGAACTGAACTAGGCAAAGTTTTCTTAGATATGACACCAAAGGTGCAAGCATTGGAGATGACTGCAAATAATTTTTTATTATTAAAAAATAATATGGCCAGGTGAGGTGGCTTATGCCTTTAATCCCAGCATTTTGACAGGCTGAGGTGGGCGGATCACTTGAGGTCAGGAGTTCAAGACCAGCCTGGCTAACAGTGAAAGCCCATCTCTACTAAAAATACAAAAATTAGCTGGGTGTAGTGGTGGGTGCCTGTAGTTCCAGCTACTCAGGTAGCTGAGGCAGGAGAATCGCTTGAACACGGGAGGCAGAGGTTGCAGTGAACCCAGATCGTGGCACTACACTCCAGCCTGGGTGACAGAACAAGACTCTGTCTTGGCTGGGCGCGGTGGCTCAGGCCTGTAATCCCAGCACTTTGGGAGGCTGAGGTGGACGGATCACGAGGTCAAGAGATGAGACCATCCTGGCCAACGTGGTGAAACCTCGTCTCTACTGAAAATACAAAAATTAGCCAGGCTTCACAGCCTGCGCCTGTAGTCCCAGCTACTCGGGAGGCTGAGGCAGGAGAATTGCTTGAACCTGGGAGGCGGAGGTTGCAGTCAGCCGAGATAACGCCATTGCACTCCAGCCTGGTGACAGAGCGAGACTCTGTCTCAAAAAAAAAAAAAAAAAAGACTCTGTCTCAAACAAACAAACAAAAAACATAATAATAATAATATGCCAGGCACAGTGACTGTAATCCCAGCACTTCAGGAGACCTCCAGGAGTTCAAGATGAGCCTCGTAAACATGGCAAAATCGTCTCTACTAAAAATACAAAAATTAGCTGGGCGTGGTGGTGCATGACTATAGTCCCTGCTACTTAGGCGAGTGAGGCATGAGAATCGCTTCAACTCAGGAGGCAGAAATTGCAGTGAGCAGAGATCACACCACTCCCCTGCCTGAGTGATAGACCAAGACTCTGTCTCAAATAGGAAAATAATAATAATAATAATAATAATAAGCACAAGCAACAAAAGAAAAGTACATTGGGCTTTGTTAATACTAAAACGTTTGTATGTCAAAAGATACTATTAAGAAATTGAGAGCTGAGTGTGGTAGCTTAAGCATGTAATTCCAACACTTTGGGAGGCCAAGGTAAGTGGATCACTTGCGCTCAGGAATTCAAGACCAGCCTGGGCAACATGGCAAAACCCCACCTCTACTAAAAATTACCCTCAGAACTTAGCCAGGTGTGGTGGCAAGCAACTTGTGGGACTGTGGTGGGAGGATCACTTGAGCCCAGATGATGGATGTTACAGTGAGCCAAGACCATGCCACTGCACTCCAGCTTGGGTGACAGAGTGAGACCCTGAGAGAGGGGGGAGAGAGAGAGAGAGAGAAGGAAGGAAGGAAGGAAGGAAGGAGAGAGAGAAAGAGAGGAAGGAAGGAAGGAAAAAGGAAGGAAGGAAAGAAGAAAAGAATAAATTGAGGTCAAGTGTGTTGGCTTGAAAGAAAGAAGGAAGGAAGGAAGGAAAGAAAGAATTGAGGCCAGGTGTGATGATTCTGAGAGAGAGAGAGAAAGAAATAAAGAAAAAGGAAGGAAGGAGAGAGAGAGAGAGAAAAAGAAAGAAAGAAAGAAATTGAGGCCAGGTATGGTGGCTCAAAAGAAAGAGGAAAGAGAAAGAAGGAAAGAAAGAAAGGAAGGAAGGAGACAGAGAAGAAAAGAATAAATTGAGGCCAAGTGTGTTGACTTGAAAGAAAGAAGAAAGGAAAGAAAGAAAGAAAGAATTGAGGCCAGGTGTGGTGACTCAAAACAGAGAGAGAGAAAGAAAGAAAAAGGAAGGAAGGAAGGAAGGAAAGAAAGAAAGAAATTGAGGCCAGGTGTGGTGGCTCAAAAGAAAGAAAGAGAAAGAAAGAGACAGAAAGAGAGAGAGAGAAATAAATAAATAAATTGAGGTCAGGTGTGGTGGCTCAAAAGAAAGAAAGGAAAGGAGAGAGAGGGAAAGAAAGGAAGACGAAAGAAAGAGAAAGAAGAAAGAAAGAAGAAAGAGAGAGGGAGAAAGAAAGAAAGAAGAAAGAAAGAAGGAAGGAAGGAAGAGAAAGAAAGGAAGAAATTAAGAAAGAAATTGAGGCCAGGTGTGGTGGCTCAAAAGAAAGAAAGAAAGGAAGGAAAGAAAGAACGAACTGAGGCCAGGTGTGATGACTCAAAGAGAGAGACAGATGTTCTTAACTAGTAGTTGATAAGCAGCACCCATTGTATCATGCTGATTTAAGAATTTTTTCTTGTCTAGGATTTGCAGGAGATAGGAGGACATAAATCACTGTCACCAAGTGGATGATCAGTAACTGATAATTAGGAGCATTCTGTACTCCAAAAATATTTTCCTTTGCTGCACTGTATACTGCACCTCAACTGAAAAGATAGCTATAGCTGCTATGTGTTTAAGAAAAACAGTAATGCTGACTCTTATTAAAACAGAATGCTGCATATACGTAGCACAATGAGCCATCAAAGTGAAGTAAGACTGTGTGTGTGTGTGTGTGTGTGTAATCTTAATTTCACACAAAACATTATTTAAAAATTGAAACTCACATTGCTACAGAAAATAACAGAGTACTTAATTTCTTTAAAAACTTAGAATTTTTGGAATAAATACATAAAAAATCTAGCAGACCATCCTTACCAAAAACAGATCTTTATAAAGCTGCGCAGAAATGTCTGAAAATTTATCCATCTTTAGTTTTCTAGCATATATGGCTGGAGATAAATCTCAGGTATATAACAATATTTATATTTTTCTAATGGTTACATAATTAGATTAGGTATAGTAATTTCTATCAGTAATTTCTTTTATAAATTCTAACTACAGTAAAAACTTCATTCATGTGACTCACCATGTTCCTTACCTCCATGCCTCCACAACACATGTTGTTCTCCCTAATTGTTTTGTAAGTAGTTTATTCATCTATTTTTCTGGATAAAACTGACAGTAAGCAGAGTGAGATTATTAAAATAAATCTTTTTCATGTGGCATAGTACTGCTTTTCATACACTCAGAAATCTTTTTAAAGAAATCTTTAAAACCTGAATACACATTTTAAAACCATAAACATTATCTTTGAGAACTTCTGTATTTGTGAGGTTGGTATTATATAAACCAAAATTCATTGCAATTATAATAACAGAGCTTTCAAAAAGTTATATAATAAAGTGAAAGGTGAGATTTCTCCATTACTTTGACAGCAAATCAAGTGCTCATACCATTGGGTAGATTAGAGTATGCATAATCCACACCTTGTACTAATGCTGTTTCTAAGACCAATGAATCTCTGGTTTCTACTCTTAACAGCCACTCAAAGTGCCATCAGCATAGCACTTCGTTGCTTTTATATAATATCAAAACATAGTATGAATTAATGAATCACCTTTGACCAGGTAAACGTTTTTTAAAATACTTTAAAAATCCTTACTACTTAATGAAAATGTCACTAGTCTTTTCCAAAATGTTACAATGTCATAGTGATAAGAGATGGCACTGAGAATCACTGGAACAAAATCTGTTTTGAATGCTAAATGAATAAATTGTATTAGTGCATTAACCCTTAGTTTGGTCCTTCTGTGTTATTTTGAACTGTTTTCTTCCTTCTACAAGTAATTTCTGGCTCTTCTCTATAATACCCTATCTAATCTCCTTCTTCTTTCCATGACCTCTACATTTAGATAATTTTTTGGTTGCATGTATTTCCACCTGAACATAAGGCTCTCAGAAATTCCTGACTGTATCGTCTTTTATCTCTCAGTAATTCTTTTAATAATAGTATTTTATCTTTTAATTTTTTACATTCTTTAGTTCACAAACATTTCATTATTTTCCTCACAATACACAAAATAGAATTGACCTATTAGTCATCACTACATCAAAAAATAATAATAAAGATACTCTAAAGTTAGATGTTTTCTACAAAATTCTGTAAGAATTGCTAAAACCAATATTTCATAATTTTTAGAATAATGCTGAAATCTAACCATTGAGTTTATTGCATCTTACATTGAATTAGAAACTGACTTCTAAATTTAGGAGTAATATATAATTATTAAAAGTTTTAGTAAGAATATTTGAAAGATAAGTAAAACTAAATTATCAACATCTCTACTACCCACACGTAGTCACTATTTCTCCTAGTCTTCTTCTCTATTGACTCTTCACATTTTAATTGTTACAATCACACTGGCTATAACCTAAAATTAAATATCACACTGACTCTAACTTAAAATATCTTAAAAATCATTTTCTCAAAGAAAAAAATACAGCATGCTTGAGGGAAATAAACAAGGTAGTTTCCTAATCCTTTGTTCTAGAAAGAAACATAAGCAAAGATTAGAATAAATTATAAAATCGACAAAGCATTTAATACATTTTGAATACTTTACTTCATCACTAAGGGGGTACAACGTATTTTATGTATAAAGACTGTATTTCTAGGAAAATTCAAACTCTGGATTTTCCTGAATCCTCTAGAATAAATGGCTTTCATTTCATTTTTTTTTTAATTGCACTTTAGGTTCTGGGTACATGTGCAGATCATGCAGGATTGTTGCATAGGTACATACATGGCAATGTGGTTTGCTGCCTCCATCCCCCTGTCACCTACATCTGGCATTCAATTTTTTTAAGGGAGAGAGTCTTGCTATGTTACCCAGGCTGGACTCGAGACTCCTGCACTCCAAGCGATCCTCTCTCCTCATCCTCTCAAGTAGCTAGGAATACAGGTACATGCACACCCAGCTTAATTGTTTCATTCATACAGAAAACATTTATCTCATGCCTTAAAAAAGGTTTTCCAAATCAAAGATATGAAATAATTGCAAAAAAAAAAAGCTAATCTAACAATACAATTATAAATCATAAAACCACACATTTGAGTATTTGATTGACTCATATTATTGCCATCTAATATGAAGAGAACCCTTCTGAAAGGATTTGGATTCAAACCAGAGTCTATAAACATTTTTTTCACTAGTTTCCTTTCTGTGCTTTTTAAAAAATCTCATAAAAACAACTAGAACTCTGGAATACAGCTGCCATTGTTAACATTCCAAAAATTAAAGCTCTGATCCACCTTGTTCAGGAACACTCTGGAAATAATGAAGTCCAGCCTTCACATACAAGATTAACATGTCCAAAAGTGTAGCTTAGAACTGTTCTCGTGGGATAAACCATCTATATCTCTTTATCAAATCAAGGGCAATAATTAGATGCTAAAATAATGAAATAAATTTACTTCAAAGAAAGATATTGTACCTTGAATCTGTCAAACACTACTGCATTAAAGCTCTTCATTCCTATTTTTAAAATCGAACACTCAGCAGTTTAATACAGTGGTGGAGGTAATGGTGATCACTAACTTTTACTGGGCTCTGAGTACATGCTGAGTACTTTCTTTAATGTCCTTTATTTCCCTTTCATTTTCACAACCACCCTAGAAATACTACTATCTTCACGATTTGTAAAGGAGGAAACTGAGGCAGAGAAGTTGAACAACTTGCCCCAGACAGTCAGTAAGTGGCACATTATGGTTTGAATCGATGAGCCAAGGTTTGGACTCACTGCCAGTTTTTGATGCTCTTAAAGAATAAGGAAAAATCTTCCTCGTTAAGTTTTCCCACATAAATGTGACTCTCTCTGTTTATCTCTCTCTCCCGCTCTCCCTCTATCTAGCCACATTTTTGTTTGCTTACCTGTTTCTTTTCAACAAAGAAAAATTAGCTCAATTCGTGTTTATCATAAAATATTGTCATACAGAAAGTGCCACATTTTAAAGCATTATACCATGTAAGAGTCAGGAGCCCTTTCAGGTCCCTTGGAACACTAACTGTGTCACTAAATTTTCTTTAATACTCTCAGTACGCCTGTAAATACCCTATTTTATATATAAGCTCAAGTAACTTGCTTCAAAGCAAATAGCCACTTGGTGTATCGCTGAGATTTTAAACAGCTGTGTTTTAAACCCACATGTTATTTACTCCAAAGTCTATGTCCTTGAGAAGGCTAAAACATACTTGTACTAACATGCCTGCAGTAAAGAAGATATTTAGGACGAGCTTCAGCAGATCAGAGTGATTGCATTTTCAGTTTGAGTCTCAATCTAAAATACAGTTAGTCCAATACACACGGCTTTAGGAAGAATTCTGTATTCCTTCAAATGAAATCTGAAATTCCAAATTCCTAGGAATTCCAACCCAGGAAGTAGCCCATAAGCAATTTCAACCTTTCCTTTCTCTAAACAGATAAAAACTCAGGCGCTTGAGTGTAGCCCAGCTAATTAGGTCTTTGTAAAACAATAGCCCTTTTCTTTAAACCTGTGGCTTCTCACCCAGATGATAAAAAGCAATTTCAGTTCAAGACTTACTTAATTGGTTTGCACCCTCACAGGGACCTCCTGGGCTCCTCCTGCATATCCCCACATCAGAGTGTAGAGACAATTCTTTGCCTCTCAGCAAAGCATAGTTCTAAGATTTATGCTGGCTTTCATGTTCACCCGTTGAATTAAATCTAAAAGCTTTGCTTCTTTTAGCTTTAACTACCTTCCCGGAGGAAAGCACAGCTTTGGAAGCTTGTACATGTCAAAGGAAGTTTGTTTACCCTTAGAAAAGTCGAGCAAAATTAACAGTGAAGCAATTCTTTTGTACCCTTTGGCAGCTCCTATGGCTAGGGCCCCAAATTACAATAGCCCCAGTCACCCAACCCTGAAAAGCAAGACTTACAACCAAAAAAAAAAGTATTATTAAAATCTTTCCACTTTAAAATGTTAACTTTTAATATATTCCACTGGTACTCATTAAACTCACTAATTAAGCAAGCTTCTAATTTAGTAAATATTTCTTTACTTTGTAAAATAGATGGTGATACAATTTTAGACTCAAAAATATTAGTAATCATTTTTTCCAATGTCTTCATTTTTCCAGATATTTAATTTAAAGCCCACAGGGTCTTTTCCAGTTAGCAGCAGGGTGGGTCCAGTTAAATAATCTTTTCCATTTTTTTCTAGTGTTCAAAAGCTGGCAGATCACGAGGTCAGGAGTTTGAGACCAGCCTGACCACCATGGTGAAATCCCATCTGTACTAAAAATACAAAAATTTGCTGGGCGTGGTGGCATGTGCCTGTAATCCCAGCTACTCATGAGGCTGAGATAGGAGAATCGTTTGAACCCAGGAGGCGGAGACTGCAATGAGCCTAGATTACGCCACTGCACTCCAGCATGGGCAACAGAATGAGACTCCTTCTCAAAAAAACAAAAAAGGATTTTTTTAAAAACTTCCAATAAAAACTTGGGTCCCATCAAATGGTAAATCTGGCTCCAAAGACTGTGACGAGAAACTGACTAGAAAAGAAAGCACATTAAATGGCATTTAATCAAGTAAATGTTTTATTCTGAGTGAAGGAACATTGTAATAATGACACAATGGCATGAATCCTCCTTTCACTACAGCTAGCAGATTTTCTGGTACGTACCATCCAACTGATGCACCAACACCCCTTATCTAGTTCGAATGGACACTATTGCTGGCAGAGCAGTGATCAGCTAGTGTGTTCACATGAGCTAGGACACAAACAAACATCATGGAAACCAAGACAAGTTTAGTAAACAACTCAAATGTCATCTTTGTATTATCATTTTCCAGGTAATAGAGTTTATCAATTCAGGAAACAAATCTCTATGTGCTAACCCTCTTTAGCAATCTAACTTGGAATCTGCCACATGACGGGGAGCCCTAGAAGAAGCTGTGGCCCAGGCAGACTGGTCACAGCTAAATGGCAACGCAGCTGCCCCCATGCTTGCTGCACACAGAAGCTTTATTAAAGAGAATTCAGGAAGCAGAACTAAATTCTCTGGCTTCTAGCCATATAAGCTGGCAACAAATAAAGTGACAGTGGAGGGGTAAAAGCTAGATACGGGACAGCTGTCCTCCCCAAGGGCTGGAGCCTTCCAGGACAGAGGAGGCAGCATCGGAAGCCAGGTAGATCAATAAAACATGCGCCTAACTGGGCTCAGCTCCACTCACCCTTCCCAAATCCAAAAGGAGGTATTGGAACAAGCACCAAATAAGAATACCAGGAATTTAGAAGACATAGTATTTTAATGTAAATATTGTAACAATCATAATTGTCTTACGTAAAATATAATTAATTGAGAAAGTGCAGCTAAGGAAAAGCTCTCTCTTTACTTTCCCCAGGAACAGCCAAGTGACTGTTTAAACCTGTGCTAGGCATATTGCTCATCATTTACTCCCAAAGACCTCAGCATCATTAGTGGGAATGCTGTGGTTGGTTACATACACTAGTTTTAATCTATACCCTGAGGGCAGTTAAATCTCCTTTTGATGTCATCTCTTCTTGTGTCTGCCTCAGAGCCAGGTTTTCATGGAAAGTTCTAGGAAGAGTGCAGAGTGCCTAAACACAGAGATTGAGGTAACCCCACGAACAAGTTGTATCACTCTTCTGAACTTCTTGCTAATAAATGTTTGTAGGTACACAAGAACATGGTCTGAAACCTTGCTTTCATTGTTTCATTGAAACTTGTTTCACGAAGGTTTTATAGGAGGAGACCCATGGTCCCCAGGACATCTATTAACGAATAGAAGCTACTGAGAATATTTTCCAAAAGAATCCGACAGTTGTTGAATGGTCAATAGCTTGGACAAAAAAGAGAAAGAGAAAAAAGGATTAGCTATCTACAATGTGAAAAGAAGGTCAAGAAAAGGGAGACTTTCAAGGTAGAAAACAAGAGTGTTAAATAGTCTCTGACCGATCTTTGTCCTCAAAGATGTCACTCACAGCAATAGTCCTAGACAGAATCATTTTGCCAAGTCAGTCTTCTCTCCTATCTTTCCCTTTGTTTCAGTCAATGCATGTGAAGAACAAAGAATGTGAAGAACAGAATCCTCCTGGGAAAATAAAGGCCTTTGATATTATTTCCATTATTACCACCAAATTGGTTCTAAGAGATTAGACACAACTTTGGAAACCCAAGTTCAAATTTCTCTTCTATCATTACAGATACCTTAACTCTCTGAAGTATGATTTTCTCACACATCAATCAAAATGTATTTAATAATATCTCCCTTGCTAGTTTGTTGTAAGGATTTATAAAGGTAATGTATAAAAAGCACCTTGAAGACGCCAGCACGTAGTCTGTGCTCAATATATGATAGTTCTATTTTTTACTTACCTTATTTTTGTGAGTAAAAATATTGTCAGTAATATTATCAATTATAATGTTATTGTCAGGAATAATATTGTCATTTATTAGGAGTTTATACTCAGAAAAATGCTTCCTCTTTACAAAGAATACTAGAACTGATGAATCAGTGACACCTTTAACTAATGCACTAAATTTCCTTGAAACAACAGTCATTTCTACAGTCTGGAAGTAATAAATTTAAAATTTTGGTTTTCTTAACAATGCGACAAAAATATGTATGCGTGTGTGTGTTTTGAAACTAGGAAGTATTCAATCATACTTATAGTTGAGAGAAGTAAATAAAGAGCTCAAAAGAGCACTTAGTTCTGCTTCCTATTGAGTTAAGTCCTTGCTACTCAAAGTGTGGTCCTAGGACCAGGAAAATTAGCATCACTTGGGGGAGCTCATTAGAAATACAAAATCTGAGGTCCTACATCAGTCCCACTGAATCAGAACCTTCATGTTAAGAAGATCTTGAGTGATTTGATTATTATGTACATTAAAATTTCAGGAGCACTGGATCCCTTACTATATAGACCCCTCCCCCTGCATATTTTATGATACTTCAAGCCCAGCCGACTCAGACTGGTAGCATTCTGTTACTGTTTCTAATCAGCAGAAGGTGACTCATTAGCAGGAGGTGAATCATTGCAGCATAGTAACATGTTATTTCTTTTTAAATCCTTCTAGAGCCTTGTAGAATGTGTGAAAGGCTTGGAATATCCACGATGCTGAATTCTGGGCAAGTATGTTCTTGTAAATTTAAACATGATATACAAGAAAATACTAGGTGAGTATTTCCCAGTAGTTTTTCAATATGCCTGTCAAATCATCATGAACACCTGTCGTTGGTGCTAGGGCCATTAAAAGAGACAATACATTTGGCATAATATGTTTATGGTGACTCTGAAGGTAAACAACGTTACATAAACTGCTGACTTGATATTGCCTAACTTTTAAAATTATGAATGCTCAACAAGTCTTAGAATAGTTTTGTCTATTTCAGCTTTCTTAGAGAACTAAATTTCATCCACATGGCTATTGTTAATGGTCTTTTTAAGTTTTTTTGTCATTGTTGTTGTTTTTTGAGACAGAGTCTCACCGTATCGCCCAGGTTGGAGTGCAATGGTGCAATCTTGGCTCACTGCAACCTCCACCTCCTGGGCTCAAATTATTCTCCTGCCTCAGCCTCCCAAGTAGCTGGGATTACAGGCCCACCACCACGCCCAGGTAGCTTTTTTGTATTTCTAATAGAGATGGTGTTTCACCATATTGGCCAGGCTGGTCTTGAACTCCTGACCTCGTGATCCACCTGCCTTGGCCTCCCAAAGTGCTGGGATTACAGATGTGAGCCACCTCGCCTGGCCAAGTTTTTTTTTTTTTTTTAACTTTTTTTCTCCTCCTACTGACAAAGACTCTCTTCTTGATCAAATTTTAGTCAGGCTCTCCTGATCTCTTTTCTCAATGAAGCCTCATCTGTGGCTCCATCTTTGCCAGACCTGCATAGCCCCGTTTTAGCAAGAATCTTGCTAAGTGGGTTTAGAAAGAATCCCCCACTCTTGATATCTGATCAAATTCTTCACTCTCCATCCTTGATATTTGATTATCTTGCCCTGCCTTCCACAAAGTTCCTGTTAAGTTTGGTTTGGCAACAACCCCCCACCTAGTAATTTTCCAACCATGACCCCCTAACTCTGCTCATTGGCTATAAATCTTCAACTGGCTTTGCTATATTGGGAGTTGACCCCAATCTTCTCTCCCCCTATTGTAATAGTTGTGACACCTAGTCCAACTCCTGAATAAAGTCTTTTCTTACCATTCTGGCAAGTGTCTGAGTAACAGTTTAATAATACACTTTTTTTTTAGATGGAGTCTCACTCAGTCTGCAGTGTAGTGGTGTGGTCTTGGCTCACTACAAACTCCACCTCCCGAGTTCAAGCGATTCCCCTGCCTCAGCCTCCCAAGTAGCTGGATTACAGGCGTGTCCCATCATGCCCAGCTAATCTTTGTATTTTTAGGATGACAGGGTTTCACCATGTTGGTCAGGTTGGTCTCGAACTCCTAACCTGAAGTGATCCACCCACCTCAGCCTCCCAAAGTGCTGGGATTACAGGTGTGAGCCACTGCGCCCAGCCAATAATACACTTTTTAAAAATTCTTTTTAGGAAGCATTCAGGGCACAGATAAATTAGGAAGAAGTATAGCTTGCCTGCAAAGAGCTGTAAGACATCGGGAACAGTTGGTTTGAATAAAATTTATTGTATTAAAAGTATACTTGAGGGGTGATTCCCTCTCTTGAGTGTGCCTGCATTCCCCTTCCTTGAGCAGGTGCTTTCACTTTGCAATAAATTGCTGTACTTTCACTATTAAAAAAGTATCCCCAGGACAATTTAGCTTAACAAAAACAAGTTGTGCGAGGATGTAATTTCACTTAGAATACTAGA
This sequence comes from Ateles fusciceps, assembly GCA_036589455.1. Taxonomy (NCBI): domain Eukaryota; kingdom Metazoa; phylum Chordata; class Mammalia; order Primates; family Atelidae; genus Ateles; species Ateles fusciceps. Next base: position 3,822,043 of record JAZHEH010003128.1, read on the forward strand.
TATAGTCCAAAGAAAATCAAATATCTACATGACAGTCGAAAAACGTAAAGTCCTAAGATATAATAAGGACTACGTGGAGTCCAAATAGAAATGAGCAAGCCAAACAGAAGTCCAGAGATCACTAATTCACTCACCTCCTGGGTTGGCATCCACATCTAAACTTTACTCACCACTGCTCATGAAACACAAATGAAGTCCCAGAAATGGAATTATGTGACACTCTCCTCAGGTTTCTTCTAAGACCATTATAATGACAGCAGGAACATAAAGACCAAAGGTGGGCAGCCCAATTCCAAAGGGGAGGACATGCCAGGTAACACTGTACCATCACATCAAGCTGTATCCAGACATGGACTCTGGAGCCAGCCTGCCTCATTCTAAACACTGGTTCTGCTACTCTCCAGATGTGGGACCTCGGATAAGTCACTTAATCTTCCTGCACCTCTACTTTTGCCACCTGTAATAGTACTTAACTCATAGAGTTGTTAATACATGTAATGCACTTAGGACAATAACTGGCATACAGTAAGTACTCAATACATGTTAGTTATTATCATTACAGGTGTTTTCTGCTATAACTTGATATATACATTCAGGGAGAAGACTGTATTCTACAAAATTGTGCTCTAAAAATATAGGGCCAATTGGGGGGGATAAGAGAAATAAAGTTACCTTTCAAAAACCTATGCAACCTGTTGTCAGTGTACTGCCATAATCTATAGCTATAGATTAGGCTGCCCAGGCAGGCAATTTAGCATAACTGAATTATCTCAGCAGATGTTTACAATGCACAAAGACAATACAGCGGAAATGTTGTCAACACTTCAGCATGAGCAGGCTGGTGGGTATGCAACATTACAGATGAACACGGCTCTGGGCCAGCAGTGCTGCTGTCGAGGTGACCCCTGCAGGCAGTGCAACCCACCAAGAATCACAAACCGCACAAGGCCAGAGGTGAGTCCTTCTGTAATATATAGCCCCAGCTCCAGGCATTTGTTAAAAAGTACTTCTATTAACAGTGTGATTTATCTTTCCAAAGTTCCATATCCAGAGAAAGAACATTAGGATGCTTGCTATTTCTACATATCTAATCTACATCATCTCATCCAGTTTTTTTCAGTACTGAAGTTAGTATTTGGCTGCCTGAGTCCTTTGTCTCCATTAATTTATAGCTCATGGGGAGAAGTTCTCTTTTATATATAAAGACCCCTAAATAAATTTTCCCATTTTAAAATTAGGAAACTGAGGAAAGAATAATTAGCTTGCCCAATATTATATATCCATGCCAAGTCCAAGTCCATGGTCCATGCCCAGAGAGCTAACAGCCTGTCAATGTATTTGTAAGATTAAAAAACTAAACAACAAAGTCAATAATTGTGTCATTGGCGCTTGATGTTTAGAAATATTAAACTAAAATGTTTTGTGGTCTGACTACATATGTCTTCAACTTAATTCTCTAATGCCCAGTCCAAAAAAAAAAAATACAAAAATATAAATAACCCAGATTAAATCATATCACCCTGCCTCCCATTCTACTCCATTCCTCACACACTGAGCTCTCTCTGGGACAGTGTTTCTCCCATTCCCTCTCCTCACCCCCACTCCCACCTTTGGATTACCAGTCCTAGCCAAGCCTTCAAACTACATATCCACTGTGAACTCATTATAATGTTTTGCTCCTAAAGCCAACTTTCTTCCTGTAGTTCCAACGTTGGCCAATCATCTGTCACACTCCCGTTAGCTAGAACAAGAATGCTTTCTTTGAATACCACCTCTTCCTCATCCAGACAGCCATTTAATCACTAAGTCTTGTGGATTTAGCCTTCTCTCATTCTCACAGTACCAGCCCTCGTCGTCTCTCACCTGGAGGCTACAATAGTCTCTCAGCTCATGTCCCTGCCTCCCCCGCCACCATCCATGCTACTATCAGAGTAATATCACTAAAACAAGGCTATCATATCACCACAGCATGTCAGGCTTTCATTATCCGGCCTGCATTCTTCAGTCTCCTCCTCTACCGTATACCTTAATCAAATGAAACTACTTAGAGTTCCTTAAACATGTCAGATTGCTTCTTCAATTTTTGGTCCTTCACTCACGCATTTTCCTCCAAAAGATCCCTTCTGTATTTCTAAGCCCCACAACTTTCAACCCCATAATCTACACAATTTTCTTCCTAGTAACTACCTACCAAGTTTATAAGATTCTGCTTAGGAATCATTTCTTCGCAAATCCACACTCCTTATCCCTCCTCTCTAGAAATGCCCATTTCTTCCCTTGGGTCCTGATTCCTCATCATATATAGTTCTACCATAGTCCCTATAACATGCTATTGTCCTTATTTTTTTACAGGTACATCTTCCTGTACTAGAATCTAAGCTTCTTGAGGATAAGAATTATAAATAAATCATGTCGGTAACTCTTATGCCTAACATTATTCCTAGCATGTAATTGGAGATTATTAAATGTTTGTTGAATGAATGAATGAATGACACTTAGGTATGCTTAATGCATTTATTTCTACACCATCTTGTGGCCATTCCTAGAAATGGCATCGTCTCCACAATTCTCAAATCTTGTGAGTTAAGAAACAGTTCCAGTTTCTCCTACATTTCCCCCATTCTCAACTGTCCCAAATACTCATAAAGATGGAAGGCTCAACTGGTTAGCTAATTTATAATACTTAGCTAACTTTTTAATAACTGAAATTCCAGAACAATAAAGCTTAGGAAATCAACCTTTCTCAAGTTCTGTGTTTACTTAAAGGAAACAATTGTGTGGATATAGGTAAGACAAGAGCTTCTTTTTAAGAATTTCTTTAAGGAATCTTCCTTTTGTACATAGAAACTTCCCTTTATACATATCAGAGACAAATAAGAGTCTTAATAAATCAAGAACATTTTAGGCTAGGCATGGTGGCTCACACTTGGAATCATAGAACTTTGGAAGGCCAAGGCAGGAGGATCGCTCGAGCCCGAAAGTTCAAGACCAGCCTGGCAATATAGCAAGACCTCATCTCTACAAATTAAAAAAAAAAAAAAAAAAATTAGCCAGGTGTGGTGGCACACATTTGCAGTTGAGGCTGTAGTGAGCCATGATCACGCTACTGCACTCCAGCCTGGGCAACAGAGTAAAACCCTGTCAACAACAAATTTTCCAACAGGAAAGGTCCACAAAGTGATTTTAAATATTACAAGCACCCAAATGTTTTCTTTTTTCTTTTTTTCCTTTTTTCTTTCTTTTTTTTTTTTTTTTTTTTTTGAGACGGAGTTTTGCTCTTGTTGCCCAGGCTGGAGTGCAATGGCAAGATCTTGGCTCACCACAACCTCCACCTCCTGGGTTCAAGCAGTTCTCCTGCCTCAGCCTCCCAAGTAGGTGGGATTACAGGCACATGCCACCACGCCTGGCTAGTTTTATATTTGTAGTAGAGATGGGGTTTCTCCATGTTGGTCAGACTGGTCTCAAACTCCCAATCTCCAGTGATCCGCCCACCTTGGCCCCAAAGTGCTGGGATTACAGGCATGAGCCACCGCACCCAGCCCAAATGTTTTCTTTTAAAATCAGTGAGCCTAGACAATAATCTGTCTTTTCTCCAAATTCCTGCTTCATTTCTTCTGATGCTTTCTTGATTGAGGCCATGTGTTGTCTTGAGAACATTTTTTTTTCCTGTTAGTATTCCATTCCAGTACTCTCACTTGGGATTCACCGAAGAAAAGGGTCTTATTATCCAACAAGGAATGCATCAGAAGAATTTTAAATAGGATACGTGTAAACATCTGTTAATTTATGGAAATTCTAGATTAGGAAACATAGAAGAAATGTTTGTTGTTTTTTAAGACTCACATCTTACCCTGAATATTTAACTTCAAACATATTAAATAATTCATGCGCTCCTAAGATTCTCTATTGATCAAGCCATAAAATTTACTAATTATCTCCTATGAGTTTAGCCTATACTGGAAATGTTGGGAAAGGGTGGACAGACATAAAAAGTAGAAGAATTCCTTCAGAAAAATAAGTTGGAAAGATTTTTTCAAAAAGAAACATAAGCAATTTAATAACAACCAAGTTCCTAATTTTAAATAATGACTTTCAAGTACAATCTCAGAGGTGTGATCTAGAGTACACAGAGAGCCATCTGGGTGGAAGTTGAGTTAAAAGATGAAGAATATGAAAAGTCAAGAGTTTTCTTTTCAGGCAAAAATGTCCACTGGGCAAAGGTGCATATAGGAACGAGCATGGTGTGTTCCAAAACCATCATCTTTTCTAAAGTGCTGTTACATGTTGGGGAATGTTGTAAAAAGTATAATACCATTCCTCTAATAGAGCAGTGGAGGAAGACTTAAATATCAGTTTCTGACTAGTCCAAAATGCAACAGATTTATGAACAACCTTCTTTAGAAAGCAAACTAGAAGCAAAGGAAAACACTGACAGATTTGACAACCTATTCAGGGTGCTTAGGCCTTATCATAGGTTTGTGGTAGCACTGTTGAGGAAAAGACAAGTAAAAGAAGCATTTAAAGAAAAGTAATTGTGGCTAGGCACGGTGGCTTAGGCCTGTAATCCCAATACTTTGGGAGGCCGAGGAGGGTAGATCACGAGGTCAGGAGTTCGAGATCAGTCTGGCCAACATAGTGAAACCTCGTCTTTACTAAAGATACAAAAATTAGCCCGATGTGGTGGCATGCACCTATAGTCCCAGCTACTCAGGAGGCTGAGGCAGGGGGAATCGCTTGAATCCGGGAGGTGGAGGTTGCAGTGAGCTGACATCACACCATTGCACTCCAGCCTGGGTGACAGAGCGAGACTCCGTCTCCAGAAAAAAAAAATAGAAAAGGAAAAAAAGAAAAGTAATTATTGTAATTTAATATTCATCTCTGTGGCATATGAGGGAAGGTGACTCAAAATTGACACAAAGTTCTAGCATAACCAAGCAGGTGAAGAAGAAAGTAGCTTTGAGGAGAATGTGATGAGTGTGGACTTGAGGTGATAGTGGGATATCCGGGAAGAGATAGCCACAGATGGTATGGGAGAAATGCTCTTCCCACTCCCAAAGTTTCCTCCATGTGGAGGGATGTCCAGAAGTGTCACCACCTTGGTCTCACTCCACCTCCTCACTCATTCCTCCCCCACATGAGGTTGACTGGGGAACTTGGGAGCAAAAGCTGGACGTGGAAAGCACTAAGCTTTCCTCTCCTCATTATCTTTGGATGGCAATTATTAACAAGGGGTGCATTCTGTTCTACCCCCCACCTTCCTTGAGTCTCAAAGTGGCCTATCTAATTTGAGATTCAGTATTAGGAAGTCCAGTTTCCACAACTTTAAGCCACGTTTTCTGGTTTCAGCTCTATTATTAATGAAGACAGCATTTTGGTCTTCACCTGTGTTACTCCTAGTTTATTCCTCAGCTGGTTCGGACCTCAGGTATGGAGGACAAGTCCTATTTATGGAGGACAACTATTTATTGGTTTCCTAAAACCTCAGTAGTGTCCTTCAAGTCATGAAATCATACACAGTGTTGCTGATTCCAGAAGTATCAACATATACATCAGAGTTGAAACTACATTTCCTAAGGATGCATGTAAAGAAATGAGCAGAAGATGGTGGAGAAATGAATGACCGAAAAGTCACTAAGGTGTTCTCGTGCATCCCAAGCAAAAAGACTTGCACGGGCAATGTCAAAAAACTGGAGGCACTATGAAAAAAAGAAAAACAACAACAACAACTCAACGCCTGTACTAGTCAAGGTTCTCCAGAGAAACAGAACTAATACAATGCATAGATAGATGAGTGGGTGGTTGGTTGAGTGGATGGATGAATGGATGGAAGGATGGATGGATGGACAGATAGAGATAGATAGATAGATGAAATTTCTTATGGAAACTGGTTCACATGATTATAGGGTTCACGAAGTCCCACCATTGTGCCACCTGCAAATTCATACCCTTGAGTCCAAGTTCAAAGGCCTGAGAAACAAGGGAGTTGATGGTGTAACTCTCAGTCTGAGGCTGAAGACCTGAGAATGAAAGTGGGGGGTGAGAGATCCACTGGTATAAATCTTGAAACCCAAAGGCTCAAGGACCAGGAGCTCTGATGTCCAAAGATAGGAGAAGATAGATGTCCCAGTTCAAGAAGAGAATTCACCCTTCCTCCATCTTTTTGTTCTATTCAGGTCCTCATCAGATTGGAGGATACCCGCCCATATTGGTGAAGGCAGATCTTTACTCAGTCTACTGATTCAAGTGCTAACCTCTTTTGGAAACACCCTTACAGACACACCCAGAAATAATGTTCACCAGCTATCTGGGCATCCCTTAGCTCACTCAGGTTGACAGGTAAAGTTAACCATCACAACCCTGTTTGACTAAACTATCAAATCTGTATAAGGATTAGAAGAAAGGAACAAAAAAGATGAAGCTGGAAAGGTAAGTTAAAGATAGATCTTAGAGAAATTTAGACATTTCTGGACAGCAATGAGGAAACTAAGTATTCTGAACAGAACTATGACTAGACATATGTTAATTTTCTTTAAGAACTATAAACTAGAGGCAGCATATTAACTAGCCTCAACAGGTAAGAGATATCAAAGAAGAAGGAGAAATCGAAATCCAGAAAGGAGTAATAAACCAGGTGTGTGCAGTGAAGAGAGCTGGGGGAGAGAAAGAATGTGAGAACTACTATAGAATTGATTGGGCTTAGACAACTATTAATTGAAGTGAACTTGAGAAAAAATAAAGATAATTTCAAGATTTCAAACTTGGAAACTTGAATAGCACAAAAACTGGTAATGTCATTAAAAGAAATAGAGATTTAAAGAAGAGGTACTTGTAAGAGGATTGAGGGGAGTGGATATTAAGCTTGGTTTTGTCACATATATACACACCCTACACCTACTGCCAAAACGTCCTCTATAAAAGTAGCAGATTATGTTGTCAATTCTGAATGCTTGAATACATCAATTTGTCTTACATGTCACTTTTTTGGGACAGTGCCCCACTTTAACTCTGGCCTCCATACAGATGCTCCTGTAAATCCCTTACATGGTTCAATAAACATGGACTATGAAACTGCATTCTATCCCACTGATGCCAAAACAAAACACTCCAGGATAAATGCAATTTTGCAGATTGTTTCACAGCCCAGCAGTTGCTATTTCTGTTCAGAATCAGAAGACTGCTCCTTTCTATTACAAAACAGCACTCGCACATTCATCAAACTCTTATTCTAGTCTTTTGGGGAAGGTGAGTCAAAGCCAAGGAAATTGATTGACCTTTATTTTTCTACTTCAATTTATTTCAATTCAATTCAATGCAATTCAATTTAATAGGCATTTATTCCATGTCTATTTTTGCTAGGCATTAAGGATCGAAGGTGAGTAAGTCAAAACTCCTACCGTCGAGGTACTCAAAGTCCAGCAAGTGAGACAAACAAAAGCATAAATAAATCTAACAATAAAATTTATAAGATAGAAGCAGTATAAAATGCTATAAAAACACAAATTGGAGAAAACTGTTTCTTCTTATTCTACTCACACAAAAAGTTACAGAGTAGAAGTGACGTTTCAGAAGGAGAAGGAAGGAACTGACATTTTGAAGCTCTATATGGCCTCGGTACTTTATGTGATTCTCTTTTAAATCCATTTTTCTGGCTGGTGGTGGCTCATGCCTGTAATCCCAGCACTTTAGGAGGCCAAGCCCGTTGGATCACCTGAAATCAGGAGTTTGAGACCAGCCTGGCCAACATGGTGAAATCCTGTCTCTACTAAAAATACAAAAAATTAGCTGGGCATGGTGGTGTGCACCTGTAATCCCAGCTACTCAGAAGGCTGAGGCAGGAGAATCACTTGAACCTAGAAGGCGGAGGCTGTAGTGACCAGAGATCATACCACTGTACTCCAGCCTGGGTGACAGAGTGAGACTCCATCTCAAAAAAATAAATAAATAAAATAAAAACTTTATTTTTCTGATGAGGAAACTAAGGCACAGATGAGCTCTTAATCCAGTTCTACCTTGCTCCAATCTCACGCTCTTTTAGGTGAATCATTGTGTACTCAATGAGTGATGAGCAAACACCACTCGTGACTCAGAAAATAGGAACAAACATAGACTCACAAGTGCCAGCCATGTGTGAGAGAAGCAAGCAATGCAATGTGACTAGAGCAGGGAAGATGATGAGAATTCTGGCTACAGGTAAGTTTGGGAAAGTCAGCTAGGACTAGACTGTGACAGGCCTTCTAATTACTAGCAAATAACCTAAATTACAATTCTGTAGGCAGCAATTTTCAAACTACCCTCTAAGGACAATGCCTTACAATAAGTTTTGCATTTATTTATTTTTTATATACTAAAGGGGATTGGATAGGATTTATTTTAAGGGTGAAAAGGTCAATTTCTAAAATCATACTTGAAGAAGACCCACAGTGGCAAATGGAAGGTCATTACAGATACTTCAAAATGAGATCATCCCATATGTATTTTAGAAAGACAAATATGGTAGCTGTAGAGGACAGGTCACTTGAGGAGACAATTTTTGGGCTGAAGACCAGTTTCTTGAAAGAACACAAGATAGAGTTTTTTTAGGTTCTAGATGGACATAGACAGTGGTAGTAGGATGGATTGAAGCATTAAATAGAACTCACTGACAAATTTGCTGTGGAGAGTAAGATATAAAGAACAATCAAGAATGACTGAGATTTCCAGTTCGAACAACCAAGTCATGATATCATTGAGACAGAGAAAGTGATAGGAGCAGCAAACTTAGAAGAAAACGATCCGTTGAGTTTTTGTTTTGTTTTGACATGCTGAGTCTGCAGTGGTCACAGGACACATGGAAGACATCACAAAGCAGCCCGATCTATGGACCTGGAGCATCAGCGAGTGGAGGCTGAAGGTATTTGACCAGAGACCAGTAATTTTGTCCCTGTATCCCTTCTCCACTTCTCCCTTGAAGTTATCATACTCACAGCTTTTACAAAGTATGTGGCCACTTATTGCCCAGCCTCTCTTGAAGCTACATATGGCCATGTGATTATATTCTCATCGATGTAATTTCAGCAGAACTGTTGTGTACAAGTTCTTTACCATTTCCTCAGGAGGGAAGTCTTGATCTTCGCTTCCTGGATATTGGAACACAGATGTGCTGTTGAACTACTCTGGATTTTGCAGATAAGGATAACACATTAAGGGATGGTGGAGCAACAAAAGAGATGAAAACTGAGTTCTTTGATGACGCCATGGGCAAAACGACCCGTCTACCTCTTTGTTACAGCAGCTTGGCCTCACTCTGACTGATGCAGGGATCATCAACATATATCAAAACATGAGGATGAATGAGATTACCCAGGAAAAGAAGAAAGGAAACTTAAAAGAGCATGATAATAAACAACCAATGTCTAAAAGGTGAGCAGAGGCCCTTTGATGAGACAGAAAAGAAAAGGATAGACACAGATACAAAAGAGATCAAGAGAGAGGAGAGGAGTGCTTCAAAAAGGAAGACCCATTTAGAAATACAAAATAGGGCAGAAGGAAACTAAGATGGACGTTAAAAAGAAGCCAGTGAATTTCATGACTTTGGCCAGAACAATGTCAAGGAAGTAGTAGGGTGGGGGAATAACCTATTAAAAGTTAATAGGGCTGGGCGCGGTTGCTCATACCTGTAATTCTAGCACTTTGGGAGGCTAACAAGGCCAGACTACTTGAGCTCAGAGTTGGAGACTAGCCTGGCCAACGTAGCAAAACCCTGTCTCTACAAAAAATACAAAAAGTAATTAGCCAGGTATGGTGGGATGCTTGTAATCCCAGCTACTTAGGAGGCTGAGGTGGGAGGATCCCCGAGTCAGGGAGGCTGCAGTGAGCCATAATTGTGCCACTGCACTCCAGCCTGAGAGACAAAGTGAGACCCTATCTCAAAAAAATAAAAAAAGAAAGAAAAAAGAAAAAGAAAAAAATTTAATAGGAAGGAAAGAAGCAGACTCAGTTGGGAAAGACTACTGTTTCAAGAAGTAAGAAGAAATGGAGAAAAACATCTTGAGGGTCAGGCTTATGATTTTGTATTCAGGTTTGCCCAAATTCCTAAGTGTGGGGCAAAGTAAAGCCATGGTAACTCAACGGAATTAGAAATCAAATAAGAGGATGTATTCACTGTCCTGGATCTGGCTGGGCACGCCTATCAGTCACAACACTAGAAATCAGGAAGGAAGTCAAGGTAAGTTTTGATCCTACCCCAGAACCGCCAACATGAAGACAACATCGCAAGAAAATCACCAAGATTATAAATAACTTGGGAATCTACATTTCTGTAAACTCTTTTTTAGTAAATATTTGTATGTTGACAGGCATTTCCAAACTAACATTGGTAGTACCACATGATGGCAATGTTAAACCCACACGGACGCAAAGGAAGGGAAGTGAATAGCAGTTAATTTCCCAGAAGACACACGATTTCCATCTATCACATCCGTGCAGTTAGAACACTTCTATTCAACTTTCCCATCCCCAGGAAAGGGCTCCAGACGCCTGCCCTTCATTAACTGGTTTCTATTCTCACATCTTCCTCTTAGGTCATCATTTTCTGGGATAATTGGTGTCTATGAAATCTCACTAGAGTCCGTTTCCTTCTACTAAAAAGGAACTTAACTTGCAAACTAAGGAAGAAATCTATTCTATATTTAACTAACTTTGTCCCTGTTGTTTAATAACTAGTCCCATTTGCTGCATCCTGAAGTTATATATACAGAGAAAAGGCAAAAACACCTAAGTACATAAGATTCGTCAATATTTGAGCCCCGACCTCAGAAAATTGATTATACTAGTTAGTTAAAATTTATTTATTCTAATAATTAGGCAATATATGTTGCATTACTCCACATTCATTTACTTGCTAGCGAAATTTTATACTCATATTTTAAGTACAGATTTTGCCAGAATAAAAAGATTTGATAACTGTTTTGCAATTTTGTTAGCAGAGTAGGATTTTATGAACCAATGTCTACTCCTTTCTACAGCTGCACTTCTTATTTAAGTGACGTCATCACAGTGGGGGATGCTATCATATAAACCAAGGCTGATATAAGAAATTTCTCTCTGAAATATACTGCTGTGCTTGATGTAAAGATAAGTTAAATACATTATTACGTTATTCCTTATATTACACAGCAAACTCCTTCTGATATCCCATGAGAGGAATTTCTCATTGATCCTGGTTTCCAGGTATAGTTATGATTCATGTGAGCAACTGACATCATAATTTTATAGATACTAAAAATCAAATAACCAATTGCTTTCTTCACTGGCTCTAGTAAGGTTAACACCAAACAATGTCCTCCCCCTACAAATGCATAAAATTTTATGGCATATATTTTTAAGAACTAGGCTCACTCCTAAATCCATTTTACTTTCCGAATCTTGTCTTTCTTTTGCCTTAGTTATTTTATCTATTTTGATTTAGCTTTCTCCTTGTTCTAAATATATTTTGTGAGTTTCTCAAATTTTAAGTAGAAATAAGTGTAAATGGATGGATCAACTGATGGATGATTGAAGTACACACCTGAAATTGCTAAAATTTCCATCCTAAGTCACTCATTTGCAAACACTGGCACAGTTCCTGCTCAGGTAAAAGCCAGGCCTCATGAGGGGTAAAATTATGGCCCTTGGCCTCAAGTGCTTTACTTTGGGCAGATAAGCCATAACATGTAAGTAATAGTGTATAATAAAATATAATCACTGTCATAAGAAAGGAAAAAAGAAGGTGCAAGGAAAGTCTTATCTGGCAAAGACTGCATTGCCAACCTATGCTAAGGGTAGTCCAGTCATGAACCTAGGGGGAGAAGGCTAAAGCCCTCTTCACACCATTGTCGGGAGCTGTCAGGTGAATTACATAAGTTAGTAAACACCATTCTGGAATACTTTACCTTCTCAAAATAGGGAAATAGTGAATACAACTTTTCAAGATATATTCCACTCCTGTGATTCTGAGATACTATTCACAATAGTAAATTTTTCCACACATCTTGAAAAACATTCAAAAGATTTTCTTACTTTTCAGAACAATTTTGTGTTGTTTAGCACAAAATTGTTGTAGGCATATAATATTATTCTAAATATTTATTTACAGAAACTAGGTTTTCATAGTATTAGGTTTTGAAAGTCAATTGCTTTAAAGTCCAAAAAAACCTAAGTTCTGCATAGGTAGAAGGAAGATTAACTAAGAGAACTGTCATTTAGAAGATACTTAGAATCAGCTTTAGTATCCTTTTGTATTTATTTTTTGGGGGTAACGTTAAGTTTTAGAATGAAAAACTATAATACATGAAGGGTAACATTTTTCAAACATAATACATTGGTATTGCTTGAGGTAATCAATAAGCATTCTAAAAGAGAGAAAAAGAAAAAATATTTCATTTTAAAACGCACTTGGAAACCACAGACAATAGAAAGAATTCTCAGTACCTTTCCCATAAGCTAATGTGTATTAACGATGAAGTGGGTGGGATGGCTAATGAACTGTTTTTTAATCTTATTTAAATCAGAGAACACTTTTTAACACAGAACATCTCTTAACATTGCATGGGCCACTAGAGTTTCCATTTGGAAAATGTTGTTCTACCTCTTCATACCGCTGTTGGGAGCTCTCAGATAAATCAAATGTGAAATTTTACTGGAGCTTTCGGTATTTTGGATGAAACCAGAAAAAGAGAGTTGAGAGAGAATTGCTAATTTAATATAAATTTCTACTACACAAAATCTTTCAGCAAATCTGAGTTGTACATCTCCATGAAGGCTAAATAATGCCACATCCACGTCCTAATCCCTGGAACCCATAAATGTCATTTTATATGGCAAAAGGGACTTTGCATATGTGATTAAATTAAGCATTTTGAGATGAGGGGGTTATCCTGGATTATTCAGGTGGACCCAATGTAATACAAGGCTCCTTATATGAGAAAGGCAAGAGAGTCAAGAGGGAGAAGGTGATGTGATAACAGAACCAGAGGTGGAATGATGTGCTTTGAAGACGCTTATCCCCAGGCAACTAGAGGAAAAGGCAAGAAAACAGATTCTCCCTAGAGCCTTCAGAGAGCTCACAGCCCTGCCGGCACCTCAGCTGCAACGTAGTGAAACCCATGTGCCACTTCTGAGCTCCACATTGCAAGATAATAAATGTGTGTTGTCTTAAATAGAACTTTATTACAGCAGCAACAGGAAACTAATATAATTGCTTAATAGATTAAGGCAGGGGTCCCCAGTTCCCAGTCCCTGGTCCAATAGGAACTGGGCCGCACAGCAGGAGGTTAGTGGCCTGTGGGCCAGCGAGCTTTAGGTCTGAGCCCTACCTCCTGTCAGATCAGTGGCAGCATTAAATTCTCATAGGAGCACAAACCCTATTGTGAACTGCACATTCAAGGGATCTAGGTTGCCTTCTGAGAATCTCTAACTAATGCCTGATGATCTGAGGTGGAACAATTTCATCCCAAAGCCATTCTCCGCCCCCAATTCATGGAAAAACTGTCTTCCATGAAACCCGTCCCCTGGTGCCGAAAAGGTTGGGAGCCACTGGATTAAGGTAAAGGAATAACTCCTATGAATCGTTACTCTATTTTTCAGAGGTTTAAACTATTGCTTTCCTCAGACAAAATGTTATTGTAAGAGAGCACCAGGTGTTTATCAACATTGAAAATAATTGGGGCTGGGCGTGGTGGCTCACACCTGTAATCCCAGCACTTAGAGGCCAAAGTGGGCGGATCACCTGAGGTCAGGAGTTCGAGACCAGCCTGACCAACATGGTGAAACCACCCCCATCTCTATGAAAAATACAAAAATTAGCCAGGCGTGGTGGTAGGCGCCTGTAATCCCAGCTACTCGGAAGGTTGATGCAGGAGAATTGCTTGAACCTGGGAGGTAGGGTTGCAATGAGCCGAGATCGCACCACTGCACTCCAGCCTGGGTGACACAGTGAGAGACTCAGTCTCAAAAAAAAGAAAAGAAAAGAGTTTGGGGTGAGGATCATTCACCTCTTCAAACATGTCTTCTTCTATTAGATTTGTTTAATAAGAAGCATATATTACTTTTAATGGAAAAATAATTACTTTAAATTAATAAAAATAATTTGTTTTTGGATTTTCAGTGGGGTGTATAGTCATTCCTGACCTGTGAGAACTTCATGTATCTGTCCATAGCTAGAAATAACTTTGCCCTGTGGTAGGACTACAAGTGAGGACACAGCTAGGCGAGGGTGTTTGTTGAATGAAAGAATGAGAGTTTACAGAGCAAACTTATATCTAAGAATGATTCAGTCAGTAAGATAATGTCTTGTGGGTGTAATTCTCCAAACAAGGAAGTCAGGATAAAGCCCAACTTGTCAGGCTGTTTGGGAATAATTTCCAAGAAATGGCAGCCTCTCACTGTTCATTCTACAGAATAAGAGAGAGCCATCTCACGGTTCACAGGTTTCCTTCTGATTCAGTACACCTTCAGATCTGTTTGCAAGTCAGATGTCTATCATCAGTTCAACACGTAATAATGTTACATGGCTCCTGAAAAGAACTCAAGTCAAGAACTCTTCCTGTTGGAAGCTCAGTCTCGCCTCAAATATATTTTCCCTTGTTAATATGTTTTTAACTTGTTATTAATGACCCATATTTACTGAACATACAACATAAAAGCCTTCAGACACCCAAGCTGAAATTAAAATTTTAAAAAAGAAACTGAAAAGTTGTTCAGCCTTCTAAATATGTGCTGTGAGTTTCCTCATATCACACACTTGCTTAAAAGCTAAGGTGTTGTGGCTTTGTCTCTAAAAATAATGCATCCAGTCTTCGCTTCAGGCGGAGAAGGACCAGATCTGCTGAAAAGGGGCTTTTCATATGCACTAGGTTACAAGGTAACAACAGAAAGAAGAGTGTAATTTCTTCTCTAAAACAGAAGTCAGCCCTGAAGGCATTTAAGAGGGCAGTTGTCAAGACTTCCAGAAGTGTTCTTTGTGTAGCCTATGGGGAAGGGAGGGTATTATTTTGGTGAAAAGCTGAAAGATATGAATACTCAAGTATAACCGTAGAAAGTGTGAGCTTAAACCCCGTTGTACTTTCTGCATTTTAAATGATGATGCTTCTAAGAGGCAGCTGAATGAGTTCACATTCCACATCACACTCCCTGGGTTGGAATCCTGGCCTCTGCTGGATGACTGAGCAAATTATTTAACTTCTCTGTTTCCTTATCTGTCAAATGAAGATGGTGGTACTAGACCCACCTCATAGGATTATTGTTAGGATTGAGTGAATCAATTTATGTAAAGTGCTTAGCATAGCACCTAGGCATCTAAGACATTGTATATGTGTTAATTCTCATTGTTTTACCTTTGCATTATTCCTTCCCTACATGAATCCTAATGGTATTAATTGTCAGCTATATTTTTCCTCTTTGGACACCCCAGGGGCTACATTATGGACCCTCTGGGTATATAAGCCCTTGGCCCTTATGTCCCCATCCAACACTCCCAACCTAACCCAGAATCTGTCCCTTGATCCAGAACTGATTTTCTGAACAGAATTTGCACCGTTCCAGAATTTACAGTAGCACTTCAGCCTGCCCCCTCCAGAGGAAACTTCAAGCCAGACAAAGTGTTCCCCGCCTGAGAAAACTCCCAGAAATATTAAAGCCGAATGGAAGCTCTCTCTGAGGAATGTGCTGTATCACATATCACTGTATCTCCCTATTAACCACCTCACTCCTACCATGTCCTAGGCCAGTGCAGAAGAGTCATCAGATGAAAATGCAGATTCCTAAGCCCATCCCAAGATTCTGATTCAGTAGCTGAACATGCAGTTGATCTACAAACCACATTGGGAAATCCTGTTCATTTAAGCAGAGATGTTTGATCTAAAGCCTGCTGTTAGAGGAAGGACAGGGACCAGGATCATGTCTTATTCATCTTTGTACCTCCGGAAAATAGCACAAGACCTAGCATGTGGCAGTTACTTAATAAATTACTGTTGAATGAATGACAACAGGAGGGAAAACATTTATCCCTCATGGGTGGAAATAATAGGCCATAGCTCAACATACAGAAGAGTGCAAACCTGGCTAAGAAAGGTTACAAATAGGCATTTTTAAGAGGTTTTCCTTGAAGGAGAAATGCAGTACAGAGAATGTGAAAGGCAAAATTTCAACTGTTGCATGTAATTCTTTTCTTTTCTTTCTTTTTCTTTTTCTTTTTTTTTTGTTTTTTGAGACAGAGTTTCGCTCTTTGTTGCCCAGGCTGGAGTATAGTGGTCCCATCTTGGCTCACTGCAACCTCTGCCTCCCTGGTTCAAGTGATTCTCCTGTCTCAGCCTCCCGAGTAGCTGGGATTACAGGTGCCTACCACCACACCCGGCTAATTTTTGTATTTTCAGTAGAGTCGGGTTTTCACCATGTTGGCCAGGCTGGTTTTGAACTCCTGACCTCAGGTGATCTGCCCACCTCAGCCTCCCAAGTGCTGGGATTACAGGCGTGAGCCACTGCATCTGGTCTATAATTCTTTTTAAAGTCATCCTTCAATCAAAAATTTCTATACCCAGGATGAAGAATAGATCATTATTGCCTTAAAGCTGGTCATTGAAATCTGAACTGGCTTGTCATGGATTGACTGTAAAACAATTGAAAAAATAAGCCGCCTCCTTGTTCTTTGATGTTTTTCCTTCACTTCACACTTCACCTTTTATTTGAAAAGCAGTGCCATTTTGTGACAGTTTTTGATGCTCCAAATCTGAATTAATACACAGAATAGCATTCATATTATCCAAACCACACCTTAATACGTTAGGAAAACCATTCACATTTGTCAAAATATTTGGCATCATCTACACTTTAAAGACTCAGCACATATTCACAATAACCTTACATCAAAATAGACAGAAGGAATGCACTAGAATGACCAAAAATGTCTCTTGTTTTCCAGGCTGTCACTAAAATATGCGTATGCTCCTTCAGCAGATTTCAATGGAAAAAAAAAAAAAAAAAAGCCTGCTCCTGAGCAGCAGGGAGCCAATTGTTCTTTTCCAGTCTGCCATGCTGACTCTATATTATCTTCAGCACATATTTTCAAATCACTTAACCTTTCTGCCTTCTGTATGTTTTAAAACTGGGACCTGTGAATGAAAGTACAGTGTGTGTCAGCTATTACCTAGAAACATAGGAAAAAGAAATGAGGTAATGCTCAGAAAGGCTAGCTTTATTCATCACATGGACAAAGTGTTACCAAATGAGGGGTGCAAAATGTCTTCATGGACAGATGGTGCTTCTGAGAAGGGAAAGATTACAGGAGGAGAGAAAGGAACAGAAGAGAAGATGCCAGAAGTCCATAGAGGAAAGAGGAAAAATTGGCCATTATTTGGTAGGGGAAAGTTGAAGACTAAAGCTAAGGCCTAAGACGTTACCAAGATGAAGAACCTATGGGAAACTGAAATATCAAAGGCACAGAAGAAACAGTCATTCTTGTGAGTTACTAGAAAAGATAATTTAGCATATCAACTGTAAAGCAAGTGCCATTCATTCTAAATTACTGTTTCATGAAAACAGTAATTGTTCACAATTCTATTTAATTTTAATTCCCACATTGAGTTTAGACAGAGTACTGAAAGTAATGCAGATTTAGAGTTTTATCAGGATATCATTTTTTTTTTTTTACATGGAGGATGGAGTCTCGCTCTGTCACCCAGGCTGGAGTGCAGTGGCACAATTTTGGCTCACAACAACCCCTGCCTCCCAGGTTCAAGCTATTCTCCTGCCTCAGCCTCCTGAGTAGCTGGGATTACAGGCATGCGCCACCACACCCACTTAATTTTTTGTGTTTTTAGTAGAGCCGGGGTTTCACCATGTTGGCCAGGCTGGTATTGAACTCCTGACCTCAGGTGATCCACCCACCTTGGCCTCCCAAAGCGTTGGGATTATAGGTGTGAGTCACTGTGACTGGCCCATTAGCATAACTTTCGAATCCTAAAAATGAATTGGAAACCATGGATAAGGTAGGAAGGCCAAGACAGAGAATGAGAGGAACATTCACCCTAGTTTCACAAATCAGAATTAAATGAAGTGCTGTTTACATTCCACCTGGTCCTTTCCAGACTGGGACTGCCTGAAAAGCAGGCATTTCCCAGTATGCAGCAAGGCCTCTCTATTAGTCCGTTCTCACACTGCTGTAAAGATACCCAAAGCTGGATAATTTATAAATGAAAGAGGTTTAATTGACTCACAGTTCTGCATGGCTTCGGAGGCCTTGGGAAACTTACAATTATGGCAGAAGGTGAAGTGGAAGCAGGCACTTTCTTCACGAGGTGGCAGGAAGGAGAGGGAGAACGAGGAAGTGCCACACTTTAAAACTATGAGATCTCATGAGAACTCAGTCACTATCGTAAGAACAGCAAAGGGAAAATGCCCCCATGATCTAATCACCTCCCCACCAGGCCCCCCTCCCTCAACATGTGGGGCCTATAATTCAAGATGAGATTTGGGTGGGGTCACAGAGCCAAACCATATCATTCCACCCCTGGCTTCTCCCAAATCTCATGTCATTTTCACATTTTGAAACCAATCATGCCTTCCCAACAGTCCCCCAAAGTCTTAACTCATCCCAGCATTAACTCAAAAGTCCAAGTCCAAAGTGTCATCTGAAACAAGGGAAGACCCTTCCACCTATGAGCCTGTAAAATCAAAAGCAAGCTAGTTACTTCCAAGATACAATGAGGTACAGGCAATGGGTAAATATTCCCATTCCAAATGGGATAAATTGGCCAAAACAAAGGCTGCACAGAGCACAGCAGCCTTGGACCTGGCCCATGAAACCATTTTATCCTCCTAGACCTCTGGACCTGTGATGGGGAGGGGCTGCCTCGAAGGTCTCTGACATGTCTTGAAGACATTTTCCCTATTGTCTTGGTGATTAACATTTGACTCCTCGTTACCTATGCAAATTTATGCATCTAGCTCGAATTTCTCCCCCAAAAAGGGCTTTTCTTTTCTACCATTTGGTCAGGCAACAAATTTTCCAAACTTTTATGCTATGTTTCCCCTTTAAACATAAGTTCCAATTTCAAATCATCTCTTTGTGAGCACATACAATTGTGCTCTTTCAGGAAAAAAACAGGTCACCTCTTGAATGCTTTGCTGCTTAGAAATTTCTTCTACCAGATACCCTAAATCATCTCTCTCAAGTTCAAAGTTTCACAGATCTTTAGTGCAGGGACAAAATGCCACCAGTCTCTTTGCTAAAGGATGGCAAGAGTGACCTTTACTCCAATTCCCAATATGTTCCTCATCTCCATATAAGATCACCTCAGCCTGGACTTCTTGTCCATATCACTATCAGCATTTTGGCCAAAATCATTTAACACATCTCTAGGAAGTTCCAAACTTTCCCTCATCTTCCTGTCTTCTTCTGAGCCCTCTAAATTCTTTCAAACTCTGCCTGTTACCCAGTTCCAAAGTCACTTCCACATTTTCAGGTTATCATTATAGCAGTGCCCCACTACCTTGGTACCAATTCTCTGTATTAGCCCATTCTCACACTTCTATAAAGATGCTACCTGAGACTGGGTAATTTATAAATAAAAGAGGTTTAATTGACTTATAGTTCTGTATGGCTGGGGAAGCCTCAGGAAACTTACAATTATGGCAGAAGGGGAAGCAAGACACCTTCTTCACAAGGTGGCAGGAGGGGAGAGAGAGAGCAAGGAAATGCCACACTTTAAAACCATCAGCTCTCATGAGAACTCACTCATTATCATGAGAACAGCATGGGGGGAAACTGCCCCCATTATCCAGTTACCTCCCATCAGGTCCCTTCTTCAACACGTGGGGATTACAATTTGAGATGAGATTTGGGTGGGGACACAAAACCAAACCATATCAGCCTCCCAGGATAGAAAGCTGTGACCCCAGCAATTCCAGATAAGTCTCCATAAAAGCCAACAGAAGAATGACCTTTCACAGCAAAAGCTCAGGGAACCTAAGGTTTATTTATTTATTACTCCTGAAAACAGCCTAGGGAAAAGAAAATCTTCATTACTGCTCAGATTGGAGAAAAATTAAGAAATGGAGAAAAGTGGCACTATTTATTGAACATCTATTTGCTAAGCCCTATCCAATAGAATTTGCTATTCCATGTATTCCTCAAATTTTAGCAGAAAGTTCATTTTATTGAGCACTTAATCTATGTGAGACACTTTACCAAGCATTTTGATATATTTTTTTATTTAATTATTAAAATCCTCCAGAAATTGGGTATTATTCTCTTTATATCAATTAAGAAAATAAGGCTTAGAAAGAATAAATTGAAGGAAAGAAAAAAGGAGGGATAATTTGCCCATTATCATGTAATAAACAAGTAATGAACCAAGAATTAAAATACAGATCTGGCCTCTATATTTATACTAAATTCATACACACAGAGTGAAAAAGTCTGATAATTATTTTTCCATTAAAATATAACTATAAAGTTACACAGTTTACTATTCATTATAAATGCATAAGTATAAGAGAAAATACAATTAAAAATGTAAACAAACCAAAAAATCAAATACTTTAAATAATAGACGATCAAGTAAATTATAGTACAATAAAATGCTATGTGGTTGTTAAAAAGAATAGGCCAACTGTATACTTAGGCTTATCAAATAGTTATGAGGGAAATTTCTTTGTAGAACAATTTCAAGTAACAAACACAAATAGAATGTAAGAATTAAAAAATCATTTTGTAATCCCTAATGGAATAATGGACTCAATCATTAATAATGACTGCATGCCAAAAACATCAAGTGAAATGTTGATGGCAGATGAGGCTGACACCAGCCAAATCCTCTCCTAAATCTTAGTATCACTCAAAGTGAAACATGAGACATATGGGCCTCCTGAGGTGATACAGCAGGAAGACCAGAGCAAGCACCCCCTATGAAGGAGTCTTGGTAAATATACTGAACCTGAATCTAATTGAGACTCAAATACAATGGATAGAGGAACAAGTTGAACCACACCTGGAGGAACAACCAGTCAAATCCAGAAGGTGTGGCCTTCTACTGAACAGATAAGCCGGTTTCTCAAAGAAATAAATGTCTGTTTTTTAAAGGAAAAGGATTATTAAAGATCAAGAAAGACCTAAGCGATGCCATATGTGGACCTAATTTGACTCTTAAACAATGCAACTGCAAAAAGACATTTTTGAGAAAATTAGAGCAATTGAAAAATGGACTGGATATGGGATTATACTAAGAATTACTGTTAATTTTCTGAGATGTGGTAATGGCTTTGTAGTTTTTTGTAATTCCTTATAATATTAGAAATACATACAGAAGTATTTATGGGTGAAATTACGTAATATCTAGGATTCATTTTAAAATATTTCCAAAAAAGGGGAGAGCTATAGATGGAACCAGATTTGCAAATGTATTTCTTATTATAGAAATTTTCTAACATACACAATAGCAGAGAAAATGATATAACAAATCTGTATGCACTTAGCTTCAACATTTTGCCAATCTTGGTTCAAGCTATTCCTTCCACACATACTTTTTTCTTCTGGTGTACCTTAAAGTAAATCTCAAAACATCAGGGAACTTATCATTTCAGTCATAAATATTTCAACATGCTTCTCTAAGAACATGTTTTTTAAACGTAAGTACCAAGCCACTATCTCACCTAACAAAGTTAACAATTCTTTAATATCATCTAATGCATACTAAGAACGTCAAAATATTGATATAAGTATTGAACTGGATAATGGATATCTGGGGGTCCATTTTACATTCTAGTTTTGTGTATGTCTGAACTTTTTCATAATAAAACATTTCTTTAAAGCATAAGGCAACTTTGTATGTACTGACAGGGAATAATCTTCAAGACATGTTAAATGAAAAAAGGCACAGAACAGTGCATGTAATATGTTACAATTTTTGTTTTAAAAGTTATATATACATATAGTCATAGAATATTCTTGGAAGACACACATGGAATTAAAAATAGCAGTTGTCTCTGAGGAGGAGAACTGGAGAGCCAGGGATGAAAAAGACTTATTTATCCTTTTGTACCTTTTGAATTTGGGACACTCTATTATGTATTTTAAAACATAAATCATTCATAAATTAAAAGAAAAAATATATAGCCACCTGAGTGCATCATGTACCTTCAAAACTAATCATTAAGTGTAAATGAGAGTAGTCACTGCTTAAACCACTCTAATTTTGACCTATCAGATTTATCCTGCAAAATTGCCCTGACATCTCTAAAATCAGACATCTCTAGCCAGCTGTCTGTCCAATCCAATATTCTAGTGCTCTCGATTTTAGTGCTACTGTGGTCTAAAGATTGGCATTTCAACCTATTATTTTCTCCCCTTACCCACAACCTCATGTTTGGCTTATTCTGATTAAAACTTTGCATAATTCTGTATTCTAAGGCTTTCTTCAGTACAACTTCTGGAGAATTTCCTTCATTATCAGAACAGCTAAGCCTCTTTCTGCTTTTCTTGTGGATCGAACTGAAAGCAAGACCACTTTTTCAAACTGTCCCATGTCCAAACGAAGCTAGTCTTCCCATCCAGTTGCTACAGATCACTTTCTGTCCTTCCAACCTACCTGTCCTAGCTCCAGGTCCTAACATACAGTATGCTACCTGCTAGCTGTCTTTAGGTGAATTTGTCTCTTTCAACTTAAATTCTAAATAATTTAAACAGATGAGTGCTTAAACATAAGTATACAGTTGTATCTTTACAACAATTTAGATTTAACTGAAGCAGAATATTGGAGATTATAAAGCAAGAATATACATATGTATGTATCTATATATACATATATATATATACTTTTAAAATATTTTTTCTAAATTTCTTCTTTTCAATCCGAAATGGAAAAATGAAGCAACAGTGCATAACAGCAGAAGACCATGGAATGTTATTCTCTGTGTGAACTTTTAGAGCAACAATTATTTTTAGTAACATCTGGGCCAAATGTTCTTACAGGACTTAGTTTATTCTGAAATTGAATATCATACAATATCAGGATGAGGTATTTAAAATTCTGCAGTACTACTCCACAAATAACTAATGGAATGAGTCTGCTTTGACCCATATCAACAAAGTTTTAGTAAGCATAGAGTATACAACATGAAGAAACAATAATCTTTCCTGGGAAAAATAAAATAATTTTGTGACTGTAAAATGTTGCAAAATCTACTTTTTTCTTCCATCTTTTATCTTAGGTTCAGAAGTACATGTGCAGGTTTGGTATATAAGTAAATTGTGTCTTATAGGCCAGGTGCTGTGACTCATGCCCGTAATCACAGCACTTTAGGAGGCCAAGGCAGCAGATCACTTAAAGCCAGGAGTTCAAGACAAGCCTGGTCAACATGGTGAAACCTTGTCTCTACTGAAAATACAAAAATTAGCCTGGCGTTGGTAGTTCACGCCTGTAGTCCTAGCTACTCGGGAGGCTGAGGCAGGAGAATTGCTTGAACCCGGGAGGCAGAGGTTGCAGGCACCTGAGATTGTGGCACTGTACTCTAGCCTGGGTGACAGAATGAGACTGCCTCAAAAAAAAATTGCATGTTACAGGGGTTCAGTGTATAGACTATTTTGTCACCCAGGCAATAAGCATAGTAATCGATAAGTATCAATCTTCACTCTCCTCCTACACTCCACCTTTAAGTAGGCCCCAGTGTCTACTGTTTCCTTCTTTGTACCCATGTGTATTTGTACTCCATGTTTAGCTTCCACCTATAAATGAGAACATCTGGTATTTGGTTTCCTGTTACTGTGTTAATTTGCTTAGGACAATGGCCTGCAGTTCAATCCACACTGCTGCAAAGAACATGATCTCGTTATTTTCATGAGTGCATAGTATTCCATGTTGTGTATGGACCACATTTTATTTACTCAGTCCACTGTTGATGGGCAGTGAGGTTGATTCCATGCCTTTGCTATTGTGAATAGTACTGCAATGAACATATGTGTGCATGTGACTTTATGGCAGAACAATTTATGTTTCTTTGGTTATATAATCAGTACTGAGATTGCTATATCAAAGGGTAGCTCTGTTTTAAGTTCTCTGAGAAATCTTCAAACTGCTTTCCATAGTGGCTGACCTAGTTTACATTACCACCAGCAGTGTATAAGTGTTTCTTTCTCTGCAACCTCACCAGCATCTGTTATTTTTTGACTTTTTAATAACAGCCCTTCTAACTATTATGAGATGGTATCTCATTGTAGTTTTGATTTGTATTTCTCTAATAATGAGTTTTGAGAACTTTTTTCATATGCCTGTTGGCCACATGTATGTCTTCTTTTGAGAAGTGTCTCTCCATGTCCTTTGCTCTTTTCTTTCTTTCTTTTTTTTTTTTTTTAAGAGATGGGGTCATACCATGTGGCCCAGACTAGTCTCAAACTCCTGTTCTCAAAGCAATCCTTCTGCTTTGGCCTCCCAAAGTGCTGGGATTATAGGTGTCAGTCACTGCACTAGGCCTGAGGATATAATAAACATAATTGTAAATATATATGTACCCAACACTGGAGCACCTGGATATAAAGGGAGAAATAGACTCTAATGCAGTAATAGTTGAGGACTTCAACAGTCTACTCTAGCACTGGACAGATGTGATGCCCCAGCTTTGTTCTTTTTGCTTAGGATTGCTTTGTTTATTTGGGCTCTTTTTTTATTCCTTATAAATTTCAGAATAGTTTTTTCTAGTTCTATAAAAAATATTGTTGACACTTAGGAATAGTGTTGAATCTGTAAGTTGATTTGGGCAGTATGGCCATTTTAACAATATTGATTTTTCCTATCCATAAGCATGAAATGTTTTTCCATTTATTTGCTCTTTCATATTAGTGACGATTTTCCAGAAATCGCAATTTTAGGACAGTGCAACAATGCTTTTTGTGTCTTCTTTGGCAGTAAATAGCAAGGATCTGGAAGGCGAGTGGAGTGGACACTTCAGAAGGGTCAGGTATAGAGCTCAAGAATACTTCATCTCCTGTTCCTGTTCCATACAAAATATCAAGTCTCTGAGGCAGATTCTCGTGGTTCTTGGACAAAGCAACTGTTTGGTGGCCGTCAGGCTGGATGTCCGAGAAGCAAGAAGGTTGTCTTTTAAGCCCTCGCTTTCAGATTCTAGTGTTCTCTTCTTCCTTGGTCCAGTAACTGCAAGAGCTGTGAGATTAGCATCTCTGTGCTTACCTGTGCAAGTTCCAGTTGCTGTAACTCTTTGGCTTTCTGCTGTAATTTCAGCTGTTCTGGATCTTCTGTCTTAGAACAACTCTTGGCTGCCTTAAGAAACATTTCTCTTTCTTCTAGATCCTTTCACTACTTCTCCAATTGATCCAGCTTTTCAAGAAATTTCATCTGTGACCTGGTATCACTACACAGGATGCAATTTTCACTTGCCTTGTAAGTAGTCATTTGCTGTTGAGCAATTGCACTCAGTTTTTCTAGAAGGCCTCGTAATTGTTCCTGTGTTCTATGGGAGATCAAGCTCACAGCATCAGAGTTAAGTTCTGTGATGTCATGCTTTTTACCAATGTCTAAAATTCTCTTCTGTAGAGCTCCGATAAGAAGAAGTGGTTCATCTTTGTATGACTGAATGCATGTGCCAACCAGTTCAGAGCTTGTTGCTAAGATTCAGGCATTTTCTTCATTAAGGTTGACATCTGCCATAGAAGTCACGTCATTGATGTCATCTTCATCTCTGAAGCTTGTGGTTCCATTGTCTTTATTTTATTCTTCCTGAGTAGGAGATGCTTGAAGTGACAGAATTTTATTTCCAGAGTAATTTGCTTTAGAATGGAAGCTGGAAGAAACTGACTGGTAGGTATTACGGTGTTCACTGGCATCCCTCTTGGTCCAAATTTCTGAATGGTCAGTGCTGGGGAATGTGAAAGTGTGGTCACTTGTTTTTCTTTCTTTCTTTTTTTTTTTTTTTTTTTTTTGAGATGGTGTTTTGTTCTTGATGCCCAAGCTGGCATGCAATGGCACGATCTTGGCTCACCATAACCTCTGCCTCCCGGGTTCAAGTGATTCTCCTGCCTCCCTAGCAGCTGAAATTACAGGTGCATACCACCACGCCCAGCCAATTTTTATTTTTAGTAGAAATGGGGCTTTCCCCATATTAGCCAGGCTGGTCTGGAACTCCTGACCTCAGGTAATCCGCCCACCTGGGCCTCCACAGTGCTGAGATTGCAGCCGTGAGCCACCGTGCCCGGCCCACTTGCTTTCATTGCCTCTTGAAGGCTGCTGAACTACTAGTTGCTTGACTTTAACTGCCTGTGGAATCCCAGCTGGTTGTGAAAGTACAGGGCCCAGCCGGGCAATTTGATTTGAATTGGAGTGCCAATGACAGACTTGTCAGACGTGGTCCCAGCAGAAGTAACAACAGGTTTCACAAATGGAAGACAAATAGCTGCACCTGAGGTTTCTCCAAAAGTTACTGCTGGACAGTGTTACTTACTGATGTCCCAGAGACAACTGACTTTTCAGGTTGCAGTGAGACCACTGTCACTGTGTTTAGTACAGATGTCACAAGTGGTTTTGAAGTCTGAAGCAAAACAGACCACACAACACTATAACAATTTATAGTCAAAACAGTAAGACGGGTGATGAGTTAGGGACTTAGAAAGTCTGGACCGACTGGATTCTCAAATGACAAGTCACACGTTTGGGGCAAGTTCTTCTTACCACCTATGAAATGTCCATAAATAAATGAAGTATTAGTACAGGGTCCTGAATATGGAAAGTGCTCAGCATTTGGCAGTGATGGGATCAGGACATGCTACCCCAAAATATGGCACTTTGGCATTTGAGGAAGTAGTAGAAGCAGAAAAGTTACTTGTTGACCTTTTCTTGCCCTTCTTCCCTGAGGTAAGCCAAAACAATTCTGTGACCTTCCTGTGAAATAAGTCATAAGGCTCTCATGGAAAGGTACCCACCCTGTATCTGGAGGAAAGGAATGTCCTTGACTCCAAAGGCACAGGGACACAGAGACAAATCTGAACACACAGGTCTAGCTAGTCCCCCCCCCGCTTATTACCATTAGATCACACCTCCTTTGTCCAATCATACTTTTCCACAACTGTCTACTCTTCATCAAACCTAAGCACAAAAATTTACAAATTTACCTGTTTCTCTGGGTCTTCATTTCTGAAGGCTCTTAAGTTATATAAACATATTAATTAAATGAATTTGGTTTATGCTTTTCCCCGGTTAATCTGTCTTTTGTTATTGGTGCCTCAGCCATGAACTTAGCAATGCATAAGGAAAAGAAATCTTTCCTCCCCTACAACAGTTGCTGTTGTAGTATCGGTAGTATTATTGATAGTATTATCATTACTTGTAATACTTCCTCAAAAACCAGTTTAATCAGATGAAAAGGACATAAACCAAATCAGATAGGGTTAAGGGATAAGGGATCTAACTATGTCAACAAAATCCGATAATACTGGGTCTCAAAGGATGAAATTTTCTTTCCAACTGAGGATAGTAGATAGTCTTTTTCTAAATCAATATGTACAGAACTGTTTTTTTACCAAATCCTCTTAAAATCTGCATTATAATGACATTTTCTAGTGTGGTTGCTGTGCAATAGAATTCCATGGCTTCTTTTCCATGCTCAAAACAAAGAATAAAAATATGCTAAATGTGGGGTGCAATGGCTCACACCTATAATCCTAGCACTTTGGGAGGCTGAGGTGGGCTGATCACTTGAGGTCAGGAGTTTGAGGCCAGCCTGGCCAGCATGGTGAAACCCCATCTCTACTAAAACTACAAAAATTAGCTGGGCATGGTGGCGCATGCCTGTAGTACCAGCTACCTGGGAGGCTGAGGCAGGATAATGGCTTGAATCCAGGAGGCAGAGATTGCAGTGCAGTGAGCTGAGACCATGCCACTGCTCTCCAGTCTGGGCAACAGAGCAAGACTTCATCTCAAAAAAAAAAAAAAAATGCTAAAGATAGAGTACAATGGGTCACACCTGTAATCCCAGCACTTTGGGAAGCTAAGGCAGAAGGATTGCTTGACGCCAGGAGTTCAAGACCAACCTGGGCAACATAGCAACACCCTGTCTCCACAAAAAAAGAACAAAAAATCAACTGGTCATGGTTGTAGTCCTGTCACTCTCCTATAGTCTTGTAATCTTAGTTACCCAGGAGGCTGAGGCAAGAGAATCACTTGAGGCCAGGAGTTTGAGCCTACAGTGAGCTATGATCATACCACTGCACTCCAGCCTGGGTGACAGAACAAGACCCTGTCTCTCTCTCTCTCTCTCTCTCTCTCTCTCTCTGTGTCTCTCCATATACATATATATAAAATGTTTTAATTTTTTTGTTTAGAGATTTTCTAGTATAGATTTATTCTCTCTTTCTCTCTCAGAGATAATAAATCTATATATCTCTAGAGAGAGAGAGAGAGAGATGAGAGAGAAAGAGAGATAGAGATGCTGAAAACCTACAACACATCCAAGGTGCAAAGACAATACACAATTTTTACAAGGAAACTCTCCACATAAAGTTTAGGGTATAAATTAGGTTTAAAAGATTGTCCTTAAAAACAAATTGGCATTAAACAAAACAGACTGGAGTACAGAAGCCTAAATCCATGATCAGGAAAAATTCATCTATAATTTCCATGGACCCCAAACACAAATCTCAGATTTCACATCGAATCTGGCTAAGTCACTAGCACAGTAAACAGTAGCATCTGGCTCTCATGTGGGATGGTATATACAATGGGCTGATCCATAACTTTAGTCTACTTTGGACATTTAGATGGATGGGCTGAGAGAGCCCAGTGTGTTATAATAACCCTGAAAAACTTTTGGCTCTGGCTGTGAACACATTAGCATTAACTTAAATTTGTTGCTTTGTTTACAACAAGAGATATTTGCTTGTGCTTTCTGCCTCAATGGAATTGGTTAAAGGCACCAAGACCTCGAAGAGTGAAATTTACAATGGGTACAGCAGCTATTCACTGTACTGAACTTTGCATTTTTTTTTTTTTTGCATTTCCTCTTAGTTACATCTTTTTTAAATAAATGATATCTTTATTTGGAGTTTCTGTCTGTTCATATTAGGACCATTAACAACTAAGATCCCCTGCCTAATTTTTTCTTTCCTCCATAACCTGAAGCTTAAAATAAGTAACCATTTAGAGGGTTCCTTGAAGATGTCACCATTTAGAAATGTCACACATGCAGTCATTTGTTTCTGAGCTAGAGAGTGCGGGCTGTTTAGAACAGTGTTCCAATTATTCTTTTTGAAACCACTCAAAGCTACCAGAACTAATTTCTCCCAACATGTCACTAGAGTTTAATGTCTACCATGAAAAGATACCCTCACTCAGTCAGTAGAAACTGATTACTGCATATCCAGGACATTATCAGAGGCTCTCTTTATTAACTTTGAGATTTCCAAAAATTATTATTAAACAACACCCAATTTAATTTTGTGCTTATTGCTTATACAAATAGCATCAACACAGATGAACTATCTATGACATTTATTTATATCTGCATTATATTAAGCAAATACATGGGAGTCTTACCCTTACCAAAATAAGACTGAATAATTAAGATGAGCATTCTAATAACATCATGGAAAAGCATAATGTTGAATTACCTTTTAAATCTCATTGTTCTCATAAGCAAGAATTGCAATGTTCTATATATTGGTTCTATCATTCAATGAACAAGTGGTTTTTGAAAATCTCTTGTGGGTCTAGCATTGATCTCAAGAGAGAAAAAATTAATCTGAAATTCTATTTTGAATTAAACATCTTTTAAATGTTTTTTGTTTGTTTTGATTTGGTTTTTTTTTGGGTTTCTTTGAAACAGGGTCACATTCTGTCACCCAGGCCAGAGTGTAGGGTGCATTCTCGGCTCACTGCAACCTCTGCTTCCCAGGTTCAAGTCATCCTCCTACCTCAGCCCTCCAAGTAGCTGAGACAACAAGTGCATGCCACCACGCCCAGCTAATTTTTGCAATTTTATTAGAGACAGGGTTTTGTCATGTTGGCCAGGCTGGTCTTAAACTCCTGACCTCAAGTGACCTGCCCACCTCAGCTTCCCAAAGTGCTGGGATTACAGTCATGAGCTACCTACCGCACCCAGCCTTAAATGGTTTTGTTTTTTGTTTTGTTTTATTGGATTTTTGGGGTTTTGTTGAGATGGAGTTTCACTCTTGTTGCCCAGGCTGGAGTGCAATGGTGGGATCTTGGCTCACTGCAGCCTCCGCCTCCCAGGTTCAAATGATTCTCCTGCCTCAGCCTCACGAGTAGCTGGAATTACAGGCATGCACCACACGCCCGGCTAATTTTGTATTTTTTAGTAGAGACAGGATTTCTCCATGTTGGTCAGGCTGGTCTTGAACTCCTGACCTCACGTGATCTGCCCACCTCGGCCTCCCAAAGTGCTGGGATTACAGGTGTGAGCCACCGCACCCAGCCTTAAATGGTTTTTAAATATGTCACCATGAATAGGCCTGTATAAAGAAAACATTAGTCAGGCACAGTGGTTCATGTCTGTAATCCCAGCACTTTGGGAGGCTGAGGCGGGTGGACCACATGAGGTCAGGAGTTCAAGACCAGCCTGTGCAACATGGTGAAACCCTCTGTCTACAAAAAAATGCAAAAGTTAGCTGGGCATGGTGGTCTGCACCTGCAGTCCTAGGTACTTGGAGGGCTGAGGTAGGAAGATGGCTTGAGCCCAGGAGGTGAAGGTGGTATTGAGCCAAGATCGCACCAATGCACTCCAGCCTGGGTGACAAACAGACCCTGTCTCAAAAAAAAAAAAAAAATTTACATGACTCAGAAAACCACCCAAATAGAATGAAGCTTCTACATGTTCTCGTGGTATGTGATTTGCCATAACTGAACAATAATCCCCCTTATTAATTAGTGTAGGAGACAACATAATGGTGCTTCCCTATAATCCCAGCTACTTGAGAGTTTGAGGTTAGAGGATCACTTGAGCCCAAGAGTTCAATTTACATGAGCTGTCATCACACCACTGCATTGCAGCCTGGGTGACAGAATGAGACCCAGTCTCAAAAAAAAAAAAAAAAAAACAGGTAGGGTGCTCTACATTCTCAGAAAGTCAAGATTAGAAAATTATAACAATTAGGTATTTGAGATCTCATCACATGACCCACAAAGAATATAAACATGCTACTTTCCTAAGAAAACAGAACTTAATTTTCTTTGCAAAGATTTTCCAATCTGAACTAGGCATGATGGCGCATGCCTGTAATCCCAGCTACTGGGGAATCTAACACAGTAGGATCACTTGAACCCAGGAGTTCCAGACCATCCCTGACTACATAGCAAGCCTTCATCTCTACGAAAAATTTTTTTCATTATCCCCGTACAGCAACATGCGCCTGTAGCCCCAGCCACTCAGAAGTCCAAGGCTGAAACATTGTTTAAGCCCGAGTTTGAGGTTACATGAGCTATGATCATGCCCCTGCACTCCAACCTGGGCAACAGAGAGAGACTCTATCTCAAAAAACAAACAGAAAAACAAAGGCAAAGCTGGGCACAGTGGCTCATGCCTGTTATCCTAGCTACTTGGAAGGCTAAGGCAGGAGGATTACTTGAGCCCAGAAGTTGAGTCCAGCTTAGACAACATAGCAAGAACTTACCTCTAATTAAAAAAAAAAAAGACTTTCCAATCTATTGCAAGACATTCCTTGGCAAAGAGGCAAAGAAAGTGAAATTACAGTCATTTTACTATGCTAATAATTCCACACTATTATAAATAAAATAAAAAAGAACCAAAAATTTGTAAAAACACCTAATTTTTAAAGAAAATATTCTCTCCCTAGGTTGCATGATTGCAGAAGGAGCACTGGGCTGGGAGTCAGGCGATTTGGGTTCTGGTCCCAACTCTGTCACTCATCAGATGTGTAACTCTAGCCAGCTTTTCTCTCTGTGAAATACAGCTGAACTATCAGTGCTAATAGCATCTGATCCTGCTCTAAGTCTGTAACTATAGGTATCTTCCCTGAAAAGTAGAAATCTGGAGAACTGTGGATAGCCCCTCTTCATTAAACACAGCCAGCCTAATGTGATGATTAAGACAGAAAGAGAATACAGGACATTAAATAGAGTTGTGTGAGATAGAAAAATGGATAACTTTCTTCCATTTCTTTTCATATTTCTGTGTTAATTTTTAAAGAAAATGAATTCTAAAAACCCCCATAAACGGGTATCTTCACAGATATGTGTCTGCAGAGAAATGAGGGTGCTTCAGTTTTGTAACTGAGGAATCCATGTGCCCAAGGATGGGCATCGTTTTAGCACACTCCCCCTTCAGAGAGAATTTTCGGCATGTGGCCAAAAAAGGGGGTGTGGTCTAGGCAGAGAGGGAGCGCTGGGTCAAGAAGAGAACCTCTGAATTCCTCACACCGTGCTCACCTACATGAAATGGCTAACAAAATTACAAGCAGTGATGGAGACCCTTTCCAGGATAAATCTAGCTTCATTTAACAATATGGAAGGAGGAGAAAGGAGGGTGGGGTTGGAGGATCTTCCATTTTTCTAAGTCTTCATTTTATATGGCTTGTACCTGTAACATACAGGGCTCAAAAGATGAATTAGAACTGTCTCTGCGCTAGAGTTTATGCAGTTCAGTGGAAGAGAATGGGAGGGGAATCATCTGGGTTCACAACACTATGGGTGGGGCATGCTCTCTTCTGTTGTTTGGTGTTCTCTGGCTTAAACCATCTACTGCAAAAGGCTAAAAGAATAGGACAAACCTCATCTAAGCATATTTTCTTTGCATTCATACCATCATCTTTCTCACCCAAAAGTTTCTTTAATGCTTAAGTATTTCTGGAATCAGTCTTTGGCCCCAAAGCCCATGGTTTGTGCAGAAATTCACAGAAAAGACTAGGGTCTATTCCTTAAAAAAATAAAGATTTTTCAATGCTTAAAGACATAGCCTAATTATTTGCCTATCATCCCCCAAAGGGACACCATGCACCTTGACCTAGAACTCTATCAAGTGTTCACAGAAAAATGCCAGAGCAAATAAACAATCTGTTCTTCTAAATTCCCCTTTATATTTCCCTCCAACCACACAAATTTATTTTCAGTCTCTAAAACAAACTTAACGTTATATGCCCAGAAGGAACAAAAAGATGTTATTGAATTTATTCCCT
This sequence comes from Ateles fusciceps, assembly GCA_036589455.1. NCBI lineage: Eukaryota > Metazoa > Chordata > Mammalia > Primates > Atelidae > Ateles > Ateles fusciceps. Next base: position 3,855,203 of record JAZHEH010003128.1, read on the forward strand.
TTCTCTCCAAAACGGCCACACCTAATACATTGTCGAGGTGAGAATCATTCCTGATGCATGAGTGTGGGAATGTGGTGCTTGTTAAGAATAAAAAATAAAAACCAACCAAACAAAAACAAAACACAGTACTCAGAAATCTGTATCTGTCACATTTCTCTCTACTCCTTAATTGGGCTCTTGATGCAGGAAAGACAATTGACTAGCTGGGAAAGGGGAGAAAGAACTCCATCATTCTTTCACTGCCAGCACCTGTTCTGCCAGCTGACACTATCTAGTATAAATTTTGACCATAAAAAAAGGCAATAGACTAACAGCACTGCTGTTTACCAAAAACTAATCAAATCTCTTCACCGCTGGTTCACCCCCGCTTTCTCTCACACCACCTACTCACCCAATGCAGAGAAGGGGTGGCACCCACTTCTCCGGCACAGACACAGCCAGTGTCTTAACACAAGCAGTGATTCTGACCAAAAGAGCTACCACCTTCTTGCCCCTCTCCCCCACTTATCACACAGAGAAAACCAAGTCCACTCTGGGGCTGGAAATCTAAAATCAATTCACTTTAACCAGATCTTAAAAATCTACCCTACGATTACAGAAATAGAAAACGCAAAGCAGAAAAACACATCACATGGAGAACAAACCAAAATCAGGGCTGGGGAATATTTGCACATCAGCGCTGCCTTTGAACTCCAGGATGGCATAGAAAGCGCCGCTGCCCAGCCCAGATCCAAGGAGGGGGGTTTACAAAGGCTTCCAGCACCCCCTATCAACACAAACACTTCCTCCCCGCTTCCAAAATGCTCTGAATAAAGACCTTCTTTAAGCACTTACTGGGAGCGGCAGCTTCTCTCTGCAATGTGCCTGTGAGTCACGCAGCAGGAGGGGGCCCTGAAGCAGGGCAAGTCCGAGAGCCCCCAGCTTCCCTGCAAGCTGATGTCTATGAGACAGCAGCCCAGGAACCGACTTTCCCATTACAGCCTCAGACTGTAATCCATGTGCTTTCGGCGGGCCAGTCCCAGCTGCCCACAGAGCACCACATGATCTGCTCTGACATCAGATCAGCCAGACGTGACAACCCATCCGCCAGCCTCTTCCACACTCATGGGTTGCATCATTTGGGTGCCTTTGGTTTGCATTTAAGCAGGTGGTACAGAGTAAGGAACTGCTGTTTTCTCACAAAATATTTTTTTTGTGGTTTCTTCTGTTCTAAAAGAAGGGAAAAAATAAGCAAGAAAAGCACTTGAATTTGTTGCAGTCTAAATGTATCAGATAAATGGGAAGTAACTGGAGTTCCCTGCCTAGTTCAGGGAAGCTGAGGAATGAGCTACTGCCAAGATGCCAATGCCGTGGGAGTGATTTCATCTATAAATCACTACCACCACCATAGCCCACCACGTTTCAGTAGATCAGCTTTTATACAAGAGTTTATATATATATATATACACATATATATATGTACACACGTATATACATATATTTAAGTCAAAATATTGGTAGGTGGTGTGTGTGTGTGTGTGTGTGTGTGTTTTAAGCTAGTCACCACTGAGTTTAGTTCATGGACAATCTCAGGGAGGTAACCATTAGACTCAGTGCAATATACAATAATTCTATTTTGAGAAGATTCACATACACTCCAACAGAAATAGACTTACAGATCTAGTCGGATAGACAGATAAGCAGACAGGAAGTGAGAACTATCCATTCAGGCTTACATTCATTCATTCACTAATCATTAATTGATCACCTGCCATGTACCTAGTCCAAAAAGAGATTATCAAAATGGTGGAGGGGTTGGATATTTGTCACAGAGCTTCTAATTCTACTACTGTGATAAGACAAGAAAGTAAGAGCCTTATCAAGGATCCCTATAAAATGTTCTGTGTCTAATACTGAATCTAAAGGCTGGCAACAAAACCATGTTTTATGTTAATTCCATTAGGATAAATGGTAACACATGTAACCTTTAAGGTAAGAATAAACAAAATCATTAAGACTTTATGAAGCAAAATTATAGCCCGTTTAGACAGCTGTGACCAGAAATGTAATTCTAAAATTACAAAAAATGTAATGCTCCCCTAGCAGAGAGGAGAATTCACTTTTTTTTTTTTTTTTTTTTTTTTTTTTTGAGAAGCAGTCTTGCTCTGTTCCCCAGACTGGACTGCAGTGGCGTGATCTTGGCTCACTGCAACCTCTGTCTCCAGGATTCAAGCAATTCTCCTGCCTCAACCTCCAAGTAGCTGGGATTACAGGCATGTGTCACCACACCCGGCTAATTTTTGTATTTTTAATAGAGACAGGGTTTCACCATGTTGGCCAGGCTGGTCTCGAAGTCTTGACCTCAAGTGATCTGCCCACCTTAGCCTCCCAAAGCACTGGGATTACAGGCTTCAGCCACCATGCCTGGCAAGAATTCATTTGCTTTGTCTACTTTAACTGCATTACATTCCATGTATTTGATCTATCAACTATATTTCAGATATTTGTGTGGAAACAGCATATCCCTAACTAGATTACAAACCTATTTAATGTCATGCACTTTGGTAGCATTTTCAGTGACTTGAACATAATAGGTGTTCAATTAAATTGTGAGTGTAAAACAATTAACTGTGACATTGTGATATATAAACAAATACATATACTGATTTTCATCCCTAGTTTCTGTCACAGAGCTTATAAAACCCTAGTCATTTCCTAGATAATGAGGGTGAGATGAGCATAATTTGCTATTCATAAGGCCCTTTCAACCAAACCTGAGTTTATGCTAATAAGGTGACTCTTGATGGGGGCAGGGGCCTGCCCTAGATAGCTTCAGAATGGGAGCTCTTTGCCAGAGAAACCAACCATGTGGGCCGGGCGCGGTGGCTCATACCTGTAATCCTAGCACTTTGGGAGGCGGAGGTGGGTGGATCACCTGAGGTCAGGAGTTCAAGACCAACCTGGCCATCATGGTGAAACCCCATCTTAAAAAAAAAAAAGAAAAAAAGAAACCAACCATGTGATTAGAGGATCTAAACTTTCAGATCCACCACACCTCCATCGAGAGGAGCGGGGCTGAAGATTGAGTCAATCTCCAATGGCCAATGATTTAATCAACTGTACCTATGTAATAGAACCTCCATAAATCAAACCATTAACAATAGGATTCAGAGAGCTTCCGATTGGTGAATGTATCCACATGTTGGGAGGGTGGCACACACCTAACACCACAGGACAGAAGCTCCTGCACTCTGGACACTTCCAGACCTCACCTTACATGCCTTTTCATCTGGCTGTTCATTCGCGTGCTTTATAATATTCTTTATAACAAACTTGTAATAATAAGTGAAGTGTTTCCCTGTGTTCTGTGAGCTGTTATAACAAATTATCAAACCTAAGGAGGGAGTCATGGGAACCCGCAATTTGTAGCCAAGTTGGACAAAGTGCAGGTAACCTGAGTACCCACTACCTGTGACTTTTATTTGAAGTCGGGGCAGTCTTGTGGGACTGAGCCCTTAACCTGTGGTGTCTGCATTAACTCTGGGTAGTCAGTGTCAGAATTGAATTAAATTGTAGGACACTCAGTTGGTATCTGCAGAAAATTGGGGGAAGTTCTTGATGTGAAAAACCCATGCATCTGGTATCAGAGATGTTCTGTTTCAGTAGAAACAGTAGTAGGAGATTTGAGCAGTTTTATTCTTTATATAGCCTATTTCCAATGAGAACAAATGGAAATCAAGTGCCCACGGAATCTCTATTGAATTCTACAGTCACAAGAATCCTGGTCATCCCGGGGAAAATATTACACACTTGGTACAAAGCAAATAGATGAGTTAAATATTATATATTAAATGACAAATTTATTATTATATTAGTAATTATATAACTATTAGACTGAAGTTATCCATAACAAAAATAATATGTGAATACTATTATATTTATTACAATATCAAGTGATGATATAGCCTTTAATTAACATATAAAGAAAATGGCACAATTCACTTTAAACGTAAGGAACAAAAAAAATAATGAAAACCGAGGGTTTGCGTATTTTGTGATTATTTTATTGAAAACAGCTAATTATTAAACTAAGGAAAACTAAAATTATGTATTTATTTTTTTACTTAAGAAGTGTCTTAGCTGGGCATGATGGCTCACGCCTGCAATCCCAGCACTTTGGGAGTCCAAGGCAGGTGGATCACCTGAAGTCAGGAGTACAAGACCAGCCCGGCCAACATGGTAAAACCCCATCTCTACTAAAAACACAAAAATTAGCCAGGCATGGTGGCAGGTGCCTGTAATACCAGCTACTCAGAAGGCTGAGGCAAGAGAATCACTTGAACCTAGGAGGCGGAGGTTGCAGTGAGCCAAGATCTCGTCACACTCCAGCCTGGGTGACAGAGTAAGACTCCATCTCAAAAAAAAAAAAAAACTGTTTCTTTTTTTGTATGGAGTTTCTGGAATTTTGCTGACCTCTCTAGCTAAAATTAACTGGCAATTTAAAGATAGCACTGTTCAGGTACCTACCAACACCCCCATACAGTGATCTTTTGCCACAATTCCTTACCATAGGAGCTAAGTAAAGTGGGAGATGTGGCCTCACCGACAAATTGTTCCTTCCAAAATCTATAGAGCTAACAAAAGTTTAATATTCAAAAGACTGTCACTACCCCTAAACTCCAGCACAGGCTATCATCATCATTTGTCTCCTGGACAGCTTCTACATGTCCAGCTATAGCTTCTACTCCGACGGCTACAGCTTCGACTTGTCCTCCATACAGCAAGCAGAATGTTCTCTCTCTTACTTAAAACTCTCTCAGCCTGGGCAACATGACAAATCCCATCTCTACAAAAAATTTAAAAATTAGCCTGGAGTGGTGGCACATGCTGTAGTCCCAGCTATTCAGGAGGCTGAGGTGGGAGGACCACCTGAGCCCAGGGAGGTTGAGGCTGCAATGAGCCGTAATTGTGCCATTGCACTCCAGCCTGGGTAACAGAGTGATGCCTTGTCTCAAACAAACAAACAAAAATACTCTCCAGTCATTTTCCATCTTATTTAATTCTTCATCATGGCCTCTAACATCCTTTAATAAAACTGTATAGATGCTTCTCAAGTAGCTCTCTTCTCCAGTAAATAACATACAGAACACTTCTCTCCTTGGCTGAGTTATTGTTCATTAAGCAATCAACACTCGTTTTCTGAAATTCATTTATTTCCTTAGGAAAGACTATAAGAAAATGAGTTATTGAATTAAAAGGATGCAATCTTATTTCAAAGTAATAGCATTTAGGCAAGATATATAACTGCCTGCCCAAATACTACAGCTCCCAAGCTCCCTTGCAACTCAGTGTGGCCTTGTGAGCAGAATTTCTCCTCTCTTGCTTCAAAGAACATTGCTTGCCCTAAACTTCTTGTTTCCTTTGTGCGTCCTAGACACAGATTTGCCTGTGACATCACTTCAACTTCACGGCTTTAACAGGGAATGGCAGAGCAAATGAACAGAAGAAAACTGGGCTACTAAATTACAACAGAAAGCAGTTGACCTTCTAACCTGGATCACTCACTCTTACTGCATTTTTGTCAGCATTGAGGCCTATTTCTTTTAAGGGAAATCTGGCTGGGTGCAGTGGCTCAGTCCTGTAATCCTAACCCTTTGGGAGACCAAGATGGGTAGATGGCTTGAGCCCAGGAGCTTGAGACCAATCTAGGCAACATGGCAAGACCCTGTCTCTACAAAAAAAAAAAAAAAATTAAAAAATTAACCCAGCATGGTGGTGCACACCTGTAGTCTCAGCTAATTGGGAGGCTGAGGCAGGAGGATGGATTAAGCGTGGGAGGTTGAGGCTGCAGTGAGCTATGATCACACCACTGCACTCCAGCCCGGGTAGCAGAGTGAGACCCTGTCTCAAATATAAGTAAATAAATAAATAAATTCTAATTTGGTAAATGAAAAATAGTATAGGAAGTTGAAAATGATTCAGCGATTACTATTCATTGGTGTTCCATCTTTTAAGGATTGCTTGTCCACATGGATTTTTATTTTCATTGAGTTTTTAATATTTTTCTTGTCTATCCTGTTGAATTTTCATTGTTTGCCTTTCAATTCTGCTTTTGGGAAACATGTTGTTTTATTGTCATCATGTGTAATTTTTTCACTGTAAATTTTTCCATTGAAAGTTTCCATAATGACCAGATTTTTTCTTTTTTTTTCGAGATGGAGTGTCACTCTGTTGCCCAGGCTGGTGGGCAGTGGCATGATCTCGGCTCACCACAACCTTCGCCTCCTGGGTTCAAGCGATTCTCCTGCCTCAGCCTCCCAAGTAGCTGGGACTACAGGCATATGCCACCACGCCTGGCTAATTTTTGTGTTTTTAGTAGAGATGAGGTTTCACTATGTTGGCCAGGCTGGTCTTGAACTCCTGACCTCATGATCCATCCTCCTTAGCCTCCCAAAGTGCTTAGATAACAGGCGTGAGGCACCGCGCCTGGCCAATGATCAGATTTTAAACTCTAAATACCATTCCTCTAAGGGATGGAATAATTAGGGCTCCTTAATCATCTCTGTGTACCTCTTAAGTTGGTTTTCCTTATGCTCTTTTAACATGGTGGCTTCAGGGTGGCTGGATTTCACTAAAAGCATGTGTCCCAAGAAAGTGCCAGGCAGAAGCAATGGAGATACGTCAATACCACATTATAGGGAGACCATGTGAGACTGAATATATTGGTGTATCCTGCTTTTGTAAATACAATCTGTCACAGCATCATAAATACTATAATTGATTACACACTTAAATATATAAAAGTCAAAATGATACTCAACCCAGAATGAAAAGACATATTTGCCCTAATTGAGGTAACTATTATACCAATTCCTTACATCAAAATTAGTCAAGAGAGAAAGTTAAGTATGAATTATTTCTTTTCCAAATGGAAATCTATTTTGGAGTAATACATAGCTCTAATGAATAAGGGGAACTCTATTAGAAGAATCTTAATGAAAGCAAAAAGATTAACAATTGAAAAAAAATCATCATTTTGCAACTTATAATGGAGTAACTAGTTCAAACAACCGTGAGCAATAGGTGCCAAAAGCATTGAGTGTGAGGTTGATAAAGTTACTGGGTACTAATCTGCCGCTGAGTTCTTAACACACAGAATATTTACTTGTCTCAAGGGGGGAAAATCATAACTTTATAATAGAGAGATCTGGTAATTTTCCCATTTACCATTAATTTAAGGATCGATCTTAGTATCATAAAAAGTAACACAACTAAGTATTGTCCAACTCTTGGTATGATACAATATAATGTTCGCGGCATCACCCATGAAATACTCTTGACAAAAAATGGTTTACCTGACATCAGTAACAACTTTAGATCAAAATTTCCAGTCTCCAGGAAATACAGCGGAGAGTTAACTAAACTTTAAATGAAACCAGAAGGAAACAATCATATAAATCCAGAAGGTGGAATTCTATCAGATAATTGATCCAGTCTCTTCAGCAAGAAAATGTAACAAAGAAAGAGAAACTTTTCTTAACTAACTTTTTTTATACAGAGAAATATGAGCTATAGCACACTACATATTAAAAATCATGCAGGTCTTGACTAGATCCTGATTTGACCAACTTCACTGGAAAACACACTGGGGCCAAGGGAGGAAATCTGACCGTATGCTGGGGTATCAGAAGATAGCAGAGAATTATTTAATTTTGTAAATGTGATCATGATAAAAGTATTGTGCTTAGTTAAGAAAAATACTCTTTATTTGGCAAGGCGCAGTGGCTCAAGCCTGTAATCCTAGCACTTTGGGAGACTGAGGTGGGTGGATCACCTGAGGTCAGGAGACCAGACTGGCCAACATGGCGAAACCTCGCTTCTACTAAAAAAAAAAAAAAAATACAGAAAAAGAAAATATCTTTATTTTAGAGGTACTAAAGAACATAATGGTAAAGCAACATTATAATTCATCTCCAAACGCTTTAAAAAGACAACAAAGTAAATACGGCAACATGTTAGCAATTGGCAAACCTAGATAAGGAATATATTGTATTTATTTATTTTAATATTTGAAATATTTTACAGTAAACTGTAATAAAACAACATTTCTCCCCAAATGCAGGGATTTTTTTAAGTACTCAGTTCTAATTTTTATGTTTTTGGGTTTTTTTTGAGATGGGGTCTCACTCTGTCACCCAGGCTGGAATGCAGGGGCACAATCATGGCCCTTGACTCTCCCAGGCTCAGGTGATCCTCCCACCTCAGTTGCATTTTTAGTAGACATGGGGTTTTGCCATGTTGCCCATACTGGTCTCAAACTCCTGGGCTCATGTTATCTGTCCACATAGGCCTCCCAAAGTGCTAGGATTACAGGCATGAGCCACCGCGCCCAGCCTGGTTTTATTTATTTATTTATTTATTTATTTCTAACCATTTAACATTTCATTTAAATTACTAGGAAGTTTTTTTGGGAGTGTTTTGTCTTTCTCCAATTACCAAATGAACTGTCCTAGAAAATTTGCTAGTTTCTCTGGGCGGGTACAGTGGTTCGCACCTGTAATCCTAACACTTTGGGAGGCTCAGGAGAGTGGATCATCTGAGCTCAGGACTTCAAGAGTTCAAGACCAGCCTGGCCAATATGGCAAAACGGTGTCTCTACTAAAAATACAAAAATTAGCCAGGCATGGTGGCACACATCTGTAATCCCAGCTACTCAGGAGGGTGATGCAGGCAAATCACTTGAATCTGGGTGACAGAGGCTGCAGTGAGCCAAGATCACGCCACTTCACTCCAGTCTGGACAACAGAGTGACACTCTATCTAAATAAATAAATAAACAAATCGTCTCTCTGTATGTCCCAGTTGTTATACTTCTTTTGTTTTCTATTAAGTTATTGATATATCAGAGTCTATCACTAGATAACTATTCCATTGATTTGTCTGTACCAGTGTCATTTTCATTTAATCATTATAGCCTATGTAGTAATGAACCAACTTTCCCTTTCTAATTTTCAAAGTCATCATTGTCTATTTATTTTTCTAGGTCATTTTTGAAATTTGCCTTCAACCCCCCAAAATACCACAGGTTATTTTTGTCTTTTTGTTTTCTGTTGACTTTTGATGAAAGTTGAATTGGGAAGAATTATCCTCTCTAGAATACTGACAACTAATACTTAATCCCACTTAAATTTTAAGAGCTGAAGTTTGTATTTCTTCTTTGTATTGTGTCATAATTTGCTTTCTTTAAATTCTCCAACCACACTGGTTTTAGTTCTGCTCTCTGGAGTGACATAATGTTTGATTACTCCTTCTTTCACATAATGAGAGAGAGTAATTATGCTTCCACTTCATTCAGTCATTTCCTATTTGACATGATTTTTGCTCTCTTCATCATCCTGCTCACCCACTTCCGGATATGCTCCGCTTTGTCAATATTTCCTCTTGAAAGAGGGAACCCAGATCTAAGGACTCAAGACTCCAAATGTGTGTGGTCTGAGAATCACAAAGCAGTGGGATGATTATTTCCCTTACTCTGGACACTCAGCTGTTATTAATGCAGTGTAGATTTGCATCCCCATGTCTTGGCAGTACTCCTCAGTATTGGCTCACATTGAGTCAACTAAAATCACTCGAACTTTCTCACTGACTGTTCTTAAAATAGGCCTTCATTTTCTTGAACATAAGCACATGAATGCTGAATTATTTGTATATATATGGTTATACGCATCCTGATAAAATTTCATCTTTCCAATGTTGGGTTATCATTTCAGCCTAATTATAAATCCCAATTCTATTTTCCAAAGCATTAAAACTTAGTCATCTGCAAATTTAATAACCACGTCTTTTTTTGGCGTCACCCACAGTCTGACAAAGAGCAAAGGGCCAAGTCCTATAACAAAGCAACCAAATGCTGCTTTCTGGGGGATTGCTCAAGGCCAGGTTGAAATAGTAGATCTTCAGCATTTCTTTATTAACTAGGAGACCTATGAAAGAAAAGACCAAGGTTTCTTTGATCTCATTTGCTCTTTGTAAACCCAAACTTATTCCTACTGATTATTTCTCCCTAATCTAAGTACTCACAAACCACCTATTTTAAAATTCAGTCTAAATGTTGCTGAGGACCAATGTGAAACCGAATTGCAGATCAAAATCCAAATTTTACCCCCTTTCTAAAAACATGGATAAAATTCACCATCACCCAGAACCTTTGCTATTCTCCTACTCTCCTCAAAGAATAGTAACTGTTCTGACCATTTTTGTTGTTCTGACATATTCTTCCTTACAACCTAAAACTGTGAACTCATTGTGAGACTTAAATGCACTTCTGGGAAGGTATCTCCATATATGTTTGTCTCCTCAAGCAGATTTTTAGTTCCTTAAGGATAATATGAAGTCTCATTCAGTTCAATTCAATTGACAATGAGTTTCAGGTATTTTAATAGCAACCATTACAGGAGACAGGCAGGCCTCTAAGAAGAATGACAGGAACAGAGTTGCAGCAGAGCACAGTGTGCGTAGAGACTAGAAACAGCTCTACACCGCTTAGCGGAGATTATAGAGCCGCAGGAAATAGGATGCAGAAGTAGTTAAAGAGAGCTCCATCAGAGAGAGCCTTGGAAGCCATGCTAATAAACACCAGCTTTATCCCGTAGAAGAGAGTTGGAAACGGTTGGAAAACCTGGATTATTCCCCTGAAGGCTCATTTTGTTTTCCCAGCATACTCTTAAACAAAAAAAAAAAAAAAAGGGATTCCTCAAAAAACTAAAAATAGAACTGCCATAAGACCCGGCAACCTCACTGCTAAGTATATATCCAAAAGAAAAGAAAATCAATATACGTATTTTTCTCTTTTCTTTTGGAAACAAGATCTCACTCTGTCACATAGGCTGGAGTACAGTGGCATCATCACAGCTCACTACAGCCTCAGCCTCACTGGGCCCAAGTAATCCTCCCATCTCAGCCTCCCTGAGTAGCTGGGACTACAGGAATGCGCCACCATGCCCAGCTATTTGTTTTGTTTTTTTATAGAGAGAGGGTCTTGCCATGTTGCCCAGGCTGGTCTCAAACTCTTGGGCTCAAGCAATGCCCCTGCCTCAGCCTCCCAAAGTGCTGAGGTTATAGGCATGGAGCACAGCACCTAAATTTACTGAAATCAGTATATTGAAGAGATATCTGCACTTGCATGTTTATCACAGCACTCTTCACAATAGCCAAGATTTGGAATCAACCTAAGTATTCATCAGTGTATGAATGGATAAAGAAAATGTAGTATATACACACACAACAGAGTAGTATTCCAGCACAAGAAGAAGGAAACCCTGTCATTTGCAACAACATGGATGGAACTGGAGAACATTATGTTAAGTTAAATGAGCCAGGCGCAGAAAGACACATGTCACATGTTCTCATTCATATGGAGGAGGTAAAAATTAAAACAATTAAATGGAGAGTAGAATGATCATTACCAGAGGCTAGGAAGGTAGTGTGAGTGGGCGGGGGGGGAGGATATGTGGAGATGGTTAATGGGTACAAAAATATATTTAGAGAGAATGAATAAGATCTAGTATTGATAACACAATAGGGTTACTATAATCAACAATAATTTATGGTATATTTTAAAATAACAAAAGAGAAATGTTGGAATGTTCCTAGCACAAAGAAATGATGAATGTTTGAGGTAATGAATACTTTGGTTACTCTGATGTGATTATTATACATCAGTATACATTGTATACAAAATATCACATACACTCCATAAATATATACACCTATTAAATATCCATAATAATTAAAAGTTTAAAAATTTAAAAATACAAATACAAAAATCTGCATGCCTATCTACTTTGTCACAGTCCCTACGCCCTTGTTGTTTTACACCACCCCAGGAACGCTGGCTCTTGAAGAAACGAACCCCTGTCTAGCTTATTTATGACAGTCTCTCCAGGGCCTAGATCAGTGCCTGGTGCATTGCAAGCACCAAAAAGGATCTGTTGACCGACTTGTTGGCCTGGCCCATTTTGGTTCATGTTACCTGGTAACAAAGGTACCTGGTACAAAGGTAGGCAACCAATAACAGCTGCCGCAAATGCCTTCTGATTTCCTCTCACTTCATAAAAATGTATGAAGCTTAGTTGTAAAATTTCATTTTTTAAAGAATTTCCCATTTCTCTGGCACCTGCCTGTCTTTCAACATCCTCATGATGTAATTAGACATGTCTTTCATTTGAATTTTTGAGGCCTAATTTTCCTACAAACAGTGATCTGACTCAGCCCGGCCCTCTTCTCCGTGGCTACTTCACATTCAGGGATGATATGGTCACACTCTTCCTCCAACCTATTGCAGGTTAGAGATGTAGAAGTGACTAGCACAGAATAAAGTTCTGATTAACTGTTCTGATTGGTTCCTCACCATTCTAAAAGGTAAAATGGGCAGCAAAGTTAGTTGAGGGCTCATCAAATGCTTTGTTTTCAGCAGAATAAGACTACTGGAAGTTACATCTACCAATTTTTGTGTCCAGGTTGCAATTTTATTTTATTTTTTTTTAGAGAAGGGGCCACAATTCTTTGGCCAGGCTAGAGTGCAGTGGCACAATCATAGCTCATGACAGCCTTGAACTCCTGGGCTCAAGCAATCCTCCAGCCTCGGCCTCCAGGGTATCTAGGACTACAGGTGCATGTGCAACCATGCCTGACTAGTTTTTTGTGTTTTTTTTTTTTTGTAGAGACAGGGCCTTGCTGTGTTGCCCAGATGAGTCTTGAACTCCTGGCCTCAAACAATCTCCTGCCTCACATGTTCCAATTTATATTTGCATTTATATTTGGAAACTATCATCCATGTCCTCTATATCAGTCTTGAATTCTTGGCTTCAAGCAATCCTTCCACCTCACATGTTGCAATTTATATTTAGAAGATATCATCCATGGGCCGGGCGCGGTGGCTCACGCCTGTAATCCTAGCACTTTGGGAGGCCGAGGTGGGTGGATCACCTGAGGTCAGGAGTTCAAGACCAGCCTGGCCATCATGGTGAAACCCCATCTTAAAAAAAAAAAAAAAAAAAGAAGATATCATCCATGTCCTCTATATCGCCTGGCATTCTATAACAACCCCCCCTCAATGGGATACATTGTGTTTTACTCTCCTGTTATCTATATGCAAATGCTCATCACTCTCGATTTCTTCAATTCTTGTCGAAGGAGGTATCATCTTGAAATGCAGTGCTACTGCCACCATAGCCCTGCCTCTTTGTACACTCATACATATGCTCATAAACACTTCGGGAGGCTGAGGTGGGCAGATCATGAGGTCAGTAGTTCAAGATCAGCCTCACCGATATGGTGAAACTCCATCTGTACTAAAAATACAAAAATTAGCCGAGTGTAGTGGCACTCGCCTGTAGTCCCAGCTACTTGGATGGCTGAGGCAGGAGAATTGCTTGAACCCGGGAGGTGGACGTTGCAGTGAGCTGAGATCGTGCCACTGCACTCCAGCCTGAGTGACAGAGCAAGACTCCCTCTCAAAAAAAAAAAAAAAAAAAAACTGTGAGATTGGTCATATGTCAATGATTATAAAAGCTACAATGTATATAAGGGGCTTCATTACACTATTCTCTCTCTATTATACTATTTGGAAATTTTGATATTAAAAATACTTTTTAACTCTTCGCAAGATTATTTTATTTATTTATTCAACAAACATCCGCTGATCGAACATGCTAAACAATACAGAGATGATTAAGACATAGTCTTTATAGAAGGTTACTCAATAAAATACAAGACGCCTGCCTTGTTGCATTTGAAATAAACAATATTATATTTTTTAGTATAAGTATATTCCATGCAATATTTGAGTTATTTATGCTCTCACATTTCTGCAAGTAGAAAGTCTGAAATCAGTTTCACAGGGTTGAGATCAAGCATCCACAAAACTGTGTTTCCTCCAGAAGCTCTAGAGGGAGAATCTGCTCCTCGCCTCTTCCAGCTTCTGGTGGCAGCCTGCACTCTTTGACATGTGGCCACATCCATCACTCCAGTCTTCAAGGCCTCCATTTTCAAATCTCGATCTACTCCTCCTTTCCCTAGCCTTCTCTTCTGTGCTCGTGTCAAACTGCCCTTCTGCCTGCCTCCTATAAAGATACTTGCCTATCATTATAAAGTGGACTTTTAGTGCCCATCTGGATAATCCAGTATAATCTTGCCATATCAAGATCCTTAATCACATTGCAAAGAACTTTTTCCAAGTAAGATAACATTTAAGGGTTCTCGGGGCCGGGCGTGGTGGCTCACGCCTGTAATCCAGGCACCTTGGAGGCCAAGGCGGGCGGATCACCTGAGGTTGGGAGTTCAAGACCAGCCTGACCAACATGGTGAAACCCTGTCTTTAAAAAGAAAAAAAAAAAAAAAGGGTTCTCGGAATTAGGACCTGATATATTTGAGGACCATTATTCAGGGTACTGTAGATGCTATGATAAATAACTACTACTGGATATCTACTACTGTGATAGATATTCTCCAGGGAATACTGGAGAAACTTGAAAGGAGATGAAGGAAGAGGCAGATGTCAAGAGAAGCTTCCTAAATCAGTGGTGTCAGAGAATATAAATCACTAAAGCAGCAGTTATAACAACAGCCAGTAATCAGACCAATCAAAACAGACACAGGCTATAAAGAAACCACTGCGGCCTACCAGTGAGTACTAGGTGAGCATCAGTCTTGATAACGGATGTAATGTTGAGTGCTTTCTACAGGAGAATAAATAAGAGGCAGCAACTGGATGACAAAAATCATGTACACACGATTCCTAACACACCGCCTGGGGGAGGAATCATGGGCAAGAGGATTGCCCCGTATAGTTTGAGACATATCATTTTTTTTTTACTCCTATGTTGTCTACATTGCTCTTCAAAAAAAAACTCTACATTGCCCGTCACGTCAATTATTTTTTTCAACCCAATTTGCTCAAAATTTCTACTCAATTATTTACTTAATAATTTTAATTATATTTTTCAAAAAAGTAAGTTGTTTGTGCAAACACAAATATAGCAATATAAGGTTATATAAAGTAATAATTCCCCCTCTCCTCCACCTAATCCCAGTTCCCAGAGATAAGCACATCAACAGATACATCAAGGGCTTTATCTGTGAATATGTAAATTTGCATATATAAAATAAAAATACGTTTATTTTAATCAATGGGAAGGAGCAAGCATTATGCCGCTGGTGGAAAATGATAAAATAGTGCACCCTCAGCCCATTATGCTCCCCAAGGAGCAGCAAGCTGCATGCTCTTTCCTTTTGTACTTTTTGGAACCAATTCCACAGGAACTATCTCTAATTCATAAATTCTTAATTCCACAGTGGCACCCTAAGGGAGGACTGGCAAGAAGAGCAGCAATTAAAATATGAACAACAGCTCCCTCCAGTCTCCCACTAAACTTTCCACCCCCAAAGCCTCCTCGGTTGATGCACAAACACCTCAAATCTAAACCACCTAAAATTGAACTTGTCTTCTTCCTCGGGAAACCTACTTCTCCTCCTGTCTCTCCATCTCACCTCGTGGCCCAAGCTGGAAAACAGGAATTGACCCTTTTCCGCCACATCCTACATCAACAAAAGTCACCAGATCCTGGAAAATAACACGCAAATTTATAAATTTTTCTCATTACTAGATTGCTGCAAAAAAAAATCATGAATGGTCTCCCAGACCTTCACCTCCCCCCTCCCCCTAATCATACACTATTCTGCAGCTAGAGTTATCTTTCCAGAACATACATTTCCTTATGATACACCTTTTTTCAAGTGCTTTAAAGGATCTTCATTGCTCTCAAAATAGAGTCCTGAAGAGGGTTTATAACATCCTAGTTGACTGTTCCTGCTACCTCTTTGCTTCATCTCTCACCCTCACAATCTGATCTCAAACCACACTTATCTTTTTTAATTTTCCTAAGTTTGCATGCTTACCCATGCTGGAACTCTCTATGTACTGTTTTCTCCAAGAAAGACCTTTCTTTTTCTTTACTTAGCTGACTCCCATTCAATTCATAGGTTTTAACTTAGTTATCAATCAGGAAGCCTTGCTCTAATCCCCTTAGTTTAAGTTAGGGGTCTCTTCTGTGACCACAGCGTCCTGTGCCTTCTCTGTCATTTATTAACACTTAGCAATTATAATTGCCTGTTCACTTGTCTCTCACTACCACTAGACCAGGATCAGTTCACCTCTGTGTTATCAGGACCAAGCACAGTAAGAGGGACATGGTAGGATCTCAATAAATAGTTAAGTAAGTAGAAAGAGTAATGCAGATCCTCAGTAGCAAGGCACCATGTATACATTTATCTTCAGGAAGGCAGTTCAGTGCATGGCTTCAGTGTAATGAACAAATTGATAACATGATTTTTACAGCATTTTGCTGACTATTAAGGAATAATTTGAATTTAAGTCACATAAATCCCACACATGAAAAATAAGCCCATTCTCCCCGCCTCTACAGGAAGGAAATCAGATTATGATTCAGTTCCCAATGTATGCCCTCCTCATCCTGAATTCACACAGAAGGCAGAAGCAGTAATGTCACTGTAGAGCTGACTAACTCCTTTGATATCCTACATATTTCTGTCATTACGGTAGTGCAATGAATAGTTCACAGTGTTGCAGGTTCAGGAGCTCAATTTTATTACTTCATTTAAAATGAGAAGCCAGCCAGGTGTGGTGGCTCATATCTGTGATCTCAACACTTTGGGAGGCCGAGGTGGGTGGATCACCTGAGGTCAGGAGTTCGAGACCAGCCTGGCCAACATGGTGAAACCCCATGTCTACTAAAAATACAAAACATTAGCCGGGCGTGGTGGTGGGCACCTGTAGTCCCAGCCATTCAGAAGGCTGTGACAGGAGAATTACTTGAACCTGGGAGGTGGGGGTCGCAGTGAGCCGAGATCATGCCATTGCACTCCAGCCTGGGCAACAAGAGTGAAACTCTATCTCAAAAAAAAAGAAAAGAAGAAAAGCCACTGAGGCTGACTTTCTCAAAAGGGGCTCTTCATCTGAACATAGAGCACAAAAAATTATTTGACTGACTATTTCTAAATTCTCCCAAGGATGGTAAATAATGGTACCATTCAAGATGCAAAAATAATTTAACTGATCACATGCAATGAATGCCTTACAGCTATTAGGGTTTATTTCACTCCCAGAACTCGAGAGGGCCTGAATCATATGCAGTAAATTCCTGTGAAATATAAATATATCATACACACACACACACACACACACACGATCTATACTATATCTCACTACGCTAGTATATATACTACATACATATACTAATTTGTAAAAGAAAGTACAGGTTGGCAAAACTAGAATACAGTAGCATTGCTGATCATAATCTGGCTTGAGAAAAATATAGTCTTCTTGAGCCCAGGAGTTCAAGACCTGCCTCGGCAATATAGCAAGACCTGTTCTCCACAAAAAGGGAAAAAACAAAAAGACAAAGAAAGGAAAGAAAAAAATATAGTCTTTAGAGTGGAAGAGTTAGGTATTTTCTTTTTCTTTTCTTTTTTTTTATAGAGATGGGGTGTCACCATGTTGGCCAGGCTGGTCTCGAACTCCTGACCTCAGGTGATCCACCCATCTCGGCCTCCCAAAGTGCTGGGATTACAGGCGTGAGCCACCACGCCCGGCCCCGAGTTAGGTATTTTCAAAGGATACTTTAATTGACCTATCATATCCTGCTGACTCAGCCTTCCTCCCTCGAGAGAGACCAGAATATGAGCTCTTGGAGAGAAAGAAGCACATTTGTCTTGACTCCACATTTTGCTGAAATTTGAACTCCTAATAATTAACATCATGCATGGCATATACTCCATTTCATTGACCCAATGAATGGATGGCTGAATAATTTGTATTATATTGCTTCCTAGATTATTTTCTGTTAGCAGTTAATGTTGGCCGGGCGTGGTGGCTCACATCTGTAATCCCAACACTTTGAGAGGCCGAGGCGGGAGGATCACATTGTCAAGACATCAAGACCATCCCGGCCAACATGGTGAAACCCTGTCTCTACTAAAAATACAAAAATTAGCTGGGCGTGGTGACACGCGCCTGTAGTCCCAGCTACTTGGGAGGCTGAGGCAGGAGAATCGCTTGAACCCAGGAGGTGGAGGTTGCTGTGAGCCAAGATCATGCCACTGCACTCCAGCCTGGCAACAGAGCAAGATTCTGTCACAAAAAAAAAAAAAAAAAAAAAAAAAAAAAAGTAGTTAATGTTGCATGTGGTGTGTGGATTCTTATTCATTCTTTCAACAAGAACGTTCTATGTGAGTGAATCTTAGGCTAGGAACTGAGATAGGTTATGTGTTGTACATCAGAATTCATGTTATTTAGGACTAATCTACAACTTTACACATATTAGTTATTAGTTATTATTTAAAAAAAAAGAAAGATAGGCCAGGCATGCTGGCAGTTGCCTGTAATCCCAGCTACTCAGGATGCTGAGGCAGGAGAATTGGCTGAACCCAGGAGACAGAGGTTGCAGTGAGCAGAGATTATGCCAGTGCACTCCAGCCTGGGTGACAGAGCAAGACTCCATCTCGGGAAAAAAAAAAAAAAATCTAGTTCCCCTTTTCTAATCCTGTCCCTGGATCTTGACATTTCTCTAACTTTAGGGGTCTGTAGGCTTTGTCATCTTTCATTTATACATTTTACCTGAGCACTGAGGTTCTGTGAGCAACTGGGGCCACTCTTGGGTTACCTTTCCCTGGAAAGAAGGGCTAGTTATCATCATGTCAAGTCTCTAGTAATATAACCAAACATGTATCTCCTAGAAATCTAGTTTAACTGGATTTACACTGCAGTTAGAGTGGGGCTTAGGGATGGGGCACAACAGAGAGTGATAATCTCAATCTCTCTTCTACGTTTATTGGAAAATAACATCCACAGATAAGACGGCTTTTGGAGTTGCCCAGTGCTCCCTGTCCCCCTTCTATTATTGCAAAGTGTAGTCTCCAAAGAAATCCAAAAGAAGTCAAATTAGATTAGTAGAAGAGAGAGAGAGAGAATTAAAAATTATGCAGCATGTACCAGATACTGCTATTGTTGCTTGACATTCATTACCTCATTTGATTTTCATAACAAATATGTTATCATCTTTGGACTAGAAGCCAAATCTAGTTATTTTCTGACTCTATAGCCCAAGCTCATTCTATTCTATTATGCTCACAGTTGCCTAGAGTCCATTTCTGTCACTGTGTCCTCCTTGAAAGAGCTGTGTTACCCTGAAATCAAAAATCTATAGCCAAACTTTTATGTTGGCAGGCAAATGAGAGTCCTGGCAGCAAGTTTACTCTTTGATGAAAGCACTTAATACTGATTCCCTGCTAAAATAGTTTGGGGAGGAGGGAAAGAAGGGAGAGTGGCAGAAGAAAGTGCTTCTTTAGCTCTGCATTCAGCACCTCTCTTGGCTCAAAAAAGAAAACAGAGCAACCAACTTATATAGATAAAAGAAATTAAACCTGATGCCTGAAAATCACTAAGCATAAATTTAGGCTTAGACATTGTACTTTGCTACAAGCAAACTAGACCTTGTTGGCTTAATCACACTTAAATTGCTTTTCCAGGAGTATTTGTCATGGGATTAATTTTACTTTATTAGTTAGGGATAGACAAAGCAACAAGCAAATAAGACAGCTACATACTCTGCTTCTATTAGTCACTTAATCAATTATCTCCCAACAAATGATCTGATTCTTCTTCCAAACAAGAAGACTTGTCTATCAAAATACTACTTTAAGGACATCAAATCCTTACAAATAAAATCTTAATACACATCAACTAATTTTATAAGACATCCAAGTTAGAAATCTGTGCAAATAAACTATTAACTGCCTGAAAACTTTCCACAGGCTTGTCATAATCTTTTGTAGCTTATCTTAAAACGAAATTCACATTTTGTTACAAAAGCACGTCAGAGTTCTGTGTTTGCATTGTAAAATGTGTCTTCTGACATACTGGACAGGGGTAAAGTCAACAGTTAGTTACTCTATAAACCAAATAAAACGTGATGATGGGGTGCTGAGGAGCTGCTTGCAACTCAATGGAGAAAACGATTGGCCAGGTGGTGCGCAAGCCTATAATCCCAGGACTTTGGGAGGCTGAGGCAGGCAGATCGCTTGAGTTCAGGAGTTCGAGATTAGCCTGGGCCACATGGTGAAACCCCATCTCTCCCAAAAAAATGCAAAACAATTAGCTGGATGTGGTGGCACGTGCCTGTGGTCCCAGCTACTCAGGAGGCTGAGGTAAGAGAATCACTTGAACTCTGGAGGCAAAGGTTGCAGTGAGTACAGATTTCATCACGGCATTCCAGCCCAGGTGACAGAGTGAGACCCTGTCTCAAAAAAAAAAAAAAAGAAAGAAAGAAAGAAAGAAAGAAAGAAAATTATTGTATTTCTACCTGAGCTTTACTTTTCTCATTTATGAAAGATAGTATATAACAAAATCATCTCTGAGTACATTTCAATCTTTAAGTTTCTACCATTTGGTTATTCAGTAATATGATAAACCAAAATATAAAATAATTACTATCTAATTGTTAGTATGTAATGATATAATGAGATAAATTATTGACAGGGGGATTTCAAAGTAAATAACAATGATAAAATCTACTTGTCTTATTACTATTTTTCTAAATTATTATTTGATAAAATTCTCTGAAAACATAAATATTATTCTGGACTTTCAAAAAATAATTTAACCTTAAAACCTTAATTTCTTAAAGAAGCATGCTTATATTTGCCTTTTTTTAAAAAATCTGTACAAATTTATGGAGTGCGTGTGCAATTCTGTTACATGCATAGGGCACATGTAACAATATAATAATGGTCAAGTCAGAGCTTTTAAAAACTTTAATTTTACTTATTTATGAGTTGTTTTAATTTCTTTGACAAAATGATTTAACAAAGGACATTGCAAGATATAAATTTTTTTTTTTTTTTTTAAGACAGGGTTTCACCATGTTGGTCAGGCTGGTCTTGAACTCCCGACCTCAGGTGATCCGCCCACCTTGGCCTCCAAAGTGCTTGGATTACAGGCGTGAGCCACCACATCCGGCCCGATATAAAAATTTAATTTGAAGTTTTTCTTTTTAATATCTCTAAGTTTTTAACAGTATAAATGGAAATTCTCCTTAAAGTAAACCACATTCTTCTGGTTTTATTTTAAAAATTTGGATCAAAAGGAATTGTAAGTTTATATTATCCAAAAAAGAAAAAAGAAGTGTAGTTCTGAGGTAGCAGATGGGAGGCTTAAAATAATGCACTCATTTCCAAAACATGCTATAATAAGCATGTTTCAGCTTTATAATAAAACAACAATAAAAGAAATAGCATACCATGCAAATAAAATTCACGTCTTCCTTAATATTAGGGCAAAACTTTTCTATCTCTCTCCTTTCTTTGGGGTCTATGTTTTTCCATGTTTCTAAAATAGTAGTAACTCAACTAAGAAGGGAAGGTGAAAAAAATTATAGAATGTGGGGGGGTGGGGAGTTGGGGAGAGATAGCATGGGGAGAAATGCCAGATATAGGTGATGGGGAGGAAGGCAGCAAATCACACTGCCATGTGTGTACCTATGCAACAATCTTGCATGTTCTTCACATGTACCCCAAAACCTAAAATACAATTTTAAAAATTATAAAATGTGTAGCATCCCTATATTTCTTACATACCTTGTATCAGATGAAATTAGTTTCTTATAAACCTTGTATCCGACAAAATATTTTTCTGCTATAGTTAGCATAAAGTACTTATTTTTATGAGACCCACAGTAAACACCAAGCACCTAAAATTACAACTATCCTTCCCTAGTAACCATTTTACAGTTATCAGCAACGCTGGTCATTGTAGACTATGGATCCTTTTTAATACTAAAAGGATTCAAATTCCATGGCAATACTATTTACACAGTAAGAATGCTTTCAAATCCTTCAAATGTTTAGTTGTCACTAGGTCAAATTCTGATATCCTGCCTGATGCAAAATGTACATCATTGCCTACTAAAAAAGGAATTAAATATAAGGATGTGTTGAAGAACAAAATAAAATGTAGTTTATGTTCTGTAAAAGTAGTTACCAGCATCTATTAACATACAATCTGTAATGCTACTACGAACTTGTCTTTTAAAGAACCAACAATATGACAAATATACATATATTCCCTTTATTTCTGTTACTCATAAAAATTAAAGTATTTGGGAATTCTAAGTAGATTTTAGTGTTTTCACTTATCTAACAAAGTATAGGCTGCTTTAGAAGTAAGAGGTTTTCTTTACCTCTACCTTGATTTTCCGACATCTGTGATCTTGGTTCCTAAGACACTCCTAGAAAAAAGTGAAACTGGGACTCCATGTTTGGGTCCCCTTCCACTAACACTCCCTTCATGGAAGCCATCTTTCTCTCTCCTGGATTTTCCCTCTGGAGTCCCCCTTCCACGAACACTCCCTTCGTGGAAGCCTGTCTTCTCCTCCTAAACTCCATCTCTCTATTCCCTTCCACTCAGTGGGGAAGCTGCTTTCCTCTCCTGAATTCCATCTTTCTGGATTCTCTCACTCAGTATGAAAGTTAGCTGTTTCTTTCTCTCTCCTTCTCCTGTTTCTCTCTCTCTCTTTCTAAATAAATCACTTTCTATATATAAAAAAAAAAGGTGAAACCTTTTTATGAATATGTACCCCTACATATGCTGCTCAAAAATCTACAGCTTTACCTCGCTCCTTCAGACTCAAGAAAACGCTGAGGTCATCTGGGCAATCCTCTCCTAGTGTGGGAATCCCCTCTACAATATTCCTGACAGATGGCTCCTCAGCTTCTGCTTGAAGATTCCATACACAGGGTCCTCTCTGCTTCTCAAGGTGTCCAGTTCCACTCTCAAATGTTAGAAAGTTCTTATTTTAAGGCACTATCTACTTCCTGCAGCCTTCACCCAGTAATCCAACTTCTGAAGCCACATGAAGTAAATTTAACTCCTCTTGTCAATGAATTCTTCTTCAAATAAAGAGATGCAGATATTTTCACAATTCTCCCCATATCCTTCGAGCGCTGTTTTTCTTAGACATGCTCAAATTTATCAAAACCCTCTTTAAAATTGGGAGCTAGAAAGACTGCTCAAATACTCTGTAAGACTGAATGATACAGGGACATTGTACTTTCCTGAATTAGTGCTCATGTAACATTTCCCGGAAGAAAAGCTACTTTTTATTTCTGCCCACCCTTTAAACCCCTTAAGAAAGGAACAGTTGGGCAGGATGTGATGGTTCACGCCTGTAATCCTAGCACTTTGGGAGGCCAAGGTGGGTGGATCGCTTAGCCCAGGAGTTCAAGACCAGCCAGGGCAAAATGGTAAAACCCCATCTCTACTAAAACTACAAAACTTAGCCAGCTTGTTGGCGTGCACATGTAATCCCAGCTACTTGGGAGGCTGAGGCAGGAGAACTGCTTGAACCCAGGAGGCAGAGGTTGCAGTGAGCCGAGATCACATCACTGAACTCCAACCTGGGCAACAGAGCAAACCTCCATCACAAAAAAAAAAAAGAAAGGAATAGTTAACAGGCCTCCTGACTAGGAAGAAAGACCTTCTGTGAGTCCCCCTCACTTTGCTAGAAATCTGGTCATCAGGCTCAGAAATCAACAATGTAGCCTTTAAGATCAATTGGCTGGAGCCCTGATATTTCATAAGACAAAAGAGTACATTATCAGGCATAGATTATTTTTATTGACTCAAGGTCATTTGAATAAACAAAGAATCCATAATTCCTTCTTATAAATAGAAGTTAATTTAGTATTTTATCACCTTTCTTATTTCCAAAAATATCTAAATCAGTCTTCTCATTTATTACCTTTTTTCCACAGTGACAAACTAAGTAGTCCTCTATAGCAAGCTATCTCTACTATATAGAAGAGAAAATAAATCTAATCCTTTGGTATCTGGGTACCTCCTCAGTGAATCCTTTGCTCTCACCATCTTGGATAACTCTCTAATGCTGCTTCCAAAAAAATCAAAGAGAAAAATTTTTTTATTATGGTAACACACATACACACACACACACACACACCCCATAAAACTTACCATCAGCCAGGCGCGGTGGCTCACGCCTGTAATCCCAGCACTTTGGGAGGCCAAGGCGGGCAGATCACAAGGTCAAGAGATCAAGACCATCCTGGCCAACATGGTGAAACCCCTTCTCTACTAAAAAATACAAAAATTAGCTAGGCGTGGTGGTGCGCGCCTGTAGTCCCAGCTACTCGGGAGGCTGAGGCAGAAGAATTGCTTGAACCCAGGAGGCGGAGGTTGCACTGAGCTGAGATTGCGCCACTGCACTCCAGCCTGGCGCCTGGCGACAGAGCAAGACTCTGTCTCAAAAAAAAAAAAAAAAAAAAAACCTTACCATCAACCATTTTTAAGTGTACAATTGAATAGCCTAAAGTGTTTTCACATTGTTGTGAAACAGATCTCTAGAACTTTTTCATCTTGCAAAGCTGAAACTCTATATTCATTAATAACTTGGCTTTTCCCCCTTCCCCAGCCCTAACAACCATTATAGTTTCTGTTTTTGTAAATTTGACCATTTTAGATAACTCATATAAATGAAATCATAAAGTATTTGTCTTTTTTGACGGACTTATTTTATTCAACATAATGTCCTCAAGGTTTATCCACATGTGTAGCATGTCACAGTATTTCCTTCCTTTATAAGGCTGAATAATATTCCATTGTGTGTAGATATCGCATTTTGCTTACTCATGCATACGTAGATGGACATTTGGGTTGCTTCCACTTCTTGGCTATTGTGAATAGTGCCTGCTAAGAACATGGATATGGAACTATCTATTCAAGTCCCTGCTTTCAATTATTTTGTATGTAAACCCAGAAGTGAAATTAGGGGATCCTATGGTAGTTCTATTTTTAATTTTCTGAGGAACCGCCATATTCTGTTGCATAGTGGTTGCTCTCTTTTACAATCCCACCAACAAGGGTTCCAATTTCTCCACATTCTCATCAACACTGATTATTTTCTGGTGTGTGGTGTTTTTGGTTTTGTTTTTATTTTAACAGTAGCCATCCTAGCAAATATAAGGTGGCATTTCATTTTGGTTTAGTTTCACATTTCTCTGATGCAAAGAGAGAGAGGTTTTTGCCTTCAAGTCTTCCACCTTTTGGTTCATGTTCTCTCCCATCCCTTATTCTTTCTTCTTCTCTAGCAGCATACCGTCTCCTATTCCAATGCTGTGGTCCCTAACACAGAGATCAAGGGCACAGATGTACTGGAATATACAGGAACTTGAGAATACACACTACATATTCCTGAGAGAAATCACTGGCCAGATTTAAACCAGACAGTG
Organism: Ateles fusciceps; assembly: GCA_036589455.1. NCBI lineage: Eukaryota > Metazoa > Chordata > Mammalia > Primates > Atelidae > Ateles > Ateles fusciceps. The sequence goes on from JAZHEH010003128.1 coordinate 3,880,558, forward strand.
GTCACTATTGTCCGTATTAGTCCATGTTTCTTCTCTTCTCCATAATAAATTCAATTCTAAGTTAATAAATATGAGTATGCTTGTTTTTGTGCTCCTACAGCCTGTTATGAAAGTCCTTTCTTCCAAGGCCTTTCTTTACCTTCATGGTCTGAATCATAACTGTGCCCCTGGTAGCCATGTGACCTGCTGATTTAGCTGGTGTTCCCTGGGCTCTTTCTCTAAGAATTTCTAACAAGCTAGTCATTAGAAATTCTTTAGCTACTAAGGCGAGCTCAGGGAGGACAGAAACCTCCCGTGGAGCAGAAGGGCAAAAGCTCGCTTGATCTTGATTTTCAGTACGAATACAGACCGTGAAAGCGGGACCTCACGATCCTTCTGACCTTTTGGGTTTTAAGCAGAAGGTGTCAGAATAAGAATTTTTCTTTAATTTAAATTTTTTAAAAAAAAGAAATTTTTAGCTAAACTTTCATTTTGCTCTTCCTATTTGGGATGCTTTTCTCCCAGCTACCTTTATTTCCAGTCTTCTAACACTTAAGGATTTTCTAGTAAGCTGAGAACCTCAGGATTCAGCTCATTTAAGACTTGGGGATTTTTCCCTCAAATCTCTTCTGAGCCCTTTCTGAGCTTTCCCTTTCACCACAGTATAATAATTGTATAAGGGCACCCTCTATGCACAACTTCTTAATGACGGTATTGTTTTCTTACAAATAAGTATACGTTACTTTTTCCTTAGAAACAAATATGATTTTTTTTTAAGTTGGCAAAAGGCACCAAACCATAATCTAGTATACAGAATCCATGCCCTAAACACTTTAACGGAAATAAAAACACACAAAATATGGTCCCTGCCCTCAGAGGGTTTATGCTCTATTTGAGATGATGAAGTACGTAATTTTAATAATTAAAAAAATATATTGGGTAGCACACAATATGTGCTTAGTAATGACTCACTAATCATTAATGATCATATGATGATATTAATCATATAATAATCACATATGGAAGATGTCAGGAGACTGTAATATTTGAAACAGGCTTTGCCTAACCCATTAAGATTTCAGCTCAGTTCAGAATATGTGTAAATTCATGGAGAACACTCTATGGACAAAAGGATAGGTGTTAGCAAATGCAGGGAAGTGAGATGCTTCAGACGTAGTCTGGCTATGGCAATCCCAGGGTCACACAGGAAGTCTCTTCCTTCCTACTGAATGCCTTCCCATGACAGTGGTGCTACTCATTTTTTACACAGAAGTGGCCACTGATTGGAACAGAGTGGACCTGACCCCAAGGGCAGCTCCTCCACAGCCTGGGTCTTGACCCATGGAGTGGACGTACTCAAAGGACTCTTCTTACTGGGGCAATGGAAATTAGTCCAGACTATCTCCCTCCAGAATTTATAGTAGACAATGCAGAGAGGGTTGAATGAGAGGGAGAAAGAAAGAGAGTAACACCCCAAGAAGACACCAGACAACAAAGCCTGGGTCCTGGGTATTTACTAAATTATCTGAGTGAATCTCTTCCTTGCAAACAAAAAACCCTGATGCAACATATTTTAAGAATACACAAGTCTACCCTGAAGAGAGGGTTTATTGAGGGGATAATAGAAGGTAATTTTGAAAGAGTTTGAGGTCTTCATATGTGAAGAATTTTGAAGGTCAACTATGTATTTTTGTCTTTTTTATCTAATGTATGCTTTATCTTAGCCAAAAAGTCGAGAAGTGATTTTTTAACCTAATCTTACACTAATTTTGCCATTGGATATTTAACAAAACTTAAAACTAAAACAGTACCTATCAGACTAAATAGAAATAAATTTATTTGCAAGATATATATGTGAATTGAATAGCATGAAGAAAAATGTTTGCTTTTGGCCAGGCGTGATGGCTCACACATGTAATCCCAGAACTTTGGGAGGCCAAGGCAGGCGGATCACTTGATGCCAGGAATTGGTGACCAGCCTGGCCAACATGGCAAATCCCCATTTCTACTAAAGATACAAAAATCAGCCAGGCCTGGAGGTACATATCTATAATCCCAGCTACTCGGGAGGCTGAGACACAAGAATCACTTGAGCCTGGGAGGCAGAGGCTGCAGTGAGCCAAGATCATGCCGCTGCACTCGAACCTGTGTGATAGAGTGAGACTACTCTCAGAAAAAAAAAAAAATTGATTTTACACTTATTTGTCACAGATGACTAAAGGCATTAAAAATTCTGGTGGTAGCCAATCACAGTGGCTCATGCCTGTAATCCCAGCTCTTTGGGAGGCTGAAGAGGGTGGATCACAAGGTCAGGAGAAAGAGACCATCCTGACCAACATAATGAATCCCCGTCTCTACTAAAAATACAAAAATCAGCTGAGCGTGGTGGTGCGCATCTATAATCCCAGCTACTCAGGAGGCTGAGGCAGGAAATTGCTTGAACCTAAGAGGCGGAGGTTGCAGTGAGCTGACATCGCACCACTCCACTCTAGTCTGGTGATAGAGCAAGACTCCAACTCAAAAAAAAAAAAAAAAAAAAAATTCTGGTGGTGAGCTGACATACAAGCCAATGCTCTCTAAATCTTTTTTTTCACACAAAATGATGGAGATCTACACCCACATCTCATATTGTCATCTATTTTTATACACAGTGAAGGATAAATTTTGTGGGAGTATTTTTCACTTTTTTTTTTTCATCAAACCTGACAGCAGGAAGTAGAAGGATGGATCTGTAAACCAAAATGTTTTGGTCGACATTATAAAAAGTTTCTAGGATATCTCAAAATAGGCTGGACGCAGTGGCTCATTCTCCCAGCATTTTAGGAGGCTGAGGTGGCCAGATCACTTGAGGGCAGGAGTTCGAGACTAGCCTGGCCAACATGGCAAAATCGCATCTCTACAAAAAATGCAAAAATTCACCGGGCATGGTGGCACGCGCCTGTAATCCCAGCTACTCAGGAGGCTGAGGCATGAGAATCACTGGAACCGAGGAGGCAGAGGCTACAGTGAGCCAAGATCTCGCTGCTGCACTCCAGCCTGGGCAACAGAGCAAGAAACTCTGTCTCAAAAAAAAAAAAAAAAAAGCAACACCAGGGTGGCATGGTGGCTCACACCTAATCCCAGCACTTTGTGGGGCTGAGGCAGGAAGATCACTGGAGCTCAGAAGTTCAAGGTTAGAGTGAGCTATGATCGCACCCACTGTACTCCAGCCTGGGCAACAGAGCAAGGTCCTGTCTCTTTAAAAAGCAAAAAGAAAGAAAGAAAAAAAGCCACCACTGCTAAGAGCTTCAACCATTTATTGAAGGTCATTGGAATGGTTGTTCATAATCCAAACTGAGGCAGACATATTAAGGATCAAGGGGAGGTAGCAAAAGAAGCACCAGGAGTAAGCAGTGAAAAAAGTTAAATATTCCCACCAACAATCCAGATGTACAGACTCTTCCAACAATTGCATTCACAGCCTACAAGCTCACAAACCTTCCAAATGGATTTTTCTCTAGAGCAGGCAGCTGTTTCACCAAAGCTACATTAAAGTGACTTGCTATAATATATTATAATTTTAAAGACTCCCTCTGTTCCCATACTTCTGATATTTTCCTCTTGTTTTATTTTATTGGCCACACCATCAAACTGAGTAAACATTTTCCAGCTCAACCACAAAGCACTGTTGGCTTTGTCGATCCACACCTGTGATTGCTCTTAAGAGGAAATATATTTTCCTGTAAGACCAAATGAGAATCTTTCATAAGAATTAGTGAGCACCATTTGGAAAATTTTCAGGGAGGATCAAATAAAATCCAATCAAATCTGTTCATAAAGCAAAATAATATGATTAGCTCTGCATTTTTGTTTTGTTTTGTTTTTTGAGACAGAGTCTCGCTCTGTCGCCAGGCTGGAGTGCAGTGGCCCAATCTCCTCTCACTGCAACCTCCTCCTCCTGGGTTCAAGCGATTCTCCTGCCTACAAGCTAGGACTACAAGCGCTTGCCACCAGGCCCAGCTAATTTTTTGTATTTTTTAGTAGAGACGGGGTTTCACCATGTTGGCCAGGATGGTCTCAATCCCTTGACCTCGTGATCCGCCCACCTTGGCCTCCTAAAGTGCTGGGATTACAGGCATGAGCCACCTCGCCTGGCCTAGCACTGCATTTTTATCCATTAAATTAAAAGTATAAGGCCACACATGGTGGCTTATGTTAGTAATCCCAGCACTTTGGGAGGCTAAGGTGGGCCGATTGCTTGAGCCCAGGAGTTTAAGACCAGCCTGGGCAACATGGTGAAACCCTGTCTTTACTAAAAATAAATTTCTAAAAATTAGCCAGGGGTGATGGCACATGCCTGTAGTCCCAGTTTCTCGGAAGGCTGAGGTGGGAAGATTGATTAAACCTGGGAAATTGAGGCTGTGGTGAGAAAAAAAAAAAAAAAGCATATAAACTGCCATCACTGATAGGAGTTTATGCTTTAACATACTCATTTAAGTATGCCATATGTATTTGCAGAAGCATTGCTTATCACAATAAAAGATGGGAAACAACCACAATGTGCATCAGTAGGTAGCTGGTTACATAAATTAGTTTACTCATACCATGAATGGATACTAAGCCCGTAGTTCAGCTTTAGTTCATGTATTTTCACTATTGTATACTTTGCCAGAGTATGAGTATACAACAATATGTTTTTAAAATATATCAACATAGATTTTATAATGTAAGTTGAAGACAAAAAGCAAATCACCAAAATGCTAATAGTATACTATCATGAAATTTTAAAACATGAGAAACAATTATATTTATTGTTAGGTATACCTTCATATGAAGTACAAGTTCAAAGAAATGCATGGGAATGATGAGACTAGCCTGGCTAATATGGTGAAACCCTGTCTCTACTAAAAATACAAATATTAGCTGGGTATGGTGGTGGCTGTTGTCCCAGCTTCCCAGGAAGCTGAGGCAGGAGAATCACTTGAACCCAGGAAGTGGAGATTGCAGTGAGCCGAGATCACGCCACTGCACTCCAGCCTGGGCAACAGAGTGAGACACCATCTCAAAAAAAAAAAAAAAAACCCCACAAAATCATAACCCAAATACTGTTATCACACTTCAAAAATTAACAATTTTTTTCTTTTTTAACAATTTCTTAATATTATCAAAAATAGTCACTGTTAAAATTTGTTGCTTATGTCATAAATACTTATAAGTAAACTTTATGTTGCAACATTTACAAGTAGACAGCTTGATGAATTTTTATAAAATGAACATATGTATGTAACCAGCACCTGGAAAAAGAAAAGTCTGTGCGTTTTTTATGATTTTTAAAAATCAGGATGCAAAATAGGGCCATGCTTTACAATTGATTGATAATCACTTTCACAGTATTAATAATTGTTCAGGGGCCAGGCAAGGTGGCTCACACCTGGATTCCCAGCACTATGGGAGATCAAGGTGGGCGGATCACCTGAGGTCGGAGTTCCAGACCAGCCTGACCAACATGAAGAAACCCCATCTCTATTAAAAAAAAAAAACAAAATTAGCAGGGCATGGTGGCAGGTGCCTGTAATCCCAGCTACTCAGGAGGCTGAGGCAGGAGAATCGCTTGAATCAGGGAGGCAGAGGTTACAGAGAGCTGAGATTGCGCCATTGCACTCCAGCCTGGGCAATAAGAGCAAAACTCCGTCAATAATAAAATAATAATAATAGTTTGGACAATCTTTAATTAACATTAAAATAATGAAGAATATGAACTTATTTCTGTTTTTGAGATAATTTTTTTTTGTTTCTTTCTGAAAGAATATGTAAAACACAATTAGTGGCTGGGCATGGTGGCTCATGCCTGTAATCTCAGCACTTTGGGAGGCTGAGGCGAGATCAGGAGATGGAGATCATCCTGGCTAACACAGTGAAACCCTGTCTCTATTAAAAATACAAAAAATTAGCCGGGCGTGGTGGCACTTGCCTGTAGTCCCAGCTACTCTGGGAGGCTAAGGCAGGAGAACCACTTGAACCCAGGAGGCAAAGGTTGCAGTGAGCGAGATTGCACCACTGCACTCCAGTCTGGGCAACAGAGTGAGACTCTGTCTCAAAAAAAAAAAAAAAAAAATCATAATTAAGTATCATTGGCAATGGAAATGAAAGTCAGAAATTCAACAGGGAAAGTTTACTTTTGAGCCAGGCATGGTGGCTCATACCTGTAATCCAGCAATTTGGGAGGCCAAGGCAGGCAAATCACCTGGGTCAGGAGTTCGAGATCAGCCTGGCCAGTATGGTGAAACCCCGAGTCTACTAAAAATACAAAAATTAGTTGGGCATGGTGGCAGGTGACTATAATCCCAGCTACTTGGAAGGCTGAGGCATGAGAATTGGTTGAACCTGGGAGGCAGAGGTTGCAGTGAGCCAAGATTGTGCCACCACATTCCAGCCTGAGTGACAGAGTGAGACTCCGTCTCAAAAAAAAAAAGTTTGCTTTTCATTTTTTACTCTTCTTCCATATGTCTTTACCATATGCACATATTTACCTTTTTACCATATGCACATATTAGATTTTCTTAAAGAAATAAAGGAATTAAACAAAATTTGCCAATGCAATATTTTGTAGCATTACTATCAAATAGCATTTTTTTTTTAAGGAAAATAAGCCTGGTATAGTGGCTCACATCTGCAGTCCCAAAACTTTGGAAGGTCAAGGCAGACAGAGATCCCTTGAGCCTAGGAGTTCAAGAGTTCGAGACCAGCCTGGGCAACGTGGTGAAACCCCTTCCCTACAAAAAATTATCCAGGCTTGGCGACATGCACCTGCAGTCCCAGCTACTTGAGAGGCTGAGACACAAGAATCACTTGAGCCCAGGAAGTGGAGGTTGCGGTGAGCTGTGATCACACCACTGCACTCCAGCCTGAGTGATGAGAGTAAGACCTTGTCTCAAAAAATAATAATAGCTTTTTTAAAAACTATTGAAAATTAAAAATGGGTTCAATTTATGGTCATTAAAGTATAACAAACAGTTATATAATTGATATTGTTAGGCTTTGTGTTCTCACCCAAATCTCATCTTGAATTGTAATCTGCATAATCCCCACATGTCAAGGGAAAGACCTGGGGGGAGATGATTGGACCATGGAGACAGTGTCCGCAATGGTGTTCTCATGAGAGTGAATGAGTTCTCACAAGATCTCATGGTTTTATGAGTGTTTAACAGTTCCTCCCTCATACACTTGCTCTCTCTCCTCTTCTGCCATGATTGTAAGTTTCCTGATCCCTCCCCCACATTTAACTGTGAGTCAATTAAACCTCTTTCCTTTATAAATTACCCAGCCTCTGGTAGTATCTTTATAGCAGTGTGAGAACAGACTAATCCAATAATTATATGCTATTGTTCTATATATGAATCATACTATACATTAATATTATGCTATACAGAGTTACCTATATTCTACAACTAACTCAACATATAGATTACCTTCAGAATTCACTTGTCTCTTTCCTAATTATAATTGTTTTCTACTATAGCTACTGCGCCTTTGTTACTTAGGTTCCCAGCCCTTGGTCTAATTGAAAAGAAAGCGTCTTACTGGTGTGCCAGCAATAGAATTTAAAAATCTTTATTCTGGAATATTGTAGTTTTGCAGACCTTAATGGCATTGCCCTTGACTGGAGATGCACAGGCAAATTCATTTCCTGTCAGCTTTGCTGAGGCTAATGGGCTTTCCCACTGCTGCAGAGTTTTCACTGATGTTTTTTGTTTGTTTGTTTTTTGAGACAGAGTCTCACTCTCTCACCCAGGCTAGAGTGCAGTGGCACAATCCTGGCTCATTGCAACCCAGCCTCCCAAGTAGCCGGGACTACAGGCGCATGCCACCAGCCTGGCTAATTTTTGCATTTGTAGTACAGACAGGGTTTCACCGTGTTTCCCTGGCTGGTCTTGAACTCCTGACTTCAGGTAATCAGTCCACCTTGGCCTCTCAAAGTGCTGGGATTACAGGCATGAGCCACCACGCCTGGCTCACTGACTTCTATCGACAGTGCAGTGGAGGGGGCTCTGAGCACAGTGCCATCTGCTGGCAGAGTTCCTGGGAGAAAAGAAAGAATAATGCCCTGCAAGAAACCCCTTGTTTTTGGAAACCAGAATGTCAGGCTCTATCATAAAGGTTTTATTTTCATCCTACTTTAGGGTAGGTTCAGGTGAAGGCAAGAAGACAGTTAAAAAGGCCTGAAATTAAAATGCATATAAATGCTTCCATAAAACATTTAGAGTACTCCACTTTCCAGAACTTTGAGGAAAATGCTAAATCCTGTGGAAATACCCAAGGATTCCTCTCATACATTTGTATAATTGAGATCATTGTGTAAATAAATAAGAAGAAAATGAGAAATCACCAGGCACGGTGGCTCACGCCTGTAATGCCAGCACATTGGGAGGCTGAGGAGGAATGATCTTAAGGTCAGGAGTTCAAGACCAGCCTGGCCAACATAGTGAAACCCCTTCTCTACCAAAAATACAAAAAATTAGCCAGGCATGGTGGTGGGCACCTGTAATCCCTGCTACTTGGGAGACTGAGGCAAGAGAATTGCTTGAACCAGGGAGGCGGAGGTTGCAGTGAGCCAAGATCGAGCCACTGCACTCCAGCCTGGGTAACAGTGCAAGACTCAGTCTCAAAAAAAAAAAGAGAGAGAGAGAAATCTATGTATTTCTTTGTCACTAAGAATAAAGTGGCTTTTTTAAAAAGCAGAATTATCCAAAAAATTACTTACCCCACATATACATTATAAGATGTACATTAAAAAATATATCACAACTTCACCAAAAAAGTGGCTCTACAGTCCCAGAAAACAGCACTAATAAATAGGGACTGCAGGATCACTCAAACTGAATGATGATATATTTAGAAGTTGCTTTTGCACCAATCTAATAGTAAACTTGCACAGGGACAAACTTCGATTTCTGACCATTTTGGCGCAAATTAGATTTCCCTAGAGGTCTAATGTGATGTGAAGAATAGGTAGTTTAAGCTGGCTCAGCAAGTCAGAAATCAGTGGAAAGTACTAGTACTGCCTGTAAATGATGATGTTGAGAAGTCAGAAGTTATTACACATTCGATTTCCCCCAGACAAAAAAATTAAACAAACAAAGTAGTTGCAGCCAGTGGTGTCCCGGGTGGTTATCTAACAGACACTCCCACATTCTGCATTGTCCTAAACACAAACACGAATAATCTAGGTAACAATCCTATTGCAGGCTGGTGCCCCTTGTCAAAAATTGGTTCAAATTTACATCAGTATTGCAAGGGGCAAGCAAGGCACAGATATCAACCTACCTGCTTCAAAGCAGCTAGAAATGACAAACTCTTTAAGGAGAAGGACTGTGTGTTCTATCTATCCCAGTCTCCCCAACCCTTAGCTATACATGAATTTCATTGCATCCTCCACAGATGTTTGTTCAGATGACAATTAATCAGAGTCTTATTTCAGTGCCAGGTGCAGTGGTTCATGCCTGTAATCCCAGCACTTTGGGAGGCCAAGGCGGGTGGATCACTTGAGGCCAGGAGTTCGAGACCAGCCTGGTCAACATGGTAAAACCCCATCTCTCCTGAAAATACAAAAATTATTTTCAGTATTTTCCATGGTGTGTGTTGGCTGTGCCTGTAGTCCCAGGTACTCCAGACTACAGTATGGTACCTTGACATCCCGAATATTTCAGGCTGAAGGAGTTCAAGAAATGGCATATGCAGGGAGGATTTTCTGGCCTTCTGAAGCAGGTCATAAGATGCCTCCTTATACCCAGAGGAGGGAAACATCTTTATCTCTGAAAACAGGGACACCAAAAGGAATCTGAACAAAGAGGCCTTGTTGAGTCCCCCAGTTTATAACATTAGATCATTCACTTTGTTCCTCCAATAATATTTCTCCACATCTCCACTCTTCATCAAACCCAGCATTTAAACACTCCAATTGGAGCCAGGCATGGTAGCTCAAGCCTGTAATTCCAGCACTTTGGGAGGCCAAAGCAGGCAAATCACCTGAGGTCGGGAGTTCAAGACCAGCCTGACCAACGTGGAGAAAATTGTGTCTACTAAAAACACAAAATTAGTTGGACATGGTGGCACATGCCTGTAATCCAAGCTACTTGGGAGACTGAGGCAGGAGAATCGCTTGAATCCAGGAAGTGGAGGTTATAGTGAGCCGAAATCACTCCATGGCAATCCAGCCTGGGTAACAAGAGTGAAAGTCCATCTCAAAACAAAAACAAAAACAAAAATAAAACACATTTGGATTGGCTGGGCACGGTGGCTCACACATGTAATCCCAGCATTTTGGGAGGCCAAGGCAGGGGCCTACTTGATGTTAGGAGTTCAAGACCAGCCTCAGCAACTTGGTGAAACCCCATCTCTACTAAAAATACAAAAATTAGCCAGGCATGGTGGTGGGCGCCTGTAATCTCAGCTATTTCAAACCCAGCATAAAAACACTCAGATTGGCAGGGCACAGACGTTCATGTCTGTAATCCCAGCACTTTGGGAGGCTGAGGCAGGCGGATCACTTGAGGTCAAGAGTTCGAGACCAGCCTGACCAACATGATGAAACCCTGTTTCTACTAAAAATACAAAAAGATAGTTGGGTGTAGTGGCTGGCAACTGTAATCCCAGCTACTCGGGAGGCTGAGGCAGGAGAATCGCTTGAACGCAGGAGGAGGCAGAGGTTGCAGTGAGATGAAATTGCACCACTGCACTCCAGCCAGGGTGACAGAGCAAAACTCCATCTAAAAAAAAAAAAAAGAAGAAGAAGAAATAAACCTAAATCTTCATGGTGGTTATTTCTCAAATATGAGATTACGGATGTATTTTTTTAAAACTACCTTGAATATTTTTCAATATCGTTATTAGGAGGGCTTTTTACAAACTAACTTGGTGAGCCGTTTCCCCCATGTAATTTTGCACATGTAAGCCTTCCATATGTATATTGCCCATCAGCTGTAACTTCCAAACAAAACTGTGTATGGAAACAATTTAATTAATTAAGAAGAATATATTATGCCAACATTCACTGAGTTATTTGTGTTACCCAGATTATTTTTATTTTTCTCATAGTTTGAAAAATTAAAATCCTTTCAATTTTTAGAAACAACTCACAGGAGATTTCAGAATATAAATTTGGTTTGACTTTTTTGTTTCAGGGATGAGTAAAAGCTGCTCAGTTAATGAGAGGGCTGTGTGAAACAGGTGACTCTCAAATGAAAGCCATTCAGGGATTAAATGGAGTTAGAGGGATTCCTAGAAAGACCAACTTTATGGGATTCACAACATTCTCTCTTTCTCTAGTTTTCTTCTGAAACTTCCTAACTGCACCCCTGATAGGTACCTACTTAATGTGCAAATATATTTGCATAATGTACATATTTAATGTGCAACTATTTTTTTTTTACAATATAATGGGAACTCTAAGACAAATCTGTAAGTATTGAAGAGTAGTGGAATATGGCCACCTCAAATATGCCAATTTGGCACAAGGGCTATTTTGAGCTAAAGACCCTTTAAAAACAGCAAGTGCAAGAAAGGTACTCTGACCTTTCCTTTTTCTTCCTAAAAAGAGGAAATAAAATTCCCATACGGAAGATGTCCTCCCTATTCCAGAAGGAGAATAACATTTTTATCAGAGAGATGGGGAGTTAAGGCTGAGAAAAGTCTGTACAAACCTTATCAAATTCAATCTTACCTTCCTTGTTACTTTTCCACCATGAATTGCCCTAGCCGAAGCCTTTTTGTCTGGTCACACTTTCAGAATTTTTTTTTTGTTTTTGAGATGGAGTTTCACTCTTGTTGCCCAGTCTGGAGTGCCATGACACAATCTCAGCTCATGGCAACCTCCACCTCCTCGGTACAAGCAATTCTCCTGCCTCAGCCTCCCAAGTAGCTGGGATTACAAGCATGCGCCACCACGCCCAGCTAATTTTTTATTTTTAGTCCAGACGGTGTTTCTCCATGTTGGTCAGTCTGGTCTTGATCTCCTGACTTCAGGTGATCCACCCACCTCAGCTTCCCAAAGTGCTGGGATTACAGGCGTGAGCCACCACGCCCGGCCACATTTTCCGAATTTACTGCCCTTTGTCCAATTCAGTAAATAAGCATTCAACTCTGCTGCTTTTGGTATTCACTTCTATGTGAGAATTTTCATGTCATGTAAAGTTTATATTAAATAAATTTGTATGCTTTTCTCTTGCTAATCTTTTGTTACAGGGGCCCCAGCTGGAAATTTAGGAGGGTAAAAGGGAAAGAATGTTTTTCTTCCCTTACAGTATCCCTCACTACCTCCTCTTCCTTCACTTCCTTCTTAACCAGGACACTCCCCCAAATCCTACCCTTAGTTCTCTTCTCTCACTACATGTTCCCTGTGCTGGTGCTTCTCAGAACCTAGTCCTTAGACCAATGGCATCAGCATCACCTGGGAACTTGTTAGACATGCAAATTACTGAGCCCTAATCAGACTGAATCAGAAACTGAAGGGTGGCAGGGCTGCAACATGTTTTAACAGGCCCTCAGAAGATTCCTACACATGCTAAAATGTGCAAAACCAAAACCACAGCCTTCATGCAATCCCCTCCACCTACAAGACTTCAGTCCTTATAGGCTTGCAACTACTCAGACCTATATTTCTGGCTCTGACCAATTTTGTGAGTTTCAGACCTAATTTCCCATGTCTGCTAAGTCTCCCTATCTGAATACCCCCAGCGTAACTCAAAGTTAAAGTGATACACTTCCATCTTCCTACAAAACTCCCTGGCCGGGGGCAGTGGCTCACGCCTGTAATCCAAGCACTTTGGGAGGCCGAGGTGGGTGGATCACCTGAGGTCAGGAGTTCAAGACCAGCCTGGCCATCATGGTGAAACCCCATCTTTAAAAAAGAAAAAAATAATTTTTTTGTTATAAAATCTAAAAAAAAAAAAAAAAACTCCCTGAGCGACCTCTACACTACAATCTGTCCCTTTTCCTACCTTCGCTTCTCGGTTAACAACACCCAACACCCACCAGGTCTAGTAGCCTAGAAATCTTAGAAATTTATTTATTTATTTATTTATTTATTTATTTTGGAGATGGAGTCTGTAGCTCTATCGCCCAGGCTGGAGTGTGGTGGCCCGATCTCGGCTCACTGCAATCTCCACCTTCTGGGGTTCAAGCTATTCTCCTGTCTCAGCCTCCCAAGTAGCTGGGATTACAGGTGCGTGCCACCACATCTAGCTAACTTTTGTATTTTTAATAGAGATGGGGTTTCACCATGTTGGCCAGGCTGGTCTCAAACTCCTGACCTCAAGCAATCCACCCGCCTTGGCCTTCCAAAGTGCTGGGATTACAGGCATGAGCCACCACCTTCGGTGAAATCTTAGGAATTGTCTGTTTTAATTGTCTTATTCTCTTACTGGCCCCCTCTGGTCACCAAGTTCTGATTCTACCTTAGGGTCATCTCTTTATGCCCTACTCTCCTTCCTTCTTTCACTGTCTATACTGCAGATTATCAGTAACCGGCCTCTTCACCTCCAGGTGATCCAAACACAAAAGCATCCATCGCACTCCTGCTGCACAAAACCCATGAGAAGGGGGGACACTGGTGGAGAGACTGTGTTGAATATCAGTACAAATTTCATGCTGAGAGTTTTTAAAAATTATTTTCCAGAGGCCTGAGTCTCTGTGAATCTGTTGCCCACAAGTATTATTATTTTTCAAAGCATCAGTCTTGTCCTGTTAAATCTCTTCTCAAAAACTTTCAAAATTTCCCATTGTCTATAAACAGTTCCAAATCTTTAATACGACAATAAGTTGTTAATCCCCTGCCTCTTGCCATGATGTGGTGGTCTCAGTCCACACTTTGACTCACACTATTCCTTGCACTGGACTTGGCCTCCCGTTTCCACCCTTCTTTCTTTATCATTTCACTTGCTACCCTTTAAAGAACTCAAATGCTGCCTGCCTACCAGAACTCGTAAATCGGTCCTCTTTGTGCTGCCTATGGCAACGTCTTTAACCTCTATGAGAGTTTCATTTCTTCCAGGCTTACAGTATTTATTTATTTATTTATGTATTTATGAGATGGAGTCTTGCTCTGTCACCCAGGCTGGAGTGCAGTGGTGATATCACAGCTCACTGCAACCTCCGCCTCCCGGATTCAAGCAATTCTCCTGCCTCAGCCTCTGGAGTAGCTGGGATTACAGGCGCCGGTCACCATGCCAAGCTAATTTTTGTATTTTTAGTAGAGATGGGGTTTCACCATATTAGCCAGGACGGTCTCAATCTCCTGACCTCATAATCCACCGCCTCGGCCTCCCAAAGTGGTGGGATTACAGATGGAGCCACCGCGCCATCTGTTGTTAGTTATTTATATCTTACAATATCTGGATAGAAGATCCTTCCTTAAGAGCGTGACTAGGACTGTGATTCATTTTTGTCTCTTACACCAATTAGCAGAGTAAAGATTTATGGCTGGGCATGGTGGCTCAAGCCTATAATACCAACACTTTGGGAGGCTGAGGCAGAAGAATCGCTTGAACCTGGGAGGTGGAGGTTACAGTGAGCCGAGATCGTGCCACTGCACTCCAGCCTGGGTGACACAGTGAGACTGTCTGAAAAAGAAAAAAATATATGTATCTACTTAGGTAGATAAAGATTTACTGGGTGGATACCTATGGAGTGGAAATATATATTGTATCTATTACCATATAAGGGCTGGGCTAATGTAGCCTAACTGTCTTGGCACAAGTTGAACACATGAAAGTGTCTCTTCATTTACTTAGAGCAACATCTCTTAAATCTGGCTACCTAATTAATGGGAGAGATTTTCGCCCAAAAAAGTGGATTCCCAAAATATTACCTAGGTAAAAACACAGGAAAGTAGTAAGGGTGATAAACTTTTTTTTTTTTTAAGACGGGGTTTCACCATGTTGGTCAGGCTGGTCTTGAACTCCCGACCTCAGGTGATCCGCCTGCCTTGGCCTCCAAAGTGCTTAGATTATAGGCATGAGCCACTGCACCCGGCCTTAGGGTGATAATCTTTTAGGAAAGAGACTAGGCGTAGGTGGGAGGAGAGAAGCTTTTACTTTTTACTTTGTTTTATACCTTCAATGCTATGTGAATTTTCCAAACACATGCGTGTTTTTTGCCTTTTTTTTTCTTATGTTAGTATGGGTTATCTGGATAGAGGAAATATGGGCCAATTTTGTGTTCTTGTTTATATTTTTCTGTGTTTTTAAAACTAATGATAAAACGAGGCCTCACTCCATGATCCAGGCTGGAGTTCACTGGCGTGATCACGGCTCACCATAGCCTCAGTTTCTCGGGCTCAGGTGATCCTCCCACCTCAGCCACTTCAGTAGCTGGGACTATAGGCATCCACCACCACGCCTGGCTAACATTTGTATTTTTTGTAGAGACGGGGATTCACCATGTTGCCCAGGCTGGTTTTGAACCCCTGGGTTCAAGCGATCCACTCACCTGGACCACCTAAAGTGTTGGGATTTCAGGCATGAGTCACCACAGCCGACCACACTTTAAAAATTAATAAAACTAAATTAAAATACAGATCCTAGGCCCTCACTCTGGAGGTTCTCAGTTGGTACGTCTAGAATGAGCATCTGTATGTCTTTTCAAAGCTTTCACATAATTCTTGTTCAGCCTGAGAACACATGCTCCCCAGTACTATCACCTCCTACCCCTTAGCGGGAGGTGAAATGGAGCGGCTTATTAATTTACAAATGTAGCAGAAGAAGAAAGCAACTGCACCAACAGCTAATAAGATGGACTTGAAGGCACACCTGCTTACAAAAACCATCCTACTGGCAGTTTCGGAGACTCAACAGCAAGGCCCTCACATATTTCTTCTCTAAGTAACGCTGTACTAGTTAATAAGGCTCTTTGCCTTTAGTACCTTCTTTTCCCTTCAGACTATTTCTTGATATTCATTTAAGCCAGATTTCAGGAGAATAAAATAGTGACTGGCCAAAAGGGGATGGTTATCCAGTTGTGTTTTTTCCCAGGTGTCCCAAGTGAGTCTCCAATGAGGAATGGTTGAGTTGGGGCTCACAGGGTTCAGGATACACCACTCCAAAATGAGACACTGATAGGGTTTGGCTGTGTTCCCCACCCAAATCTCATCTTGAGTTGTAGCTCCCATAATTCCCACATGTTGTGAGATGGATCTGGTGGGAGATAATTGAATCATGAGGGCAGTTTCTCCCATACTGTTCTCATAGTAGTGAATAAGTTTCATGAGATTGGATGGTTTTATAAAGGGAAACCCCTTTCACTTGGTTCTCATTCGCTCTTGTCTGCCACCATGTAAGACGCAGCTTTTGCCTTCCGCCATGAATGTGAGGCCTCCTCAGCCACGAGGAACTGTGGTGTGAGTTCATTAAACCTCTTTTTCTTTATAAATTACCAAGTCACGGATATGTCTTTATCAGCAGCATTAAAATGGACTAATATAGCACCTTGGCACACTGAATATCTGAGGCTGAAGGGATCTGAGAAGCAGCATGTGCAAGAAGGATTTTCTGACCACCTCCTGAAGCAGCTCATAAGAGCCCCATCTGAAAGATGCCCACTCTGTACCCAGGGGAAAGGGGTTCTTTATCTCTGAAGACAGAACATCAAGAGGAATCTGAACAAACAAGCCTTGTTAAGTTTCCCCTAGCGTATTTCCATTAGATCATGCCCTTTGTCCTGTTAGACCCTCCACACCTCATCAAACTCAGCATAAAAACATTCAGTTCTAATTACTTCTTCAGGTATTCCTTTCCTTACAAACGATTCTATGTCACAAAACTTTGCATTAAATGAACGTGTATGCTTTTCTTTCGTTAATCTATCTTTTGTTACAGGATCCCCAGCCACAAACTCAAAATGGAAAAAGGAAGAGACCTTTTCTCTGCCCCACAGTGCTCTCCGCATTGTCACTACTTCCTGGCAAAACCCCCTGTGCCTCACACCCAAGGCTGAGTTACGGAAGACTGTGTTTGCCATACTGAGAAGTTGGGACTGTATTCATAAATAAGGTCGTTTTCAAAGTGCAGTCGCAAGACTATCACCATTAGTGTGGGTCTGGGAAGTTAGAAACGCGGTTCTTGGCCTCCACCCTCGGTCTACCTAATCGTAAAATCTAGGGATGGCACTCGGAAATCTGATTTAATGGCCAGGCACGGTGGCTCACGCCTGTAATCCAGCACTTTGGGAGGCCGAGGGGAGCGGATCACGAGGTCAAGAGATCGAGACGATCCTGGCCAACACGGTGAAACCCCATCTCTACTAAAACTACAAAAAAATTAGCCAGGAGTGGTAGCACATGCCTGTGGTCCCAGCTACTCAGGAGCCTGAGGCGGGAGAATAACTTAAACCCAGGAGGCAGAGGTTGCAGTGAGCCAAGATTGCGCCACTGCACTCCAGCCTGGTGACAGAGCAAGACTCCGTCTAAAAAAAAAAAATCTGTTTTAACAAGCCCGCCAGGTGATTCTAATGCACATTAACTTTTTTTTTTTTTTTTTTTTTTTTTTTTTGCGACAGAGTCTTGCTCTGTCACCCAGGCTGGAGTGCACTGGTGCAATCTCGGCTCACTGCAACCTCCGCCTCCCAGGTTCAAGAGATTCTCCCGCCTCAGCCTCCCAAGTAGCTGAGATTACAGATGGACGTGAACATGCATGGTTAATTTTCGTATTTGTAGTGGAGACGGGATTTCACCATGTTGGTCAGGCTGGTCTTGATCGCCTGACCTCAGGTGATCCACCCACCTTGGCCTCCCAAAGTGCTGGGATTACAGACAGGTGCCACCACACCTAGCCTAATGCACATAAATCTGAAAACCACTACTGAAATGTAAAGGTAGTGAACGGTGGTTTAAAACAAAACAATGAGGGTTGGGCATGGTGGTTCACACCTGTAATCCCAGCACTTTCGGAGGCTGAGGCAGGTGGATCACCTGAGGTCGAGAGTTCAAGACCAGCCCAACCAACATGGAGAATGCTGTCTCTACAAAAAACACAAAATTAGTCGGGCGTGGTGGCCCATGTCTGTAATCCCAGCTACTGGGGAGGCTGAGGAAGGAGAATCGCTTGAACCCGGGAAGCGGAGACCGCTGTGAGCCAAGATCGCGCCATTGCACATTCTAGCCTGGGCAACAAGTGTAAAATTCCATCTCAAAAAAATAATAATAAATAATAATAATTTTGGAATGCAAATAAAATTTTTGGCTGGCAATATAAATTTGAGTCATCAGCATAAAGTGATCTCTGAGAATACAAAGAATGAGTTTTTTTTTAAGAGTAAAAATAACTTTGGAAAACACCATTTAAAGGATAAGTAGAAAAAAGGTATTCTCTCCTGCTACAGGAGAAAATAAAATTACAACATATAATGAAAAAGACAGCCAGGTGCGGTAGCTCATGCCTGTAGTCCTACCATTTTGGGAGGCCTCAGCGGGCAGATTGCTTGAGCCCCAGGAGTTTGAGTCCAGCCTGGGCAACAGAGTGAAACCCCATCTCTACAAAAATTAACTGGGCATGGTGGTATTCACCTGTAGTCCCAGCTACTTGGGAGGCTGAGATGGAAGATCTCTTGAGCCCAGGAGGCGGAGGGTTGTAGTGAGCCGAGATAGCACCACTGCACTCCAGCCTGGGTGACAGAGTGAGACCTTGTCTCAAAAAAATAAGAAAAAGACAACTCCAAGAAAGCATGAAAAATAGTACCAAATGCTTCTGAGTTTAGTTGGGGATGAGGACTGAAATGTATTTGCCTATTGATTATGAAGTAATATCAGTGTAGACATAAAGGACACTACATAAAGTGAAACACTCCCACATGCTCACATGACCTCCCATTAAACAAACCTTGCCTATCAACTTTGTCTTCCTATATTTCTTCTTCTTTTCCCTCTCCCCTGTCTCCTTCTCCCTTTGTTTTTTCCTTCACCTGCCTTTCTGGGCATACACGTTTGTTCCTCTGATTTCTTTCAGTAAAAGGCAAGGGGAGGTATTTCAGACTTGGGAGGGGTTGAAAGAGATGGGAAAAGGTATCTCTGTAACAGGAAGATTTGATTGCCTGAAATAGAAATCCTAGACTTTTTGAGGAAATTGAGTCCTTTTTAAGTTTAAAAATGAGTTGCTCTTGGTATCTGCTAAATTAAGATAATAACAATGGCCAAAAATACTATACATAAATATTTAATTTTTAACAACAGTAGCTACATATTCATAACATATATTCAGAGAGATAACATTGTCTATAAATATTATTTGCCTGCTTCCCATTCGCTTTCCCCATAGGCAAAGCCTGGAGGGCTAGACTATTGTCTGCTCCATGTTTTATTTTATTTGAGACAGGGTCTCACTCTGATACCCAATGCCAGGCTGGAGTGCAGTGGCATGATCTTGACTCACTGAAACCTGGACCTCTGGAGCTCAAGCAATTCTCCTGCTTCAACCTCCCGAGTAACTGGGACTACAGACACGTGCCACTACACTGGGCTAATTTTTGTATTTTTAGTAGAGATGGGGTTTCACCAGGTTGCCCAGGCTGGTCTCAAACTCCTGACCCCAAGTGATCTGCCCACCTCAGCCTCCCAAAGTGCTAGGATTATAAGTGTGAGCCACTGCGCCCGGTGGAACATACTGTCTGCACCACATTTTAGAAGTAAAATTAAATTTAGCATTTTGATTCATACTCTCTTGAATTGCTCTTCAATTATTTTATTATAAATTTGATACCAAAGTAGGTCTTAAGAAATACCTGGAGAATTCAATTCAAGGATTCAATTTTGTTTGGAATATCCCTTTAGTTTCTAGTTTTGTGGTAAAAAGAGATGGTGCTTTACATCGTAAGATATTCAAAATATATGAGCGATCCTATATAATTATATTAAAATTACATTGCATAATTATACTTTTAAAATCTGTGCCTGGCACAGGTAAGTGACTGAATGGATATTTTTCTGGTGTTTTGTACTGAGTGACGGTTTGTGCTGTGGAAATGTGTGTTGTTTGTTTCCTGCTCAGCATCCACTCCCTCTTCTGATAAAGACATCTGGATCAGGTGGGCTAACTCAATTCCTGCCTTGGATGTGGGAAAGGAACAATCTAGCCTGATCCCCCCAAGGTACCACCGCTCCTCAGGCCATGATGATTGGTTTAGAGATACACAGAAGTTGCAAATGACTCTGATAAGATTACAGTATGGGTTCAAACTGTGAGGTAAAGGGAATTATCTTTTTTCTTTCCTTTTTTAAGATGGGGTTTCACCATGATGGGCAGGCTGGTCTTTAACTCCTGACCTCAGGTGATCCGCCCACCTCAGCGTCCCAAAGTGGTAGGATTACAGGCGTGAGCCACCGCGCCCAGCCAGAGAATTATCTTTTCTGCTGGATTTGAGGGTAGAGGGATATAAGCTTTGGGCTACTGAGCGCCACCTTGAGGAGAAAGCCTTTCAGAAAGTGAAGTCAAGACCCAGAGTAGAAAGTCAAAAAATTAAAGGAGATTAAGTACAGATAATACCATTTGACCCTCAGGATCCAGCAATTTCTGAAGGCAGAAATACCCTGGACTTTTCAATTACATAATCCAGTATGAGCTGAATCTTTCTCACTTGTAATTAAAGGATTTCTAACAAAAGAGTTAACTTTTGTAAATTTTTTTTGTGGTGGCAAAATAGTCTGCTTTACAAAAGGCAAATTTCAAATTGCAATTTCAAAATGCATTCATTTATGCAACAAATATTAAGCACCTACAATGTGCTGGTATATCACATTGTGTCAGTCACACTGAGAGTAAGTTAACTAGGATTCGCTGCATGGTGTTCTCAACCTCAGCACTATTAGCATTTTAGGTAAGGTAATTCTTAGTTGTTGAGGATAATTCCACGTGTGGCCTCTGGTCAATATACGCCAGTACAGCCCCCAGTCACTGTTACTGGGACAACTAAAAAATGTCACAAATTTTCAGAAGTTCCTCTAGGGGGCAGTACGATGCTGAAGTAGAACAGCGAAGTTGGGGAAAGACAGACCATGGCAACACAGAATTAAGGATTTTAGAGCTCTCAGACATATACTATCTACAAGACGCATCAGAAGTCCTGATCAGGAATTTTTTTAAAAGGGGGAGAAAGTTGTTCCACAAGGCAGAATTCAGTGGTATGTAGTATTAGAAAGTAAAAGGCAAAAGGGTTTTTGTTTTGTTTTGTTTTTTTGAGGCAGAGTCTTGCTCTGTCGCCCAGGCTGGAGTGCAGTGGCGTGATCTCGGCTCACTAGCACCTCCACCTCCTGGATTCAAACGATTCTCCTGCCTCAGCCTCCCAAGTGGCTGGGACTACAGGCACCTGCCACCACACTCAGCTAATTTTTGTATTTTTGGTAGGGACAGGGTTTCGCCATGTTGTCCAGGCTGGTCTCGAACTCCTGACCTCGTGATCCACCAGCCTCAGCCTCCCAAAGTCCTGGGATTACAGGTGTGAGCCACTGCGCCCGGCTGCAAGCAAGGGTTTTAATGAATTTAGAAGAGCTGAGTAGAAAGAAATGTTACAAAATACCACATGATGAAGGACAAACAGAATGCTTGAGGCCACCTATAGCCAGAAGTGAGCTAAAACAGCTAATGGTAAAATAGAGCTTCTGTACTACAGATTCAAAAGGGGACATCCTCCCTGTCAACAAGGCAAGGTCATAAAAAAAAGGGGGGGTAGGATGGCCAGGCGCAGGGGCTCAAGGCTGTAATCTCAGCACTTCGGGAGGCCTAGGCAGGTAGATCAGGAGGTCAGAAGTTTGAGACCAGTCTGGCCAAGATGGCGAAACCCCGTCTCTACTAAAAATACAAAAACTAGCCTGGCGCAGTGGCAGGCACCTGTAATCCCAGCTACTTGGGAGGCTGAGGCAGGAGAATTGCTGTAACCTGGGAGGCAGAGGTTGCAGTGAGCCAAGATTGTGCCTCTGCACTCTAGCCTGGGTGACAGAGCAAGACTCCATCTCAAAAAAAAAAAAAAAAGTTGGTGAGCGGGGGGCACGAGTGTGGTGGCTCACTCCTGTAATCCCAGCACTTTGGGAGGCCAAGGCAAGGGGATTACCTGAGATCGAGAGTAACACGGAGAAACCCCATCTCTACTAAGAATACAAAAATTAGCCGGGCGCGATGGTGCATGCCTATAATCCCAGTTACTCGGGAGGCTGAGGTGGGGGAATTGCTTGAACCTGGGAGGTGGAGGTTACAGTGAGCGGAGATCACCCCATTGCACTCCAGCCTGGGCAACAAGAGCAAAAAAAATCCATCTCAAAAAAAAAAAAGGAGGGGTGGGGGAGATGAGGAAGAGAACTGTTCAGACTAAAAGAGACCTAAGATAATAACCAAAAGCAATGTGGGACTTTGCTTAGATCTTGATTTGAACAACTTAGCTGTAAAGATATTTCAGGGACAATTGGAGATGTTTAAACACAGACTAGATTTTAGATGATATTAAGAAATTGTCAGTTTTATTTGATGTAGTTACATAGAAAAATGTTCATGTTTTTTGAGAGGTATAGTTAAATATTCAACATGAACAATTATATCAAGTTGCTTAATATCTCAGTACCTCAATGTCATCAGTAGAGATAACAATTACTTCATACATTGTTAAGAAGATTGAGTTAATATGTATGAAGTGCTTAAAAGAATGCCTGGCATATATTAAGTTATGTGCTTAATAAATTCTTGATTTAAAAAAAGACAGTCTACAGAAGGAGCAGTGTTGTTAAGTAAAAAATAAAATAAAAAAAACACAATCACTCTTTTTGAAAGGAAAAAGCAAATTTCTCATGAGACACCTTAAAACAATGACTTTAAACCATGATTACACGTTGAAACAACGTGGGCCTTGGAGAGTGTTTTAAAATTATGATATGGCCCCACTCTAGAGGAATTAAATCAGAACCTTTGGGAATGGAAACTTAAGAAGTGGTTTTGGTTTTTCTGTTTTTGCTTTTGTTTTTTGTTTTTGAGACAGAGTCTTGCTCTGTCGCCAGGGTGGAGTACAGTGGCACGATCTCTGCTCATTGCAAGCTCTCCTTCCTGAGTTCAAGCGATTCTCCTGCCTCAGCCTCCTGAGTAGCTGGGACTACAGGCGCCCACCACCGCATCTGGCAATTTTTTTTTTTTAGATGGGGTTTCACCATGTTGGCCAGGCTGGTCTCGAACTCCTGACGTTAGGTGATCCACCCACCTTGACCTCCCAAAGTGCTGGGATTATAGGCGTGAGCCACTATGCCTGGCCTAATTTTTTTGTATTTTTAGTAGAGACGGGGTTTTACCATGTTGATCAGGCTGGTCTTGAACTCCTCGCCTCAAGTGATCCACCCGCCTTGGCCTCCCAAGTGCTGATATTATAGGTGTGAGCCACCACGCCCAGCTTGATGAGTTCAGGAGTTTTTAAAGCTGCCCAGATAAGTCCTATGATCATCCAAGTGGAGAACCACTGCCCAAAACCTTACTCTTTATTCATGTGTGGATGTGGGCTTCCCCATGCTGTCTGGGTGGTACCCTATTATGTTTCTTATAGCACCCTGCAGTTCAGGACTAATACTGACTTCAGTCAAGAGATTTTTTTTAATAGTTCTGATCCTAGATCTCAGCATTTTGTTACCCTTTCTTTTACCCATTCTTTCTCACTTTCTGATCCAGTTCTGCAACCTGAGTTAAGCTGAATGGACATCAACACCCAGATTTTACAAGAAGAAAGTAGCCTATACATAAAGATATAGATTTATATACAAAAAAAATCTTAATAACTAAGGTTTCTGATCCAGATAAACTCAGTATCATGATTTAAATGATTTTTTTTCTTTGAGATGGAGTCTGGCTCTGTTGCCCAGGCTGGAGGGCAGTGGAGTAAGATCAGCTCACCAAGACCTCCACCTCCTGGGTTCAAATGATTCTCCTGCCTCAGCCACCCAGGTAGCCAGGATTACAGGTGCACACTACTATGCCTGGCTAATTGTTGAATTTTTAGTAGAGATGGGGTTTCACCATGTTGGCCAGGCTGATCCGCCCACCTTGGACTCCCAAAGTGTTGGGATTACAGGCGTGAGCCACTGCACCCAGCCGATTTAAATGATTTATTATCACCCCATTTACAGACATGGCTCAAAGATATTAAGGTCCAAGTTCACAGAGCTCATAAACAATGTTAGCAAATTCTAATCACAGGCCTTCTGACTCAAGTGCACTTTTCACCACAGTTTGCCTCTGATCAGTGCTTAAAGAATAGAATGTTGGTAACTATATATGGGATAAATTCAGCCAGCAAGTCTTAAACTACAAATTCCTGAGCCCCATTAAAGATCTAGAAAATGGTAATCTCAGAGAATTGGCCCAGGAGTCACTCCAGTTGATTCTGTTCCTTTAGGAAAAACTAAGTTAGACTTGTAGGTTCTCTGTAGAAGGTCAGAAAGCAAAATACGGCCAGGCGCAGTGGCTCTGCCTGTCATCTCAGCACTTTGAGAGGCCAAGGTGGGCAGATCACCTGAGGTCAGGAGTTCGAGACCAGCCTGGCCAACACGGAGAAACCCCATTTCTACTAAAAATACAAAATTAGCTGGGTGTGGTGGCACATGCCTGTAATCCCAGCTACTTGGGAAGCTGAGGGAGGAGAATTGCTTAAACCTGGGAGATGGAGGTTGCAGCGAGCCAAGATCACGCCATTGCACTCCAGTCTGGGCAACAAGAGTGAAAACTCCGTCTCAAAATAAAAAAATTAAAAATAGGCCGTCAAGGCCGGGCGTGGTGGCTCACACCTGTAATCCAAGCACTTTGGAGGCCAAGGCGGGCGGATCACCTGAGGTCGGGAGTTCAAGACCAGCCAGACCAACATGGTGAAACCCCGACTTAAAAAAAAAAAAAAGGCCATCGCTCTCCAACGCCAGCGCCACCTCTCGCTCGCCGAGCTCCAGCCGAAGGAGAAGGGGGGGTAAGTAAGGAGGTCTGTATACCATGGCTCATACAAAACAGACTGCCTAAAATCTACCGGTGGTAAAGCACCCAGGAAGCAACTGGCTACAAAAGTCGCTTGCAAGAGTGTGCCCTCTACTGGAGGGGTGAAGAAACCTCATCATCACAGGCCTGGTACTGTGGCACTCCGTGAAATTAGAAGTTATCAGAAGTCCACTGAACTGCTGATTCGTAAACTCCCCTTCCAGCGTCTGGTGGGAGAAATTGCTCAGGACTTTAAAACAGATCTGCGCTTTCAGAGCACAGCTGTTGGTGCTTTGCAGGAGGCAGGTGAGGCCTATCTGGCCTTTTTGAAGACATGAACCTGTGGGCTATCCATGCCAAACATGTAACAATTATGCCAAGACATCCAGCTAGCACGCCGCATACGTGGAGAACGTGCTTAAGATCCACTATGATGAAAAACATTTCATTCTCAAAAAAAAAAAAAATTATCTTCTTCCTGTTATTTATAGTTCTGAATGTTAGATAATTTTTTTTCTTCCATGGGGTCAAAAGGTACCTAAGTATATGATTGTGAGTGGAAAAATAGGGGACAGAAATCAGGTATTGGCAGTTTTTCCATTTTCATTTATGTGTGAATTTTTAATATAAATGTAGAGACGTAAAGCATTAATGTAAGTTAAAATGTTTCAGTGAACAAGTTTTCAGCTTTATAATAATTATAAATAAACATGTTAAATTTTTCTGGGCAATGCCAGTATTTGGATTTTTTTTTTAAACATGTAAATTTCTTATTGATGGCAAAAAAAAAAATTAAAACATAACTTTTCGGCTGGGCGTGGTGGCTCACACCTGTAATCCAAGCACTTTGGAGGCCAAGGCGGGCGGATCACCTGAGGTCGGGAGTTCAAGACCAGCCTGACCAACATGGTGAAACCCCATCTTTATTAAAAATAATAATAATAACTTTTCAAGAAGACCAGTTACAAAATAAAAGGGAAAGGCAATAAGCAGTATAAATACAGAACCATCAGAACAGAAGGAGAGATAGATTAGGGAATAGAAAAGAGGCCAATGGGAAGGAAGAACGGTGGAAGGAAAAATAATCATGAAACCCAAAAGGAACATATATGGGAATCATGTTAAACTTTAAGTGTGAGTGAGAGATCCAAGGAGAGATACAGGACAACCAGGTACCGTTCCCAAAAAGCCTATGGAAATGCTATATATGGACCTTGGAAGAAATGTACTTAGAAACATAGATTTTTGAATATTCTGTATAAAAATAGTGAATAAAACACTGGTAATAAAAGAGATCAGTAAATGCAAGAGTGTTGAGCATAAAAAATCAAATTTTGGCCAGGTGCAGTGGCTCACAACTGTAATCCCAGGACTTACTTTTGGAGGCTAAGGAGGGCAGATCACCTGAGGTCAGGAGTTCAAGAGCAGCCTGGCCAACATGGTGAAACCCCATCTCTACTAAAAATGCAAAAATTAGCTGGGCGTGGTGGCACGTGCCTATAGTCCCAGCTACTCTGGGAGGCTGAGGCAAGAGAATTGTTTGAACCCAGGAGGCAGAGGTTGCAGTGAGCTAAGATCATGTCACTGCACTCCAGTCTGGGCAAGAGAATGAGATTCTGTCTCAAAAAAAGAGAGAAGAAAAGAGGTGGGGCACGGTGGCTCAAGCCTATAATCCCAGCACTTTGGGAGGCTAAGGTGGATGGATCACCTGAGGTCAGGAGTTCGAGACCAGCCTGGCCAACATAGTGAAACCCTGTCTCTACTAAAAATACAAAAATTAGCTGAGTATGGTGGCACATGCCTGTAGTCCCAGCAACTCGGGAAGCTGAGGCAGGAAAATGGCTTGAACCCAGGAGGTAGAGGTTGCGATGAGCAGAGTCCATGCTCCTGCACTCCAGCATGGGCAACAGAATAAGATTCCCTCTAAAAAAAAAAAAAAGAAAGAAAGAAAAAAAAATTAGCCAGGTGTGGTGGCTCATGCCTACAGTTGCAGCTACTCAGGAGGCTGGGGTGAGAGAATCACCTGGGCCTGAGGGGGGTCAAGGCTATGGTGAGCCATGACTGTACTCCAGCCTAGGTGACAGAATGAGACCCTGTCTCAAAAAAAAAAAAAAAAAAAAGAAAGAAACTGAGCAGTTATATTATACTTTGTATCTCTATAATCAGATTTCTGAGACCGGGCAAATACCACTGCATTTACTAATCGTTTGAATACAGCAGGATCACCCTCCCAAGGGCAGTTATTTCCTAATTGTCTAAAATCTACAGATGAGGCCGGGTGCGGTGGCTTATGCCTGTAATCCAAGCACGTTGGAGGCCAAGGCGGGCGGATCACCTGAGGTCGGGAGTTCAAGACCAGCCTGACCAACGTGGTGAAACCCCGTCTTTATAAAAAAAAAAAAAAATCTACAGATGAAAGAAACTATGTAAACTATCACTCCAGTTTGTATGTTCTTGATGTCCTCTTGATTTGATAACCTTAGCTTCCTAGTTAAATTTCCATGGCATTCAGCTCCAAATTGTATTGGTTAAGACCTGAGGAATTACACCTGACTCTTTTTTTTTTTTTTAAGAGACGGGGTCTCGCTATGTTGCCCAGGCTGGAGTGCAGTGGCTATTCACAGGCACGATCCCACTACTGATCAGCACGGGAGTTTTGACCTGCTCTATCTCCGACCTGGGCCAGTTCACCCCTCCTTAGGCAACCTAGTGGTCCCCTGCTCCTGGGAGGTCACCATATTGATGCCAAACTTAGTGCAGACACCTGATGGGCATAGTGCACTACAGCCCAGAACTCCTGGACTCAAGGGATCCTCCCACCTCAGCCTGCCGAGTAGCTGGGACTACAGGCACGTGCCACCGTGCCCAGCTATTCCCCACTCTTATTTATTTTTTATTTTTGAGACACAGTCTGACTCTGTCGCCCAGGTTGGGGTGCAGTCGTGCCATCTTGGCTCATTGAAACCTCAGCCTCCCAGGTTCAAACAATTCTCCTGCCTCAACCTCCTGAGTAGCTAGGATTACAGATGCCAGCCACCACGCCCGGCTAATTTTTTTATTTGTAGTAGAGACGAGATTTCACCATGTTGGCCAGGCTGGTCTCAAACTCCTGACTGACCTCAGGTGATCCACCCGCCTCAGCCTCCTAAAGTGCTAGGATTACAGGCTTGAGCCACTGCGCCCCGCCCCTACTCCTGTTTCTTAAATTATTATTCATCACATGTTGTAACAATGTTTCTAGGAGTTATTACACTAATCCAAATTAGCACTTTCTTCCCATCATTTACAAGTTTAATTTTCCTCCAATGAAATGTTGACTATAGAATTCAACTATATGGGCCAGGCACGGAGGCTCACGCCTGTAATTCCAGCACTTTAGAAGGCCGAAGCGGGCGAATCACGAGGTGAAAAGATCGAGACGATCCTGACCAACACGGTGAAACCCCGTCTCTACTAAAAATACAAAAATTAGCTAGGTGTAGTGGCACACGCCTGTATTCCCAGCTACTCGGTAGGGTGAAGCAGGAGAATCACTTGACCCAAGGAGATGGGGGTTGCAGTGAGCTGAGATGGCGCCACTCCACTCCACCCTGGCGAGACTCCCTCTCACAAAAAAAAAAAAAAAAATTCAACTATATCAAGTAATAGCATTTTCCAAACGCAGGGTTTAACAATAAATTAGGCTGCGCGCAGTGGCTCACACCCGTAATCCCAGCACTTTGGAAGGCCAAGGCAGGCCGATCACGAGGTCAGGAGTTCGAGGAGACCTGCCTGACCAACATGGTGAAACCCGGTCTCTACTAAAAAAAAAAAAATACAAAAATTAGCCGGGCATGGTACATGCCTGTAGTCCCAACTACTCGGAAGGCTGAGGTAGGAGAATTACTTAAACCTGGGAGGTGGAGGATGCAGTGAGCCAATATTGCGCCAATGCATTCCAGCCTTAATGACAGAGCAAGACGCCGCTCAAAAAAAAAATTGCCACTAGAGGGCACCAGAAGCTCAGAAGCATAAACATAAAAATAGTTTTCACGAAACACATTAAAGTATTAAAAACAAAATAGAGTGCAAGTTATAGTGTCAAAAATATTTAGAGGCCGGGCGCAGTGGCTCATGCCCGTAATCCCAACGCTTTGGGAAGCCGAGGCGGATGGATCACCTGAGGTCTGGAGTTTAGAGACCAGCCTGGCTAACATGGTGAAACCGCGTCTCTACTAAAAATTAAAAAATTAGCCAGGCATGGTTGTGCAGGCCTGTAGTCCCAGCTACTCTGGAGGCTGAAGCTGGAGAATCTCTTGAACCTAGGAGGCGGAGGTTGCAGTGAGCCGAGATCATGCGACTGCACTACAGCCTAGGTGAGAGAGACTTTGTCTTAAAAAAAAAAAAAAAAAAAATTTAGAAAAGCTTTCACATGCATTTACATTTTCATTACTTTTTTTTTACTAATATTTTAAACTGATTTTTAAACATTGCCACTAAATGTTTCAACCCCCTCAAAAACGTAAAAAAATCAATAGAATCATATCATAAAGTCTTGTTGCAATTTTAAAATAGAGGTTACTGATTTACCAAATTACCTTGCTTTATTAAGAGTAGACATTTGAACTTACTAATTTTTCTTTAACATGTTTCCTTGCATCTATTTATGCTTCAATGATTTATTTAATCGAATATTAAGAAAACATTTGTTGTGGGCCAGGCACGGTGGCTCACACCTGTAATCCCAGCATTTTGGAAGGCTGAGGCAGGCAGATGGCCTGAGGTCAGGAGTTCGAGACCAGCCTGGCCAGCATGGTGAGGCCGTGTCTCTACTCAAATAATACAAACATTAGCCAGGTGTGGTGGCAGGCACCTGTAATCCCAGCTGTTTGGAAAGCTGAGGCAGAGGCAGGACAATTGCTTGTACCCGGGAGGTGGAAGTTGCAGTGAGCTGAGATTGCACCACTGCACTCCAGCCTGGGCAACAGAGCGAGACTCCATCTCAGAAAAAAAGAAAAAGAAAAAGAAAACATTTGTTTTAACTTGAATAATAAATTGAAATCCAAATAAATAGCCCTTTGAGGTCTGAGCTTTCAATGTGGCAAAACAGTGATTCACTGGGGCGTCTTAGATAAAGTCATATCCAAAATGTTGGAACTCTTCGTACCTGGGTGATTTACCTGAAATGTTCTTTCTCCATGCCCAGCAAATTCAAGACTCAACTCAGATGTTGGTATGGCTTTTCTAGCACCACATCACCTCCAGAAAAGTTAATTATTCCTTCTTTTTTTTTTTTTTTTTAAGATGGGGTTTCACCATGATGGCCAGGCTGGTCTTGAACTCCTGACCTCAGGTGATCCACCTACCTCGGCCTCCCAAAGTGCTAGGATTACAGGTGTGAGCCACCGAGCCCAGCGATTATTCCTTCTTCTGTGCTTCTCTGTATTCCTACAACACTTGGTGTAACTAATGCAGTCAACTGAATAGTTCTTAAGAACTTACTGGCCAAGTGCAGTGAGTCATGCCTGTAATCCCAGCACTATGAGAAGCTGATCATGAGGATCATGAGGTCAGGAGTTTGAGACCAGCCTGACCAACATGATGAAACCCCGTCTTTACTAAAAATACAAAAATTAGCCGGGCGTGGTGGCCTGCGCCTGTAGTCCCAGGTACTCGGGAGGCTGAGGCAGGAGAATTGCTTGAACCTGGAAGGCAGAGGTTGCAGTGAGCCAAGATCACACCACTGCACTCCAGCTACGGTGACATCGAGACTCCGTCTCAAAAAAAAAAAAAGAAAAAGAAACTTTCTATGCTATTCAGAACCTACTGGAGACTCAGTTCCTTCTTTCAAGGAGTTTATAGGAGAATAGAGTGACATGAGAAAAAACTGCAATTGTATGCAAAAATAGGAGTATGGTAACTGTAGAAGTATAGTAGAGGAAGATGACAAACATTGTGCTTGCATTTATTATTCAAAGAACTATTTCCAAGCACTGTCTTCGCACTTAACTTGGAAAATAACTTCATTTTATTTATTGAGCACCAACTCAGAACACTATATAAGACACCATGGAAACGCTTACAAAAGAAATGGTACAGTTTCTAATTCAAGATATTTCAAGCATACTGGGTAAATAAACTATGTATGCCCAAAATTTCAGTACATTATAAAAACAACATGCATTCAAATGTAATTAATTTACTATAAAAATTCACGTTTGCTTTGTAAAGAAGGAACACATGGCCGGCACGGTGGCTCAT
Source organism: Ateles fusciceps (assembly GCA_036589455.1). Lineage (NCBI taxonomy): Eukaryota > Metazoa > Chordata > Mammalia > Primates > Atelidae > Ateles > Ateles fusciceps. The sequence continues at coordinate 3,911,721 of JAZHEH010003128.1, forward strand.
GTCTGTAATCCCAGCACTTTGGGAGGCTGAGGCAGGCGGATCACAAGGTCAAGAGTTAGAGACCAGCCTGGCCAACGTGGTGAAACCCCATCTCTACTAAAAAAATACGAAAGTTAGCTGGGCAAAGTGGCGTATGCCTGTAATCCCAGCTGTTTGGAAGGCTGAGGCAGGAGAATTGCTTGAACCCGGGAGGTGGAGGTTGCAGTAAGCCAAGATGGTGCCACCACACTCCAACCTGGGTGACAGAGCAAGACTGTCTCAAAAAAAAAAAAAAAAAAAAAAGCAGAAGGAACACATAATAAACCCATTTAAAGGACTTTTAATTTAATATAACAGAAAATAAGAAGTCCCATTAAGTCTGGAGGAAAGAGCCCACCTTTAATAATATGGAATTTGAAAAAGATTTTTCTCCCAACTCTATACAGAATGGAACGTAATTGGGGTGGGCATGTGGGTGGGGGTGAAACCAGTCAGCCAGCCATTGATTTATGGCCTTGAAAGTACTGGTCAAGGAACTTGGAGAAGGGGTTAACTATAATCTTGTCAAAGTTACTCAAACACATTAAATCTCAGTTTCTACATTTATAAAACGAGAAACCCATATTAAGTGGTCTCTAAGGATCCTTCCAATCCCACTATGCTGTGATTTTTATAGTGTCAGCTACTGAAATGAAGTAGCTGAATATAAAAGACATTATAGCTACAGAATCAGTAGGACCTTGGTGATGATATGGAGAAGATGAAGGAAAGAGAAAAAATATATATATATGAATGTAGAAGCACTTTGAAAAGTACAAAGTCCTCTACAATGTATATAGCCATAATCATCATTATTAATCAAATATGTCCAAGTCTAGATGACAGGAGAATGCTGGTTGTGATCCCACTGAAGCAAATAAAATTAGAAAAGTAGAGGGTGAAGAGAAAATGGCATGCTTTTCACATGCTAATTTACTCACCCCCTCCTAACTCTCAACATTACTGAGATGGAATTTACCACCAAGGAACAGAGCAAAAAGGATGCTTATTTTCATGCAACTTCTGTCTTTATTCTTAGAGTCTGAAAACACTTCCTAGGAAGGTAAAGAAAATAGCTATTCAAATGTGGTAATTAGAAAGATTTGGGCCCAGCGTGGTAGCTCACGCCTATAATCCCAGCACTTTGGGAGGGTGAGGCAAGAGGATCCTTTGAAGCCAGGAGTTTGAGACCAGCCTGAGCAACAAAGCCAGACCCTGTCTCTACAAAAAATAAAATAAATTCGCCAGGCTCAGTGGTGTGTGCCTGTAATCCAAGCTACTTAGGAGGCTGAGGCAGGAGAATCACTTGAGCCCAGGAGTTTTAAGCTGCAGTGAGCTATGACTGTGCCCCTCCACTCTAATCTGGGTGACAGAGCAAGACCCTGTCTCTTAAAAAAAAAAAAGCTATCTTGTAAAGACTGTTCTGATAGTAGACCTAATCCATAGGTTTTTTTTTTTTAATGAAAATCAAAAATAGAAAAACTAATTAGGAAGAAATAACATTTAATCAGAGAGCAAAATATATTTAGGCTTGTATTTCAAATCTAAAAAGGACCATAGGAAGATAGGTCACCTATCTATAAAGGTCCTAAAAGATTTCTGGACTAGATAACTATGCTGCTATGTGGTTCGAAATTATCCCTAGAATCACCCTTACGGGCACAAGGTTGTTTATCCCCAGAGTGGCCTCTGCACACATCCACAGGTTCACTAATTAGGGTAAGGAAAAAAGAGCCAGTATTTCTAATAGCAGAGTTTGATGGAAAGGGGGTGACTCTGTGGAGGCATTACTTAGTATATGTCAAAGGATTTAGAGAATATTTGATTTAGAAAACATTTGCAGGGTGCGGTGACTCATGCCTGTAATCCCAGCACTTTGGGAGGTGGGCAGATCACAAGGTCAGGATTTCAGGACCAGCCTGACCAACAGGGTGAAACTCCATCTCTACTAAAAATACAAAAATTAGCTGTGCGTGGTGGCACACGCCTGTAATTCCCAGCTACTCAGGAGGCTGAGGCAGGAGAATCGCTTGAATCCAGGAGGTGGAGGTTGTAGTGAGCCACGATCACACCACTGCACTCCAACCTGGCAACACAGCAAGATTCCCTCTCAAAAAAAAAAAAAAAAAACAGAAATCGTTTCCTGATTGATGAAAAAATAACTCAGTTATGCTCATCTACTCCCGCTGAAAGGTTATGAGTGTATTATGAAGCACTTAATAAAAATAAAAAGGAAGAAATTGTAAAATTGACCATAGGAAAATAATTCCATTTTTCTAATTTAATGTTAGAATGTGTACGTGACTGAGAACAATAGACCTAAAAAATACATCTTTGAAGGATTACAACCCAAAATTAAGAAGACTTTTACATTTCTTTTCTCCTCTACATATACTACTTCTCAATCCATGACTACAAACACAAAAGCTTCACCCTAAAATCTCTCAGGCAAAGTGTAGAGAAGGATAAGATAGGACTCCATGTTTGGGTCCCCTTCCATGAACACTCCCTTCCTGGAAGCCATCTTTCTCTCTCCTGGATTTCCCCCTCCGGAATCCCCTTCCACATTCTCTCGTGAAAGCCTGTCTTCCCTCCTAAACTCCATTCCTCTATATTCCTTTCCAATCAGGAAGGAAGCTGCTATCCTCTCCTGGATTCCATCTTTCTGGATTCTCTCACTCAGTGTGAGAGTTAGCTGTTTCTTTCTCTCTCCTTCTCCTGTTTCACTCTCTTTAAATAAATCATTTTCTACAAAAAAAAAAAAAAGAGAGAAGTATAAGATATTCATGAGTCAGAAGTTCCATGATTTCAATTTACAAGAACTCATAATCCATAAACCATGGATTACTTATTAAATAAATGATTGTCCAAAAGTTAACTATTTTAAACTAATTCTCTATGCTTCTAATTCCTCATCTATAAAACCAGAGATGATATTAGCTCTCACCTCACAGGATTCTTATGAGATTAAATAAATTAATGCGTGTAAAATACCTGCACCTGTGCCTAGCATGTGGTGATTTTTCAATGTAGACTCTCGTTAATACTATTAGACAGTTACTGAAAAGAAAAGACACTGTTGTCACTGGGAGACCTCAGGAAAGCTCTAATGTAAACTGTCAGCAATGACATGATATAATTTGGGAATTACAGGATGATGTAAGCACAATTTTTTTTTTAAGTGATGGCACTCATGAGTTCTAGAAAAATTTCTTAAGCTCTAACTCTCTCTGTCATCCAGGCTGGAGTGCAGTGGCTCGATCTCGGCTCACTGCAACCTCTACCTCCTGGGTTCAATCAATTCTCCTGCCTCAGCCTCCTGAGTAGCTGCGATTACAGGTGCGCACCACCGTGCCTGAAAAATGTTGTGTTTTTAGTGGAGACGAGGTTTCACAATGTTGGTCAGGCTGGTCTCAAACTCCTGACCTCAGGTGATCTGCCCTCCTTGACCTCCCAAAGTGCATGAGCCACCGAGAGGGCAATCCTTTTCTTTTATTAACCTATCTTTTGTTATAGGGGTGTCAGCCATTTTGTTAGGTGAAAATACTGCATATATATACATCTGGGACATGAGAGTATTCAACAAATGGTAGTAATCGTAGCACCAGTTACCATTATTATGAGATATTATTTTCCTAAGAATGCATCACTCTCTATTTCAAGAATGAACTACTCAGATGATGACATCTGAATCCTCCCATAAAATCCACCATCTCTATCCTGTCCCTAGTCAAGAGCTTAAATCTGACAGACTACGACAAAAGGAGGGCAGAAATCATGACTTTTCCTTTTTGCAACTCCAGCATTCACACAGTGCCTAGCACGCAATATTGCTAAATAATGTATGTATTTGTCAAAGGGTTTAATGAATGAACAAATGCTATTGTATATCAATAACATATAGCCTATATGGAGCAAGTTATCAACACATATTTGCTGAACTGCAATCCAATTAAAGTTAGTTAAGACAGATGAAGTTAAAATAAGAACTTAATATATTCAACAACAGTGAGTCTGTACTATAATAAACGTGTTCACCATTGTTTATAGACAAGATTTTTTTTTTGAGATGGAGTCTCATGCTGTTGCTCAGGCTGGAAGTGCAGTGGCCTGATCTCAGCTCACTGCAACCTCTGCCTTCTGGGTTCAAGTGATTCTCCTGCCTCAGCCCCAGAGTAGTGGGATCACAGACGCCTACTACCATGCCCGGCTAATTTTTGTATTTTTAGTAGAGATGGAGTTTCACCATGTTGGCCAGGCTGGTTTTGAACTCCTGGCCTCAAGTGATCCACCCTCCTTCACCTCCCAAAGTTCTGGGATTACAGGTGTGAGCCACCGAGCTTGGCCTAATTTGTCATATAGATAAATTTATTTGACAAATAAATTATTTGTGAAATAATTATGTCAGAGCACACACACAGTGTATTGCAGACCGAAATTCACTAACACTAGGTTGAATGATTGGGCAACAGATCATTTTGCCCTGTGCTATCCCCATGAGCCAGGCATACTGTGCCACATTCAGGCTGTCCTGTTTCTTTGTTGTTTTGTTTTTGTTTGCATTTTTTTTTCTTGAGATGGGATTTTGCTATATTGCCCAGGCTGGCCTTGAACTCCTAGGAATAAGTAATCCTCATTCCTCAAGTTGTCCTTTTAAATGTTCTGAGAATTGCATGAAAGAAGGGGAGTAAATGGTTCTAATTCAGGCTTCAGTTCTAGAAAACAAAGTCAAAACTCAATCCTTCTGACATTAGAAGACCATTCCATCACTTTAGCCTAGGAGGTTGAGGCTGCAGTGAGCTATGATCAAGCCAGTGCACTCCAGCCTGGACAGCAGAGGAGACTCTGTCTCAATAATAATAATTATAATAAGGCTAGTCCAAGTGCAGTGGTGTTTACAACTAATTGATTATAACCAGTTACAGATTTCTGTTTCTTCTCCACTCCCACTGCTTCACTTGACTACCCTAAAAAAATTATTAAAAAAAGGAAAAAAAAGACCGGGTGCGGTGGCTCACGCCTGTAATCCCAGCACTTTGGAAGGCCGAGGCAGGCGGATCACAAGGGAGGTCAAGAGATCGAGACCATCCTGGCCAACATGGTGAAACACATCTCTACTAAAAATACAAACATTAGCTGGGCGTCGTGGCGCACGTCTATAGCCCCAGCTACTCGGGAGGCTGAGGCAGGAGAATTGCTTGAACCGGGGAGGCAGAGGTTGTAGTGAGCCGAGATCGCGCCCCTGTACTCCAGCCTGGCGCCTGGTGACAGAGCGAGAGTCTGTCTCAAAAAAAAAAAAAAAAAAAAAAAGGGCCCGGGCGACGTGGCTCACGCCTGTAATACTACCACTTTGGGAGGCCAAGGTGGGTGGATCACCTGAGGTCAGGAGTTCAAGACCAGCCTGGCCATTATGGTGAAACCCCATCTTTTTTTTTTTTTTAATCAATCTCCATAGAGACTGTCAAAAATTGCCAGTGCCGACTGTATTGCAAGTCGTCACGGCGGGGTATTGGGAAAAGTTTTCAATTAGCAATAATTGTGCCTCGGATAAACCTCATTGGCTACGATACTGCCACTGCGCAAAGCTAAAACCCCATCTTAAAAAAAAAAAGAAAAGAAAAAAGAAAACATTTCTATTATTGGCATAATACAGAGCCAACTAGCAATAGTTCCATGAAGCCCTTACCAGTTAACTAATTCATTGGAAAGGTCATAATTCAATCTTTAAAAACACGTGGCAAGACAGTGGAACAAGTTAAACAACACAAGAAAGCAATGAGACATATCCAGAATGTGAAACTTCACACAGGGCAATTAATCCAGTTTCTTTAATAAATCAATGATGGGGCCCAGGGGATTGACGGGGGGCAGGACTGAGGCAAGGAAGCAGAGCAGGAAGTTGTTCTTGCCACAGGGCATATAGAGTGGTCCACCATCAGACTTCAGACCCTGGCAAAGTAAATATTAGCTACTCAGATGATATGCCTTTAAGTTTTCATCTGGGATTTCCCCCTACTGGTGAATTCTTAGGATATAAGAGTTTAAGGTAAAAAAGTAAAAAGTCTTCATCTTTCTCTCTCCTCCGCTGTCTCTATTTCTAGGGGTGACCCCTGTTACGATGTTAGAACGTGTTCTTTCAGTCTTTCATCTCCCCTAATCTCCACTCTTGTCTTTACCTGACCCCTCACTCTCCCTCTCTACCGCCTCCCTTTCTAGTAAGTTTTCTTGGGCAGCTTTAGAGCAGGGACTATAAACTTAGTATGCACTGTGGCCTGGAGACTGGGGAACAGGGACCTTAAATCCAGTGTGCAGGTGGCAGCCACATGAGAGTGCTCTAGTGGATGGCTGCCTGAGGGAAAGCAGGCTCAGTGGGCCTTGTTTTTTCGAGAGAAGCTGGAAATCTGTACTTTAATAGGAAGACTTTTAGCCCCTGGAACTCATTAAAAGTTTTTAATATAATATATTCCCCCCCCCCCAAAAAAAAACTCATCACAATACAAACAACAAAAAAATATGGACCCAACTCAGCTCACGAGCTAACAGTTAGCTACCTCTGCTTTTGATTTATAAGAAGCCTCAGATTGACCATAGGATGTTAGAACTGGAAAGGAGGTTAGAAATCATCTGGTGCAAATATTTTATTTTATGGCAAAAGGAAACCAGGGCCCAGAAAGGGGCTATGGCTTCAGTGCAGGTCAACCAACGTTAACTGGAGACTAATTACTATACCAGGCAGAGGACATGCCATAGTAATTGTCCTGTCCTCAAGCTGTTCACAGTCTAGTGGAAGAGAGAACTTGTGAACAACTGGAAAGCTGTTTTATATATCCCCATGCAATAACAGAATTTTTAAATTTTTTTATTGAGACAGAGTCTTGCTTTGTTGCTCAGGCTGGAGTGCAGTGGCACGATCTCGGCTCACTGCAACCTCTGCCTCCCGGGTTCAAGTGATTCCCATGCCTTAGTCTCCCAAGTAGCTAGGATTACAGGCATGTGCCACCACACCAGCTAATTTTTGTATTTGTAGTAGAGATGGGGTTTCACTACGTTGACCAGGCTGGTCTCAACCTCCTAATCTCAAGTGATCCACCCTTTTTGGCCTCCCAAAGTGCTGGAATTACAGGGATGAGATACCAGGCCCAGCCAGATATTTTTTGATTATATGCTAAACAGGGGTGGATTATTCACACCTCCCCTTTCAGACCACACAGGGCAGCTTCCCCGAGGTGGCCATGGCATTTGTAAACTGTCATGGTGCTGGTGGGAGTGTAGCAGTGAGGACGACCAGATGGCTTTCGTGGCCATCTTGGTTTCAGTGGGTTTTGGCCGGCTTCTTCACTGCAATCTGTTTTATCAGCACGATCTTTATGACCTGTATCTTGTGCCTCTATCCTAGTTCATCCTGTGATTAGGAATGCCTTAGCCTCCTGGGAATGCAGCCCAGCAGGTCTCAGCTTCATTTTATGCAGCCCCTGTTCAAGATGAGTTGCTCTGGTTCAAACGCCTCTGACAATACAAGTAGCTTAGGTGTGTAGTAGGCTCTACCACCTAGGTTTGTGTAAGTACACTCTATGGTGTTTGCCCAATTATGAAATTGCCTAACAATGCATTTCCCATAATGTATCCCTATTGCTAGCAATGCATGACTGTATGTGTATGCAGCTATCCAGTCTGCTCAACTGTAATTATCTACGGGTTTAGGTATTTCTCCAAAACTCTTTCTACCACCTGCCTGCACATTTTTCAAATATCAGCAGATGAAGCAAGACTCATTCTTTGAGTCCCAGAGAAGCACCTTGGTTAGGCTTTGGGAGGTAGGGATGTGCTCTCCCAAGGAAATGGCCTGGGGCTAGAGGAAAATAACATGGGGTGGAGACCTGGGGAGAGCAAGAGACCAGGCTTATTGTAAAGTTCCTGAACATCATATTCATGAAATGAAGGGTGGTGGTGACAGAGACAGTCATAGCCAGCAGGTGTTGCTTGGAAGAGGGGGAGGCCAGCACAGTGGCTCACACTTATGGTCCCAGCACTTTGGGAGGCTTAGGTGGGAGAATCACTTGAGCCCAGGAGTTCGATATCAGTCTGGGCAGCATGACGAAACCTCTTCTCTACAAAAAATACAAAAATTAGCCAGCCATGGCGGCAAATGCCTGTAGTCTTAGCTATTCAGGAAGCTGAGACAGGAGGATCATTTGAGCCCAGAAGTGGAAGGCTGTAGCGAGTACCACTGCACTGCAGCCGGGGTAACTGAGAGAGACTCAGTCTCAAACGAATAAACAAAAAAAGAGGTGGAGAGAGAAGAGCCAGGTGCAGCAGTTCAGGCCTGTGATCCCAGCAGTTTAGGACACAGAAGTGGGAAGATTGCTTGAGACCAGCCTGGGCAACATCGCCAGATGCCTGTCTCAACAAAAAAGTTAAAAAAAAAAGAAAAGGCACAGTTACTAAATCAAGTCTGCAGTAAGCCTGGATTCTGCTGCTGCACTCGAGCCTGTGAGACAGAGCCAGACACTGTCTCTAAAAAACAACAAACAAACAAACAAAAGCTGGGGAGGAGGAGAGAAAGGACTGAACTAGAATAATGAGGCATTTGCTGGTTAACATTTAATGCTCTCTTGCCTCTTTAGCCCAGGGACCAGCAGAGTGGAGTGCTTGCCCTGCACAGGCCCTGCACAGGCGTCCACTCACATCTCTCAGGAGGGTTTATGGAGTTGAAGCAAATGGTAAAGAGCAGAGAGTGATGTTAGTAATCCAGTGAGGACAAGGAGCCCAGGGTGAGCCTCCTAACAGTGTCAGGTGTAGAATATGAGCTCCCTCCGCCCTTTAATTTTTCTTTAAAACAAAACAAAAAAAACCCTCTAAGGCAGGGTGGTGGCTCAGGTCTGTAATTCCAGCACTTTGGGAGGCCATGAGGTCGGGAGTTCCAGACCAGCCTGACCAACGTGGAGAAACCCCATCTCTACTAAAAATACAAAAAAATTAGCTAGGTATGGTGGCACATGCCTGTAATCCCAGCTACTCAGAAGGTTGAGGCAGGAGAATTGCTTGAATCGGGGAGGTGCAGATTGCAGTGAGCCAAGATCGCGTCATTGCACTCCAGCCTAGGCAACAAGAGCAAAACTCCGTCTCAAAAAACAAGACAAAACAAAAAACCCTCTAATTTCTGGGAGCAGGGGTCAGGCTGTGCCATGTGTATAAGGATTACTGGTTTCCGTGGTCATTTACCCTTGGTTAATAAGTCCTGGGTATGCTAGCAAAAGCACCAGAGCATGCTGCAAACTACTTTCTCCCTATTCTCTGTACTGATAGTAAAATCAACTCACTAACATTTCAGTCTTCACTAAAAGGGTTTCCCAGCTGTGCTGCAGCACCCCCTTGGTGAGACTCCAGCACATCCTCCACATCTCCCATAAGAAGTGATCCCAAAATTCCCCCACTTCTTAATACGTCCTTTGGGATTCTTTATGCAGCTGGATCTCACTTCCTACCTTAGAGATAAGATCTCTGCCATCTGGTGGGAACTCCCTCTACACCTTAGCATATCTCTGGGTGCATTCCTGTTCCTACATTTTTGTTAAAGCTGTTTCCTTCTGCTGCCCCGTTAACCCCCTCCAGTTCCATCCCTTCCCCCCTGCTACTTAATCCTTCTCATCCTTTAGGGCCTAATCCAATCCACAGCTCCTCCACAGTTTTCCCTGACATTTCCTGCCCACATAGATATCTTCTTTCTTTGAACTTCAGTAAAGTCTGTTCTAAAAGGTCGTAGAATCACCAAACTGGCGGGGCCTTAAGCTCGCCTTTTAGTCTAACCTCATGGATTTACATATTTGCTTAGTCCTTTAGTTAGTTAATGGCTGAGCCAGGACTCGACTGCAGCTTTCTGCTTTCCAGTGTTGTTAGCTGTGCTACCATAATTTTAAAATTCAGAGCTGTTTCTTCTCATTCACAGGTTGCTTGCTGCTGGTATATGGCATTGTAAATGCTGGCAGTTTTCCTTCACATTGCAAGCATGGTCACATTTTACACTGCCACATTTCCTTGGAGAGAGGAGTTAAGGTTGGTTTTGGGGACTGGAGACAGTACCATGTAACAGAAAGAATTTAGGGATAGAGAAGCAGGAAAACTGGGTTATGATGATGGCATTAAATAGCTACCAGAGAGGTGGCTGCTTCCTTCTTTGTTCTGTTTCTGTACCTTGTCAAATCTTCTGGGCATGGTGGGACACGCCGGTAATCTCAGCACTTTGGAAGGCCAAGACAGGTGGATCACCTGAGGTCAGAGTTTGAGGCTAGCCTGGCCAACATAGTGAAACCCTGTCTCTACTAAAAATACAAAAATTAGTTGGGCATGGTGGTGTGTGCCTGTAATCCCAGCTACTTGGGAGGCTGAGGCAGGAGAATTGCTTGAACCCAGTGTTATATTTGAGGCAAGATTAAGGGACCAACACTAAGACAAAAGTATGCGGTTTATGGGGCTTTTTACCATGTCACACCAGGAGGTGGAGGTCGTAGTGAACCAAGATCTCACCAACAGAGTGAAAAAAAAAGGAAAGAAATAACCATAAAAATAGGCAAACAGCAGCCCTTGTGTCTGCTCTGCCTGTGGAGGAGCCAGTCTCTTATTCCTTTACTTTCTGAATACGCTTGCTTTCACATTACTCTATGGACTCACTTCTCGTTCTTTTTTGCATGAGATCCAAGAACCCTCTCTTGAGTCTGGATCAGGACCCCCTTCCTGGTAATAGTATAGCCTATTGCTCCTAGGCTACAAACTTGTACAGCATGTTACTATACTAAATACTACAGGCAATTGTAACACAATGGTAATTATTTGTTTAGATACACAAATCTATGTATGTATGTAAAATATAATATTACAACAAGAATAGAAAACCAAACACTGCATGTTCTCACTCATAAGTGGGTGTTGAACAACGAGAACACATGGACACAGGGAGGGGAACATCACACACCGGGGCCTATTCGGGGGGTGAGGGGGCTAGGGGAGGGAGAACAGTGGGCGGGGGGGATTGGGGAAGGATAACATTAGGAGAAATACCTAATGTAAATGATGGAGGGATGGATGCAGTAAACCACCATGACACATGTATACCTATGTAACAAACCTGCATGTTCTGCACATGTACCCCAGAACTTAAAGTATAATAATAGGAATAATAAAACAAGATTACATTTTTTTTTTGAGATGGGGTCTCACTCTGTCACCCAGGCTGGAGTACAGTGGGGCGATCTTGGCTCACTACAACCTCCACCTCCCGGGTTCAAGCGACTCTCATGGAAATGGGGTTTCCTCGTGTGGCCCAGGCTAGTCTCGAACTCCTGAGCTCAAGCAATACACCCGCCTCAGCCTCCCAAAGTGCTGAGATTACGGTCCTGAGCCACCACACCCAGCCAGTGAGCCGTGTTTACCAATGCACACCAGCCTCACAGCAGAGAGTCTGTCTCAAAAAAAAAAAAGTAAGAAAATGTATTAGAAGTTACCTACAGCTAGCTAATCCCAAAATTAGCAACTTTTATGTTCTATGATAAATCTCAATGTCTAAAATTTGCTTCATTATTATCTATCACTTTCCATAAATATCATGATGCAATCCTAGGAAACACTGCTGTAACTGTTCTCAATCCAGTAACTATTCAGTTAGGAGACCATCTCCCTCATAAGCTCTCCAGGGACGGTGACTGCTGACATTGAAAAATTTTGGAGTAAACAGCTCATGAGTTTCCATAATTTTCTGAATATAACTTTCCTCCTCAAATTCCAAAGTTGGGTCCATAAACAAGTGTTTGCCATTAATATCTATGGATCTATTTTTATGCCTAAGTACAAAGTCATTCGAGACATTTTTTCCCACCAGAGACTTGAAATCCTTACATGCATGTGACTCTTAAGACTCAGACTTTTCTTCCCATACATTACCAGTGATATCACTGGTAACATTACAGATGGCAATAACTGTTCAAGGTACAGGTATCATGGCAGAATGCATGCTTGATCAAAGATGATTTAAAATCATAGGTCAGGCCGGGCATAGTGACTCATGCCTGTAACCCCAGCACTTTGGGAAGCCGAGGCAGATGGATCGCCTGAGGTCAGCAGTTCGAGACTAGCCTGGCTAACAAGGTAAAACCCCATCTCTACTAATAATACAAAAATTAGCCAGGTGTGGTGGCATACGCCTGTAATCCCAGCTACTTAGGAGGCTGAGGAAAGAGAATCACTTGAACCGGGGAGGCAGAGGTTGCAGTGAGCTGAGATCACGCCGTTACACTCCAGCCAGGTTGACAAGAGCAAAACTCCATCTCCAAAAAGTAAATAAATAAAGTAAAATCATAGGTCAGTCCATTGACTTTATTTTAAAAGACAATCTCTACCTCCAGCTGCTGTTTAGTAAGATGAATATCTGCAATTCTCGTTTCCAATAACTCAAAGCATTTTAAAAGCATGGATGTGTTTCAAAATATCCTCCAATCAAGTAGTTTTCAATTGCCTTGATTCAGGGGACCATAAAATATGTATTTGAGTACCTTGGATTCATCCATTCTCAGAACACATCCAGCACAAAATTACGTTGTGAGGATCTTTAGGCGGAACAGCTGCAGGAGTCAGAGGAAGGGAAATAAGGTCAAACAGGAATGTGTTGTCTGCATAAAATTAGCATAGCCTTATAGGTTAACGGTAAGATAAACATAAAGCCAGCCATAAAAAAAGCAGGTTAAGGTGAAAATTATTTGTCATTGAGCTAGACCTCTCCGCAAGTAAGGATACCAGGTCATTCACATTCCTGAAAGAAATATGTTGCATGAGGCTTGTTATGAGGGTGTTCTCTACATTTCCATAGCAGGCTCAAGTCTAACAAGACTGAACTAGATCTGCCACTGCTTGAGGACCTTGAATTTGACTTTTTATTTGTGCCATATTTACTCTACAAAACCCACAATGACATGACCATTTTAATTTGCTGTGTAACAATTATTACATGGTAAGCATGTTTGTCTGTACAGGCAGATTTGGTGTTCAGTGCCGGATTTTAAAACTCTGTTGTTTTCTTTTAAAGATGGGGTTTCACCATGTTGGTCAGGCTGGTCTTGAACTCCCGACCTCAGGTGATCCGCCCTCCTTGGCCTCCAAAGTGCTCGGATTACAGGCGTGAGCCACCACACCTGGCTAAAACTGTTTTTTGCCTAAGTTAGCCCCTTGAAAGAAGAGCTCTTAGTGTTCTGCATCATACAATATTAATCACCACATTTTCCTGATGCGCTGTAGATATTGAATCACTTGGAGGATGCCTTACAAAAAGTGCATGAAAACAGCTTTTACTACATCTCGATAGCTAATGTAGAACTCATTATATTCTAGGATGATAGCCAAATCTTTTTATCAATGAAAAAAGTTAGTAAATATACATCTGATGAAATTCCAAGGAACTCTCTAGAATAGAAAACTATCAACCCTTTGTGCTAGGATTATTTTGATAACCCCAGCAGTTATCACATATTCAGAAATCTTTACCAACTTCTAACTTTTGTCTCATAGTATTTCTCCTTTCCAACCCTAGGATACTGGAGGGTTAAAGTCTGGTATTTAAAGTCTTCTGTTACTCCTGTCCTGTCATTCTTCCCCACCTTCTTTTAATTCTCAATATTCTTGATGTTCCAAAAAGTAAAACCAGAAATTAGAGATCCACCATTAAAATAAATCAGATCAGAATCAATTTGCTTAATTGTCAGAACTTAATATTTAACTTTCAATTTGAAAAATGAATCTACTCTTAAATGTAGTGCTTTTACAGAAAACTTTTCTCTTCCTTTTCAGAAGCCTAGCTGAACTCCACCCCCTGCTCCAAACAAAAGCTATTCAACTAACCAATTATGCACATAAACCACCAATTTTCACATGCAAATATTCTTGTACATTCATTTTACACATTTGAATGCGGTTTTTACATTTAAAGTCCAGTGACAAGGCTTTGGAGATCTCACCCTGTGGGCTATGGACAGATTAAGATTTCTTTTCTAATGATCATTTCCTTTTGGTGCTAATGTGTTTGTTCCTTATTAGTGCCACTCACTGGCCTGGACTTAAGCCAGATTAAAATAAATTCCTTTGATTTGCCTGGTTTCAAAGACACAAAAGAATTTCTCACTTTGCAAATCCCCACAGAGTTTTGGGTGAAGAATGTGTCACCTCTGGATGTTGATACTCTTCATTATGACTTACCCAGTTAGGAATTCCTCAACCTTAAAAGATAAGGTTGGTGTTACTCCCTTCTTTTTTAGAAAAATGCAAAGGTAAGGTCTGCTGCTGTGAGTCTGATACCATTGTTAATTGTGCGCAATTCCTGATATAATACAAATTGACATTTGTTTTAGGGATTTTGTAAATGGGTGACCCCAGTTACAGCCTAAGTGACTGCTTAAAATTAGATATTTGAATATATTTGAAGTAATTACAGAAAAATCACAAAAGCATGTCTTTTTTTGTCATTGAATATGTCAAGAAATAATTTTAATAAGCTTCATCCAGTTTTCCTATTATGCAGGATTTAAGTTAATACATAATTCAAAACTATTTTGAAGTTTTTTAAATGAATAAATTCCTTTAGATTAATATGTATTCACTGTTTGTTTCTATTTTACAAATCTTCAGATAAAACCAAATGTTACTTGACACTAATGCATGTGATAAGCTAAGGAGCACATCATCTGTATCACTTCAATACAAGAAAATAATAACAACTTTCTTTACCCGGAAAATTGATGTTAGGAGGAGGTCTGTATTTAAAAAGGCATTTTCTAACCCCCAAGTTAACTCTACCCCCAACAATCCAAACAACATTTGAACTTTTTATTGTTTGTATCATATGTAACTGCTAAGAAAGTAGTTTTAAATGAAATTAAACATATATGATGTTCTCTGTAAATATATTTAGAAAATTACTCGATTAATATAATTTTTCAATTGTTTTAGTTCTTGTACATTTTAATGATCAATAAAAGCTGGCTAATTTAATTGTCATCCTAAATATATGTAACCCTATCTAAGAACTTCCAAAATCTCTTTAAGAGCCACTATAGAATTGAAAATACAGTGCATTCCCTTAAAGGGCTGATATAAGGGGATGGTAGATGAGTGAGAGGACAGGATTATTGAAAGAAAGGAAAAAAGGAGAAAAGAATGATTTAAAACAATTGAATTCATGGAAATAGGATGAAAAATGATTATCAAAGACCTGGAAGGGCAGCCAGGGGAAAAGGGAAGGATGTGGGGATGGTTAATAGGTACAAACATATATTTAGATAGAATGAATAAGACCTACTACTTGACAGCGCAACAGGATGACTACAGCCAACAATAAGTTATTGTACATTTAGAAATAACTAAAAGCATAATTTGATTGTTTGTAACACAAAAAAGGAATAAATGCTTGAGGCGATGGATACCCATTTACCTCGATGTGATTATTACACATTGCATGCCTATATCAAAATATCTCATGTACTCCATAAATACATACACCTACTATGTTCGCATAACAATTAAAAAGAAAATAAAAATAGATTTTAAAAAGAATGATAGTTTTTATTGTCTTAACTTATATTTGATGTGTTTGTGCTGTGACCTGTATAATAGGTGAATTACGTAATATTTTTCTTTTAGAATTAAGGAAGAAGTAACCAATGAAGGAAGAAAAAGACTGATAAATTGACTACCTGCTTATGAATAATAAAGAAAATATGACAAATGAATTGAAAAGATTACATTCCAACTGAAAAAAAATAACTTGATCAAGTATGACACATACAGAGAAAGGGCTTACAAGTCAATAACTCGAAGCACCATTAGAAAATGACAAAGACTGTCAACAGACATTCACAGATAAGGAAGTATAAATGATTAATAAATTTACAAAAATATGTTTTACCTGATGACAAATGAAGGCATACATGTTAATCCACTGAAATGTTTTTTAACGATTATCCTGGCAAAGATAAAAATTAGAGAAAATGCTTAATGTTGGCAAGTATTTGCTAAAGCAGGGACTCTCACATTCTGTAGGTAGGAATAAAATTTGTGCCAAAACTGTAGAGGATAATTTGACAACATATATTATTCAAAATGCTCTAGTATGATCCAGAAATTCTACTTTTAAAATCTTATCCTGGCCAGGTGCAGGGACTGTAATCTCAGCACTTTGGGAGGCTGAAGCAGGTGGATCACCTAGGGTCAGGAGTTCAAGACCAACCTGGCCAACATGGTGAAACCCTATCTCTACTAAAAATGCAAAGAATTAGCCAGGTGTGGTGGCGCATGCCTGCAATCCCAGCTACTCAGGAGGCTGAGGTGGGAGAATTGCTTGAACCCGGGAGCCGAGCCGAGCCTAGATCCACCCACTGCACTCCAGCCTGGGAGACAGAGCGAGACTCCATCTCAAAAAAACAAAACAAAACAAAACAAAACTCCAATATTGTAGAACTGAAAGAAAACATGTAAATAATAATTAAAAGAATGAACAAAGCAAGTTATTTAGGATTCTACCATAATGAAATTGTCAGGTATCAGCCAAAGGAAACTGCCTGCACTTTCATGCTTCAAAAAAGGAAAGGTTACATAAAACTCCATTAAAATGGTTAGCCTGTAGAAGAAGCTATTTCACTAATAACTCTGTCATTGACTACGCACTGTACTGAGCTACTCTGGAAAAGATTTGCTTTTACTGTCTGAGGAAGATTAAAATTCCATATTCTTTATGCAAAGTAACAGAGTCAACATTTGGGCCTTGACCGGACTTAGTCCTGATAGAGCTCAGAAGATATGGGATGAGGAACTGAAATCCCCTAAAACCTGTCTATAAATGGTTGTAATGGAATTTTGGATTATCTGGCATTTCATTTTAGGGGACTTTTCTTCAGCTTTAGTTTTACTTTCTTTTAAAAAAGAAACAAAGTAAATCTGATTATTTTAATCCCTCTATTTGCAAATCTATTATGAATAACCACTGTCTCAAAGATAATGCTCAAACTCCTCCTTATCAAGGTAAAGGCCCTTCTGACAACCTACCTTAACCAGTTTTATCTAGGGTATGTCTCCACTGATGCAATAAACACAGCCCTCCTAATAAACACACACACACACACACACACACACACATATACACAGAAAATTCAGTGAAAAGTTTTAAGACACTGTGGCAACACAGTCAATTTCAGTCCTCTGTGAAGACTTCCCCAAGTCTGTGTAGCACTTATCATATTTTATTTATTTATTTTATTATATTATTTATTTATTTATTTATTTGAGATGGAGTCTCACTGTGTCACCCAGGCTGCAGTTCAGTGGCATGACCTTGGCTCACTGCAACCTCCGCCTCCCGGGTTCAAGCGATTCTCCTGCCTCAGCCTCCTGAGTAGCTGGGACTACAAGCGTGTGCCACCATGCCTGGCTAATTTTTGTATATTTTAGTAGAAACAGGGTTTCACCATATTGGACAGGCTGGTCTCAAACTCCTGACCTCATGATCCACCTGCCTCAGCCTCCCAAAGTGCTGGGATTATAAGCACAAGCCACCATGCCTGGCCATCATATTTTACTTTTATTTTGTTTTAGTATTTTATTTTATTTTTTATTTTTTTTAATATTTTTTTATTACATTTTAGGTTTGGGGGTACATGTGAAGAACATGGAAGATTGTTGCATAGGTACACACATGGCAGTGTGATTTGCTGCCTTCCTCCCCATCACCTATATCTGGCATTTCTCCCCATGCTATCCCTCCCCCACTCCCCACTCCCCACTGTCCCTCCCCTTTTTCCCCCCCGACAGACCCCAGTGTGTTTTAGTATTTTATTTTGTTTTGAGACAGGGTCTCACTCTGTCGCCCAGGCTGGAGTGCAGTAGTGCATTCCTTGACCTCCTGAGCTCAAGAGATCATCCTGCTTCTGCCTCCCAAATAGCTGGGACTTAAGGTGCATGCCACTGCACCCAACCAATTTTTAAAAAATTTTTTTGGCTAGTAACGTTGCCCAGAGAGGTTTGAACTCCTGGTCTCAAGCGATCCTCCCACCTCAGTCTCCCAAAGCGAGCCACCACTCCCAGCCCTGTTTTATTAAGTGCTTATTCTCTTCTCTAAACGATAACCTGTTCAAATAAAAGGGACAAGTACTCAGCACCTAGTAACTGGAACAGAACTGTATTATACTTGTTTATAGCAATAAATCAGAAGAAGGCTTTGAGAAGGGTTTGGAACTCAATGCCAATTTTATTGTT
This sequence comes from Ateles fusciceps, assembly GCA_036589455.1. NCBI lineage: Eukaryota > Metazoa > Chordata > Mammalia > Primates > Atelidae > Ateles > Ateles fusciceps. The sequence continues at coordinate 3,930,021 of JAZHEH010003128.1, forward strand.
TTTGTTTGTTTTTAAGACACAGCGTATCACTATGTTGCCCAGGCTGGTCTTTATCTCCTGAGCTCAAGCAATCCTCCCACTTCAGCCTCCCCCAGTAGCTGGGATTAGAAGCATGAGTCACCACACCTTGCCCTGAACCCAATGACAATTTTAAAGATTTACAAACCAGTCATTTCAAAGGAAGAATAATGAAATCCAAGTGGAAAGAAAAATAAACAAAAAGTTATAGTTATACCCAAAATAAAATTGACAAGGAACACTTACACTAGGCCTCTGTATAGACATAGCCATAAGAGCACTGACTATGATGGTGACAGACTGACTGCTCTGCCAGCCTACCGCTAAAGTGGGCCCATCGATCCTGACCACACTGCCCAGGTCCAGCCCTAAGGAGGCAGCATGGACAGAGCAGGCTTTGCTTGGTCAGGAAGGCTATGCAAGGAAAAGGAAGTGCTCTGAGAGGGCCAAGTGAAGGGATGCTTGGGCTTGCTGGAAAGAAGCCTGTTGGTTAAAGAAAAGCCTAGTAGAAATGGTCAGCTCACTGCATCAAAGGGAGTTGACCTAATCTCTTTCTTCTTTGTTTTGAGACGGAGTCTTGCTCTGTTGCCAGGCTAGAGTGCAATGGTACGATCTTGGCTCACCTGCTGCCCAGGTTCAAGTGATTCCCCTGCCTCAGCCTCCTGAGTAGCTGGGACTACAGGCACCCACCATCACACCCAGCTAATTTTTTTGTATTTTAGTAGAGACGGGGTTTCACCATGTTGGCCAGGATGGTCTGAATCTCCTGACCTTGTGGTCCACCTGCCTCGGTCTCTCAATGTGCTGGGATTACAAGTGTGAGCCACCACGCCCAGTCTAATCTCTTTCTCCTGCGTGTTTATGCCTGGGTGAGGAAGGCAAAACTGGATCTCTGCATATAGGAGCACGTAATAAACAGTTGTTGCTAGAAAAACTGTGGTTATAATATATGATGATATCCAATCAGAGAATAATACTTTTGCCAGGCATGGTGGCTCACGCCTGTAATCCCAGCACTCTGGGAGGCTGAGGCAGGAGGATTACTTTAGTCAAGGAGTTAGAGACCAGCCTGGGCAACATAGTGAGATCTCCATCTCTACCCAAACTTTTTTTTTTCTTAGACAAGAGTTTTGCTCTGTCACAGAGGCTGGAGTGCAGTGGTGCAATCTCAGCTCACTGCAACCTCTGCCTTCCGGGTTCAAGTGACTCTCCTGTCTCAGCATTCTGAGTAGCTGGGGCTACGAGTGCTCAACACCAGGCCTGACTAGTTTTTGCACTTTTCGTAGAGATGTGGTTTTATTGTGTTGGCCAGCCTGGTCTTGAACTTTTGACTTCAAGTGATCCGCCTGCCTTGACCTCCCAAAGTGCTGGGATTAAAGGTGTAAGCCACTGTACCTGGACTCTACAAAAAAACTTTTTTAAGTTAGCTGGGCTGTGGTGGCATGCATCTGTAGTCCCAGAAACTCTGGAGGCTGAAGTAGGAGGATTGCTTCAGCCCAGGAGTTCTAGGTTACAGTGAGCTATCAACACATCACTGTTCCAGCCTGGGAGACAGAGCAAGACCTTGTCTCAAAAAAAAAAAAAAAAAAAAAAAATCAAAATAAATAAATAAATAATGCTAATTAAAAAAAAGAACACTTTTGACTCTTTGATAGTGGTCATTTTTCTCTGCTTTTCCTCTTTTTATTTTCCTCATCAGAACAGAACCTTAACTAAAATACTGATAGTTAACCACATTTAGAAAGACCAGGTGTTGGTGTAGAGAATTTGGAAATAGAAGTAGGCTAGAGGAACCAGCCTGCAACGAAGATTTTTATTTTTAACTTATGGATTGAATGATTGATTGAGACAGAGTTCTGCGCTGTTGCCCAGGCTAGAGTGCAGTGGTGTGATCACAGCTCACTGCAGCCTTGACCTCCCAGGCTCAAGAGATCCTACCAGCTCAGCCTCCAAGTAGCTGGGACTGCAGACTGGCATCACCACGCCTGGCTAATTTTTGTATTTTTTTTTTTTTTTTTTGAGACAGAATTTTTGCTCTGTCACCCAGGCTGGAGTGCAATGGTGCCTTCTCAGCTCTGGAACCCCTGCCTCCCGGGTTCAAGAGATTCTCCTGCCTCAGCCTCCCGAGTAGCTGGGATTACAGGCATGTGCCGCCACATCCAGCTAATTTTGTATTTTTAGTAGAGGCAGGGTTTCACTATGTTGGCCAGGCTGGTCTCAAACTCCTGACCTACTGACCTGCCCGCCTTAGCTTCCCAAAATGCTGGAATTACAGGCGTGAGCCACTGCTCCTGGCCTACGATTTTATTTAAACACAAAACGTGCTCATGAGCTGTCTATTCATTTTCTTTGCTGCGCAGCCTGGCTTTGGGGCTAGTGACTCTGATGGCCAGCTGGGCGGAACTTTCCATGATGGCTTTGCGGTTCTTGGAGGAAACACTGTGAGCGATCTCAGCACAGTAAGATTTGTTGCACATCAGCAGCACTTCCAGCTCCTTAACATTGTGGACCAGGAGCTTCCGGAAGCCACTGGGTAGCATGTGCTTTGTTTTAGTTTTAGTTTTTGTTTTTTGTCGTCGTTGTTGCTCCCATAGACAAAGTTGGGCATCGAAATCTGGCCCTTGAACCTTCTATGAACCCTGTTGTCAATACCTCTGCGTTCCACCAGTTACATACATTTTGACATATAAGTCCGACTGGTGCCGGATGAACTTCTTAGTTCTCTTTTGAGGAGCTTGGGCTTCACAAGCGGTCTGAGGGTGGCCATGATGCCGAGGTGGAGATGGCTGCCACCTCCGTAGGAAGAACCGAGGAAGAGCTAGAATGTAGCTTTTAACTAACAACTCAGAACACACCTGAACCTCCAGACTAGGTTAAGGCCCCTGCTAGCTACCTGCAGCATATAGCCCTTACTACTCTCATAGCACCTGTTAAATAAGAAACTACTGAAATCACTTGCTTAGTTACCTGATGTATGCTCCACTTGGGCAAGAATCTTGCTTGCGTGTCTTTTTTTTTTTTGAGACGGAATCTCGCTCTTGTTGCCCAGGCTGGAGTGCAATGGCGTGATCTTGGCTCACTGCAACCTCCACCTCCTGGGTTCAAGAGATTCTCCTGCCTCAGTCTACTGAGTAGCTGGCATTACAGGTGCCCGCCACCACACCTGGCTAATTTTTGTAATTTTGTAGTAGAGACGGGGTTTCTCCATTGTTGGCCAGGCTGGTCTCGAACTCCTGACTTCAGGTGATCCGCCCTCCTCGGCCTCCCAAATTGCTGGGATTATAGGCGTGAGCCACCGCACCTGGCCACATGTCTTGTTCAATTGTGTATCCATAGTGCCTACTGGAAACCTGGGCACAGGACAGTTGCTCAGTAAATAATTGTGGAATTAATAAAAGAGTATTCTCTTATACATCAAGGTTGCTAAATATTTATGTTAGATAAATAGTTCTATTGATGAACCCAAATGAAACAAATCTCCTGCTATTTACCTTTTTGTTCTGTCCCTTCTTGAATCTGACACTTTTTTTTTTTTTGAGACCGAGTTTCCCTGTTGTTGCCCAGGCTGGAGTACAATGGCACTATCTCGGCTCACTGCAACCTCCACCTCCTGGATTCAAGCAATTCTCCTGCCTCAGCCTCCCGAGTAGCTGGGATTACAGGCATGCGCCACCATGTCCGGCTAATTTTGTATTTTTAGTATGGATGGGGTTTCTTCATGTTGGTCAGGCTGGTCTCAAACTCCTGACCTCAGATGATCTGCCCGCCTTGACCTCCCAAAGTGCTGACTACAGGCGTGAGTCACCGCGTCTGGCTAAATCTGACATTTTTTTTTTTTAGTTGGAGTCTCGCTCAGTCGCCCAATCTGGAGTGCAGTGGTACGATCTCAGCTCACTGCAACCTCTGCCTCCCGAGTTCAAGCAATTCTCCAGCCTCAGTCTCCCAAGTAGCTGGGACTACAGGCGTGTACCACCACACCTGGCTAATTTTTTCTGTGTGTTTTTAGTAGAGACGGGGTTTCCCCATGTTAGCCATGATGGTCTCGATCTGCTGACCTCCTGATCCGCCCGCCTCAGCATCCCAAAGTGCTGGGATTACAGGCGTGAGCCACCGCGCCTGGCAAATCTGACACATTTTAACCAATAGAGTACAGCTGAAGTTGCCCTGTGCCAGTTCCAGGGCTAAGTTTTAAGAAACCTTGACAGCTTCTTTCTTTTGTACAAATGGGAGAAAATCATCACGTACATAGTCCAACTCTTTCAACTACCAAACTAGAAAGAGATGAAGTAATCAGTCCAAGGTCACACACTGAGCAAGATTCAGAGTCCGGATTTGAACTCAGACCATGCAACTTCAGAGCCCAAAGTCTTAATAACACTAGAGGGACTTTCTAAAAAAAGGCACCACTACCACCACCACCACTACTTACCACTACCAAAACCAGTTGTCAGAACAATTTAACTGTGTTCCTTCAAGGGAGAATTATTGTCACTATTTCTCTTTCTCTCCATTTCCATTTCTCTTTCTCTCCAGCTTCAGCTGAGCTCCTCCAAGACTAGTGGTCTAGTGATGCAATCAGCAATCTCACTACATGACAACTCCGCAACCAGTGTTTAAGAGAAGAATGATTCAGTCACAAATGTTACCTCTAAAAAGGATTTGCAGAATGAGCATTAACCTTACCACATGTGTAGCACCTACTGAAATAGTGTGATTGCAAGGAAAAGCCTCTCTAACAAAAAATCTCTTCCCTGAGTGGTAGATGCCTGAAATTTGCCATAGTGAAGGAGAATGAAAAGTGATCTGCGAGGGGACAGGGAGAAAAATAAAAAGTGATCTGCTACATACTTCTGTATACCTGATTCTCTGGACTCAATTTCCTCTTTTGCAATATTAGAGAATTGATTTGTTAAATTCTCTAAAACTTTATGATTCTATTTCTTAATTGAAATTTAAGATAAATTTAGCAGGTATTAGTTTATTAAGTTAGGCAAGGGATCATAAAAATACAGTGATTTAATTTGTCATAGATGGGCTTTCTTTCTGTTCTGAAACCTAAAAGGGAAGGTAGGATTCTGGGAATATAGACTATGTAAGTTATAGTCTATATAAGTAGACTACAAATATAACAGACTATATAAAATAAACAATCACAAAAAGACAAATACTGAAAATGATTTCACTTATATGAGGCACCTTACATAGAAAAATTCGTAGAAATATAAGGAATAGTGGTTACCATGGGCTGGGATCAGGAGGAAAGGGAGAGTTGTTCAATTGAGTACACAGTTTCAGTTTTGCAAGATGAAAAATTTCTGGAGATTAGTTGCAGAAAAATGTGATTATATCTAATACTACTGAACTGTACATTTAGAAATGGTTGTTGATAAATTCTGTATTTATTTTGACCACAATTTTAAAAAAGAAATAGAATATACATACCACATGAATGGTACAGAGAGCAATGCTTCAGTGGTTTGGGGAAATGAGAGATTCATTCATGTCATGTGAATGACACCAGTGTGACAAGGAAGGCCGCCTTGTGGGAAGACGGGTGGCAGTCCTTGAAGATGATGAATGTTGACAGGTGGAGACGGGAAGATGAAGAGATAAGCAAAACTGGGGAAGTGGAAGAGGCCGCAGTGTATTGGGGGATAGGAAGGAACCCAGTCTGATTTCACCCTCAAGCAATGTGCACAGAGAAGAAATGCTTAAAGAACCACATCTGGGGAATTTTATATTTTATTTTATTTATTTTTGAGACGGAGTCCCTCTCTGTCACCCAGCCTGGAAGTGCAGTGGCACAATCTCGGCTCAATGCAACCTCTGCCTCCCAGGCTCAAGTGATCCTCTCACCTCAGTATTTTTTTTGTAGGGATAGGGTTTCACTATATTGCCCAAGCTGGACTCGAACTCCTGGGCTCAAAGGATCCACCCAACTCAGCCTCCCAAAGTGCTGGGATTACAGGCATGAGCCACCTTACTCAGCCAGAATTTTAAATTCACAGAAGTTAGAGTTATATTTCCAGTGTGCATCATTTCTTCATAATTGAGGCAACATGTGAGATTGCTTTAGGGAATGAACTTTTTATTGCTTCAGTTTTAGATTGACAGGATCACATTATGATGTATCATTAGTAACAGCTAATAACAGTAATGATCTAATAAGTGTAATGCAATCTAAGACACTTCACAAATAAACAAAAATTAAACCAAACTGGGCAAAATGCCCAGATTACTTCCTACACACACTAACAAAGTACTATAAAAGTAAAAATGGAAATAAATGTCTCCCAAAAATGGTGGTTATTTTGGGGTAGTAAAACAACGAAAGACTTTTCTTCTTCTTCTCTGTATTTTTTTTTCTGTTTTAAAAATAAGCATGAATATCTTTTGATAATGGGAAAACATTTAATAATATAAATTGTTATTTAAAAAGTTGTTATTATACGTGGCATCAGAATACAAGAGAACCATTTCTTGAAATCCCGAAAGAAAAATGATGAGGAACCCATCTCTATCTCACCAATCTGGGGATTCCAGCTACTTGGTGGCAGGCAGCTTGCCTTTCATTGATTTTATAACCCCCCTAACAGGGTTCCTCACAGTATACTTTCTCCAGTAAGTAGTTCTTGACTACTAATGACTCTGGACACAGGAAAAGGAAAGGTTCTAAGCTATCCCAGGAATACGTTTTGGCCCTGAATTTAACTAGAAAGAGGGAATAGCAGAAATGCTCCCACTACTCACCATGCTAAAGATAATATTTTTCACAGCTTGTCAAGTCCCATTCAGTGAGCCAACTAGGGAGCTCAGTTCCTTCTCCAAAAGATTAGAAAATATGGCACCTTCTTCTCTTAAGAAGAGACTGTGAGTAGGCTTAAAATTGAATTCACACTTTTCATTTCTAGTGGAAATCAATGTTACTATTCCTTCTGTTTCCTTCCACAGATACACTATGCATATATATATATATATATATGCAAATATATATGTTACACACACACCACATCATATAATTGATCCCCGTCAGCCAGGTGTGGTGTCACGCCTGTAATTGCAGCACTTTGGGAGGCTGAGGCAGGCAGATCATGAGGTCAGGAGTTCAAGACTAGCCTGGCCAACATGGTGAAACCCTTTCTCCACTAAAAATACAAAAATTAGCTGGGCATGGTGGCAGATGCCTGTAATCCAAGATACTTGGGAGGGTGAGGCAGGAGAATCATTTGAACCCGGGAGGCAGAGGTTGCAGTGAGCCGAGATTGTGCCACTGTACTCCAGCCTGGGAGATAGGTGGAGACTCCATCTCAAAAAAAAAAAAAACTGGTTTCTGTCTTTAGTTTTTCCATTAATTTTCTTCTTCTTCCTCTTCCTCTTCCTCTTCTTCTTCTTCTCCTTCCTTTTTTTTTTTTTTTTTTTGAGACAGAGTCTTGCTCTGTAGCTACCTGGGAAGCAGGATGGTTGGGCCCAGTAGTTTGAGTAGTTTCAGGTTGCAATGAACTATGATCATGCCACTGCATTCCAGCCTGGGCAAAAGAGCCAGACCCCGTTTCTTTAAAAAACAAAATCCCTACTCTGTCAGTTCCCACATCTACAAAATGGGAATACTAATGGTATCTATTTTATAGTCATTGTGAGAGTAAAATGAACTGATACACACGGTGGTGTGCTGGTAAATGTCCCCAACCCAGGAATAAGAAAGCTTTATAGCACTTACCAATTTTCTACCTGATTTCAAGCCACCAACATGAGTCCACCAGCTTATAGAATTCCTAATATTTTAACCATCTGCTCTTGTGAGCTTGTACATGTATACCACAACATATGAAATAGTTTTGTTTTGTTTTTTTTTTTTTGAGATGGAGTTTTTCTCTTGTTGCCCAGTCTGGAGTGCAATGGCACGATCTCAACTCACTGCAACTTCCGCCTCCCAGGTTCAAGCAATTCTCCTGCCTCAGCCTCCCGAGTAGCTGGGATTACAGGCACATGCCACCATGCCTGGCTAATTTTGTATTTTTAGTAGAGACGGGTTTTCTCCACGTTGGTCAGGCTGGTCTCGAACTCCTAACCTCAGGTGATCCACCCACCTCAGCCTCCCAAAGTGTTGGGATTACAGGCGTGAGCCGCCGCTCCCGGCTAACATATGAAATATTTATGAAAATGCCTGAGCCAGGCATGGTGGTGCACACCTGTAGTCCCAGCTACTTGAGACCCTAAGGCTTGAGCCCAGGAATTCAGGGCTATACTTGTGTGCTACAATTGTGTCTGTGAACAGCCACATAGGCACTTCTCTAGCCTGGGCAACATAGTAAGACCTCGTTTCTGCACTTGATGAGTGTTATATGCATACAAAACATGTAGATATTAGTTACTATATATATATAGTGTATATATAGTGTATATATAGTATACTATATATATAGTGTATATATAGTATACTATATATACTGTATATATATAGTGTATATATAGTATACTATATATACTGTATATATATAGTGTATATATAGTATACTATATATACTGTATATGTACTATATATATAGTGTATATATAGTGTACTGTATATATAGTGCACTGTATATATAGTGCACTATATATACAGTGCACTATATAGTGTATATATAGTGCACTATATATACAGTGTATATATAGTATACTATATACAGTGTATATATAGTATACTATATATAGTGTATATATAGTGTAGTATATATAGTACTATATATAGTACAGTATATATAGTACTATATATAGTGTAGTATATATAGTACTATATATGTAGTATACTATATATATAGTACTGTATATATAGTACTGTATATATAGTAGTATATATAGTACTATATATACAGTACTATATATAGTAGTATATATAGTATATTTAGTATATCTTGTAGTATATATATAGTATATAGTATATATAGTGTATATATATATATACACTATATATATAGTGGGTGTGTATATATATATACTATACTATATATAGTATACTATAGATACACTATATAGTGTATATATAGTGTGTGTATATATATATACTATATATATAGTGTGTGTGTATATATATATATTTTTTTTTTGGGGGGGGGGGGGGGGACAAAGTCTGTGTTGCCCAGGCTGCAGTGCAGTAGCACGATCATGGCTCACTGCAGGTTCAAACTCCTACGCTCAAGCAATCCTCCCACCTCACAGCCTCTGAAATAACTGGGGATTGCAGGCGTGTGCCACCACACCCTGCTAATTTTTGTATTTTTTGTGGAGAAGGAGTCTCATTTTGTTGCTCAGTCTGGTCTCAAACTTCTGGGCTCAAACGATCTAGATCTACCTCCCTCAGCCTCCCAAAGTGCTGGGATTACAGGCGTGAGCCACAGCGCCCAGCCAGTCACTACATATACTTATTATAATATATATGACAGCATTTTCTCTGATTTTGAAATGTTCAAATACACTATAATACACTACAGTTTTCTTTTCTTTCTTTTTTTTTTTTTTTTGAGATGGAGTTTCGCTCTTGTTGCCCAGGCTGGAGTGCAATGGCACAATCTTGACTCACCGAAACCTCCGCCTCCCAAGTTCAAGCAATTCTCCTGCCTCAGCATCCCAAGTAGCTGAGATTACAGGCATGCACCACCACGCCCAGCTGATTTTGTATTTTTAGTAGAGACAGGCTTTCTCCATGTTGGTCAGGATGGTCTCAAACTCCCAACCTCACGTGATCCACCTGCCTTGGCCTCCCAAAATGCCAGGATTACAGGTGTGAGCCACCACGCCCGTCCTACAATTTTCAAAATAACTAAATTCGTAGTGATGCCCGGTGTTACCCTTATCCCCAGGAGGCCCTAAATAAAAATATAATCTAACTAAAACAGCATGTTTGCTATGCAAATGCATCTTCCAGACAGTTTCCTCCAATGCCTCTGCTTTTCCACCCTTGATTCCCTCTAGATGAAATCTAGAGACATCATAAGCCTGTGACTGATGCCCATCGAAATGACATTATTAATTATATTTTTTTAGGGGCAAAGTTTCTATTTATTTTCTTATTTTAATTGAAAAAACTGGGCCGGGCGCGGACGCTCACGCCTGTAATCCCAGCACTTTGGGAGTCCGAGATGGGCGGATCACCTGAAGTCAGGAGTTCAAGACCAGCCTGACCAACATGGTGAAACCCTGTCTCTATATTAAAAAAGAAAAAAGAAAAATGTGTATATATTTCTGTTATAAAACAAGATGTTTTGAAATATGTGTATACTGTGAATTAGGTAAATCAAATTAGTTAACTGGTTCATTACCTCACATATTTACCCTTTTTTTTTTTTTTTTTGAGATGAGACCTTGCTCTTGCCCTGGCTGGAGTGCAGTGCAGTGGTGCAATTGTGGTTCACTGCCACCTCAATCTCCCAGGATCAACAGTCCTCCCATCTCAGTCTCCCAAGTAGCTGGGACCACTGGTGTGCACCACCAGCATTTTTTTTCTTAGAGACAGTGTCTCACTATGTTACCCTGCTGGTCTTGAATTCCTGGCTTCAAGCCATCCTCCCACCTCAGCCTCCCAGAGTGCTGGGATTACAGGCATGAGCCACTGTGTCCAGCCTATTTATTCTGTTGTGTATGTGTGGTAAGAACACTTTAAAATCTACTTTTCTAGCAATTGTCAAATGTACAATATATTGTTATTAACTGTATTCACCATGATGTTCAGTAGGTCTCCTGAACTTGATCACCATGCAAACATTAACCAGGAAATTTTTATCAAGTCTTTGATGAGACAGCTAATTTTAAGAAGTTCTTAAGGAGCCAGGTATGGTGGCTTGCACCTGTAATCTTAGCTACTCAGGAGGCTGAAGTGGGAGGATCACTTGAAGCAAAGAGTTCAAGGAAAAGAACTTGAAAATTACTTTTCCCACTTTCCACTGAGATAAAGAAACTGAACATAAGATTCAGTAAACAGGGGCAAGTAACCAGTAACTTAATTCCGGGTCGATGAGATCTAAGATTCAATCTGGTTCCAGCTGTGTAGCTGTATCAGCTGTTGTAGACTGGCTACCTATTTCTCTAATGTATCCCAACCAAAACTTAGTTTCACTGGATGGCAAGGAGCCCAGCCTCAATATGTAGCATTCTTTTCTTCATATCTGGAGAATTTTTTCTCTTTCTTTTCCTTTTTCTTTTCTTGACCCGGGCTGGTGTGCAGTGGTGTGATCACGGCTCACTGCAGCCTCAAACTCCTGGGCTCAAATGATCGTCCTGCCTCAGCTTCCCTAGTAGCTGAGACTACAGGCATGAGCCACCATACATGGCCTTTTCTATGGGTAAGCACATGACCCAGTTCTAATAATTAGAAGAAAGGAAGTGTTTGCAGGATGGCTTCTAAGAAAGATTTACCTCCCTCCTAAGAAAGACCTTTTGCTACCACCTGACACCTTCTTCCAACCTTGCTTTCTGCTTTGGACACCATTACATGAAGATAATGATTTTTGGAACTGTGGCAGCCATCTCATGACCAGAGGTATGACATTGCTATCACCTGAGGATGACAAAGTAGAAGGATCAGAGAAGGTTCAATCATTGATGACACAATTGAGCCACTGAGCCAACAATCCTGGGACTAACAAATTCTGGCCTTTTGTTAGGTAAACAGTGAACGCACTTGGGATTGAAGCCACAGTGCATGGAAACCCCCAAAGGTGTGTGTGTACATGTGCATGAGCACTCGTTTATAGGGGTATGTGTGCCTGGGTGTGTTAGGCAGGATCTTGCATCAAAGAGCTGTGACTCTGGACCACAACTTTATCATTTGCAGAGAGAGTTAGTGAGACAAAGAGATACTGTTAGGTGGTCCAAACTCATATGCTTTGGGGGCTAGAGGTAAGGACGAGTTAAAAGAAAGTTGAAAATACAAACAGAAGCTAAATTGCAAACTATTTTGGCTGGAGCTGTCTCTGCCTGCCTTGAAACAATTTAGAACATAGCAAATGCTGACAGCTGTTCAGAAATGGCTTAAATAATGTGATTGCAGAGTCAACAGCCTATGGGTGTTTAATGTAGTTAATAAAATAAAACCTTTTATGAGGTTACATATTTTCCTATTAAATTTGAGAAGGATAACAAATAAAGTCTGATAATAATGCTTGTGAGATATGCATATTACTTCTCTGACACTTTCACTTCTCTTCTAGAAGAAACTCGCTTTTAGAGATCACTCCAGATGCCATGAGTTTAGATTAGTGTGATCCCAGGTCTCACCCAAACAATGAATTTCTTTTGACATTTTTTCTACCAAAGCTTATGATGCCATTTTCATCACACCTGCATATGAGTTGCTAGCTAGACACAATAATTCCTGGCACTTTCATTTCAGGATTCACAATTTCATTATTACTTTTCCCTTTGAAAAGAGCAATAACTTTAGAATTATTTCCTTTACTTTCTACTTTTCCCACACTTCCATTTGGAAGCTCAGGCCTTTTCCAGGCATATAGGAAATGTGCCTTCTTCAAGGTAACCAAACTTTTTTTTTTTTTTTTTTTTAGACGGGGTCTTGCTCTGTCACCCAGGGTGGAAAGCAGTGGTGCAATCTCAGCTCACTGCAACCTGCGCCTCCCAGGTTCAAGTGATTTTCCTGCCTTAGCCTCCCGAGTAGCTGGGACTACAGGTGCATGCCACCACATCTCGCTAATTTTTTGTACTTGTAGTAGAGACAGGGTTTCACCATGTTGGCCAGGCTGGTCTCAAACTCCTGACCTCAAGTGATCTGCCCACCTCGGCCTCCCAAAGTGCTGGAATTACAGGTGTGAGCTACAGTGCACGGCTAGGGTAGCCAAACTTTTAATTGGCTCCAAGATGATAAAGGAGTTTCCATTATCATTATTACAATAGCAACCCGCCTTCCAAGAATCACAAAGGAATTCTCCATCTCTGCCCCACCCCTTCTTCAGCATCCTTCCTCTCGCCTATCTTTCATGCACACAGCCCTGAGATAGGCTGGCAAACATGGGCTTCTGAACCTCAGAGATTCAGGGATTCTATTTTCTTTCCTGCAGCAAGGAATAAAGGAAGCCAATAGATGCTGGTGGGGGATGGAGTGGAGGATTTTCCTAAATACTGAGATAATCCCATAGCACTTTTCAAAAAAACAACAGCTAGGCAAAACTTCTGAATCATGAAGCCATTATATCCTTGATGTTCCTCTAATAGTCACAGCCAATGTAAGGTTTCTTTTAATGCATAATGACTTTTCCATTTGCCAACACAATCTCTAGGCAAGAAATATTTGAGTTATGCGTTACACAGTCAAGTGCTTTGAAATACCTTAATTATTAAAAGCACATTATAAAACCAAACTCTCTGTTTTCTTTCTATCTAGTCCACATAGGTGAGACTTTAGTTTCAATTTTAAAAGATTAAATTATTAATTGAGCACCTGTTATATATCAGGCAATATGATAGGCACTGTTCTACTCTCAACACCTCATAATGCAGCAATTAGGGAAATTTATAACTGATTCCATTAGGAAATGACAGGATCAGATGTGTTAGTTGTATACAAGACAGTTTGTAAATGGGAGAGACTGCAGAGAGTGAGACCAATTAGGACACTATCATAAGATAGTCCATATAAGACCCAATGTGGTTCTGAACTTGGACAGAAAAAGTAAGACTGGAGAAAAGATGGAGAGAGGAAAAGAAACCAAAAACAACACTCAAGGGTAGGCACCAAGTAGTGAGACTTTTATAGCCATGTTATGTTTGAAGGATCCACAAGACATAAAGGAGCAGATTTACAGAAGTCAGATGAAAGTACCAGGTCAACAGAGGGGTTGACACTAAAGACACTGATTGAAGAGACATCAACAGATGATGGTAATGGAAGCTATAGGAGTGGATCATTGGTCTGGGAAGAAGTATAAATACGTCAGATGAAAATCAGAGATGGAAAGTAGAACCCTGGTTGACGTTAATGTTTAAACAACAAGTGAAGAAAGAGGAAGGGATGGAGGAGCATGATAAAGAATGCTAGTAGGAAAACCATGAATAAGTCATAATAATAAGTATAGCTCTTGAGGATCCAGCTGTTGACTAACCCACCAGTCTCATGTCCTGCCACCTCCCCCAAAACTGTGCTCCAGCCATTCAGAACTTCTGATAACTCCCTAAAATGTCTAAAATGCCATATGCTTTCTACTTCCATGCTTTTGCAATTCCTGTTTCCTCTGAAATTCCCTTTCTGTCTTAATCATGTTGTAAGCTCTTACTCTTCCTTCAAGCACCAGCTTCTCTTTGAGGCCGTTGCTGAATTCCCCAAGCAGAGGCCCCCACTGCTTTGAATTATACCTTCTTTATTAAAATCATCACATTCTATCTGCTTGGTTGGTTTTCCCAGTCTACCATAGTTCCCTGAGCACTGCGTGTTTCCACCTCTGTATTTGAGGGGTTTTCACCTCTGCACTTCCAGGCCCCAACATGATACCTGGCATGAGAAGGTGGCATTACATGCACTGTTTAAGGACACCAGCTTTGATATCTAACACAAGTAGATATAAATCTCTTCCTCTGCCATTTGCTTGACTGCATGATCTTCACCAAACTACTAAGCCTGGTTTATTTAAATTAGAGTGATTATTGTCCTATCTCATCTAATAGAAGGGAGGATGAAATAATACATGTAAAGAATTTGTCACAGAGCTTGACACACACTCAGGCTCAGTTAGTATAAGCATCTTTATTTCAAAGGGAGTTTAATATAATTGTTAAATATATGAATGCTACTCTATAGTCCTAATAAGAAGAGCTTCAAGAAGGAGGAAATGGTCAACAGAATCAAAACTGCTAAGAAGTAGGCCAGGTCCAGTGATTTACGCCTATAATTCCAGCATTTGGGGAGGCCAAGGTGGGCAGGTCATTTGAGGTTGGGAGTTTGAGACCAGCCTGGCCAACATGGTGAAACCCTGTCTCTACTAAAAATACAAAAATTATGGGAGTTGCAGTGGCTCAGGCCAGTTGTCCTGGTGCATGAGGAGGAGAGGTCAGGCGTTTGAGACCAGCCTGGGCAACCTATAAACCTCTCATCCTTAAAAAAAAAAAAAATACAAAAATTAGCTAAAGTGGTGGTGGGTGCCTATAATCCCAGCTACTTGGGAGGCTGAGGCAGGAAATTCACTTGAACCTGGGCAGGAGAGGTTGCAGTGAGCTGAGATCGCGTCACTGCACTCCAGCCTGGGCAACAGAGCAAGACTCCATCTCGAAAACAAAAAAAATTGTAAGACGACTAGTAGGATTAGGGTTATCCATTTACTAAATACTCAGCTAAAGCCTTCTTGTCTCCCCCACCAACTGAGTTTCTTTAACCTCACTCAGCTTTGCCCCAATCTCTGTAACTAGTGAAGACAAGAGAATTGGGGGAAAACAACACCTTCTAAACAGAGCAAAGTCCTAGAATTGGCAGGAGAGAATGTGATCACAAGGTCAGGATAATTCTTCCTCTGAAACAGGAAGGAAGAAGGCAGTAATATGTGAAAATGCAAATGTTTAGAAGTGGATGTGTGTTCCTGGTTCTCTTTTATAACTGAAGAAGAAGGTGTCTATAAAAGAGCTATTCATGCATAAAACATTTTGTACTCTCAGATGAAAGAATTAAGTCAGCTATATAATCATCCAAGTTTTTATCAGAAAGAGATAAGATTTTCTAAGTTGGCATACAAGGTCTCTTATCCAATTAGAAGTCTAATTTAGTCAATAGCCCCAGTACTCTTGCACATTTTAGCTTTTTATATTTATAAACATATATTTTCTTAAAGAAAATATTCATTGTTGTCTAAAAAACTGTATAAGCACTTCTAGCAAAGCTATACAAATACTTGGTAACTATCTTGGATAGGTAATAGCACTAAAGCATATTGGCTTGTTAGATATTATGTTTAGTTCAGTGGTACAAACTCATAAAGTAAACATTTTTCTTTATAAACTGGCATTATGAATCGATTAGTCCTTACAATATATATTAAATATGTCTATTACTCTGAAATCTACAAGCTCACACAATTTAAGCAATATCACAATACCATGCATCTATCATTTTCCTTCATGCTCATTATTATCAGTCATTACATTGGGCAGCAAATAAGTTAAACCAGGCTACACCCAGTATCAGAAAGAGTTTATTTGATTTGCTCAATTCCAAAATGAACTAGGGCAAAATAACTTTATGAAATTAAAGTGCAGACAGATAGCAGAAGGGAAATTCAGTATTCATAAAACTTGTAGGAAAATAGTTTAATAAGCACATCTTGTAGGACAATCAGAAAAAAGGTCACACAAGCCCACTATACGGTAATGCACGGCAGGAAAATGACATGCTCCTTCTACATTTATTATGATAAGAGTTGAATAAAGGTTAATAGATTTGAAGAACTGCATTTCCAGGAGTCTGGCTTTTAATACCAAGTACCTGGCAAGATACCATTCATTATAAGGAAAACTGTTGAGATAAATAACTTGTATATTAGTCCAGTGAAATAAAGCATGTAAAGGAACAAAACTATTTTTAGACCTGCTCAGGTAAAACAAAAGATTATTTGCTTAATTTCATTAAAAGGAAAAATATATTTCAGATGTAGCACTTGACAATCACCCAGGTCTTCATGCGTCTTCCAATTTCTTCAGGCTGCGTGATGTCATTATCAAGGAACATGATTAATTCTTCTTAGGCTTCTTGTTGGGCTGTTCTTCCATCTCCAAATTTAGAAATTTGGGCACATCTTCAAGGGATCTGATTCTGTCGTGTGTGATACAGAAGTGCCGATCTTTGGCTCAAAGGGTTCTGTTTTCAGCCTAAACTCTAATCAAGAAATGACCTGTGAAGCTGTAACTTAAAATATCCTTTCCATCACCCACGGCTCACTAAGCAACGATCATGGCTAAATACATGTATTCAAGACAGAAGACACCAGCCAGAGAGACGTTTTTATCAGGCTAACAGGTATGTAATTGTGGAAGTTTTACACTGTAAAGTGAGAGAAGCAAAAACACTCCCAAAATTAGATGAATAAACTTAGTACTTTAAGTTAAATGTAATCACATTAGCAGCAAGTAAGATTAATGTACAAATACTGATAATGGCCCTAAAACAAGGTCATTAGCAACCTCAGCATAGATACAGAAGAAAAAGAACAATATGGAATTCAGAATGTGATCAGACTACATATGGAAGAAAGAAAATCCAATCCAGACAGGACTGAGACTTCCTAGCGAAGAGACACAGAATTGCATATCAAAACCCCAGGGAATAGTATTAATAATATCAAACTCCAGGGCATCGTATTAATAATTGCAGAGGTCTGTTTAAATTCTTTGAATTCTTTAAATGTTATTTCCTACAAATTTCATTATTACTTTCATAAAGTCCTAAATTAAAGAACCTCTTCCAAGTATTGTCATAAAAAATATCTGGCCTAATATCTGGATATTAGTCAAGGTTCTGGTGCACAGATGAGCCAAACCAGTTAAGCAATATCCATCATAATATTCATTTTTTTCTGAGTATTCTAAAAATTACATTCACACAAAATATCTTAACAGAACTATGATTCTAAATCTATTACTGTTCAGCCTTTGAAATAAATTATTCCTTCAATTAAAAAGCCCACGTGCAGTGACAGTACAGAATTTCTTTCTTTCTTTTTTTTTTTTTTTTTGAGATGGAGTGTCACTCTGCCCAGGCTGGAGTGCAGTGGTGCAGTCTTGGCTCACTGCAACCTCCTCCGCCTCCTGGGTTCAAGCGATTCATCTGCCTCAGCCTACTGAGTAACTGGGACTACAGGCACCTGCCACCATGCCCAGCTAATTTTTGTATTTTTGACTAGAGTGAGACCCCATCTCTATCAAAAAACTATTAGAATAAGGGACATTTAGTCTTATTCTAATAGTTTTACCAAGGGGCTTACAATATAAACAATTGAAATCAAAATTACATATTTTTCACAATAGCATATATGCCTATAATATTTGATTATTTAGAAAGCACTTACACTAACATTACATGATTAGAGATTAATAATGGACCAATAAGGCCCGGTGTGGTGATTTACACCTGTAAACCCAGCACTTTGGGAGTCCAAGGTGGGAGGACTGCTTGAGGATAGGCGTTTGAGACTAGCCTGGTCAACACAGCAAGACCCTGTCTCTATATAAAAAAGAAAGAAAAAATAATAATGGACCTATGAGATAGAATTATGGTTACTGCCATTTAATAGATTATAAAACTAAAGTTTAGCAAGATTATATAATTTGCTCAGAGTTACTTGGATAGCAACTAGGGGAGCTGTACAAGCCTGATTTCCGACTTCTGTGTCTAATCCTCAGGCAAATGGCTATCCTTCCTTGTAGTGCTGTCCTTGGGGAAAGGAAGAGGCTGACATTTATTATGCATTTATCATTTAACAATAGCTAAAATTATTTAGTATTAATCAATTGCCAGGTATTGAGCAAAATGCATTTTGTACATTGTATTATCTTATCTATCTATCTATCTATTTATCTATCTATCTGTTTTGTGATGAGAGTCTCACTCTGTTGCCCAGGCTGGAGTGCAGTGGCCCAATCTCGGCTCACTGCAACCTCCACCTCCCACGTTTATGCGATTCTCCTGCCTCAGCCTCCTGAGTAGCTGGGACTACAGGCACCCACCACCATGCCTGGCTAATTTTTGTATTTTTAGTAGAGACGAGGTTTCACCATATTGGCCAGGCTGTTCTTGAACTCCTGACCTTGTGATCTGCCTGACTCAGCCTCCAAAAGTGCTGGGATTACAGGCATGAGCCACCGCACCTGGCCTGTAACTAGTTTTTGTTTTTTTTTTTCTTTTTTTTGAGATGGAATCTCACTGTCACCCAGGCAGGAGTGCAGTGGCACGATTTCAGCTCACTGCAACCTCCGCCTCCAGGGTTCAAGTGATTCTCCTGCCTCAGCCTCCCAAGTAGCTGGGACTACAGGCATGCGCCACCATACCCAGCTCATTTTTTTGCATTTTTAGTAGAGACGGAGTTTCACCATGTTAGCCAGGATGGTCTTGAACTCCTGACCTCATGATCCACCCACCTCAGCCTCCCAAAGTGCTGGGATTACAGGCGTGAGCTACCGCACTCAGCTGTAACTAGTTCTTATAACATCTGTGTTATCTCCTGATCCAATGACAAAAATAACGTGCTGAGTCTTGTTTGATACCACCTTATTTGTGTTAACCTAGTTCTCACTCTGTGGTAGATCATATTTTCAAAGGTGGCCAATATCCCCTCCCACATTCTATTTTTACAATGTGATGTTAATATGCATCCCTCCTATGGAATTGTGGGATGTATGTCTCTTCCCACTGAATCTAGGTGAAGCTCAAACACTGCCTCATCAAGAGCATGGCAAAGAAACTTGTGATTTCTAAGACTAGGTCTTAAAGATGCCTTTTACGTCGGGCACGGTGGCTCGTGCCTCTAATCCCAGCACTTTGGGAGGCCGAGGTGGGTGGATCATGAGGCCAAGAAATCCAGACTATCCTGGCTAACATGGCGAAACCCCGTCTCCATTAGAAATACAAAATATTAGGCGGGCATGGTTGCATGTGCCTATAATTCCAGCTACTTGGGAGACTGAGGCAGAAGAATCGCTTGAACCCAGGAGGTGGAGGTTGCAGTGAGCCAAGATCTCGACACTGCACTCCAGCCTGGGTGACAGAGTGAGACTCCATCTCAAAAAAAAAAAAAAAAATTAAATTAGAAGTTGGAAACCATCCTGGCTAACACAATGAAACTCTGTCTCTACTAAAAATACAAAAAATTAGCCTGGTGTTGTAGCAGGCACCTATAGTCCCAGCTACTTGGGAGGCTGAGGCAGGAGATTCTCTTGAACCTGGGAGGCAGAGGTTGCAGTGAGCCCAGATCGCACCACTGCACTCCAGCCTGGGCAACAGAGCGAGACTCCATCTCAAAAAAAAAAGGATGCCTTTTACTTCTGCCACAATCTTTTGGGACTTTTACTGTTGGAATGAAATCACCACACTGCAAGGAAGCCAAGATCCACACAGAAAGAACTTATATAGGTGTTCTAGTTGTTACCCTCAGGTAGCACTGATCACCAGATGTGTGACTGAGCAAATCTTAAATGATTCATGCCCCAGCCATGGAGTCATCTCCAGCCTTCTAGTCACCCCAGCTGATTCCTCAGATACTCAACGAGTCCTGGCTAATTGCAGATTAATGAGAAAAACGCATGATTATTGTTGTTTGAAGCCACTATGTTTGATGGGATTTATAATGTATCAATAGATAACTGAAACTGTTTATATATCTTTGCAATAAAAACTAAGTTTATAGGCTAGTAAACTCAAGGCTATATATGTCACTAGAAATAGATAATTAGCTCCTTAATATACTGTAATCTGCCAGTATAAAAACATAAAATGCTAAACTTCTCCAAACTTTGTAGCGAATGAAGCTTAAAGTCCCTATTTATTTCTTGTCTTATTGCTCATATTCAACAAAGCTGATTTAGAAATTGTTTTTTTCTACTAGGGAGGCTGAGGCAGGAGAATTGCTTGAACTCAGGAGGCGGAGGTTGCAGTGAGCCAAGATTGTGCCTCTGCACTCCAGCCTGGGTAACAGAGCAAGACTCAGTCTCAAAAAAAAAAAAAAAAAAAAATTTTTTTTAAAGCCTCTGGGAACTCTCTGTATTCATCAAGTAGGGTGTAAGAAGATGTCACATATTACTGTGTCTTTTTTCCATTTGATTTTTTGATATAGGTTTTCCTTTTTCTTTTTTTCAGACAGAGTTTCGCTCGTTGCCCACCTGGAGTGCAATGGCACAATCTGGGCTCACTGCAACCTCTGCCTCCCAGGTTCAAGTGATTCTCTTGCCTCAGCCTCCAAAGTAGCCGGGACTACAGGAGCCCATCACCACGCCTGGCTAATTTTTTGTATTTTTGGTAGAGATGTGGTTTTACCACATTGGCCAGGCTGGTCTTGAACTCCCGACCTCAGTGATCTGCCTGCCTAGACTTCCTGAAGTGCTGAGATTATAGGCTTGAGCCACCATGCCTAGCCGATATGGTTTTATTGTATGCATTTCACTTTTATAAACAGCCTTCCTTCCAGGAATGAGTGCTTGTCTTGTAGATTCATATGATGTTTAGATGGGAAATTGTAGAAAAAGTATTTTAAGTTGGTGCAGTAGCTCATGCCTGTAATCCCAGCACTTTGGGAAGCCAAGGTGGGCGGACGGCTCAAGGTGAGGAGTTTGAGACCAGCCTGGCCAACATGGCGAAACCCAAACTCTACTAAAAATACAAAACTTAGCCAGGCATGGTGGTACGTGCTGGTCCCAGCTACTTGGGAGGCTGAGGCAGGAGGATTGCTCGAGCCCAGGAGGCGGAGATGGCAGTGAGCCAAGCTCAAACCACTGCCCTCCAGCCTGGGCAACAGAGAGACTCTATCTCAACAACAACAACAATAACAAAAAAAAATGTTAAAGCCAAGCTAAATTGCATATAAATGCTCTTAAGATTTTCTAAATCTACATAATACATAAAAATCTGAAAAATTAAAAATATTGAAACCCAGAAGAGAAAGTCCAGAGATGAACTCATGTCAATATGTCAACTGGATTTTGACAAACATAAAAAGGCAATTTAATAGATAAAACATAATCTTTTCAGCCAGGCGCGGTGGCTCACGCCTGTAATCCCAGCATTTTGGGAGTCTGAGGCAGGCAGATCACCTGAGGTCAGGAGTTCAAGACCAGCCTGACTAACATGGTGAAACCTCATCTCTACTAAAAATACAAAATTAGCTAGGTGTGGTGGCACATGCCTGTAATCCCAGCTACTTGGGAGGCAGGATAATTGCTTGAACCCAAGAAGTGGAGGTTGCAGTGAGCCAAGACTGTGCCACTGCACTCCAGCCTGGGTGACAGAGTGAGACTCTGTCTCAAAGTAAAAAAATAAGTAAGTAAATAAATAAACACATAAATAAAATATAAGGATGTCAAATAAGCGCATGTAAAACATTCAGCATCATTAGTCATTAGGGAAATACAAATTAAAACCACAAAGAAGTATCTCTACACCCCTATTAAAATGACTAAAAAAAAAAAATGCCAACATCAAATGTCGGCAAGGCTGCAGAGCAATGAGAACTCTAATTCATGTTGGAAGGAATGTAAAAGCAACACAGTCACATTGGAAAATAGTTTGACAGTTTCTTATTAAGTTAAACATACACTTACTATATGACCCAGTAATTATATTCCTAGGTGTACACCCAAGAGAAATAAAAATAAAAACATGGTTCACACAAAAAACCCATACAAATGTTTAACAGCAACTTCATTCATCACTGCCCCAACCTGGAAATGACCCAAATGTCCTTCATCTGGTGAATGGCTGAATAGTGGTGCACCTATATGATGAAATACTACTCAGCAATAAAAAGGAACAAAATGTTTATACATGCAAGAACTTAGAGGTACCTGTTTACAGGCACCATACTGATCGAAAAAATCAATTTTAAATGGTTGTATTCTAGGTAATTAAATTTAGCTGACATTCTTAAAGGCAAAACTATATGGACAGAGAACAGATCAGTGGCTACCAGAAACTGAAGGTGGAAAGAGCTTTTGTTTGACTACAGTGGGATTAGCATGAGGGACTGTTTCAGGGAGATAGAACTGTTCTCTACCTAGATTATGGTGACGATTACATGACTCTAAGTATTTGTCAATACTCATTTAACTATATAAAAAGTGAATTTTCTTATATGTTAATTAAAAAACAAAATTTTAAAACCTAAATTAATAATGTCAAAATATAACTATGTTTATTTATTGCCTCTGACTTTCATCTCTTCACTTTCTAACATAAATTATCCTGTACTGGGCCGGGCACGGTGGCTCAAGCCTGTAATCCCAGCACTTTGGGAGGCCGAGGCGGGCGGATCACGAGATCAAGAGATCGAGACCATCCTGGCCAACATGGTGAAACCCCGTCTCTACTAAAAAATACAAAAAACAATTAGCTGGGCATGGCGGCGTGTGCCTGTAGTCCCAGCTACCCGGGAGGCTGAGGCAGGAGAATTGCTTGAACCCGGGAGGTGGAGGTTACAGTGAGCCAAGATTGCGCCACTGCACTCCAGCCTGGCGCCTGGCAACAGAGCAAGACTCTGTCTCAAAAAAAAAAGAAATTATCCTGTAGTGTAACTCAAATACTTTTTTGGTTTTTGAGATGGAGTCTCGCTCTTTGCTCAGGCTGAAGTGCAGTGGCTCAATCTCGGCTCACTGCAACCTCTACCTCCCAGGTTCAACTGATTCTCCTGCCTCAGCCTCCCGAGTAGCTGGGATTACCGGCGCCCACCACTACTCCTGGCTAATATTTTGTATTTTTAGTAGAGACGTAGTTTCATCATGTTAGCCAGGATGGTCTTGAACTCCTCATGATGTGCCCACCTCAGGCTCCCAAAGTGCTGGGATTATAGGCTTGAGCCACCACACCCAGCCTCAAATACTTTTTATAAAATAAAAATGTAAAATATAACATTTTGGCTGGACGCGGTGGCTCATGCCTATAATCCCAGCACTTTCGGAGGCTAAAGTGGGTGGATCACCTGAGGTTAGGAGTTCCAGACCAGCGTGGCCAACATAGTGAAACTCCATTTGTACTAAAAATACAAAAATTAGCCGGACATGGTGGCACATGCCTGTAGTCCCAGCTACTCAGGAGGCTGAGGCAGGAGAATAGCTTGAACCTGGGAGACAGAGGTTGCAGTGAGCTGAGACTGCGCCACTGCCCTCTAGCCTGAAGGACGAAGTGAGAGTCTGTCTCAAAAAAAAAAAAAGGGGGGAGTAATATATATATTTAGACCCTGTCTAAAATAACCCCAATATCTCAAACTCCTCAGCTCAAGTGATCCTCCTGCCTCAGCCTCCCAAAGTGCTAGGATTACAGGCATGAGCCAATGTGCCAAGTGACCCCGACTCTTAAAAAAAATAAAGAAAAAGCTGAAAAAACCCTTTAAAAATGTAAGCCTGGCCAGGTGCAATGGCTCACGCTTGTAATCTTAGCACTTTGGGAGGCTGAGGCAGGAGGATCACTGGAGCTGAGGAGTTTGAGACCAGCCTGGGCAACATAGTGAAATCTTGTCTTTGTTTATAATATAAATAAATAAATAAATAAAAATGTAAGCATATATGTGTGTATATATATATGTATATGCCTGTTCAAGAAGATTTTCCATTAACCCAATTCATTCTCAGAATTGTTTATCTCAAGACCATCATAGAAACAGCAGAAAGAATTGAGGAGCTCCCAGTGGAGGCAAAAGTCAACTGAAGGGTTTAGTCTCCCCCTCTCAGCAACCATGGTGCTGAAAAAAGACTTTTTAAGAGAACACAGAAGTGAAAATGGAATTCAAGCTATTCTTTTTTTTTTTTTTTTTTGAGATGGAGTCTTGCTCCATCACCCAGGCTAGAGTGCAGTGACACAATCTTGGCTCACTGCCATTTCTGCCTCCCAAGTTCAAGCGATTCTCCTGCCTCAGCCTCCTGCGTAGCTGGGATTGCAGGCACCCACCATCAAGCTCAGCTAATTTCTTTTTATTTTAAAGATGGGGTTTCACTATGTTGGTCAGGCCGGTCTTGAACTCCCGACCTCAGGTGATCCGCCCGCCTTGGCCTCCAAAGTGCTTGGATTACAGGCGTGAGCCACCGCGCCCAGCCTTCTTTATTTTATTTATTTATTTTTTTTCAAGCTCAGCTAATGTTTTTGTATTCATAGTACAGATGGGGTTTTACCATGTTGGCCAGGCTAGTCTCAAACTCCTAACCTCAAGTGACCCACCCACCTCGGCCTCCCAAAGTGCTGGGGTTACAGGCGTGAGCCACCACTCCTAGCCCAAGCCATTCTCCTGATGGATTTGAGTAATGAAAATCACTTCAACAAAGCAGAACTCCATGAGAATAATTATAGATAGCTAGGAGTAACAGAGGAGCCCCTTTAATAGTCACAATGCCTGAACATTAGAAGAGGAAGACAGTAAGTAACAGTGATTTCGAAGTAAGGCATCATTAAGACCATATTTTAAATCCCTGACTTCCAAATTAACTATGAACTTGGGTATATAGCTTAGTTTCTCTAAACCCATGGTTTCTCGACTAGAAAATGGGAATAACATCTCCTTCATAGGATTGTTGTGAAAACTATGCCTCACTCAGCACCATGCCTGGCTCATTGTAAATATTTCAATATTACCACATGGGATGTCTCAACATTTCCACAGCAAACAAAGAAGGAAAACTAGTTTGCTGCCATAAATGAAATGACACCATTACCAGAGACCACAGGGAGGGACTGATGAAGAAACAAGAGAATGACACTGAAGTTTTCTGGCACCAATGACAGACTGTCTTACAGCTCTTCCAAGTCTCACAGCAATCAGTCCCATGATATGGCACTATCTCGGCTCACTGCAACCTCCACCTCCTGGGTTCAAGCCAGTCTCCTGCCTCAGCCTCCTGAGTATCTGAGATTACAGGCACCCGCCACCATGCCCAGCTACTTTTTGTATTTTTAGTAGAGGCGAGGTTTCACCATGTTGGCCAGGCTGGTCTGGAACTCCTGATCTCAGGTGATCCACCCACCTCAGCCTCCCAAGTGCTGGGATTACAGGCATGAGCCACTATGCCTGGCCTACAATATATCTTATACTTCACAATCTCAGTAAGAACTCATTTAGCTTTGATTTAAATTCTCTGGAAATGGCCATAGGAATCATATGGGTCCTTTGATGTATATGACACATACAGACAAATTATTTAAAACTTCAGTTGGAAAACTACCATTTCTTAATCTTTTCTTTTACAAAGTTAGAAAATGAATGAAGAACAAACATGGGCTGATGTCCACGAAATCTCTATTTTAATAACTAATTTGACTTACAAGTTGGAAAAAGTAGGTGAAACTTCTGTTACTTTTTATCCTGGATATAAAATAAAGATACCCCTTTTCTTACAAGAAGAAGAAGAAAAAAAAGAAATACCTAAAGCCTAAGAAGCCTGAAAAGATGACGCACTGATAAAGTTTTCTCTGCTTTAACAGAATGAATTTAAAGGTCATTTGTCCTTGTCCTTCTCACTTTTGAAAACACTGTGTGAAGGTACTGGCCCACTTTAGATATTTCATGCTACATCAGCGTTTTCCAAAAGCTTTAAAAAAACTTTGTTCAAAATATGAAATTGTAAAAAATAACACATATAGCTTATGATATGTAATTCTAATAACATGAAATCATTAAATGAGAACAGAAATATAGCACATAAATGCAAACATCAATCACGCAGTGACATTTTAGGTACATATAAACTAGATATTATTTAGGCTTATTATTAGAGGAATGATCAAAACAAAAAGCTGATAAATAACTATTTTGTCTAAATAATGTGGAAAAGACGCTATAAGTAATTCAAATTTTAAATAGTTTGATGCTTCAAATAGCTACACCTGTAACCGGTAGGGTTTTTTGTCCTTTTCATTTCTCTATCTTTCGAGCACGAAACATTACTTTATGCTGAATAAATGTTTGTTGAATAAATGAATCCCCACACAGCTTATTTTCATTGAAATTAGTAGTTAAATTTAGTAATTTGCCAGTTATGTTTATATTCACGAAAAGCTTTTCTAAAATATTTTAATTTCTAAATTTCCATTATGCAATTAATAGTATGACCAGTAGATTTGTTGCTAAAATTCACATTAAAATCTTTTACTCCTTTGGACTTCTGTGCTTTTTTAAATTATGCTTTTTCTGAATTTTTACATGGTTCAGAAAGAGTAAAGCAATTCCAATTTCAATTCCAATTTAATCCAGAATTGATTTGAAAAAGAATTATTAACGAACATGGAAAAATATGTCCAAGAAACAGTGACACAGTTAAAATACAACGTGAATGGGGCCTAAAGCATTTCACCACTTAGTAGAACAACACGGTTATCCCTTCTGTTTTTCTATTTCTAATTTGCTCAAAATCGCTTTCAAGCAAATGGTGATTCTGCAGCAGAGGTTGTCAATACTTCTGTTCCACCTCACTGGATGAATCAGGTAGACTGGAAGGACCAATAATTCCAGTAACCTGTTTCTACATCCTATGCAAATTAATGCAGCAATCACTAAAACAGTGCTACTTTAAGGTCATATAAATGAAAGCCTGAACAGAGGACATTAGTCAATAACTTGAACGTTGCAGCACTATGTCATTTTACACAGCTTTTAATTATGAGTTTCTCTAAATAGTGTCTAGTCTGCAAAATAACAATGACCTTCCATGCACATTTTCTCTATAACTATTTTCATACATACTAGTCACTAGATCAATAAAAGTGCTTTATAGAATAAGATTTTATAGAAATTTTTGAGTGCACATATTCTATTTATTAATAAACTAACAAATTTTACTTCCTCAGTGTTTATATATGTGTATGTATGTATATATTTAGCCAAATATAAAAATAATTTTTGGCTTAAAATGATTTATATTGCAAATAACAATACTTTCACCTTCGTTCTTGAATGCGTATCACAAACACAGATTTAATGACATCTGCTACCACAATTCTTCCACAAAATAAAATAAATAAAAAAGAATACCTCCAAGTGCAATTAAAAATGCATTGTCATAAAATTAGAGTCCTAGATTCTATAAGGATTTAAAACCCTAACAATTTCTTTGGGACGCAGATTGCCACAAAGATTGTACACACTACTTTTTAGTCATTGCATTACAAAATACCCATAAACAAAGGTTGTCCCTAATATAACACTATCTACACATATTAAAATTCAAACGTGGCAAAGACTTTGTTAGACATCAACTGATTTTACTGTCATGTTTTTTATAAATTCTGGAGTCTCTTTCCTTTTTAAAAATTTCCACACTGCCAGGGAGAAAGATCATTCTGTTGGGCATTATTTTTCTGCACAGATAGTATTCATCAATCAATTTTAACCCTATTTCTAAATAGGAATCCAATTCTCTTCGGTAAAGAGGTTTCCTATTTGCAGTCAATGGATCATATTCTCACACTCACGCACTACCCTGAACACAGCAAGTGCACAATCGTTGCTACTGTGATAACCTAAAGTGCTAATGCTATAGTTCCTGGCAATGGTAGCAGGAGGAAAAAAAAAAACTAGACACCAAATCACAGATCACAACCAGATGGAGTACTCCCTTGTTTTTAATATTACCATATAAACAGAAAACAGGGCTTATTCGAACAGTCAAAGAAACGTGCATTCCTCATTGCAGTGCTGGGGGAAGCTGTTTGTGTCTCTATAGACGTGGAGAGACCAGGAACACATGTTTTCTGTACTACATGGCTAATGCAGTTGCTGGGTGTAGCTCTACCCGAAAGTTGAGAAATGGTGAGTAACCTCTAGACGAGGTTCCCGCTCTCCTATGGATGGAAGTAAATGCTTCCAGCAATCAATCCTTCTCAAGGTCCTCAGGGAGTTTGGGTCTGGGGTACCATTCCCCCTAGGGGCACCCCTGGTTTCTTCTAACAGTATAGCTCTGCAGTGGGTCATGTGACAGCTGGGTGTGTGCGTCTGTGCGGGGTGGGAGCGATGAGTTTGCGGGGTGAGTGTGAGTGTGTGTGCGTTCAGAAGTTACACGTCTGGTTTTGGAAGGCGTATTTTTCTAGGGCTGTCTGCTTGTGTGTCTGTGTGTCTGTGTGTGAAGTAAGACTGAGAAAAGAGGTTTAGAGAATGGTCCTGGGCCGGGCGATGTAGCCAAGTCGGCTCGCTTCGGCCCCGCTCCTTGGAGAGCCTCTGCACTGGGGGACGAGGTCCCCGCCCTTGGGGGCGAGAGGACAATGGGGTGCCGGCGCCCCCTCCCGCACTTTGTGCACCCACCTGACGAATCCGCGGCGGGTTCGGCGGGGTGGAGGCCCCGCCTTCCAGGGCCGGGGAGGTGGGAGAAGCCATCTTCCTGCGGCTCCGGTTTTCTTCCTCCTGTCACGCCCGAGTCTCCCGCGTCTCCTCGGTCTCCTCAGCGTCGGGCCTGCGGCCCGCGCCCGCGACCAGCCCGGAGTTTCCGCAGCCGCCGCGCCCCGCGGACCCGCCCCCGGCTCCTGCGCCGCAGAGTGGAAAGGGCGGCTGTGCCCTCCGCTCGCCCGCTCGCCCGCCCGGAGTCCCTTCCCGCGCCACCTACATCCCGGCCGGCGGACTCGGGGCCGCGGCGGGCCGGAGTGGGACGCGACCTTGGCCGCGGGGCTGGGGCGGCGGCTGCCTCTTCCCAGAGCCGCGCCCCGCGCGAGTGGTCGAACTGCGAGCGGCCGGGTTTATTCTAGCTGCGGCGCGGGAGAAAGGCGGCTGCTTCCCTCGCCGCTGCCGCTCTCGCCGGGAGAGCGATGAGCTCATGGACAGCTCCCAGAAATATGTCTATATGCACCACTGACTGCCGGAGTTCGGGAGGTGGGTGGGGAGAAGGAGGCTCCTCCGCGGGCGCTCCCGCATCACTGGCGGACGTTCCCTCGGGAGGCCCCCGGCTGCTGGGGCGCGTCCAGCTCTTCCCTGCCCATCTCCACACTCACTCTCGGCTCTTTCCATTCATGCCATACACACGTTTCCTCTCCGCACTCACTCTCCCCTTGGCGTTGCGCTGGCACCCACCCACCCACCTCTAGCCTCCACGCGCACACATTCTTTGTTCTGCCAAGTACTCCCTATTGATACGGGGGGAATTAATTTGCGGACTGAACGTGGTGTGAAATGCCACCGGGAACTCAACCCCCCGTCAGGTGCGGGCTGGTGGATGAAGTGCCCCAAGCGGTGTGTCCTTCACGCTTTGGGCGTTTCCCCCCTCCCTCGAGAGGTTGGTTCTATCCACCTTCTTCACTATGAGAAAGCATCTTCCAGCTACCGTCCAAGGTAGGGACTTGGCCTCATCCCTCACCAAGGCAGAGAGCACCTCTTTGTAGCTCTGTGAAGAACTTAAAAGACGACCAGGTTTTGCAGACCTTTGAGCAAAGGCTTGTGGCATGAGTCATAAATCCCGCACAGGGGCCAAACTTGTTTGCCTCGCTGTTTCCCAGGGGTATAGAGCTTCCATGGATTTGCAAACCACCTTCCAAATCTGATTGCTGTCTTTCTTCATTCGCTCAGCTGTCCTATTGAGGTGGATTATGGCATATATATATATACACCCCACACACGGAGTTTCGCTCATTGCCCAGGCTGGAGGGCAGTGGCGCGATCTCGGCTCACCACAAACTCTGCCTCCCGGGTTCAAGCGATTCTCCTGCCTCAGCCTCCCGAGTAGCTGGGATTACAGGCATGCGCCGCCACCACACCCGGCTAATTTTGTATTTTTAGTAGAGACGGGGTTTCAACATGTTGGTCAGGCTGGTCTCGAACTCCCGACCTCAGGTGATCCGCTGCCTCAGCCTCCCAAAGTGCTGGGATTACAGGCGTAAGCCACCGCACTGTTTTTTTTACAGATAAAATGACCTTCCTGAGATTGTTCCCTTTCTCATGCGTCATCAGTTTTCCCTTTCTTATGGATTTCCACAGAAATATACACCTACCTTCAAAAACAAAACACAGCAAAACTTTCCTTTACCTCAGCCTCCTTTCCCTCAGCTAGTGTTCCAGTTCTGTATATCTCTTTTCAGCAAGAGCCTTTACAAAGTTTCAATATTTCCTATTCCTCTCCTTATATTCTCTATTGAACATAGTCTATTCAGGCTTTCCTTTACCTACGTCAGCAAACTTTATCCTGGCAACGTTCCCAATGCCCTCCTTGCAGCTAAATCTAACGATCAATTCTCAATCCTCCTTTGGCTTGACCTCCAAATGTTTAAAAAAAAAAAAAAAAAAAAAGAAAGAAAGAAAGAAAAGAGAAGAGAAAGGGAAGAAGAGAAGGGAAGGGAAGAGGAGGGGAGGGGAGGGGAGAGGCCTGGTATAGTAATCCCAGCACTGTAATCCCAGCACTTTGAGAGGCTGGGTTGGAGGATCACATGAGCCCAGTAATCTCAGCACTGTAATCCCAGCAGTTTGAGAGCCTGGGTTGGAGGATCACATGAGCCCAGGAGTTCCAGACCAGCTGGGCAACATAGTGAGATCCAGTCTTTACAAAGAAAGAAAAAATTAAATAAGCAGGCTGTGGTGGTGTATGCCTATAGTCCTAGCTACTCCAGAGGCTGCAGTGGGAGGATCACTTAAGCTCAGGAAATTGAGGTTGCAGTGAGCCATGATTGTGCCACTGCACTCCAGCCTGGGTAACAAAATGAGACCCTGTCTCAAAAAAGAAAAAAAAAATCACTCCTTCATTTTTGAAAAATGGCTTCAATCATTGACTTGAGACACGATTCTCAATTGTCTTCTTACCTCTCTGGTTGCTTCTCTTCATCTTCTTCAGCCATCTTTTACCAGCTCTTTCTTATCTTCTAGACTTCTAAATTTTGGAATATCAAAAGGTTCAGTCCTAGTCCCCATGCTCTTCTCTGTCTCACTGCATTTCAATCTCATACAATTCCATGTCTTTATGTAGGATCTCTATTCTAATAACTCCCAAGTGAATTATCTCCATCGCAACTCTCCTGTCTTCAGTTCTACCTCCTACTGCCAACTGCCTTTACATCCACCCAGATATTTAGGAGCTTCAAACTTATCATGTTCAAAACTGAGCTCCTTTTAATCTTCTGCCAAATCAATAGCCCTGATACAGCTTTTCTTTTTTTTTTTTTTTTAAGATAGGGTTTCACCATGATGGGCAGGCTGGTCTTGAACTCCTGACCTCAGGTGATCCACCCACCTCGGCTTCCCAAAGTGCTAGGATTACAGGCGTGAGCCACCGTGCCTGACCACAGCTTTTCTTATCTTTGGGATGCTCAGGACAAAAACCTCAGAAACACTCTTATTTATTTACTCCCATGCCCCACATTTAATCCATAAGTAAATCATCTTGGTTCTACAGAATCCAATCACTTCTCTATTTCTAATACTGTCTCCCTAGTTCAAGACACCATCATCTTTCACCTGCCCAAACAGCAAACGTGTCTAACCAGTCTGCACTCTTCCACTCTTGCTCCTCAGTGCATGGTACACTGTTTTAGCAGCCCTAGAAACTAACATAGTCTCTAAAATATTAACATTCCATCTTTCCTCTTCTCTTACCTTGCTGTATATCCCCTCCTGTACACTTCACATCATCTGACAGAGTTTAGATTTACTTGTTTGTGTATTGATGCTCGCCTATCACTGGAAGGTAAGTTCCATGAGGACAGGGGGAGTAGTTTTGTTCACCGTTTTAAACACCTAGAACCTCCAGCACCTTGAACAGTGCCTGACACCTTGCTATTCAATAAGTAGTTGTTGAATGAATTAAGTATCTTTGCCAAGTTATTAGAAAGTTAGAGAGCCATTATCTGAACTCTGACTTGAACTAGAGTTCAAATCTCAAAGCCCAAACTCTTTCCACTATACCTCAGTTTCTCAAATGTGTATAAGAATTATATGATATTTCAAAGAATCATATTCCTAATTAAGAATTATAAGAATTATGTTTATGTTCAAATATGGAAAACTCTGATGCTACGTCATCAAAGCTGGGTTTTGTTGTTGTTGTTTTGTTTTGTTTTGAGACAGAGTCTCTTGCTCTGTCACCCAGCCTCCCAAGTAGCTGAGATTACAGGCATGCACCTCCACGCCCAGCTAATTATTTGTATTTATCTATTTATTTATTTTGAGATGGAGTCTTGCTCTGTCTCCAGTCTGGAGTTCAGTGGTGCAATCTCGGCTCACTGCAACCTCCCCCTCCTGGGTTCAAGCAATTCCCCTACCTCAGCCTCCCAAGTAGCTGGGACTACAGGCATGCACCACCATGCCCGGCTAATTTTTTGGATTTTAGTAGATATGGGTTTCACCATGTTGGCCAGGCTGGGCAAGTAGGGTTGGTTCCTTCTGAGGACTTTGAAGGACAAATCTGTTTGGTTTGCTGGAAAACTTTGGCATTCCCTGGTTTGTTGAAGTATGACTCAGATCTCAATCTCACTTGTCACTTTCCACAACAGTAAAGAGTGCTCCAGGAAAGGCATCATTTGGGTGTAACAGGAAACTACACAAAATGGAGACTACTGTAGTGGTCTCTGAAGTCCTCTTGGGTGGTGGCTGCTTACCTTCAGACAGCCCTCCTTCTCACTCAGACCCTGGGATGGGCTTCATCTTTGCTTATAACTGCTACCTCTAGACCCTTGTCCCTACCTCTTCCCCCTAAAAAATCCAACTGCTTTGAAAATCGTACTAGACCACCCCATTTCTCTTTGTTGCACACATTTACATTTCCTGAATACCTTGAAAACCTTACTTTCTTTTTCTTCAGCAATATCCTTGTCATAATTCTTGTTAATTTTTTTAAAATCCACATAGGCTGGGTGCGGTGACTCATATTTGTAATCCCAGCACTTTGAGAGGCCAAGGCAGGTGGATCATATGATGTCAGAAGTTCAAGACCAGCCCGGCCAACATGGCGACACTCTGTCTCTATTAAGAATACAAAAACTGGGCCGGGCATGGTGGCTCACGCCTGTAATCCAAGCACTTTGGAGGCCAAGGCGGGCGGATCACCTGAGGTCGGGAGTTCAAGACCAGCCTGACCAACATGGTGAAACCCTGTCTTTATCAAAAAAAAAATTTCTAATAAAAATTTAAAAAAATAAAAAATAAAAAATAAAAAAAAAAAGAATACAAAAACTGGGGCCGGGCATGGTGGCTCACGCCTATAATCCCAGCACTTTGGGAGGCCGAAGCGGATGAATCACGAGGTAAGGAGTTCGAGACTAGCCTGGCAAACATAGTGAAACCCCATCACTACTAAAAATACAAAAATTAGCTGGGTGTGATGGCACATGCCTGTAGTCCCAGCTACTCAGGAGGCTAAGGTAGGAGAATCATTTGAACCCGGGAGGTGGAGGCGAAACCATGCCATTGCACTCCAGCCTGGGTGACAGAGTGAGACTCCATCTCAAAAAAAAAAAAAAAAAAATAGCCAGGCATGGTGGTACATGCCTGTAATCTTAGCTACTTGGGAGGCTGAAGGAGGAGAATGGCTTGAACCCAGGAGGTGGAAGTTGCAGTGAGCCGAGATTGTGCCACTGCACTCCAGCCTGGGTAACAGCATGAGACTCCATTAAAAAAAAAAAATACACATAGACAATGCTCCTGTCAACCTGCAATGACCTTGACCTCCACTCCACCTCAACTATTAACTGTCTACTCCCATGTTCGTACCCTAGGGTTTTTCATTATTGATATTTGTACCCTCTCTATGACCCCACTATCAAGCATTCCATTCTCTGACCATCACTTTCTTTCCAACCAACTTCCTATACTACCCTATTTCCAATAATTCTGTAATCCCACTGAAACCTCCAACCCATCAGCCCTACTGTCTTCACACTATCCCACTCCATTGCATGTCCTTCTCCTAACTCAATCTGGATTCCATGTACCACTATTTTATATATATATATATATATATATATATATATATATATATGTTTTTTTTTTTCTTTTTTTTAAGATGGGGTTTCACCATAATAGCCAGGCTGGTCTTGAACTCCTGACCTCGTGATCCGCCCATCTCGGCCTCCCAAAGTACTGGGATTACAGGTGTGAGACACCACACCAGGCCTGTTATATTATTATAACCATTGCCGTGTATGTACTTCAACTTGCCTCTTTCTCCCTCTGCCATACTCACCTGACAAAATGAAATCTCAATTATATCCAGTTTTCCATCTACTCTAAGCCTGCACCCATGAAATGTACACCTGGAGAGTTAGTTCTAGTGTTGCTGGACACTAGTTTTTTTTTGTTGTTTTTTTTTTTTGAGATGGAGTTTTGCTCTTGTTACCCAGGCTGGAGTCCAATGGTGCAATCTCGGCTCACTGCGACCTCTACCTCCTGAGTTCAAGCGATTCTCCTGCCTCAGGCTCCTGAGTAGCTGGGATTATAGGCATGCTCCACCACGCCCAGCTAATTTAGTATTTTTAGTCGAGACTGGGTTTCTCCATATTGGTCAGACTTGTCTCAAACTCCCAACCTCGGGTTATCCGCCAGTCTCGGCCTCCCAAAATGCTGGGATTACAGGCGTGAGCTATTGCGGCTGGACACTAATTTCAAGTGGGCCCTTGTTGGTGTGTAGTAATCCTATCATGTTTCCCTAATAAATTCATTCTCCTACTTTCCAATCATTAACAACTCTTTCCTCAAGCTTCCAGTGCTGCCCCTGAATTCTTTTTTTTCTACACAGGATCTCATTCTGTTGCCCAGGCTGGAGTGCACTGGAGCAAGCTAGGCTCAATGCAGCCTCTGCCTCCTGGGTTCAAGCAATTCTTGTGCTTCAGCCTCTGGAGTAACTGGGATCAGAGGTGCACGTGACCATGCCTGGCTAATTTTTGTATTTTTAGTAGAGATGGGGTTTCACCATATTAACCAGGCGGGTCTTGAACCCCTGGCCTCAAGCAGTCCACTGGCCTTGGCCACAGCCCTTGGCCTGGATTCTTTATTCTCAGTTGATGACCTTGTTATTTCAACAAGAAAACAGGCATTCAAAAGGGAGCTTCCATATAGTTTCATTACCATTATATTCATCTGCCCATATGCTGAACAATGTCCCTTATCTTC
Source organism: Ateles fusciceps (assembly GCA_036589455.1). Classification (NCBI taxonomy): domain Eukaryota; kingdom Metazoa; phylum Chordata; class Mammalia; order Primates; family Atelidae; genus Ateles; species Ateles fusciceps. The sequence goes on from JAZHEH010003128.1 coordinate 3,965,759, forward strand.
TTACCATGAATGAATTGTGCATGCTCTTATGAGAGGCCAAGCCCTCCACTTGGGGACTTGATCAGATCTTCCTCAAATTTACTTGTGGACATCATTGTTGCAAGGACTCTCCCTCCTCTCGCTCCCTCTGGCTCTCACTTTCTCCTTTACCATCTATTTTCCCTTTCTACTGGCTTATTCCCATAAGCATACACCCCATCCCTCTGTAATTCCATGCTTCTGCTCCACCTCCTAAGTAGCTGGGATTACAGGCATGTGCCACCACGCCCGGCTAACTTTGTATTTTTTTTTAGTAGAGACGGGGGTTTCTCCATGTTGGTCAGGCTGGTCTCGAATTCCCGACCACAGGTGATCCACCCACCTCAACCTCCCAAAGTCCTGGAATTACAGGCGTGAGCTACCTTGCCAGGCAGATTTCTTTTTTTACTTGTATAAATTTATGAGAGTACAAGTGCAATTTTGTTACATACAAACGTTGCATAATGGTCAATTCAGGGCTATTAGGGTATCCATCACCCAAATAACGTACACTGTACCCATTAAATAACTTCTCGTCCTCCAGCCTCCTCCTACCCCCTTGCCCTTCAAAATCTCCACTGTCTACCATTCTACTCTCTACATTTATGCGTGCACATTTTTAAGCACCCGCTTATGGGTGGGAACATGCAATACCTGTCTTTCTGTGTCTGGCTTGTTTCACTTAACCTAATGACCTCCAGTTCCATCTATGTTGCTTTGGCCAGCTTTAGTCAGTTCTAAAACATTTATTTAACATAAATTTCTTCACTTGACTTGCAGGACTCCACACACTGTTTTGGTTTTCCTTCTGCCTCATGGGCTGCTTTTTGAAATCCACAATCCCAGTCCTTGGACCTCTTTTACCTGTCTATGCCCACTCCATAGCCAATCCCACACATTCTCTTTGTTTTAAATACTGTCTATAGCTGACAACTCCCAGATCAGATGTCTGGCCCTGCAGCTTCTCCTTTTGCCAACTCACTGCTCTCCATCTCCACCTAGATACCTAGACTAAGCGTGTGTAAAGCTAAATATGTACTACTTCTCTAACAGCCTTCTCCATCCCAATAAATAGCAAATCCATCCTTCCAGGTGCTCGCACCAAAACTTTGGAGTCATCCTTGACTACTCTCTCATGCACACATCCAGTCCATTAGAAAATCCTGTTGGCCAAGTCTTCTAAGCATGCCCAGAACCCATTTCCCAGTCATACCACTGTTGCTTATAAAAGTCCAAGCCACCAACCCCTCTCTCTTTGATTATTGTAATAGTTACCTATAACTCTAACACCTATTCTGAGCAGGTCATTCGAATTATCTCTAAATATAAACCCAATCATGTCATATTTCTCCTTAAAATCCTCTAATGGGGGCCAAGCGCGATGGCCATACCTGTAATCCCAGCACTTTGGGAGGCCGAGGCAGGTGGCTCTCGAGGTCAGGAGTTAGCCTGTCCAATATGGGGAAACCCAGTCTATACTAAAAATACAAAACTTAGCCGAGCATGGTGACAGGTGCCTGTAATCCCAGGAACTCTGGAGGCTGAGGCAGGAGAATCGCTTGAACTCAGGAGACAGAGGTTGCAGTGAGCTGAGATTGCACCACTGCACTCCAGCCTGGGTGACAGAGTGAGACTCAGTCTCAAAAAAAAAAAAAAAAAAAAAAATCCGGCTGGGCGCAGTGGCTCACACTTGTAATCCTAGCACTTTGGGAGGCCAAGGTGGGTGGATTGCCCGAGCTCAGGAGTTCGAGACCAGCCTGGGCAACACGGCAAAACCCCATCTTAAAAAAAAAAAAAAATCCTCTAATGGGACAGACACAGTGGCTTACACTTGTAATCCCAGCACTTTGAAGGCTGAGGCAGGTGGATTGCATGAGGCAAGGAGTTCAAGACTAGCCTGGGCAACATGACAAAATGTCATCTCTACAAAAAATGCAAAAATTAGCCAAGCATGGTGGCACACACCCGTAGTCCCAGCTACTTGGGAGTCTGAGGTGGGAGGATCACTTGAACCGGTGAGATCAAGGCTGCAGAGAGCTGAGATCGTGCCACTGCACTCCAGCCTGAGTGACAGTGCCTAAAATATGAGAGATTTAAAATACAATGCAACCCTTCTCCAACATCTATCCTACCTATGCATCCATATACACAAATTATCAAAACCTGCTCCATCCTCTTCATTCCTAGCCTAATGAAGATTTTTACCATCAACCAAATCACTCAAGCTAGAAAGTTTAGTGTCAGCCTAGACCTCTCTAGGTCTCTCAGGTTCTATGATGACTCACCACAGCCTGTGAATTCTAATTTGGTAATGTCCTAATTCCTCTTCTTCTTTTTTCTATATCCCTGGCTTTAGTCCAGGCTTTTAGGTACTCTTTCAGTGTTTTGTTGCAGTTTCTTTTTTTTTTTTGAGATGGAGTCTTGCTCTGTCACCAGGCTGGAGTGCAGTGACGCAATCTCGGCTCACTGCAACCTCCGCCTCTTGGGTTCAAACGATTCTCCGCCTCAGCCTCCCGAGTAGCTGTGACCACTGGCACGTGCCACCACGCCCGGCTAATTTTTTTGTATTTTTAGTAGAGGCGGGGTTTCGCCATGTTGGCCAGGATGGTCTCGATCTCTTGACCTCGTGATCCACCCGCCTCAGCCTCCCAAAGTGCTGGGATTACAGGCGTGAGCCACCGCGCCCAGCTTGCAGTTTCTTAATAATGACCCGACAGAGTTCTTCCTATCCTAGAATATCCTGCATAATTCAGCCAGAGTAACTTTCTTTTTTTTAAAAAAAATCTCCTGTGGCCCAGGGCAGTGGCTCACACCTATAATTCCAGCACTTTGGGAGGCCGAGGCAGGTGGATCATGAGATCGAGACCATCCTGGCTAAGAAAAAAATTAGCCTGGTGTGGTGGCAAACATCTGTGGTACAAGCAACTGGGAGGCTGAGGAGGGCAGATCCCTTGAGCCCAGGAATTTGAGGCTACGTTGTGCTATGATTGCTTCACTGAACTTCAACCTGGGTGACAGAGCCAGACCCTGTCTCTAAAATTAAAAATAAATAAAAAAAGAATATGTACATTTTTAAGGTTTTTGGTATAGAGTGAAAAACTATCCTTCAGAGAGTTTGTGTCAATTTACATCCCTATTAACAATGTCTGAGTATCCTTTCTGAAGCTCTGCTGAGACTTTCATTACTTAAAAATCTCCGTCAGGCCTGGTGGCTCACGCCTGTAATCCCAGAATTTTGGGAGGCCGAGGCAGGCAGATCACCTGAGGTCAGGAGTTCAAGACCATCCTGGCTAACATGGCAAAACCCTGTCTCTACTAAAAATACAAAAATTAGCCAGGCGTAGTGGCACGCGTCTGTAGTCCTAGCTACTCGGGAGGCTGAGACAGGAGAATCGCTTGATGCAGTGAGCCGAGATCAAACGGAGGATGGGATGGAGGCGGAGGATGCAGTGAGCTGATATCGCGCCACTGCACTCCAGCTGGGTGACAGAGTGAGACTCCATCTCAAAAAAAAAATTCTCCTGTTGGGCTGGGCCCAGTGGCTCACGCCTATTATCCCAGCACTTTGGAAAGCTGAGGTGAGTGGATCACTTGAGGTCAGGAGTTGGAGACCAGCCTGGCCAACATGGAGAAACCCCATCTACAAAATTATCTGAGCCTGATAGCACATGCCTGTAATCTCAGCTACTCGGGAGGCTGAGCCAGAGGAAACGCTTGAACCCGGGAGGCAGAGGTTGCAGTGAGCCGAGATTGTGCCACTGCACTCCAGCCTGGGCAACAAGAGTGAAACTCTGTCTCAAACAAACAAACTCCTGTTTAAACAGCGCTGATGGCTTTTTATTGCTTCAAGATAAAATCTGCATCCCTTTGCTTTGAAATAAAAGCCCTTCTGAATATCGATATACTTTTTGCATTAGGAAAAATATTCCTAAGACCGACAGTTGTTTAAAAATTTAAAAGGCCAGGTGCAGTGGCTCATGCCTGTAATCCTAGTGCTTTAGAGGCCGAGGCAGGTGGATCACGTGAGGTCAGGAGTTTGAGACCAGCCTGGCCAACATGGCGAAACCCCGTCTCTATTAAAAATACAAGAATTAGCCAGGCATAGTGGCACTCTCCTGTAGTCCCAGCTACTCTGAGGGCTGAGACAGGAGAATCGCTCGAACCCAGGAGATGAAAGTTGCAATGAGCTGAGATCGCTGCCACTACACTTGAGCCTCGGCAACAGAATGAGATTCTGTCTCAAAAATAAATAAATAAAATAAATAATAAATGTTTATGGTTATATGTAGAATCATCTTTCAACATTTCTTTTTTCCTTTTTTTGACAGAGTCTCACTCTGTCACCCAGGCTAGACTGTAATGGCGAGGTCTGAGCTCACTGCAACTTCAGCCTCCTGGGTTCAGGTGATTCTCCTGCCTCAGCCTCCCAAGTAGCTGGAATTATGGGTGCCCACCACTATGCCTGGCTAATTATTATTATTATTATTGACGGAGTTTTGCTCTTGTTGCCCAGGCTGGAGTGCAGTGTCGGGATCTCAGCTCACCGCAACCCCCACCTCCCGAGTTCAAGTGATTCTTCTGCCTCAGCCTCCTGAGTAGCTGGGATTACAGACGACTGCCACCTGTATTTTATACCTAATTCTGTATTTTTAGTAGAGATGGGTTTTGCCATATTGGCCACGCTGGTCTCGAACTCCTGACCTCACATGCTCCACCCGCCTCGGCCTCTAAAGTGCTGGGATTACAGGCATGAGCCACTGCACCTGGCCTTTTAAATTTTAAAACAACTCTCAGTCTTAGGAATATCTTTCCTAATGCAAAAAGTATATCAATATTCAGAAGGGCTTTTATTTCAAAGCAAAGGGATGCAGATTTTATCTTGAAGCAATAAAAAGCCATCAGCGCTGTTTAAACAGGAGTTTGTTTGTTTGAGACAGAGTTTCACTCTTGTTGCCCAGGCTGGAGTGCAGTGGCACAATGTCAGCTCACTGCAACCTCTGCCTCCCAGGTTCAAGCCATTCCCCTGCCTCGGCCTCCCAAGTAGCTGGGATTATAGGCACGTGCCATCAGGTTCAGATAATTTTGTAGATGGGGTTTCTCCATGTTGGCCAGGCTGGTCTCCAACTCTTGACCTCAAGTGATCCACTCACCTCAGCCTTCCAAAGTGCTGGGATTACAGGCGTGAGCCACTGGGCCCAGCCCAACAGGAGAATATTTTGGTTTGTTTTTTGTTTTTGTTTTTGTTTTTGAGATGGAGTCTCACTGTGTTGCCCATCTGGAGTGCAGTGGCGCGATCTCGGCTCACTGCATCCTCTGTCTCCTGGGTTCAAGCGATTCTCCTGTCTCAGCCTCCTGAGTAGCTGGGACTACAGGCACGTGCCACTATGCCCGGCTAATTTTTGTATTTTTAGTAGAGACAGGGTTTTGTCGTGTTAGCCAGGATGGTCTTGAACTCCTGACCTCAGATGATCTACCTGTCTTGGCCTCTCAAAGTTCTGGGATTACAGGCATGAGCCACCAGGCCTGACGGAGATTTTTAAGTAATGAAAATCTCACCAGAGCTTCAGAAAGGATACTCAGACATCGTTAATAGGGATGTAAATTGGCACAAACTCTCTGAAGGATAGTTTTTCACTCTATATCAAAAAACCTTAAAAATGTACATATTCTTTTTTTTATTTATTTTTAATTTTAGAGACAGGGTCTGGCTCTGTCACCCAGGTTGAAGATCAGTGAAGCAATCATAGCACAACGTAGCCTCAAATTCCTGGGCTCAAGGGATCTGCCCTCCTCAGCCTCCCGGTTGCTTGTACCACAAGTGTATGCCACTGCACCAGGCTAATTTTTTCTTTTTTGTAGAGATGGAATCTCGTTATGTTGCCCAGGCTGGTCTCGAACTCCTGGCCTCAAGAAATCCTCCCACGTGGGCCCCACGAAGTGCTGGGATTACAGGTGTGAGCCATTGTTCCCGGATTTACGTACATACTCTTTGCCTTTGAAAATGATTATGGACCCTAGCAAAGATTTTCACTGTAGCACTGGTTATAATAGACAAAACATCAACAAATAAACAATAACCTGGAAATCAGCTAAATATTCTAAAAGAGAGGATTGAGTGCATATATTATGAAACTTCCACATATTGGGATGTAGAATAGAATGTTATTCAGCCATTCAAATAATTTTTTTTTTTTGAGACAGAATCTTGATCTGTCATCCAGGCTAGAGTTCAATGGCATGATCTTGGCTCACTGCAACCTCTGCCTCCTGGGTTCAAGCGATTCTCCTGCCTCAGCCTCCCGAGTAGCTGGGATTACAGGCATGCACCACCACATCCAGCTAATTTTTTTTTTGTATGTTGAGTAGAGACGGGTTTCACCATGTTGGCCAGGCTGGTCTCTTGAACTCATGGCCTCAGGTGATCCGCCCTCCTCCACCTCCAAAAGTGCAGGGATTACAGGCTTGAGCCACCGCGCCCGGCCCAAATAATATTGTAAGCAAATATTACTGGTTCCATTGTTTGTATAATAAAATTGTTTCAAGCTATTAGTTGCCCCCACCCAGGCCTCACTTTGGTGACATTTCCAATTTTTTCCATAACTGGCCTTTTGAGCTGGTTTCCTTCTGCTGTTCATTCATGCTATGTTCCTGCTGTTCTCCTTCCTCAGAAACCAGTCTTGCCTGTGACTCTGGTCTTACATATCCTGGGTTCTATCTGCCTAGAACGCCTTCACCTCTCTTCTTCACCTGACTAACATCTGTGCAAAATTGAGAGGGGTAATAAATCTCTCTCTCTTTTTTTTTTTTTTTTTTTTTTGAGACAGAGCCTCGCTCTGTTGCCAGGCACCAGGCTGGAGTGCAGTGGCGCGATCTCGGCTCACTGCAACCTCCACCTCCTGGGTTCAAGCAATTCTCCTGCCTCAGCCTCCCAAGTAGCTGGGGCTACAGGCGCGTGCCACCACGCCCAGCTAATTTTTGTATTTTTCAGTAGAGACAGGGTTTCACCATGTTGGCCAGGATGGTCTCGATCTCCTAACCTCATGATCTGCCCGCCTTGGCCTCCCAAAGTGCTGGGATTACAGGCGTGAGCCACCGCGCCCGGTAAGAGGGGTAATAAATCTCTAAAGAGAATTGGGCTCACTCCCAGATAAACATTTTAAATCAATATAAATAAGGTTCAAACCAATCTTAAAACTAAATGGGTAGGAGTTTCAGCTAAACAAAACAAATCAATAGACTGAAATTTAGATATTCTAGCTTAAAAGGATCTTGATCCAAGTTTTATTCATATTAAATATAGACTGATTGACAGGTGGTTGATGTTTAAGACATTTCACATTAACACTGTCATTTCTTTCCAACTTCATTTCCTGTCTCTTCTCTGCATAATCCTTTTTTCAGCTGAATCAGTCTACTGAATCTGAAATAAAATCCCAAATTTGTTCTGTCTTCTACTAAAACCGCAATTGGATTTTCTTCTACTTTTGCTATTACCTCATCCTATGATCATTTATGAATACTTACTGTCTATATCAACCAAATAATATACATAATGCTTTTGTGTTGCTTATATAATATATATGTAGTTCCTATAGAACGCACATAACACTTACGCTATAGTGTACAGTTATTTATCTGTTATGCATATGCCCTATTTTCCAGTAGCTATGTTGTTAACATCTTCAAGTCAGAGGTGGTATCATACGCTTGCTTGTAACCTCAGCACGTGTTCTATGAATATAGACATAAAATAAATGATAATTGTTCATGATTTGAGGAAATCACCAAGACTGAAAAGAGCACAAGAAATGAGCATTTTTTTAACGTAAGTATTTTAAAAAGAATTATTTTTCTCCTTTTTCTGTCATTTTTGGCTTTTTCAAACTAATAGAGTTTATAGAGCAGCCAAATTGTGAAGAACACGTTGGTCTTTAGGTGACAGCATGTGGCTACCTTATTGCCTTTAAGATTTTAGATTGTACCTTGTGCGGTGGCTCACGCCTGTAATCCCAGCACTTTGGGAGGCTGACGCGGGCGGATCATGAGTTCAGGAGTTTGAGACCAGCCTGACCAGCTACTTAGGAGGCTGACTGAGGCAGGAGAATTGCTTGAACCTGGGAGGCGGAGGTTGCGGTGAGCTGAGATCGTCATTGCACTCTAGCCTGTGCAACAGAGTGAGACTCCATCTCAAAAAAAAAAAAAAAAAAAGATTTTAGATTGCTATTAAACTAGAATATTTTTTGTAGAATTTTAAATTATAAAGGTAGTACATGCTCATGGTAAAGAGCATACATACATTACAGAATTAAATATAAAATGGGCTGTGCACAGTAACTCATGCCAATAATCCCAGCACTTTGGAGGCTAAGGCAGGCAGATAGCTTGAACCCAGGAGTTCAAGACCAGTCTGGGCAGCATGGCAAGATCTCATCCCTACTAAAAATACAAAAATTAGCTGGGTGTGGTGGTGCACACCTGTATTCCCAGCTAATCAGGAGGCTGAGGTGGGGGGATCACCTGAGCCCAGAAAGGTCGAGGCTTCAATGAGCCCTGATCATGCCACTGCACTCCAGCCTGGGCAACATAGTAAGACCCTGTCTCAAAAAAAAAAAAAAAAAAAAAAGAAAGAAAGAAAGAAAAGAAGAGAAAAAGAAATAATTACATCTAAAGTGAAAAATAAGTGTCCACGCCCTAGTCCTGTACTCCTATGCCCCAGAGGTAACTACTGTAAACTGCTTCTTTTTCATTCATTCTTTCGTTTTTTTTTTTTGAGGTGGAGTCTCACTAGGCTGGAGTGCAGTGGTGAGATCTTGGCTCACTGCAACCTTCACCCCCACAGGTTCAAGCAATTCTCCTGCCTCAGTCTCCTGAGTAGCTAGGATTACAGGCGCACGCCACCATACCCGGCTAATTTTTGTGCTTTTAGTAGAGACAGGGTTTCACCATGTTGGCCAGGATGGTCTCAATCTCCTGACCTCATGATCCACCCACGTCGGCCTCCCAAAGTGCTGGGATTACAGGCGTGAGCCACTGCACCTGGCCTCTTTTTATCCTTTCAAAACTCTTAGCACACGTATTTGCAAAGACAAGTGTATTTTGGAGATTATATTATACGTGCTACTTGACAACGTCCTTTTTTTAACTTTACAATATAGCATGTTTCCATATCAATATGTGTAAATTGACTTCATTTTTATTATAATATTTGATACCTACAAAAGCCTTATATAACAAATATATAATAAGTAAAATATTATATGAAACATGGTGGCTTACACCTATAATCCCAGCACTTTAGGAGGCCAAGCCTGGAGGATCACTTGAGCCCAGAAGTTCGAGATGAGCCTGGGCAACATAGCAAAACTATCTCTACAAAAAATTTTTTAAATTAGCCGGGCATAGTGTCGTATCACTGTGGTCCCAGCTCTTCAGGAGGCTGAGGTGAGAGGATTGTTTGAGCCCAGGAGATGGAAGCTGCAGTGACCATGATTGCATCATTGCATTCCAGCCTGGGCAACGAAGAGAAACCCTGTCTAAAAAAAAAAAAGCTGGGCACAGTGGCTCACACCAGTAATCCCAGCACTTTGGGAGGCCAAGGTGGGTGGATCGTTTGAGGTGGGGTGTTCCTGACCAGCATGGAGAAACCCAGTCTCTACTAAAAATACAAAATTAGCCAGGTATGGTGGTGTATAAATATAATTCCAGGTACTTGGGAGGCTGAGGTGGGAAAATTGCTTGAACCCGGGAGGCGGAGGTTGCAGTAAGCTGAGATCACGCCATTGCACTCCATCTTGGGGGACAGAGCTACACTCCATCTCAAAAAAAAAAAAAAAAAAAAAAACATATTATATGATGATGCAATATTGATGTAAAGAAACTATGGATTCTTGACATTTTTTATTGAGTTGAAATTTTTATTGAGGTAATTGTAGATTTACATGCAGTAGTAAGAAATAATACAGCAAGATCCCTTGCACACTTTGCCTAGTTATCCCCTTGATAACATTTTACAAAGCTGTAGTTTAATACCAAAACCATATTTACGTTGATCAATCCACTATTTTTGTTCAGATTTTTCCAGTGTTACACTCATTTGTCCCTACTTGTGAGTATATGTGTATTAAGTTCCATACAATTTTATCACCTTTGTAGATTCATGTATCCACACACCATAGCCAAGTTGAAACAACAGCTAATGGTGCCTACACCACCAGGAGAGTCTGATATGGGCATGGTCAAGGCTAACCGCTGGGGGTGGCTGCTGGTGCTCAGCTTCCTGTTTGTTTATAGTGTCCTTCAGATCCTACTCCCGTCCTTCTCTTTATGTCCAGGGTGCAGCACAAGGATGTGGAGCAGGAGTCGCAGATGAGAGCAGAAATCCAGGATATGAAGCAAGAGTTCTCCACGGTCAATGGGATGAACGAGTTTGCCAGACCCCCCAGGCTGGAAAGAAAGATCAACAAGATGATGAATAAGCTCAAAACTCATGTGAAAACACAGACAGCTCAATTAGGAATGATAAAATGGGTTATAAGTGTTGCTTTCTTTCTTTCTCTTTTTTTTTTTTAAGAAACTCGATGTTTATTTTCCATGAATCTTATATATTGTTTAAGAGCCCACACAAGAACAGTTTAAGGCCATTCAGTGGTTGCTCCTACCCATTCAGTGGCCTCAGCAGTAGGAGCTGCAGACCGGTCTTCCGTGGCAGGCTGGGCGCTCCAGTCTTCAGTAGGGAACTGCTGGATAGGCACAGAGGGCACCTGCATGCCTTCAGATCAGTCGGCAACCTCAGGCTGAGTAGCAGTGAACTCAGGAGCTGGAGCAGTCCATTCACCCTGAAATTCCTCCTTGGTCACAGCCTTTTCAGCAGCAGGCTGCTCTTCTTTTCAATCTCTTCAGGATCTCTGTAGAAGTAGAGATCAGGCATGACCTCCCACGGGTGTTCACGGGAAATGGTGCCACGCATGCGCAAAACTTCCCGAGCCAGCATCCACTACATCAAACCCACTGAGTGGGCTCCCTTGTGCATGGGATGGCAATGCCCACATAGCGCAGAGGAGAATCTGTGTGACACAGAGCAATGGTAGGTAGGTTAACATAAGACGCCTCCATGAGAGGCTGGTGGTGAGCCCTTGGGTCAGTAACCACAAGCAGCCGTGGCTCCCGGAAGGCTGCCTGGATCTGGTTGGTGAAGGTTCCAGGAGTAAAGCGGCCAGCAATTGGAGTGGCTCCAGTGCAGCAGCAAACTTCAGCACGGCCCTCTGGCCAGTATTCCTGGAAGATATAACACTAACATCAGCAGGGTTTTCAATGGCAACAATGGCACGAGCTGCCAGAAGCAGCTTCTCCCAGGTCCTCTTCAGATTTATGATGTAGATGCCATCACTTTTCCTTTTATAGATATACTGTTACATCTGGAAGTCAAGGTTGGTGCCACCTAAATGGGTTCCTGCTGCCAGGAACTTAAGGACGTCCTCCTCCTTCATTTGCAGGACATCAAGTGCTCCAGACATTGTGAAAGTTTCCCTTTAAGTTATGACGAACAAAGCCATATAGAGCCCTCAGCAGCTAGCGCGGAAAGACTGTTTTTTTTTTTTGAGATGGAGTTTCCTCTTGTTGCCCAGGCTGGAGTGCAATGGCACAATCTCGGCTCACCACAACCTCTGACTCCCAGGTTCAAGCGATTCTCCTGCCTCAGCCTCCCGAGTAGCTGGGATTATGGGCATGTGCCACCACACCCAGCTAATTTTGTATTTTTAGTAGAGATGGGGTTTCTCCATATTGGTAAGGCTGGTCAGGAACACCCGACCTCAGGTGATCTACCTGCCTTGGTCTCCCAAAGTGCTGGGATTACAGGAGTAAGCCACTGCACCAGGCTAAAAATGTTGCTTTCTACAAATTGCCAGGTGCCATGATCAGACTGTCAGGTGGTCTTGTGGAGTTATCTATTACTTGACTTGACAGGGTCTCACTCTGTTGCCCAGGCTGGAGTGTAGTAGGCCATCTTTGGCTCACTGTAGCCTCTGCCTCCCAGGTTCAAGTGATCCTCCCACTTCAGTCTCAGAAGTAGCTGGGACTACAGGTGCTTGCCACCATACCTGGCTAATTTTTGTATTTTTCATAAAGACAGGGTCTTGCCATGTTGCCCAGACCGATCGCTTTTCTTCCTCTGTTTAAAATGCCATTTGTTGGACAACCGTTTGTATAGTACTATCTACTTACTTGAAGCTGTTAATTTTTCATTACAATGTTTCGTAAATTTACTAATGAGAACATAATGCATTGTTTTGTGCTCAAATTTTGTGTTTAAAGCATTCAAATGAAATCTATTTTATATAAGCATTTAATATTTATGCTCTGTTGAATGGAAAGAGGTAAAAAACAAATTTAGAGCCAGGCGCGGTGGCGCGTGCCTGTAGACCCAGCTACTCAGGAGGCTGAGGTGGGAGGATCGCTTGAGTCCAGGACTTCTGGGCTGTAGTGCACTATGCCGATCGGGTGTACACACTAAGTTAGGCATCAATATGGTGACCTCCCGGGATCGGCGGACCAGCAGGTTGCCTAAGGAGCAGTGAACCAGCCCAGGTTGGAAACGGAGCAGGTCAAAACTCCCGTGCTGATCAGTAGTGGGATCGTGCCTGTGAATAGCCACTGCACTCCAGCCTGGGCAACATAGTAAGACCCCGTCTGTAAAAAAAAAAAAAAAATTTAGAAAGCCTGATTAAATTAATCTGAAATGAAATCTGTTTGGCCCATAAACCATAACTCTGCTAAACTTATTTTTATATATATTTTTTCTATTTAAAATTTTTGTAAGTGCTTGTGTGACTTTCTTCCTTATAGCTACCTGTTTGCTATGAGAAATCTGTAGCTGACAAGTGTTGTAGAGGGTTTGCCCATTACATGAGTAACCATAGCACAATAGAGCTAAATTCTATCGCTCTTTTATAAAAGGTCATATTTGTATTCTTGTGTTCCCTCATGATTGAATAAGTGGCTTGTTATTATTTTGGCTAAGTGCTGCGGTCCTTTGGTTTGTTGTGCTGTAGACCACCAGAGTGGATTTCAGGTTCCACTTACTCAAGCTCACAGATACCACAGGCTTAGTCAGCACCAAGTTTAGTCTCCAGAAAGTACACAGGACAGGGAAGACAGCAGCAGCGCCATGGAGGACCTGCACCAGCTTCCCGCGTCTCATCACAACACAGGATACATTTTTGCCACAAAGGATGTTAAGCCAAACTAAGGAGATTAAAGCAGCATACGGAAGCTGCAGGGTGTATGCTCCCTTAGATAAAACTTAGCACTTGGAGGACAGATACCTAACTCTCTTTCTCTCTCTTTTTTTTTAATTTGAGACAGAGTCTCGCTCTGTCACCTAGGCTGGAGTGCAGTGGCACAATCTCGGCTCACTGTAACCTCCACCTTTCGGGTTCAAGTGATTCTCCTGCCTCAGCCTCCTCAGCAGCTGGGATTACAGGCATGCACCACCATGCACAGCTAATTTTTTTTATCTTTAGTAGAGATGGGGTTTCTCCATGTTGGCCAGGGTAGTCTTGAATTACTGACCTCAGGTGATCTGCCTGCCTCAACCTTCCAAAGTGCTGGGATTACAGGCATGGGCCACGGTTCATGGCCTGAATTCATTTTTAAGTAGATAATTAACATGGTACTGAATTCAAAAGATACAGAAAGGAATACAGTAAAAAGTGAGTCTTTTGATCTCTACCATTTTGTCACCAAATTTCCCAAAGTTTTCTGTTATTGCCAGCTTCTTATGATTCTTCCAATAATATTCCACTTATTTATGAATATTTGTGTACATGAATTTAATTTAAAATAAATTTTTAAATTTTCAAAGTAATATCTGGAAAAATATTATATAAATGGAATCATAAAATATGTAACCTTCTGAGATTGGCTTTTTTTGCTCAGCAAAATTTCGTGGAGATTCATTCTAGTTGTTGCATGCGTCAGTGTTTCATTCCTTTTTATTGTAGAGTAGCATACATTAGAATTTTTTTTTTCTTTAAGAAACGGATCTTGCTGTTACCCAAGCTGAGTGCAATGGCTATTTATAGGCATGGTCACACTACTGATCAGCGTGGAAGTTTTGACCTACTTTCCTACCAACCTGGGCCTGTTCACCCCTACCAAGGTACCTGGTTGTCCCCTGCCCTCAGGAAGTCACCATATTGATGCTGAACTTAGTGCAGACACCTGATTAGTATAGCACACTACAGCCCTCCTGGTCTCAAGGATTCTCCTTATTGTGATAGAAGATGCTGTGGTGTCTGGTCTGAAGATTCTGATTTAGCCAGGTCTGTCCTCCCAGCTACTGTGTTAACCTCAGACGCCACAGCATCTTCTATCACAATACATTTTTTTTTTTTTTTTTTGAGACGGAGTTTTGCTCTTGTTGCTCAGGCTGGAGTGCAATGGCATGGTCTCGACTCACTGCAACCTCCGCCTCCCGGGTTCAATCAATTCTCCTGCCTCAGCCTCATGAATAGCTGGGATTACAGGCATATGCCACCACGCCCAGCTAATTTTCTATTTTTAGTAGAGACAGGGTTTCCCCATGTTGGTCAGGCTGGTCTCGAACTCCCAACCTCAGGTGCTCTACCCGCCTCGGCCTGCCAAAGTGCTGGGATTACAGGCATGAGCCACTGCTCCTGGCTCACAATACATTTTAAGAAACCAAATAGCCGGGCAAGGTGGCGCGTGCCTGTAGTCTCAGCTACTCAGGAGGCTGAGGCTGAAGGATTGTTTGAGCCCAGGAGTTCCTGACTGTAGTGCGCTATCCTGATTGGGCGTCCGCACTAAGTACAGCATCAATATGCTGACCTCCCGGGAGTGAGGGACCACCAGTTTGCCTAGGGAGGGGGTGAACCGGCCCAGGTTGGAAACAGAGCAGGTCAAAACTACTGTGCTGATCAGTAGTGGGATCGCGCCTGTGAATAGTCACTGCACTCCAGCCTGGGCAAGACCCTGTCTCTAAAATCAATCAATCAATCAATAAAAAAGACAAAGAAAAAGAAACTAAATATAAGTGACTCTAAATGTCAAACATTGCATTGAAATAAATACAGGCTTACTTTCGTATTCAGGAGTGTAATGGTAACTTCATGAATATAACCCTGGGTGAAGCCCAGGACAGTCTTCCAATAGGAAATGTGTAAAGTTAGGAAATACCACTGTGTTGGTATGTATTTAATCATTTGGTCAACCCTATTTACGTTGACCTTAAGGGACAAGAACAGTAATCCTAGATTTAATGAAACCTCTAGAAGAGGCTTCTGGTGTTCTTCTCCATGGGAATAATTTCCATTTCCTCCAGGGCAGCATGCCTGGTACATGAAGAGCCAAAGTGAAAAGCAGCAATTTGAGTAGGTCAAAAAGGTAAAGTTCTCTTTCATGGCCTCTCTCTGGTGTTCAGAACAACTTCCTTTTGCAGGACAAAATTATCTTAGTGGATTAACATAATATTGCCTGTTCAGAGGAGTTAGGAAACTGTGAAGGAGAAGGAGGGATGAGGAAAACTGCAAATTCAGGACATTTTGACCCTCGCAATTGTTGAAACAGCTTTGTAAAAAGCTTCAGGAAATGTGAACTAATACTCTGTCAAGTAGCGCTTTTCCTTTTTTTTTTTTTTTTTCCTTTTTTTGAGGCATGGGCCCACCTTGTCACCCAGGCTGGAGTACAGTGGCACATCTTGGCTCACTATAACCTGGACCTCCTGGGCTCAAGTCATCCTCCCACCTCAGCCTCCCAAGAAGCTGGAACCACAAGCACATACCACCAGACCTGGCTAATTTTTTGTATTTTTAATGGAGACAGGGTTTCACCATGTTGCCAAGGCTCGTCTCGAACTCCTGAGCTCAAACTATCTTCCTGCCTCAGCCCTTAAAGTGCTGGGATTACAGGTGTGAACCACTGCACCCAGCCTAGAAGCACTATATATATATGTATGTAAATTCTGGGCTAAGTGCAGTGGCTTGCGTTTGTAATCCCAGCTTCTCAGGAGGCTAAGGCAGAAGAATTGCTTGAGCCCAGAGTTCAAAGCTGCAGTGACCTATCACCGTGCCACTGCACCCTAGCCTCGGTGACAGAGCAAGACCTGGTCTCCAAAAAAAAAAAAAAAATGTATTCTGCCATATGATAGAATGTCTTTCTTTCAAAGTGTTAGCTTTTGATGAGATCATGGAGAGACTATGAGGGAGAGGAAATAATGTGAGACATATGAGACACAGGTTTTTAGATGGGAAAAATGTATGTTTGACCCTTTATGATTTTTATAAATTAAAATATGATCTAAGGATCTGTAAATGGGAGCAGGGTATTTATAGGCAACTAGGAAAATTTGAATAGCAAATTTCATTGGTTTGCAGATGGCACATAAATGTGACTTTGCAAAAATAGAGAAAACAGGAGAGAAAGGGAGAGTAATTTATTCCAGTGACAAAACAATGTCTAGACCCCAAAACTAAACAATTATTTTCCTATTTCTGCTCAAAGTACTTTACATGTTAACTTTTAAGGTAATTACTTTAATACTTTCCTCAGTTTAACATGCAAGCAACATTTTAGTTTGTGTCCTTGAAAGTTTCTTTCCTTCTCTGTGCTCTTTTTTTGTTTTTGAACCATGCAAATGGAAATATGAAGAATAATCATGCTAAAAGACCAGGATGAGGACAAAACATACTGCAGAAGTCAGCTATTCAGGTCCATTAAGCATTTCAAACTCAGCGTGTCCAAAACCAGCTTCAGCTGCTTCTGTGCTTTTTCACATGAAATCTAGAATTTTAGGGATTATTCTAATCTCCTTCTCTCCCTCCAATCTTTCCCACAACAGTCATTGAATTCTCCTCATACCAACTTCTTTCGTAGTACTTCCCTTCTCTGTCTTCACATTTGCCACAATCTTTATTCACACTCTCACCATCCCCTGTATCCCCCTACTACCCTCATTTTAGAGATGGACTGGGACTTTCTGAGTGGTCTTTCTGACTCTGATCCTATGATCTATTCTAGAGTAATCTTTCTAAAACAAGTCTTAACCAGGTGACACCTCTCCTTCTACTACAAGTATTCAATAAATACTTGGATTGGATACATTGGATTCAATAAAATCCAAATTCTTCTGCTTAATACACAAAGATCTTCACAATCTGGTCCCAGCTTGTGGCTCCTGCCTCATGACCAGCCATTCCAGCACTACATACAGGGCCCTGAGTATATCTTACTCTTCCTCTCCACTTTGCCTTCCAATATCCTGCTCCCTATTATTCAAATGTTTCCCTTACTTTTACGAAACACAGCTCAAGATCCCTCTTCTGGGCTGCTACCTGTAGCCCCACCCCACATCAGTCTTTTTTTTTTTTTTTTTGAGACGAAGTTTCACTCTTGCCCAGGCTGCAGTGCAATGGTGCAATCTCTGCTCACCGTAACCTCCGCCTCCCAGGTTCATGTGATTCTCCTGCCTCAGCCTCCCAAATAGCTGAGATTACAGGTGCATGCTACCACACCCGGCTAATACCAGTCTTATTTATTAATTTATGAGACAGAGTCTTGCTCTGTCACCCAAGCTGGAGGGCAGTGGCACAATCTTGGCTCACTGCAAACTCCATCTCCCAGGTTCAAGTGATTCTCCCTCCTCAGCCTCTTGAGTAGCTGGGATTACAGGTGCCCACCACCACGCCCAGCTAATTTTTGTATTTTAGGTACAGATGGGGTTTCACCATGTTGGCCTGGCTGGTCTCGTACTCCTGACCTCAAATGATCCGCCAGCCTTGGCCTCCCAAAGTGCTGGGATTACAGGCGTAATGCACTGTGCCCGGCCTTATTTTTATGTATGTATGTATGTATGTATGTATTTTTAATTAGAAAAAGTATTTATTTCTGCTCCTTTCATACGTCCAGGAAACAGTCTTACATATGTATCTGAAATAATCTACCATCACACACTGCAGTTAAAGGCAAAGCAGCATAGGTAAAGCTGATCAACTGTCCAGAGTTCTCAGCTTATGGAATCTTGCTTCTTGATTTTATGTTAATTTCTGAAAACCAAAAACATCATCTCCAAAAAATGTTAAGGGGGTTGTAAAAAATAATCACTTTATGTGATATTATAGTTGTAGATATGGAGTATATTTTCTTTAAGAAATGAAAAACTAAAAAGAAAATACCACTCAACATCGTTGCTATAGCAATAGGTGAGCAGGAAAAAAAAATATTGTAATCAACTTGTCTCTTTTTTTTCTTTTTTTTTTTTTTTTTTTTTATAAAGATGGGGTTTCACCATGATGGCCAGGCTGATCTTGAACTCCTGACCTCAGGTGATCCACCCACCTCGGCCTCCCAAAGTGCTAGGATTACAGGCATGAGCCACCACGCCCAGCCAACTTGTCTCTTTAATACCAAGAAAAAATTCTACTTCAAGCTTTAATATGCTTCCTGTATTTTCACTGTATATTTCTTTTACTGTTCTTCATTCTTTTCTATATTTCATATTAGAGGATTGGTACAGCCTTTAAACTTCATTGACCGGAGCAAATCCAGTATCCACTGATTTCTTCTCAAAAGCACTCTAACCCATCAGATAGGTCAGCAGTTTTATTCTCATGAATACTCTAGCTATGAAAAAACTCAATAGGATACAGAGGAATCCAATGAATAGAAGAAATTTATTGAGTTTTGGGATATTTGGTGCATTCGATCAGTCCAGGATTATGAAACCTAAACCTCCCATCATAAACAGGAAGCTGGATGCAAGTCCTTCCATAATATATTGTCCATTTACTCTGTAGGTCAAGAAAGCTACTGGCCTCTGATGCCCATGGTCACCAGTCATAGAGCCAACACTTGGAGGTTCAACAATAACATCATAACTTATTCCTCCAGTGATGAGGAAGTAAGACACCACCACCAGAGCGTACACAGTCATGGCTGACGGCATGTGCAGCCAGGGTGACCTCTTCAGCTTCAGGTTGGGACATTTGAGTACTAAGAACAGGATGCAGTACTAAGTCTCCATGTTGGTGGCAGCAAGCTAGCTATTTATTTATTTATTTTGAGACAGAGTTTTGCTCCTGTTGCCCAGGCTGGAATGCAATGGCACGATCTTGGCTCATCGCAACCTCTGCCTCCCAGGTTTAAGCAATTCCCTGCCTCAGCCTCCTGAGTAGATGTACAAGTGCATACCACCACGCCTGGCTAATTTTTGTATTTTTTGTAGAGACGGGGTTTCACCATGTTGGTCAGGCTGGTCTTGAACTCTGGACCTCATGATTTACCCTTCTCAGCCTCCCAAAGTGTGGATTACAAATGTGAGCCACCATACCTGGCCTACATTTTATATATTAATACCACATTTGTCTAGAGCCCAAAGAATCATGAAGTAAGGAAGTATTCTGAGTAGGAAAAACAGTTGACACCCCCGCCTGCAATGATTGGTATAAAAATGTTTTGAAAGGTCGGGTGTGGTGGCTCACCCCTGTAACCCCAGCGCTTTGTGAGGCCAAGGTGGGTGGATCACGACGTCAAGAGTACAAGACCAGACTGCTCAAAATAGTGAAACCTCATCTCTACTAAAAATACAAAAAAAATTAGCCAGGTGTGGTGGCTGGAGCCTGTAATCCCAGCTACTCGGGAGGCTGAGGCAGAGAATTTCTTGAACCCGGGAGGTAGAGGTTGCAGTGAGCCAAGATTGCACCACTGCATTCCAGCCTGGGCAACAAAGCAAGAATCTGTCTCAAAAAAATAAAATAAAATAAAAAATAAAAATATTGAGCTTGTAAGGAACCCTGGCAGTTACCATCAAAAGATTCCATCCATCCATCCATTATCCATTCACCCATTCGATACTGTATTCAAATGGAATCTGTATCTAGGGAGTTTATGTTCAAGTAATTAGCCAGGTATGGTAGCACATGCCGTTAGTCCCAGCTACTTGGGAGGCTGAGGCAGGAGAATCACTTGAACCTGGCGGGTGGAGGTTGCGGTGATAGATTGTGCCACTGCACTCCACCCTGGGTGACAGAGAGGGACTCCATCTTAAAAAAAAAAAACCAAAAAACTCTGTGTGTGTGTGTGTGTGTGTGTGTGTGTGTGTGTGCATGCAAAATGTAGTACCATTTTAAAAACTAAAGTCCATGAAAGGCTAAGGCTTACAGTGGCTCATACCTGTAATCCCAGCATTTTGGGAGACCAAGGTGTGAGAATCACTTGAGCCCAGGATTTCAAGACCAACCTGGGCAACATAGCAAGACATCATCTCTACTAAAATTAAAGACAAAAACAAACAAACAAAATACACTAGTACACTAGCCAGGCATGATGGTGCATGCCTGTAGTCCTAGGTACACCAGGAAGATCACCTGAACAGGGAGTTTGAGGTTGCAGTGAGCACCAGTGCATTCAAGCCTGGGTGACAGAGCAAGACCCTGTCTCAAAAATAATAAATAAATAAAATCCACAAAAAGAGGAATTAATATTTGAACATATGCCTACATAGTTAATAGTGATAAGATATGTGATTGTGAAAAGACACATTTTAAAATTGTTTGATTTAAACATCTAGCATAATCTATGGTAGTTTTTAGTAAATGAAAACAACGTGAGCTTGGGAAATAGATGAACCCAGGACCAATGTTTTGTTCCGTCCTGTTTGGGTGACCTTTGGGTAACTTAGTTATTGTTTTCATCTATAGAATTCCTAACCTGAAAAATGGAGATAAAAACGCCTTTTTTTAAACTGAGTTGTTTGCAAATATTAAGATGATAATGTGGCTGGGCGTGGTGGCTCACACCTGTAATCCCAGTACTTTGGGAGGCCGAGGCAGGTGGATCACAAGGTCAAAAATAGGGATCATCCTGGCCAACATGGTAAAACCTTATCTCTACTAAAAATACAAAGATTAGTTGGGCATAGTGGTGCACGTCTGTAGTCCCAGCTACTCGGGAGGCTGAGGCAGGAGAATTGCTTGACCCTGGGAGGCGGAGGTTGCAGTGAGCCGAGACTGCGCCACTGCACTCCTGCTTGGGTGAAAGAGTGAGACTCCATCTGAAAAATAATAATAATGATAACTGAAGAGCAGTTGCTTATTTGGCACTTTCTGTTGTAGAAATGAGCTATTCCAAAATAAGATAGGATTCTATATCAGTAATTAAAGACAGAACACTAACTTTCTCAACAAAATCATTAATGTTTTACTGGGCAAATCTTGCGATCTTTTTCAAATGTATGCTGTCAGTGCCCTTGTGACCTTTTCTAACCTGTGATTATAGACTTGCTGATCCTCCTGTCATTAGATCTCCTCCACTCTGAGTGACAACCAGCTCCTCTTCTCTTCTCTTGAAGAGGGTCTTGAGTTATCCTCCTGCATGAAGCAAGCTAAGGAAATGATGTGGGGTGGTTCCCAGCCTCTGACCAGTGAGCTCCTCCAGCCACTAACAACGTTTTCCTTTTTTTTTTGTTTTGAGACAGAGTCTCTCTCTGCCGCCCAGGCTGGAGTGCCGTGGTGCGATGTCAGCTCACTCCAACTTCTGCTTCCTGGGTTCAAGCAATTCTCATGCCTCAGCCTCCTGAGTAGCTAGGATTACAGGCATATACACTGCGCCTGGCTAATCTTTTGTATTTTCAGTAGAGACGGGTTTTACCATGTTGGCCAGGCTGGTCTCAAACTCCTGACCTCAGGTGATCCACTCTCCTCGGCCTCCCAAAGTTCTGGGATTATAGGCATGAACCACCATGCCGGCCAACAACATTTTGCTTTTAAAATCCTGATTGTAGGCCGGGTGTGGTGGCTCACGCCTGTAATCCAAGCACTTTGGAGGCCAAGGCGGGCAGATCACCTGAGGTCAGGAGTTCAAGACCAGCCTGACCAACATGGTGAAATCCCGTCTATAAAAAATAAATAAATAAATAAAAGAAAAAAAAAATTCTGATTGTATCCTAAGCACTTTGTTGTATCCATTAACAAATTTAATCATATGAAACAGATAGCATTTTCTTAATTAATTGATTTATTACATATATATACATATATATGTATTTTTAAGAGATGGGATCTGCCTCTGTCATCCAGATTGTAGTACAGTAGCATGATCGATCATAGTTCACTGAAGCCTTGAACCCCTGGGTTGAAGTGATCCTCCTGCCTCAGCTTCCTCAGTAGCTGGGATTACAGGTGTGTGCCACTGCATCCAGCTGACAGATACTTTAATTTATTCATTTAGAGACAGATTTTCACTCTTGTTGCCCAGGCTGGAGTGCAGTGGTGTGATCTCGGCTCACCGCAACCTCTGCCTCCCAGGTTCAAGAGATTCTCCTGCCTCAGTGTTCTGAGCAGCTGGTATTACAGGTGCCCACCACCACACCTGGCTAATTTTGTATTTTTAGTAGAGATGGGGTTTTTCCATGTTGGTCAAGCTGGTCTCGAACTTCTGACTTCAGGTGATCCGCCCACCTTAGCCTCCCAAAGTGTTAGGATTGCAGGAGTGACCCACTGCACCTGGCCAGATACCATTATTTTACACACTTAACAGATAACAAAACTAAGAAAGAAGTTTGAGGCTATGCTATCCAATGTTATATCCACTGGCTCATGTAGCAATTGCACTCTTGAAATGTGGCTTGTCTGAGTGGGACGTGGTGGCTCACGCCTGTAATCCCAGCACTTTGGGAGGCTGAGGCCAGTGAAACACTTGAGGTCGGGAGTTCAAGACCAGCCTGGCCAACATGGTGAAACCCCATCTCTACTAAAAGCACAAAAACTGGAGTAAGACTCTGTCTCAAAAAAATAATATTTAATTTAATTTTAAAATATGGCTTGTCTGAATTGTGATCTAAGTGTAAAGCACACACTACATTTCAAAGACTTTAAACTATATATCATCAGCATTGGTTTACATTAATTACATATTGAAATATTTTGAATATGTTGGCTTAAGTGAAACATGTTATTAAAATTAATTTCACCTGTTTCTTTTCACTTTCTGTAACCTGGTTACTAGAAAATTTTTAATTACTGTTGGGAACGGCACGTCTGCCGGGGAACTCTCAGCCAGCAAGAGGGTCCCAATACCTGGAAGAGAGAGTGTGTGGAAAACAAGGAGACAGAAAAGCAGGGTCTGGAGGACTGAATAAGCAATGCCCATACAGCAATGCCCAAACAGCAATTTTATTTGTGCAAAGGGTCCCAATATATACTGTCAGCTTTCAGTAACTGATGTCAACCCACATTGTTAATTCTATACAATAAAGAGGAACAAAAGTTACAATACCGCAAGACTGGAGGAGAAGATAAAATACCAATAAAAGGGAAGTACATAGTCAGGGGCCATAAAAGTAAGCACGAGGGTGGAGATTTTTCTTTACCTATTGTGTAGGGATTTACATTTGAGAAGGTAACATTCTTTAAGGTCAGGCAAAACTCATAGATCTTAAACGTAACAATCTCCAAGAGACATGTGAGTAGTTACAGGGCTTAGATAATGTTTAGTAAACAGAGTCATAAAACTAGAGTAAACAGCTTTGCGCAGTGGCAGTATCATAGCCAATGAGGTTTATCCGAGGCGCGATTATTGCCAATTGAAAACTTTTCCCAATACCCCGCCATGACGACTTGCAATACAGTCGGCACTGGCAATTTTTGACAGTCTCTACGGAGACTGATTAAAAAAAAAAAACTAGAGTAAACAGAGTCATAAAACTAGCCCAAAACAGGTACCAAGATAAAACACAATGTCTTAGTAAAACCACACAGCCATCACCGAGCCATTGTGTCAGTGTCAGGGAGTCTGAGATAACTTCTACAAAATCATCCATCTTTTAGTTCCTGCTTTCCCTTAGCTCGACTGCCTCCAGGAGGGGGAAATATGTCTGGGCTCAAGCTCACATTATGGCGGAGGCACAGTCAGAGGGCCTCTACGCTGGAGCGATCCCCACAAATTACTTATTTTGTCTCACATTATGCTTCTATGGGACAGAGCTGGTTTAAGCAAGTTGCCCAAGGTCACCTGCTAGTGTCAGAGGCAGAACTGGGACCAGGTGGTTTTAAAATATCTGCATTATAAATTAACACTAACCATACAATAAAATATTTTAATAATGTAACAATTAAAATATTCATAATTTGGTATGTAAGGTACATTATGGTAACTTCTATACCATAATTCCAGTAATTCTCATAGTACAGCTAGGCTTAACACATTATTTTATAACAACTGGACATTTTGGAACCTTTCAGCTTTCCAAGTTGAGGTTAAGAAGGAAATGAAGATAGGATGTCCTCATTACGAATCTTTGAGATAATTCAGAGAGAACGTATCACTAATCTTTTGACAGTATTTGTGTTTTAGTTTTCAAAAAATTATTTTATAAGGAATTAATCTTATGTATAGCAGAGGAAAACAAAAACAAAAACAATAAGAAAAGTCCTTACTTTAATGAAACTTATATTCTGGCCAGTGGGGTATGAGAAAATAAACAAATATACATCATATCAGGTGGTTATAAGGGCTATGAAGAAAAACAAAGCAGAGTAAGAGGACAGAGAATAACAGGGGAGTGAAGGCGGGGAATGGTGCTATTTTTAATAGGAGAATCTAAGAACTCCTCTCTGTTATGCTGACATTTGCACAAGACCTAAATGAAGTGATGGAGCAAGGCTTGCAGTTATTTTGGGGAAGAGCATTCCAGGCAGAGGACAAGCAGGTGCAAAGAACCTAAGGGAAGAGCAAAAAGCTAATGCGACTGGAGTGCTGTGATCCAGTAGAAGATGAGGTCAGAGGGGCCTGGGGTGGGGGTGGATACACAGCCCTGATGGTCCATCAGAAGGACTTCAGACTTCCTTGTGATTGACACTGAAAGTTACTTGGGGTTTTAGAAGGGAGGAGTGATTAAGTTCTGTCATTCTCTGCCTGCTTTATTGTAAATAGTTGTAGGCGGCAGAAATAGAAGTAGCAGTGCCAGTGAGATTCTATTGCAATGGTCCAGTTAAGCAAGCATGGTAGCTTAGACTGTAATGGTACCAGTGTTCAAGGTGAGAAAGGTCAGATTTGTGTTGTTTATGAAGGTAAGGCTCACAAAATCTGAAGATGGATTGAATGTGAGGCATGGGGGAAAAGATAACCAAGTGGCCTGAATGCACATGACTACCTTATTTCATCTGTTCATTTGTTCATTTATTCTTTCAGATATTTATTTATCCAATATTTCTGCATGCTAGCAGAATGCCAGTAAATGTGGTACATGCTGAGATGATAAGAGCAGCTCCACTTTCAGTCTAGTTGATCTTAGGAGCACATATTTCAAGAACATTTTTTTTCTGATTTTACTATCCACTGAAGATATTTTTCAGATAAAAATAAAATATAAAGAAAAATTAAAATCTCCACTGAGGGCTGGGCGCAGTGGTTCACGCCTGCAATCCCAGCATTTTGGGAGGCCAAGGAGGGCAGATCACGAGGTCAGGAGTTCCAGACCCGCCTGGTCAACATGGTAAAACCCCGTCTCTACTAAAAACACAAAATTAGCTGGGTGTGGTGGCGTGTGCCTGTAGTCCCAGCTACTCAGGAGGCTGAGGCAAAATAATCCCTTGAACCTGGGAGGTGAAGGTTGCAATGAGCTGAGATTGGGCCACTGCACTCTAGCCTGGTGACAGAGTGAGACTCTGTCTCAAAAAAAAAAAAAAAAAAAAATCAGGGGCAAAACTCAATATAAAGTATGATTCCAATTATGTTATGTTATACATATCTTAGATAATACATAAATTATAAATAGAAAGAATATGCTAAGAATTTCAAAGTGGATTATATGTTAAAATTTCAAAATTTTGGCTGGGTGTGGTGGCTCATGTCCATAATCCCAGCACTTTGGGAGGATTAGCAGGCGGATCACTTGGGCCCAGGAGTTCAAGACCAGCCTGGCCAACATGGCTAAAATTCCCAGCCTCCCGAGTAGCTGGGATTACAGGCGCCTGCCACCACACCCAGCTAATTTTTGTATTTTCAGTAGAGACAGGGTTTCACCATGTTGGCCAGGATGCTCTTGATCTCTTGACCTTGTGATCTGCCCGCCTCAGCTTCCCATAGTGCTGCGATTACAAGCAGGAGCCACCGTGCCGGGCCTGCACCTGATGTTTTTATCTCTCACTGTGGTTCTCTTAGCATGTCAGAGTCCAGCTTGACCAACTGTTCTCTGTGTGAATTTGGATAAATCAATTTACCTCTTCCAGTTTTAGTTTCCTCATCTGTAAAAGGAGGATGATGGTGGTAATAATGGCATCTTTCTTGGCAGTCAATTTGAGGATTAGTAACGGAGTGCTTAGCATGGCATCTGGTGCGTAGCATGTACAGCAGATGAGAGCTTATCTTACTCTTTTATCTAATTTATTTTGTCTGTCTATTTATTCATTAAGCCTTCTTTAAGTGACCGTGCACTCAGCAGTCTGAAGGTAGAGAAGAGTCATTCCTTTGATTAAGATTGATAGGGATCTACACCTGCAGGTGGGGTTAGCTGTGTATAAGAGAGTTTCCTGCATAGGGACTGGCTACTGATAAGATTAACATAAGGCAATACAGGGCTAACTTTTCCAGTAGGTGCCGATGGCAATGTCTAGGGCTCACAGTACTCTTGGGGGTCCTGCAAAAATGTTTTAACTTATTTTAAAATCAAAAGAAAAAAATGACTTTTAAGTTGGAGGAAATATTTTTATAAATGCTGTTAACATCTTTGTCTTTATGCCAACACAGTCATAGAATACAGTTTTTATATTGGGAAGGGGCCACCAAAGACAAAAGTGGGTAGGGCTCAAGAAAGGCGTAGCATGGCTCTGTCCCTCTAGATGTGATCAGCACTCTGATAATGCACTCAGAGGTCTAAACTTAAAAAAAAATGCTGCAAAAAGTACATTGAAATCAAAAATAGTGACACTGCAATGGCATTAGTACAGTATTTGGAGGCACACTAGAAATTCATGCTCTTTGGAGTAGACTGCTTAAAGGGTTAGTTGAATATCAACTAATTGCCCTTCCCCATCTGTGCTCAGCAAACAACCTTCTCACTTCCTTGTCTTTGTGCTTCCTTCATTGTCTGCATGTTCCAGTTAGTTGTTTAGGAGTTCTATTGTTCCCCAAGAGACTGTAAAAGCCTTAAAAGGAAACACCATGTATTATTTATCATCTACTCATATTGTCAATATACTTATTGAATGTCTTATTAAGCCGCTTACCCAGATATCTAGTTAATGGGTAAGGAGTGATCTGGAAATAGGACACATATTCAGTCACTAGTGAGTCATTTATTTTTATTTTTTTTTTATTTTTTTTATTTTTATTTTTTTTTAAGAGACGGGGTTTCACCTGGTCAGGATAGTCTCGATCTCTTGACCTCGTGATCCGCCCACCTCAGCCTCCCAAAGTGCTGGGACTACAGGCATGAGCCACCGCACCAGGCCTTTTTCTTTCTTTCTTTCTTTCTCTTTTTATTTTTTATTTTTTGTGAGTCACTTTTTAAAAAATAAACAAAATGTCTTTATGGCCTGTGAATTTGGGTACCTTGAGCTAGTTTCCTTAGCACACGATCATCCTTGGATAAACTATCAAGGTCCTAGATTAGAGGAACTGAAGAAATAACTGAATTTAACCTACATTGCCCTTGCCAAAGTATTCTTAGCCCAACGAGCTCTCCAGCTCTCTTAATCTCTCTCTGATTAACATTGTCTCAAGATTGCTACCGTACTGCCATAGAAGACATGGCCGTTTCTACTAAAAATACAAAAATTAGCTCTGCAAGGTGGCTCACGCCTGTAGTCCCAGTAACTCAGGAGGCTGAGGCAGGAGAATCGCTTGAACCCAGGAGGTGGAGGTTGTGGTGAGCCGAGATCACGCCACTGTACTCCAGTCTGGGCAACAGAGCAAGACTCCATCTCAAAAAAAAAAAAAAAAGTTTTTAATTATAAACTTTTATAAATTTTTATAAATCACATTTATAAAAAAAACTTTTAAAAACAGATTTAGAAAATAGGAGGAAAATAATCCATAATCACACCTCCCTAAGCCTAATACTATGTTTTTGTATATCCCTTTCCTAGCACTTTACAAGATGCATACTTACTTTTACATAATAAAGTATTGGGAATAGCCTGTGGTCCACATTGCATATTCAGTTTTGCCTTTTGTCTACTTGGATTTCAAAATTCATTTTTATAATGGGTATATAATTCAGGGTGTACGCAACACAATTTAACTACCCTTGCAGGTTCTTCCAATTTTTCCTTATCAAAACTAGCAGTGTAAAAATAAAAAGTAAATACAAATAATTTTAAAGATAAAATTTAAAATAAATAGCACTGAAGGAGTATTCTTTCTTTGGGGATTCTAATATTAGGTCAACATGGTATCACACCTGTAATGCCAGCACTTTGGGAAGCCAAGGCAGGTGGATCACCAAAGGTCAGGAGTTTCAGACCACCCTGGCCAACATGGTGAAATGCTGTCTCTACTAAAAGTACAAAAACTAGCTGGGTATGGTCGTGGGCACCTGTAATCCCAGCTACTTGGGAGGCTGAGCCTGGAGAATCCTTTGAACCCGGGATAGGGAGGTTGCAGTGAGCTGAGATCTCACCACTGCATTCCAGCCTGGGTGACAGAGTAAGACTCAGCCTGGAAAAAGAAAAAGTAATAAATGTTTTATCTAATATCTTGAAATTCATTTAAATTTTATCCCTCTATTCAATATTTATAAAACTGAGTTAAAAATTAAGCTCAAACTTGGTAAACATAAACATTCTATAGAAGTCTAAGCTTTTGGCCGGGTGCGGTGGCTCACACCTGTAATCCCAGCACTTTGGGAAGCCAAGAGAGGCAGATCACCTGAGTTCAGGAGTTTGAGACCAGCCTGACCAACATGGAGAAACCCCGTCTCTACTAAAAATACAAAATTAGCCAAGCATGGTGGTGCATGCCTGTAATCCCAGCTACTCAGGAGGCTGAGGCAGAATTGCTTGAACTCGGAGGTGAAGTTTGCTGTGAGTCAAGATTGTGCCACTACACTCCAGTCTGGGCAACAAGAGAGTGAAACTCCATCTCAAAAAAAAGTCTAAGCTTTTAAATTTTCAGTCAAAAATCCCACAAGAACGGTGTTTCCCAAGTTATTTTATGGTGGTTATTTTCTAAATTTTACTACCTTCGATTTTTATTCATTTTACTTCTTTTTAAAAATTATTTATTTTTTTGTTTTGAGACAGAGTTTTGCTCTTGTTGCCCAGGCTGGAGTGCAATGGCACGGTCTCGGCTCACTACAACCTCTGCCTCCTGGGTTCAAGTAAATCTCCTGCCTCAGCCTCTCAAGTAGCTGGAACCACAGGAATGCACCACCACACTTGACTAATTTTGTATTTTTAGTAGAGACAGTTTCACCATATTGGTCAGGCTGGTCTCGAACTCCTGATCTCAGGTGCTGTGAGACACCATGCCCAGTCCCTGTTCATTTTTCTTCTTCCTCCTCCTCCTCCTCCCCCTCCTCCTCCTCCTCCTTCTTCTTCTTTTGAGACAGGGTCTCACTGTGTTGCCCAGGCTGGAGTGCGGTGGCTATTTGCAGGCGGGGATCCCACTACTGATCAGCACGGGAGTTTTGACTTGCTCCGTTTCTGACCTGGACCAGTTCACCCCTTCTTAGACAAGCTGGTGGTCCCTCGCTCCAGGGAGGTCACCATATTGATGTCGAACTTAGTGCAGACACCCGATGGGCATAGTGCACTACAGCCCAGAACTCCTGGACTCAAACGATCCTCAAGCCTCAGTCTCCCGAGTAGCTGGGACTACAGGTACACACCACTCCGCCCAGCCATTTTACTTCTAAGATAACACAAGTCTTAAAAATCTTAGGAATATAGAAAGATAAAAATTGGAAATCAGTTTACTCAGTCCCACCACTCAATCACAGTGACTGGTAAACTCCTGTTGGATCTTGTTCCAGTAATTTTTTTTTTTTTTTTTTGAGATGGAGTTTTGCTCTTGTTACCCAGGCTGGAGAACAATGGCGCAATCTCAGCTGACTGCAACCTCAGCCTCCCAGATTCAAGCGATTCTCCTGCCTCGGCCTCCCAAGTAGCTGGCATTACAGGCATGCGCCCCCCACACCCAGCTAAGTTTGTATTTTTTTTCGGTGGAGACAGGGTTTCTCCATGTTAGTCAGGCTGGTCTCGAACTCCTGACCTCGTGATTCGCCCGCCTCAGGCTCCCAAGGTGCTGGGATTAGGGGCATGAGCCACCGTGCCCCGCCCTCGTTCCAGTAATTTTTTAATGCTCAGGTTATTTTTATTTTTTTTCAGTTTACTTGTATTTCTACTATAAATACAATTTTTCATCCTGACTTATTTATTTAACCTTTCTCCATACCTTTTTGATGATTGTAAAAATTCTATGGAATAAACGAATAAATGAACAAATAAAAGAAATCCTCAGCTGTAAAAGAAGGATGCTGATGGTGATAATGGCACCTTTCTTGGCAGTCAATTTAAGGATCGGTAATGGAGTGCTTAGCACGGCATCTAGCACGTTGTATGTACAATAGATGAGAGCCAGTTTTACTTACTCTCTTACCCAATTTCTTTCATCTGTTCATTTATTCATTTTCTGTAGAATTTACTTGGATGTTAACATGATCTATCTTTGACTATTGTTGACCCATCTATCACAGAGTTTAAGTTGATCTGGGAAGCTAAGTGGATGTCTTACTCTTCCCTTAGCACTCCGTAAAGTTCACTGCACAGACTTTCCCAAAGAGCTGAGGTGGGTTTGCAGAAGCCTCCATACCAGATCGCCTGCAGGTTTCCTTAACTATTCACCTATTGTTTTGAGCACGTGTAATAATAGCTTGGTGCTGCATCTGTCCTAACACAGCCTTTCCAACTTGTTTGTTAGCTTTTCACCTTAAATATTGGTAAGTAATCATTTATGCATATTTTAAAATTAAAAATAATCTTTTATAATTATTAAAAAGGAAATATATGTTTACTTAAGAATGTTTTAAAATGACAAAAAAAAAAAAGGAAATCTAAGTGCTGTAATCCAAGCAACAACACTAACTCCTAGCATATACCATTTTATATCCTTTCTCTTTTACGTACATGTATGAATATATGTCCTTTGAACTTCACCTCTAGTTGTCTGTGTTGCTTGTCATAAAAAAAGGGAGAAACCCCACAATTTTCATTTTGGAAAAAAACAAAAGTGGCATCCTTGAATTAAGGTTTCATATCTTGGTGATGTTTTTCTCAGAGAGGTTTAGGAAGCCTTATCTATTTAGTTCAGGGGACAGAAAAGAAAGTGAGGGAAGGTTGATGCTGAATGTAAAAGAAAGTGGAAAAGAAAGTCAAGGTTGGTAGGGCGCGGTGGTTCACACCTGTAGTCCCAGCACTTTGGGAGGCCCAGGCGAGTGGATTACCTGAGGTCGGGAGTTCGAGACCAGCCTGACCAACATGGAGAAACCTCATCTCTACTAAAAATACAAAATTAGCCGGGTGTGGTGGTGTGTGCCTGTAATCCCAGCTACTTGGGAGGTTGAGGCGGGAAAATCTCTTGAACCCGGGAGGCAGAGATTGCTGTGGGCCAAGATTGTGCCATTGCACTCCACCCTGGGCAACAAGAGCGAAACTCCGTCTCAAAAAAAAAAAAAAAAGAAAGAAAGTCAAGGTTAAATAGGAAGGACGGGTTTCAGAGACACATGTTTCTTTTTACTCGGTCCTCAGCTGCTGTTGCTTCTCATCTTGCATCTGGACCCCTGCCCAACAAGAAATGCCTGCCCTTTACCGCCCTCCTCCATCCTGCGCTTGAGACCCACATTAGGACATGCTGAGGTTCAACTCCCACTATTCCTACTAACCCTACAGCAAAAATGCCCAAGACATTCCAGGTAGTGCTGCTTTCTTAGGGTTGCTAGTTAATCACTGTTACCTTAGGGGAGCTTTCTTGTGTTTGGGCAACATTTTTGCCTCAATAAAAGATCAAAGAGATCTCTCGCCACAGTGATACACTATTTAAATAGTTTAATTGTGTTTAATGTTCCACAATAATGAAACTATGTGTAGACTGTATGCTTGATATTGAATTCTATGTTTTTTTTTCTCAGTGATTCTTGCTGTGATTATTTTTTTTTTTAAATGTTACCATTTGTGCTGGTAAAACATGACCTTTAATGTTGGATAAACTTGAAATCTTACACCTAACTTTGCAACATATTAGTTGTAAGAATTTCATCAAACAATTTTACTTCTTGAAGTTTCAATTTCCTTAGGCAAAATGGGGCTAACAGTATGTAACTCCAACTGTAAAAGTTAAATGAAATACTATATTCCAAAGGATTAATACAGTGCCAAGGAGACAGATTTTTAAACCCTTCTTGTGTGTGTGTGTGTGTGTGTGTGTGTGTGTGTGTGTGTGTGATGGAGCCTCATTCTTTCTCCCAGGCTGGAGTGCAGTGGTGTGATCTCAGCTTACTGCAACCTCTGTCCCCTGGGTTCCAAGATTCTCCTGCCTCAGCCTCCCGAGTAGCTCAGATTATAGGCACCTGCCACCGCGCCCAGCTAATTTTGGTATTTTTAGTAGAAACGGGGTTTCACCATCTTGGCCAGGCTGGTCTTGATCTCCTGACCTCATGATCCACCCGCCTCATCCTCCGAAAGTGCTGGGATTACAGGTGTAAGCCACCCCGCCCGGCCCAACCCTTGTTTCTTATCAGACCTAGGGTGTCTCATGGGTATTTGTTGCAAGTGAATTAAATAGATGAGCACATAATAAACACGAGTTTAAAGAGAGAGAGAGTCTCTGACACTGATGACTAATGCAAGTCTGATATAACTTTGCTGTCAATTCAATCATGCAGGCTCTATGGCAGCATGCTGCAAAATTCCTGGGTCTGCGTACTACTGGTCATTCCAGGCTGGTCTCGAACTCCTAACTTTGTGATCCACCCACCTCGGCCTCCCAAAGGGCTGGGATTACAGGAGTGAGTCACCGCGCCCGGCAGGAGACTCTCAATATAAATCTTGGTTCCAGCAAAGAATTTAGAAAGGGAAAAAAAGAGGAAGAATTACTCTCATCCAAGACATGCACATAGCATTTAATGCAAATGAAGTGCTAAAATTGGACAGCACTTCTTTAAATTGTGAGTTAGCAATGATGGTTTCCTCTTTATTGATGGGTTTACAGTAAGAATAATATTTCTGGAACAACATAATCTAAAACTTTTCTCATATTACCTCTTTCTGTAAAGAGTAGCTTAACTCCCACATCACCAGCAAAATTCAGGGCACTGCATGGCTGCTCTTGTCTGTAGGCAGGCGAAGAGAGAAAGTGAAATGATTCAGGAGGAAGACATCCCCTACGGAAAAGTATCATCCTATCCCTGAAATTATGTTTCAGAATCTCTTTGTAAAATGTTTATTCCAGCTGGGCACGGTGGCTCACGCCTGTAATCCCAGCACTTTGGGAGGCCGAGGCGGGCAGATCACCTGAGGTTGGGAATCAGAACTAGCCTTACCAATATGGAAAAACTCCATCTCTACTAAAATACAAAATTAGCCAGGCATGGTGGCGCATGCCTGTAATCCCAGCTACTCTGGCAGCTGAGGCAGATGAATCACTTGAACACGGGAGGCGGAGGTTGTGATGAGCTGAGATCGTGCCATTGCACATCCTGGGCAACAATAGTAAAAATCTGGCGCTCACACACACACAAAAATTTTAACACAGAGCCTGCACATATTAATTGTTCAATATAAGATGGCTATTTCTATTACCACTATATTAAACATAATAATATAGTCATTATTTTATCTCTACAACTTTGCAGGCCTGGAAAGGACCATACCTTAAGCTGTTTTAGACCATGTCATTGTGCTCAAAACCTTCCAGTGGTTTCTCATATCCCTCAGAATCAAAATAAAATTTTTTTGCAGTGAGCCCCAAGGTCCTGTATCATCTGACCTCCAGGACTCTGGCCTCATCTCCTACCACCCATTCTCTTGTTCCTGCCACACCAGCTATGTTGAACTCCTTACTGCATCTCAAGAAAGAAGGCACACTCACACCTCAGGGCCTTTGCCCTTGCTGTCCTTGGGCCTGAAAGTCTTCTCTCAAATCTTACTGCAAATAGTTGTCTATCTCACCTCCTTCAGGCATGTGCTCAAATGCTATCTTCTAAGCAAGACCAAACTCCAGGTTAGCTAGTTAAACTGCAACACCACACGCACCATTCCTTTGAACTTGCTATTACCCTTTGTATTTTGTCATTATTGTTGTTGTTTTTTGAGATAGGGTCTTGCTCTGTTGCCCAGACTAGAGTGCAGTGGCGCAATCTTGGGTCACTGCAACCTCCTGGGTTCAAGCCATTCTCCTGCCTCAGACTCCTGAGTAACTGGGATTACAGGCATGGACCACCACACCTGGAGATATATATATTTATATTTTGTATTTTTTTTTTTTTTTAAGATGGGTTTTCACCATGATGGCCAGGCTGGTCTTGAACTCCTGACCTCAGGTGATCCACCCACCTCGGCCTCCCAAAGTGCTAGGATTACAGGCGTGAGAAACCGCGCCCTGCCTTATGTTTTGTATTTTTAATAAAGGCGGGGTTTCACCATGTTGGCCAGGCTGGTCTCAAACTGCTGACCTCAGGTGATCCACCTGCCTCTGCTTCCAAAGTGCTGGGATTACAGGTGTGAGCCATCGCACCTGGCCCCCATTACCCTTTGAGTTTGTTTTGTTTTTGAGATGGACTTTTACTCTTGTTGCCCAGGCTGGAGTGCATTGGCATGATCGGCTCACGGCAACCTCCGCCTCCCGGTTTCAAGTAATTCTTCTGCCTCTGCCTCCTGAGTAGCTAGGATTACAGGCATGCACCACCATGCCTGGCTAATTTTTTTGTATTTTTAGTAGAAACGAGGTTTCTCCATGTTGGTCAGGCTGGTCTTGAACTCCCGACTTCAGGTGATCCACCCGCCTCGGCCTCCCAAAACGCTGGGATTACAGGCGTAAGCCACCATGCCTGGTCCCCCATTACCATTTGTACTAGTCCGAGCTCTCTTAGAGGGACAGAACTAATAGGATATATATATATTTATGGGAGTTTATTAAGTATTAACCTACCTGATCACGAGTTCCTTTCTATTTTTATTTTTCTCCATAGCCTGTACTATCATCTGATATAGTAATGTGTATACATGTATTCATCTATTTATTGCTATCTCCCAACACTAGAGTAAAAGCTCAGTGAGGGTAGATCTATTATTTTGTTGCTGATGCTTGGCCCCTGATAGTTGCATATTAAATATTAGCTAAATGAATGAATGAATGAATGATACGTCTATCTTGTAATGGAAGATTTAGGAAAGTATTTTAATAAAAATACAATCATGTGGGAGATATGAGAATCAGCGTGACACCACTCAGGGAGGTGAAGGACTCAGAATAAAGAAGTCCTCAAGGTCTAAAGACAAATTTGTCTATCTGATTATTTTGCAGAGGGCTAACCCTCTTCAGCGGGTCAGCAACGACACTTCGCTAATCTTGGCAATTGAAGAAAACCTAAACCTCATCTCAGAAGTTCTATTGCTTTTTAAAAACCCACTTGTGGCCAGTTCTCATTCATGTTAATAGAGCTCTCTGTTTCCTTTAAGGGAAGCAAAGCCAAAAAAAGTTGCTTCAGGGGCCCAGAAAGGAACAACTACCTAAATATAGACACATCGTACTGTAAGAAATAAAGACGTGTAACTGCCAAAATAAGATCCCATCAATAAGGAACATATTATGTTGTTCCTGATTTCAACCTTGACATAGGAAAATTTAAGAAACAGATTTGTCATACTCTATTGCTTATGTAATAATTAGAAATCATAAATGATCTGGTATTTGGACTGTCCTCTCAAAGAGCAACCTGGATATTTAAAGTCAGGGACTACGTGACTGCAGACAAAAATATACTGTATCATACTGGAAGCTATGTACGTCTTCCCAGCTGCCGCAGGGACATTCATCATGTGGTGACAGCATTCTTCTCCCTTCTGTTAGCTTGCACACTCTCAAACCAGTACACATACCCTTTGCTATAGTTTCTGTGTCTTTGTAAAGTCAGTTTTCAAGAACCTTTGAGACAACATAAGGAAGGTGTTAAGCCTCCGCTTGCTTTTCAGACCACTGCAGAGTTAAGGATAAAATCAGTAGAGATTACATGTCAATGATATGCAGTTTGAGGCTAGAGCTATAGTGAAACTAAACACTTTAGGTGTGTGCAGTCTCACAATGCTAGGATTAAACATTAGCTTTGGATAGTAAGTAAAGCAGAGTCATTAAAAAATTGCTCTGGAAAACTTTATTTTATTTTTGAGACAGAGTCTCGCTCTGTCGCCCAGGCTGGAATGCAGTGGTGCGATCTCTGCTCACTGTAACCTCTGCCTACCGGGGTTCAAGCAATTCTCCTGCCTCAGCCTCCCGAGTAGTTGGGATTACATGCATCCACCACCCTGCCTGGCTAATTTTTGTATTTTTAATAGAGATGAGGTTTTGCCATGTTGATCAGGCTGATCGCCAACTCCTGAGCGCAGGTGATCTGCCTGCCTTGGCCTCCCAAAGTGCTGGGATCACAGGCATAAGCCACCACGCCTGGCTCTGGAAAACTTTTAATTATAGCTCTCTCGGTGTAGATAAGTTAGACAGGAATTTATTCTATTTTACAATATGGTGGTCTTTTTACATAGAAGCTGTAGAGGAAGAAAAATTAAGTGTAAACAGAGGGGAAGTACATTGGAGTAAGACAATAGGTTAGCTCACAAGGGAATATGATGTGGGGCTTAAGCAAGTAGAAGCAGCCAAATAATATGCAATAATTTGTTTCACAAAATCAGCATCAGAGAAACACTAGAGCGGTGATCCACAAAGTGTATCAGCATCACCTGGGAACCTATTAGAGCTGGGAATGCTCATTCCACCCCATAACTATTGAATCAGAAACTCCTGGGATAGAGCCCAACAAGCTTAACCAGCTCTCCAGGTCATTCTTATGCATGCTAAAATTTGAAAACCACTGAACTAGTGTATTCTGTGCCTTAGTGCAGTGGTTCTGCAGCATTAAAGAGCATAGAATAATCACCTGGTGATGGCCCCCCACCTCTGTTGCCCTGTACGGAATAGATGCTTCAGAGCAGGGCACAGTGGCTCATGCCTATAATCCCAGCACTTTGGGAGGATGAGATGGGAGGATAACTTGAGGCCAGGAGTTCAAGATCAGCTGGGCAACATAGTGAGACCCTTATCTTAAAAAAAAAAAAAAAAACTAAAAAATTAGCCAGGCATGGTGGTACATGTCTGTGTACTCCCAGATACTCTGGAGGCTGAAGTAAGAGAATTGCTTGAGCCTGGGAGGTTGAAGCTGCAGTGAGCTGTGATTGCGCCACCGCACTCCAGCCTGGGTGACAGAGCAATACCTTGTCTCAAAAAATAAAATAAAATAAATGCTTCATCAATTCTTGTGGAATTGTGGAAGGAGGGGAGCGAGAGAGGGAAGGAATATACTTCTATATACATACCAAGGAACCAGAACTCACAACTTTTGTCAGTAATTTCTTATGTTTTCATTTTTATTATATTACAACAAATTTACAGGAGAAAAGTCATCTTCATCTCTAGTGCAATTTACATGGGACGAAGTAAATGTACACAATAGATATTTTACTGAGTTGAAATCAGTATATATGTACTATTTTGTGATATTTGGTATTTTTATTTTGTGTTTATTATGCTTTATCAGTCTATCTATATGCTTGTCTTTTTTTTTTTTTTTTGAGACAGAGTCTCACTCTGTCACCCAGGCTGCAGTGCAATGAATGGCACGATCTCAGCTCACTGTGACCTCTGCCTTCTGGGTTCAAGTGATTCTCCTGCCTCAGCCTCCCGAGTAGCTGGGATAACAGGTGTGTGCCACCATGCCCAGCTAATTTTTTGTACTTTTAGTAGAGATGGGGTTTCACTGCGCTAACCAGGATGGTCTCGATCTCCTGACCTCATGATCTGCCCACCTCAGTCTCCCAAAGTGCTGGGATTACAGGTGTGAACCACTGGGCCTGGCCTCAGTGGCTTATTAAACAACTAAATTCTAACTTTTATGACAAGCAGTGGTAATAACATCCGAATCTTCTCTTGAAGACAGCACTGAGTGCCACTACGTGTTAACTTCAGTTCAGATAGCAAAGAAATAAAGGACCAGTCCCAGTTCTGTAGAGACAATAGTCACTTGAAGAAGTTAACGAGGACTACATTAAGAAGCACCACAGAGCTTAAGCGATTAGAGAATAGGAAGTCAAGAAGTGGTCAGAAAGGGATGTCTCTCTGAAGAAAATTAAATTTTGGATCGAGACTGGGAGGAAGTGATGGATACAGATTGGCAGAGAGTACAAAAGCCATTTCAGGTCTTTCTTTCTTTTTCTTTTCTTTTTTTTTAAGACAGAGTCTTTCTCTGTCACCCAAGCTGGAGTGCAGTGGCATAATCTCAGCTCACTGCGACCTCTGCCTCCCAGGTTCAAGTAATTCTCCTGTCTCAGCCTCCTGAGTAATTGGGGTTACGGGTGCGCCACCACGTTTGGCTAATTTTTGTATTTTTAGTAGAGATGAAGTTTCACCATGTGGCCAGGCTGGTCTCGAACTCCTGACCTCAGGTGATCTGCCTGCCTCGGCCTGCCAAAGTGCTGGATTACAAGCATGAGCCACTGCGCCCAGCCCCATTTCAGATTTTTCTAAGGGCCTAAAGAAAGGAACTAGCTAGTCATGTGCTGTGTGCTATCTGCCAATTAACTTGGCCTAAGAAGAAGGTCATGTTAGAGAATAACAAAAAATGAGGTTGGAGAGTTGACAGCAAGCCCAGAACGCTAAGCCTAGAGATACAACAATCAGTACACAGGGAAATAATATATTCACAAATGAGGAAATGATGTGATGAAAAAAATAAAAACTGATACCCCAAATTAATATTCCGTAAGAACTAAAATCTGCGAGTTTATTTTATTGGCAATAGAAGCTATTTAAAGCAAGATTTTTTGTAAATAAGATATAATTATATATACTATTATGTCTTTCTTGTGTTGTCTGTGTACCCAGGATCACAGTATAAAATAATTTTTTTTTTTTTTTTTTGAGACGGAGTGTCACTCTGTAGCCCAAGCTGGAGTGCAGTGGCATGATCTTGGCTCACTGCAACCTCCGCCTCCGGGGCTCAAGCAATTATCGTGCCCCAGCCTCCTGAGTAGTTGGGACTGCAGGTGTACGCCACTAGGCCCAGCTAATTTTTTTGTATTTTAGTAGAGACAGGGTTTTACCATATAGCCCAGGGTGATCTCAAACTCCTGAGCTCACACGATCTGCCCACCTCGAGACCTTCCAAAGTGTTGGGATGACAGGGGTGAGCCACCACACCCAGCCCAGTGTAAAATAATCCTAATGTAAATTATTTGTGCTAGAAAACAGCCCTTGACATATCAAATCCCTTTTTTCTAGGTAGGCTGGAGTGCAGTGGTGGGACAGCTCACTGCGGCTTCCACTTCCTGGGCTCAGGTGATCCTCTTACCTTAGCCTCCTAAGTAGCTAGGACTACAGGCACATGCCACCATGCCCAGCTAATTTTTGTATTTTTAGATTTTTAGTAGAAATGGGATTTCACCATGTTTCCAAGGCTGGTCTCGAACTCCTCGGCTCAAGCAATCCACCTGCCTGGCCTCCCAAAGTGCTGGAGATTACAAGTGTAAACTACCGGGCTCAGCCAACGCACCAAATTATTATTATTATAATTTTGACATGGAGTCTCACTCTGTCACCCAGGCTGGAGTGCAGTGGCATGATCAAAGCTCACTGCAACCTCCACCTCCCGGGTTCAAGAGATTCTCCTGCCTCAGCCTCCCAAGTAGCTGGGATTACAGGCATGAGCCACCGCACCCGGCTGACACACCAATTTCTATTATGCAAAAGTAATTTAGATTTTCTTGAACAAACCCCAACACTGTATTTCTGTACCATGTTTCTGAACCCACTCAACTAGGACTGAGCTGTAATGGCAGTACCACTTAACCCTAGTCAAACCAGTGAAGTCCGTGCTTGCTGTATTTTTTGCATCTGCTGTCAGCTTCATTTAAGGCAACTGCATCTAATTTCACATTTCATTGTCTTTAACTGGAACAGTGATCAAGCTGAATACGGCTCTAAAAATGTTTAATATTTTAAATATGCCAAAGATATAAAATAAAAGAGGAAAATGTGATGCTATACTTTCCAGTACTGAGTCCTATTTTTTCTTTTTAATTTTAATTTTCTACATGCATAAAAACCCACCTATAATTGAGCCATAATTGTTCACTCTGGGGTCCATATAATTCAGGGCTATCATGGTGAATTTAAATCAAGAGCAGAGTTGATGGATGGTAAATCAGTGCAGGAATTTTGCCAAGGCTTGATAGCCTAGGAAGTAATGATTTCAGAGTGAAATCTTTCCAAACTTGTCAAGAACTGTAAGAGCTAAGAAGAGCAATGTATTGAAAAGCAGAGCCCATGCATTTACTTCAAAATTTTAAGAGTTGGCACTAACTTTTTGGCCAGAACTCTTAAGTATTGGGAAATGAGGACAAGTTTGGGGGAGTAAATAATTGGGATGCTGAGAAAGGAAGTGTAAGGATATCATACATTATAAATACCAAAGAAAATCACTAGGTAGTATCCTCCCTAGTGGATGCATATGTGTCTTGTATTTTCCTCTCTGTTCTCATTATTCTAGTTCCTCTTGTTGTCCTGTCAGCCCATCAACTGTGCTGGAGTCACGAGATAAATAGATGTGCTCATTTACCATAATCACAGCACTTTGGGAGGGCAAGGCTGGAGGACTGCTTGAGCTCAGGAGCTTGAGACCAACCTGGGCAACATGGGGAGACCCTGACTCTTTAAAACAAATTATCTGAGTGTAGTCGCATGCACCTGTAGTCCCAGCTACTCAGGAGGCTGAGATGGGAGGATCACTTGAACCTAGGAGGTTGAGGCTGCAGTGAGCTATGATTGCACCACTGCACCACAGCCTGGGCAACAGAGCAAGACCATGTCTTAAAAAAAAAAAAAAAAAAAAGCAAGTAAAGCCTTACAAGCTTAGAAAACAGAGGAAGAAAAGGAAGAAAAGAAGTGAAGAAAAGGAAAGGGGGAGGAGCGGAAAGAGAGTATGATATTTATTTATTGATTTATTTTTATTTATTTGATTGTTTTGAGAGACAGGCTCTTGCTCTGTCACCCAGGCT
Organism: Ateles fusciceps; assembly: GCA_036589455.1. NCBI lineage: Eukaryota > Metazoa > Chordata > Mammalia > Primates > Atelidae > Ateles > Ateles fusciceps. The sequence goes on from JAZHEH010003128.1 coordinate 4,007,101, forward strand.
AGATTACAGTGGAGAGTTCATAGCTCATAGCTCACTCCTGCTGCCTCAGCCTCCTGGGGAGCTGGGGACTACAGGCACACACCACCACACCCAACTAATCTTTTAATATTTAATTTTGTAGACATGGGGTTTCACTCGGTTACTTAGTCTTTCTTTCTTTTTTTCTTTTTTTTTTTTCAGTTGTATAAATCGTCTTTAATTGAGAAAGCATGGAGTGGAGACCCGATCCCCTGGGAGCAGTGCCAGGAGTTGGGTAGAGCCTGAGCAGGGATTTGTGTGGGTGAGGGGGCGTCTACTTCTCTTGCAACAAGCCAGAAGTAGAACAGCCTAAGGAAGAGTGAGCTGCCTTGGAGCCCTAGTCCCTCCCTTAGGGCCTTCACAGCCTACCCTATCCAAGTCTTTTTTTTTTTTTTTTAAAGGTGGGGTTTCATCATGATGGCAAGGCTGGTCTTGAACTCCTGACCCCAGGTGATTCACCCACCTCGGCCTCCCAAAGTGCTAGGATTACAGGCATGAGCCACCACTCCCAGCCCCGCTTAGTCTTTCCAAGTCTTGAACAAAGACTTCGAAAAAAGGCCTCAAGCTGTTTTTTTAGAGATCATGTTGTAGGCTGGAGAGTATAGTAGTTTAGCTGGTATGGGAAGGTCTGCTTAATTGGGAAAATGGGAATACGCTTTTCCTAGACTCCTCAGTTTTCTTTTTCTTTCCTTTATTTTTTATTTTTGAGATGAAGTCTTGCTCTGTCAGCCAGGCTGGAGTGCAGTGGCACCATCTTGGCTCACTGCAACCTCCGCCTCCCGGGTTCAAGCAATTCTCCTGCCTCAGCCTCTCCAGTAGCTGGGACTACAGGCGTGCGCCACCACGCCTGGCTAATTCTGTATTTTGAGTAGAGATGGGGTTTCACCATGTTGGCCTGGCTGGTCTCGAACGCCTGATCTCAGGTGATCTGTCATCCTCAGTTTCCCAAAGTGCTGGGATTACAGGTGTGAGCCACTGTGCTTGGCTGTCTCCTCCTTTTTCACATTCTTCTCTGAGAGTGAACATCAAAGTACATTTGAGTGTGATGTAGGGTTTAAAGATTCATGTTTTTCGTTTGAAATGACCCTTATGCATATTGGCTTCCAACTAAAGAAATATAGACCACTCTAATAATGGTGGAAAAATTGGCTCTGTTGGGTTTAAAGAATACATTTTTCCAGTAGGGCATATTTTCTCAGGACAAATTTGATTATTTGATATTTCCCCTTGTTGCTGGCTTCAGCATCTAACCCCAACATCTGGGATGACTACTTGTTACGCTTGTCCTATGTCTTCGGGAAAGTGAACCGAACATCTCTAAGTCTCAGTTTCTTTTCTTTTCTTCTTTTTCTTCTTTTTGAGACAGCATCTCACCCTTTCACCTAGGCTGGAGTACAGCCTGAGTAGAGACAGGGTCTCCCCATGTTGTCCAGACTGGTCTCGAGCTCCTGGGCTCAAGTGATCCTCCCATCTCAGGCTCTCAAAGTGCTGGGTAAACAGGCATGAGCCACTGCGTCCAGCCTGTTTCTCATCTGTAACAAGAAGGAATATTTACTAGATGACGGTCATATGTCTTTCTTGCACATGAGAGTTTTGATTCTATGATTATTCCTAGTGCAGTTTTCCTTTTCCAGAAAGAATCAGAATATTTGGAAACATCAGTAGAAATGTCTAATCTAGGACTGGACACAGTGGCTCATACTTGTAATCCTAGTACTTTGGGAGGCCGAGTTGGGGGGATCCCCTGCTGTCAGGAGTTCGAGACCAGCCTGGCCAACATGGCGAAACCCTGTTTCTAGTAAAAATACAAAAATGAGCCAGCCATGGTGGTGGGTGCCTGTAATCCCACCTACTAGGGAGGCTGAGGCAGGAGAATCACTTGAAGCCAGGAGGCGGAGGTTGCTGTGAGCCAAGTTCACACCACTGCACTTCAGCCTGGGTGACAGAGAGATACTCTGTCTCAAAAAAAAAAAAAAAAAAAAAAAGTTTAACCTAGTTAGCTCATCCTCAGGTTCTCCAGTTTCAAGAGAGAAGAGAGATTTTTTATTTTCCATTTAAGTACAACAGTAAGCATAAAGGATGATAATTATTTAATAATATAATCCAATGTTATAGATATTAAAGTAGTTTTCTAAATTGACTTTTTTTTTTTCTTTTTTGGAGATGGAGTCTCGCTCCGTCGCCCCTGCTGGAGTGCAGTGGTGTGATCTTGGAGTGCAATGGCTTGGTCTTGGCTCACTGCAATCTCTGCCTCCCGAGTTCAAGTGATTCTGCCACCTCAGCCTCCAGAGTAGCTGGGATTACAGCTGCCCACCACCATGCCTGGCTAATTTTGTATTTTTTTTAGTAGAGATGGGGTTTCATCATGTTGGCCTGGCTGCCCTTGAATTCCTAACCTCGTGATAAGCCCACATTGGCCTCCAAAGTGCTGGGATTACAGGTGTGAGCCACTGTGCCCGGCCCTAAATTGACGTTTGATGTAGATTTGAGACTGAGTTTTGTTTGTCTCCTTTTCCTTCACTGGTTCTTAATGGAAACTGTTTTTTGTTTGTTTGTTTTGTTTTTGTTTTTTTAGACAGGGTCTCACTCTGTCACCTAGGCTGGAGTTCAGTGGCACGATCTCAGCTCACTGCAACCTTCCTCTCCCAGGATCAAACAATCTTTCTGTCTCAGCCTTCCAAGTAGCTAGGACTACAGGCCCACACCAACATATCTGGCTAGTTTTTGAATTACTTTGTAGAGATGGGTTTTCACCATGTTGCCCAGGCTGGTCTCCTGAGCTCAAGCAATCCACCCACCTCAGCCTCCTAAAGTGCTGGGGTTACAAATGTGAGCCACCCCAGCTGGCCTCTAATCTTTTTAAAAAATTATTATTATTATTTTTTAAGACAGGGTCAATCAAGCTCTGTTGCCCAGGCTGGAGTGCTTTAGGTATTCACAGATGTGATCATTGAGGACTATAGCCTCAAGCTTCTGGTCTCAATCAATTCTCCGGATTCATCCTCCACAGTAGTTGGGCCTACAGGCACGGATCAGAACTCCTAGCTTCAATTTTGATTATTATAGCAATGAACAAAGCACTTGCTACATGCCAGGTATTGTACTAAGCACATTATATCTATTAACTAAGTTAATTCTCTGCACACTCTGTAAAACTAGACATTATCCAGATCTCTATTTTAAAAAATAGCCGGGGTGTGGTGGCACGTGCCTGTAGTCCCAGTTGCTCGGAAGGCTGAGGAGGGAGGATCACTGGAGCCAGGAGTTAGATGCTGCAGTGAGCTATGATTGCACCACCTCAATCTAGTCTGGGTGACAGAGTGAGACCCTCTCTAAAACAAAAAGAAAAACAAACAAAACAAAGCAAACAAAATCCCTATTTTACTGTTGAGGAATCTGAAGCGCAGAAAGGTAAGGTAACTTACAAAAAACATTTAAATGGTAAGTGGCGGGGTTAGATTATAAATCCACAGTCATAAATATCACGTGATACTCTAATTATCCTACCAAGAAACTATGATCAGAAATATTCAGTAGAAGAACTTAAGTCTATATTTAATATACTTCTATGGTACTTTATAGATGTCAAACCTCAAGTTAAGACTAATGGAGAAAGATATCTGAATTAGATAAAATCTGATTTAAAGAATAATTTAGGGGGCCGGGCACAGTGGCTCACGCATGTAATCCTAGCAGTTTGGGAAGACGAGGCTGGCAGATCATGAGGTCAGGAGTTAAGAGACCAGCCTAGCCAACATATTGAAACCCTGTCTCTACTAAAAATACAAAAAAAAATTAGCTGGGAGTGGTGGCAGGCACCTGTAGCCCCAGCTACTTGGGAGGCCGAGGCAGGAGATTCGCTTGAACCTGGGAGGCAGAGGTTGCAGTGAGCTTAGATTGTGTCACTGCACTCCAACCTAGGCAACAGTGTGAGACTCCATCTCAAAAAAAAAAAAAAAAAAGAATAATTTAAAGAAATATATTCTCTCCTTTAGCATACATTCTTTGGCAGTACTTCAAGATGAACTAACAAAGTGCAAGACAATATCACTAAATATAAATAATTTGAAATCAATATCTCAATTGCATGTAAATGGGTATTTCTTCAGTAATCAAAAATAGCTAATTCTCTTATAAGAATTAAAATAAGGCTGGGTGTGGTGGCTCACACCTGTAATCCTAGCACTTTGGGAGGCCAAGGCAGGCATATTACCTGAGCCCCAAAATTTGAGACCAGTCTGGACAACATGACAAAACCCCATCTCTACAAAAAATTAGCTGGGTATGGTGGTGGTGGCACCTGAAGTCTTAGCTATTCAGGAGGCTGAGGCAGGAGGATCACTTGAGCCCAGGAGGTTGAGGCTGCAGTGAGGTGTGATTGCACCCCAACACTCCAGCCTGGGTGACAGAGTGAGACCCTGTCTAAAAAAGTAAATAAATAAGCTGGGTGCAGTGGCTTACGCTTGTAAGCCCAGCACTTTGGGAGGCTGAGGCAGGCGGATCACGAGGTCAGGGGTTCGAGACCAGCCTGACCAACTTGGAGAAACCCCGTCTCTACATAAAAATTAGTCGGGCGTGGTGGTGCACACCTGTAATCCCTGCTACTTGGGAGGCTGAGGCAGGAGAATTGCTTGAACCCAGGAGACGGAGTTGCGGTGAGCTGAGAGCACACCATTGCACTCCAGCCTGGCGACAGAATGAGACTCCGTCTCAAAAAAAATATAAACAAATAAATATATTAATTAAATAAAATAAACAAAAAAAAGAAATGTCAAGAAATAATGGATTAATTAATGAATTATGATGGATACCTATAATGGCATACTAAACACCTATTAAAAATAACACAGCCTGGCTGGCGTGGTAGAGGCTGTAATCCCAGCACTGTATTCCCAGCACTCTTCAAGGCCGAGGTGAGAGGATAGGCTGAGGCCAGGAGTTCAAGACCAGTCTGGGCAACAAAGCAAGAGCCCATCTCTACAAATCATCATCATCATCATCATCCAGCCTGGGCAACAGAAGGAGAGCCAATCTTGGCCAAAAATTTTTAAAAATTAGCCTGGCATAGTGGCATTTGTGCCTGTAAGTCCTAGCTACTTGGGAGGCTGAAGTGGGAGGATTGCTTGAGCCCATGAAGTTGAGGCTGCAGTGAGCCACAATCATGTCCCTGCACCCCAGCATGAGTGACAGAGGGAGGCCCTGTCTCCAAAACAAAATCAAAACCGAAAAGAATGCAATTTTAGAGAGAGACAGTGGTGCAGTGGACTAGCAGTTGAATGATATATTGCCTGCCAAGAGAGACGGTAGATAATATTATCTCTATTTTACAGATTAAAAACCTGACTTCGAGGGGGATAATGCTTTTTGAAACAAAAATCTTTATAGTGTATCCCTCAGTAAACAAAGGAAGTTATGAAACTGTTACAGCATATATAGAATTTTGATGCTTTTTTTTGTTCTTATGTTTTTTCTAGTTTTTTTCAGAATAAATTTTTTTCACAATAAATTTTTGTTGAGTAATTGAAATAAGGAAAGTAATTTCTAACTAGAATTTTAAGGTTATTATATTTTTATGCTTTTGTCAGTACTTGAGATAATTTAAAAGTATATTTTCATTCCTTCATTCAGCCTTTTTTTCTTACTATTTATCAAACTTTGTGGCTTTTTGTTTTAAACTAGAGAGGGCAATTAGAGTTGGTTTCCTTAGTAATGTCAGCTAACGCTCCCAAACATTCTTTTCTATTTGTTTTTTCATTCCTTTCTTTTAAAACTGTTTGGATTTCCTGAGTAATAGATATGCATACTAATTGCCAGTCCAATTTTATGTTAAGGGCTTGAAAATGATGACTGCAAAAATGGACTGATTCTAAGCTAACATGAACAATTTTAGTGGCTTGCCCGTTTCTCCTAGAATTTTTTTCAACAGTGCAACTTAAGTTCAAGGGCCAACGTCTTATTGTGTGGTTGTCAACAAAGGCTTTCATATGAAACATGAAGATTGTATTTGAAAGATTCTACAACTTTCCATTTGTCTACTTAAAATACATTAAATAAAAGTAATGCGTTTTATTAAAATACACAAACAGGACACAAATACTAAATTTAGAAAGAAGTCTCCATCTTTGCTTCAGTTCTTCATCAAAGCAAGTACTGTTATAAACTTGGACATCTTATGTGGTGAAAGAAAAAAAAGGGACCACTGTAATTTCCTATATTATTCTAAAATGTGTTTAATGTATATAACAGCACATATATGATATATGCTTCTTAAAAGGAGATATATTCTCTTTAATATGTTTACCTAGATGGGCTAATACCATATGCACTGAATTGGAACAGCTTTTTTTCCACTTCAATCTTTTTTTTTTTTTTTTTTCAGATGGAGTTTTACTCTTGCTGCCCAGCTGGAGTACAGTGGCTTGATCTTAGCTCACTTCAACCTCCACCTCCCAGGTTCAAGCGATTCTCCTGCCTCGGCCTCCCAAGTAGCTGGGATTACAGGTGCCCGCCACCAGCCCCAGCTAATTTTTGTGTTTTCAGTAGAGATGGGGTTTCGTCGTGTTGGCCAAGCTGGTCTCGAATTCCTGACCTCAGGTGATCCGCCCACCTTGGCCTCCTAAAGTGCTGGGATTACAGGCATGAGCCACCATGCCTGGCCTTTTTTTTTTTTTTTTTTTTTTTTGACAGAGTTTTGCTCTTTCACCTAGGCTGGAGTACAGTGGTGCAATCAGCTCACTGCCGCCTCCACCTCCCGGGTTCAAGCGATTCTTCTGCCTCAACCTCTAGAGTAGCTGGGATTACAGGCGTGCGCCACCAAGACTGGCTAATTTTTCTATTTTTAGTAGAGACAGATTTCACCATGTTGGCCAGGCTGGTCTTGAACTCGTGACCTAAGGTGATCCATCTGCCTCAGCTTCCCAAAGTGCTAGGATTACAAGCGTGAGCCACTGCATCCAGCCTCCACTTCAGTCGTAACCACTGCGGAGTGTTGTATTTCCTTGTATAAATATACCATCATGTAAATAATTAGTCTTTTTTTTTCTTTCAGGAACAATATTGTAATAAGCAAACTAATGACACCAAAAATCATCTAAATTGTATGATTCTGTTTATATAAAGCACAAATCAGATACAACTAATTTATTCTGTTGAGTTCTCCCTTGGGAAGTGACTCAAGGAGGGGTTACTGATAACAATCTGTTTCTTTGTGGGATATTTTTTTTTTCTTTTTTTTTCTTTTTGAGATGGAGTCTTGCTCTGTAGCCCAGGCTGGAGTGCAATGGCGTAATCTTGGCTCACTGCAACCTCTGCCTCCCGGGTTCAAGCAATTCTCCTGCCTCAGCCTCCTGAGAAGCTGGGATTATAGATGCCTGCCACTGCACCTGGCTAATTTTTGTATTTTGAGTAGAGATGGGGTTTCGCCATGTTGGCCAGGCTGGTTTCAAACTCCTGACCCCAAGTGATCCACCCATGTTGGCCTCCCAAAGTGCTGGGATGACAAGAGTGAGCCACTGTGTCTGGCCATTTGTGTGTGCTTTTGTTTTTTAAGATAGACTCTCATGATATTGCCCAGGGTTGTTTTGAACTTCTGAGCTCCAGCAATTCTCCTGCCTCAGCCTCCTGAGTAGGATACTACAGGCATGTGCCATCATGCCTGGCCATCACATTTTTCTGATCAGTTCCAAGGCTGATATAATTTTTTTTTTTTTTCAGAGACAGGGTTTCGCTCTGTCATTCAGCCTAGAGTGCAGTGTAACTATCACAGCTCACTGCAGCCTCCAACTCCTAGACTAATCAATCCTTCAGTCTCAGCCTCCTAAGTAGCCAGGACTACAGACATGTGTCGCCACATCTGACTAATTTTTTTTTTTTTTTTTTTTAGATAGAGTTTTACTCTTGTTGCCCAGGCTGGAGTGCAGTGGTGTGATCTTGGCTTACCACAAGCTCCACATCCCGGTTGAAGTCAATCTCATGCCTCGGCCTCCCGAGTAGCTGGGATTACAGGCATGCACCACCATGCCTGGCTAATTTTGTATTTTTAGTAGAGACAGGGTTTCTCCACATTGGTCAGGCTGATCTCGAACTCCCGACCTTAGGTGATCCACTCTCCTTGGCCTCCCAAAGTGCTGGGATTACAGGTGTCAGCCACTGCACCTGGCCTGGCTAATTTTTTTTTAGTAAGAGACCAGGTCTTGCTATGTTGCCCAGGCTTGTCTCAATCTCCTGATCTCAAGCAATTCTCCTGCCTCTGCATCCTGAGTAGCTGAGATTATGGGCATGTGCCAACTTGCTAGCTATTAACGTGTTTCTTTTTCTATTTTTTCTTTTTTTTTCTGGTGTGCCTCTTTGGCACACAGTAATCCGTTTCTTGATTTGAGTGTAGTTACCCAGGTACATTCCTTTTGTAAAATTTCATAGATTTTTGCTAAACTTTTTGTAGAGTTTTTAGTATATATTATTTACTTCAATGAGAAGTTGAAAAGATAGTTGTCAATGCAGTAGCTTTTTGTAGGATTTAATTAAATGTTATGCAACATAAGGTGATTAGTTAGGTTACTTTTATTTTTAGCTCTGTGCTTTTACATATGTAAATGACTAAATATGTAATTATAACAAATGTATAATTGATCCATCCATATGTACAAATATCATAAAATATTTACATATATAGCATGTACTGTGGTATTTTTTTCTTTCTTTTTTTTTTTTGAGACAGTGTGTCAGGTCAGGAGCAGTGGTTCATGCCTGTAATCCCAGCACTTTGGGAGGCAGAGGCAGGAGGATCACCTGAGACCAGGAGTTTGAGACCAGGTTGGCCAACATGACAAAATCCCATCTCTACCAAAAATACAAAAAATTAGCCCGGCATGGTGGCACCTGCCTGTAGTCCCAGCTACTCAGGAGGCTGACGCAGGGGAATTGCTTGAGCCCAAAAATTAGAAGCTGCAGTGAGCTGTGATTGAGCCATTGCACTCCAACCTTGGGTGACAGAATGAGATCCTGATTAAAAATAAAAAAAATCTTGAGAGAGTTTCACTTTGTTGCCCAGGCTAGAGCGCAATGGTGCAATCTCAGCTCACTGCAGCCCCTCAGTCTCCTGGGTTCAAGTCATTCTCCTCTTCAGTCTCCCAAGTAGCTGGGATTACATAGGTGTGCCACCACATCTGGCTAATTTTTGTATTTTTAGTAGAGACAGGGTTTCGCCATGTTGGCCAGGCCGGTCTCAAACTCCTGACCTCGTGATTCACCCTCGTTGGTACCAAAGTCCTGGGATTATAGGCGTGAGCCACCAGGCCTGGCCAAAATTAAGTTGAATTATATAAAATAAAGTTATATCTTCTGTATACCTTAACTCGTCGGCTGAGATTTGTGTTAGAACAGACATAATGGATTTTGTACTTTAAATAAAGCACTATAAACTGTACATTATTTGAGCATACTCATTAGATTCAAGCTGTAATTTATCAATTGCATAATGGATTCACTAGTTATTATTTTTTTGAAATGGAGTTTTACTCCTGTTGCCCAGGCTGGAGTGCAATGGCAGGATCTCAGCTCACTGCAACCTACACCTCCAGGGTTCAAGCGATTCTCTTGCTTCAGCGTCCCCGAGTAGCTCGGATTACAGGCGCACACCACCATGCCCAACTAATTTTTGTAATTTTAGTAGAGACAGGGTTTCGCCATGTTGGCCAGACTGGTCTCTAACTCCTGACCTTAGGTGATCCGCCCGCCTCGACCTCATTAGTTAACTTCTAGGATATTATGACTAATTAAAAAATATTAATCCAATTTTAGTACATATTTTCTTTACATTAAAATAAAGACTAGGCAGGTATATAATTCAGTAGGTAGTTATTTTAAAAATAATTCCACAAAATGTTCTTCAAGTATAGAAAAATAATAAACTCAAGTCCTGACAAATCTATATAGTTATACCGCTAGAAACAGGAAAATACAAATCCAGATCTATTTGAAGTCAAAAGATAAAGCATGAGGCTTATCAAATAAATTTGAGAACAAAATAGTTTTTTTTCTTAGTATCAGGTAAGCCTTTTGTAAAGATATAAGCTTTTAATGTTCCCATCTGATTCAGTGAGTCAGCATAGGCTATTACAGTAAATATGGATTGATTCAAGTTGCACTGTGGTTTCTCCAACTCAGCACTGTCTAATCGAAGTATAATGTGAGCTACATGTGCAATTAAAATATTCTAGTAGCCACATACAAAGTTATCCAGAAACAGGTGAGATTATTTTAATAACATACTTTCATACAATAAAGTATTGTTTCAATACATGTTCAATATGAAAAGATTAATAATTTTTTTCCAATTCTTCCAAAAAATCTGTGTGTATTTTACACTGGTAGCACATCTCCATTCAGACAATGGCCCATAAGGTTTTCTTTGTGAAACTGATACTGAGCTGCCGGAGGGATTAAATAAAATTGGGTTTGCTTTCTCAATAAGCACGTCTTGTGGAAAAATAAAAATTGATTTTGCAGTTGAAGAAGCAAATCCCACTGACAGACACAAGGATAGGTAGAGAGCAGGCACTTGGGGAAAAAATGTGCATACTAAGAATCAGCAGCTTGAAAACAAAAGCCACCTTTATGCAACTAAACAACATCTGCACTTGAGAAACATCATGAAGCACACATTTGATTCAATTAAAAAATACGAAGTGATTAGCATGTGCTAAGCACAGTAATTCGGTAAGAATTTACCAAAACGATTACAGGTTCAACGGGAACTTGGAAAGGTCACAAAGTAATATTTTATTTACAGAATCATCTCCTGTCATCTGGAGTGACTTCTGTCCTATCACTTACATTGTGTTTCCTTGTCCTGTCTTCAGCAAGAGACTGTAAATTCAAGGGCAAGGAGATGTTTTCTCTGTATCTCTAATGTTTATATATCAGTCAGTGTCTGATACATACCAGGGACTAAATAAACATTCTTTGACTTAATTGAATTAAAAAATAAAGAAATGAAAGAATGAATAGGGTTTCTCCTCCCTTGCCTTTTTTGTTCCCAGGACTTGTCACTTTCTAACAAACTATAATTTACTTTTTGTTTACTGTCTGTATCTACCGCTGGAATATAAACTCCATGAGTGAGGGATCTTTTTGTTCACTGTTTCCAAGTGTTACAATTTCCAAACACAGATATTCAATAAATATTTGTTGAATGATTATTTTAAAAACTGCTAATGGGAGAATTTCTGGAATTTTATTTGGTAACATCTCCATGTTGCTTTAAGACATTCCTCACTGACATCGATTGAATTCTTCAAACCTCAATTTACTCCCGATATTCTGGATCTACTTGAGCATCTTTAGTCATTCTTCTTTTCTTTTTTTTTTCACATTGGACATTTGTACAAGCATCTTTAGTCATAATCCTCATAATAGGGCTTATCAACTATTTATACATCTTCCTTCTCCTCCATGAAAATGCGTTTGCTAGCTTTCCCTGTGGACAGAGAAAAACTTCATGGAGCGGGTGAATGGGAACTTGCCATGGTACTTATTTTGGTAGCAATTAGCTGTTGTCAACCCAACCAGTGAGATGGCCAATCTCCTTAAATATCTGGCTCATAGAAGTGCATAGATTCCTGATTGTAGCCTTGCCACAATCTATGTTAGGGGTGGCCAAATAAGACCCTCAATTTTGGATAAAGCTGACAGAACCAGGATTTGGTTTGTAGCCCAGTGAAATGAACTCCATGGCTGTCCAGAGTACTTCCTTGAGATTTTGACAAGAGATTAAGATGTCAGTCCTGTATGGACCCAGTAAATTCAATTCTGGGACGGCCTTAAATGTTTCATCCTGTGATTTTCCAGAATAAAACAGCAGAGCGCAGTTCTGCCTAAGGCTGATTCCTCTATTTTTTCCTTCTTGTGCTCATAGCACCTAGTACATTTTGTCTAACCAAAATAAAACATTTAACTTGATTTATGAAAAATAAACTCAATTCTTTTGAAATTTAACATTTTAATTAGACACAATTCATATGGTCTTTTGTTCAATGGAAGCTGAGATAAGCAAAGTGGAATGAATACCATGAAATATTAAACATGTCTGTGTAAATCAACATGAAAAGGTATTGAAGGTATTGCAAGTTACAAACTACTAAGTATAGTGAGAGTTTGCTGTTAAACATTTTTCTAAACTTTATATGTATTCATGTAGTGTTATTTTTGCAATGTTTTGTCTTTACAATATAAAAACAAAATCAGCACATTTCCAAGTAATGTTCAAAACACATTTATTTACTAAATCACCTGACATTGACATCTAATTTCAACAAATACAATGTTTAAGAAAAAAATTGTGGTATATAACGTATTTGTCTTAAGAAAAAGTCTTATTTACAAGTTGAGGAATAAAGGTATTTCTTTTAATTAAAAAAACATTCATTATGCACTGCTACCATAATAAAAGTGAATATCCCAAGAACAGCTCAAGTATCTAGTGAAGTATTAAGAGGTAAACGTTTTTTCAGTCATATTCAGAAAATCTAATGTGTTTACTTGCTTGTTGAGTCTTCGCCAGTCTAATCTTTTCAGCTTTGGTGATTAACTATAGAGAAATAAATCAGTAATTAGAATGTAGTGGATAATTAAAAACAAAAAAACAAAAAAACTATGACTAGAAAAAATTTCACAACTATCAGTTTGAATGAAATTTTTTAAAACAGTGAGAAGATGACCAGGCTTGGGGGCTCATGCCTCTAATCCCAGCACTTTGGGAGGCAGACGTGGGTGGATCACCTGAGGTCGGGAGTTCGAGACCAGCCTGACCAACATAGAGAAACCCTGTCTCTACTAAAAATACATAATTAGTCGGGCATGGTGGCACATTCCTGTAATTCCAGCTACTCAGGAGGCTGAGGCAGGAGAATCGCTTGAAACTGGGAGGCAGAGGTTGCGGTGAGCTGAGATCGTGCCATTGCACTCCAGCCTGGGCAAAAGCGAAACTCCATCTCAAACAAACAAACAAATAAAAACCAAACCAAACCAAACCAATGAGAAGATGACAAATGAGACGATTACACTTAGCTCAAATCATTACGAATCAAATCTGTTATTAAGACTATTTACTATTTCCTATTTCTTACACCCTTACATAAATTGTTGGAATATTTTTAAGGAAGGCAAATGAAATTACACAGAAAAAAAAGAAAACTGTTTAAAATGTCTAAAATATTCCAAAAGATTCCTTGATTAAAAAATGAAGTTAAAATATTAAGCTTTGGAGTAAATGCAAATCTTTTTCTCTTAAAAATATAGATTCTAATGAGTACTTATTTAAATAGTTTTAGTGTTTGGTGCCATATGGCCATTGGAAGGAATTCACTTTTAGATTAGAGTAAAAACCTATTATTTACCAGTGAGGTGAATTAAAATCCAAAGATGTTTAGAACTCTATCATACCTATGTTGCTGTTCACAAATCTTATAAATTCTGCCTTTACCTGCTGGGTATCAGTAATTTGTACAGAAAAGAATTCAAATATGTTTTAAAAGTCAAAGAGAAATAAGAAAAGCTTCATTCTGTCTCTAGTAGCTGTTACCTGTTTTTACCAATGTGCTCAAAATGATAGGGCACACTACAAAGATCTGGGCTAGCAAAATGAGCAGGAGACATCTCTTCGGCAGACCTTTCCTTCATCTTCTTGATCTTTTGTGAGACATCACTAATTTACTTGTATTTAATATATTATTTTAGTTTTGTTTTTTTGAGACAGAGTCTCGCTCTGTTGCCCAGGCTGGAGTGCAGTGGCGCCATCTCGGCTCACTGCAACCTGTGCCTCCCAGGTTCAAGTGATACGCCTGCTTGGCCTCCGGAGTAGCTGGGATTACAAGGCGTGTGCCACCATGCCTGGCTAATTTTTGTATTTGTAGTAGAGATGGGGTTTCACTGCGTTGGTCAGGCTGGTCTCCAACTCCTGACCTCGGGTGATCTGCCTGCCTCAGCCTCCCAAAGTACTGGGATTACAGGCGTGAGCCACAGTGCCCAGCCCCATAATGTGAATATTAAGAGCCAGAATTTTTTTACTTTTACTCAATGATGGGCCAAATACAATACTATTGTAGAAACACTGTCATGTCAGTGAGGTATTTATGTCACTTTTTGGCAGATTCACTGATGTTCTACTAGTTTTTTTCTAACCAATTTCCATTAATTACTAAAACGCCCCTAGTAGTCCAACTACACTGGTCTTCTAGTCCCTGACAGTCTTCCCTTAAGGTCTCTGCATTTCCGCTTCTGCCTGAAAAGCTGTACTCGTAAACCTGACTGGGGCTTACTCACTCACTTCCCTACGGCCTTGGCTGTAACATCACCTTTGCAGAGTCTTCTGGACAACCTCAGCTGATATAATGCTCTCCTGCAATACACTTTATTTTTCTGTCTAGCTCTGGTCACCACCTCAACTGTACTGTTTATCTGTTAGCTTCATGAAAGCAGGGGACTTTGTGATTCACAGCTTTACCCCAGGTTTCAAGAATGGTGCCTAACACAAGGTAACAGTAGCTGAATTAAGTAGCAAACAAGTAGGCTAAACTAAGTATGGTCTACTCCTTTTTTCCAGCAAACTTTGCACAGCACTTACTTTGTGTGGTACCTCCGTTTCATTTCATGACAAGAGTCAACTTGCTACTTCCATAGCTACTTAACAAATTGTGCTAACGACAGTCCTGATGTTATAACCAAGCTGTGTGTTCCAACTCAATTTTAAGAAACTTCCTGGTCAAAGATGAGCTCTTTCTAAATTTTTACAATGAAAAATCAATGATTTATTCCTAGTTTTAAAAATATATAAAATCTAAATGAAATTTCACACCAATTGGAAGGGTCAGTATTATTTTAAAAAGTGACTTCACTTCAGTTCAGGGTTCTGGATTAGTGATTTTAACATATGAATAATCTCAAGCAGGCTTTGAAATTAAACACCTCATATCCCTGAAAGAATCCTTAGGAAGCACAGGCGGCTTCCCCATCACAGCAAGTTCAGTCTCCTTTCAAGTAAACAAAATTCACAAAGTTGAGTAAGACACGTCCCCACAAATCATGATAAATTCCGGGCAATGGAAGAAAGCTGATGAAAAATATTGGCTTTTTAAGTTAAAATTTTTTTTTCAAATAAATATGACCCCCAAACCAACAAGCTTAGTTGCAAGAAATAGGACTTTTAAAGTGCTCATCTAACAAAAGGAAATTCATCTTTTTCATTTTTATTACACTTTTATAATATACATTTCTAAATTTTGACAACTATAGTTAATATTAGGCATCAGGTACCCTACTTTGTTCCAGGCACTTTAAAATGTACTGACCTTTACGTGTCTAATAATTTGTTTTAAAAATAAACTTGGTAGCTCACTACCAACAATTATTATAAATTACTGGTATTTTTTGTTGTTATAAAACTATTTTTTTTTAAAGAGATAGGGTCTCACTATGTTGCCTAAGCTGGAATGCAGTGGCTATTTACAGGTGTGATTCCACTACTAATCAGACCAGTATCATTTCAAATGACAGAAAAACAAAATTACTGAAAGAGGGGCTTGCTTTAAATTATTTATTTAAGCTTGTTTGTATTATCTACTGACCATTTTAGAGAAAGAAGACTAAAGCTTATCATTGCTATAGCGAAACACTATGCATAAAGTCTCTCAATCTTATCTGTGGAGCCTCAAATCTTTATAAACTGCATTCTAAATACACTGTGTTTTTACCAGTAATATAATCTTTCTATAATAATTTACCACCAAACTGTAAGATATAGCAGCCAGAAATCAAGACTGTTAAAGTGTATCACTTGTTAAAAAGAAAAAGAAAAACTCAGCCGGGTGTGGTGGCTCAAATGCCTGTAATCCAAGCACTTTGGTGGCCAAGGCGGGGCGGATCACCTGAGGTCGGGAGTTCAAGATCAGCCTGACCAACATGGTGAAAACCCGTCTTAAAAAAAAAAAAGAAAGGAAGAAAAAAAAAAAGAAAAAGGAAAACTCTACAATTATGTATCCCTGTGAGATAAATAATTCAATTTCACACATTTTGAAATCTAGAGAAATGACTTCTCCCTCTCAACCTAAAACACCGTATATACTCAGTAAATCTTTGTTAGGTAATAGCAAAGTCAAGATTATTTTATGACTACCTAGTACTCACTTTGGCATTCAATGTCCAAAGAAAGTATAGTCTAAAAGAAAAAAAAAAGAAATCAATTACCTTTTCAGTGCCTCTTTTCTTTTCCCGAGGCTGATTAAGTTTTGCCTGTCTATCAACCAAAATCTTCTGCCAATACCTTTGTTCGTGATCACCTTAAAAACAAACAAAAACTCTAATGGATTAAAAGAACATATCTACAAAACCATATTCAAGGCATTACATTCTCAATTACAGAACTAGGATAGTTGTTGGATTATATTTAATCCTACTTTATACATATTACAGAATAGAAAACAAATTATTAGTTTCGCTGGGCTTGGTGGCTCACGTCTCTAATCCCAGCACTTTGGGAGGCAGAGGCGGGCAGATCACCTGAAATCAGGAGTTGGAGAACAGCCTGGCCAACAAGGTGAAACCTCGTTTCTACTAAAAATATAACAATTGCCGGGTGTGGTGACTCATGCCTGTACTCCAAGCACTTTGGGAGGCTGAAGTGGCTGTATCACCTGAGATCAGGAGTTCAAGACCAGCCTGACCAACATGGATAAACCTCGTCTCTACTAAAAATAAAAAATTAGCCACGCGTGGTGGCACATGCTTGTAATCCCAGCTACTTGGGAGGCTGAGGCAGGAGAATTGCTTGAACTCAGGAGGCAGAGGTTGCGGTAAGCCGAGATTGCACCACTGCACTCCAGCCTGGGCAATAAGAGCAAAACTCCATCTCAAAAATAAATAAATAATAATAATAAATATATAAAAATTAGCCAGGCAAGGTGATGCAGGCCTGTAATCCCAGCTACTCGGGAGGCTGAGGCAGGAGAATTGCTTGAACCTGGGAATCGGTTGCAGTGAGCTCAGACTGTATCACTGCACTCAGCCTGAGTGACAGAGCAAAATTAAAAAAAAAAAAAAAAATTACATTAGCCAAACTGAGAAAATATATTACCCACAATAAGGAAAAGAGAAACTTCTATGAAGTTTTACCAGAAAGGATCTCGAGTTTCCAGCAGTGTTTCTTGTTAATTTCTGTATATGCATTTATTACTGCTTGAGCATCCTCAGGAGTTTTAAATCTAGCATGGCATTCTGTATCTCCTTCTAGCAAATCAACATAAAGAACTTCTGAGATTGCTGCCAAAGTATCCTGCATTAGAGTTAAGTAGAAAGATTTAAAATAAAATAAAAAAAAGTTTCACAATAATTCTAAAATGATTCCAATGGTTATGCCAGAATATATTATGTAAATAAACCCTTTTGTAGATTAATGAGGAGCAAATATCCTGTTATCAACCATTTCTTGTAAACCATGTTCTTAAAAATATATTTGAATAAAAAGGAAATCAATTAATGTCAACTCTAATAATTTATTTTCCTTTATTTTCTTTAAATCACATCCTTCAAATATGAACTAGAATGGGACTATTCTATAAGGACAACAGATTTGTAGAGCAGAAAGCAGAAATAGTGTCCCTCAACCCCTAAATCAGGAAGGGTTCACATCTAGGAGTAGTTAATATAAGGAATAAAATTAAAAAAAGAAAAAAGGATTAAGGGAGAAGGTTTGTTTTTACTCACCTGTAGAAAATCACTATGACTTTATGTGTACAAATCATTCAACTTTTAATAACAACTCATGAAAAAGTTTCATCAAACCTCAAAAAAATACTAGGTTTCCACATTGTTTAAGAGCTCTTACTTTCTGAAAAAAATACCTAACTAACCTCTTCTAAACAATTTGTGGTCACCCAGCAAAGAAAACTTTTACCTACACTGCCTGCTGTGAGGGCAAATTAACCAGATTCCTGCATTCTTAATCAACATTTTTTTTTCACAGCAGGTTTTACAGAGTATACAATGCATTTATGCAGGAATGTTACACTAATTCCTAATTCATCAACTTCCATTCACAAAGCTAAAGAAATAACTGGAGATCCCTAAATAGGAGAAAAAAAGTTTTATTTATCTTGCCTTCCTTAAGTTTTAACCTAAATTTTCAAGACACAACTAATTTAGATTACTTTCAGATGCTGAATTTTTAGATGCTTGAATTATGGAAAGAATTGAGCAATATCTGGGAGTATTATTTCATCATAGAATAAGAAAAGTTTATTAGTTAATAATAAAGAATATATAATAAAATCTGTGAGTCTCTAGGAGCCAGGGACTAGATATTAACTCATCTTAATACTCAGCAAACTATCACGAAACAGGCATTTAGTAACTGCCAAATGAATTAAAAAAAAAAAGAAAAAAGAACAGAGAAATATATTTGCTAGTCCTTCCAACTTCTTTATCTAGTTAGTATCAAGTTTAGATATAAAGCAAGTAAAAAATTCAGTATTAAATTGGTGAAATTTGAATGTGTTCACTAGCAGTAATGAGTTTTATAACTGACTTTTGAGCATATTCAATTACTACAACTCAAAAGATATTTACTAAATATCCATTATAATGTCAGGCTAATCTCTTGATTTAAAACTCTTAGAATTTAAAACCCATAGAATGACAAATTAGCCTGGTAATCACATGGGCAAGTCACAGACAGCTGTAACCACCATGAAAGCTCAGTTTTTGTTTCAGCAAAATGTAAGTAACTACTTAACTGGATTAATGCAGAGACTGATTTTATGATTTTGATGATCATAAATGATGGACTTGTAATTGATATAGTTACCATTTAAATAATCGAAGTTATTTAATAAGTGATTCCAAATAATGTTGAGTAATTTTTGTATTCAATCTTTTGCAATCTGACTAACCACAGCAGCATTTACATACCTCATTTTCAGCGTTCTCCTGAAATGCAACCTGGTAATAGCAATTTGGGTTTGGCCAAATCCTTCACCAATATTGGAAAGAGAATCAAAATTTGTGTTTTAGTGACACCTACAAGATTGTAGGATAAGATTGTAGGATACTTATTATCTGTAGATTGAGATAAGGAGTTCTTACAGGTAACAACCACCTCAATGGTATTCAAGTTAAAACCTGTGACTGATATGAGACTAGGTAAAACCAAAACAATATACTAAGTGATGATGAATGTCAGTAAAAGAAAATACTTAAAAGGATTCACACTTTAAAAGGGTGACAGGCAGGGTTAGGGTAAATAAAATATGGTACTCTCACACAAAAGTATATGATTTCCTGAACAGAAAGAAGTATTGCTATCATTGTGGTATAAAAGGCTATGGAAGATAGACTGTATAAAGTGAAAAAAGATTATAAAACCTGTGTGTACAGCAATCCGTAGCATAGTTCTGTACTATAGAACTATGGATTTATTGGCACTTGCACGCAACGTTTTTATAGGTTTTCAAAAGTATTTTATACTTTTCTATAATTACAATTTTAAAGATAATCAGCACACGGATAATACAAAAAAAATCAATGCCAATAAAAAAGAAGCAAAAGTTACAATTTTCTTATAGAGAAGGATGTTTAAACTGTGCTTACTATAAAATTGATTCAGTGATGTCAGATTTTGCTTCAAAATTAAACCAGAGTTATCATGAAATCAAAACTGTACAGGTAGCTTACCATAGAGGTAGAAGTTCTAATTTAATTTGTTTTGTCTTCCATATTCAAAATATTATCACACAGGGAAGTTAATAAGAAAAGAAAGGAACAAATGCCCTAGGGGATCAAAATCATTACCCGGACTTGTTTCCTGCCAGGTAGAGGCTCTGTGCTAACGATTTTCACAATCACTCCACTCAGGAACTGTGGTCCTGACGCATTAACTTTCTCCTGGGTGCGACATTCTTCACTGCTGGCTGTTGATTAGAAAAGGAAAAAGACCAGGACTTAATCTCTTACACTTAACAATTTAATACTTATGAGGACTACCTTAGAATAATTTCTGAGGCAAATTTAAATAATTTAAAACGTGTTTAATTTTAAAATAAGCAATTAAACATTATTTTATATGTCATACTGCTTATTTCAAAATACTATGAAATAAAATTCAGAAAGTTTTATTATTCTACATGCAAACTGTTACTGCTAGAAGAGCGTCCATAAAGCCTTTAAAATTACCCCTCTGAACACAGGAACAGCAAATTTTGACTCAAAAAAGTTAAAAAATGTTATAGGATATTGTGTTTTAAATACATTATTATTAAAATGTGAACATTTATTTTTATGAGAAATGAGAATTTAAATGCATCCTAATTTTGAATTCCTAAGAATCTTGCTTTAACTTGTTCCTGCTTGTGGTTCATACTGTAGAACGAAATTACAGGTGAGAAACTACAATCTTCATTCCTGCAAACTTGCTCAATCTACACACTGCACTCATCTGATTAATAACGAAAACTGTAGAGAAATCTCGGGTTATTTAAAATATTGTTAAAAATGAGTCTTTTAAATATTCTTATATCTAGAGTAAATCACACATCTGGATAACTTAGCAAATCAAGAATTGTTCTATTAATGACATGGAATAATCAAGTTTTTAAAAATTAAAGTTCATCCTGTAACGATTCAGAGATAGCATTTTCATATATATTATAATGTTGCCAAAACTATCAGTGACCTTTACCTTTTTCATTTTTTATTTCAGTCTTTTGAGGTACTCCACTGTCTGTTTCCATTTCTGACTCCGATTTTATTTGGGATATTGTTTTTTTTAAAGAAGCCATGCTAGCTTTTGTAGCGCTAAATACTCTTTTTTCAAATCCATCCATTCGCTCCTGCAAGAAAAGAAACAAAATAGTGACAACAGAGGACTAAATATAAAAAGTAAATATGGAAATATCTAAATATATACATTCACGACGACTTGGAGCAACTCCTTCTCCCAACTTTCCAGTTTCTTTAAACACATATTCAAACTGTTTCCTGGGTTCTACAGCCATTTAGCAAACAGGCAAAGGGAGTTCCCTTCCCCCAAGATTCGGATTAAATGTTTTAAGATTGCCAATTAAATTTTTGAGTTGTCTCAAATATTTTAATTTATGAAAGTGCAATTTCAGCATCAATTCCTTAATTAACTAGTAACATTTACTAGTTTCAGTCATCTCTGTGAGAAAAGTGAGAGATTAAAGATTTGTTAAACTGCTTCCAATTTGAGAGATAACATTCCTTAGTATTTGCTTGAATCAAAAAGAATTTCTGAGTAGAACAAAACACCCCATGGAAGCAACTGATTTATTTACATACATTTAACATGTAGATGTTTCTTCAAACAGCTAGAGTTCCTCCAGATAGAAACACAATGCCTCTCTTACCTCTGTGGGAGCACTTATTGTTGCCCTAATCTATGCCATCAAACAAGCAGATAGGAGATTTTTTTTTTTTAAAGAGGAAGATATCTTGTGGTAATGGTTTTAGTTGTTAACATTGACATCTGTATACTTAAAAAAAAAAAAAAAAAAGGATCCAGACCCACCCAGGATCATACATTCCCTGAGAGCTGATACATTAAAATAACAAAAGGCTCTTGTAATGATTCTCTGAGATAAAAAGGCAAAAGGAATTCAGGAGTTAAGAATAGTATAAATAGAAGTGGCTGAAGTCTCTGCCTTTTACCCTTCTGGAGGAGAACAGGGAATCTTTGGAAACTAATTTGAGAAGGTAAAGAAAATTTTTTTCTTCAAAAGGTATGTCATTTGGTTTTTCTCCACCCCTAACTACTCTCAGGTCCAAAGAAGTTTTATGTGGGTGGGCTCCCTTCAACTTTAACATGGAAGTGCTTTCTGTGACTTTAAAAGTAAGTGCTTCCATGTTTTAGTAGGAGTGAATCCAACTTATTTCTCCAAAATAGAACATGCTAACCTCATTCTATTATAGAGGTTGAAGGGGATCCCCTTTGCTTTAACATGGGGGTACCTGCTGTGTGAAACAAAAGTAAGTGCTTCCATGTTTCAGTGGAGGTGTCTCCAAGCCAGCACACCTTTTGTTTTGTTGCTATATTTTAAGGTTATTAAGCTTTTGTTACAGGTTAAAGGATTCTAAGTTTTTCCAAGACTGGGCTCCCCACCACTTAAACGTGGATGTACTTGCTTTGAAACGAAAGAAGTAAGTGCTTCCATGTTTTGGTGATGGTAAGTCTTCCTTTTACATTTTTATAAGCTTTTTAAGAGAAGAACTTAACTGTATTAACCGTTTCTCCTATATTTAGGCTTTATTTTGTATTTTAAAAGTCTGTTAAGGGACTCCCTCTACTTTAACATGGAGGTACTTGCTGTGACATGACAAAAATAAGTGCTTCCATGTTTGAGTGTGGTGGTTACTACTTAATCATCGATTATGTTAATGCCCACTTTGTGTGCAGTTCATGGCTACAGGCCATTACTGTTGCTAATATGCAACTCTGTTGAACAAAATTGGAATTGCACTTTAGCAATGGTGATGGATTGTTAAGCCAACGACAACAGAATTTAAACCATAGACTTACTTTGATAGTACTCTTAATGGTATAACTTCTTCTCCCATTTTATGTCTCTCTTTATGTTTTTTCTTGTGTTTCCTTTTGTTTTTAAGAGAGAGCTATCTTTTAGATCTCCAGTATCCTTTTCCTCTTCAGTTGAGATTTCTATATCTTGAAATAAAAAAGTCAGTTAAGACATCGAGCTGTGAAGTGGGTGAAACAGAAGCTTAATTTATCTAATTAAAACCTTGGAGATTTACCTCTATTTTCTTTGGAAACCTGTGAAGCTTCCCTAACCATGCCTTTCTGAATAATTTTCTTTACTTTTGATCGGGGAGCAAGGGATTCTGCATCTTCAGAGCTACTTCTCTTCCTCTTCCCTGTTCTGACTTCAGGTAAGCTGGATACTTCAACTTTTTCCCGTTTTTTCTTTTTCTTTGAAGGCTGCTTTTGGGGTTCAGGAGACTCTAGATCAGAGCCCTCAGATGTGGGTCTGGATCTTTTCATTTTACTGACGCTGGTGTTGCTTGTGTCCATGTTTTCCTCTTTGGCTTGGACATTGTCTTCCTTCTTCATTCGGCCTTTCTTCTTCTTTTTCTTTTTCTTCTCTTCTGTAAAAATGCCATCATTAGTTTAATCATACTGCAACTACATTTATTTAAATACTGAAAAATACTCACCCGCAACTCTTAAGGATGGAATGGGCTTATTTTTCACTGTTTTAGGAAATATGCCAGGTTTTCTTGGTGCTTCCTCTGGTGGGTTGTTAAGAAACTGAAGTGATTGCAAAACAGTTAGTATTTTGATACTTATTATTATATTTTCTTTTTTTTCCTTTTTAGGATCTGGACCTACCTCAATTGCTTTTGCTGCTTGTTCTTTTGTTTCAAATTCTACAAATGCAAATCCTTTCGGATCTCCGGTAGACTTATAATGTGGTATACTTATATAAACCACATTGCCACATTTCCCAAAGACTCTTTCAATCCAACTGTGATTAACATTTTTGGGAAGTAACTCCTAGGATAAATCAGAAGCAACATTAGTTTTTCACAGTCCTTATTTTCAGAACGTCAATAAATTTTCATCTTAATTATGCTTCTATGTCAGTTTCTGACTGGGGATCTGGGCTCTTGCTTACCACATACACCGTGCGCTCATCCTCATCCTTTGGTCTTTCCCCTAGAGGTTTTTTCCTCCTGATTCTGGTGCCTTCCAAATCAAGCTTTAAAAGAGTACGTTACATTAATAAAACTATAATTAGGGGATATAATAAAAGTGCAGTCATTCTTAATTCTTACCTCTACAACAGCTGAACTTCTCAATGCTCTGGCAATTAACTTCCCATCAGTAGTCAATTTTTTCATTTTGTTAAAAGACACAAGTAGTGATATATCAACATCTAATGAAAATGAAAACAATAATAGTGTTAGTATATCAACAGGTTTAACCTGCCCCTCAGGCCAGACATGGTGGCTCACGCCTGTATTACAGCACTTTGGGAGGCTGAGGCGGGTGGATTTCCTGAAGTTAGGAGTTCAAGACTAGCCTGGCCAACGTGGTGAAATCCCAAATCTACTAAAAATATAAAAAATTAGCTGGGTGCAGTGTCAAGTGCCTGTAATCCCAGCTACTCTGGAGGCTGAGCTAAAAGAACTGGTTGAACCTGGGAGGCGGGTGCTGCCATGAGATCGTTGCCATGAAATCACACCACGGTACTCCAGCCTGGGAGACAGAGGGACACTTCATGTAGAAAAAACAACCCCCCACCCGTGCCATTTAGCATTATTAACAATATTGTGGGAGGGGTACTGTTTAGGTATAAGGTCCAAAATGGCATTGCGTATTTGGCAGACCTAAAACGTCACATTTTAGTGTATGTAATTGGATATTAACATTTAAACAAATTATTGCTTAGCAATATCCAGACATTCTACGAGGATATCTGGATCTCATTCTCTTACTAAAAATGCCAGAAAAAAATAGCTGGCATGGTGATGTCTGCCTGTGGTCACAGCCACTGGGGAGGCTGATGTTGGAGGATTGCTTGAGTAGAGCTGAGGGGGTGGAGGTGGGGGGGCAGAGGTTGGAATGAGTAGACCAGGAGTCCGAGCATTCCAGCGTAAGGAAAAAAGATAGATCTTGCCTCAAAAGTTTTTTAAAAAAATGAAACAAAAAATGCCATTGAGCTAGGTGAAATGCCTTATATGAACTAAAGTATAGCACTGTCATCTCCAGTTACCCATGATAAATGATTACTGAAGCAATGAAACCCCAAAATACTTAAAAAGATAAGCTTTGATTTTGAAATTCCTTAATACAGCCTAAACTCTTACCAACACTCTAAATATTTAGAAGATTGTCATTCACTAAATAAAAATTAAAACAGATTACAAGAAACATATTTGCAGAAATGAATACATACATTATAGAATACACTATTTTAGGCCAGGTGTGGTGACTCATGCCTGTAATCCCAGTACTTTGGGAGGCCAAGGCAGGCAGATCATGAAGTCAGGAGTTCGAGACCAGCGTGGCCAACAGTGAAACCCCATCTCTACTAAAAATAGAAAAATTAGCCAGGCATGGTGGCGTGTGCCTGTAGTCCCTACTAGGGAAGCTGAGGCAAGAGGATCGCTGAGAACCTGGGAGGCGCAGGTTGCATGAGCAAAGACTGCACCACTACACTCCGGCCTGGGCAACAGAGCAAGACTCCATGTCAAAAAAAAAAAAAAAAAAAGGAAAAAAAAAAAGAATATACTACTTTATAAGGAAATTCAGAGGCAACTGTTATCTAAAAGTTGGTTCCTTTACTGAAGCAAACTTACATCCATCTCTAGATTTTTCTATCTGTTCTCGAAGAAATCTATCCTTGTGAAGATTTGCATCCCCAAACCAGAAGTCCACTTGCTTAGCAATATCTGCAAGCACCTGTTTCACTCGTGACCGTTTCTTTTTTTCGACTTCTTTCTTCTTTTCAGTGCTTTCTTCTTCCATTATCTTTTCCTGATTTCCACTTTCAGTTTCCATTCCTGTGCATTGTAAGAAAAAGAGGTAAATATTTAAATCAGCAAAATAGCTAATATAGTTTAATTTACAGTAGCTTTTAATTGTCTGAGAGAATAATGGACTCATCATTTGGCTGTCAGAAAACAAAAGGAAAATTTATTTTTATATTTAATAATTTAAATTATAAAATAATTTACCTCCTACGTTAGAAATCATAGCTTTAGTTTTTTTGCACCTTTAAAAATGCCGGGCCAGATTATTCTAGTATAATATAAAAATTACACCTTTATCTCACTAAGCTGTACTTTTATGCCAGTAAATGAAAAGTGTAAGATTAAGGAACCAGGATACTTTCCATCACAACAACCACCCTCCCCCGCCAAATAAGTTTTATTCACTTTTTTTTTTTTTGAAATGGAGTTTCACTCTTGTTGCCCAGGCTGAAGTATAATGGTGTGATCTTGGCTCACTGCAACCTCCGTCTCCTGGGTTCAAGCAGTTCTCCAGTCTCAGCCTCCCGAGTAGCTGGGAATTACAGGCGCCCACCACTACACCCCGCTAACTTTTGATAGTTGTGGTAGAGACGGGGTTTCACCATGTTGGCCAGGCTGGTCTGGAACTCCTGACCTCAGGTGATCTGCCTGCCTTGGCCTCCCAAAGTGCTGGCATTATAGGCATTAGCCAGTGTGCCCAGCCTATTCAGATTTTTAATACTATAACCTTTATGGGACAAAATAAAAATAAACTGATTATTGATTTTGATTTTTAAAATGTTAATTTATGCTTTCTAGAGGCAGAATTCAACTGGTAAGCTGTAGAAATCAGCCTTTCCTTTTTCCTTTCCATGTTTATTTCTTGGGTAGGAATTTCTTTTTTTATTTTTATTTATTTTTAATCTTTTTTTTTTTTTTTAGACGGGGTTTCACCATGTTGGTCAGGCTGGTCTTGAACTCCAGACCTCAGGTGATCCACCCGCCTTGGCCTCCAAAGTGCTTGGATTATAGGCGTGAGCTACCACGCCTGGCCTCTTGGGCAGCGATTTCTAACCCCCCTCCTTCCTCAAGTTACTTTGCATATCTCTTCCCTTGGCTTTGTCAGCTCCAGTCATACTGTCCATCTTGTACTTCCTGAAACTCACCCAACAAAGTCTATCAGGTCTAAATCTGTTCTCTCTGAAACATATCCCCAGAGATAACACAGCTTGCTCTCCTACCTCCTCAAGTCTATTTAAAGGTCACCTCATTGAGGTCTCTTCCCACAACCATATTTAATAATGCAAATTTCTGGACACATACACGGTAACTTCCATGTCTTATTTTTGTCCAAAGCATTTATCATCTAACATTATTACAATTACTATGCAATTTATTTTCCTTCCTAGAATGTAAGATCAATGAAATCAGAGATTTTTGTCTGTTTTGTTTACTGACAGATTGTCAGTCCCTGCCACATAGTTACTTAAAAATCTGTTGAATAAATTGTGCCTAGATTTTGTTGAATGAATTGAATCACTAGAGGTATATGAGCAAAGGATTAATATCAGGTCTGGGATAATACAGCCTGCTTGAGAATAACCTCAGTCTCCCATAATACAGTCTTCTTGGAAACTGGAGAGACTAATGGGGAGTGTTGTATCTGTTTCCCATGTTGCACCTGGTTTGGAGCAGCTATTGAAAGGCATGGAGGCCTTATACCTATGTGACCAGAACAACAGATTGACAGGCAAAAGGTGTTAAAGCTTTTATGTGTCAAAGTATCCTAAACATACCTCGGTCCTTCTCTAGGGAAGCCATACATGCCTCTTGCGGGTAAATGGGAGAAAAAAGAAGTGAACCTGGTTAATTGCTAGATATAATGGCTTGGCCTCTGGTGGGATGAAGAAGCTATATTTACCCTATCTTTTGCCTTGTATCTTTCTTTGGTAAACATAGTATTTGAATCTTTTGAGTCTGACTGCTGATTAGAATCTCTAACCGCTTCAGTGATTTTGCTGATAGTAACAGAAATAACGTGTTTCAAAGTGATATCCAGTAAGAGGGTCCAAAGCCCTTAATGCATTTCACCTCAAATCTCCAACTAAACATGCATTCTCATCAACAGAAGGACATTTTGGCATTTTAGAACAGGCTTCAGTAGATCAGTCAAGCACCAATTTTGAAGATAAACAAGTAATATCATACTTAGGTGATGCTAATTTAAGACATAAAACACAGCTACAGGTCAGAATAACAGAAAAACAATCAGGTGTCATTAAGTACCACATAACCATGTTCTTCACCTAATGGTCTTACTTCAACCCATTCTGTCAGGCTTTCCTCTGCACCATTCTAGAGAAACTGCGAAGTCCTCAATGAGCTCCACTGTCTACTTGACCTCTCAGCAGCAAATGCAGCTGGTAACTTCCTCCTTGAAAATACCTTCTTCAGCCGGGTATGGTGGCTCACACCTGTAATCCCAGCACTTTGGGAGGCCGATTACAGATGCCTGCTGTCACGCCTGGCTAATTTTGTATTTTTAGTAGAGATGGGGTTTCACCATATTCGTCAGGTTGGCCTTGAACTCCTGACCTCAGGTGATTCACCTGCCTTGGCCTCTGTCAACTTATTTAAGGATGCCATATTCCACCAAATTAACCAATCGAGCTATTTATTAGCTGTGTGGATTTTGAGGAAGTGACACCATCTCTCTGCGGTCTATAAAACATGGATAAAAATCATACCTATGTAATAGAGTTGTTAGCATTAGCCAAAATAATGAAAATAAAGCACTTCAAATTGCTGATACATAGAACACAATAAGCAACCACTATTCTATCCAATCTGTTGTTAAATCTTATCAGTTTGACTTTTGAAATGGCTCTCATCTCCATCCAGTGTTTTCTACAACTACTGTCACTAGAATATGGCAGTAGTTTATAAATTGTTCTGTAAGTCATCTATTCTCAATAGAAGCCTATATATAACCCATCTAAAACAAAGACCTGGTTTTGTGATACTTATGTCAAAACATGCAACATTAGAAATTCCTTAGCACCTTCCTGTAACATAATACACAGTTTAAGAAAACACTGCTAAAAAAAAAGTAACATTTAACTGGAATAAAAGTTACTGTGTAACAACACCAGTTACTTTATATATGTTTTTGTAAATCCTCACAATCCCACTAGGCAGCAGTTTCTTCCATCTTTTTTTTTTTTTTTTTTTTGAGACACAGTCTTGCTCTGTCACCCAGGCTGGAGTACAGTGGCACAATCTCGGCTCACTACAACCTCCACCTCTGGGATGCGTGGCTAATTTTTGTATTTTTAGTAGAGACAGGGTGCCATGTTGGTCAGGCTGGTTCTTCCATCTTCTTAATATAAAGACTCAAAGGTTAAGTGACTTAGTCAAAGCTCGCTAAGGAAGTTGTCTCAGCTATGTTTGATCCCAGATTGTCTACCTTTTGGTAGAATTTCCTGCAATTTATCACCATGGACTCTATGTTCTGACTCAGGAATTCTTAACCTGAAGTCCATGCAACTTTGGCTGGACAAGAATTCTTGGGAGCTCTATTAAACTGTTAAATGATACATTTTAAAGATAAGGTAAAACAAAGACTCTTGTACAAATATAAAATGAATTCATGGTAAAGATTTAAGCATAGTCATGGCTGCTTAATGATAGCGACACATTCTGAGAAATGCATAGTCAGGTGATCGTGTAAGTACATTACAGAGCGTGCAGTTATTCTATGATGTATTCACACAGACCTAGGTAGTATCAGCTACTACACACTTGTAATTTTATGGGACCACTGTCATACATATGGTCTGTCGGTATGTGGTGCTTGACTGTAAATGAGGAAACCAGTTAAGTGTTAAAAGCCAGTTCAGGCTGGCCGTGGTGGCTCACAACTGTAATCCTAGTACTTTGGGAGGTCGAGGTGGGTGGATCACCTGAGGTAGGAGTTCAAGACCAGTAT
Source organism: Ateles fusciceps (assembly GCA_036589455.1). Classification (NCBI taxonomy): domain Eukaryota; kingdom Metazoa; phylum Chordata; class Mammalia; order Primates; family Atelidae; genus Ateles; species Ateles fusciceps. The sequence continues at coordinate 4,036,640 of JAZHEH010003128.1, forward strand.
GACCAACATGGAGAAACCCCATCTCTACTACAAATATAAAAATTAGCTGGGCGTGATGGCGCATGCCTATAATCCCAGCTACTCAGGAGGCAGAGGCAGAAGAATTGCTTGAATCCAGGAGGCGGAGGTTGCGGTGAGCTGAGATTTCGAGACTGCACTCCAGCCTGGGCAACAAGAGCAAAACTCTGTCAAAAAAAAAAAAAAAAAAAAAGCAGGTACACAATCAGAAACGTTGAAATAAGTATTAATAAATACCGGTCAGGACAATAATTAATTGCATCTTTACTGGACAAACCTAATTTCCATATTGCTTTCTACAAGTTAAACAGTTGTAAAATAGTTAAAAGATTATACATAGATAACCTGGAAAAGTGAGCCTGACACCAAGACATTTGTGTGTGTGTGTTTGCTATTTAAAAGTATTTCGTAATTTTTTTCTAAGGAAATTATACGGATTCTTGCTGTTGTCAGCCAGGCTGGAGTGCAATGGTGCGATCTCAGCTCACTGAAACCTCTGCCTTCTGGGTTCCAGCAATTCTCCTGCTTCCGCCTCCCGAGTAGCTGAGATTACAGGTGCCCGCCACCACACCCCCAGCTAATTTTTGTATTTTTACAAAAGAGACGAGGTTTCACCGTGTTGGCCAGGCTGGTCTTGAACTCCTGACCTCAGGTGGTCCACCAGCCTCGGCCTCCCAAAGTGCTGGGATTACAGGCGTAAGCCACCGTGCCTGGCCTAAAATGTTTGTTTTGTTCTGACACAGAGCCTTGCTCTGCCACCCAGGCTGAAGTGCAGAGGCACGACCTCGACTCACTGTAATCTTCGCTTCCTGGGCTCAAGAGATTCTCCTACCTCAGCCTCCTGAGTAGCTGAGACTACAGGCATGCATCACCACTCGTCGCTAATTTTGGGGTTTTCAGTAAAGACGGGGTTTTGCTATATTGACCAGGGTGGTCTCGAACTCCTGTGATCCGCCCGCCTTGGTCTCCCAAAGTGCTGTGATTACAGGCATGAGCCACCGTGTCAAACCTCGCAAAATGTTTTAATAGGTGAACATGGACATTTTCCTGAGAAACTAATCCATAACGTTTACTATGTTTTCAAAAGAAGTGTGCCAAAAACAGGTTAAGAATCATTGCTCTAGTCACTGCCTACAATTCAAATCCCTCAACACTTAGTGGCCTCGGTCTTTTACCTTGTCTGAATCTTCTCATCTCAATTTCCTTATTAAATTTTCAAGACCCAGGTTAAATGGCAGCTTACTCTTTGAGGTCTTCCACCACAGGTGTTCCCTAATTAATTGCCTCCTCATTTGTTTTCTCTAAGTTTCTTTACTAACGCACTCTGCATATCGTATCTAGCATTTATTGTTAGTTCCCTTCCATAACTGGACTTTTAACTCTTTGAGGACGAAGGCAGAGCCCTGCAAAAGAAGATGATAATTTTAGAATATAAATCCTCACGTTCGTTATCCTCTGGCAGCCATAGCTCAGCTCCAATTTGCGAAATAAGGCACTCTCTTAACTGACTACTGCTTCTGTCGGCATCCGTACTTCCGTACGGACGCCGTCATTTGCTGGGCGCGCCCCAAACCTCACCACGCAGGGTCCCTATGCGCCCCCCACGCTCTGAAAACGGGAACTACAAATGCTGCTGGAGGACTTTGGCGCGTGCGCATAGAGAACTTGGCCAACGAACTGATGGGAACGCGTGAGGCGGGCGGGGTAAGAGGGACAACAGATGATAGAGCAGACCGCGAGAAAAAGGACGGAGTTATTTAGAGTTCGCGCAAGCTGAGAGACCCTATAGGCCGCTTGTAACTTACTCCGTTCAACTCCCAAAATACAGGGTCAAGTACTGCGGCCTTCAGTCCTTTCAGTCTCCCGATCTCGACAGTCTTGATTACTTTCGCGTCATAGGACATGCGACAACGTTCTCCGGTCCCACTCGAAGAAAGACGGGCCCGGAGGCAGTGCGCGCGCCACCTACGTCACAGGCGAAGTGGTTCCGGGAGGGCGGGGCATCGGAGAACGCGGCCGGCTGAGGGGGCTCGAATCCGAGGAAGAACATGATTGGCGGGTTGAATGTGGCGGTTTTTGGTTGAGACAGAGGTGGGCGGGCTAAATCTTGGGTCTTCATCTGGTGCGGTCCCGCGTTAATGACGTCACGTTGTTTCGCGGGAGAAATTCGAAAGTGGATTTTGGGAACTTTGACAGGTGAGGTGAAGTGTTTCTCGGGGTTTCCTAGGAATGAAATGTAAATAGGCAGGGAGACTTGGGGGGATTTGGGGCGAAGGGACGAAAGACTCTGCTCCATAAGGGAACCGGCAGGGATATTTGGAACCAGGATTATGGTGGTCGCAGTCACAGTTGCTCGAACTGCTTGTAAAAAGTTGTGCCTCTTCTTCACCGCTTTTCCCAGGGCCTGCTTTGCAATTTCGAGTATGTATGAGGACCAAAGAGAGGGCTTTGCTGTTTGTATTTAGGACCGAGAAAGGATCAAGTCCCAGCTGTCATTTGGTGACACAGGATTATGGTTATTAGAATCTTGGAAAATGAGATGTGGGTTTCCTTTTTTTTTTTTGTTAAGACTGAGTCTCGCTCTGTCGCCTGGGCTGGAGTGCAGTGGTGCGATCTCGGCTAACTGCAAAACCTCCACTTCCAGGGTTCAACCAATGCTCTGCCTCTGCCTCCCGAGCAGCTGGGATTACAAGCTCCTGCCACCACACCCGGCTAATTTTTGTATTTTTAGTAGACACGGGGTTTCACCATGTTGGCCAGGCTGGTCTCGATCCTGACCTCAGGTGTTCTACCTGCCTTGGCCTCCCAAAGTGCTGGCATTACAGACATAAGCCACCTTGCCCGGCCTGCACTTCACTCCTTAATTGCATTAGAGCGCCCTCATCAGGCATATTAATTCCTGTTTGGGAAGACCTTCATTGGCCTTCCCTTGACTAATAGTTATTTCAGCTTACAACTTAGGCTTTACTTCCTTGAAGAAGGCTTGTTTGATGATCCAGACCAAGCCAGGTGCCCTTCCTGTGCTTATTCCTGCCATATTTTATTAAGATTACTGTTTATCACCCTGCCATACTGAAATTCCTTGAGATGAAGGATAGAGATTCCATTTAAATATTTTAGCCTAGCATAATGTCTGGTACGTCTGAATAAATATATATAACTTATAAATAATATGTAAGTGGCATATTTTATATGTCTAAAAGAGGAACTGAACTCAAATTACAGGTGATAGCTTTATTGAATCCTTCTAGGTCTTTTAGGTCTGTATTCTCAAACTTGAGTGTCCATCACCATCACTTGGAGGACTTCTTAAAACACAGACTGCTGGGCCCCCAAGCCTAGACTTTCTGATTTAATAGGTCCTTTCTTTCTTTCTTTCTTTCTTTTTTTTTTTTTTTTTTTTGAGACGAAATTTCGTTCTTGTTGCCCAAGCTGGAGTGCAATGGCAAGACCTTGGCTCACTGCAACCTCTGCCTCCGGGTTCAAGCGATTCTCCTGCCTCAGCCTCCCAACTAGCTATGGTTGCACGCACGCGCCACCATGCCTGGCTAATTTTTGTACTTTTAGTAGAAACAGGGTTTCACCATATTAGCCAGGCTGGTCTGAACTCCTGACCTCTGATGATCTGCCCACCTTGGCCTCCCAAAGTGCTGGGATTACAGGCGTGAGCCAGATGATACTGTTGGTCCGGGGGTCACATCTTTAGCACCACTTTAGGAACAAAAAAAGAAAATATATTTCTTTGGCATTTCTGTTTACTTCTTCAGGTCACCATCGGTGATTTTAGATTTCCAAATTTGCCCACAATAACAATTTTGTCCAGTAGCATAGCATAACTACAGTAACTGTTACAACAGTGTTGGAAGGATTTTTCCTTGCAGAGTTACTATGTAATATATATTTGGTCCCAGATACTGTGGTATATTAATGTAAGATGTGAAAGAAAAATTTAAAACACAAGGGGGCCATCTTGTGGTGGCTATAGCAATTCAGAAAACTTTAAAAATTAAATTTGGGCTATAAGGAACCAAATGTGGAGGACAAATTCGTATTTTCTGATACATATTATGGCACCTGGAAAAATGTTTGCAGACTACAAATTAGTTTATATATTTTACTTAGTTTTTTTTTTTTTAATTTTTTTTTTTTTTAAATAAAGATGGGGTTTCACTGTATTGGCCAGGCTGGTCTTGAACTCCTGACCTCTGGTGATCCACCCACCTCAGCCTCCCAAAGTGCTAGGATTACAGATGTGAGCCACCGCACCTGGCCAGTTTTTTCTTTACTTGTGAAAAAATTCTTGTTTCATAGCATGATATCACTTTTACTGTGTCCTCAGTGATAGATAATTTTATTACAACTCTGTTTCCCTTGGTAGTTAGGTAGTCTTGGAATTCATTGATTCATATCTGTCTGTGGTCAAGAGTTTATTGAGAAAAATTATATTGAATACTTTAAAAAAATCAAGGTTGATATTTTATGTCATTTTAAATTTTAGGTGGTATAAATAGTTGAATAACTACTTCCTATTTTCTGGACCCAGCGGTTTATAACTTCAGAAGAAATGATGGAAAGCCAAGAATTTATTGTAAGTTTTACCATTTTTCACAATTGAAATACCCTTCCTCTCTCCCTTTCTTCCTTCTTTCTTTTAAAGGCGCTTCACAAACATCTTGCTGTATTGCCAGGTTTAGCAAAAACAAAACAAGAAACAGGCTACTAAGTTAAATTTGAATTTCAGATAAACAATGCATACCTTTTTTGGCATAAGGGTGGCCCAAATATTGCACTGTATTTTATCTGGCAACCCTATCTGTTACCTGCTATTTATATTTGTTACACAAAATCATCACTTCTCAGCCTTTTGCTAAGATCAAGTATTAGACAAAGTCCTTTGTAACCTATTCTTTGGAAGTGTGAGACCAGGAAACAATTTCTTCTCTTAAAAGAACTGGCACACCTCTTCTGTATAGATCACTGGTTCTCACATTATTGGGTCTTAGGACTCTTTAACACTCTAGACAATTATTGACCCCAAAGAACTTGTTTATGTAGGTCTCACATCTATTGATGTTTTTCATACTAGAAGTAAGTTAAAGCAGACATGTCAAAAGTATTTATGATTTGACTTAATAGAAGACAGCTAGAATCTCATACTTGTTTCTACATTCAGGTTGCAATTGAATCTTACAATATTGCATGTACATAATCCTGGGAAACTTCATTCTGCAACCCTGAAGGAGTTAGGATGAAAAGACCGCATGATGAAAATAGTTTTCACCTCACAGACATCTGTAAAGGTCTTGGAGACCTCCAGGAGTCTCTGGACCAAACTTTGAGAACTGCACAGATTATGAGTACTGTGCAACTCAATAATTTTTTCCCTTTTCACTGATGACTAGGGAGCTCAAATTACTTTCAGTGCTCATTTATCTTTTTTGTTTCTTCCTTGGATTTTTCCTCTCCTTTCTTCCTTCCCCTTCCTTTTCCTCCCTTAACTCCCTCCCTCTTCTTCTCCTTACTTCTCTCCCTTCCTTCCCTTTTTCTTTCATTTAATTAATGTTTAATGTTATTGTCATATCTGTGCCTCTGTTTTTAAAATTTAAAAAATTGATATGGGTGTATATGCCTTTTTTTGATGAAAGGTGCCTGAAATAACTTTCATATGTAGGAAGGATATATGAAATATATAACATTGAATATATATAATAAAACCATTTTTTTGTGTGTTTTTGGAAATAAGGTCCTATATACTCATCAGAAGATGAAGAAGTCAAAAGTGTGGCAAGATGGAATTCTGAAGATCACTCACTTAGGAAACAAAGTGAGTACAAAGCAGTCGACTACAGAGTGTAAGAGTGAGGTTCTCGATTTTTGATTGAATATTTAAAAAACTGTATGTGATATAATGTCAAATATATCCATACACTGAAATGATGTGAAAACAGATTTTCAAATGATCACCATATCACAGTGGCTAATTTGTGTGTTATAAAAATAGTTCACTAATAACCTCTTGAAAAAAGGGAAAAAAAAATAGTTCACTAGGCCAGGTGCAGTGGCTCATGCCTGTAATCTTAGCACTATGGGAGGCTGAGGCAGGCGAGTCACCTGAGGTTAGGAGTTTGAGACCAGCCTAGCCAACATGGTGAAACTCCGTCTCTGCTAAAAATAAAAAAAATTAGCTGCATGTTGTGTGCATGCCTGTGATCCCAACTACTTGGGAGGCTGAGGAGTTGCTTGAACCCAGGAGGCGGAGGTTGCAGTGAGCTGAGATTGCACCACTGCACTCTAGCCTGGGCAACAAAGTGAGACTCCATCTCAAAAAAAAAAAAAAAAAAAGGTTCACTAATAGATAGAATGAAAAAGATCTGATGTTCAGTAGCACAGTACAGTGACTATTTTTTTTTTTTTTTTTTTGAGATAGTCTCATTGTGTCACCCAGGCTGGAATGCAGTGGCACGATCTCGGCTCACTGCAACCTCTGCCTCCTGGGTTCAAACGATTCTTCCGCCTCAGCCTCCCAAGTAACTGGGACTACAGTTACCCGCCACCACGCCCGGTTAATGTTTTTGTATTTTTAGTAGAGATGGGGTTTCACCATGTTGCCCAGGCTGGTCTTGAACTCCTGACCTTAGGTGATCTGCCTGCCTCAGCCTCCCAAAGTGCTGGGATTACAGGTGTGAGCCACTGTGCCTGGCTGAGTGACTAAGGTTAATAATAATGTCTTTTTTTGTGTGTGTATATATTTATATATATATTTGTTTCTTTTCTTTCTTTTTTTTTTTTTTAAGAGTCTCACTCTGTCAGCCAGGCTAGAGTGCAGTGGCTCAATCTCAGCTCACTGCAACCTTTGCCTCCTGGGTACAAGCGATTCTCCTGTCTCAGCCTCCTGAGTAACTAGGATTACAAGCATGCACCACCATGCTTGGCTAATTTTTGTGTTTTTACTAGAGATGGGGTTTCACCATGTTGGCCAGATTGGTCTCAACTCTCGACCTTAGATGATCCACCTGCCTCGGCCTCTTAAAGTGCTGGGATTACAGACATGAGCCACCATGCTGGCTATGTTTATATTTCAGAAAGATTGGTTTGGCAGCAGTGTAAAAGTTGTATAGGATGAAAGTCAGATTGGATTTCAAAGACTTAAGGAGGCTGTGGAATAATCTAGACAAAAAGTAATGGAAATCTGACCAAGCAGGCATTAGCAATGGCGATGGAGAAAAAGAATGATTAGAGAGAAATTATGAAAATATAGCCTCTTAGATCTTGGATATTGAAGGTGAGAGGAGGATCCAGAATGACTTTTAGGTTTCTGTATTTATCTCTTGAAATGAGACATTTCAAAAAGAAAAATAAGTTAATGGGAACAATCAAGATTTTTAGTTCCATTTTGAACATAATAAATTTGAGGCTGGATGCAGTAGCTCATGCCTATAATCCCAGTACTTTGGGAGGCTGAGGCAGGCGGATCACATGAGGTCAAGAGTTCGAGACCAGACCACCCTGGCTAACATGGTGAAACCCTGTCTCTGCTAAAAATATAAAAATGAATTGGCTGGGCACGTTGGCTCATGCTTGTAATCCCAGCACTTTGGGAGGCCAAGGAGGGTAAATCACGAGGTCAGGAGATTGAGACCATCCTGGCTAACACAGTGAAGCTCCATCACTACTGAAAATACAAAAAACTAGCTGGACAAGGTGGCACATGCCTATAGTCCCAGTCACTCAGGAGGCTGAGGCAGGAGAATCGCTTCAACTCGGGAGGTAGAGGTTGCAGTGAGCCGAGATTGTGCCACTGCACTCCAGCCTGGGTGACAGAGCCATGCCACTACACTCTGTGCAACGGAGTGAGACTCCATCTCAAAAACAGAAAAAAACATTAGCCAGGAGTGGTAGTGGGTGCCTGTAATCCCAGCTACTTGGGAGGTTGAGGCCCAAGAATTGCTTGAACCCAGGAGGTGGAGGTTGCAGTGAGCCGAGATCATGCCACTGCACTCCAGCCTGGGCGATAGAGCGAGACTCAGTCTCAAAAAAAAAAAAAAATAAATGCAATTAAATAAATAAATAAATAAATTTGAAGTCTCATAGAAACACGTAATTAGCTGTAGAGACCTAGAACTCAGGAAGGAGTTCCGGACTACTAGTATAGATTAGAAGTGCTTGGCTTTTAGATGGTATTTGAAACTATTGGAGTGAGTTCATTTATTCAACACATATTTTTTTAGCATCTGAGTGAGTTACACACTGTTCTAAGAAATACGGCAGAGAACAAAACAGGTAAATCCCTGACTTCATGGAAATAACATGGAGGAGACGGACCACTAAATTAAATGAATATGTATGTCTAGTGAGTAAGGCAATAACAAGGACATTAGTGTGGTTGGAATGAGTGAGCAAGGGCGAGAATGAAAATAAAGGGGATTATATAAGCCTCACTGGCTGTGGAAAGAACTTTTGTTATTCTTAGGGAGCTGTAGAGACATTGGAATGATTTGAGCAGGAGCATAACATGATCTGATTTATATGGATGATAGTGCTTAGGGAGGGTGTATTGAATTAAAAGAATGGAGGGACAAGAATACCAACTTTTTTTTTTTTTGAGACGGAGTCTTGCTTTGTCACCCAGGCTGGAGTGCAGTGACTCCATCTCAAGAATACCATTTTTTAAACAGCTTTATTCACACACTTTTCGATTCACCTATTCAGTGATTTTTAGTATTTTCAGAGTTTTGCAACCATCAGCACAATTTAAATTTAGCATATTTTTGTCACCCCCCAAAAGAAATCTCATACTCTTTGGCAGTTACTACTCAGTACCCAGCCCCCAGCCCTACGCAAACATGAATCTACTTACTGTCTCTATAGATTTACCTATTCTGGACATTTTTGTATGAATGAAATTATATAACAAATAATCTTTTGTGAATAAGTCTTATTTAGCATATTTCCAAGGTTCTTCCATGTTGAAGCATATATCTTCATATGTATTTTATTTATTTATTTGAGATGGAGTCTGTGTTGCCCAGGCTGGAGTATAGTGGCATGATCTTGGCCCACTGCAACCTCTGCCTCCTGGGTTCAAGTAATTCTTCTGTCTCAGCATCCTGAGTAGCTGGGACTATAGGTGCTTGCCACCACGCCCAGCTGATTTTTGTGTTTTTAGTAGAGATGGGGTTTCACCATATTGGCGAGGCTGGTCTCGAACTCCTGACCTCATAATCCACCTGCCTTGGCCTCCCAAAATGCTGGGATTACAGACATAAGCCAGCACACCCGGCCTGTATTTTATTTTTTATTGGCAAACAGTATTACACTGTGGATTTATCATGATTTTCTTTTTTTAAATAGACAGGGTCTTGCTCTGTCACCCCAGGCTGGATTGCAGTGGTGCAATCATAGCTCACTGTAGCCTCAAACTCTTAGGCTCAAACAATTATTCTGCCTTAGCCTCCTAAGTAGTTGGGACTACTTAGGCTTACACAGCCATGTCTACTAATTAAAAAAAATTTTCTGGCCAGGCATGGTGGCTCATGCCTATAATGCCAGCACTTTGGGAGGCAAGGTGGGTGGATCACGAGGTCAGGAGTTCAAGACCAGGCTGGTCAAGACGGTGAAACTCCATCTCTACTAAAAATACAAAAATTAGCCGGGCATGATGGTAGATGCCTGTAATCCCAGCTACTCAGGAGGCTGAGGCAGGAGAATTGCTTGAACCTGGGGGATGGAGGTTGCGGTGAGCCGAGATCACGCCATTGCACTCCAGCCTAGACAAAAAGAGCAAAACACCATCTCAAAACAAAGTTTTTTTTCTTAGAGATAGAGTCTTGCTATGTTCCCTGGACTGATCTTGAACTTCTGGTCTCAGATGATCTTTGCATCTCAGCCTACAGAGTACCTGGAATACCTGAGATTATACCACGAGCCATGTACTGAGCCCAATAGGTCATGTTTTATTTATCCATTCATAATACAGTTGATATACATTTGGGTTACTTCAACTTTTTGGCCATTATGAATAATGCTGCTATGAGCATTTATGTGCGAGTTTTTGTATAGACATATACAAAAGTTTTTCTCTTGGGTATATACCTAGGAGTGGAATTGCTGGGTCATGTGAGAACTTTATGTTTAATCTTTTAAGGAATTGCCAAACTGTTTTCCAACATGATGGAAACACCAATGTTAAAGGGGCTAGTGGAAAAAATCCTATGAAAAAGGGCTAGAGACAAGGGGAAAGCTAGAAAATGGTAATTACCTTAGCTTCCTTTTTCCCCCTTATCCCTCACATTTAACAAGTTTTATTCATTATATCTCATAAATAATTGTCTTATCCCGAATGCCAGTACCTTATTTTAAGTGCTAATCGTCTCCTTCATCCTGTATACCATCCTACTGCAATAATCTCTCAAATGATCTTGTCTCCTGTTTGTCCCCTTCAATGTGTTTCAATTATGTTTTCTTCCCAATTTCTTTCCTTCCTTCCTTCCTTCTTTTTCTTTTTTTTTTGATTGAGACTTTTTTGATTGAGATGGAGTCTCGCTCTGTTGCCCAGGCTGGATTGCGGTGGCACGATCTTGGCCCACTGCAACCTCTGCCACCCAGGTTCAAGTCATTCTCCTGCCTCAGCTTGTATTTTTAGTAGAGACGGGGTTTTGCCCTGTTGGCCAGGCTGGTCTGGAGCTCCTGACCTCAGGTGATCCCACCATTTCCGCCTCCCAAAGTGCTGGGATTACAGGTGTGAGCAACTGCACCCAGCCTCTTCCCAGTTTCATTCTCATATCCTCCTGGTAGGAATTAAGTTCTTGAATTTCTTTTGCATATGCCTTCACTCTCTTACAAGACTGATGCCTAAAAAACATTCAAAATAGAGGCATTTTCAAATCCAAGTTCAACAAATGTAATCCTTTCATTATATGATCTACTTATATAACAATTACTTACTTCCTCTTGAAGATGTTTAAGAAAAGCATAATTGTGTTGCTCCCTTTTAACATTTATTTTGTTTTAATACAGGCAATTTTATATGATGACAAAGGAGCATGTTTGGAGAGTCTGTTTCTTAAAAGCCTTGAGGTATTTTAGTATGCTTATCTTATTTTTAAGTTATTATTTAAAAATCTCTTTAAATATATCCTTTATAAATATTGTTAAGTAGTATAGTCATGATATTAATACTAATAATTATAGTTACTATTTCTTGAACATGTAGTATAACTAGACTGTGCTAAAACTTTTAAATATTGTTTCCTTTAATCTCTACAACTGATTGTTTAAATCTAAAACAAGCTGATTTCTATAGATTAGGAGGGCAGTGCAGAAAGGTTGAGTAACTTGCTCAGGTTCATAGAGTTACAGTGGTAGGAAGGCTGAGATTTGATCCCAAGAGGTGATTCTAGAGTCTAATTTGACCACATGATTTTTTCATAGGTAGAGGTCTACTGTGGGAATTTTTTTGTGACATATTCTCATTTAAGTATAATATTCTCTCACCTAAAAACAGAACTACTCTTCAACTCAACAGACCTATAACTGGGTATATACCCAAAGGAATATAAGTTGTTCTGCCATAAAGACACATGCACCTGTATGTTCATCGTAGTGCTATTCACAATAGCAAAGACATGAAATCAACCTAAATGCCCATCAGCAATAGACTGGATAAAGAAAATGTGATACAAATACACCATGGAATGTTATACAGCCATAAAAAAAAGAATGAAATCATGTTCCATTGCAGGAACACGGATGGAGCTGGAGGCCATTATCCTTAGCAAACTAATGCAGGAACAGAAAACCAAATATTACATGTTCTCACATGTAAGTGGGAGCTAAATGATGAGAACGCACGGACACGGAGGGGAACAACAGACACTGGGGCCTACTGGAGGGTGGAGGGAGGGTGGGAGGAGGAAGAGGATCAGGAAAAAATAACTAATGGATACTAGGCTTAGTACTTGGGCGATGAAATAATCTGTATAACAAACCCCCATGACACAGGTTTACCTTTGTAACAAACCTGTGATATGTACCCCTGAACTTAAAAGTTAAAAATAAATACATAAATAAAGTATTCTCTCAAATACTTAGTTTTTGTTTTTCCTCTCAAAGAGGAAGAAGCATAGAGGACTAAAGGCATATTTTAGTGAAATAAGGGTATTAGAGTTGGTCATTCTGGGTTCCTTTCTCACATCTAAGTACTTCCTGGTCCACCTATGCTCTCTATGTCCAACTTCTCTGCTGTAAAATGTAGATCATAGACAGACTTTACAAGGTTGGTCTGAAGGTTAGAAATAACTTCTGAAAAGTACCTAGCAGTTTTACTATAGTGATTCCTTTTCTCTTTTTTTTTTTTTTGAGACGGAGTCTTGCTCTGTTACCCAGGCTGGAGTGCAATGGTGCACTCTCGGCTCACTGCAACCTCCGCCTCTCGGGTTCAAGCAGTTCTTCTGCCTCAGCCTCCCGAGTAGCTGGGATTACAGGCGCTCGCCACCATGCCCACATAATTTTCCTATTTTAATAGAGACGGGGTTTCACTGTGTTAGCCAGGATGGTCTTGATCTCCTGACTTTGTGATCCGCCCGCCTCAGCCTCCCAAAGTGCTGGGATTACAGCGTGAGCCACCGCCCCGGCTCCTTTGTTTTTTTTTTTTGAGATAGAGTCTCACTTTGTTGCCAAGGCTGGAGTGTGGTAGCGCAATCTCACCTCACTGTGACCTCTGCCTCCTGGGTTCAAGCGATTCTCTTCCTTAGCCTCCCGAGTAGCTGGGATTACAGGCATGTGCCACCATGCCCAGCTAATTTTTTGTAGTTTTAGTAGAGATGGTGTTTCACTATGTTGGCCAGACTGGTCTTGAACTTTTGACCTCCTGTGTTAGCCAGGGTGTGATGGTCTCGATCTCCTGACCTCGTGATCCTCCCGCCTTGGCCTACCAAAGTGCTGGGATTACAGGCATGAGTCATCACACCCGGCCTAGTACAGTGATTCTAAACGTGTTAAAATGTATATTATTATGATGATGATGTTAACTTCTGGCCATAGTATTTAATTCATTTTGAAATTTTACATGGTATCAACAGTGGTTATGGTACTATATATTTTTAAAAGGCTCTAGGAGAATCAGTATCTTAGTATATACCTTGATTGGTGGTGACTACAATTATTTAATCTTAAAAAATAATTTCATTAGTAAAATATTAATCTGATACAGATTTTGTGTATTTTCAAATTAGGCTGATAATCTCATTTTTATGCTGCAGTCACAGGTGGCTGCAAGTACTACATTTGTTCATTTAAGTGATTAAAATGTATTTTTGGAATATAATTATTTAAACAACTGTAGTGATTTATAATAATGTTAATTTGTGATAATTATGAATATTTTATTCATTTAAAGATATATAGTTGATAATAGCTCTAATTTTTGAAAAGTTACATTTAGTTGTATGGATTCTAAGTGAATTGCTTGAGAGGAGGCATTTTTTTTCCTGTTCGTCTTTGTATCCCTAGCATGTAATAAAGGGCCTCATATAGGTCCCCCAGTAAGTAATACTTATTTATTAATTTAATTTTTTTTTTTTTTAGAGACATTGTCTCACTCTGTCATCCAGGCTGGAGTATAGTGGAGTGATCATAGCTCACTGCAGCCTTAAACTCCTAGGCTCAAGGGATCCTCTTACCTCAGCCTTCTGAGTAGCTGAGACTATAGGAACATGCCACCATGCCTGGCTAAATTTTTTTGTTTTTTTCAGACAGGGTCTCATTCTGTCACCTAGGATAGAAAGTAGTGGTATGATAACCGCTCACTGCAGCCTTGGTCTCCTAGGCTCAAATCATCCTCCCACCTCATCCCCCGAAAAGCTGGGACTACAGGAACATGCTGCCATGCATGGCTAATTTTCTAAAAAGTTTTTTGTAGAGACAGGGTCTTGCTATGTTGACTAGGGTGGTCTTGACCTCCTGGCTTCAAGCAATCGTCCTGCTTTGGTGTCTGAAGTGCTGGATTTACAGGTGTAAGCCATCTCACCCAGCCTGGGCTAATTTAAAATAAAATTTTTTTGCAGAGACAGTATCTGAATATTTTTTCCCAGGCTGGTCTCATACTCTTGGCCTCAAGCAATCCTCTTGCCTTGGTCTCCCAAAGTCTTGCAATTACAGGTGTGAGCCACATCTAGCTCTAATATGTGTTGTTGAATAAATAAATTAGAGGCTGGAAGTGGTGGCTCATGCCTGTAATCCCAGCACTTTGGCAGCCAAGGAGGGAGGTCAAGAGATGGAGACCATCCTGGCCAACATGGTGAAACCCACATCTCTACTGAAAATAAAAAATTAGCTGGGCATGGTGGTGCATGCCTGTAGTCCCAGCTACTTGGGAGACTGAGGCAGGAGAATTGCTTGAACCCAGTAGGCGGAGGTTGCAATGAGCCAAGATCGTGCCACTGCACTCCAGCCTGGTGACAGAGTGAGACTCCGTCTCAAAAAAAAAAAAAAAAAAATCAGATAAAATTTTAAATATATTATTGTCCTTTTTTGTGCTTATTAATAGGTAACTAGTATATAATAATAAATAATTGAAGACTTTAGGTACTGATTTATTCGTTCAACACCTATTTATTTTGTCTTAGTGCTAGTGAGCATCCTGGAATACATAGATAATCAAATAATTAGATGTATGTGATTTTGATATTTATTCTTTAAATTTTAGGTGAAACCTGGAGATGACTTAGAAAGTGATCGATACTTAATCACAGTTGAAGAGGTTAAAGTTGCTGGAGCCACAGATATTGTTAAGCAGAATATCAATAAAGAAGCACCAGAGTTAAATTCAAGGACGTTGATATCCTCTGGCCGATCTCTTGGATGTCAGCCCTCTGGCTTAAAAAGGAAGTTTACTGTAAGTTTTTCTGTGGAAAATAATACATCAGGTATATTTATAAAATTGTCTCAAAAAGTAGTGAATTTTGAAGTGATTATACTTTGTCATTCAAAGGGCACTTAACAGTATACTTAAGTAGAAAGGAAATAAACGCTACTTTGAAAAATCTTATTACAAATGAATGTAATTTAACAATTTTAAATCTGAATTATTACTTTACCTTAGACCAAGCACAAACAATCCTTATTCTTTTTTTTTTCTTAGCCAGTTTATTTCACATTTTCTTTATGGGTAATGGTACAGCTAACAGTTATTTTAATATTTTCAGGGTTTTCAAGGACCACGTCAGGTTCCGAAGAAAATGGGTATTACGGAAAGCGGTGAATCAGCTGCATCACATGAAGCTAAGAAACCTGGCCCTACTTTTTTTTCTCCATTCTACAGCATGACTCCTTTGTTTCCTACTGTTGGCAAGAAAGATGTAAATAATATACTGGTAGGCCCTGAGAACATTGCGACTTACAAGAACAGAGAGAGAAATGCCATGGATTTTTCTTCAGTTTTTTCTCCATCCTTCCACATTAACCCAGAAGTGCTATGTGAAGAAAATTACTTTCGCTCTCCTGTGAATTCTGGAAATAAACTTTCAGATTCTTTACTGACCAATGAGCCTGTGAAAAGAGATAGTTTGGCATCCCACTGTTCAGGAATTTCACAAAACATCAGAAGCAAAGCACGGATATTAGCTCTTCTGAAGTCCCAATCAACTGGTACATGTGAGGAACTAAATTCTGAGATGACAGAGCATTTTCCTCAAAAACAACCACATGGAAGTTTAAACATTGCTACTAAATCAAAGTATGTAATTCAACAGGAAGAGCGTGCTGAGATGAAGAGCACAGAATATTTATACTACCAGCATCAATCAGAAAATACCATGAGAAATAAAAGCCGGTGGGCCATGTATTTATCCTCACAAAGTTCACCTATGCATTTTTCTACTGAAGATGGTCATGATACAGAAAGGAAACCCAGGGCTCAAGAAGATGATATGAATTCTAATTTGAAAGATCTTTTGTTACAAAAAGAGATACAGTTCTTTGAAACATGTGCTGAAGAGGGGGAAAAGTGTCATGTAGACAAGTCAGTCGGTATTAATGATCAATCCTGGAATCAAGAAGTAAAATTAGAAATTCCTTCATCCAGTGATGGCAGTAGCTTACAGGTTACCTGTGAAAGTGCAGAAAATGATGGTACATTATCAGAATCTGACATTCAAGAAGATAATAAAATACCTTTTAATCAAAATGTCAAGGTATGCATTAAAGGATCAGTTCTCGTTAAAGAAAATGATCAGGAGGTAAACACACGTGGAACACTGGAAAAGGAGTGTGAACAATCAGAGTCATCTCTGCCAGAACTGAAACATCTCCAAACTGAATCTAGTAATAATGCTAGGATCTCTGATGACATTACAGACATGTTTTCTAAAGGTAAAATGGATAATGAAAGTCTTAATGGTATTCATGAATCGCTGAGTAATGTAACACAACCATTTTTGGAGGTAACTTTTAATCTGAACAATTTTGAGACCAGTGACACTGAGGAGGAGTCACAGGAAAACAACAAAATTTCCCAGGATTCAGAGAGTTGGGTAAAGGACATTTTGGTTAATGATGACAATTTATGTGTTCAAAAGAGGTCTGAGAATACAAACTGTGAAGAGATGGAGGGTGAACATTTGCCACTCTTGACATCTGTTGGTGGTAAACCTACAGAGACATTTCCTATTAAAGAGACTCTGCCATCACAGTTTTGTGATAAAACTTTTGTGGGTTTTGACATGGGAATTTGTAAAGCTGGAAACACTGGAAAAGAAATAGAGGAGTATAGTGACACATTGAGCAATTTTGAATCTTTTGAGTGGACTGATGATGTATACGTAGGTAACAAAGAAGATGCTAATAAATGTATTCAAGAAGTCAGAATTAACTGTGACTCTGCTTTACTCCCAAATACATCTAAAGATATAAACCTGAGTTCACATATTCCTCATATTCAAAACCAGACTGCTGAGAACGGTAACCTATTTTCAGAAGATGCTCAACCTCACCCTTTTATTTTGGGAAGTGACTTAGACAAAAATGATGAACATGTTTTACCATCAACTTCTAGTAGTGACAACAGTGTCCAACTATTAAATACCAATCAGAATCACTCTGATTGTATTACACTTGAGAAATCAAATACCCACATTTCCAAATCTTTGTTTTACCCACTGGGAGAAAAGCATCTTATTTCCAAAGATACAGAAGCACATATATCTGAACCTGAAGATTTGGGAAAAATTATTAGTTTACCCCCTAACCATATTGAAGTTGAAACGTCCAGAGAGGACCAACAATGCTGGAATCCTAGAAATTCTTCAGAACTTTCTGGATTAGTAAATACCATTTCCATTTTAAAGTCACTATCTGAACACAGTACTGCTTTGGACAGCTTGGAAATATTGAGACAGAAAAATACTGTCTTTGAACAAGGAACTCAACAGACATATGAGCCAGATAGCAGTCCTGAAGGTTAGAATTGAATGTCTATTTGGATTGTTCTCTTTATAGCTCTCAGAGCTATAAAGAATGAAGTTACTAGCTCTGGGTGCTACATTAAAGAATTACATAGTGTTTAAATAGGTAATACATGTACTTAATTAAACCAATATTAATAGAGAGTAATACAATGAAAAGTAAGTCCCCATCCAACAATATCACTCAGTCTACCCTTCAGAATTAGCTACAGTTTTCTTCTTAAGATATCTTTTCAGAAATATTCTATGTATATATAAGCATATATTGGCACATTTAAGTGAATATGTCAAAAATATACATATATATGTATGTGTATGAATATGTCAATCTATTTTTCTTTTTTTTGAGACAGACTCACTCTGTCACCCAGGCTGAAGTGGCTGGCTGCAATCTCTTCCTCCCAAGTAGCTGGGATTACAGGTGTGCGCCACCATGCCAAGCTAATTACATCTATTCTTATCATTATTCAGTTTTGGACAGGTAGTAGGGAATAATTTAAAAAGTGAGTTTCTATTAATACTTGTAACTTCAGTTCTGTACCACAGAGTTCTTTTCCTCTTTCCTCCTTTCCATAGTTGTGTTTCTGTTTTATTTTTTTAAGACAGTTTAACTATTGTCCCCCAGGCTGGTGTGCAATGCCATGATCTCAGCTCACTACAACCTCCACCTCCTGGGTTCAAGCGATTCTCCTGCCTCAGCATCCCAAGTTACAGGCGCCTGCCACAACGCCCGGCTAATTTTTTTTGTATTTTTAGTAAAGACAGGGTTTCACTATGTTGGCCAGGCTGCTCTTAAACTGACCTTGTGATTTGCCTGCCTCAGCCTCCCAAAGTGCTGGGATTACAGGCGTGAGCCATGAGCCACTGTGCCCAGTTCATAATTGCGTTTCTGTACTCCCACAATATGAAAGGATCCTGGGTCCCAGTATCAGTATACTTCTTCAAATCTGCAATACTAGATAGCTTCCAAATTGTTATATCATTATTACTGCTAGTAAAAAACCTTTACAAATTCATAAAGTTCACAAATCCTTTGTAGTTTTTGTTTTCAGAATATATTGAGAGTATAGAATTAAAATACTAGTTCAAAAATTGGGTTACTTTTTCCTTAGCATGATTATGTTACCATTTTATATAAATGTAGTTAAGTTCATTGTTTTTAGCCTGTGTGAGGGCTGTTTTGTCCATCCTTGTTGATTGATCGATTGATTGATTGATTTTATTTTTTGAGATGGAGTCTTGCTCTGTCACCCAGGCTGGAGTGCAGTGGTACGATCTCGGCTCACTGCAACTTCGCCTCCTGGGTTCAAGCCATTCTGCCTCAGCCTCCCGAGTAGCTTGGGCTACAGGCGCCTGCTACCATGCGTGGCTAATTTTTTGTATTTTTAGTAGAGACAGGGTTCGCCATGTTGGCCAGGCTGGGCTCAAACTCCTGACCTCAGGAGATCTGCCTACCTTGGCCTCCCAAAGTGCTGGCATTATGGGTGTGAGCCACCACACCTGGCCCAATTTGTTTCTGACAATGTAAAATACTAACTGAGTTTAAAAGTCAAAGCTGTATAGAAACATTCTCAGATTCCTTTCTTATACTTTCTGTCCCATTCCTACCCGCCTGCTCTAGGCAACCAATATACTTATGGTTCTTTTTATAAAAATAAATAGCTCCATATAGAAATTCTTATTTCTCCATATTAAGTAAAATACTAAATTCATATTCTTTAACACCTTGCTGTTTTCACTTAAAAATATATCCTGGAGGCCAGGAGCAGTGGCTTATGCCTGTAATCCCAGCACTTCGAGGGGCCGAGGTGGGAGGATCACGAGGTCAGGAGTTCGAGACTAGCCTGATCAACATGGTGAAACGCTGACTCTACTAAAAATACAAAAAATTAGCTGAGCAGGGTGGTGCGCGCATGTGCAGCTGTAATCCCAGCTACTCAGGAGGCTGAGGCAGGGGAATTGCTGCACTCTAACCTGGGTGACAGAGCCAGACTCTGTCTAAAAATATATATATATAATTATTCATAGGAATTAATCATTTCTTATTCCCATCAGTAATGTATGAGACTGGCTGTTTCTCCACAGCCTTGCCAATAGTGTATTGCCCGGCTTTTGAATTTTTGTCAATATAATAGATGAGAAATGGCTTTTCAGTGTATTTAATTTAATTTATTTGTTTTTGGTTTCTTTTTGAGATGGAGTTTTGTGCTTGTTGCCCAGGCTGAAGTGCAGTGGCATGATCTCGGCTCACTGCAACCTCCTCCACCTCCCAGGTTCAAGTGATTCTCCTGCCTCAGCCTCCCAAGTAGCTGGGATTACTGGTGTGCCCACCACACCTGGCTAATTTTGAATTTTTAGTAGAGATGGGGTTTCACCATGTTGGTCAGGCTGGTCTTGAACTCCTTACCTCAAGTGATCCACTCACTTTGGCCTCCCAAAGTGCTGGGATTACGGGCGTGAGCCACCACGCCTGACCTTTTCACTGTATTTTAAATTTGTATTTTTAGTAGTACAGGTGAAATTGAACATCTTTTCATATGTTTAAACATCATTTGTTTATTTTTTTCCATGAACTATCTTTTCTATCTACCATTTGTCTAGCTTTTTAATTCTTAATTTGTAAGAGTTCTTTATATATTAGTATTAGCCCTTTATGATTTATGTTGTAAATGTTTTCTTTTAGTATGTCATTGATCTTTTGACTTTCCTTATGGTACACTGGCAACAACATTGTCTTTTAAAGAATATAATAGTAAATAATGTATACATTTGAATTTAAATGAACAATGTGCTACTCTCAGAAGGTAAAATTGAACTTTTATTTGAATATCTCATGTGATTCCCGAGAAAAATATAAATAGCTTATTGTACCTACTAAAATGATTCTTTGAAATGTAGTTAAGTTTGAAGATAATTGTTAGTTTATTTTCTAAAATATTAAAAGTAACTGGGCGCGGTGGCTCACACCTGTAATCCCAGCACTTTGGGAGGCCGAGGTGGGCGGAGTTTGAGACCAGCCTGGCCAACATGGTGAAACCCTGTCTCTACCTGAAAATACAAACAATTAGCCAGGCGTTGTGGCAGCCTGTAATTCCAGCTACCTGGGAGGCTGAGGCAGAGAACCGCTTGAACCCGGGAGTGGAGGTTGCAATGAACTGAAATACTGCCATTGCACTCCAGCCTGGGCAACAAGAGTGAAACTCCATCTCAAAAAATAAGTAAATAAATAAGAAAGAAAGTAAAAAGCTTTAATGAAAACTATGAGTACAAAGTTTTATGATACCATATAAAACTATGAATTTCTAGCATGAAGGTTTAGGTCTTATAGGATTTCATTTTGAAGGCCAAGTCGCGGTGGCTCACGCCTGTAATCCCAGCACTTTGGGAAGCCAAGGTGGGCAGATCACCAGAGGTCAGGACTTTGAGACTAGCCTGGCCAACATGGCGAAACCCTGTCTCTAATAAAATACATAAAAATTAGTTGGGTGTGGTGGTGCGCACCTGTAATCTCAGCTACTGGGGAGGCTGAGGCAGGAGAATCAGTTGAACCTGTGAGGCGGAAGTTGCAGTGAGCAGAGATTGTGCCCCTGCCCTACAGCCTGGGCAACAGAGCAAAACTTTATCTCAAAAAAATGATAATTTGGTTTTGGGAAACCAACCTCTTCTCTCATCAAGTTGAAAATAAAATTACAGTTGATTCTGATTATTTGCAGTAGTTCTGTGAAGTCACTGAGAACACATAATTAGAAAATAAGCCTTGCTCCTAGGGGAAATACAATACAGGGTTAGGTTCCTGCAAGTCTGTGGTCAGAACATTTTCATGAATTCATGAATACATAACCTTGTTTTATGTATGTTTCTGCTTAAAGACGCTTTATTTATTTATTTATTTATTTTATTTATTTTTAAGACGGAGTTTCACCATGTTGGTCAGGCTGGTCTGGAACTCCTGACCTCAGGTGATCCGCCCACCTTGGCCTCCAAAGTGCTTGGATTACAGGCGTAAGCCACCACGCCCGGCCAATACGCTTAATTTGATATGTATTGTTGATTCATTAACATTGAATTCATAGCCAACAGCAATATAACTCTTACCTGTAAAAACTTACCTAACACATGCACGTTCTTCTTAAGGAACATCACAGTCTTTCTGCACTTGGGAACACTAGACAGCACTATACTTAGGGGACTTTTTTTTTCTTTTTGATACAGAATCTCACTCTGTTGCCCAGGCTGGAGTGCAGTGGCGTTTGCTACATACGCAGTCTCCGCTTTCTTACCTCTCATTTATTCTTTTTTTTTTTCTGAGACCGAGTCTCACTCTGTTGCCCAGGCTGGAGTGTAGTGGTGTGATCTCCGCTTACTGCAACCTCTGCCTCCTGGGTTCAAGTGATTCTCCCACTTCATCCTCTCAAATAGCTAGGATTAAAGGTGTGTGCCGCCACACCCAGCTAATTTTTGTATTTTTATTACAGATGGAGTTTTTCTATGTTGGCCAGGCTGGTTTGAACTGACCTCAGGTGATCGGCCCACCTCAGCCTCCCAGAGTGTTGAGATTACAGGCATGAGCCACTGCACCCGGCCTCTTTGGGACATTTAAATAGTGAAATTCCCAGTAGAAAGCACAAAAATGAAAAAATGTGGCACGAAACGACCATGAAAAAGACGACTGTTTATAGCATAAGCTAAAACAAGAAGGCAAGAGTGTTGCCTTGAGAACATGCGCTTCATGCAATTCATTTTTTGTTGCTCTATGTGTGTCTGCAAATGACCATGAAAGTAAAGGAAATACTGATCTGGGGGTCACAAATAAACCTTAGGGAGTAGGCAGAACCCGTGAGTAATGATCGACTAAATTTGCTTTCTCGATGTAAATATATTTCTCTAAAAAGGATTAAGTTGGTTGCCTGAGACAGTTTGAGAAGATTGAATCACTAGGATATAACATACTTCCGTGAAGTTTAATGCAAAATTAGAGAAGAATACATTTTGCCACCAGTTTAGAATGTGTGAAAGTGTTAAAAAAAAATCTCCAAATTTTTTTGTGAAATAATTGTATGTAGCTTAGAAATGTTAATTTAGAATGTTATTCTGTAGCAAAGGCAGTAAAGGAAAACATCAATTTTCATCCAGTATTTTAAAAAAACTTTTTAGAAATGTCAAGTTCCAAAATGACTTTTTATTTTATTCTAATTTTAGCAGGAAAATAATGAAGTCATAAATAGCAATTGCCTAAAAATGAAGTTTACACTAGTTATAGCTGTGATTTTTTTAATAGTAATTATCACTTTAAAATTAGTCTTTTTGTGATTTTAGATTTATAAAAAAGTCTTTTTTTTTTTTTTTTTCTGAGATGGAGTTTCACTCTGTCCCCCAGGCTGGAGTGCAATGTATGATCTCAGCTCACTGCAACCTCTGCCTCTCTGGTTCAAGCAATTCTCCTGCCTCAGCCTCCCAAGTAGCTGGGATTACAGGCATGCACCACCACAGCTGGCTAATTTTTGTATTTTTAGTAGAGACGGGGTTTCACCATGTTGGCCAGGCTTGTCTCAAACTCCCGGTGATCCGCTGGCCTCAGCCTCCCAAAGTGCTAGGATTACAGGTGTGAGCCACTGTTCCTGGCCAAAAATCCTATTTTTAAAGGGATACCTTATAAGGTGACAAAACTAGCCACCCTGCACTCCTTTCTATTCTTCACGTTTGCCAACTTTTCTGCCTCAGAGTTTGGTATTCGGCCTTTTACCTGAACACTTTTATCCTTGTCATAGCTGAGTTTTTCTTGAAGTCTCAATTTAAATGTTGCTTCCCATGAGAAAAGTTTCCTGATCCCTGTATCAAAAATTGTTCTGTATCATATCACTGTTCGATGAGATGCCCTTTTGTATCATAATCTGAATTTATCTGGTTTAGTTATTTGCCTTCTGTGTCTCTTTTTTCAAGGATTTTTTTTTTTTTTAATTTTGTCTTATTCACTGTTATTTCCCTAGTGCCTGGCACATTGTACTTGGGAAATACTTGTTGAGTAAATATTTTAGAATGTAGAATTTCTTTTCCTAAGCCATAGTTGAAATGGATTTAAGATAGACTAGAAATAGCACAAAGTGCTGTTTTTCTTTTCTTTTCTTTTTCTTTTTTTTTTTTTGAGACATAGTCTTACTCTGTCAGCCAGGCTGGAGTGCAGTGGCGCCATCTTGGCTCACTGCAACCTCTACCTCCTGAGTTCAAGTGATTCTCCTGCCTCTGCCTCCCAAGTAGCTGGGATTACAGTTGTGTACCACCATGCCTGGTTAATTTTTGTATTTTTAGTAGAGACAAGGTCTTGCCATGTTGGCCAGGCTGGTCTTGAACTCCTGGCCTTAAGTGATCTGCCTGCCTTGGCCTCCCAAAGTGCTGGGATTACAGGAATGAGCCATCATGCCTGACCTTGTTTTTCTTTTCTGTGGTTGCACATAGCAACAGTATACTGGGAGTCTTGTCTTTCTTCTTTCTAACAGTTGTCCAGCACTTCATTTTTAGCATTTTTAGTATAGGTTAATAACTATTGGGTATTTATTTTTTAATTAGTGTAAAAAAGGAGTACAAGGAAAAGTCCTACTGTTGACTTAGAAAGTAAACAAAAGGGCTTTCATTCTAAAGATTTTTAAATTTTTATCATAAAAATGTTTTAATCTAAACAGAACAGTACAGGGAATCCTCAAATAGCTGCATTCCAGATTAAACAGTTACCAAAGTTTAAGTTATATTCCTTGTCTCGGTTTTAGGAATAAGTTAAATTTTAGAGTACTGCTATATGTAAAGATGACATGATCATTTCTTTTCACAGTTACAGTGAGGAAACCATTTACTACAGTAGTTTCACAAAAGTCTCCTCATGTGCACAAGGCTTCTCAACAGGTACAGGTTTTTTTTTCTAAGAGTACGTTCTTCTATTTTGATATGAATGTTCTGTAATTTGTAATAGGATTATAGTAATACAGTCCCAAGCTATCTTGGTTCATGACCCCTACTGTATCTTAGTAATTTTTTCATTGCATCCATCAGCCAAAAGAAATACCTAACAGTTTCGTTTATTATGTAGTTAGTAGTATTAAGCAACTTATTTCCTAGTAACTTGGTAAGCATTTTGTTTGTTAAAAAGCACTGTTACTGGAACACTTACACTATTGGTGGGAGTGTAAATTAGTTCAACCATTGTCGAAGACAGTGTGGTGATTCCTCAAGGACCTAGAAATAGAAATTCCATTTGACCCAGCAATCCCATTACTGGGTATATACCCAAAGGGTTATAAATCATTCTATTATAAAGACACATGCACACGCATGTTCATTACGGCACTGTTTGCAATAGCAAAGACCAACCCAAATGCCCATCGATGATAGACTGGACAAGGAAAATGCAGCACATATACACCATGGAATACTATGCAGCCGTAAAAAATGATGAGTGTCCTTTGTAGGGACATGGATAAATCTGGAAACCATCATTCTCAGCAAACTGAGACAAGAACAGAAAATCAAACACCGCATGTTCTCATTCATAGGCGGGTGTTGAACAATGCGAACACATGGACACAGGGAGGGGAGCATCACACACTGGGGTCTGTTGCGGGGGGAATAGGAGAGGGACAGTGGAGGCTAGGGAGATTGGGGAGGGATAACATGGGGAGACATGCCAGATATAGGTGACAGGGGGATGGAGGCAGCAAACCACATTGCCATGTAGGTACCTATGCAACAATCCTGCATGTTCTGCACATGTACCCCAGAACCCAAAGTGCAATAAAATATATATATATATATAACAAACAAAAAAAACCACTGTTACTAATGGAATGTGTACCTCTGTTTAGCACTATACAACTTCTTCAATCTTGGAATAGATTAGGTAACACCACCTTATTTCTTGTTACGCATTGATTTTTTCATGGTAATTGCTTTTTATCATAGCAGTTTCTCAGAATCCAACTTCCCAAAGACATGATGTCATTGAAGGATATGTAGCAAGATCTGGTGTTGAAATAGACCTGGAGTTAGTAGTTCATTCAGTGTCAGACACATGGCAAGTGACACTGTTTCCCTACATGTAAAACATCTTGTGGAGTTCCTGTGAGTTCATTGTGCTACCTCAGAGTACCTTGTTGCGCAGTCTGGGAACCGAACCACAGTAGTTATATAAAAAATAATGGTTCTAGGGCTGGGCGCGGTGGCTCACGCCTGTAATCCCAGCACTTTGGGAGGCCGAGATGGGTGGATCACCTGAGGTAGGGAGTTCGAGACCAGCTTGACCAACATGGAGAAACCTTGTCTCTACTAAAAATACAAAATTAGCTGGGTATGGTGGTGCATACCTGTAATACCAGCTACTTGGGAGGCTAGGGCAGGAGAGTCACTTGAACCTGGGAGGTGGAGATTGCAGTGAGCAGAGATTGCACCACTGCACTCCAGTCTGGTGACAGAGTGAGACTCTGTCTCAAAAAAGGAAAAAAAAAAGTTCTAATTAGGATGAATTGAAATTCTAGGATAAATCATCTAGATGAGTGTTTCTCTCTCAGTGGGGATGTCATTAGTACTTTAGAAGGGTCAGTTCTACAGACATGTTTGGAAAAAAAGCAAGTAGAATGTTTCACTTACTCGATTTTATTTTTTATTATTATTTTTGAGATGGTGTCTTGCTCTTCGCCAGGCTGGAGTGCAGTGGTACGATCATGGCTCACTGCACCCTCCATCTCCCAGGTTCAAGTGACGTTCCTGCCTTAGCCTCCTGAGTAGCTGGAATTACAGGCATGCGCTACCATGCCTGGCTAATTTTTGTGTTTTTCGTAGAGATGGGGTTTCACCACGTTGGTCAGGCTGGTCTCCAACTCCTGACCTCGGGTGATCTGCCTGCCTCAGCCTCCCAAAGTACTGGGATTACAGACATGAGCCACCATGCCCGGCCTCACTTGCCTCCATTTTATATCTTACTTTATTTTCTATGTTACTGGTCCTTCTTCCCCCCTTTTAATAATCTTGATTTTTTTCTTTTTTTTTTCTAAATATAGAAAACAGGAAAAAATAAAACGTACCCTACCTCTCAGAATATTTATTAATGTTTCCAGATTTTTTTTGTGTGTGCCCAGTTAAAAAAGTATGGTTAGATTGTTGTGTATAAATAGCTTTATATCCTTTCCCCTTAATATCATTGCATTATCTCACGTTATTAATAATTCTTCTTAAACATATGTTTTAAAGGTTATTTACCATCCATCCTATGGCTTTTTTGTGCTTTGGGCAAACAGTTCTCTATTTTGGTCATTTAAATAATTTTCAGCATTTTGCTATCCTAAGTAACATTTTAATAAATGTTTTTTCACGTAAATCATTGTTTGCATTTCAAGTTTTTTCCTTAGATTTGATTCCAGAAGTAGAACTATTATTATTTAGAAGGCTAGGAACAACTGTCTTTCTTGGGTTCTTGATATTTTCTTTTTTTTTTTTTTTTTTGAGACGGAGTTTCACTCTGTTGCCCAGGCTGGAGTACAGTGGTGCAATCTTGGCTCTCTGCAGCCTCCATCTCCTGGGTTCAAGTGATTCTCCTGCCTCAGCCTCCCAGGTACCTGAGACAACAGGCGCATGCCACCATGTGTGGCTAATTTTTGTATTTTTAGTAGAGACCAGGTTTCTCTGTGTTGGCCAGGCTGGTCTCAAACTCCTGATCTTAGGTGATTCGCCTCCCTCGGCCTCCCAGAGTGCTCCCAGAGTGGGATTACAGGCATTAGCCACCATGCCCGGCCATGATATTTTCAAATATAAAAATTTTAATGTTTTATAATTAGAATATTTATTTTACTTCAATTTTTTGAGAGCTTTTAAATTTACTGAGAGCTTTTAAAATTCTTGCTAAGTAACAGTACTGTTTCATTAAAATTTTAGTTTTTATTTATTTTTTTCTGAGACAGGGTATTGCTCTGTTGCCCAAGCTGGACTTCAGTAGCATGATTGGTGCCTGCAGCCTTGACCTCCTGGGCTCAAGTGATACTCCTGCCTCAGCCCCCTGAGTAACTGGGACTACAGGTGCATGCCACCATACAGATGGGGTTTCACTGTGTTGCCTAGGCTGGTCTCAAATTCGTGGGCTCAAGCAATCCTCCAGCCCCAGCCTCCAAAGTGTTGGGATTACAGGTGTGAGCACAATGCCTGGCCAGTTTTTATTTCATATTAGTGATGGTGTTCTAGTATTTCTTAAGTCTAGTAGAATTTATATTTTTGTTTTCTAAATTCTTACTGCTTATTGATTTAACTTATATTAATATTCTATTCCTAAGATACTAAAAGAAGATAAAGTTGAACTAAGTGAACCACTTCAGTCTTTGCAGGTAAGTTATCATTTAAAGTATGAATTAGCCAAATTATATTTGTATATATATTTTTATATATAGATATGGCATATAATTTTAAGTTTGTAAATAAATTTAAGTTTGTATTACGTATTGTCAGTTTTTGAAATCATTTGTAGTGATATTCATTTAGTATAAATGTACTATAAGATCAATATAATTTGGTTAAATAACAAATTCTTTTTTTTTTTTTTTTGAGACGGAGTTTCACTCTGTCACTAGGCTGGAGTAGTGGTGCTATCTCAGCTCACTGCAGCCTCCAACTTCCTGGTTCAAGGGATTCTCCTGCCTCAGCCTCCTGAGTAACTGGGACTATAGGCATGTGCCACCATGCCCAGCTAATTTTTGTATTTTTAGTACAGACAGGGTTTCACCATGTTGGCCAGGATGGTGTTGATCTCCTGACCTCATGATCCACCCACCTTGGCCTCCCAAAGTGCTGGGATTACAGGTGTGAGCCACTGCGCCCAGCCTAAATAACAACTTCTTTACCATGAAGTTAATTTTGCGAATTTGCAAACGTTACCAAACCCATGAGTCATTGACAATTGCCCCTACAGCTCTGTTGCCTAAAACAGAACAAAATAAAACAAAAATATCTGTATTATGGTTTCTTGCCATTTTTTATCTTTATGTAACAAGATTATGCATATAAAATTACAAATAGCAACTACAAAATTTAGCTTACAGGTGATCATATTCTTTTTTTCACTTGAAGAAATAAGGTTTAAAATTTTTAAAAGATAGGTATCACAAAGCATAAACTAGACATAAACACTATCACTGTTTTTTCCCTTAGAATGAGTTGCTACTTAAATATCACACATTTTTTAAAAGTCTGTTGCAGCTGGGAACAGTGGCCCGTGCCTGTAATCCCAGCTACTCAGGGGGCTGAGGCAGGAGAATCGTTTGAGCTGAGGACTTAGAGTCCAGCCTGGGCAGCATCATGAGACATAGGGTAATCTTCCTCTCATTAATAAAACAACAAAGATATGCTGTCATTCCACAGTAATGAAAAGGTCTTAATAATCTTTTGGAATAAAAATTATTTAAATCTGTTTTTAGCTTTAATATAGGAATACATTTGTGTTTTTGTAATGGTTCTTTTTTTTCTGCTTTTTCAGCCAGGTTCTTATTCTGTCACTCAGACTAGAGTGCAGTGGCACAATCACAGCTCTCTGCAGCCTTGGCCTCCTACACTCAAGCCATCCTCCTCCTTCAGCCTCACAAGTAACTGGAACCACAGGTGTACAGTACCATGCCTGGATAATTATCTGTAGAGATGGAGTCTGACTGTATTGTTCAGGCTGGTCTCAAACTCCTGGCCTCAAGCGATCCTCCCACCTCAGCCTCCCAAAGTGCTGGGATTATAGGCATGCACCCAGCCTATAATGGCTCTTTTTCACTACAACACTCTGAAACAACCTCTCACCAAAATGTTGAGTGTTCTTAATGCCACTTCTGCCTCATTTTTAAAAGTGTAATTAACTACACATTGCAAAAGAATTATTCCAACAGAGAATTTTGAAAACTGTACCTTAGAAAATTGTAATTCTGGCTGGACACAGTGGCTCACATCTGTACTACCAACACTTTGGGAGGCCAAGACAGGAGTATCATTTGAGGCCAGGAGTTTGAGATCAGCCTGGGCAATACAGTGAGACTCCATCGCTAAAAAAATTTTTTAAAAATAAGAATAATTAGCTGGTGTGGTGGCACATGCCTTTAGTCTCAGTTACTGAGGAGGTTGAAGCAGGAGGATTACTTGAGCCCAGAGGTCAAGGCTGCAGTGAGCAGTGATTACGCCACTGCACTCCAGCCTGGGTGACAGAGCAAGACCCTGTGTCTAAAAAAAAAAAGAAAATTCTCATTCTAAAATATAGATTGAATATATTTAAGAACTACTTGGTTGGCAGTTGTGTCTATATATAAGTGTTATTAAAGGAAAGTGACCATTATTTGAAGAAATATACAACTTTACCTCTTCGGTCTGTTAGGAAAGTGTTTTTTCTCCATACTTGTTAAACATTTAAACAATTATTTTTGTAGTTCAATTCATTTTCTGTGTCTATCCAAGTCTTTTGAAAAATTATGTTTATTTTGTATATTACTTGATGAACTAAAAATGACTTATCAATATGTGTTTTGTGATTGCTAGGAGATGATTCATTCTTCAAATAGTTACACTGTTTCCATTTTTCTTCCTTTCATTTCTTACTAATTTAAAAATAAATGATCTACATTAACATAGTATTAGGTTTGACAGGAGATTTATTATGTACCTGGCAATTTTTTCTAGTGTTCAAAGATTTAATTAAAAATTTAGAATTAGAATTTTCTAATATGGTAAGTTTTCAAATTACTTATCCACTAGAGTACCCCTTTGCCAGGGAGAGAGAACTTGTATGTGTGTGTAGTGAAAAGCAAGATAGAGATGGCAAGTGTGTTTTCACAAGGCAAACTTTGGTTTTGCAATTATTTTTCCATCAGAATCATGAACCACCTGTGAAACTATTCTAGCTAACTAGATAACTTACCGATGTTTTATTCTAGTTCTCTTCCTTGGGAAGTAAAGAAGAGACTGCTTTTCTAGCTCTTATTCCTAAACAAATAGAGAGGAAAACCTGTGATCCTAAGGTAAAATTTGTGAATAACATCGATTTCACTAACAAACTATATTTTCTTGTTTTTCTGTTTTTTTTTTTTTAACTCAAGTATCAGAGTTTTCACAGGCAGAAGGTTAGTAGCATAATAAATGAATCTGGTTTTAAGAACAAGAAAAACTAATTGACTCCTGCCCCCTTTTTGGTCTTGAACTTTCTCTACAGTACTAATGAGCTAGTAATACAGTGTTTACAGTATCCTTCCATACATAGCGTACACTAGAGGTTGGACACAAAGCCATGTAGAATACAATTAATGAATACTCTGTGGGGAACAAAATGAATGTCTTTATAGCTTTTAACTTATTATAGTCTATTCTACCACTTATACTTCTGAGTATATAGAAGTGTATATAACCAAGCTCTAAGTAGTGCTACCTATTCTATATAAAAAATTAACGAAGACAACAGCATAAAAATGGATGGGTTTTGTAAATAGGAGTTCTACTCCTAAAACCCAAGACATCTCTGGAAGAGATCTACATGGTGGCATAGAAGGCAAGGTACCTATTTTGGCCAGGCACAGTGGCTCATGCCTGTAATTCCAGCACTTTGGGAGGCCAGGGCAGGGGGATCACTTGAGGCCAGGAGTTTGAGACCAGCCTGGCCAACATGGCAAAACTCCGTCTCTACTAAAAATACAAAAACTAGCCAGGTGTGGTGGTAGACACCTGTAGTCCCAGCTACTCTGGAGGCTGAGGCATGAAAATCACTTGAACCTGGGAGGCAGAGGTTGCAGTGAGCCAACATTGTGCTATTGTGCTCCAGCCTGGGTGACAGAACAAAACTCTGTCTCAAAACAAAACAAAACAAAAAAAAAAAAAAGAGAGAAGGCAAGGTACTTACTTCCTTGTGAGGAGTCTACATTACTCATCATACAAAGCAGAAATATATGGAATCTTTAACAGTTGAGACTCACTTTTATTGCAATGTTTATGTTTTCTTTTTTTTTTTTTTTGAGGAGTTTTACTCTTGTTGCCCAGGCTGGAGTGCAATGGCATGATCTTGGCTCACCGCAACCTCTGCCTCCCAGGTTCAAGCGCTTCTCCTGCCTCAGCCTCGAGAGTAGGTGGGATTACAGGCATGTGCCACCACGCCCAGCTAATTTTATATTTTTTAGTAGAGATGGGGTTTCTCCATGTTGGTCAGGTTGGTCTCGAACTCCCAACCTCGGGTGATCCACCCACCTCGGCTTTCCAAAGTGTTGGGATTATAGGCATGAGCCTGTTTTAAATTCGGAGAATATTTTCCACCAAAGTCCTATTAAAGGGACATTTAAATTAGCTTTTTCTTTCAAATGTGTGACTTACAGTCTTCATCTTTGAATAAGAGTATATTCAAATTATATATTACTGTCATTTTGTTAGTTAAAAATGAATGAATCCATTATCTACATTCCTTTGACTCTATTATCAGTCTTATTTTTTTACATTTTGGGTGGGCTTTACTTTGTATGGAGTAAAAATCCTAGAACCCTTCAGGGGGCAGCAGAGAAAGCCATTTGAAGCCTGAAGGCAGACTGAGTGAAAGAACCTAAGGAACATATCTGCATTGGAATCATACTCTTAGGCCTTTGCTCTCAGAGCAGTAGGATATCACATCTTTCTGCTGAGAGGCAGAGAGTCCACCACCCATCCTTCAGTTGAGCCTGATATTTTACAAAACCCCTAAGTAAAGAGAAATGCTGTTTGCATTTTTTCTCATTTTTCCTTTTCTGTTATTGGCTGTTTATTGATTGCTTCCTGTATACCAAGTACTGTGTTAAATACAGGTGGTACCCAGACGAAGCATAAGATCTCTGCCATCAAGGGGCTTACAGTACAATTAGTATAGAAATAAGGAAAAACTTCATTGTAGTATGAAGTTGTAAGTCTGTAATGTATAATATTGTATGTAATGCATAGTTGTGTAATATATACTGGAAACATAGAGAAAGAAGCAACTAAATATTTCTGGTTTAATTAGCCATTATTATTATACTCATCTTTATGCTCATAATAAAATTATACTTATTTTCTCCCCCCCCCTCATTGGCTATAAATTATACTTTCTTTTTTTTTTTTTGAGATGGAGTCTTGCTATGTCTCCCAGGCTGGAGTGCAGTAGCGTGATCTCGGCTCACTGCAACCTCCACCTCCTGGGTTCCAGTGATTTGCCTGCCTCAGGCTCCCAAGTAGCTGGGATTACAGGTGCCTACCACCACGCCTGGCTAATTTTTTGTATTTTTAGTAGAGATGGGATTTTACCGTGTTGGCCAGGCTGGTCTCAAGCTCCTGACCTCAAGTGATCCACCTGCCTCGGCCTCCCAAAGCGCAAGGATTATAAATGTGAGCCACCGCACCCAGCCTAAATCATACTTGAACTTAAATGCAGTTAAATTGAATTGATGCACTTCGAATTAGTTACCCATAACATATGTTTTTGATAATAGGAGAATTTTCTGGTTTTCAACTCCTGGTAATTATTTACATTAGTTCCTGGTAATAAAAAACTGAATTATGTATTATATTTTATGTATTGACTTTGTGAATATATATGTCAATATATAGTTACGCAGTTCTTATTTTTAATAATTTACCTGTAGCCTGTTGAGTTTCAAGGACATCAAGTAAAAGGATCAGCTGCTAGTGGTTTAATGGTCAGAGGATACAGCTCACAGCTAGGATGCAGTCAGTTTCCTAATAGCATTGAGTATGCAAACTTCATGACAGACCCTTGTTCTTTGTCACCAAAGTTACCTAGCACGTGTATGCAGATTGACTTCTTTCAGGTAAAAATATTTTTATAGTTGTATTTTGCCAAATCATTTTCTTTATGTTTATACTACAATTTGTTAAAATAGTATAGTTGTTTGTACAGTTATAAGTTAAAAAAGAGTACAGTAAATTGACAAGAAGCATAATATCTTAAACTAAATAACAAAAGTATTTTACTTGAAAGATGTATTACCTTTTTAGGATTGGGAGTTTAACAGATTACTTTTCACTTCAGAGGAGACAAGAAATTCATGACAAAAGCAAATAGGTAGATTGCCCAGAGAATATACTCATCTGTTTACATCTAATAAACTTTTTTCTTCTTTTCTTTTTTGTTTTTTTTTTTTTTTTGAGACTGAGTCTTACTCTGTTACCCAGGCTGGAGTGCAATGGCACAATCTTGGCTCACTGAAACTCCCTGCCTCCTGGGTTCAAGCTATTCTCATGTCTCAGCCTCCTGAGCAGCTTGGATTATAGGCGCCCACCACTACGCCTGGCTAATTTTTGTATTTTTAGTAGAGATGGGGTTTCACTATGTTGGTCAGGTTGGCCTTGAACTCCCGACCTCAGGTGATCTACCCACCTCAGCCTCCCTAAATGCTGGGATTACAGGTGTAATCTAGCTCCTGGCTAGATTTTATTTCTTCTGTTATTTTCCTCTCTCTTTAAATATGACACTGTTGCTACCAAAGGCAGGTTTCTGGGGATGAAAATAGAGGTCATAAGATGAGAATGATAAGCATGTATTTGAAACAGTCGCCATCACAGAGATTTTTTTAAAAATTTTCCCTTTTTGTTAAAGCATAATACATATTAGAAGAAATAAAGAAAAAAAGCATAATATATGTACAAAATAAATAAATCACCACAAAGTAAGCACTCATATAACCTCCACCTTTAACAAATAGAGCATTACCAGCATCCCAGAAGCTCTCCTTCTGCCCCTTTTCAATCACTACCCTTTTCACTTTTCCCTGAGATATCCACTGTCTTGACGTATAGCGCCATATATTAGCTATGCTTTTAAAAGTTTATATAAATAGAAACATATACGGTGTATTCTTTGTGTCTTCCCTCTTTTGTTTAATACTGCAATTTTGAAATTCATTTCTGTTGTTGCCTGTGACTATAATTTATTCATTTTCATTGCTGGTGTAGTAGTCTGTTGGATAAATATATCCCAATTTATCCATTCTTCAGACGTTCATGTTATTTGTGTTTAGGGACTATTGCAGATATTACTGCTATGAACATTCAAGTACTATTATGAACATGTACATATACACACACGAGTAACATACTTCTGTTGGTTATACTACCTAGGAGTATCATCATTAAGTCACTGGATAGGATATATTTACTTTTAGTACATAATGCCAAACTGGTTTCCAAAGTGCTTTTTATAATTTACATCTCCATCAGGAGTGTATAGAGTCCCCATCACTCTACATCTTTACCAGCACTTGATACTGACTGTTTTTTGTTTTCAATTTTAGCTATTCTGGTGGGTATATACTGGTACTTCAGTTATGGTTTTAATTTGCATTTTCCTGCCTGCCATACGTCTTTTTTGTATGCCTATTGGCCATCTCTTTATCCTCTTTGATGTAGTGCCTATTCCGCTTTCTTCCTCATTTTTTAATTGATGTGCTTATGTTTTGAAAAATTTGTTGTAATTCTTTACGTTTTGGATACCTTCTCATTGTCACTTGTATGCTCTGCAAATATCTTTCCTGACCCTTACTTACCTTTTCACTCTTAATGGTTTCTTTGATGAATCAAAGTTTGTCTTTTTTGTTTGTTTGTATTTTTGAGACAGAGTCTTAACTCTGTCACCCAGGCTGGAGTGTAGTGCATGAACACGGCTCACTGCAGTCTCGACTTCTTGGGCTCAAGCAACCCTCCTGCCTCAGACTCCCAAGTAGCTTGGACTATGTGCGCCCAATACTACGCCCAGCTCATTTATTTATTTATTCATAGATAAGGTCTTGCTCTGTCGCCCAGGCTGGAGTGCAGTGGCATGATCTCAGCTCACTGCAACCTTTGTCTCCTGGGTTCAAGCAATTCTGCTGCCTCAGCCTCCCGAGTAGCTGGGATTCAGGCATATGCCATCATGTCTGGCTGATTTTTTGTATTTTTAGAATGTTGTATATAAATTTGAACTAGCTTAACAATTTGCTATGTTGACTAGGCCGTTCTCAAACTCCTGGCCTCAAGTGATCTGCCTGCCTCGGCCTCCCAAAGTGCTGGGATTACAGGCAGGAGCCACCACGCTCGGCTGCCTGGCTAATTTTAAATTTTTTTTTAAGAGATGGGACTTCACCAAGTTGCACAGGCTGCGTTTGAACTCCTGGGCTCAAACGATCCTCCTGCCTCAGCCTCCCAAAGTGTTGGGATTATAGGTGTGAACCATCACATCTGGCCTAGTTTATAATTTTTTATTTTTATTTTTGGAGATGGAGTCTTGTTTTGTTGCCCAGGCTGGAGTGCAGTGGCGTGATTTGGCTCACTGCAACCTCGACCTCCAGGGTTCAAGTGATTCTCCTGCCTCAGCCTCCCACGTAGCTGGGATTACAGGTGCCTGCCACCATGCCCAGCTAATTTTTGTGTTTTTAGTAGAGACAGTGTTTCAACATGTTGGCCAGGCTGGTCTCGAACTCCTGACCTCATGATCCACCTGCCTCGGCTTCCCAAAGTGTTGGGATTATAGGCATGAGCCACTGTGCCTGGCCCTAGTTTATCATTTTTAGTGTAATATAATTTATTTGTTAATTTCCTTTACAATTAGTGCTTTTGTATCTTGTTTAAGAAATCTTTCTCTGGCTGGCGTAGTGGCTCACACCTGTAATCCCAGACTTGGAGGGGCTGAAGCAGGAGGATCACTTAAGGTGAGGACTTCAAGACCAGCCTGGGCAGCACAGTGAGACTCTGTCCCTACAAAAAAATTTTTTTTTAATTAGTTAGATGTCATGATGTGTATCTGTAGTCCCAGCTACTGAGCAGGCTGAAGTAGAAGGATTGCTTGAGCCTGGGAGGTTGAGGCTGCCTTGAGCCATCCATGATCATGCCACTGCACTGGGTGACAGAATGAGACCCTGTCTCAAAGAAAAAAAATCTTTCTCTACCTCAAGATCATGAAGATATTTGCTCATATTATCTTGTGAAGCTGATATGTAAATCTTGTGAAGCTGTAAAATGTAAATTAATTTACATTTTACGTTTTGATCTACAGATGACCTGTAATTGATTTTTATGTATTGAGTACAGTTTATGTAAAGTTACATATTTTCTCCATATGAATATTCAGTTGACTCAGCACCATTTATTGAAAAATCTGTTTTTCTTCATTCCTTTGCCATGAATCAAGTATC
Organism: Ateles fusciceps; assembly: GCA_036589455.1. Taxonomy (NCBI): domain Eukaryota; kingdom Metazoa; phylum Chordata; class Mammalia; order Primates; family Atelidae; genus Ateles; species Ateles fusciceps. The sequence goes on from JAZHEH010003128.1 coordinate 4,073,283, forward strand.
CATACATTATGGGTCTTTTGTTAGTTTCCCTTCTGATTTATTGGTCTGCAATTTCAGAAGTCACAAAGCATGTGTTTTCTGTCTTTCTTCCTTTTTTTAAAATTTTTTTTTAGGCAGAATCTCACTTTGTTACCCAGGCTGGAGTGCAGTGGCATTATACAGGCTCATTGCAGCTTCAAACTCCTGGGCTAAAGTGATCCTCCCTCTACAGCCTCCCAAGTAGCTGAGACTATAGACACATACCACCATGCCTGGCTAATTTTTTTTTTAGAGACAGGGTCTTGCTATATTGCCAGGCTGATCTTGAACTCCTGACCTCAAGCAGTCCTCTCACTTAGGGCTCCCAAAGTGCTGGGACAATAGGCATGAGCCATAGTGTCTGGCCTATATACTTTCTATATATCTTTTTTTTTCTTTTTTGAGACAGACTTTCTCTCTTGTCCAGGCTGGAGTGCAGTGGCATTATACAGGCTCATTGCAGCTTCAAACTCCTGGACTAAAGTGATCCTCCCTCTACAGCCTCCCAAGTAGCTGGGATTACATGCATGCGCCACCACACCAGGCTAATTTTGTATTTTTAGTAGAGATGGGGTTTTACCATGTTGGTCAGGCTGGTCTCGAACTCCTGACCTCGGGTGATCTGCCTGCCTTGGCCTCCCAAAGTGCTGGGATTACAGGCGTGAGCCACCACACCCGACCACTTTCTACATGTCTTTAAATCTTCCCACCTTATTCTTCTCATTTTTTTTACATTTGTGTATACATTTAGAACTAGCTTAACAATTTTCACACATACACACAAACAAGCTGGGAATTTGGATGAAATTTCATTGTGCATATCAATTTTGAGGAGAATTAACATTTTTACAATATGTTACTGATACATTTTTAATATTATAAAAATATTTTCCTCTATTTATTTCAATCTGCTGCAGTATCTCCTAGTAATCTTTACAATTTTGGTCCAGAGGTTCTCTGTATATTATTTGCATATTTCATTTGTAGGAGTTCTTTGCTTTTTATATTCTAAGAAAATTAACCCTTTGTCATTTTTCTCCAATATATTAGTGCTTTGACTCTGATTTTTTTTTTTTTTTTGAGAAGGAGTCTCACTCTGTTGCCCAGGCTGGAGTGCAATGGCATGGTCTCGGCTCACTGCAACCTCTGCATCCCAGGCTCAAGTGATTCTCCCACCTTAGCCTCCTGTGTAGCTGGGACTACAAGTACACACCACCAAACCTGGCTAATTTTTAAAGTTTTTATAGAGATAGGGTTTTACCATTTTGCCTAGACTGGTTTAGAACTCCCGGGCTCAAGCAATACACTTGCCTCGGCCTCCCAAAGTGTCGGGATTCTAGGCATTTGACTGTGCCTGGCCTGATTATGATTTTTCTAAAATTGAATGTTTTAATTTATATAATCAAATCTGTCAGTGTTTTTTTGTGATTTCTGGAGCCCAGAACTCTTTAAGTATTCACTTAATGTTTTTTATTAATAAAAACATTATTAATTAATAATAAAAGCACCTTGATGCTTTTATTAACTATTATTATTTTGCACTGTCTTTAAAAAGAACTGATGATTACAGGGGCTAGAGTTACAGTAAAATTAGTTGTTTCTGAATCCCTCCTTTATATTCTTTCAGGTGCCTATTAAGAGCTATATTACAATTTTAAGATAAATATATGTTCAATGTTTCCTTATTATAAATGTTTTAATATTTTTACTGCTGAACCAACTGGTGTACTATGATTACCTTTTCTTCCCTTTATAACGTTTGGCTTTTTCTCACTTTGTAATTGTCTCTTTTTAAAATTTGCTTAGTGTTCTTTGAATACTGGGGCAAAGTTTTGCCATACCCTCCAAAAGCTTTATAAAATACTTTTTAATACAGGAATTTATACAAACTTTTCAGATACTCTGTGTCCGTTCCATTATTTTCCTATGGATCTTTTCCAGGTTTTTCATCTGCCTGCTTCAGTGTGCACTGTATAATTGACATCTTGAGAATGCCATTTGCTGCTTTCCTAGAATGGGTTGCTTACATCTTGTACACTACGTCTCCTTTCTTGTTATGCTGGAGTACATCTTTGAGTACTTCCCAAGAAAGAGAGCAAGGGAGATAAAATTTGGGGGGACTTTGCATGTTGAAAATGTTCTTTTTTGCTTTCATACTTGATTGATAGTTTGACTTAGTATAGAATTTGGATATGATCTGCTTTTTTATTTTTTTAGTGTGTGTATGTGTAAGTTTTGAGACAGAATCTGGCTCTGTTGCCCAGGTCTGAGTGAAGTGGCACGAACTCAGCTCACTGCAACCTCCACCTCCCAGGCTTAAGTGATTCTCTTGCCTCAGCCTCCTGAGTAGCTGGGACCACAGGCGTGTAGTACCACGCCCAGCTAATTTTTTTTGGTATTTTTAGTAGAGATGGGGTTTTGCCATGTTGGCCAGGCTGGTCTTGAACACCTGACCTCAAATGATCCACCCACCTCAGCCTCCAAAAGTGCTGGGATTATAGGAGTGAACCATTGCGCCTGGCTTCTTTTTAAATTTAAATTTAACAGTGCCTTCTCTCTCTAGAATTATTATTATTATTTGATACAAAGTCTCACTCTATTGCCCAGGCTGGAGTACAGTGGCACGATTATGACTCATTGTAGCCTCAAACTCCTGGGCCCAAACCATCCTCCTGCCTCAGCCTCCTGAGTAGCTGAGACTACAGATGCACACCTGGCTAATTTTTAAAAACTTTTTCTAGAGATGCGGTATTCCTATGTTGGCTGGGTGGGTCTCAAACATCTGCCCTCAAGTGATCCTACCACCTCAGCCTCCCAAAGTGCTGGGATTACAGGTGTCAGCCTTAGTGCCTGGTCTCCCTCTAGAAATTTGTTTTTCCTTTTTGAGATGGAGTTTGGCTCTGTCACCCAGGCTGGAGTGCAGTGGCGTGATCTCAGCTCACTACAACCTCTGCCTCCCGAATTCAATTGATTCCCTGCCTCAGCCTCCTGAGTAGCTGGGACTACAGGCATGCACCACCACACCTGGCTAATTTTTGTATTTTTAATGGAGACTCAGTTTCACCATCTTGACCAGGCTGGTCTCAAACTTCTGACCTCAAGTGACCACCTACCTCAGCCTCCCAAAGTGCTGGCATTTACAGGCGTGAGCTTCTGTGCCCGGCCTAGCAATTTTTAATGACTTTAAAATTCTAGCCATGCATGACCTCCCAAAGTGCTAGATAGTCCCAGCACTTTGGGAGACTGAGGTGGGCAGATCACCTGAGCTCAGGAGTTTGAGACCAGTCTGGGCAATGGGGTGAAGCCCCATCTCTACACAAAATTAAAAATTAGCCAGGCATGGTGGCATGTGCCTGTAATTCCAGCTACTTGGGAGACTAAGGCAGGAGAATCCCTTGAGCCTGGCAGGCAGAGGTTGCAGTGAGCTGAAATTGTGTCAGTGTGCTCCAGCCTGGGTGACAGAATGAGACCCCACTTTCCAAAAAAAAAAGTCCTGATATTCTGAAATTTCACTGTGATGTTCTTTCCTTCGGGTTTCATTAATACATTGTACTCAGTGGGTCTTTTCATTCTGCAGATACATATCTACTCATCTGATGAAACTTGAAAAAAACTATTTGTTGATTTTTTTTCTCCATTGTTTTCTGGATTTTCTTTCTAGAATCTTCTATCAAATATTTCAGTCCATTGTATCCTACTTTCAGGTGTGGCCTTCAGTTTCTGAACCCTCGTAGGGTTATTGGGGCAAATCAGTTTACTTCTTATTGGGCTTTCCTTTACTAGGTGCTTTGGTTGGATTTTCTTGATATTGCCAAGTCTATACTATTCTCCACCTTCTTAATATTATATTATAATTCAGGATTACCATTGTTTCTTAGTTTCATCAAAGATGGAGTTTCTGTTTCTGTTTCTCCTCCTCTGTATTTTTTGAGAGGAGAATAAAATTTAGAGGTATTCCGTATTGAAAAAGAAACTTAAATCTATTATTTATATTTCTAGTGGTTGTTATCTATATCAGTTATGATTATATGCTGAGTTTACCAAAAATGTTCTAAAACAAAATGATTAGATCTACAAACAGATAAGCGATTTTTTGAATAAGCGTGACATTGCTTGCACATAGCAATCTCTGGACTTAAAAAAAAATTCTGAATTTCATCAAATTCTGAGATACTATCACTATAAAAACACCAGTTTGTTATATAGCACTAAGAATGAAGAGCAGTCACTTAAACATTACACAGTGTTTTATATCCTAGACTTTAAAAACATTATAAAATGTTTACTGCGGTGAAAACCGTATATCATAAAATTTACCATTTCAACCAGTTCAGTAGTGTTAAGTATATTTACATTGTTTTGAAATGGATCTCTAGAACTTTTTAATCTTCACTTAGACTTCTAATGTTCATTTATTGAAAGAATGCTTTTAGGCTTATTTGGGCATATATATATATATATATAGATATATAGATATATATTAATACACACACACACACACACACACAAACATGTGTATATAATTTTTGTAGAGACTGGGTCTTACTATGCTGCCCAGGCTGGTCTTGAACTCCTATCCTCAAGCGATCCTTCTGCCTTGGCCTTTCAAAGTGCAGGGTTTATAGACGTGAGCCACTATGTTCTACTAGGCACAGTTTTTAATTGTATATTACACTGCTTTGTTTTCTTGCCTTTCTATGAAGATAATAATTTTTTCTTTAGGGCTAAATCATAGTATAATCTTTTGAAGACATTTAAACAACAAAATTACTTAGAACATGTTTAATATTAGCAATGCACAAACTAATTCATATTTAAGTGATTATCAGATGAACAGTATGACTAATTTGCATACATTTGCACATGCACAGGCAATGACAACTATGTCACAACTGTTGCTGTGCTATAGAGATGTAAAAATGTCATCACTTTTAAAGTGTTTCCCTATTTCAAAGACATTAAAATGTAAGAAAAGTGAGTCATAAGAATTGATGAAGGCTGGGCACAGAGGCCCAAGCCTGTAATCCTAGCACTTTGAGAGGCTGAGGCAGGCAGATCACCTGAGGTCAGAAGTTCAAGATCAACCTGGCAAACATGGTGAAACCCCATCTCTACTAAAAATACAAAAATTAGCTGGTCATGATGGCATGTGCCTGTAGTCCCAGCTACGTGGGAGACTGAGGCAGTAGAATTGCTTGAACCCAGGAGGTGGAGTTTGCAGTAAGCCAAGATCACGCCACTGTACTCGAGTCTGTGCCACAGACTGAGACTCTGTATCAAAAAATATAAAAAAAGAATTGACGAACCATAATGCACTATGCTTTCCCTGAATAGAATTGGCTTCATAATGTTTCCGTTTTTCTGTGTCTCAAATTATAATCATAAACTGTGTATGCATGTGTACATATGTAGATACACATATAAATATGTGTGCACACATACTTTTTCTTTTTACTAAATAAACTGATAAGTAGATCTCTGTTTTCTAGTTCGCAGATAAAGAAAACTTTCCAAAGGAGGTACTAGCTTTAACATTGAAGACAATTTTAAAGTGCTATCTGGGTCTGATAAGGACTCAATTGAAAATGATTGTAAGTAAAATGTAACATTAAAAAAATAGTTGACATTGAACAAACTGTTACGTAAAGATCCTTGCTTTATTTTTCCACAGCAATTTTAGGTTTTTCTCCTGATTATTCAGACCACTTATATCATTATTTGGATTGTAATTTTAAATCAGCAGAGAAGACTTCATGGGAAGCAAAGAAGGTATGATATAAATAGAGCTTTAATAGTTCAGAATAAAAAATTTTTGGTACTCTTACAAGAAATGAATCTATTAAAATCTAAAAAGATAAAATCTTAAGACTAGATGATTTATTAAACATGATCAAGAATGTTTATCAATAACTAACATAATATTTTTTGGTGATAAAACAGCAGAGTAATTTTTTTTTTTTTTTTTTTTTTAAGACAGAGTCTCGCTCTGTTGCCCAGGTGGGAGTGCAGTGGCACAGTCCTGACTCACTGCAACCTCTGCTTCCCAGGTTCAAGAGATTCTCATGCCTCAGCCTCCCAAGTAGCTGGGACTACAGGCGCCCATCACCACGCCTGGCTAATTTTTGTATTTTTAGTAGAGATGGGGTTTCACCATGTTGGCCAGGCTGGTCTCAAACTCCTGACCTCAGGTGATCTGCCCACCTCAGCCTCCCAAAGTGCTGGGATTACAGGCGTGAGCCATGGCGCCCGGCCTGCAGAGTAATTTTTGTTAGAATCTAACAAAATGTAGATGACTGCTTTCTTTGTTATTTGAAGATGCTTTGATCTGTGCAATATGACAGAAAATGAGACATGCATAATTAGAAAGGAAGAAATAGAATTAAAATAACCAATTAAAACTTAGAAGTTTAGGAGGGATTTTTAGAAAGAAAATTAAGACAAGATAAACTTGAAAAATTAGGTTGGGTGTGGTGGCTCACACCTGTAATCCCAGCACTTTGGGAGGCTGAGGCGGTGGATCACTTGAGGTCAGGAGTTCGAGACCAGTCTGGCCAACGTGGTGAAACCCCGTTTCTACTAAAAATACCAAAAAAAATTTTTTTTTTCCCAGGCTCAAGGTCAGTGGCGCCATCTCAGCTCACTGCAGCCTCTACCTCCCGGGTACAAGTGATTCTTGTGCCTCAGCCTTCTGAGTAGCTGGGACTACAGGTGTGCACTACCATGCCCGGCTAATTTTTGTATTTTTAGTAGATCTTCAGGACCAAATCCTAATAACCCAGACCAGTTCAAATCAAAGTCTGACCCATTTCAAATAAATCCGAAAGATTTTATGCTCTGTATTTGTTGTTATTCTCGTTGATTTTAGTAAGTTCTGTCCTTTTTGGAAGAAGTTTTATAGTCTTTGCCCCTACCATAGCTCTGCATGATGTGCTTTAAATCATTATTTTTATAATATAGATTACTAGAATTCATTCAAACTAAAGAAAAAATCAGATGATTTTGGTCCGTAGTTTTGATTCTTCTTTCTGTATAGGTGACGTCACCAGAACAAAACATCTGTACATTGAGCCCTGTTTCTACCTTTTCTTTCAACTCAAGAGATGAAGACTTCATGGTTGAATTCTCTGAGAAGTCCCTGAAAGCAAGAACTTTACCTGATGATCTTCATTTTCTCCACTTGGAGGGTAGTCGTTACCATATTGCTCTAATATCTGTCTATCCATTTAAGATGAAGGTTTTTTATTTGAGAGATTATTACACTAAAAATATCTTAGAACCAGATTCAGCGTCATACCCCTTGAAGCCTTTCCATAACCTTTTTTCCCTTGAATTTTTTCTATCATAGGTAGCTATTCCAAGTACAATATTCCCTTCTAGCTATCTAGTTCCTTCTTGTTTCTCCTCCCAACTTTGTCACACAGACCCCTGAAAGTATCTTCTACCATTACAGCTGTAACTCCAGTGTCTAACCCCTTTACAGCCCCTTCCTGTTCCAGAGGAATGACTCACTGTGACTGTTTCACCAACACCATTAGTTGACCTTAGCATAACCTCTTAGTTTCTCTTTTTGCTTTGGTATCCCAGCATTCCTAGGACTCTGGGTTTTCGTATACTTTGGCTTTTCACTATGAGTCAGCTTCTGCTTCTTGATAAATACAATACTATTCTCTAGGATCCCTTCTACTAAAATTTCTTTTCTTCTCTCTTTTCTTATAATCTTATCAATATATCTTCCCCTGGTTCTGAGTTTATTTGGGTGAGGGGTGAGTTGTAGATAATTTTTTTGATTTTGGATGGATGTTATAAAAAAATTTGTAATGTAAATTGGTAATTGGGTTAGAGAGGTTTTATGGGTGTGGTTGGTAGAAGGCAACAAGGTAGAGGAGAATCAAATACACAGCAGTGGGTATTCAAGAACAAGTGATATGGCAATGAAATAATAGATGATTTTCACAGCTATACCATGAATCTTTTACTTCTTTAATGGATTTTTAACTTTTCTCAGTGTTGCTTGAACAACTTGTTAGAATTACAACATAGCACTTTATAAATATTCATTGGCTCACCTACTGCTCTGCTACTTTCCAAATGATCTCCAGAGTGTATTTCCAGCAAAACAGAAACTCTGTCAGGAAGGTACATTATTATAAAATAGGAATCCGTAGTAATATCAGATAAAAACTATAAGCTTGCATAATTCTGATGCAGTATTATTCATTTGTTTATGTATTCAACAAACATTTATTGCTTCTTAGATTTTTAGGAATATATCACTAAAGCTGCTGACACATAGAAGGAATCATTAAACTCCTTCAGACAGAATTTGCTCTCACTTTACTGGAATTGTATCAAACACCATTAACTCAAAATAAAGCTAAAATCTTTTTCACCCTGAAGAGTAACATGATAATTCATGAGTGTAAAAATATATAAAGGAAGTTACAATCACGTAGTCATATAAATGAACCATGAACTTCAGTTTCCTGAGAAAGAGTGGAGTAGATATAAAAAACTAGTCTAGGTTCTCAATAAAAAACTCGTCTAGGTTCTCATCCTGACTCTGCCACTTTGTAGTTATGCTACCTTTAAGCTTCTGTAAGCTCATTTGTAAAATGAGAACGATGCATTTTTGTTGTTAATAGCTTTAAAGTGCTTTGAAAACGTAAGTGGTATATAAATACAATTTAGTAATTAAAAAAAAATTCTTAGTTAAGGAGGAAAAGAAAAGAGAATTTTATCAACCCTAAAAAAGTTTCAGTATATATGAATTAAGCTTTGAAATCTTTGTTTTTTGAGATTAAAACCATTAATTTTTAAGGAAATAATATACATATATATATTTTTTCAGGGCAAGTTGCTACTTTTTGCTTTTATATACCTACTGTTTTCTAGAGCCTAGGTGATGACTAGTAGTACATTTTTATTTAATCAGCATTCTGTTTTCTTTCAGGAATGAAAAAATCCAGTTCTCTGGAGAATGAGAACCTTCAAAAGCTTTCATTAGTAAGTAGAACCCAGGTTCCACTTATTACTTTGCCACCTACTGATGGACCACCTGACTTAGACTCTCATTCGTATACGATCAACTCTAACACATGTGAGTCTTCTGGTTCCCCCAAGCTCAACTTGTGTGAAGAGTCAGCAGTTCTTTCTTTTAGTGTTGAGCCTGAGGATCATAATGAAACCTCTTTCTGTGGAGAATCTAGGGAAGTGACTCCATGGGATGTTTCACTTCTGGCTAATATATCTACTCAGAGTAAGTGGCTGAAATATCAAAACACATCCCAATGCAACATGACTACTCCAAACAGAGTTGATAAGAGAATAACCAATGGCTTCTTTGCCAAGGCTATTTCTGGGATGCATTTTAGAGATACAAGTAAAAGGCAGAGTGATGCTATCAGTGAAAGCTCTTTAGACTCTGTGCATTTGCAAATGATAAAAGGCATGCTCTATCAACAGCAGCAGGATTTTAGCATTCAAGATTTGGTTTCCAGAAAGAAAGTACTTTCTCTGAATTTAAAGCAGACTTCTAAGACAGAGGAAATTAAAAATGTATTAGGAGGGTCTACCTGCTACGACAGTGTAAAGGATTTACAGGTGAGGAAATGTACCAGCCTTGTAATGCATTTTTCCAATAGTTATTGTCTGAATTTCAGTAAAAGAATTATCAAAATATACTGTATCAGAGCAATTTGGACAGAGGGCTTTTATTTGATCCTAACTCTGAGCTACAGTTACATCACTTTCTTTTGCTTAAAATTTCTCCTAATCTTAATGAACATTGAATGAAATGATTTATTTGAAAATATCTGGGCCGGACGCGGTGGCTCACGCCTGTAATCCCAGCACTTTGGGAGGCTGAGGCGGGTGGATCACGAGGTGAAGAGATCGAGACCATCCTGGCCAACATGGTGAAACCCCGTCTCTACTAAAAATACAAAAAATTAGCCGGATGTGGTGGCGCATGCCTGTAATCCCAGCTACTTGGGAGGCTGAGAAGGAGAATCGCTTGAACCCAGGAGGCGGAGGTTGCGGTGAGCCGAGAATGCGCCATTGCACTCCAGCCTGGGCAACAAGAGCAAAACTCCGTCTCAAAAAAAAAAAAAAAAAAAAAAAGAAACTATCTGGTGCAGTGTCTGACATAATCAATACTTAATAAGTGATAGTTCCTATTTCTGTTTTCATCATTACTGATTGTTTTTAATGATTTAATGATTGTTTTTACTTTTGACTATCAATTGTGTTTGCTGATTAAGTCATCATTAGGGTAAAGGTGTATCTTATTTCACATTAGTTGTGAATAATCCTTATTGTAGTCATAACCAGAAATAAAGATACATAATGATCCATTCACATCAGTTAACTTTTTCTTAGCAAAAAATATATAAAAAGTTATTAAGGGGCAGATAAGAAAAGTTACTCTTATTTAGAGTTAAAAGTGCCATTAATAGCTATTCTTGCTATATTTGGTTTCTCATTTAAAATTTGAAAGTAGTTTTCAAGGATCCTAGAAATCAAAAGAAAATAATATTTTTAAAAAATATGTCTATGAAAAATAATTTACTCATTAGTAAATGATATTTTTCTGGAGTTGTTATCATAACTTGAATTATTCCATTGCAGGAGATAAGTGGCTCTGAGCTATGCTTTCCAAGTGGGCAGAAATTAAAGTCTGCTTATCTTCCCCAAAGGCAAATTCACATACCAGCTGTTTTTCAGTCTCCTGCTCATTATAAGCAGACGTTCACATCTTGCCTCATAGGTATGACTGTTATATTTTTATAGTATTCTGATTGCTGCTTCATGTAATAGAATTGTGAGAGTGTAATACGTTATGTTGTGCATTTTTATACTCAATTCCTCATTCACGATTTATTTTTCATATGTTGATTTTAGTTTTTGACAATAACTGTTATTCTAATTTCAGATCAAAACTGAGTTTTGAAAGTGGGAAATGACAATTTTCTTTTTTTTTTCTGAGACAGGATCTCACTGTGTTGCCCAGGCTAGAGCGCAGTGGAGCAGTCTTGCTCACTGCAACCTTGCCTTCCAGGCTTAAGTGATCCTCCCACTTCAGCCTCCCAAGTAGTTGGAACCACAGGTGCACACCACCACACCCAGCTAATTTTTGTATTTTTAGTAGAAATGGGGTCTCACCATGTATTTCAGGCTGGTCTCAAACTTCTGGGCTCAAGTCGTCCATTCACCTTGGCTTCCCAAAGTGCTTTGATTACAGGCATGAGCCACCATGTGTGGCCAGTATTATCATGTTTTTCTTTTTCTTTTTCTTGAGATGGAGTCTTGCTCTGTCGCCCAGGCTGGAGTGCAGTGGTGAGATCTCAGCTCGCTGCAACCTCTGCCTCCCAGGTTCAAGTGATTCTCCTGCCACAGCCTTTCGAGTAGGTGCATGCCACCATACCTGGCTAATTTTTTTTGTATTTTTAGTAGAGACGGGGTTTCACCGTGTTAGCCAGGATGGTCTCCGTCTCCTGACCTCATGATCTGTCTGCCTTGGCCTCCCCAAAGTGCTGGAATTACAGGCATGAGCCACTGCGCCGGCCCAGTATTATCTTTTTAAAATTAGAGTTTTTCTTTCTTTCTTACTAGAACTGTTACAAATGACCTGCTAAATTTAGCAGAAAATACCTTTTAAAAAATGGATATTTGTATTATACATGACTCTGTTAAAAGGCTATCAAATTTAGCCACAAACAGTATATATGTGATACAAACAAAATCATTTTGTATTTAATTTTCTTCTGTATCTGTCTCTCTCTCTTTTTTTTTGTAGAACATCTAAATATATTGCTGTTCGGGTTAGCACAAAACTTGCACAAAGCTCTCTCAAAAGTTGACATATCATTTTATACATCGTTGAAGGGAGAGAACCTGAAAAACGTAGAAAATAATGTACCATCCTGTCATCATAGTCAACCTGCAAAACTTGTCATGGTTAAAAAGGAAGGTCCAAATAAGGTATTTTTGCTCCCCCCTCCCCCTACCATACCAATACTTGTCTTATAAAGGTTTTAGGTACTTATTACTTCATGATAAGCTTAAAGACTGAATCTTGATTAAGAGCCTTCTATTTGAGGTGTTAGTACCTAACATGCAGTCAATGCTTAAAGTTTTATTGAAAGAATTATCTGTACTCTAGGATACAAAAATATGAGTTAAGATTAACCTTCAAGTTGCTCAGGAACTTTTCGTATAGTATTTTTATTTTATTTTTATTATTATTATTTTCTTAGAGACAGGGTCTCACTATGTCGCCCAGGCTGGAGTGCAGTGACATGATCACAGCTCGCTGGAGCCTTGAACTTATGGGCTCAAGCGATCCTCCCGCCTTGGCCTCCCAAAGTGCTAGGATTACAGGCATAAGCCACCGTGCTCAGCTGAAAATTTTATATACTTCTGTAGTTGATAAAATAGGAGGAATATGCCCAGGTTACAGTGAGATCACTGAGAAGGGGAATATGTTCCAACCTGAGACCTTAGAGAATTCAGAAATAGCCTGAAAGAAATGAATATTGAAGCTAGTCTACTATTTAGTCCCTAGTACAAGTAACAGATAAGGCCAGAGGAATAGAAAAATATGCTGACTTAATTTATATTTTTAATAATATATTATGGAGTAAGTCAGATTAATGAAATGTATGTTGATTGATGGCTTGTACTCATTGTTGAACTGTGCTTCCATTCATAATACAGTTTCCTTCCACCATTTGCATATCCCACTTTATCGTTAGCTAAGTGTGTAAATTTGGATTTAAATTTTAGGTGTCAAAAGCAAAAATTCATAAATAATGATATAACTGTGGACTAAAATATAGCCACTAAAAGTCTTTGCTTTCTTTTTAAGATTATTTGATGACATAGTTGCCTGCTCATACTATGTTGCTGGGTACAAGTGCTAGGTTACAGAGTAGAAAATGTATCATCTGAGTTTTGTTTAAAAAAAATAAATTACATGTGTTTGTTCTTGTTGGGTTGTGGTGTGTGCACTTAACGTGAATGAGAAGAAAGAATAGAAAGAAATACATAAGATATTCAGTATTTTTAGACAGCATTCAGGTTGCTTATAGTGAACATTTTAAATCAGAGAAACACATTTTCAAATAAGCTTTTATTCTCAGAATAATGTAATCTTTTGATAAAGAGAAAGTAAATGGAAAAGTAGGTGGTTTTAAATTTTAAGCTAATAATAAAGCTAAGTTGTATATTGACTAATTTACTAGAGTACAATAATGCCAAGCAGTCTTCATAGAAGCCTTGACAAATGCAAGAACTATAGAAAAATAAAAGCATTTTTTTCACTAAATTTTGATCTTTTTTCTTTCACCTTAGGGTCGTCTCTTTTATACATGTGATGGACCCAAAGCTGATAGATGTAAATTCTTTAAATGGCTTGAGGACGTGACTCCAGGATATTTAACACAGGAAGGAGCTCGACCTGGCATGGTTTTAAGTGATATTAAGAGTATTGGCTTGTACTTAAGAAGTCAAAAGATACCGCTCTATGAGGAATGCCAGCTTTTGGTGAGGTACGTTTTATAGTACCAAATAATTGCTTGTGATTTTATAGGAGAATGATAGCCTTCACAGAATTATCATCAGTTTTAAAAGAGATTAAGATAGGAAAACTATTTAAAAGATAGAATACCTCAGTTTCTAAACTTGCAAAATGGGAATAAGTCTTTTTTTTTTTTAATTATATAGCGACAAGGTCTTGCTCTGTTGCCCAGGCTGGAGTGCAGTGGTGTGATCCTTAGCTCACTGCAGCCTTGAATTCCTGGGCCCAAGCTCTCCACCTGCCCCGGCCTCCTGAGTAGTTAGGACTTCAGGCACATGCCACCATGCCAAGCTAATTTAAAATTTTTATAGAGATGAGGGTCTTGCTATATTGCCCAGGCTGGTTTCAAACTCCTGGACTCAATTGATTCTCCTCCCATCTCAGCCTCCCACAGGGCTGGAATCACAGGCATGCTACCATGCTTGGCCAGGGAATAAGTCTTTAAAGTTATTTTGGCTCCCTCTAAGCATCAAACAGTGTGAGCAATATTAGGCTTAACTAGCAGGATGCTATTTTTCTAACTTATTTTATGTGTAATTGTGGCTATTTTCCACAATCCTAAGGGAAATCCTATCTGACAAACGATAGGAATAATTTTCAGCAGTGTGACATAATAGATAAGTGATCATTTGCATGCCTAAACTACATAGCTTATAGGATAATCGAATGCTACTTTTTGGAAGTATGTCTTTTGTAAAAGTTTAGATTATTAAAAATAAATATAATGACCATTTGCATCATGGTAATTTAATAGTAACATTTTTATTGGGAGCTTATATATGCCAGGCCCTGTTCTAACTAAGCACTTTATATGAATTATTATATTTTATTTATTAAAAATTTTTTTAAAATTTATTTTACTTTAAGTTCTGGGTTACATGTGCAGATCCTGCAGGATTGTTACATAGGTATACACATGCCATGGTGGTTTGCTGCCTCCATCCCTCCATCACCTACATTAGATATTTCTCCTAATGTTATCCGTCCCCAATCTCCCTACCCCCTGCTATCCCTCCCCTAGCCCCCCCCATCCCCCAACAGACCCCAGTGTATGATGTTCCTCTCCCCTGTGTCCATGTGTTCTCATTGTTCAACACTCATGAGTGAGAACATGCAGTGTTTGGTTTTCTGTTCTTGTGTTAGTTTGCTGAAAATGATGGTTTCCAGATTCATCCATGTCCCTGCAAAGGACATGAACTCATCCTTTTTTTGTGGCTGCCTAGTATTCCATGGTATATATGTGCCACATTTTTTTATCCAGTCTATCTTTGACGGGCATTTGGATTGTTTCCAAGTCTTTGCTATTTTAAACAGTGCCGAAATGAACATACATGTGCATGTGTCTTTATAGTAGAATGATTTATAATCCTTTGGGTGTATAACCAGTAATGGGATTGCTGGGTCAAATGGTATTTCTATTTCTAGGTCCTTGAGGAATCACCACACTGTCTTTCAGAATGATTGAACTAATTTACATTCCCACCAACAGTGTCAAAGTGCTCCTATTTCTCCACCTCCTCTCTAGCATCTGTTGTCTCCAGATTTTTTTTTTTTAAAGGTGGGGTTTCACCATATTGGTCAGGCTGGTCTTGAACTCCCGACCTCAGGTGATCCGCCCTCCTTGGCCTCCAAAGTGCTTGGATTACAGGCGTGAGCCACCATGCCCGGCCTGTTGTCTCCAGATTTTTTAATGATTGCCATTCTACTGGCATGAGATGGTATCTTATTGTGGTATTGATTTGCATTTCTCTAATGACCAGTGATGATGAGCATCTTTTCGTATGTTTGTTGGCCACATAAATGTCTTTTTTTGAAAAGTGTCTGTTCATATCTTTTGCCCACTTTTTGATGGGGTTGTTTGTTTTTTTCTTGTATATTTGTTTTAGTTCTTTGTAGATTCTGGATATTAGCCCTTTGTCAGATAGGTAGATTGCAAAATTTTTTTCCATTCTGTTGGTTGCCGGTTCACTCTAATGGTTGTTTCTTTTGCTGTGCAGAAGTTCTTCAGTTTAATTAGATTCCATTTGTCTATTTTGGGTTTTGTTGCCATTGCTCTTGGTGTTTTAGTCATGAAGTCCTTGCCTGTGCCTATGTCCTAAATGGTATTGCCTAGATTTTCTTCTAGAATTTTTATGGTGTTAGGTCTTATGTTTAAATCTTTAATCCATCTGGAGTTAATTTTTATATAAGGTGTCAGGAAGGGGTCCAGTTTCTGCTTTCTGCACATGGCTAGTCAGTTTTCCCAAGGCCATTTATTAAATAGGGAATCCTTTCCCCATTGCTTGTTTTTGTCCAGTTTGTCACAGATCAGATGGTTGCAGATGTGTGGCATTACTTTTGAGGCCTCTCTTCTGTTCCATTGGGCTATATCGCTGTTTTGGTAGCAGTATTATCACATGAATTATTTTATATAATCATTATAATAACCTGTGAGATATGGAGATATGGGAATAAGTTATTATTCCCATTTTATAGTTTAGAAAATAAGGTTCCTCAAAAAAATAAAACTAGAACTATCATATGATCTAGCATTCCCATTCTTGGGTATGTATCCAAAAGAAAGGAAATCAGTATATCAAAGAGATACCTGTACTTTCATGTTTATTTCAGCAGTAGTCATAATAGCAAAGATATGGAATCAACCTAAGTGTCCATCAATAGATGCATGGATAAAGAAAATGTGGTATATAAACACACACACACACACACACACACACACACACACACACACACACACACACAAACAGAATGGGATCTTATTCAGCTGTAAAAAGAATGAAATCCTGTCATCCTCAGCAACTGGAGGTCATTATGTTAAGTGAAATAAGCCAAAGGCCAGGCATGATCTCAGGCCTGTAATTCCAGAACTTTAAGAGGCTGAGGAGGGCCAATCACTTGAGCACAGGAGTTCAAGACCAGCCTGGGCAACATGATGAAACCTTTTCTCTATGAAACTTTGTCTCTAGAAAAAATACAAAATTAGCCAGGTGTCATGGTGTGCACCTATAGCCCCAGCTACATGGGAGGCTGAAATAGGAGGATGGCTTGAGCCCAGGAAATGAAGTTGCAGTGAGCCAAGATCATGCCACCAGCAACAGAGCCAACTCTGTCAAGGCAGGCAGGCAGGCAGGCAGGAAGGAGGAAGGGAGGGAGGGAGGGAAACAGAGAGAGAGAGAGAGAAAGAAAAGAATGAATCCAGGTATAAAAAGATAAACACTGCATGTTCTCACTCATGTGTGGAGCTAAAAAAGCAGATCTCATGGAAGTGAGAGAGTAGAATGGTGGTTACCAGAGGCTGGGAAGAAAAGGGGATGGGAAATGAAGAGAGGTTGGTTAAAGTGTAAAAAAAAAAAAAAAAAAAAAAAAAATAGGAGGAATAAACTCTAGTATTTGAGAGTACAGTAGGGAAATTATAGTTAACAGTAATTTATTGTATATGTTTCAGAATAACCAGAAGAGAAGAATTGTAATGTTCCTCACACAAAGAAAAGATCAATGTCTGAAGTGATGGAATATCCCAATTACCCTGATTTGATTTGATTATTACACAATGTGTAAAGGTGTTAGGATATCACATGTACTCCCAAAATATGTATAATTGTTATATACCAACAAAAATATTTAAATTAAAAAATTTTATAAAGCACATGAGATGTTCTATCTCTTAGTTTTTTTTTTTTAATATACATCAGTGCAAGGCAGATGTTGCTACATGATCAATTGTAGGAACTGGGGCTTATTCTTTTTTTTATTATTATACTTTATGTTTTGGGGTTACATGTACAGAACATGCAGGTTTGTTACATAGGTGTACACGTGCCATGGTGGTTTGCTGCACCCATCAACCTGTCATCTACATTAGATATTTTTCCTAATGCTATCTCTCCTATAGCCCCTACCCTCTTTTAGATACTTTTCTGTCTTGGTCTCTTTTAAAACTGATGACAGTTCTGTGAGAGTTGTTATTTTCTTACTTTGATAAAATATATTTATATTTTATATACATGTATGAAAGTAGGTAAACATATAAAACCTTGGTTCTTTTCATACTGTATTTTAAAGATTTTCAAAAAATTTGCACCTTAATATTACAATTCATTTTTATTTTTTATTTCTTTTTCAGAAAAGGATTTGATTTTCAGAGAAAACAGTATGGCAAACTAAAGAAGTTTACTACTGTAAATCCTGAGTTTTATGATGAACCAAAAACCAGACTTTATCTTAAGCTGAGTCGAAAGGAAAGTTCTTCAGCTTATAGCAAAAGTAAGTTGATCTGATCATATTGGTGATTCAGTCTAGCCATGTATCTCCATTACGTACAGCTGTATAAGTTCTTTATATTAAAGAACTTTATGTTAAATTTTAAAAGTGTAATTTAATAGTACTATGTATTATAAATTATTGTATAATAAATTAGACCATACATATTTTAAGATGTTTGGGCTTTTTAAAAACTTTGTTAGAAGAGACACCAAAAACATTTAATTAGTTCTTGGAATCATATAAGTAAGTATATTGATTCAACTGTGCTCTGACTTAGTGTCGAAAATAAACTGAAAAAATGTAGTAATGAGTTTGTCGATGCTTCTTTTATTGTCTGTGTAATTTGGCAACATTGGACCCTAAATTTTGTATATTTGGAAATAACATCCTTTAAACATTGAGTGTTGTTGTTTTTTTTTTCCAAGACAGAGTCTTACTCACTCTGTTGTCCAGACAGGAGTGCAGTAGCATAATGCAGACTCACTGCAACCTCTGCCTCCAGGGTTCAAGTGATTCTTCTGCTTCAGCCTCCCAAGTAGCTGGGATTACAGGTGTGCGCCACCACATCCAGCTAATTTTTGTATTTTTAGCAGAGACAGGGTTTCACCATGTTGGCCAGCCCCATCTTGAACTCCTGGCCTCAGGTAATCTGCCCACCTTGGCCTCCCAAAGTGCTGGGATTACAGACATGAGCCACCATGCCTGGCCAGCGCTGAGTGTTTTTAAAGGGCCTTAGGTGCACTAAGTTGGATTAATCACTATCTGTGATTCTGTGATTTACTCTGTTATTGGTCCTCACATAGCTTGCTTTCATTTAGTTATTTAATTAATTAGTTATTTAAAATAATATAGTAAGCATCTGTGAGCCCACAATTTAAGTTCTATTTAAGTCAGCCTACATTTAAGTTAACTCCACTACCTCATCTTCTCTCTCCAAACCCAAGGTAATTATCGTTTTGATCGTTGCACTCAACAAAATTTTTCTTTCCTTTGTGTATAGATTTATGCAAATTAATTCCTAAAGATCTATATAAAAGTTTTAGTTTTTTTAGACCTTACTAAAATGATGTCATTCTGTATATAATCTTTTGGAATTTATCTTTTTTTGGTTAGTATGTTGCTGCCGTTTATCCATATTGTTCTTAAATCTAGAGTCTAGATTATTTGTTTTGACTGTTGTATAATATTTTGTGAACATGCTAATAGTTTATTGTTTCCATTGTTGTTTGGGTTTCTAAGTTTTACCATTGTGAACAGGGTGTTATAAATATTCTTGTACTGTGTTATAGATATGTAAGAGTTTTTTTTTTTTAAATATGACTCAATGAATGAAAATGCTGCCTTACAGCATGTGAAATACTTCACACATCTTTAGGTTGTAGTGCCAAACTGATTTCCAAAGTGGTTATATCAGTTTGTACTCATCCTAAGTATAAGAGATCTTATGGATCAACTCATTCAAATGAGTGTAAGATGATTTCATTGTGGGTTTATCTTACATTCTCTGCTCACCAGTGATGTTAAAATACTTTTCATGTGTTTATTTAGTAACATATGTTTCTTCTTAGTCATTTTACTGCTGGGTTCTTTATAAGCTTTTTTTATTTATGTAAGTTCTTTATGTATTCTTCATATTAATTCTTTGTTGATTATGTATGTTGTGAATATCTGCTCCTGGTATGTATCATGTCTTTTCACTTACTTTAAGATATCTTAAAGTAAATAAAAATTCTTAATTATAGAATAGTCATATTTATACTAATCTTTTCTTTTTGACAATGCTTTTTATATCTTAAAAATCTAAAAAAAAAGCTTTTCCTATGCTGAGTTCTAAAATTATTCACCTGTATTTTCTACTAAATGTTTTAAAGTTTGGTTTTTGACATTTGAATCTTTATTACTATTATTGTTATTTATTTCCTTAAGTTTTAGAGGGAAGAGGTGGTGTTTGGTTACATGTATAAGTCTTTAGTAGTGATATCTGAGATTTTGCTACACCTATCACCTTATCAGTATACACTGTACCATTTCTAGTCTTTTATCCTTCATCCCCCTCTCACTCTTTCCCCTGAGTCCCCAAAGTCCATTGTATTATTCTTATGCCTTTGCACCCACATAGCTTAGCTCCCAATTATAAGTAACAACATACAACGTTTGGTTTATCCATTCCTGAGTTACTTCACTTAGAATAGTGGTTTCCAGTTCCATCCAGGTTGTTGCTAATGCCATTATTTCATTCCTTTTTATGGCTGAATAGTATTCCACGGTGTATGTATGTATATACATCACAATTTCTATATCTACTCATTGATTGATGGGCATTTGGGCTGGTTCCATATTTTTGCAATTGTGAATTGTGCTGCTATAAACGTGTGAGTAAGTATCTTTTTGTGTAATGTCTTCTTTTCCTCTGAATAGATACCCAGTGGTGGATTGCTATATCAAATGGTAGTTCTACTTTTAGTTCTTTCAGGAATCTCCACACTGTTTTCCACTGGTTGTACTAGGTTGCATTCCTACCAGCAGTGTAAAAGTGTTCCCTTTTTACAACATCCCTGCCAACATCTTATTATTTTTTTATTTTATCCTTGCAGGAGTAAGGCAATATTGGCTTGTGGTTTTGGTTTGCATTTCCCTGATTATTAGTGGTAATGAGCATTTTTCATGTTTGTTGACTTTCTTTTGAGAATTGTCTATTCATGTCCCTAGCCCACTTTTTGATGGGATTTTTTTTCTTGCTGCTTTGAGTTCCTTGTAGATTCTGAGTGTTAGTCATTTGTTGGATGTATAGATTGTGAAGATTTTCTCCCACTCTGTGGGTTGTCTGTTTATTCTGATGATTGTTTCTTTTGCTGTGCAGAAGCTTTTCGCTAATAGTTTAATTTTCATCTACTTGTCTTTGTTTTTATTGTGTTTGCTTTTGGGTTCTTGGTCATGAAGTCTTAGCCTAAGCCAATGTCAGAAGGATTTTTCTGATGTTCTAGAATTTTTGTGGTTTCAGAGCTTAGATTTAAGTACACCAATTCATCTTGAGTTGATTTTTATATAAGGTGAGAGATTAGAATCCAGTTTCATTCCTCTACATGCGGGCTTGTCCAATTACCCCAGTTTGTTGAAGGATGTTTTTTTCCCCCACGTTATGTTTTTATTTGCTTTGTTGAAGATCAGTTGGCTCTAAGTATTTGGCTTTATTTCTGGGCTTTCTATTCTGTTCTATTGGTCTGTGTGCCTATTTTATACCAGTACTATGCTGTTTTGGTGACTATGAGATTTAAATCTTCAGTCTACTTGAAATTGATTTTTTTTTTTTTTTTTTTGGTATATGATGTGAGGTAGGGATCCAGTTTCATCTTTTTCTTTTTTTGAGTTGGGGGTCTCACTCTTGTCACCCAGACTAGAGTGCAGTGGCGTGATCTTGGCTCACTACAATCTCCGCCTCACAGGTTCAACCTATTCTCCTGTCTCAGCCTCCTATTAAAAAATGTAGGGGATTTCTATGTTAACTTTTTGTTAACTTCTGACTTAAATATGTAATAGGTAGACATTATGGTTTTTATAATATTATTCTTTAAAGTTTATTAAGTTTATTTATTTATTTATTTATTTTTGAGGCAGAGTCTTGCTCTGTTGCCCAGGATGGAGTGCAGTGGCATGATCTCACTGCAAACTCCGCCTCTCAGGTTCAAGCAATTATTTCTCAGTCTCCCAAGTAGCTGGGATGACAGGCACCTGCCATCATACCCAGTAAATTTTTTAGTTTTAGTAGAGACAGGGTTTCACCATGTTGGCCACGCTGGTCTCAAACTCCTGGCCTCAAGTGACCTGCCCAACTCGGCCTCCCAAAGTGCTGGGATTACAGGCATGAGCCACCACAACTCGCCTACTAAGGTTTTTGTACACTTGATCTTAAAGACTGAAAAGCGATATTATTAAGGGTTTCTTTTAATGGCATAGTACAAAAGAAATATGTTTTCTCTAATTGTTGAATACAGAACTCTTTAACAATCAGATCAAGCTTATTAATTGTCTTGTTCAGATCTTCTATAGTCCTGCCAAATTTTTGTGGCAGTTATCTAAGAAATTGATCTTCATTATTTCTTCAAATAATCTTCCTCTTTATCTCTTTATTTTTTTTCTTCTTTCTAGGTCTTTTGTTATTCAAATGTTAGCACTCTGGATCTGTCTTTATTTCCTAATTTTTGTCTTTTATTACTTTTGGGAAATATCATCAATATGATTATCTGAACTGGCTGTTTATTGCTCAAATGTATCTATTCTACTATTTATCAATTATAACTTTATTTCAACTGCCATATTTTTCCAACCTAATATTTCTGTTCGTTTCTTTTTCATATTTTTTTAAAAAAATTTTTAATTTTTGCGACAGGGTCTTACTCTGTCACCCAGGCTGGAAGAGAGCAATCATGGCTCACTGCAGCATCGACCTCCTAGGCCCAAGTGATTCTCCCACCTCAGCCTGCTGAGTAGCTGGGACTACAGGTGCAAACCACTATACCCAGCTAGTTTTTTTTTTTTTAATTTTTTGTAGTGATAGGTTCTTGCTATGTTGCCCTGGCACATCTTGAACTCGTGGGCTTAAGTGATCCTCCTGATCTTAGCCTCCTAAAGTGTTGGGATTATATGTGTGAGCCACTGTGCCTGGCCTGTTTTCTTGTATGTATGTACATATGTATTTGCTTATTGAGATGAGGTCTTACTATTTTTAATAGGCTGGTCTCAAACTTTGGGACTTAAGCAATTCTCTCATGTCAGCCTCCCAAGTAGCTAGGACTACAGGTGTGCGCCACTGCACTCGGCTGTTATTATTTTACATTGTTACTGTCTTCCTTTACCTCTTTTCGTCTCTTTACCAGGCCAAGTTTAAATTATTTGTCTATCTATTCTAGCTTTCCCTTTTCTATATGAATCTATAATCCAGTTTTTTTTTTAAGTCTTTGTGTTCCTCGAATGTCTCATTATTTTGGTCTGTGAACTCATTTTCCCCTGGCAGTATCAGCTTTTCTTTCCGGCAGTGTATGTCGGGGAAGGCCCACCCCAATCTGGTCAGCTCTAAGGAGCTCAGGGAGTTGAAGGCGTAACTGAGCTATAAAGTGGAGAGCCCCAGGCACCAGAAAATCATAGCTACCCACAGAATAAACCCTAAAGTGAGGTCTAAACCCTCTGGTTAAAGGAAAAAAGCAACATTAAGAGGTATCATTTCTTAGATTGTAAAATTCTTCAGTTCTAGGAGTTTGGAGGTGAGATAGAGACTGCCTGTGATCAATGAGTTACCATCTGTTTTTCTCCACTCTTTATAGCACAGAGGTTGCATTGCTGCCCTGATTTTTTTTTTTCCTCCAGAGGATTTCTGGACCAGAAGTATAAATTGTCTTATGGATAGATAGCCCCTATTTGTCCTAGGACAATTGGGGATAGGGGGGAGGATGGGATGGGAAGCAAGAACAGAACCCCAAGAGCCTCCCCACTCTCTTTGATTCTCTCTTCTTTACAGCCCTTCTGCCCTTTGCCAAAACCATGTCAGGGAAACACACACCAGTTCAAAACAGCCCCTCCAACTCAAGGTTTTCCATGGTTTTTCCACTTCTGTCTGTTCTCCACAGAAAGGAAGCCAACTGCTTCCAGAACTGCTATGAGAAATAAATTTACACTATTTGTGAATTACTCATTTAAGATTTTTTTAATAACAGCCTGAACGGACTAATACAATAGTCTTATGGGCTAGCCCATGTCCTGTCTTCTTAGGCCTTCTGTGGGTTCATGCAAAATCTAGGGATTCCCATTGTACCTAACTCATCTTCCCATGTGATGTCTCTGCCTTCTTTCTTCCTCACTCTGTCATTCTGCCATCTCTTTAGTCTTTTTCTATGTGATTCAAGAGGTACTGTATTGATTGCAGAATCTGATGCTGGTTCTTTTGTTCAGGAGAACTCCCCAACCTTTAGGTTGATAGTTGATGAATATCTTTCCAGAACTTCTCATCATGTGTAGGTATATGTGTACTATAGATGTATGTACACACATTTGCAAATACATATAATTTAAAAAAATATAGAACCATACATGTGTCTGTATAGTATTTAAAAATGTTTGTCTTTTCAGATGATCTTTGGGTGGTTTCAAAAACCCTAGACTTTGAGCTGGATACTTTTATTGCATATAGTGCTTTCTTTGGACCATCATCTATCAATGAGATAGAACTACTGCCTTTGAAAGGCTATTTCCCTTCTAATTGGACCACTAACAGTGAGTATTACTATGCTCATTTTAATCTATATTTAAAAAGAATGATAGACATAAGATGCACTATTTGATTAAAGCCGAAAAAAGCACCCACCTCTAGTTCTTACTGTTGTGTACAATGTGTTCCTGAAAATGTGGATGAAAGTTGAATATATAGATATTTCTCTGAGGTAGAATGCTGTGTGTGGGATTGTTTTCTTCTAATTTTCTAATTAGATTGTTCTGATTTTCTGTATTCCATATATTTCTGTAAAGTAATTGAAGAAAAAATGCAAGGAAGTGTTTAAAAATTATACAAATACTACTGTGTGGCACAAGTGATATGTTAATTAAAGGGGAACTGCTGTCTGTGAAGTTGTGCCACTGGGTACTAACTCAACACAGATGTTCTTGTTCATTTGCTGATATGTGGAAGTCCAAATATGATTTAAATTATGCAATTTATGGGTACCTATTATAAAATGAATGAGCAGATAGCATAGTAATTTAATGAATATGAGTTTGGGATCTCTTTGTGTGTTTAAGAGTTTGTTTTATGTCATGTGCTTAATTCAGTAGCCAAACTCTGAGTTCTGTGGACATTTAACAGAGTTTTTATGGTCCATTTTGTTTACATCAAATGTTTATTTTCTGCATCCTCTGTACAGTGGTTGTCCATGCGTTATTGGTTTGTAATGCTAGCACAGAACTGACTAGTTTGAAAAACATTCAGGACTACTTTAATCCAGCTACTCTACCTCTAACACAGTACCTGTTAACAATGTAAGTCATTTTTTTTACCTTTGAAGCATTGGTATTAAAAAATGCTAATCAGAAGTGAATATGAAAATTCAATAGAAGTACATTACAAAATGTTGCCAATAAAATTGTAATTATTTTTCAGACTATGACATTACTGTTAGCAGTTAAAAGAGAAAAGGGTCTGGGCGCGGTGGCTCACGCCTGTAATCTCAGCACTTTGAGAGACTGAGGCAGGCAGATCACCTGAGGTCGGGAGTTCGAGACCAGCCTGACCAATATGGAGAAACCTTGCCTCTACTAAAAATACAATAACTGGGCGTGGTGATGCATGCTTGTAATCCCAACTACTTGGGAGGCTGAGGCAGGAGAATTGCTTGAACCCAGGAGGCGGAGGTTGCAGTGAGTTGAGATTGCGCCATTGCACTCCAGCCTGGACAACAAGAGCGAAACTCTGTCTCAAAAAAAAAAAAAAAAGAATAAAAAAGAGAGAAAAAGAAGCATTATTTTTTATCTATTTATTAACGTTTGAGCTAATAAATGTTACTGTAAATTTTTTCACTTTGTCAAGAAATAATTTAAGGATTATTTCAGTGTTGATTTTATTTTTTATTATCTGTATTTTTGTGCCACAAATTATTTAACATTTAAAGGAATCATTTGAATCGGTTTGAATCCAGTGTGTATATTGATGCTGATTTTATTCTTGATATAGGCATATTTCATTTTCAATTTCTCAAGCACCATGCCCCTTTTTAAAAAATTAGAAGTGGTGTTATATTAAATGCATTAAAAATGATAAGAAAAAGTTCAGTTTTCAATTTGGAATGTTATTATCTATCTGTGGTGTTTTATTTTTCTCACTACAATGAAGTCCTAGGTAAAAAAAATATCCTTATGATTTCATTGTGTTGTTCATCCAATTCGAAATGAATTGAGTTTTCATAGAAATATAAATAAAACCAATTCATGTGATCTAGTTTTACCTGAAATGAGGGCTAGATTAATTATCTCAGTCAGGTTTGGATAATAGAGCATGGGTTTTAAAGTCAATCTACCACTTATTTGTGGTGTGGTGTTGGAGGAAAGTTTAATGTTCTTATATCTGTATTTTGGATAATTAACTAATTAATTACTTCCTAGTGTTATTGTGAAGATTTCATCAAGTAATATGTAAAATGCTTAGCAGAGTGTCAGCACGTAGTAAGTATTCAACAAACATTAGTTCTCTTCTACCCTCCTCAGTATTGGCGTATGTATCCATTTACAGTATATATCCACTTACTGTTTTTTCCATAAAAACTGTTCTCTGTAATGCTTACAAAGTGATGGCTAAGTTATGAATTGTTCTACTCATCTTTTCAAATGCCTCTAATTTTTTTGTTGTTTATTTGCTTCATTTTTATTAGGTCTTCACCAACTATAGTTAGCAACGAAAGAGTCAGCAAGAGAAAATTTATCCCACCAGCCTTCACAAATGTCAACACAAAATTTGAACTACTCGGCCTAGGAGCAACATTGAAGTTAGCTAGTGAGTTGATTCAGGCACACAAGTTAAACAGAGATCAAGCTGTAGCTCTAATTCAGATAGCTCAAATGGTGGCATCACATGAAAGTGTTGAAGAAGTGAAGGAACTGCAGGCTCATACCCTCCCTATCACAATCATACATGGTAAGAAGCAAGAAGAAAATAATTGTAATTGTTTTCTATTTGTAAGCTTTTATAACTCAGTCTGCTCCTTTATAATTTCCTAGTCAAAAGAGGGTCAAGAATAACTCTAAGTAGACTTTTTTAACCTGAACCCACTTTGGTAAACTGTTAGATGAGAACAGAACTGACTACCCTAAAAGGGAGACTTATTAGCTGTCAGCTAAATTAGTAGCATTATAAGCTTATGATCAGAGTATCCAGATTTGATCTAGATGTTGACATGTTGCTCTACTAGAATAGATTTAACTTGATCAGCAAAATCTTTTATTTATTCCCAGTCAGCTCACTCTTCTATCCTTTATATCAGTGCTTACAAACCTTAATTCTTCTCATAACCTCATTCTTCTTACGCTTTCTCTTGCCCCTAAGAGGAAATGGAGGTCATAACAGAAACTGCTTTCAATGTCCTGCCCTCTTTCTCCAATTTACCTAATTTTGGAGCTATTCTGACCTCTTGGTTCTGTCACAGTGAAGGAGATTTACTTCCTCCTACTTATAGTAAATAGTTCTATCTGGATTCTGTTGCCTCTGTGGCACATTTCCTCTCATAGACCTCCATCCCAAAGCTAATCCTACTTTTTGTCCTAGTTTGAGGAATTACATCACATCCACCTTGTTGACCAAATCAAACCTGAGAGTCATCCTAGACTATGCTTTCTCTCAAGATTAAGTGACTCTCTCTTAATCCTCCTCTTATTCTCTCACTATTCATCTCCCAGCATCAGATTAGTCACTGAGATATGTTCCTTCTAGCTTCTATCTGTCTTTCATATTGAGTATCTCTTCTCCAGTGTACTTGTATCTTCTCAGTCCAAGCCTTCATCATACCTACATATAGCCTAGTGGATAAGAGTGTGGGCTCTAGAGTTAGAATCCTGAATTTACGTCCTGAGTCTATCATTTGTTAGCTGTATAATTTTGGGCAGGTTATATATCTCTTAATCTTTAATTTTCTACTTTGTAAAATGGAGATCATAATAGCATTCACCTCATAGGGTTGGAGGATTAAATTAGTTAACATACGTAAAGAGCTTAGAACAGTGCTTGGCGCATGGGAAATGCTTAGTAAAGTTAACATTTATTATTGTTGTAATTATCTCACACAACTTTCTAATTGATCTACCACTAGTTTTGCCTTACTTCATATTTTCATTCAAGTTGTTTTCTTAAAACACAATCTGATGAAGTCAAACCCATTGCTTGGCCTCACACCTGTAATCCCAGGACTTCAGGAGGTCAAGGAGGGTAGATCATTTAAGCTTAGGAGTTCAAGATCAGCCTGGGCAACATGACAAAACCCTATCTCTACAAAATTTAAAAATTAGCTGGGCATGGAGGCATGCACATGTAGTATCAGCTTCTTGGGAGGTTGTGGTGGGAGGATGGCTTGAGCCTGGGAGGCAGAGGTTGCAGTGAGTCAAGACTGCACCCTGCACTCCAGCCTGGGCAACAGAGCCAGACTCTGTTTAAAAAAAAAAAAAAAATCAAACCCATTGCTTAAAATCTTTAAATGACTCCTGTTGGCCTTTAAGATACAATTCAAACTTTGGTTAGCTATTGCAAACAGAACTTTTGTGATTTATCCCTGTGCCTACCTTATCAGCCTCATCTCTTGCCTATTTGGTAGAGGTTATATAGAAAAGCTCTTTTGACAGCCACATGCTTTGTTACAGCTCTGCCTGGAATGGCCCTTTCTCTAAGCAGTCTGGATAGCTTATTCTGGGAGTCTTAGTTCTACCTCCTAATTTTAGGAAGTATTCCCATCTCCATCAAAACAGAGATAGATTTTCTTCCTTCTCTGATCCAAAATAATATTACTTACCATATTATTTTATAATTATTCCTTTACTTGTTTATCATTTTAAGTAGGTGATGATCTCATTAAAAGTGGAGGTATTTTGGTTATCTATTTATCCCCTGTGCTTTGCACATAGTGAGCACTCAATGTTTTTTGAACATATTAATTAATTAAATGAAGGAGGGAGAGATGGCTGAAATATTCGTTATGCCTGTTGAAATTTATTTATGTTTGGCCAGGCACAGTGGCTCACACCTGTAATTCCAGCACTTTGGGAGGCCAAGGCAGGTAGATCACTTGAGTTCAGGAGTTTGAGACCAGCTGGGCCAATATGTTAAAACCCTGCCTCTACTAAAAATACAAAACTTAGCCAGGTGTGGTGGCACACACCGGTAATCCCAGTGACTCAGGAGGCTGAAACAGGAGAATCACTTGAAACCTGGGTGACAGAGTGAGTAAGACTCCATCTCAAAAAAAAGTAAAAGAAAAAAGAAATTTATTTTATACTTTTTATTTTTCTCTCCTTCTTTTAAAATAATTAGGTGTGTTTGGAGCAGGAAAGAGTTATTTGCTGGCAGTGGTGATTTTGTTCTTTGTACAGCTGTTTGAAAAGAGTGAAGCTCCCAGCACTGGAAATGCAAGGCCGTGGAAACTTCTGATTTCTTCTTCTACTAATGTGGCTGTTGACAGAGTACTTCTTGGGTAGGCATGACAAGTGCATTTAAGTAGCTAATGTTCTGGGATATTGCTGAGAGAGGCAACCCACTATGAGCCCTGAGTGTCCATGTAGTCTTGCTGGTTATACTAAGAATGCAAGACCTTTGTCTCTGACCCAGGAGCCAGCATCTATGAAATAGTAACAGGCTAACTAATTAGTTTGTAAGTAGGATAAAATCAAAACCAAAACTGAAAATTTTGGCACGGTGATACTCATGCAAAAATTCAAGTTCAGCTAAGAACATATAGGGCAAGAGGCGTATTGTTGGGGGAGGCAATCTGCCAGCAGCCCTGAGCATCCCTGCTGAGATGCCAAGGATGCAAGGCGCTGACCATTCGTACCCAACGCATTTCTCACAGTTTGTTTGCAATAAGCAATTTTGACTGAGAAAGTAAAAACTGTCCCTCTAGGACAAAGAGTAGGCTGGCTTATTACTTCTTGTAAGATAATGGATCCCCAACCTCAGTGTTCTTGCCCTACTCTTCAACCCATGGCATGTGCAGGCATCTACCTGGACCCTGTTTTTTATCTCCTCCTGTGACTTGGAAGCCAAGGAAAACCAATGCAGATATGTTGATGATTATGCTGCTTCCTGTGCCTGTGCTCTTGTGTCTGACCCAGGAGTCTTGGGTCTATTACCTTAGAAGTAGGTTAAAATCAGGCTGGGTGTGGTGGCTCAAACCTGTAATCCCAGCACTTTGGGAGGCTAAGGCAGGCAGATTACTTGATGTCAGAAGTTCGACACCAGCCTGGCCAGCATGGTGAAACCCCGTCTTTATTAAAAATACAAAAAAAAAAAAAAAAAAAAAAAAATTAGCCAGGCATGGTGGAAGGTACCTATAATCCCAGCTACTCAGGAGGCTGAGGCAGGAGAATTGCTTGAACTCAGGAGGTGGAGGCTACAGTGAGCTGAGATTGCACCACTGCACTCTAGCCTAGGTGACAGAGGGAGACTATGTCTCAAAAAAAAAAAACAATTTAAGTAAATTATGTTTTTTATTTCAATAAGAGGGATGCAAAGAAGACAATAACAATCTGTTCTGAAGGTAATTTTTGTGATTGCATGACTTTATTAAAAATGCAAAGAAGTATTACAGTATTTCACCAACATTCCAATGTTTAATGATCTGAATTTCAACATAAATGGCAAAGTTTGATTAGGAGAAACATTTCATTATTTTTAAGTCTAAGCTTTTTAAAAATTAGTTTTCATAGTCATACAAATTGATACTTATGTAAAATATATGCAGACTACACAGATGTTTTATTTACAGACTTTTAAATACACACACACATGCATTTTGTTTTCCAACTTTGAGATTCAATAGTATATATTGTTTGTGTCCTGCTTTTTTTTACTTAAAAAAGGTGGCTCACGCCTGTATTCCCAGCACTTTGTGAGGCTGAGGCAGGCAGATCACTTGAGGCCAGGAGTTCAAGACCAGCATGGCCAACATGGTGAATCCCCATCTCTACTAAAAATATAAAAATTAGCTGGGAATGGTGGCACATGCCAGTAATTCCAGCTACTCAGGTAGCTGAGGAACAAGAATCACCTGGGAGGCGGAGGTTGCATTGAGCCAAGATTGTATCACTGCAGTACAGCCTGGGTGACAAAGTGAGACTCTGTCTCAAAAAAAAAAAAATTTTTTTTAGAAAACATAATTTTTTATAACTCTGTTATATTCAATGATTTGCTTATACCATATTTTAAGCAATTTTTGATCAGTAAAGTATTTCCAAATTCTTGTCAGTATGAATTATATTATGACAGAGATCCTTAAACATAAAACTCTGTATCCATTTTTGATTCTTTCCTTAGGAATATAATCCTAAGCCTAGAATAAATGATACGAAAACTTTTAAGCTTCTAAATATACTTTTCAAAATTTCCCTTCAGAAAGATTCTTCCAGTGTACACTCTTATAAGTAATTTAAAAGAGTGGCTGAGGACAACGTTGTTTTTGTTTGTTTGTTTGTTTGTTTTAAAAATAAAAATAATGAGGAGTTACCTGGAGTCTACACAGGAAAGAACTTTAGATTGCTTAGCCCAAGATGAAAATTTAACTGTAGACTGTTAGAAAACAAAACAAAAAAAAGAAGGTAGAATGAGGAGGGAAGGTAAATACTCAATACTAAAAGTTAATAGGAAACATGTAGAAGAGATTCCTTTATGCTTAAATCTCTGATGAGGATCTAAGAAATGTGAATCTCTAATTAGGATCTACGCCTCAATTGCTTATAGTCTGGTTTTATATGGTTTTTCACACTGAAATGACATTTTCATTGTGTACTTGAACAGTATTTTCCTATTGTAATGGATGCAACAGTTTCTTGAGAAGAAATGAAACAGCATGGGGTGAATAGTACTTTGAGGAGACTTTACCTTTATTATTATAGATTTAACCAAACTTGCATTGGAAAAAAATTGTAAACTAGTATTTCAGCCTGTTAAGTAGCTATTATTCTTCAAGGTGAAGACTGTGAAAAATGTTAACAATTGAATCTATTCATATATTGACACTAAATAGTTTGTTTCATAATTATTTTGGAATATTATTTTTAGAGAGCTATAGTTTAGTTCTCCAGCTCTTTAAATTCCCATTTTGACATTGTGGAAGAAGTTTTAGAGGGTTGGGCATTCACTGAGTTCCAACTGTGTTCCCAGCATAGTGCTAGAGCTGTAAGATATATAAAAGGAAAGTGTAGGTGAGGGGGTCCTTCCTCACAAAGCCCTAACTGGAGGATAACGTATGTAGAGAAATGATCATAACCTTTGGATGTAGACAGAGTTGCCTGGGTTTGAATCATGATACCTCTCCTCTAAGCCTGGGTCCTCATCTCTAGGAGGAGATATCATCTAGAGCTGTAGTGAGGGTTAAACAATGTAACAATGTAACATATGTAAAGAGGCTCTTCCTAACAAATCTTGGTGCTAAGTATATGGTAGCCATTGCTTTGTTTATTATGTCTCTAGAGGCAATTTTATTTGTGATAAATACGAACATTGGTATTTTATGAACATTTAATGAGCCTTCAAAATGGAATAATGCATATTTAAAAATTCTCTAGAAAAAGCCTTATGTTTAAAAAACCAACTACATTGCATTTACTTTATATGAGTTTAGGTATTTCACATTCAATTTTATAATTAAAATATACTGTTACACAAAATTAATTGTAGTAACACAGTTATTATTTGAAACTTTATTTTATATTCTGTTTCCTAAATAATCAGAATCTACTTTATATTGTTTTCTTATTTAAAGGCTTCTCAGTCTTGGATTTGAAAACTTTGTCAGAGTTGGGAGTGTGAGGAAGATTGCCAAACCAATTTTACCTTATAGGTAAGAATGCAAAATTCCAGAAGTCACAGCATGGTCAGAGGGAAGTATGGTAATTTCATATCACTCTTACCTTAAATTTGGTTTTTGAAGAATGGAGAAAGGTTTATCTTTTCTTGATTAACTTAGAAAATCTGTATTTTGTTTTACTGCGATGTTATGGAAAATGGAATAAAGAGGTGTGTTTTTTTGTATAATTCTTTAGCTTACATGCTGGCTCAGAAAATAAAAGTGAACAATTAAAAGAACTACATGCACTAATGAAAGAAGACCTGACTCCTACAGAAAGAGTCTATGTGAGAAAAAGCATTGAGCAGCATAAACTGGGGACCAATAGAACCCTGCTGAAACAGGTAAGAAGTAGTAGCTTCAATTTGTTTCTTGGTTTATATATGCCATTCAGATTCTCTTATTTCTGTTGATGAAAAACTATTTCCTTTAAATAAAACAAACTGCTGTGATAGCTTAGATTCTACTAAGGTGCATGCATGTGTATCCTCAGATATAGTCTACCCAGTGTATGTTTTGTGTTTTGCTTCAAAGCATTCTTCACATTCTTGAATATCTCCAACTCACCATAGCTGAGTCATCCTTTCTCCTCCCTGTTTACTTTCTTTTCATAGGCTTGAGGAGGAAAGTATAGAGGTGGGAATAGATTCCTTGCAAGTTAAATAAAATTGGTTGTATTCTAAGAGAAATAGTGGTAGAGAAGGTCTGACCCTGAGCAGAATATCCAAGTGAAATTTGTCTTTGATGCTGTCTAAGAAAGCCAAGACTTTTAGTGTTTGTGTATATCCAAGAATCCGGGTAGTTCAGACACTTCCAGGTATTGGGAGCCAAGACTAAGCACACAGGATTCCAGGCTATAACAAGTAGCACCATCTCCTTTATCAAGTTTTGATCCAGGGAAGCCTGGACATCAGCTGTTGAAAGAGAAAGAAATCCATCAACAGCTTCCTCCTATGAAGGGAGAGCATGGGAAAAAGCAGTGGGGGATGGAGGAAAAGAAAGTTGTTAGCTTCCTGGATCACTTGCACATTGGCAACTTTATGCTAGAGATTTGAGAAAATTAGTCTACTTGGGACCCTGTATTGATAAGCTATTGCTGAAATAATGAGAGTTAACAAACTCCGTCTCAGTACTTTAAGACAACAGCTTATGACTCTACAGGTCAAGTGGTGTGGCTTGGCCTGAGGCTATGGGTCAAGTCTGTCTTTCTGAGAACAGTTGCTAAGGCATGATCTTCTGACAGATGGCAGAAGTGCAAGAGGGCAGGACAGATCACAGAAACACATTTAATGCTTCAGCTCATATTATGTCTGCTGACATTCCATTTGCTTTAAGAGGTCACATGGCCAAGCCTAACATCAGTGAGGCAGGGAAATATACTCCTCTACTTCTCTGGTGGGGAAGCACTGCCAGGTAACATGGCAAAGGGTGTGGATGTGTAATAATACTTTCCTAGGGAGGGAAGGAGAAACTGGAAATAATAACCAATCTATAACAAGTTTTGGTTCTGGAAGTCCTCAGAAAACTTCAGACTAACTTTCTATTATTTGAATTGCAGAGTTAACTCTGTATTATCTTCTTAACCAAATCCAGAAAAGCTTAATTTGGCTGTGTTCAATTAATACAAATTAGTCATTTATGTAGACTACTTACCATTTTATTCACCCAACATAATAATGATATGTAAGAATCATTATTCTTACATATTATTGTTAATGATTTATTGGATGATTTTCTGAATGAAAGCCCAGTTACCATGATCTATTGGTCATTAGTATCACCTATTCACAAATGAAAATATTTTAGAGGAATTATTTTTTTAGAAGTTTTCTCTGGTATATTTCTAAGGTTCAGTCAGGCATTCAGACCTGACACAATTTTTTTTTTTTTTTTTTGAGCCGGAGTCTCGCTTTGTCACTCAGGCTGGAGTGCAGTGGCGTGATCTCAGCTCACTGCAACCTC
Organism: Ateles fusciceps; assembly: GCA_036589455.1. NCBI lineage: Eukaryota > Metazoa > Chordata > Mammalia > Primates > Atelidae > Ateles > Ateles fusciceps. Next base: position 4,107,681 of record JAZHEH010003128.1, read on the forward strand.
CACCTCCTGGGTTCAAGTGATTCTCCTGTCTCAGCGTCCTGAGTAGCTTGGGACTACAGGAACCCACCGTTATGCCCAGCTAATTTTTGTATTTAGTAGAGATGGGGTTTCACCATGTTGGCCAGGCTGGTCTCAAACTCCTGACCTTAAGTGATCCTCCCACCTCCGCCTCCCAAAGTGCTGGGATTACAGGTGTGAGCCACCGTGCCCGGAAGACCTGACACATTTCTAAAGTGACATGTCTTCACAATAAAACTAATTTTTAAAAATGCTTTATAGTTAATTAATACTTGCTAGGTCAGTAACAAAATCTTTTCTGCTATTAGAATCTCAGAACATAATAATAAATTAAAAGATAACATTTTTTTTAAAAGAAGACAATATTTTAGGTTTCTATATATTTCTTTAAATAGCATAAGCTTTTTTATTTAAAATTTCTCTTTTTTACCTTTAAAACTTTTTTTTTTAATGCTGAAAACTGAGATACAAACACACACATTATTCTAGGCCTACCCAGGGTCAGGATTATCAATATCACTGTCTTCCACCTCTATATTCTGTCCCGCTAGAAAGTTTTTAGGGGCAATAGGACACATAGGGCTGTCATTGCTTATGATAACAGGACCTTCTTCTGGCTTATTCCTGAAGGATGTCCCTGAAACTGTTTTATAGTCAACTTTTTTTTTTGACAGGAGTGCACTCTAAAATAATAATAAATGTATACTATAGTAAATATATAAACCACTAAAATGGTCATTTATTATCAAGTATTATGAACTGTACATAATTGTATGTGCTGTACTTTTATATGACTGGCAGTGCAGTAGGTTTGTTTACACCAGTATCACCACTAACACATGAATAATACATTGTGCTGTGAAGGTTGTGATGTCAATAGAGGCTGGGAATTTATTAGCTCCGTTATAATTTTATGAGACCATCATCATATATCTGGTTCATCATTGACCAAAACATCACATTGTTTTGCGGTACGTGACTGTATATGTGTATGTTTGTGTGTGTTTATATACATATATGTATACATACACACATATGTGTGTATTTGAATCTTATAAGTTGCACATTATAGCAGTGTACCATTACTCTAAAGGCAAAAAACTTCACAAAAGCTGATTTTTAAACTCTAGAATGAAATGTGAACAATAAGGAAATCTAGGAATTTTCTAATTAGATGTGTGTGTGTGTGTGTGTGCATGTATGTACACGTGTGTGTATAGATAGTGGGCTACTAGGCCAATGACCACATCTAATTAGAAAATTCATAGATTTCCCTGTTATTTACATTTAGTTCTAGAGGTTGAAATTCAGCTTTTGTGAAATTTTCTGCCTTCAGAGTAATGGCATGCTGCTATAATGTTTAACTTATAAGATTCAAATATACCCCTAACGCGCCCGATCTCGTCTGATCTCGGAAGCTAAGCAGGGTCGGGCCTGGTTAGTACTTGGATGGGAGACCGCCTGGGAATACCGGGTGCTGTAGGCTTTAAAAAAAAAAAAAAAAAAAAAAGATTCAAATATACTTACAGGCTACGAGTACATTTTATTTACTGTTGTTAAAAATTAGCCATCTTTACATTTTTAAATAAATAAAACCAATGTGCTTGAAGGCTAAGCAAAGAATATTTTGTTAGCATATTTAATGTCCTTTGTGAAGAACTTTGGTCTGTGTTGATTAATATATGTTGTCTACTTAACCTCATCTAGAAGATAAAATGTGTGTGTCACCCTATTTTATAAATCCTTGATATTGTGATACTTTTCTTCTGAATATCAAAATGTGTCTTTTATTTGTTCTTGTTAATGGACTTGTGACTTAAGTAACCTACATTTGTTGATTTCCATTTTGTGTGTAGGAATAATGAAAATGTGGAGATATGATGACCTAAGATTTCTGATGGCTAGGAATTAAATTAGGACTAGTTCACTCTCTAATTTTAGCCCACGAGTTCTTTGGTGAATACATTCTGTTATTTTCTTTTAATCGTTGTTAATTAATAACATTTTTGTTGTAATAAAGGTTCAAGTAGTTGGAGTTACCTGTGCAGCCTGCCCATTCCCATGCATGAATGATCTTAAATTTCCTGTGGTTGTGCTGGACGAGTGTAGTCAGATAACTGAACCGGCCTCTCTCCTTCCCATTGCAAGGTAACCTATAAGATTCTTTCCCCAGGGGTACTCAGATGTCACAATTATATCAAACATTTCTGCAGTTCAATCCTTTACCAAACTTTTGTGAAAATTCTTAACAATTTAAATACTAAACTGATTTTTAAAAAGAATACAGAGGGGAATTTTAGGAGGTTGATGTGTCAAAGTTTTGTTAGATCACAGTTTAGACATTTGGATGACATACTGTAGCCCTAGTGCTAGGATTCTGGTAGAATCTTGCAGCTTTCTCAGCTAGATTAGAAGTGCTCTTCAGGCTGGGCATTGTAGCTCACACCGGTAATCTCAGCACTCTGGGAGGCTGAGGCGGGTAGATTACTTGAGACCAGGAGTTCGAAACCAGCCTGGCCAATATGGTGAAACCCCATCTCTACTAAAATTACAAAAATCATGTGGACATATGTAGTCCATGCTTGTAATCCCAGCTACTGGGAAAGCTGAGACATAAGAATCACTTGAGCCCGGGAAGCAGAGGTTGCACTGAGCCGAGATCACGCCACTGCACTCTAGCCTGGGCAACAGAGCAAGACTCTGTCTCAAAAAAAAAAAAAAAAAAAAAAGGTGCCCTTTAGTCATAGTTTAAGAACCTAACTCCATTGTTGAAGAATGTCCTTCGGTTTTCTTACCTTAATATAATCCAAGTGTTTAGGTTTTGTAAATAATTTTAGGCGATGAAAACATATAAAGCATATAAAGAAAAACAAATTGAAAATAAAAATTTGTCTACTAAAACTAGAGGACCATGAAATCTAAGCTGTCCTAGCCAATTGAAACATTGTGCTTTTAAAGCATTTCTTATTAAGTAATCCTAAAGGTAATGAAAAGAATACTAGACTAGGACTCAGTAGGTCTGAGTTCTAGCCTATGCTGTGTCCCCATTTAATGAGAGAGTAAGGTACTAACTATCATGGTTTTCTTGGGACTTGGAAGATTCCTGGATCATGGGGCTTTCAAATTTTAGGATGAGTTGGTTATCCTACTCAGGGGCCAAGGATGAAAGAGCTGCAAAGGGTAGAGGAGTAATACTTGTTGAATGCCTACTATATACTAAACACATTACATATTTCATTTAATCCTTAAAATAGACACACAAGTTATTATTACCTCCAAGTTACTAACAATACTGAAGCATAGGCTGGGTGCAGTGGCTCATACCTGTAATCCTAGCACTTTCGGAGGCTGAGGCAGGTGGATCACTTGAGTCCAGGAGTTTGAGACCAGCTTGGGCAACATGGCAAATCCCCGTTTCTACAAAAAATACAAAATTAGTTGGGCATGATAGTGTGTGCCTAAAATCCCAGCAACTTGGGAGGCTGAGGTGGGAGGATTGCTTGAGCCCAGGAGGTCAAGGCTGCAGTGAGCAGAGATCACACCACTGCACTCTAGCCTGGGTGACACAGAGTAAAACCTTGTCTCAAAAAAAAAAACAAAGAAAAAAAATAATAATACTGAAGCATGAAAGGACTAAATAACTTGCTGGGTCTCTAAAGTATAATGGAGTTGAGATCTAGATATAGTTTTTTTTAAATAAAATGTTGATTTTTTTCCCCCACTGTATTCTACTCCTATTTAGGAATACACTTAACTCCTAAGAACCCAATTTACTTCACTTCTAAAACAAGGGTTTAAGCTAAATGACTTCTAAGAACGACTCTAATTCCAAGAGTTTATGGAGTCTAAAAACCAGTATTTCCCAAATATGCTCTGTGAAATATTAATTCCATGCAGAGGCAAGGGGCACCTATTAGGTTTTATGTGGGGGGGGGAGGATAACTAAATTATGTAAAAAGTCTTTATTACATAGCTTTTCAAAGCCTTTAATGCAGTTAATAGCACTACTAACCTTTGTTAGTACTCAGGATACTTCATAGCATTTGAATATTTCGAAATACAGTTTTGGCAGACAGCGCAATAAATGATGTTAGTGCACTCTTTTTAATTGCTTAGATTAATTTTTGAAATTCTGTTTTAGGTTTGAGTGTGAAAAACTGATTCTTGTTGGGGATCCCAAACAGCTACCTCCTACTATTCAGGGTTCTGATGCAGCTCATGGAAATGGATTGGAACAAACTCTTTTTGATCGACTTTGCTTAATGGTACCTACTGCTAAATTCTCACAGAATTATCATTTATTGATTATACATTGTGTGCATGTGTTGATAGAGTATGAAAATGTTAGAAGACTTAGTCCTGCCTCAAAATAATGTATAATTGGAGTACAACTAATGTTGTACTCCAATTAATTAATAACATTTTTGTTGTAATAAAGGTTTACAAAAAAGTCAGGTGGAACCCTATAATTTAAGTGCCCTTTTATAAAAAGAATTTTTTTCTTATTTACTTGAGTAGTGGGTAGGAGTATACAGCTTTTGCTCTAAAACCAAAGAAAACCTATAATGCCTCTGTTATCTACATGGAACACTATACATTGCAAATAATTTTTAAATTAATTAACATTTTTTAATTGGAGTGGAATTAACTGTCTTAGTCTATTTTGTGCTGCTATAACAGAAAAACCTGAGACTGGGTAATTTATAAAGAACAGAAATTTATTGCTTATAGTTCTGGAGACTGAGAAGTCTAAGACCTGGGACCTGCATTTGTTAGGAGCCTTCTTGCTTCATCGTCATTCTGTGGTGGGAGACGGAAGAGCAAGACAGTGCAAGAGGCCAAACTCATCCTTTTATGAGGAACACACTCGTGATAATGGCCTTAATGCATTAACCCACACACATACACCAGGAATGGCATTAATCCATTCACAAATCCATCCTTTTATGAGGAACCCGCTCCTGTGATAATGGCATTAATCCCTGAGGATTAGGCAGAATCCTCATAGCCTAATCACCTTTTGGAAGTCCTACCTCTCAACACTGTTGCATTGGGGATAAAGTTTCCAACACATGAAATTTGAGGGACACATTCAAACCATTACATTCATCTAACATAAAACTATTTCTTAAATTTCTTTAAAAAAATTTTTTTTTCTTTACAGCATGCGGTTTATATAGCAGAAACTATTTTAAAGTGAACAGTTTAGTAGCATTTAGTACATTCACAGTTTCTTGTGTAACCACTACCTCTATCTGGTTTCAAAATGTTTTCATCACTTCAAAATAATCTCCCATACCCATTTAGCAGTTAACTTTCCATTTCCTCTTCCCTACAGCCTCTGGCAACCACCAGCCTGCTTTCTCTCTGTATGGATTTATCTATTCTGGATATTTTATATAAATGGATTCATACAATATATGATCTTTTGTGTCTGTTTTCTTTCACTTTTTGAGGTTCATTCATATTGTAGGAGTACGGGTACTATATTATTATTATTAGTTTAGAGTACATTCATAATATTGTACAACCATCACTTGTCCATTTCCAGAACTTTTTCATTATCCCAAACAGAAACTTTGAACCATTAATCAATAATTTCTCATTTCCCCTTCCCTCAGCCCCTAGTAACCTCTATTCTACTTTCCAGCTCTATGAATTTGCCATTCTAGTTGCTTCATTTGAGTAGAGTCACACAGTATTTGTCATTTTATGTCTGTCTCATTTACTTAGCAGAATGTGTTCATAGTTCATCTATGTATCAGAATTTCATTCCTTTATAAGGCTAAATAATATTCTGATACATGTATGTACTACATTTCTGTTGATAGATATTTGGGTTGTTTTCACCTTTTGGCTCTTGTGAATTATCTGCTGTGAACATTGATACACAAATATTTGCTCAAATCCCCGCTTTCAGTTCAATACATACCTAGATATGTAATCGCTGGGTCACATGATAATTTTATGTTTAAAGTTTTGAGGAACCACCAAACTTTTTTCTGTAGCAGCTGCGCCCGTTTTACTCTCCCAACAGCAGTGTACAGGGAAGGGTTCCAAGTTCTCCACATTCACACCAACACTTCTTGTTGGTTTTTGAATATCATAGCCATCTTAATGGATGCGAAAGGGAATCTCATTGTGGTTTCCCTAAAGAGTAATGATCTTAAGCATGTTTTCATGTGCTTATTGGCTCTTTGTGTATCCTCTTCGAAGAAATGCCTATTTGAGTCCTTTGCCCATTTTTTAATTGGGTTGTTTGGTTTTTTTGTTGTTGAGTTATAGGAGATTTTAAAAAATATATATTCTGGAAATTAATCCCCTTTCAAATATATGATTTGCAAATATTTTCTTCCATTTTTTTGGTTGTCTTTTCACTTTCTTGATAGTATCTTTGGATGCACAAAAGTTCTTAATTTCGATGAAGTTCAATTTACCTATTTTTTATTCTGTTGCTTGTGCTTTTGGTGTTCTATCTGTGAAATTGTTGCCAAATCCAATGTCCCCCATATTTTTGTCTAAGAATTTAATAATTTTAGCTCTTATGTTGAGGTCTTTGATCTATTTTGAGTTTATTTTTGTATATGGTATGAGATAAGGGTCCAACTTCATTCTTTTGCATATGGATATACAGGCTTCCCAATACCATGTGTTGAAATAGTATCCCTTTCCCCCATTTAATTGTCTTAGAACCCTCATAAAAAATCAGTTGAGCACATATACAAGGGTTTATTTCTGGACTTTCTATTCTATTCCATTGGTCATTGGCTTGTAAATGCCACCTTCTTGCTGTATCCCCACATGGCAGAGAGAGAGGGAACACTGTTTCTATACAAACTATACAACTATATAAACACTATGTTTATATAGTTGCCATTCTTGTTTCATTTTCTGGTGTTCATGCTTGGATGTCAGATGCTCTTTCAGATCTGTATTCTCTGTTGTCTCAGTACCCTGAAATTATGGTAATGCCCCATCAAACTGATAGGACATCTGAGGCCCAAGAATATCAAAGGGACGCAGTTCTTGAGCCTTCATTTCTACTAAAAAATGCCCAGTTCACGTTCCCTTTTTCATTATTCTTCTTAGGAACCATTACCATCATATGAATTCTGGCTCACTATGCTGCATTTTCCCCTGCCACCCCAGAATTTTGTTTCTTTCTTGCTGACTAGCACTTTTTAAAGTTTATGACATTGGGTTGGCTGTAAACCTTTCTTGGTTGCTTAATTGCTGAATTTTCTTTGCTGTTGTTTTTGTATTTTTTGTACCTTTGTATATTGGAGAATGGATTCTACAGGGCAGCTTTATTCTACCTTCTTTTTTTTTTTTTTTTTATAAGATGGGTTTCACCATGATGGCCAGGCTGGTCTTGAACTTCTGACCTCAGGTGATCCACCCACCTCGGCCTCCCAAAGTGCTAGGATTACAGGCGTGAGCCACCGCGCCCGGCCTATTCTACCTTCTTAATTAAGAAGTTCTCCCTTAGATTGAGTTTCAAGTTGCATTGAATTTTGAGTTTAATTGTATTCTGTTTTGTGAAGAATGAAGCTTTCAGTTGTCTTGAGCTGTTGTGATTGAATTTAATTGCAAAACTTTCTACTCTTCTGTGACAAGGCAGTGTCCAACTTTTGTATCAGACTTTTTCAAAGGCTTTAAAAAAAAATCTTAACTAAAAAAAGAATCTTAAAAAAGGGCTGGGCATGGTGGCTCAGCCTGTAATCCCAGCACTTTGGGAGACTGAAGTGGGAGGATCACTTGAGGCCACGAGTTCGACACCAGCCCTCGTACTAGAGTGAGACCCCGCCTCTAACAAAAAATTTTAAATAAAAAGTTATTTAAAGTTTTAAAACATTTTTGAATGGGTAATATAGTCATATAGTTCAAAATTCAAGAGGAACCAGAAAACATGGAGATAGTGAAGTCTTCTTCTCCTGTCTCCCAACTATTCATTCTCTTTCTTCCAAAGCAATTGTCGTCCCTTTCTTGTACATTTCTTGTGATATTTTATGCCATCATAAGCAAATACATAAGATTTTCCCTTCCTGTTTTAGAAATGGTAGTGTACTCTGTATACTGTTCTGCCCTTTTTCATGTATCTATTGTCAATGCTTTTTAAAATATGGAGCAGGTTTTTATTTGGGGGAATTCTAAAAGGGCAAATAAGGGATGAACAAAAAAGTGGTTTAGTCACAGAGTAGAATAAAAACAGTTACTGTGGATGAGCTTGATCCATATAGACAGTTCTCAGAAACAGTGGATGTTGGAAGAAGCAAACACAAAGGGATAATCATAGTAAAATGCCATTTATGAGAATTTCAAAAGCACATAATATGTGTTATTTATAGATTCATACCAATACAATAAACATGATTCCACAAAACAAATCAAGATGGGTTATTTCTGGGAAAGGTGGTAGAGGAAAGCAATGAATGAGGATCTTTAGCTATATATGTCATATTTTATCTAACAAAAGAGAGAGCCAAAACAAAAATGACTTAATATGGCTAATGTCAAGTCCTGGTGGTAAGTTCATGGACATAATATTATTTCTTTGCTTTCTGTATATTTGAACTACTTCACAATTATTAAAAGTAAAAGAAGTAAAAGTACTACTCATTATAGACAGTGTGGAAACTGCAGAAAGAGAAAAGTAGTCTGGGGTGTGTTGGCTTGTGCCTATAGTCTTTAATCTCAGCTGCTTGAGAGGCTGAGGTGGGAGGGTTAGTTGAGTTCAGGAGTTTGAGGCTGTAGGGAGCTATGATCTCGCCACTGAAAGAAAGAAAAGAAAAGAAGAAATGAAGGAAGGAAGGAAGGGCAAGAAGGAAGGAAGAAAGGAAAAGGAAAGGAAGGAAGGAGAGAGAGAAGAAAGAAAGAAAAGGGAGAGAGAGAGAAGGGAGGGAGGAAGGAAGGAAGGGAGGGAGGGGGGAGGGAGGGAAAGAAAGAAATAGATAAAGCTGGGTGGGGTGTCAGGCACCTGTAGTCCCAGCTACTCAGGAGGCTGAGGCAGAAGGATCGCTTGAGCCTGGGGAGTTTGAGTCCAGCCTAAGCAACAGCGAGACCCTGTCTCAGAAAAGAAAGAAAAAAGATAAAAACAAAACAAAACATCTATAATAACTCCACTGGCCTTAAGAGAAAACTCTTTGTAAGATTTCAGTATTTTTCCTTCTATCTTTTATCCTAGGGTTATGTGCCTATATCAAATACATGTATTTGTACATAGTCGAAACCATACCATAAATATAACTTAATATAAAATATAAATATAGAGTCTCGCTCTGTCACCCAGGCTGGAGTGCATAAATGTAAAGTCTAGTGCATAAATAGCTCTGTTGCCCAGGCTGGAGTGCAGTGGCACCATCTCAGCTCACTGCAACCTCTGCCTCCCAGATTCAAGCAATTCTTCTGCCTCAGCTTTCCAAGTAGCAGGTTTTACAGGTTCCTGCCACCACGCCTGGCTTATTTTTGTATTTTTAGTAGAGAAATTTTTGTATTTCACCATGTTTGCCAGGCTGATCTCGAACTCCTGACCTCAGGTGGTCTGCCCGCCTCGGCCTGCTAAAGTGTTGGGATTACGGGGGCATGAGCCACTGCGCCTGCTCTGAGCAGAGCATTTTTTGTCTTTCAGCATTTTTATACTTGACATTTTTGTCAGCAGTTTCACTTGCTTGCTGACTTGGACTTACAAACTTAGGCAAATGTAGTACTGTCATTGATTTTTCCTTTTTTTTTTTTTTTTTTTTTTGTCGTAGAAGATTCTTTCTCCTTGTGGTCATTAATCCTGCATTTAATTATATATGTATTATTATTAGAGTACCTTGTAGCTATTCAAAATGTTTTAACAACACTATAGAACTCTGCTTGAAGAGCCCTAAAGTAGATAGGACTTGGCTTTTATGATGCATTAACAAAATCTGAAACTTCTTTGAAGATTCAGAATGAAAAATGGCTTTTACTCAATGAGGGAAGTTAATGAGTTATCTACATTACCTCCTAATTTTTTTAAGAGAATATTTTCAATTTAGTGTTAGACCAACTCCAGATATATTATAAAAGGATAATGTTGGCAGGCTGGGCGCGGTGGCTCACGCCTGTAATCCTAGCACTTTGGGAGGCCGAGGTGGGTGGATCACCTGAGGTCAGGAGTTCACGACCAGCCTGGCCATCATGGTGAAACCCCATCTTTAAAAAAAAAAAAAAAAAAAAAAGAAAAGAAAAAAAAAATGTTGGCTGGGTGCGGTGGCTCACACCATCACTTTGGGAGGGCCAGGGTGGGCAGATCACCTGAGGTCAGGAGTTCAAGACCAACCTGGCCAACATGGTGAAACCCTTTCTGTGTAATAATATAAAAATTAGCTGGGCATGATGGTGGGTGCCTGTAATCCCAGCTACTCAGGAGGTTGAGGCAGAAGAATCGCTTGAACCCAGGAGGTGGAGGCTGCAGTGAGCTGCGATCGTGCCATTGCATACCATCCTAAGCTACAGAGTGAGACTCTGTCTAAATAATAATAATAATAATAATGTTAGGTGCCAAACTTGTTAGGTAAGTCTAAGGTTGACATTTTTTACATTTTATATTTTCTAATTTAATAGTTTAATATGAACATATTTTTAGTAATTTAAAAAATATTTTTATTTATAGTCAATTCTATCGTGGTGGTAATTCATCTCCTAAGACCACAATATAGCAATATTTTTAATCTTAAAAATATAATTTTGCTTTCCCTAGAAGAATAAAAAAGTTACGTTTTAATTTCTTATTTTTCTTCATTTAAATTTCTTAGGGTCACAAGCCAGTTCTATTGAGAACTCAATACCGTTGTCACCCTGCAATCAGTGCTATTGCTAATGATATGTTTTACGAAGGAAACCTCATGAATGGTGTAACAGAAATAGAGAGGAGCCCTTTATTGGAATGGCTACCAACCCTGTGTTTTTATAATGTTAAAGGACTAGAACAGGTAAATGACATTAATGTTGATGAGAGTCAACATAGTTTAGGTTCCTGGTTTAATTTTTGTTGTTGTTTGTATGAATTTACTTGTTTTTTCCATAGCCTTTCTGGGAAATATAATTTAGGATCTATTTCTTACTCCAGCTAGAAAGAAATAACAGCTTTCATAATGTGGCAGAAGCTGCTTTTACACTCAAGCTGATTCAATCACTGATTGCAAGTGGAATAGCAGGCTCTATGATTGGCGTTATAACATTATACAAATCCCAAATGTACAAGGTTGGTATCATGTATTACAATATTTGTCGTATATTAGATATTGTAATTACACATTACCATATTTGATATTACATTTATAGTAGTTGGTTTGGTGCCTGAAAAACTTTTGGTACTATAATTAATGTATTAAAAAATAAACATTCTGGTTTTTTTTTTTTTGGTCTGGCTTTTTTTCTGTATAATTAAATGTAAACTTAACAAGGTTTAATTAAATTTAGTTTACAGCTGTTGGGGCAAAAATGCAACAAACAAATTAGCGGGGAAGAAAATATGGTGTATGCTTTGTGGACAGATGGGATTGAATCTCTGTTATCCAAAATGTTATTTTATTATTGTTACATTTTATCAGTAAATCAAGGATAGAGACAAGATGTTAATGTACACATGAGCCAATTACTTCTAACTAGATTTTTCTTTTTTAGTATTTTTTTATCTGTTTCATTATTAGTTTATCAGCTCCAAATTAGCATATCCGAGTGAGTTTCCCAGCAATAGATAAATAGCTTTTGATTTTGTGTCATAATTATTATTTTCATCTAGTCATTTATCATTTTAGAAACTAGCCCAGTCTATGTGAGTCATAAAAGAAAAATGAAAATTATTTACTATTAGTTAAGTTACAGTGGTTGCTTTGAGCAGGTTCAGTGGCTTAAGTTCTTCACAGCCTCTCACTACATGATTGCTGTCTTTTCCTCCACAGCTTTGTCATTTACTCGGTGCTGTGGACTTTGACCATCCTGATATTAAAACTGTGCAGGTGTCCACAGTAGATGCTTTTCAGGGAGCTGAAAAGGAGATCATTATTCTGTCCTGTGTAAGGACAAGACAAGTAGGATTCATTGATTCGGAAAAAAGAATGAATGTTGCTTTGACCAGAGGAAAGAGGCATTTGCTGATTGTGGGAAATTTAGCCTGTTTGAGGAAAAATCGACTGTGGGGACGTGTGATCCAACACTGCGAAGGTAGAATAAATAATGCACTCATTTCAAGTTCAGACTGACTCTTATGGGTTAATGCTTGGGGTGCTTCAAGCAGGAACAGCTCTGAATTTGCCACTGTGAGAAGTAACTGACATGATAATATTGGGACCTCTGTAAAATAAAGAATAGTCGTCTCATGTGATATGTTTGTTTGTTTTTTTATAATCATATATAAGCATTTAGTTATTCAATGTTATATGTTTTTTTAAGGAAGGGAAGATGGATTACAACATGCAAGCCAGTATGAACCACAGCTGAACCATCTCCTTAAAGATTATTTTGAAAAACAAGCTGAAGAAAAACAGAAGAAAAAGAGTGAAAAAAGATAAATCTCATTCACAAAAAGACATGGTATAAATATTTTGTATTTATGTAAATTCAGACTCATTTTACACTATTTTTTATATATTACTCTAAACTCTGTTATTAAAAATACTTTATGATATTTAAATAACATACTAAACACATGTAAAAATTTTGTTCTTCAAAAAATGTGTAGTACTTATGTTAAGATAGGCAGATATTAAAGGTAGTATAAAATCCTACTAATAAAAATAAATTTTTTTCTAAGATGAATGATTTCTGTTTGCTAACGAAATGAATTTTACAAGGGGCAGGGTATGGAGAATGCCTACATACTTCAATAATAAGTGAATGTGTCCAGAGCTTCTCTGTTGGAACATATCCACACAATCAGATATACCAACACCTTTCTAAACTTTAATTTTATCAGAATATTTTTCAAATGATTATAAGGCCTCACTATTTTATAAATAAAAACATATTCATAAATATGTTTTTATGTCTAAACCTTTTGAAAAGTACACAAAAGAAGAAAGAAAAACACTAAAAGTTTACACCTGGAGATGGCAGTGTTCAACACCTGGCCTTGGCTAGTGCCTTGCACCATACCTGATATAGCAGGTGCTTAATAAGTATCCATTGGAAGAATGAACAAATGAGTGAAAGGTTACCTTTGGTTCATTTTTTTCTAGTCTTTTTCCTATGCATTTGTTTGCACAGTAGGTATTGATATATATATATATATATATATATATATATATATGTGGATTACAACTTTTTATTATAAAAATAATACACTATTCATGTAGAAAATTTGTAAAATGCAAAAAAGTATACAACAGAAAATGAAAGTCACCTAGAAATACACTACTGGGAGATAATCACTCACATTCCTTCAGTGTTTTTTCTATGCTCATATTCTATGTGTATATATGTAGTTAAGTTTTAAACCATTTGTGTCTATACTGATTCTTGGACATTATTAACAAAGAAGCATTTATACATCCTGGATGGAAAAATGACAAGGGCTTGATTATAATTAATATCAATGCAGTATTTTTACCAATTAAAAAAAAATCTTAGTGACCCAAGTCACTCAATATTCATTTCAAAGACGCAGGAAAATTCTTACTTGAATTATTTCACAATAAAAAAAAAATGGTCAGCCTCTGTGGAACTCTTAGGGAGAAAAATAAATTCAATAATAAAACTTGTGGTTTAGTCATTCTCCAAGCATTTTCCCAAATGTGTTACTATTTGCAACAAGAGTTGCTCTTTCAAGCGTTCATCCAAACTGTGAAGTGAAAGATGTAACTTCTAACAGATCCTTACAAAGCAGGAGGAATAGTTGAAGGAAGTATTACAGAACTGTGCTTTACCCATAAATCTAACTGACAACATACGTTTAAACTGGATTCCTGAATTTTGCTGCCCAGACCTCCCTATTTTTTATTTTTTAATCTTGAGTCTGTTGGCCTGCTGGAGCTAGGTCTCAAGTAATTTATTTTCCCCAAAAAGTGTATATAGATGATATATCTTTCGAGGCTTTGTATATCTGAGGATGTATTTCTGCTACATACCCTTATGAGAGCTATGTAAACACTACGTGAATTGCCCTTGGCTTCACTTACCATTCATTTGGATGATAGTTGAATGTCTATCTCAGATCTATAGCTGGATGGCTGACTGATTTTGCACTATTCCTAGTCTAATTTCTACTAGCTTTTATCTAGAACTGCTCAGAGGCTCTGGCACAATCTTCCACACTTGTGCCTATGCTGTCATTAACTGCTCCCTACCCTTCACCTCTCATTTTGTCAGTTTTCCAGAAATTTCAATTTCTACCATGATGTAGGGAGAGGTCTTGATAGTATAGAGTAACAGCATTTTTAACATTTTTGGACCAGATAATTCTTTTTTATGGGGGGCTGTGCTGTGCTCTGTAGCAGCGTCCCTGGCCTCTGCCCATGACATGCCAGTGGCACCTTACCCCAAGATTGTGACAATTAAAAATGTCTCCAGACATTACCAAATATTCTGATGTAGAGGGTGGGTTCAGCTTTCCAGCAATCTCAGAAAGCAGTAACTGCACTGAAAAGTATAGCTGCCTTATTTTTTGGTAGCTTGTATTTTTGATATTTAATAAAGGTTTTTTTTTTTAGGCGAGCATGCCTACTTTGTTTCTAATGGCATTATACATCTAGTGTATCAATTTTGTATTTTCAATCCAATTATATCATTGTAGCAGTTCATTACTGTTCCTCCCAATTTGTGACAATAGGTCAGCTATGAGTGTCAAATATTTATCTTATGTGTTTTTATAGTTATTTTAATGTGACAGAGGCCACTGAAACCTTTTCATTTATTTTTATTTTTGTTTTTTGAGATGGAGTCTTGCTCTGTTGCCAGCCTGGAGTGCAGTGGCACAATCTCGGCTCACTGCAACCTTTGCCTCCCAGGTTCAAGTGATTCTCCTGCCTTGGCCTCCCAAGTAGCTGGGATAACAGGCACCCACCTCCATGCCCGGCTAATTTTTGTATTTTTAGTGGAGACAGGGTTTCACCATGTTGGTCAGGCTGGTCTCAAACTCCTGACCTCAAGGGATCTGCCTGCCTCAGCCTCCCAAAATGCTGGGATTACAGGTGTGAGCCACCACACCTGGCTCCTTTTTAAACAGGAACACATTGAAATCTTTAAAAGAACTTTCCATTCAACAACATTCCTCTTGTTTAGAACATAAGAAGTTAGTATAAGTATTATGGTGTAGAAGGTGGCAAAGAGATTGACAATATACTATGCTACTATTTTTGCTAAGGGATTAGCCCTATCTTATAGCTACATACCTATTATTTCCCTTTTTCTAATTTATAGCATATTGTAATTAACAAAATTAAAACTCCATTAATAGAAAATAATACTGGTTTTGCAGAACCCCTTTCCATTCTTTCTAGCCCACCTGCATAGCTCACTAGATTAAGCACTCTTTTACACCAGGCACTTTAGAAAGAAAAAATAATAGTGGTGCAGAGGAAGAAATGGAAACGGTTTAGTTTCTGTTTCCATGCTGCCCCCATTCCATTAGTGTAGGATGGAGATTCCCAGGTAGGGGAGAGAATAGAGAGGCTTTCTTTCACTCTGGGTGGACCCTACTCCACAGTGGATATGGTATTAATAGTTTTGTCTCTGGTTTTAATCTTTCCCATTGTGGATTGGGTCACAGAATGTCATCCCAAAGTGTAATGTCAGCTGCAGCAGGCCTGGTTTATATCTAGGAATCGGATCTTAGTGCTCCTGCCCTAGCCCCTGTCCATTAGAGCAGAGTCTTCACTCATTCCTTTTTCCCAAGGCTGTTACAACAGAAATGAGGTGAGAAACAGCTCTCACTTTCTTATTTCCTTCAAAGAACCAGTAAGGGAGCAGGAGATCTAAGGGCTCATCTACTTTATCTTTCTTAAAGAGATTAATAAAACATTCTTCTGATTGGGTGGTATTGACCATTGTGCAGTTGTCTTTGGCTCCATCATATATTTTGAGTGAAAACATACTATCTGAACGCTGAATATTAATATGGTCTTTATATGTATTTCAGTGAGAAAAAGATAATAAAAATATTTGACATTAAAAAAAAATCCCCAAAGCCCAGGCTAACACATTCTTTATGTTTTTCACCTCAAATTGCAAGGTTGGAAAGACACAAATTGAACTTTAAGAAGCATCCCATTCAATAAACAATCAAAATATTAAAGTTTCTTAGGATTTTATAATATACTCAAAGTAATAAGCCAGTTTTACAATTATAGCCATCAAATACCTATAGATAACAATAATCTTAAAACAATGTCTCCCAACTTGTGTTTAGTAAATGATAGGACTATATAAGAATGTCGTCAAGATTTTAATTTATAGAATAAATCTATTGATTTATCACATATTGAAATAGAATGAAATTTCTAGGCTTTAGTCATCATTAATTGCTTACTTTATATAGTATGTGTGTTGGATTTTTTTGTTTCAAGATTTTTCCACAAACATTTACCCCAGTGGGGGTATAGGTATTTTCCCTATTCTGTAAATGATTAAGCCAAGGATCAGGGAAATTGAAGTGATCCACCTAATCTTCCATGACTAGTATAAGGCAGGGCCGGAACCCAAGCTAACCCAACTCTGAGGCTAGGCTGTAGTGTACCACTTGTATTGTAAGTCACTTTATCAAAAGGGTGAAAGACACTGAAACCAAAAATATTACAGTCCTCTTTGAGCCAACTAGATTCATGTCCTGATCATTTACCTTAGTTAATTTAGTATGTGACCATTTATTAACAATTTATTTGTTGGCTTTTTTGTTTTGTTTTGTTTTTGTTTTCAGACAGAGAGGTGAGGTTTCACCATGTTGGCCAGGCTGGGCTTGAACCTGTGATCCGCCCTCCCTAAGCCTTCCAAAGTGCTGGGATTACAGGTGTGAGCCACTGTGCCTGGCCTATATGTTGAACAGTCTATACCTGCCTGGTAAATATAATTTTTACTAGAGAAATGGGTTTGTTTATTTCTCTTTCAATGTCTACATTTGCTACTATGAGATGTAGTTTGCTATTTAATGCAAGAGAAGTATTGATTTTTAACAAAAATGTATTTATAGCTGAACTGGTGATTCTTAAAATTATTGTAATTCTCAAAACTAGGTGAAAAAATAATATACTTTGCTTTCCTCTGTAACCAGCTCCTGTCCTTATTCAAAATTTGAATTACTTGTGAAAAATTGAAGGTTACTTGAGGTTATAGAGCTTAGCTTAAAACTTCAAAATAAAACATAACTTTTGGTATTGCTTTTTTATATTTAAACAAAAAAGCATTTGATTTGGGGATGCCAAGGCAAACCCCGAAATGCAGCTTGCTCTTGACTATGGCTTAAAGACAGCTGTGAAATATCTTTATACGAATTAGATTACTTTATATTAAATAAGAATGAACTGGAAATTGGTGATTTACTCGACAGATATTGGACCTTGAAAATTAAGTAATTGTTCTAAAAACATTAGATCAACACTGATTTGAAATGCCTGCTTTGTAATTAGTCATGAGTGAAATGTGTGTTTAGTTCAAGTTGTGTGTTTGGTTTACATTAGCATGACTTGATTATAAAGTAAAGGAAAAATACTAACCAAAGGTCTCTGCAGTCCTCTTAGTTTCTCTCATCCTGAAACACTAGTTAGGTTGATTTTTAAAAATTCTCTGTGAGTGTCTAAATTATTGCAAATCTAGTCCTGATAATAAATGAAGATGTATGTATGCATGCTTGTATGTGTGAAAAATCAGGAAGCAGTCAGCTTGCAGGCTAAAGAACTGGTAGAGAAAATTTCCTAAGTGAAAGTTTTAGGGTACCTATGGTAGCTGGCCTCTTTAAAGACTGATACAGTTCATTTGATTATGATGGATTTATGGTTTCTGGAATAGACCTAATTATTTCTTTGGTGCCATTAAAGTCAGTGCATTCACTGAGCATCTACTCTGTGGCTGGCCCTTTGTGCACAACAGGCATATGCAGTTTGTTTTATGTGTTAGGCCAGGCATGGAGTGCAGGGCTGGTTATCTACCACTCCACCCCAACATGGGGCAAAGTAGAGCTCTCCTTGATGGAAAAACTTAGGGGCATACTTGAAGCAAGAAAATCAGGCTCCTTTGCTCATTCTTTTGGAATGCGTACCTCTAAATAAGAGCTAACATGACCATGATGTCATCAGGATCTCAACACTTTGTCTCCTACATCCTTAGGTTTCTTATATTTAGAGCAGTGTCAGGCTATGGAGTGTGAAGTAGAAGCTACATCTTTGAAGACCAGGTAAGTCATAGAGAGGCAGAAGGATGGTTGTGAATGGAAGGGACTAACAGGTGGGGAAGACAATATGGTTAACAAGTCCTGAGGCATATAAAGATCCCAAGTCTTTCAGCACAGCTGCGGATATATGTGTAACCAGCTGACCACTCCCACAGATCTGTGACTCCTTTTAGGTATTATGAGCCCTATCCAGTGTTTTGAATGGATGATGATGACCTTCCTGAGCAACATGGTGACATCACATAAGAATAAAATTAGAGCATAAGGTCAAGTGTAATGAACAGCAAGTAGTCCCGTGTAATTTGATGAGTCTAGACATTGTTGTATGAGACCAGACATTGTTGTATGCACTGTGTTTGCTGCCTAGGCAAGCAGATAGAATGTAAGGGACCAAGGACAAAATAGTCAACACACTGGTAAAGGAACCACATATATAACTTTATTCCAATGGCTCTTCAGAATCATGTTTTGCATTTATAATTTGGGATCAGCACCAATACAGTAGGTGCTCAGTTAGTGCTTAACTATTGAAAGTTATAAAAATCTAGAATGGGCAGGGCATGGTAGCTCATGTGTAATCCCAGCACTTTGGGAGGCCAAGGTGGGCAGATCACTTGAGCTCAGGAATTCAAGACCAGCCTGGCCAACATGGTGAAACCCTGTCTCTACTAAATTTCTTCGAAACAGTGTCTCACTCTGTCACCCTGGTTGGAGTGCAGTGGTGCGATCAAACTCCTGAGCTCAAGGGATCTGCCCACCTTGGCCTCGCAAAGTGCTGGGATTATAGGCATGAGCCACCGTGCCCGGCCAGTACCTAATTTATATGCTCGAAGCATGAATATCTTTCTGTATTCTATTTTTATTCCTTATGCCACATCTATTCTCTTTCCCCTAATTTTTGTCTAATTCTGTTTATATATTTTTGAATAGATAACATTCCCATGGTTTGATATTCAAGAGAAACAAAAAGGAATACAGCAAAAAGTCTCCCCTGCTCCTGTCTCCTCCGGCCTCCCAGGTGTTCTCCCCAGAATCAACCAATGTTATAAGATTTCTGTATGTTGGTAAGATATTTCTGCAAGGTAAATGCATATAAATATCTCCCCCGCCACCAGCTTTTTTTTTTTAATTTATTTTGTTTTTATTTTTTAGAGACAGGGTCTTGCTCTGCCCCTCAGGCTTGGTGCACAGTGGCATGATCTTAGCTTACTACAACCTCAACCTCCTAGCCTCAGGTGATCCCCCCACCTTAACCTGTCCAGTAGCTAGGACGACAAGTGCATGCCAGGCTAATTTTTTTTGTATTTTTTGTAGAGACAGGGTCTCACTGTGTTGCCCTTGCTGGGGCTCAAGAGATTCTCTTATCTTAGCATCACAAATGCTGGGATTATAGGTGTGAGCATGCCAGGTCTCAATTTTTTTTAAAGATGGGGCTTCATTCGTCATCCAGGATGAAGTGCAGTGGCACAAATGTAGCTCACTATAGCCTTTTTGTAGAGAAGGGGTCTTGCTATGTTGCCCAGGCTAGGCTTGAACTTGTAGCCTTAAGCAATCCTCCTGCCTTGGCCTCCCAAAGTGCTGGGATTACAGGCATGAGCCACTGTACCCAGCCTGGTCTCCCCCTTTTACATGGTAGGCTACTGTGTAAAAAATTTTGTGTACCTTGCCTTTTTCACTGAACAATATATCTTAGAGCTCATTCCATGTTGTCTATACTTAAAAAAAATCATCTGAGACTTATCATCACCCTAAATTACCCCAGCATGCTGCTAACCACGACGTCTCCCTCACTTCCACACACATCTTCTGGCTTCATCATGATCTCTCATCTCCTGACTCATTGCTATTCTGACATTCTCTCATCAGTTTCCTTATCTTTTCCTCTCTGCCTAGACACCATCCTGCTTAAGCACTCTCAACTGCCTTAGCAAATTACTGGCTTGCTGCAGATTTTTTTCCAGCTGATAAAACTCTAACTATGGATTTATTCAAACATCCTTTTCCATTTTCTTACACCTGGGCTTCTGGGTGTTCTAGAGGAAATTATACTAATGTGCGGATGGGTGCCACAACACATTTATGATAACTGATCTCACATGTCCCATATGCCCATAAGTTATACGTCCCTAAGCTCTTCAACTCATCGTCTTCAGTCACTCTTCCCGCCAGAATGATTTTTCTAACATTGCAAATGTGATCACATTAGAATTTTTTTATTGCATCTCATCACCTATAATATTGTTTTTCAACATGAGATCATTGGTCCACCTGTGTCAGAACCACGGAGTTCAAAGTCATTTATCCCAAGAAATATGTTTTTGTTTTTTAAAAACTACTTTTATTGCGGTACGGAAAATATGCCTAATTTAAGTGTGCATCTTGATGAATTTTGACAAATGTATGTACACCTATGTAACCACCACTACAATCGAGAACATTTTCATTACCTGGAAAGTTCCCTTGGGCCCCTTTGGAGTGAGTCAGTCTCTCCTCAACCCAAGGTAACCACTAATCCACTCTCTCTAGAGACTACTTTTGCCTGTGTTAAAACTTCGTATACCCTGGCCGGGCGCGGTGGCTCATGCCTGTAATCCCAGCACTTTGAGAGGCTGAGGTGGGCAGATGACCTGAGGTCAGGAGTTCGAGACCAGCCTGGCCAACATGATGAAACCCTGTCCCTACTAAAAATACAAAAAATTAGCTGAGTGTGGTAGTGGGCAAATGTAATCCCAGCTACTTGGAGGCTGAAGAGGAGAACTACTTGAACCCAGGAGACAGAGGTTGCAGTGACCTAAGAATGCACCACTGCACTCCAGCCTGGTCAACAAGAGTGAAACTCCATCTCAAAAACAAAAAACTTTGTATACCCTTTTCACAAGATGGTGCCGAAGGCGAAGAAGGAATTTCCTGCCCCCTCCTTTTGGTGAAGGCTTTGAAAGCCAAAGGAAGTGTTGAAAGGTGTCCACAGCCACAAAAAATAAAAAGAACCATATGTCACCCACCTTCCCATGGCCCAAGACACTGCAACTCCAGAGGCAGCCCAGATACCCTTGGAAGAACGCCCCAAGAGAAACAAGCTGGACCACTATGCTATCATTAAGTTTTTGCTGACCACTGACTGCCATGAAGACCACATAAGATGCTCACTAGTTTACTTTCTTCTATTTCCAAGATTGCCACCTTTGACTATCTAGGAACCAAGGTAACTTTGAGAGAGAGAGGTGAAAGGAGCTCCTTCTCTCTGTTAGTTTTCATTGGTTTGGGAGTTTGGAGCTTGTTAGATTCAGTTGTGAATGATAGAAAACCCAAAATAACAATGGCCTCAACAAGTAGACATTTATTTCTCCCTTGCAAGTAAGTTGGAAAGTAAGCAATGGAGAACTGATACCGTGTCACTCTTCCACCGTCTCCAGGCTGTGCTCCTCTTCCTCATGACCCTAGATGGAAATCCATATATCATATCTATATTCTAAACAGCAGGGTAAAGAAAAAGCAAGGGAGGAGGGCATGCCCTCACCCTTAAGAACATGAAGTTGCATGTGCCACCTCTGTTTGCACCTCATTGGCTAGAATTGGGTTGCACTGACCTCTCCTACCTGTAAGGAAAGTGAGAAATGTAGTCTGTACCCTAGGCAGCCACATGTCCAGCTAAAAATGGGGGATCTGATTACTATAAAAGAAAGGAGAAAGTGGCTACTTGAACACCACTGGATGTCTTTTCTGTAGCAGTGTCACATTAAAGCAATTCCCATTCAATCTTGTTGGGATATATCTATCTCACTGCATGTCTTGAACTCAGGAGGTGGTGTTCCTGTTCTCAGTTCATGGGGTAGGTCCCAACTCTGGTGTGGAGCTTATGAATCTAAGGACAGGCATCTGTGGGGACATAGGGATTCTCTGTACTCATTAAGAATGTGAGATTTTAGTGCCCTGTTTACATTTATGTTTCTGTTCATGTTGCCTCCACAGAGTGCTTTAGTAGCCAATAAGAAAAAAAATGGCAACTTACTATATGCATTATTAGTCAACACTTAATGATAGCCAAATGACACTGTACAAACAAGGATCTCTCAGTATATCAAAAAGGTGGGTGGGGAGTGGTAGGCATATCACACAATACCTGGTGTCATACTAAAGGCACTCAAACTTGACACTTCACAGTGGCAGGTTATATGAAATTTGTGTTGTGTGTTTAGGTAATTAAAAAAAAATATGACGTCTATCCCATCAAGTTGATGTTAATTTGGATGGAATTGTTTTTTTTATTTTTTATTTTTTATATTTTTTAATTTTTATTTATTTATGTTTTTTTAAGATGGGGTTTCACCATGATGGCCAGGCTGGTCTTGAACTCCTGACCTCAGGTGATCAACCCACCTCGGCCTCCCAAAGTGCTAGGATTACAGGCGTGAGCCACCGCGCCCGGCGTGGATGGAATTGTTTTTAGAGTTGTACTTATATTTATAAAGTTTATTGGTTGTCATGATTATATAAGAGATAAAAACAAGGAATTTATAGTAGATTTATATTTGCCCGTCTTTAGATAACATTATAATAACAGTAGCACTGCCTGCACTGATGAGACCACAGTGAATCTTTTCCCTTTCACAAGGGTCAACACATTCCTCAAGGAGAGGGCACAAGGCTGAAATTGTCAAGCCTGGATATACAGTGTCACAGGCCTAGACTGCAATTGGGATCTGGGTGATCTTAGGCAAGTTTCCTCTTTTGCGAAAATGGTAATGACAATAATGTCCTCATTGGGATTTGTGCAAAGACAAAATTAAAAATACATTTAAGGTTCGTACCTGGTAGGGTGGTGCCTGGCTCACTGTAGGTTTGCTTCCCCTCTTCAAGAAGCAGTCCCTGTATCATCCAAGTTTTCAAAAGGTATCAGCTGCAAATAAGCATCTAAAAAAAGCGTTCCAGAAAAACGCTAGTCCTTTGGTCACCCAATGCAACCTAAAAATATGGAGAAAGACTAAGGAGAGAAAAAACTGCAAAAGAAATCATTCCTTTAGAGGATAACTTGTCAAGAGCGCTGATGAGCACTTTGTCAAGAGCACTGACACAGCCTTGCCATGGCCATAGACTATACACTGTCCGATAAGGAGGAGAACGAGGAAAAGTGATGGTCTTAATCTCTATAAACGCCATGTTGACCTAACTTTTAACTTGGCTCTCCACACTGACTAAATCACCTGGGTGAATAAAGAAAAATCACTTTGTGTTCTGCAGTTACAGATTTATTAATATCAAATATCAAAGAGAGATTCCAATGCCAGCAAGTTGTGACTGAAATAACTAGATATTCCTTCTTGGCCAAATGCTTGGAACCGAAAGATTACTACTGACTTCTTAGGAGGCCGTATTCATATGTTTCTAATTATTATTTTAAAAATTCTGTATGGCTTATTTTACCCCTATTTTGTTAGGGAGAAAAAAGCACTTTGAATTTTTGGGATGAGAGAGAAGGAAAAGGCTTTTTTTAAATTTAATTTTATTTTATTTTTGAGACAGAGTCTCGCTCTGTCACCAGATGCCAGACTGGAGTGCAGTGGCGTGATCTTGGCTCACTGCAACTTCCGCCTCCCAGGTTCAAGCAATTCTCCTGCTTCAGCCTCCTGAGTAGCTGGGACTACAGGCGCATGCCAACATGCCCAGCTAATTTTTTTATTTTAGTAGAGACGGGGTTTCACTATGTTGGCCAGGATGGTCTCGATCTCTTCACCCCGTGATCCGCCCGCCTCAGCCTCCCAAAGTGCTGGGATTACAGGCATGAGCCACCGTGCCTGGCCTAAATTTTTATTTTTTTTGAGACGGAATCTCACTCTGCTACCCAGGCTGGAGTGCAGTGGCATGATCTTGGCTCACTGCCACCTCTGCCTTCCAGGTTCAAGTGATCCTCCTGCCCAGCCTCCCGAGTAGCTAAGATTACAGGCGAGAGCCACCACACCCAGCTAATTTTTGTATTTTCAGTAGAGACGGGGTTTCACCATGTTGGCCAGGTTGGTCTCGAACTCCTGACCTCAAGTGATCCACCTGCCTCAGCCTCCCAAAGTGTTGGGATTACAGGCATGAGCCACCACACCTGCTGGAAAAGGCTTTTATTTGAATGAGGCACTACTCCCTTTTTAGAGACAGTCCCTCTGTGTGGCTCAGGCCAGAGTGCAGTGGCACCATCTGGCTCAGTGCATCCAGGAACTCTTGGACTCAATTAATCTTCCTGCCTCTGCCTCCCAAAGTGCTAAGATTGCAGGCATGAGCCACTATTCCCAGCCGGAAACACTTAGCATTCTTAATGCCAATTTTATGAGACATCGAGAGCCAAAGGAAGACTCAGAGAAGAAACCAAAATACCATATGACTTTTTGGGTGGCCAGCAATTTATCTTAAGAAACAACACACTGAACCCTAATGCAAGTTCCTTAAACTTCGGATCATTTGTTTTCTGAGAATACTGTTGGTCTCAAATCCAATGTAACTCAAATTATTTGAATTATAAGACTAAGACTAGGCTGGGTGCGATGGCTTATACCCGTAATCCCAACACTTTGAGAGGCTGAGGTGGACAAATCTCTTGAGCTCAGGAGTTTGAGACCAGCTTGGACAACATGGCAAAACCACGTCTCTGCAAAAAATACAAAAATTAGCCAGGCATGGTGGTGCACGCCTGTAGTCCCAGCTACTCGAGAGGCTAAGGTGGGAGGATCATCTGACCCAGGGAAGTCGAGGCTGCAGTGAGTGAGCTGTGACCATGCCATTGCACTCCAGCCTGCGTGACAGACACGAGACCCTGTCTCAAAATAAATAAATAAATATATAAAAAAGAATAGAACTCACCAAATTCATGCAAATAATAAAATTATATTTTTCTCTACCTTTTAGTGGCATATTGTTTTGTTTTAAAAACAAAACAAGGTGAAAGCTGTCTTCTATTTAGCCTATTAACAGGAGTTTGGGTTTGGGTTAACATTGACATAGAGTTTTATTTTTTATTTCTAGTCTATTTTGTTTTTTTTTCAGAATTTCTTAGTAGATTTTTACCATATAGCCTTAGAAAGCCATCTTTTGATTTTTCTATACGTTATTGCATTGTGAGATTAATGTTTCTTCCTTCAAGAGAAAATGAAGCCTCAAATCCTCAAAAATAAAAACCCTGGAGAAAAAGAGAATTTGCTGAGAAGAATGCCATTATCCTCTTGCAAATCCTTTCCTTTCTCTTATTCTCAGTCTTGCTGTCTCATGCACCCAAGAGTAATACAACATAGTCTCAGTGTGGTGATTGGTACTATAAAAATGCAGTTAAATAGAAACCCACAGTGGCATCCTTCAGGGTAAAGATGGCTTCTGTCACAGAAAGCCAAAAGCCTAACAGCGTAAGAAAGCAAAACCCAGAATCAAGTGTTTTCTGGATCCTGATTATTTTTAAAACAGTAGCCATAAACGCCATATTTCCAAGCACAAAATGAAAAAGAGGAAAGTTTTTAATTACAACTGAGGGCAGGTCAAGAAGAAACACATTTAAGAAAGATTAGACACAATTTCCTGCTGGCAAGTGTTATTAAGTAAGGGAATGTATTGCTTTGAGACATGTAGTTTTTTTTTTTGTTGTTGTTATTTTGTTATTATTATTTTTTAATAATCTGGCTGGGCACGGTGGCTCATGCCTGTAATTCCGGCAGTATGGGAAGCCGAGGCAGACAGGTCACTTGAGGCCAGGAGTTTGAGACCAGCCTGGCCAACATGATGAAACCCCATCTCTACTAAAAATACAAAAATTAGCCAGGCATCATAGTGCTGTCTGTAGTTCCTCTGAAGGCTGAGGTGGGAGAATCACTTGAACCCGGGAGAAGGAGGTTGCATTGGGCTGAGATGGTACCACTGTACTCCAACCTGGGTGACAGAGCAAGACTCTGTCTCAAAAAAAAAAAAAAAAATCTTTCTTTAGAAATCCACCAAAACCCTGTGATGAGGTCTCATATCTCTGAAAGTTCTGTGATCCCCATTGAGGCGCTTTCCTTTCTCTGTCCAGCCCCAGGAATTTTGATTTAACAAGAATACTGAAATTGCACTGTATGTTCCTCTCCTCTACAACCGTGTTTCCATTGATAGTTTAAGACCAAGTTTTAAACGTTCATCTTAAAATTACAGTATCTCATGTCAATGTAAATGGCCCAACTCATTTTAACTGTGGATGAGTTCTGTGATATAACTTACCACCACTTTAGACATCTCTGAACTGAAATTTCCTTCCAGTGTTTGACAGAGACTACAACATAAAACGCCAGCATTTTAAGAAATAACAATTTCTGATTATGAATGTTCCAGTATTTACCTAGAAAACACAGAGATAAAATACTTACCACTATTCAACAGGAAAAAAGATAACCACTATGAATATGTTTTTCACTTTAGGATGTATGAGCTTATATGTCTGTCCAATCATTTAGATACAAATATCTATAAATTGGGGTCATACTAAAACATTATGAGATTTAAAAATTAAATATCCATCAGAAATATAATTTTAATGTCTGCATGACATTTTGTTATTGTAGCAATTATATGTAAATATATTTACTAACAAAGTTTGGTAGTAAATTATTGTATAATGTATTATTAGTCTCTACTGTTGATAAATGTGGGCAACTTAAATTCGTTCTAATTAACAGGTAACGTGCTAAAATGGTAAGTCCTTAAGTTACTTAAACCCTTGGGAAAGCACAGTAATTTGTTGACAAAGTTAAGGACAAGTAAATTTAAGCGGGAAAGAGATAAAAATGGCGAGCGGAAATAGAAATTTGGGTGTCTGGACCCATGAACTAAGGCCTAAAAGAAATGATGCTGAACGCCTCTCTGTCCCCGCCCAACATTTTACACACGGGACATCTAGCTGAAAATGAACACCAAATGCGGATGGCAATTAAAATGTACCGGGGGAGCGACAGGCAGTCTGGAGAATGAATCTGAACGTGGCTCTGGGTGCGTGAAGAAAACATCTGTACACACATGGTGTTAATACACGTCTATACCGACTCAGTGCATCTGAGGTCCTTTTGAGCCTGGAGACCCAGTCTTTTTCCCCAGCCTATTGGGTCTTGCCGTCACTTCTAGCTGACTTACTAAATCCTCAAAACAAAAAACAAAACTCGTGGGGCTTAAATCCGGTTGTTATCAAACTTGGCAGCCATCAGAACCACTAGGGGAGGTATTTTGTATTTGTTTATTTCGGCTTTTGAAACTGCAGGTGAGGACGCGGCTGGTCACTGTGCGTTTGTAACCCGAGCCGCAGGTAAAGCGCCCCAGAGGGCGTCCCCGGACCGACCTCGAGATCCCAAACCCGCTGTCCCCCGGCGGCCCCGAAGTCCCGCGGTGTTCTCGGGATAGCCCCTCGACCTCGGTGCCCCGCCAGGGGGCGCCCGACTTTGCTGCGCGGCCGTGGTGAGTCGGCTGCCGTCCGGCGCGCCCGACCCTCTCGGACCCAAGAGCGTCCTGAAAACGCTCAAGTGCAGCAGGAAGGGAGCGCTACCCGGGAGGCGCAGCCGGCTGTAGGGGGCGCCACCCGCACACCCGTCAGCGCTCGGGCTCCCTCGGACACCGCCCTCACATAAGATCTTGTTTTGTGTTTTGTTTTAAAAGTCTTCTCCGCCCCGTACTGCTTGAAGGCGTAAATGAAGGAGGGGTGGCAGGGGTGGGAGGGGGAAACGGAGAAAGAGGCGCTGGCGGACTGAATACCTTCTTTAAATTACTGCTGACACCTCGGTTCCAGGCCCCTAAAATCTCAATCAACAATCTATTAGAACTCAACGGGAGTAAAACTAAATCCTCATTTAAGTGTATTTATCCGATCTCCTTTCTCTCTTTCAAATGCTAAATCCATTTCAGCATATGCCCCCTTCTTTCTCTCGCCTTCTCTCAAGACTGGCAGCCCATACCACTCTTGTAAATATGAAAGATGCTAATCATATGACATATCACGTCTCCGTCGGAGCCGGAATAAAGCCTTCAGATTTGGGATCATTGCCTCCAGACAACAGCTTCATCAGCCGGAAAGTTGGTTTTTTTTCTCCTTTCCTTCAACCCTCAATCCCTTCTTTGTCTGGAGGAAAATGCAGCCGACTCGAGCCACCCAGGCCATATGGTTCACTCTGTATTTTCTTAGTTGAATTCTGAATTGTTTCTGTGACTTGCGAAGTTTTTTTGGAAGTGCGTGTAAAGACATAGAAGAGCTACTTGTGCAGGGAGCGCTGCCCGGGCGCGCCGCGGCCGCCCCCCTCCCGGCCTGGAGACCCGGCCCTGGCTCCTCCGCCGAGAGCGGTGCTAGCAACTGCGTTATCGCAGGGTCGTTTCTACCAGGCAGGCCACAGCTGCGTGGTTCGCGCCCGGTGCAAACTCTGCGCCTCGCGGGGCGCCTAGCAATCGGTAGGCGCTCGAGAAACACTGCGGGGTGAAAAAGAATGGATAAATCAGCGATAAGGGTTGACCGCCAATGTTTTCGGTTCTAAAGTATATCTTTAGATCCCTGAAAATACACCATACCCCCGTCTCCCAGCACTATTGTATTACACTGTTTTATTGTCTACATACACGTATCATTTTCTGATATATAAAACAGTTGTTTTTTTTTTTTGAGAGACAAGTTCTCACTCTGCTGTCCAGGCTGGAGTGCAGTGGTGCGATCTCGTCTCATTGCAACCTCCCCTTCCCGGGCTCAAGTGATTCTCCCACCTCAGCCTCCCGAGTATCTGGGATTACTGACGCATACCACCACGCCTAGCTAGTCTTTTTTTTTTTTTTTTTTTTTTTTTTTTTTTTTTTTTGAGACAGGGATTTGTCTGGTTGCCCAGGCTGGTCTCGAACTCCTGAGCTCAAGCGATCCGCCTGTCTCGGCCTCCCAAAGCGCTGGGATTACAGGCATGAGCCACAGCGCTCCTGACTCCTAAAACGATTTTTAACGCCTTTTGAATGTAAGCTCTAGGGGGTAGGAACGTGCGTCTTGTGCGTTGCAGTGTTTCCTGGGCCTAGTACAGTGTGAGACACACGTTGGGTGCTCATCAAGCGTATTTTGAATGTAGGAAGGAGGGATGATTCAATGAATAAAGTAATAAACCGATATCCTTTTCCGAAATGGTACACAGTAAGGAATCGTCTCTGCTAAAGATTCGAACTTACTTACCTCAACATCACCCTTTTAATTTGTATCAGCAACAACAAACAATACATGTATTTCCAGAAGAGAATTAAGTTTTATTTTGCTTTTGGTATTTTTTTCCTTAGTGGGGGAGAGGAGAGGGAAAATCAGCTTTCAAGATCTTTATCCATTTTTCTGAATAAGTTTTGTGTTTTCCAGGTTCGGGACGGTACCTGCGAGGGAGCAGGCTGCCAAATTTCCTTTCTCTCGAACTCCTTACACAAATCCCAAAGGGCCCTTTCACCAAATCATTAAATTCTACAGAGGTGGTCAAGCTCGCACTGCTTTTCATGAAATGGAGGGAAAAAAAAAAGGGGTCCTTGAAGTTTAGAAGATGCCCAAGGAAAACTCCTTGAATGACATCAAAAGAATGAGTTTCCATAGCTGTTGAAGCACGAGGGCAGTGTATCCGCACAAAGGGGGATGGGGCACTGGGACAGGCCCACCGCTCTGTCCCAGGACAATTGGGTCACTGAAATAGGGAATTAATTACCATTGGAGAGTGGGCAGCCCATTCACCACTGGCTGAGTTTTATTAAACGCCAATATAAATAACAAAACAACTCTTGTGGCTGCACTATTCCTACACGCCAAAGGAAGGATTATGCTGGGGATTAACATCTTAAAGTCTATGAGACTTTCTGACTCAAGGCTCGGAGCTGGTAATCGTGTTTGTCTCCTGGTTCAGCGATTAGTGCTCTCTTTCTTGCACTTTCCCCTGGATAGCCAATGTCCCTTTTTGCAGGCACAGAAGGATGGTGAAGAGGTTCTCTCCCTAGTGGGCCCCCAGCTCTCCATTCACGCGCCGGCTGTTCTTTTCCGCTTACCTGAAGAAAACAATCAGAAAGCTGGCATGGATTGGCAAAATCTCCTACGGAGATTTCTTTCCTTTGTGGGAAAGAGAGGGACACTTGGGTAGCGGGTTGCATCAGGGGTAAGAAGTCTGCAGTGGGACCAGGGTAGCGTCTGCGAAGAAGAAAGTGAACCACCTAGCACCTGCGAGGCCGATTCCGCCGCTAGCAAGCCGACCTTGTGGGTCAAACCGAATTCCGGAATGTTTGGTTTGGAGGCACCAGAGCTCTCCGTGCGGGCTTGGGACCATGGTCTCTAGAGTGGGCCTTGGGGTCTGGGGGATGGTCTTCGCTGCCTTCTGTCCGCTCTGGCGGATACGGATTCCTCTGACGCCACGAAAATACTGAAGGGGAGGGGCTGGCGCAGTGAAGTGCAGTGAAGTGACCTGGCCGGGACCTCTCCAGGACTAGGTTCAAGCCGAGTCCTCTCCAGACAGGTGGTAAAGGAGGGGGAGACCGAGGATACCTTGTGGGGTGCAGTATCTGGGGACCAGGGCGAATTTACATTGTTTTCCCCTTGACTTCCTTTGCTCCTGGATAGGGGACCGTCAGAAACTCGGAATTTACACTCATTCCCAGAGCTCACCACTATCAATGAATCCTAGCATTGCAAAGGGTGCTCTGCGAAGAAAGCTAATTGTTCCCATCCCAGGCTCCCCTAATCTGGAAACTGTGTTTCTAGCCTGCAGCAAAGAACTAGAGACCCTAAGTGTGAAAGATGTTTAGGATTTACCAACCTTTTCTCGCCATCTTCCCATCTTGCTGAGGACTCACTCGGTGAATTAGGATTTGGGTTACAAAGCCCCCTTGCCCGGTACTTCATCCTGTTACTGTTATTTTAGCAGGGCGTAGACATGCTGTCTCCTTTGGCCGACAGTGGTTGACTGTGAATTGGGGGATAGGCTTGCTGGACGGCCAAACTTTGGCTTTTGCCCTCTCAGGGAAGGGCGCCCTCTTCCGCGACCCGACAATCACCTGCAACAGCAACGGACTAGCGCGGCTACCATTTGTCCTCTTTCGCCCCTTGTGAGGTCGGAGTGTGGAGGGGATGTAGCCTATGGCTGCACAGCAACACCTACCCTAAACTTTAGGGCTTTTGGGTCGTCTCAAAGTTCAAGCTTCTTAGAAGCAACAAAGACTTTCTAAAGATCCCACCCTCCTACCCCTCCCCTTACCCCACTTTTCTCTCACTACACACACTCAGCCCCCTTTCTTTCTGAGGCTTGAGGATGAGTTTAAATCATTGTGCTCCCATTTCTTGATAACTGCCTGCTTTGAGCTTTTGTTCTCTTAAAGTAGGATTGCGCACTGAAAGAAGGGCTGAAGATGAACAGTTTGGCCCCTTAGGACAGTTCGTGCGATGGACAGGAGCGGCCCTCGGCCACCATCCTGGCTATGCTATTCACTCAACCCCTCCCCCTTCACATAACATTTCAGCCTCGTTTCATCTGGACAATCTTTTAGACCACACAAGTGCCTCTCGAATTTATTTAAGTTAAAAGAGTGCTAGAAGAGTCCAGCTAAGGATATTTGGCATCAGTTATGCCTTCGAAAAGCTGAGTACGAATCGAAATTGCCTTCTTTTTCTGGCAAATGTAAGCAAAAGGCTGAACAAAAACACTTCTGCTATCTAGGCAACAGTGAGTACCAATGGTTGGTCTTTGGATTGCATGAGTTTGTCCCTGGGTTTGTTTCTTTTCTTTTTAAAAATCATATTTTTCACAGTGAGAAATATTTTCAGAAGTGCTCTGTTATCAAGAGTGAGGCAGCTCTTGAAGCCTACAGTGCAAACACACAACCATTCCAGGATATATAGAGGGCGGTTTGTTTGTTTGTTTGTTTCTTTTTTGTTTTGTTTGTTTGTTTTTTCAGATGTACTTTAAAAATTGTTTTATATCTTTTTTTAAAAAAATTTTACTTTAAGTTCTGGAATACATGTGGAGAACGTACAGGTGTGTTTCAACTTGTGCTATGGTGGTTCGCTGCACCCATCAACACATAATCTAGGTTTTAAGTCCCTGAATGCGTTAGGTATTTGTCCTAATGCTCTCCCTCCCCTTGACCCCCCACTCCCCAACAGGCACCGGGGTGTGATGTTCCCCTCCCTGTGTCCATGTGTTTCCATTTACAGATGTACTTTTTATAGTAATCTGACATACATCCCTGCATATGCCCAAAGAAGCCCTTATTTAAGAAAATAAACTTCTAATAACCTGACAACAGCTTTACATTTAATGATTAGAAATTGATTTATATCAATGTTTGAATATGTATACAACCCTGTTTCTTGACACTGTTGGAATAGTTTTTCCTTTTGCAGGAAACTTGCAGAATAGGAAGTGTGCAGTTTACCTTCATATAATTTTACCATTACTGATATACTTAAATATGCATTATTAACTTATCACTCACAGACAGTATAGAAGGTTTGAATTTTGTCAAAGGAAAATGTGCCTTTTCAGTGAGTCATAAAAACATAAAATCCTGGGAGAATATAAAAACTGGGGAGTCAGATGTCCAAATACTGTTAACAATCAACTCAAGAAATCCATTGTGTGTTTCACTGGCACTGAGCATCAGACCCAGCTTGATCTCATTGTTATTTGGGGTTATACAAGGCTCACCAAGTTTCCCTTTAAGCCTCTACTTAACTGGATTCCAATTCTGTTCTTCCCCCAAGTATATTTTATTATTAAATCAACCCAGCACTTCCTAGCTAAACCAAAAGTTTAAAGCAACCGGTCCAAAGACAGGTATCTCCACTGATACTAAAATAAATCTTTCTTTGTTTTCATTACATTAATCTATTTTGGCTTGTATTTCTTTGCAGACAACTCCTGTGAAGAGATATAGACATCTAAAGACTGAAAAACCAAGGTTCCTCCTATCATTCCAGTATTTATTTTTAAGTCTTTGATCATTTCCTCACAACCTAGCTTTCTTGTCCTTTTATTTTATTCAAATTTACAAACAAACAAAAATTATGTGTCTGCTCCCACGTGTTCCTTTAGTCCCTACTGGGCTGGACAAGTCCACACCCTTGGCGGGTTTTCTTTTATGGGGACTATGAGAAGAGTATTTGCTTGTTTGGTATCAGTGATAATTGCCTATAAATTAATGCTCATGTGTACAGCAACAAAGGTAAGCACTTCTAGCATAATTTTTGCTTGGTCAAACTTTTTATGAAGTTCCGATTCTGCAGGTTCATGATACAGAGACAGAAACCCAAAAATGTGTGAGACACAGGTGCTGTGTGCTATAAACACTGAAAGTGTCTCCCTTTTTGCTTTCTTTTTCATTTCTGCACTTCTAACAAATGAAATAAAGCTGTTCTAAAAGAATTGAGGAGGAAACTGGCAGATGATGTTTTTATATTTTGGGAATGGAATTTACTTTAAAAAGGGAGAACATGAAAACACAAACATCAAAGAGCAAAGTGGAAATCATAATAGTTTTCGAATAATTACAAGACAGAGGGAAGTCTGTAGGTTGAAGAACTGCAATGGGCAATGCTCCTTTTCATAGGATTATAATTTTCATTTTCTTTGCTTCGTGCCTTCCAATCCGTCTTGTTACCTCCCTGAAGAAAACATTAAACAAATTAAAGCTGTGCCAAAATACTAACAGCCACTCTAACCACCCCTTCTCTGAAATGCAGCTGGTTTCCAAGTTCTACAAACCGAGGGAGACAGAGACCAGAAGATGGTATTCTCTTTCTCTTCTCCTCTTCCACTCCCAACACTCCAACTGCGCGTTGCCTAAAGTTAATTTGCAAAAGGGATCTCAAGGGAAGCCACTCCAGTCTACTGAAGTCCGGATCCATCCCCCAAGTCGACAAGAGGGTGGGCACGAACGTGGGGAAAGTGGGGAGGGCTGACGAGCAATTCAGAACAAATTTCCTCCTAGGTCCAGTCGCCCTTCAGCTCTTTTTCTCACTGAAAAGCAGGAGAATTGGGAAGATGGGCCCCTAGTCCTACAACGCCCCCCAGCGCGGAGCAGAGGTCACAGAAATGTCAGCGCAGCACATTTGCTCGCAGGAGCAGCAGTTCCTCCGAGCGGTTCCTGCCGCTCAGTTCGCTGCCACCCACTCAGGAAGCCTCCTTGCTGTGCCTCCAGGCTATAAACTGGGTTAACTCCGCAAAACCTGTATCAGTGCCCACAGCCTCAGTTTACCGTATGTAAAATGAGGGGGTTCCTTTCAGTTCTAACATGTGAGTGCTTTTATTCTCACATCCTCTAAAAGCTCAACTGCTCTCCCATCCGACCTCCCCCTCCCAGGAGACGCCTCTTTGAATCCCCCAGTGTCCTCTCCCTTCACTCTTCCACGCCAGTTTCGACAGACCCCAAACATACTTATCCACGATGTGTCCACAGCTCCCCATCCATGCCCTTTTCCTCCCCTGACCAAATGAATCCGTTTTAAAATCGCTTACTATTTGATACAGCTCCTAAGAGGCTTTGCCAAAAGACGCCCGGCAGCACCACAGGGCTAACTGTTTTCCCCGGGAATCTGACCCCCATTAACTAATTCCTAGCTCCCATCACCCGGGAGCTAGGAGGCCCGGCACCGCCGGGTGCGGTGCGTGCGCGCGCGCTGGGCGGGGGGAGCCTCGGCGGCAGCGAGGACGAAGGCGGGGGCAGTAGCACGGGTCCCCCATCCGCCCCCAGCGCTCGGGCCCCTAATGAGCTGCTGAAAGGGAGCGGGCTCCGGTGCGCGTGGCTCGCAGGCCTCCCGGAGTCCGGGGCGCCCTGATTGGCCAGCTGCGCCTCGCGACCTCCATTCATTAATAAATTAGCGGCACGCTCCAGCCGAGCGCGAGCCACCAATCACAATGGACAGCGGCGGCGACAACAGCCGCAGCTTGAGCCGCTGCGGCCGCCCCGGCTTCGCCAGCACCGGCCGCAGCCTGGAGCTCCAACAGGAGCTTTAGAACCATTTTATGCTGATTAGATAAAGGGGAAAAGAGAGGCGGGGGTGGTGGGGAGGAGGAGGATGGATGGCAGGGCAAAGGGAGGGGGAAAGGCGGTGAAGAAAGAGAAAGAAATGAATGATGATAATGCAATGAAAAGAATAAGCTAGGGGAGGGAAAGCGGGGGAGAAGGGGGCAGGAGGAGGAGGCGGTAGCGGGGGAGGGGGGCCCGGGGCAGATCTGATTGTTTTCTTGGTGGTATATAAGGGGTTTTAAGGAGAGTCGTGTGCCAGACACGCAGCCACTGAACCACAAGCAGCTTCGCTTTAACTGGAGTGCCTGGGAGTCGCGTGCCAGGAGCCGCACGGCCAGGGACTGACTGACAGACAGACACGCACCACCACCACAACACACGAGACCCGGGCGGGCCGCCGCCGCCGCCGCCGCCGGGGCTCTTGGCAAACTCTCCGGTCGCCGAGGTCCCCCGCGGAGCTGCGCCACGGTAGCGCCGGGCTTGCAGCTTTCGCGCCTGGCGAAGGACGCGGCGCTGCGCTTGCGGCTGCGCGGAGATTCCGGGCACACGCCAAAGTCACAGCAACGCCGAGGCACAGTTAGAGCCAACTAAGTAAGTATTCGAGCCACGCTTCCAACTTCGCAGGTGGTTTCCCGCACCTGATCAGTCCAACCACGCCCGCACGCCCTCTGCTCCACGCAGAATCTTTTTCGCAGAGGCCGCCGTGTCCCTTCTCGAGGCGGGAAGGCAGCAGTCAGGACCGCCCGCAGAGGGCAGGACCCGGCTGACTGGCGGTAGGGTCACAACGAGCGCTAGCGGCGCTCCTGACCTTGGCGAGCACTGCCTGGGTTTCTTCCCCCGCCTTCCACCTCCGCGCCATTCCGAGTCGGTCTTCTCGAGTGCGCGCCGCAGCACGCCCGGCTAACCAGAAGATCGCGCCTCTGTTTACTCACTGCCTTTTCCTCCTTCCCCTCTCTCTTCTGTAGGATGTTCGTCAAATCCGAGACCTTGGATTTGAAGGAGGATGAGGACGTGTTGGTGCTGCTAGGCTCGGCATCCCCCACCTCGGCGGCTCTGACCCCGCTGTCGTCCAGCGCCGACGAAGAAGAGGAGGAGGAGCTGGGCGCATCGGGCGGGGCGCGTCCGCAGCGTGGGGCTGAGGCCGGCCAGGGGGCGCGGGGCGGCGTGGCGGCGGCTGCCGAGGGCTGCCGGCCCGCAAGGCTGCTGGGTCTGGTGCACGAGTGCAAACGGCGCCCCTCCCGGGCGCGGGCCGTCTCCCGAGGCGCCAAGACCGCCGAGACAGTGCAGCGCATCAAGAAGACCCGGAGACTGAAGGCCAACAACCGCGAGCGAAACCGCATGCACAACCTCAACGCGGCTCTGGACGCGCTGCGCGAGGTGCTCCCCACGTTCCCTGAGGACGCCAAGCTCACCAAGATCGAGACCCTGCGCTTCGCGCACAACTACATCTGGGCGCTCACCGAGACCCTGCGCCTGGCGGATCACTGCGGGGGCGGCGGCGGGGGCCTGCCGGGGGCGCTCTTTTCCGAGGCGGTGTTGCTGAGCTCGGGAGGCGCCAGCGCCGCCCTAAGCAGCAGCGGAGACAGCCCCTCGCCCGCCTCCACGTGGAGTTGCACCAACAGCCCCGCACCGTCCTCCTCCGCGTCCTCCAACTCCACCTCCCCCTACAGCTGCACTTTATCGCCCGCCAGCCCCGCCGGGTCAGACATGGACTATTGGCAGTCCCCACCTCCCGACAAGCACCGCTATGCACCTCACCTTCCCATAGCCAGGGATTGTATCTAGAGCTGCCATCTCTGCTACCCACGCCAGGCCTTAGTGGGTCCCCTTTCCTGTCCCCAGCCGAGCCCTCCTCCCTTCCCCTGCCCCTCCTTTCCAAGCCCTGGAAACCATCTCACTTCAAAGGGCAGGTGTAGCCGTTCTGATTCCTTGCTTGTTTCTTGCATTTCCTGGCTTTGGTTCTCATTCATTCAGACGGGCTATGATTTATTGAAGGTGTGACGGAGCTTATTGTCAAAGCGAAGGGTGGCGTTTTGGAGGCGCCTCTTGAGACGAAAAAGACTCTGGGAAGAGATGATGGTGGCATATCTAAAGAGTTTGCAGAGAGGACTGACGCTCCTCCCCTTACTCTGTAACGCCGGAGGACTTGGAGCAGTTCGTGTGAATCTCGCAGGGGGAATGCAACTGGTTCCTGTGATCTCTTCACCTTTGCTTCTACATAGAGATGTTAATGTCTAGTAGAAAGAAATGTATCTTAGCATCTGAATGATTTTACTGGTAATAATATTATCCACAGATTTGCAATGGCTGGCATCTGCTTTATTCCCATTGCTGTCTGCAGGCTGTGGGAATTTCACCTGTCAAACCAAACTTTCCCTCTCTGATGTGCACTTTGTTCTGTTTCCCAGATTCGTCACAATGCCTATTGTCCTGTCCTTCTCTTTCCTCTTTCTTCCCCCATTTTGCCATCTGTCTCTTATGATTTATAAGGGGAAAAAAACTTGTTTTGTTAGAGGGGCAGGTTAGAAGTCATTGTATAATTTGTAGCCTTTGTAATGATTGAATGCAAGCGTGGAAATTTAGGCTGAACTCTCTATCAAAAGGAAAAATGTGGAGGAAAAGGGAAAAATCAGGAGGGAGGATTGCTTCATGCATTATTTATCTCGACCTTTTAGGGGAGAAGGAACTCCCCCATTCTTTACAGAGATTAAAAATAAATCAACAGTCTGAAAACCTAAGCAGACACGGAGCATTATCGGGATCAGCCACACACGTGTTCCTTTCTATTTATTATAAATAAATTTTTCATGGGAAAATATGTATTTTTTTGTATATTCTACAGAGTTTATTCTAGTATGTATTTACGTCTTGAAGAACAAGAAAGTTGTTCTTGTGATTAAACTATAAATAAAGTATCTAATTTTCATAAGTTTGTGTGTTGTATTATAACTTTTTCTTGCTTATGTGATTTTTAGATGCTGAATGAGTTGTGTGTGTGTGTGTGTGTGTGTGTGTGTTAATTCTCCCCATGTCAAATTGAATATAGTACTTGTATTTTTTTGGCAATGTTTTGTGTAGAATTTCACTAAAATCACAAAAAGCTGAATCATATTTGAGACACTAATATTGAAATAAGAATGTTATTCTCAATACAAACACAATTTATTTTTAAGAAATAAATTTCTGAGCAAACAAGATGAGCAAAAAAGCAGAGAAGAATTTAAATGATAATTAAGTCATGATAAGCTCCAAAGTTTAGAAAACCTTGATTCGAAAAAAGTGAAGTTGACATTTCTTGGTGAAGTGTGTAGAAATTTGTTTCTTATACAGTTTGTTTGGCTTCAACTCTCATCTGTAAACTGAAGGCACTGGACGTGACTCCCAAGGGTGCCCCCTTTCCAGCTCTAACATCTGTGATGTAACAGTACTTAAAAATTCATTATTAGAAGCAGATTTCCTATTAGCCATTTTAACAAGCTAGTTGCTTTTAAAAGCAGACTTCCAGAATAACGCAGATATTTACAGTGAGCTGGAATTGAAAACATATGGAAAAAAATAGCTCTGCTTTCCAATATTTGTTAAAGTAATTACATAGTCAAAACTTCTTCAAAGAGAAAGCAAAAATAGTTTAACTTACACCCCAATCTCCAAAGCAGCAATGAATGACCTTTGATTGGCTTTGGGTCAAAAATGACCAAATGAAGGTTGACCACATTCTAGGTTTAATACCTTTGGGAGAGAGTTTCTATGACAACACAAGCTGAAAACGATCACATTAAACCTTGTTGTTCACAGCGCCCCCCTCCCCATGAATGTCTTACCTGCATCTTGTTTGGGCTAAATATTCCACTCTCCTGCACAATGCAATAATAATTTCTCCTGAGATGTCTATCTAAAACTAATCCTCTCTAATAACTCCATTTTAATCAAAGGAAGAACTAACTCAGGGTTGTTTCATTTTTATAGGCAAACATGAGAGGCCTTTTGGTAAATCCCTTCTAATTTAAAGACTGTGTGACTCTTTGCTGCTCTTCGATTATCTGACAAGGGGAGAAAGTGATATTTCTCATATATTCACTTTTTTTTTTTTTCAGATGGAGTCTTGCTCTGATCTAGGCTCACTGCAACCTCCGCCTGCCAGGTTCAAGCGATTCTTCTGCCTCAGCCTCCTGAGTAGCTGGGATTATGGGCATACGCCACCACGCCTGGCTAATTTTTGTGTTTTTAGTAGAGACAGGGTTTCACCGTGTTGGCCAGGCTGGTCTCGAACTCCTGACCTTGTGATCCACCTACCTCAGCCTCCCAAAGTGCTGGCATTACACACCCAGCCTCACATTTATGTTTCTAAAAAGCCAAGCCACCAAGCAAAGGAATTATATAATATGATCGTTTGAAACCATCAGGTTTGGTGCTGAACAATGCTGCTTCTGTTGATGATGGATAATACATATGATGTTACATGGTGCTTCCTTTGGCAACTTGCCAAAGAAAGAGTTCATGACAAAATTTCAGGCGAACCAACTCCTCCGACTATGGGAAACCTTTTCAATTGGTGAAGCCATTCCATAAAAAGATGACCCTAATGGCTCAATTGGAGAGGCAGGGATGGACAGATGATTTAATAATCCTAGCTCGGAGTAAGGCTAATACAGCTAATAGAGACTTCACTCTTGACCTAGATGACTCTACACACTTCTTCCAGGTCTAGAGTCTTGTTCAAGTTCTCAAAGCTGGAGCTTGCACGT
The DNA here is from genome assembly GCA_036589455.1 of Ateles fusciceps. Taxonomy (NCBI): domain Eukaryota; kingdom Metazoa; phylum Chordata; class Mammalia; order Primates; family Atelidae; genus Ateles; species Ateles fusciceps. The sequence goes on from JAZHEH010003128.1 coordinate 4,147,782, forward strand.
CTCCATTACACACAAGCAGACACATCTTAAGTGTCAGGGCTTCCATTTACCATCTGCAATTCACACTCAGGCTTTCTCTTCCCCATCTAGAACACATCCTCTTTTACACTAAATTGGTGTGATTATTTTTATGGCATCTAATCATCTAAAGCAGGTAAGAATGAGCTTCTGACTGCCTCAGCGCCGATTCTCTTCCCTAACCCGTTGCAACCTTCACAGCCTGTGGCCTGAGCCCAGTCTTTCTCTTCCCTTCCCAGTAGGAATGAGGACAATTAGAGGGTCGAAGCCGCTGTTTCTGCAGTAGGCAACAAAGTCATTTTCCCATGTTATCCATTTCCCTCCCGACATTGTGACCGCGCTGTGATGAGCTGGATCTGTGCGCATCAAGCAGGTTTGCAGGCCTTGGAGCCACGGCGTTCTATTTCTGGTGGCTCTCTGATGAGAGACACCTCAAACAACGCTGTGCAGATTTTCTTCCGGTGACAGACCCAGACTGCCAGTGTTGCTAGATCTTTCCAACGCCAGCTTAGCGTTTCCTAAGTGGGGGTGAGGCGCGAAGGTGCGTCCTGTCCTCATTGGAGCGTGGCTTTAGCTTGGCCGGCGTTCCGGGATTGGTTGTATTTATTTGTTCTAAAATGCCCAGGCCTTGTTACGTCTCATTTTTCCTTCACTAGATTTTAAATACATCCCTCTGAGTGCCAAGAAGGAGAGAAAAAAAAAAGTAGAGAGGCGGACTGCCAACCGCGGGGGCCGCCACGGGAACCGGACCCAGGCGCAGCCAGAGGCAGGAGGAGGTGCTGAGGCTTCCCGGGCCCGCCGCACCTGGAGTGAGAGCCAGGTGGGCGCCCCCAGTGCCCCAGCTAAGGCGAAGGCCTTGGGCGGCCTTGGCCAGGAGGGAGCAAGGGCCCATTCCGCACTTCCCAAAGCCTAGTCCGATGGCCCAGGAAGGGCGTTTAGGTCCAAGGCCGGCTTCAGCCGCCCACCCGCCAGTCTGGGTCACAAGCTCCCGGCAGCTAAAAGGCCGGGCTGGAGGGCGAGGCTGGGAGCTGCGGCGCCCTCACCCGCTGGGTACACCCCCTTGCGTTACACACCCTTGGGCCGGTTGTGACTTCTGGGCACCGACACCTGGAACCGGTTAAAAGCGCCTCCTCCTCACCGCCGGCCTCCGTCTCCCCCCGAGCCCCCTCGGGCTCCCAAGCGAGCTTTGAATGTATTAATTAAATAAAGCGGGCAGCTCTTGAATCGCGCCAATGCAGGGCGCTCCCGGGAGCGTGAAAGTCCCGGCCTCCGAATCCGCCAAAGAAATGTGTGAAAGAGAATTAGTGAAATTAGGTTAGACCAATAAAACGTGAGGGCTCCTAGACTCCCCCCCCCCGCATCTCTTTCTCCCAGCCTGGGGCTAGAAGGGCTATCGGGTCTGATCTATTGTTTCCCGCCCTGGCAGGGGGTTCATTGTGTGATAAATAATCCCCCCTCCATTTTCTTTTATTCTTAAAAAAATGGGTATTTGCATAATCAGTGCTTTGATGTGGCCAGAAATCGAAGGTTTGGTCTTCCCAAGTCTGCTATTGGTAGCGAAGCAACAAAGCTAGATCCAGATCTTTCACTTCGCTGACAGTGTGTGGGGCAGATTGTCAGAAACAGCAGCGTTAAGCTGCTGCCTCCTCTTTAAAGGATCCACACTTTAATGATTAAACTTAAGGAATGTCCAAAAAAGGAGGGGTGAAAGACCAGAGTTCCCATCACTCCACTTGCACCTCCCTCTCCCCCGCCACATACCCTTTGCTTCTTATTGTTCTTTGCAGTTTCTTTTCCAAAGCGCTTGGGTTGGGGGGATGGTGCATTTCCCTTTGGGCCGCCCCACGTGGCTCCGAGTGGGCACCGGCAGGGGTCCCCCGGGGCCAAGGAGGGGCCAGGTCTGCAGGAGCGGTCCTCCTCGCCCCCCCACGTGTTTTTTTCTTCCCCAGTTTGGTTTCTCCAGCCGGGATGGGGTTCGTCTTTTGGAGGAGGCTGAAGTGAGTTGCTCTTTAGTCCCCGAGTGGAATGAGTGGGGCTGAGGGGGGGTCCCTGGGAACGCAGCTTGGAGGCAGTTTTAGATGGTCCCCGACAGGAGAGGCGAGCAAAGAAATTCAGTCATCCGGAAAGCAGAATGCGAAAGCCAGTGTAGCCGAACCTATTATTTCCCTACAAGGTGGCTGGCGTGAGTCGGGAGGATGGAGTGGGAAAGAATCCTGATGGTGTGTGGGTTACAACAAATGACTTTTCCCCCCCCGTCTAGGTGCCAGGATGGGGGGAGGGGACATAGGGGTGGTTCTGTCTGCTTTGGCTCGCATTCTCTGCTTCTCTAGCTGCTCAGAGCGCGAAGGGGGGAATTGCCAACTTGGACTACTGAGAACACCGAGTGAAAGGCCAGGCCTCCCTGAGCACCCGGGCAGGCGCGGGCTTCGCGCTCCAGCCTGGAGAGGTGTCAACTGCGTGAGAGATGCTCGGCCTTCCGGGATCCAAATCGGAGAGGGGAGTCAGAGATGGAAGGGGTAAAGGAGGAGGATCCTTGAAACACCTGTGCGTCCAGGGTCCCACTCCTCCTCCTCAGCCCCGCATCACACCGAACTGATCCTGGGCCAGTCTTCAGATGTCCGAGCAGCTTTCGGATCGCAGAGCTTCAGCGGTGGTTAGCTCACCGACAATTCTCTTTTTACTTGGTTATCTTTGCCTTTTACTTTTCAAGGCTGTGACTATATAAGCATTCGGTTTTCTGCATAGTCAGTTTCTTACAAAAGTTATATAGTTCTTAGGAAATAAAAGAATCCGGGATCCACAGTTCTTCCCAATGGAAACATACTTTTAAGGCTCGACTTCTGGGGCAGCTCTTTAGATTCGTGTTACCTGGGAGACTCTCTTATTACTGCATATGGAAGTCCAGCCATGCAAAAAAATCAAGAGGCAACATGTTAAAAGTTACTTCCAAAGGACACATCTCCGAGGCTAACCTGTTTGGACTGCAGCTGGCTCTTAAAAGATTCAATACGGAGTGTATATCTTCTCTGATAGATCTTGTCGAATTGTACAGCAGGTTGTGTCACCAATGTTTGTCTCTATTTCTTTCTAATAATTTCATCATCGCCTTCTTTTATTTCCATCTGCACTCAAATTCTCGATTCCACCTTCACTCCCTTTTGCTCCATAACTAAAGGCAAATGTGGAGACATTAAACAATAGAGCAAAGAACCAAAACCTTTCACCTATTTTATTCGATGTAGAAAGGATCAAATAAAGGTGCTGCCATGTAAAATGGAAACAGGAAGGCTTAAATATGGAGAGAGCTGGGGGGCTGGTTTCCATGGCAGCAGCTTGCAATAAAGCCTAATTCCAAGTGACAAAGAGGTCATCTTCCTTTTCAAACGTGTTTATGATCCCTTTGTGTATTGTATTTTGGCATAAAAGCTTCTCTGCACTGTCAGGGCTCCGAGGGCAGCTCTATGACTCTCAAGGGGGTTTATTGCCTCCTTGGCATAAGAATAGCCCAGAGAAGCCAAACTAGTGCCAGTGTGACAAAAGAGTAACCCCACAGGCTTGCCATTGCTTTCTTTCCTTTTTTCCCCCCTTGCAATACATAAATCTTGCTATGCATTGAAGTAATCAAACATAAGGATTCTGAGATGAGTTTAATTTAATCTTGTGTTTTTTCAAACTTTTACATCTACGGAAACATCACATGCAAACCAATATAAGAAAGTTGATTCAATGCGAAGATATGATTTATTTATTTTTGCCTTACTTTCCAGATAATTTGGGAAAGAAGTCAAGTGAGATAAAACTTTGAACATAACTGTGAAACTAACTAAAGACTAGCTGTAAATTTTAGATAATAATTGTATTAATGCATTAATACTATTTCATATCACAGTGCCTAGAATGTGATTAAAAAGGTGTTTTAAAAAAATATCAAACCTATCTAGGCCAGGCAGAGGGGCTCATGCCTGTAATCCCAGCGCTTTGGGAGGCTGAGGTGGGACGATCACTTGAGACCAGGAATTCTACACCAACTTGAGCAACATGGTGAAACCCAAAAATACAAAATTAGCCGGGCGTGCTGGTACCTCCCTGTAATTGCAGCTACTTGGATGGCTGAGGCAGGAGAATCGCTTGAACCCTGCAGCTGAGGTTGCAGTGAGCAGAGATCATGCCACTGGACTCCAGCCTGGGGGTCAGAGCAAGACTCTGTCTCTAAATAAATAAATACATCCTATCCAAGTTAATAATATTTCCCCTAACCCTCAAAATTACCATGGCAACAGCTTGGAAGCAGACGAGACAAAACATAGTTTTGCTGGAGAAATAGTAAAGACTTCAAAGTCCTGAGTTCACATTCAACGTTTCTCTTGAATTAGGAGATTATTTTATACTGTATCTCTGTGTGACATTGGGCATATGCACAGGCAAATAGTTTCAGTAGAGTTTTTCATGGCATCTGCAATAGAAGCTCCTTCCTAGATCTAGGAAACTCCACCTGACATTTTCAGTCTGGGAGTCTCAGAAAGGGTATAGTGAAAAATGAATTTTATTATTCTGTAAGCAAACAATTTTAAAGGGGGTTCAGGTCTCCTTGAGTAGAACTGTTCTGGCATCTTAGACTTGTTTGTTCTACATTGGGGAGGGTTTTCTAAATATCCTAGAGTTTTCAGAATCATTTTGTTTTGAACTCTAGGAGATGAGGCTGAACTGATGAAGGCGCTAGCCAGTGGTACCCTTTTCACCTCCACATTACTCTGGATCTTGCCCACACTTTCATAACAACATACATGGTGTGGTCATTACCGTAATACCTTAGGGAAAAGATTGGAGAAAATATCTGTGGTGACAATGACTGGATATAGTTCTCCAGGTAATCAGGCAATTGCTGCCTCTGCTTATTTTTATTTACTTTTTCTTTTTTGAGACAGGGTCTCACTCTGTCACCCAGGTTAGAGGGTAGTAGAACCATCCTGGATCACTGTTGCCTCCACCTCCTGGGCTCAAGTGATTCTTCCACGTCAGCCTCTTAGTAGCTGGGACTACAGGCATACACCACCACATCCAGCTAATCTTTCAATTTTTCATAGAGATGAGGCCTCCCCTGTGTTGCCCAGGCTAGTTTTGAACTCTCAGTCTCAAGTGACCCTCCCACTTCAGCCTCCAAAAGTGCTGTGATTATAGGTGTGGTTACTGCTCCAGCCTGCTTCTTTTTTTTCTTTGAGATGGAGTCGCCAAGGCTGGAGTGCAGCGACAGGATCTTGGCTCACTGCAGCCTCTCCCTCCAGTGTTCAAGGGATTCTTGTGCCTCAGGCTTCCAAGTATCGGGGATTACAGGCATGTGCCACCATGCCCAGCTCATTTTTGTATTAATAGCAGACGGGGTTTCACCATGTTGGCTAAGGCTGTTCTGGAACTCATGGCCTCAAGTGATTTACCTGGCTCAGCCTCCAAAAGTGCTGGGATTACAGGTGTGAGCCATGGTGCCCGGCCTGCTTCTTTAACTTTCTAAGGAAAAAAGTCAAAGGTTCAATTTTCTTTAATACCCTTTTTCCCCCACCCCAGTAAAATGAGTGAAACCCTCCCCAAGGGCATTTTGATTCTAATGTTACCATATTTTTGGTAAGGGACTGGACGGAGAGTATCCATAAACATTGAGCTTTTCCACCCTTTTGTATTCATGACACATTTTCAAATTCTGGAAATTTTATTATCAAATTTGAAAAGATTGCAAGACTCAAGACAACATTAAACAAGGCAACAACCATGAAGTGTCTCACTGGCGTCTCACAGAATCTAGTAACATTCATAGCCATAGATTATTCACTTCATTGCCCTTTTGCACTATATTATGGTTTAGGTAGAACTATTTCTTGTCCTACAGTGCTCTCTCTTGCACAGTAGGCAGTATTTTTACAAGTTCCAGGAAACACAATTTAAAGCTTGAAGAGGTCTGGCATGGTGGCTCACACCTGTAATCCCAGCACTTTGGGAGGCTGAGGTGGGAGGATTGCTTGAGGAGTTCAAGACCAGCCTGGACTATTTAGGGAAATCTCATCTCTACAAAACATTTTAAAATTAGCCAGCATGGTGTTGTATGCCTGTGGTACCAACTCTTTAGAAGGTTGAGGTAGGAAGATTGCTTGAGTTCAGGAGGTCAAGGCTGCAGTGAGCTATAATTGCACCACTGCACTCCAGCTTGGGTGACAGAGTGAGAACCTTTCTCAAAGTAAATAAAAAATAGAATAAAATAAAATAAAGCTTGTTATTTCCTTTCATTCCATGATGTTCAGTTAATTGCGTTTCACCTGACAAAACACTACTGCTGGATATTGTGGAGGATGTTCCTAGTCTTTGCCATATCTGAGTCGCTAATCCCTCTGGGCATGCGCAGATCGTTTATAACCGAGTGAGTCTCCATCTCTTGTCTCTATCTTCCTCTTGCCTAAAGATAGTAAGGCCAAAATATCAAAGTTAGTTGGGCTTCTGTGTGACCACGTAAAGAGCAGTGGTCCTCATGAGTCACCTAAACTCATAGTGGATGTTGTATGACAGAGAAAAACTTGTGAGTTAAGCCCCTTAGATTGAGTGGTTGGTTGTTATTGCATCATAATTTAGCCTACCCGAATTAGTATGGTTGTGTATTTATTCAAGGAGTATATAACTGATTTGTAGCAACAAAATTAAAAAAGAGTTTTATACGTTGACTAAAACTTGGTAGCCCATCTTTGAAGAATTTGAAGATTCTGTCATTTTAAAAGTCGTAATTTTTTTTGATTTTGGGCCATGTAAGAATGTTTTAATGCCTTAAAACCTTCAGCTGTCCCAAAAATGATTTTAAAAAACCATCTTAACCATTTTTAAGTGTATGGTTTAGTAGTGTTAAGTATATTCACATTGCTGTGCAACAAATCTTCAGAACTTTTTCATCTTGTGAAACTGAAATTCTATACTCATTAAGCAACAACTCTCATTTCTTCTTCCCTCCAGCTCCTGGCAAATACTATCCATATTTCTATGAATTTGACTACTTTAGATCCCTCATGTCGCTTTTTAGTTTTAATGCATGTAGGGCCCCTGTCCTCATTTTTCTTTATCTCATTTTAATTAACTTTAATTTGAACTGTCCACACTATTATTATAGAAGTAAGTATGTATAAAGTTCCATCATTCACCATGAGTAGTTCTTCTGCTACCTTTGGGAAATAATTAACAAAACGGAGCAGTACTCTTCTTTGCATAGCGTTATTGACCGATGCAAAATTGAGGTCAATTTTATAAGAGGGCACCCATTATCTGGGTACCTAATCCTCCTGAATGAAGCCATCTTGACTGAATAGATGGCTTGACAGAGTCCTGCAGGTAATTATGTTTTTTGCCCCATTCTTTTCCAGAATGGGCCAGAGGTAGTTCAATGGGTCTGGAGGACAGTTTGAAGAGTAGACTGATTCCTGAGCCCCAGGATAAAATTCACTGTGATGTACAATTTGATCCTGTTGCATAAAAACTTAAAAGGACAATGTGATTAAACTACACGTTAAATTGAAGTACTATAATCAGCTTACTAACTTAGAGTATGTGATGATTTTTTTTTCATTTTTGAAGAAGCCAGAGCATTGAACTGAGTGCTTAGAATCCTTTCTGTTACTGAGTGGCTGTATAACTGTGAGCAGGTCTCTTAGCCTGGTATACGAGGCCTAAGGTTAGAACAACTATTTATGGTTAAACCAGATGTTTCCAAACTCTCTTCCAGCTTCACTTTTTTTTTTTTTGTGAAGTACAATAGGTTTGCTTTTGGAAACGCTTTTAGACAAAATCTCACAGATTTATCTTGATATATTTTTAGAAAGATTTTACTTTTCAAAATGTCTGTATTAAAAAATACTTTAAGAAACCACATTTTAACTTTTTTTTTTTATAACTATGCCTTTAAAAATGAAAACTGGAAGCTTGAAGAAGGCAACTGAAAAGTCCCTCAAGCTAAGCTAATATTTAGCACTGACACCTAAGACTTGCCATGTGCCTTGGATTCAATTTTGTTTTTCATTCAGGACTTGTACTGAACAGAGGTCAATTATTTTAGGTGGGAAAGAGACGTAAACCTTTTATTTATTTATTTATTTAATTGTACTTTAGGTTCTGGGGTACATGTGCAGATCATGCAGGATTGTTGCACAGGTACATACGTGGCAGTGTGGTTTGCTTCCTCCATCCCCCCGTCACCTACATCTGGCATTTCTCCCCCATGTTATCCCTCCCCGACTTTACCACCCCCCTGCTGTCCCTCCCTTGGCCCTCCTCAACAGATCCCCAGTGTGTGATGCTCCTCTCCCCTGTATCCATGTGTTGTCATTGTTCAATACCCACCTATGAGTGAGAACATGCAGTATTTGATTTTCTGTTCTTGCATCAGTTTGCTGAGAATGATGGTTTCCAAATTCATCCATGTCCCTACAAAGGACACAAACTCATCATTTTTTATGGCTGCATAGTATTCCATGGTGTCTATGTGCCACATTTTCCTTGTCCGGTCTGTTGTCAATGGGCATTTGGGTTGGCTCCAGGTCTTTGTTATTGTAAACAGTGCCACTATGAATATACGTGTGCGTGTGTCTTTATAATAGAATGATTTGTAATCCTTTGGTTATATACTCAGTAATGGGATTGCTGGGTCAAATGGAATTTCTATTTCTAGGTCCTTGAGGAAGTGCTACACTGTCTTCCACAATGGTTGAACTAGTTTACACTCCCACCAACAGTGTAAAAGTGTTCCTATTTCTTCACATCCTCTCCAGCATCTGTTGTCTCCAGATTTTTTAATGATTGCTGTTCTAAATGGTGGGAGGTGGTATCTCAATGTGGTTTTGATTTGCATTTCTCTAATAATCAGTGATGATGAGCATTTTTTCATATGTTTGTTGGCCTCATATATGTCTTCTTTTGAAAAGTGTCTGTTCATATCCTTCACCCACTTTTGGATGGGTTTGTTTGCTTTTTCTTGTAAATCTGTTTTAGTTCTTTGTAGATTCTGGATATTAGCCCTTTGTCAGATGGGTAGATAGTGAAAATTTCTTCCTATTCTGTTGGTTGCTGGTTCAGTCTAATGATTGTTTCTTTTGCTGTACAGAAGCTCTGGAGTTTAATTAGGTCCCATTTGTCTATTTTGGGTTTTGTTGTCAATGCTTTTGGTGTTTTAGTCATGAAGTTCTTGCCTATGCCTATGTCCTCAATGGTTTTGCCTAGGTTTTCTTCTAGGGTTTTTATGGTGTTAGGTCTTATGTTTAAATCTTTAATCCATCTGGAGTTAATTTTAGTGTAAGGTGTCAGGAAGGGCTCCAGTTTCTGCTTTCTGCACGTGGCTAGCCAGTTTTCCCAACACCATTTATTAAACAGGGACTCATTTCCACATTGCTTGTTTTTGTCAGGTTTGTCAAAGATCGGATGGTTGTAGATGTGTTGTGTTGCCTCGGAGGCCTCTGTTCTGTTCCATTGGTCTATATCTCTGTTTTGGTACCAGTACCATGCTGTTTTGATTACTGTAGCCTTGTAGTATAGTTTGAAATCAGGTAGTATGATGCCTCCAGCTTTGTTCTTTTTGCTTAGAGTTGGCTTGGCTGTGCAGGCTCTCTTTTGGTTCCATATGAAGTTTAAGGTGGTTTTTTCCAGTTCTGTGAAGGTGATTGGTAGCTTGATGGGGATAGTGTTGAATCTATAAATTACTTTGGGCAGTATGGCCATTTTCACAATATTGATTCTTCCTAACCATGAGCATGGAATGTTTCTCCATCTGTTTGTGTCATCTCTTATTTCCTTGAGCAGTGGTTTGTAGTTCTCCTCGAAGAGGTCCTTTACATCCTTTGTTAGTTGTATTCCTAGGTATTTTATTCTCTTTGTAGCAATTGTGAATGGGAGTTTGATCATGATTTGGCTCTCCTTAAGTCTGTTATTGGTGTATAGGAATGCTTGTGATTTTTGCACATTGATTTTGTATCCTGAGACTTTGCTGAAGTTGCTTATCAGTTTAAGGAGATTTTGGGCTGAGATGATAGGGTCTTCTAAATATACAATCATGTGGTCTGCAAATAGAGACAATTTGACTTCCTCTTTTCCTAACTGAATACCCTTTATTTTTTTTTTCTTGCCTCTTTGCTCTGGCTAGAACTTCCAATGCTATATGGAATAGGAGTGGTGAGAGAGGGCATCCTTGTCTAGTGCCAGATTTCAAAGGGAATGCTTCCAGTTTTTGACTATTCAGTATGATATTGGCTGTAGGTTTGTCGTAAATAGCTTTTATTGTTTTGAAATATGTTCCTTCCATACCTAGTTTATTGAGAGTTTTTAGCATAAAGTGCTATTGAATTTTGTCAAAGGTCTTCTCTGCATTTATTGAGATAATCATGTGGTTTTTGTCTTTGGTTCTGTTTATGTGGTGGCTTACGTCTATAGACTTGCGTATGTTGAACCAGCCTTGCATCCCTGGGATGAAGCCTACTGATCATGATGGATAAGCTTTTTGATGTGCTGTTGCAATCGGTTTGCCAGTATTTTATTGAAGATTTTTGCATCTATGTTGATCATGGGTATTGGCCTGAAATTTTCCTTTCTTGTTGAGTCTCTGCCAGGTTTTGGCATCAGGATGATGTTGGTCTCATAAAATAATTTGGGAAGGATTCCCTCTTTTTGTATTGTTTGGAATAATTTCAGAAGGAATGATACCAGCTCATCTTTGTACATTTGGTAGAATTCAGCTATGAATCTGTCTGGACCTGGACTTGTTTTGGTTGGTAGGCTATTAATTGGTGCCTCAACTTCAGCCCTTGTTATTGGTCTATTCAAGGTTTCAATTTCTTACTGGTTTAGGCTGGGGGAGGGTGCAAGTGTCCAGGAATGTATCCATTTCTTCCAGGTTTACTGTTTATGTGCATAGACTTATTTATAGTAATCTCTGATTGTAGTTTGTATTTCTGTGGAATCAGTGGTGATATCCCCTTTATCTTTTTTTATTGCATCTATTTGATTCTTCTCCTTTTCTTTTTTATTAATCTGGCTAGCACCTGTTTATTTTGATGATCTTTTCAAAAAACCAGCTCCTGGATTTATTGACTCTTTGAAGGGTTTTTTGCGTCTCTATCTCCTTCAGTCCTGCTCTGATCTTAGTTATTTCTTGTCTTCTGCTAGCTTTTGAGTTTTTTTGATCTTGCTCCTCTGGCTCTTTCAATGTTGATGATAGAGTGTTGATTTTAGATCTCTCCTCGTTTCTTATGTGGGCACTTATTGCTATAAATTTCCCTCTAGACACTGCTTTAAATGTGTCCCAGAGATTCTGGTACGTTGTGTCTTCGTTCTCATTGGTTTCAAAGAACATCTTTATTTCTGCCTTCATTTCATTGTTTATCCAGTAGACACGCAGGAGTCAGTTATTCGGTTTCCATGAAGCTGTGTGGTTCTGAGTTAGTTTCTTAATTCTGAGTTCTAATTTGATTGTCCTGTGGTCTGAGAGACTGTTTATTATGATTTCCATTCTTTTGCATTTGCTGAGGAGTGATTTACTTCCAATTATGTGGTCAATTTTAGAGCAGGTGCAATGCAGTGCTGAGAAGAATGTATATTCCGTGGATTTGGGGTGGAGTGTTCTGTAGATGTGTATTAGGTCTGCTTGGTCCAGATCTGAGTTCAAGTCCTGGATATCCTTGTTAATTTTCTGTCTCGTTGATCTGTCTAATATTGACAGTGGAGGGTTAAAGTCTTCCACTATTATTGTGTGGGAGTATAAGTCTCCTTGTAGATCATTTAGAACTTGCTTTATGTATTTGGGTGCTCCTGTATTGGGTGCATATATATTTAGGATCACTAGCTCTTCTTGATGCATTGATCCTTTTACCATTATGTAATGTCCTTCTTTGTCTCCTTTGATCTTTGTTGGTTTAAAGTCCATTTTATCAGAGACTAGGATTGCAACTCCTGCTTTTTTTTTTTGCTCTCCATTTTCTTGATAAATCTTCCTCCATCCCTTTATTTTGAGCCTATGTGTGTCCTTGCACTTGAGATGGGTTTCCTGAATATAGCACAGTGATGGGTCTTGACTTTTTATCCAATTTGCCTGGGGCATTTATCCAATTTGCCTGGGGCATTTTATCCAATTTGCCTGGGGCATCTTTTACTTGGGGCATTTAGCCCATTTACATTTAAGGTTAATATTGTTATGTGTGAGTTTGATCCTGCCATTTTGATGCTAGCTGGATGTTTTTGCCTGTTAGTTGATGCATTTTTTTCATTGTGTCGATGGTCTTTACCATTTGATGAGTTTTCGGAGTGGCTGGTACTAGTTGTTCCTTTCCTTATTTAGTGCTTCTTTCAGGAGCTCTTGCAAGTCAGGTCTGGTGGTGACGAAATCTCTCAGCAATTGCTTCTCCATAAACGATTTTCTTTCTCCTTTGCTTATGAGCTTAGGTTGGCTGGATATGAAATTCTGGGTTGAAAGTTCTTTTCTTTAAGGATGTTGAATATTGGCCCACACTCTCTTCTGTCTTGTAGGGTTTCTGCTGAGAGATCTGCTGTGAGTCTGATGGGCTTCCCTTTTGGGGTAACCAGACCTTTCTCTCTGGCTGCCCTTAGCATTTTTTCCTTCATTTCAACCCTGGTGAATCTGACGATTATGTGCCTTGGGGTCACTCTTCTTGAGGAATATCTTTGTGGTGTTCTCTGTATTTCCTGGACTTGATTGGTAGCCTGGCTTGCTAGATTGGGGGAAGTTTTCCTGGATAATATCCTGAAGAGAGTTTTCCAGCTTGGATTCATTCTCTCCATCACATTCAGGTACACCTACCAAATGTAGACTACATCTTTTCACATAATCCCATATTTCTTGGAGACTTTGTTCATTTCTTTTTGCTTCTTTCTCTATTCTTGCCTTCTCATTTTATTTCATTGAGTTGATCATCAATCTCTGATATCCTTTCTTCTGCTTGGTCGATTTGGCTATTGAAACTTGTGTATGGTTCACGAAGTTCTCGTGCTGTGTTTTTCAGCTCCATCAAGTCGTCTGTATTCTTCTCTAAGCTGTTTATTCTAGTTAGCATCTCATCTAACCTTTTTTTCTAGGTTCTTAGTTTCTTTGCATTGGTTAGCACATGTTCTTTTAGCTCTGAGAAGTTTGTTATTATCCAACTTCTGAAGCCTGTTTCTGTCAGTTCATCAGATTCATTCTCCATCCAGCTTTGATCCCTAGCTCGTGAGGAGTTGTGATCCTTTGAAGAAGGACAGGCGTTCTGGTTTTTGGTGTTTTCATCCCTTTTGCACTGGTGTCTTCCCATGTTAGTGGTTTTATCTACCTGTGGTCTTTGTAGTTGGTGACTTTCAGATGGGGTCTCTGAGTGGACGTCCTTTTTGTTGATGATGAAGTTATTTTTTTCTGTTTCTTAGTTTTCCTTCTAACAGTCAGCTCCCTCTGCTGCAGGACTGCTGGAGGTCCATTCCAGACCCTCCTTGCCTGGGGATCACCCACAGGGGCTGCAGAACAGCAAGGGTTGTTGCCAGTTTCTTCTTCTGTTATCTTTGTGCCAGAAGGGTACCTGCTAGATGGCCTGAGCTCTCCTTTATGAGGTGTCTCTTTGGGTATATGGGGGTTGGGGGGGCTGCTTGAGGAGACAGTCTGTCCCTTATAGGAGCTCAAGTGCTGTGCTGGGAGCTCTGTTGTTCCATGCAGAGCGGCTGGGCAGGTACTTTTAAGTCTGCTGCAGCAGAATTCATAACCGCCTCTTTTCCCAGGTGCTCTGTCCTAGGAAGGTTGGCTTTATTTATAAGTTCCTGTCATGCTGCTGCCTTTTATCATAGATGCCCTACCCCAGGGAGTAACCTAGTCACAGTCTGCCAGCAGAGGTATTGCTGAGCTGCCACAGGCTGTGCCCAGCTGCTGTGTGAACTTCTTTGTTAGTGGTGGACTGCCTGGGTAGTGGTTGTCACCCTTCCCACAAATGAGCTGGACCGTCCTGGGTCCAGCTGCACTTGCTGCGAAACTCTCAATCCAGAGAGTTTCAGATTGTTGTTTTGTGGGGGTGGTACCTGCTGAGCCAGATCTCTGGCTCCCTGTCTCTGTCCCCTCCCTTTCAGTTGAATGGGTGGCTCTGTCTCCCAGGCGTTCCAGGCGCCAGTTGAAACAGCCTGGCTGCCCAGATCTGTGTGAGTTTCTCTGCACCAACCCGGCACCGGCTGAAGCTGCCATGCTGAAAACTTGTGGCGCTTTTCAGCCTGGGAATCTCCTGGTCTGTGGGCAGTGAAAATTTGTTTGGAAATGCGGTGAGCTCTCACCCTCTGCCTTGTTCTTGCTGGGAACCGCACTCTGGAGCTTTTCCTATTCGGCCATCTTGGATCCTCCCTCGAGAAGTAAATCTTTGAAAAAGGTTTCTCTCTCTTAAGCTGCTTCCAAGCAGGGGATGACAATTTCTTTTCTTCAGTCATATTCCTTCATCTGCCTTCTTTCTCCCTGATCTTTAAAGGTGTCTCTTGATTTGGACATCATGTACCTATCACATCACACAATAATTTAAAATTGTTCTTCTTAGGAGGAAAACAGATTAAGTCTCAGCTCCCCATGAATAACTCTACTCTCTTTTTTAATAAAGAAGAGTTAGACTGGACCAGTGCCGATGGCATATTTACCTTCATGAGCTTAAAAAAAAAAAAGTTAATTACTGCTCGGAGCAAGTTAGTCTGGCTGTCCTGAGCTGTCTTTTATTAGTTGTCCCCTTCATTAATTTCCCTCACTGGATTTGCTGCTAATAGCTGCCTGGTCCCACTCAGCTCAAAGCCGCATCTGTGCCATTGAGCAGAAAAGTAGGAGCCTGGCCAAAGGGGCGTAGTGATGGAGTGAGGGAGACGCTATTTACAAATCAGCTCTTATTAGCGTGATGGTCTGGTGCGCTGAAGAGGGGAGATGGTGGCCTCAGAGCAGAGAGCTATAGAGCAAAGAAGAGGTAGTGAAATCTGAAGAAACCAGCACCAAGCATGGAGGTTTGGATTTGTGCTTCATGCTTATGAACTAGTGTTCCCTTAGCACCAACTTAGAATAACGCATGTCCCCCACCCCCCAGGACTGGATGTGTACTACTCTGTCACTGCACTTCATGAAAAGTTGCAAAAGCATCGATCTTTAGCAAGAAGGTTTAATTTTCCCTATATGATACAAAGATTCTGAGAGAGCCAAGTCAATAAATGATCTTTTTTCCTTTATAAGCTTATAGTTTATTTTTGGATATTAATTCAGTTAGCGACCATGTTGTGAATACATATATAATTTTAAAATTCCTGTTCCAGCTATGATGTACATTAATTTGATGATGCTCAGCTATCTTCACTTTTCTCACACCACCAAGAAGCATACTCTCCTACTAACTTATTTCATTTACATTATCTTCCCACATTAGAATGTAAACTCCAGGAGGGGAGGTGTGTGTGTTGTGTGTGTGCATGCTCACACTTTGTTCAATGCTGCTATCTCCAGCATCTGTGACATGCCTCTGAGCCAGGTGGAAAGCGCAGGTAATTCTTTCTTCTTTGGTAGCAACATTAAACATAAGCTCATGTACGTTTTCTTTCTTGAATCCCCTTTTGAGAAAAAACTCGAGTAAGTTCTGAACAAAGATTACCCAAAGAAATTTTGCAAGCATTATGTTCCATTTTTTGCTATGTTGTGATTTTTTTCCTCTATGTGAAATAAAGCAATGAACAGTGATCATGATGAGATTTACTTGAGAATCACTACAATGTGTCATTTAACCTTTTTATAAATAGAGGGAAAAGTTATTAATATATTTTGCGTATTAAGGGGACTTTAAGCCTATGAAGAGTATTTGACTAAGAGTCTCCCAGGATAAAGTCACCACTTATTCAAAACATCTGGTGTGGGTAGGTTTCCTGACTAGATGATGGTTTGAGAGTGAAAGAGGTGCATATGTTGGAACAAAGGGCCTTTTGCTGGGACAACTGATAGAGGGGAGAGCAAGAATTCCTTCCAGGTGAACAAAGTTCTGTCTTCCAAAAAATTCAACGTTTAACCTCTTGTCTAAATGATACTGATGGTTAACGGCTTGATAATCAAAAGGGCTATGTTAAGAGACACAAAATAACATTTGCAATGAAAGTGTCACGTTTGCGTTTTGGCTCTGTCTGTGTAATTCTGAATAAGTTCCTTAGCCTTTCTGAGCTCTTGGTTCTACACCTGTAAGCTCTATCTCCGATGATAGGATATTTAGATAGTTTCCAGTTTTCTCTAGCGTAAACAATGCTGTGATAAATAGCATTGTAGCTAAACTTTGCATTCACATTTATTTTCTTACAATGAAAGAATGTTCATAAGTAACAAATTATGTGTCTTTTTATGGACATGAAAGTATGTTCCTAATGTATTGTTAGGTTGAAAACAGCAGATTAGGTCAGGCGTGGTGGCTCCTGCCTGTAATCCCAACACTTTGGGAGGCCAAGGCAGGAGGATCTCTTGAGCTCAGGAATTTAAAACCAGCATGGACAACGTAGTGAGACCTTACCTTTGCAAGAAAAGCAATTTTAAAAAATAAGCCAGGTGGGGTGATATGTACCTGTATTCCAAGCTACTCCAGAAGCTGAGGCAGGAGGATCACTTGACCCCAAGGGTAAGAGGCTGCAGTGAGCTATGATCACACCACTGTACTCCAGCCTGAGTGATAGAATAAGATTCTGTTTTAAAAAAGGAGCAGATTATAGTCATGTGTGTAAAATTATCAAATAATAGCTGTAATAACAGCTGACATTTATTGTGCTAAGTCATTTACATAGATTATTTCATAAAAATCTATTTAAAAAGCAGCAGATTATAGTCATGTGTGTAAAATTATCAAATAATGCTGTAGTAACAGCTAACATTCATGTGCTAAGTCATTTACATAGATTATTTCATAAAAACTTCATAATAACCCTCTGATGTAGCTACCATATTATTTCTATTTTACAGAAGAAGACACTCAAACTTTAAATATTAATAGTACTCATACTGATGGTTGGAAAATCATGACTATATTAAACTTAAAATTATTGTTTAATTGATACTTTCTATTTTTCAACTTTGAACACATATTACTTGTTATAGTGTGGTAAAATGTACAAAACATTTACCGTTTTAACCACATTTAAGTACAATTCAGTGGCATTAAGTAAAGTCACAATCTTATGCAGTTATCAGCATTGCCTATTTAAAGAACTTGTTCACCATCCTAAACAGAAAGTTTGTTCCCATAAACAATTCCCCATTCTCCCCAATCCCCAGCTCCCGGAAACTTCTATTCTACTTTCTGTCTCTACGAATTTGTCTTTTCTAGGTAGCTCATGTAAGTGGAATCATGCAATATTTGTCCTTTTGCATTTGGCCTATTTCGCTTAGCATATTTTAGAGATTCATTCATCTTGTGGCATGTGTCAGAATTTCATTCCTTTTAAAGGCTGAATAATATTCCATTGAAAGTCTATGCCACATTTTGCTCATCCATCCACCTGTTGATGTGAATATATACATATTGCTTTTCAAATAGAAAAACAATATTTTTAATTAAATTCAATAAAATTTATTGCCCCCAGGTAAGACTGCTATAAAGGTTTAAATGATACAATGTATGTATCCTTGGAAGAGTATAAAATGCTTTTTGAATAGTAGTAATTATTTTCAACAGTGGTTTTTCTTAAACCTCTCACTCTTTCAAGTCTTTAAGGAAACACCAAAAACACATTTTCCAGTTCCTTGAAGGTTGGTGGAAACCACATCAGATAATGGCTACTTACCTCTTTGTTTCTAAGCCCTTCATTGGCATAAATGGTTTTGGTTTTCTCAATAATAGTTTTTGAACTATCTTCTCATAGAAGAGCTGGTTGGACTGGCAAACAAAATCCAGCAGCACATTAAAAAGCTTATCCACCACAATCAAGTTGGCTTCATCCCTGGGATACAAGACTGTTTCAACATACACAAATCAATAAATGTAATCCATCACATAAACAGAACCAATGACAAAAATCACATGATTATCTCAATGGATGCAGAAAATCCTTCTCACCCTTTCATGTTAAAAACACTCAATAAACTAGATATTGATGGAACATATCTCAAAATAATAAGAACTGTTTATGACAAACCCACAGCCAATATTGTATTAAATGGACACAAGCTGGAAGCATTCCTTGTGCTTTTCAAAAAACCAGCACAAGACAAGGATGCCCTCTCTCACCACTCCTACTCAACATAGTATTGGAAGTTCTGGCCAGGGCAATCAGGCAAGAGAAAAAAATAAAGCCTATTCAAATAGGAAGAGAAGAAGTCAAATTGTCTCCGTTTGCAGATTACATGATTGTATATTTAGGAAACCCCATCATCTCAGCCTCAAAATGCCTTAAGCTGATAAGCAACTTCAGCAAAATCTCAGGATACAAAATCAATGTGCAAAATCACAAGAATTCCTATGTACCAATAATAGGCAAACAGCCAAATCATGGCTGAACTCCCATTCACAACTGCTACTAAGAGAATAAAATACCTGGGAATACAACTTACAAAGGATGTGAAGGACCTCTTCAAGAAGAACTACAAACCACTGCTCAAGGAAACAAAAGAGGACACAAAAACATTCCATGCTCACGGATATAGGAAGAATCAATATTGTGAAAATGGCCATACTGCCCAAAGTGATTTATAGATTCAATGCTATTCCCATCAAGCTACCATTGACATTTTTCACAGAATTAGAAAAATCTACTTTAAATTTCATATGGAACCAAAAAAGAGCCCATATAACCAAGATAATCCTAAGCAAAAAGAACAAAGTTGGAGGCATCATGCTACCTGACTTCAAACTATACTACAAGGCTACAGTAACCAAAACAGCAGGTACTGGTAGCAAAACAGAGACATAGACCAATGGAACAGAGCAGAAACCTCAGAAATAACACACATCTACAACCATCTGATCTTTGACAAACCTGACAAAAACGAGCAATGGGAAAAGGATTCCCTATTTAATAAACAGTGTTGGGAAAAGTGGCTAGCCATATGCAGAAACCTGTAACTGGACCCCTTCCTTATACGTAGTATAAAAATTAAGTCAAGTCAAGATGGATTAAAGACTTAAATATAAGACCTAAAACCATAAAAACCCAGGTGCTGGAAAACCTAGGCAATACCATTCAGGACATAGGCATAGACAAAGACTTCATGACTAAAACACCAAAGAAACTGCAGCAAAAGCCAAAATTGACAAATGGGATCTTATTAAACTAAAGAGTTTCTGCACAGCAAAAGAAATTATTATCAGAGTGAACAGGCAACCTAGAGAATGGGAGAAAAATTTCACAATCTGTCTAGCTGACAAAGGGCTAATATCCAGAATCTATAAGGAACTTAAACAAATTTACAAGAAAAAAACAAGCAACCCCATCAAAACATGGGTGAAGGATATGAACAAACACTTCTCCAAAGAAGACATTTATGCGGCCAACAAACATATGAATAAAAGCTCATCATCACTGGTCATTAGAGAAATGCAAACCAAAACCACAATGAGATATCATCTCACTCCAGTTAGAATGGCAATCATTAAAAAGTCAGGAAACAGGCTGGGTGCAGTGGCTCCCAGCAATTTGGGAGGCTGAGGCAGTCAGATTGCCTGAGGTCAGGAGTTCAAGACCAGCCTATCCAACATGGTGAAACCCCGTCACTACTAAAAATACAAAAATTAGCCAGGCGTGGTGGTGCGTGCTTATAATCCCAGCTACTTGGGAGGCTGAGACAGTTCCTTCACTTGAACCTGGGAGGCAGAGGTTGCAGTGAGCCGAGACCAGGCCATTGCACTCCAGCCTGGGCATAACAAGAGTGAAACTCCATCTCAAAAAAAAAAAGTCCGGAAACAACAGATGTTGGATAGGATGTGGAGAAATAGGAACACTTTTACACTGTTGGTGGGAGTGTAAATTAGTTCAACCACTGTGGAAGAGAGTGTGGTGATTCCTCAAGGATCTAGAACGAGAAATACCATTTGACCCAGCAATCCCATTACTGGGTATATACCCAAAGGATTATAAATCATTCTACTATAAAGACACATGCACATGTATGTTTATTGCAGCACTGTTCACAATAGCAAAGACTTGGAACCAACCCAAATGCCCATCAATGATAGACTAAATAAAGAAAATGTGGCACATATACACTATGGAATACTGTACAGCCATAAAAAAGAATGAGTTCATGTCCTTTGCAGGGACATGGATGAATCTGGAAACCATCATTCTCAGCAAACTGACACAAGAACAGAAAATCGAACAGTGCATGTTCTCACTCATAAGTGGGAGTTGAACAATGAGACCATATGGGCACAGGGAGGGGAACATCACACATCGGGGCCTGTTGGGAGATTGGGGGCTAGGGGAGGGATAGCATTAGAAGAAATACCTAATGTAGATGACAGGTTGATGGGTGCAGCAAACCACCATGGCACATGTATGTGTAACAAACCTGCACGTCTGCACATGTACCCCAGAACTTAAAGTATAATAATATTTTTTTTTAAACAAAGAAGAGCTGATTGGGGCACTGGGCTATGTTATTCTATACTAATATTACAAAATGATTTTCTATTGGGAGGCCAAAGTGAGAGGATTGCTTGAAGCCAGGAGTTTGAGACCAACCTCAGCAACAAAGCAAGACCCTGTCTCTACAAAAAAACTAAAAAATGTAGTCAGATGTGATAGCATGTGCCTGTACTCCCAGCTACTTGGGAGACTGAGGTGGGAGGATAGGTTTAGCTCAAAAGTTCGAGGTTGTGGTAAGGTGTGATTGTGCCACTGCACTTCAGCCTGGGCAAAAGAGCAAGACCCTGTCTCTAAACAAAATGAGTAAATAGGCTGGGCGCGGTGACTCACGCCTGTAATCCCATCACTCTGGGAGGCTGAGGTCAGAAGTTTGAGAACAGCCTAGGCTGTCTCTACTAAAAACATGGAAAAACCCTGTCTCTACTAAAAACAAAATACAAAAGTTAGCTGGGTGCGGTGTTACGTGCCTGTAGTCCCAGCCACTTGGGAAGCTGAGGCAGGAGAATTGCTTGAACCTGAGAGGAGGAGGTTGCGGTGAGCCAAGGTTATTCCACTGCACTCCAGCCTGGGTGACAGAGTGAGACTCCATCTGAAAAAAAAAAAAAAAGTAAATAAACATTTAAAAATGATTTTCTTTTGTAGAAAAAAATGTTTCCTATAATTTGTTTGTTAAGACTTAGTACCCACTAACTTTTCTCAAAATTGATAAATCGGTAGTAAACAATATATTAATAGCAATGTAGAATGCTATAGGACTGTTAGACCCTAAGAGTTCTAGAAATCATGAAAGATGGAATTTGAATTGAGAATCAGTTGAAACAATTGGCCGGGTAGGGAGACCCCCTCAGCTGACCTGGGTTTTGACTAGATTAAGTAGATGATGATAAGGTCATAAAATGTAAGATAGGTGAGTTGCAACAATATTTAGTTGAAACAATGAGGATATGGCAGAGAGAAGCCTGGCAATGACACTGGACTAAAGCTGGGAAGTTTAGGGCACTAGAGTGTCCAGGATGGCTGCAGGGAAGGCAGGGGGAGGGTGCTAACCGGGGAAAGACACTGAAGACAGGCATTGCATTTCCTCTACTTTACAATTTGTCCATAGATGGATGGCTCAGGTAACCTCATGGGTTGGTTGTATGCTGCTGCAATGAGGCATGCTGTTGATGCAGGGAGAGGATCATATTGAATTTGGAGTCAACAGATATAAATTTGATTCCAAATTTAACTATAGATTCAGGCAGTCATTTCTAGTCCCAGTCTTATTTCAAGCTCCAAAAAGTGAGTTTGGTAATCTCTGACTCATTTTCTGTCTCATCAGATTACTTTTTTTTTCACCTTCAATTAAATGATGTTTATTGGGATACTGTTTTGTATCAGGTATTA
The DNA here is from genome assembly GCA_036589455.1 of Ateles fusciceps. Classification (NCBI taxonomy): domain Eukaryota; kingdom Metazoa; phylum Chordata; class Mammalia; order Primates; family Atelidae; genus Ateles; species Ateles fusciceps. The sequence goes on from JAZHEH010003128.1 coordinate 4,169,784, forward strand.
TGCAAAATAAGGGAGCTATAACAATAGTCAAACATGATTCTTGCCTTCTTGTGGGAGAGACTGATCAAGCAAACCAATGATTACAGAATGTGAGTAATTATTTTAGAAAAACAACATGCAGGAATACAGAGGAAAAGCACTTAGCACCTTCTGGACTGAGAGCAGGATATGTTTGCTTACAGAATATTGTCAAATGAGCAGATGCTTGAGTTTATTCTGAATATTAGGAAGGTTGTGAGCTGAGGGTCCAAGATAATGATATAAAGTTTGGATTTATCACTGAAGAGGTGGCATTTAAGCTACAGGTATGCATCATATTATGCAAGGAAAGTGTATGGAATGAAAAGCGTACTCAAGAAACAACCTATAGAATGCCAATAGTTAAGAAAAAGGGAGAGAGAGTAAGAGAAGCTTGAAAAGAAGAAGCCAGAAGAGTGAAAGAAAAACCAGAAGAGAGTCATCAGAAAGAGAAGGTAAACTGAGCACGGTCCACATCAAATGCTACAAAAGGCAAGTAAAATAAGCATTGAAAATGTTAATTTCATTTTTCAACCTAGGGCTCACTGGAGAGCCAAACAAAGGGAGTTTCTGGGGTGCTGGAGCTGAGGGCGTGTTGCAGCGAGTGGAGGAGGGAGTGGAAAGTGAAAGTGAAGAAAAGGAGGATAAAGAATTCTTACACAGAGTATTAAATGAAGCAAAGAAGAACATGGTGATAGAAATTGAGTGAAAAACTAACTTTTTCTCTTTTTATTTGTTTCTAAGATAGTAGTAGCTTGAGTAAATCAACAGAGAAACAGCAGACAACCGATAGAGGGGAAGGGGTTGAAGATAGAGAAGGAAAAAGTTATACATGTTTTTTTACCAAAATGAAATGCTACTGTACCTGCTGTCTCACAATATTTTTTTCAATCACCTGGCATTTTAGTAAATTTTAAGTTTTATCTATATTTCAAAGTGTCCCTGAAAATTTGTGGCAGAATTTTAAAGAAAGTGTTTTTGTTGATCACATGTTTACACTCATTAAATAAAAATGGAACATAGAGAAAACTAAAAAGATGAAAATTTTAGTTTTCCACAGTATAACCACTCCAAAAGATTATCTTAGCAATTTTGTATATTCATTTTTTCCAGTTTTTACCTAAATAAAGACTAGGCTTGCTGTGTGTGTGTGTTTTATATAGTTTGAATTATGGTCTGTATGCAATTTTGCATTTGGCTTTCAATAGTCAACATCATTTATAAATATTTTTCATGACACTGCTTTTTTGTTTTTTTTTCAGACTGTCTTCCCATGTTGCCCAGGCTGGTCTTGCATTCCTGGACTCAGCTATATATACATATGTCAACTTTTATTTTAGAATCAGATCTTAAACATGTAGGTTTGTTATAAAGTTCTATTACATAATGCTGAGGTTTGGAGTACAAGTGAATCCATCACCCAGGTAGCAAGCATAGTACCCAGTAGGCAGTTTTTTCAGCCCTTAACACCCTCCCTCCCTCTCCCCGACCTCTTGTATTCCCCAGTGTCTATTGTTCCCACGTTTATGTCCATGAGTACCCAATATTTAGCTTCCACTTATAAGTGAGAACATGTGTATTCAGTTTTCTGTTCCTGCATTTGTTCGCTTAGGATAATTTTAGTTTCCAGCCACATCCACGTTGTTGTGAAGGACAGAATTTCATTCTTTTTTATGGCTGGGTAGTGTATTCCATGGTGTACATGTCCCACATTTTCTTTGTCAAATCCACCATTGATCAGCACCTGGGTTAATTCCATGTTTTCGCTATGCTGAAGAGTGCTGTGATGAATATATAGGTACTTGTATCTTTTTAGTAGAATGATTTGTTTTCCTTGTATATTAGTCAATTTTCATGATGCTAGAAAGACATACCCAAGACCAGGTAATTTACAAAAGAAAGAGGTTTAGTGGACTCACCGTTCCATGTGGCTGGGGAGGCCTCAAAATCATGGCAGAAGATGAAAGCCATATCTTGCAGGGGCAGCAGACAAGAGAAGATTGAGAGCCAAGTGAATGGAGTTTCCCCTTATAAAACAATCAGGTCGTCTGAGATTTATTCACTACCATGAGAACAGTATGGCGGAAACTGTCCCCATGATTCAACTATCTCCACTGGGTTCTTCCTACAACTTGAGGGAGTTATGGGAACTATAATTCAAGATGGGATTTCGGTGGGAACACAGCCAAACCATATCATCTGTAGTAGGATTGCTGGGTTGAATGGTGTTTCAACTTGCAGTTCTTTGAGAAATCTCCAAACTGCTCTCCACAGTGGCCGAACTAATTTACATTTCCACCAACCATGTATGTGTTCTCTTTTCTTTGCAGCTTTGCCAACATCAGTTATTTTTAGACTTTCTAACAAAAGCCATTCTGACTGGTGTGAGATGGTATCTCAGTGTAGTTTTGATTTGCATTTCCCTGATGATTCGTGATGAACATTTTTTCATATGCCACTTGTATGTTTTCTTTTTAGAAGTGTCTGTTCATGTCTTTTGCCCACTTTTTAATGGAGTTGTTTGTTTTTTGCTTATTGATTTGTTTAAGTTCCTTATAGATTCTGGATATTAGACCTTTGCTGGATACACAGTTTGCAAATATCCTCTCCCATTCTGTAGGTGGTCTGTTTACTTCCTTGATAGTCTCTGTTACTATGAAGAAGTTCTTCAGCTTAATTAGGTCCCATTTATCAGTTTTTGTTTTGTTGAAATTGCTTTTGAGGTCCTAGCCATGAATGCTTCACCAAGGTTGATATTGAGAAGGATAGCTCTATTGTAGAATTTTTATAGTTTGAGGGGTCGCACTTAAGTTCTTAATCCATCTTAAGTTTCGTAGATGGTGATAGGTAGGGGTCTGTTATGGTTTGACTGTATCCTCACCCAAATCTCATCTTGAATTCCCACAGGGAGGGACCTGGTAGGAGGTAATTGAATCATGGGGGCAGGTCTTTCCCATGCTGTTCTCATGATAATGAATAAACCTCATGAGATTTGCTGGTTTTATAAAGGGAAGTTTCCCTACACAAGCTTTCTTCTCTTGTGTGCTGCTGTGTGAGATGTGTCTTTCTCTTTTTGCCATGATTGTGAGGACTCCCCCAGCCATGTGGAACTGTAAGTCCATTAAATCTCTTTTTCTTCCCAGTTTTGGGTATGCCTTTATCAGAAGAAATGGACTAATACAGTAAATTGGTACCAGTAGAGGGGAGGCGCTGCTGAAAATATACCTGAAAATGTGGAAGCAACTTTGGAACTGCGTAACAGGCAGAGGTTGGAAGAGTTTGGAAGGAGAAGACAGGAAAATGTGGGAAAGTTTAGAACTTTCTAGAGACTTGTTCATGGCTTAGACCAAAAGGCTGATGGTGATATGGACAATGAAATCCAGGCTGAGGTGGTCTCAGATGGAGATGAGAAACTTGTTGGAAACTGGAGCAAAGCTGACTTGTTATGTTTTAGCAAAGAGATTGGTAGTATTTCACCCCTGCCCTAGAGATTTGTGGAACTTTGAACTTGAGAGAGATGATCTAGGGTATCTGGCAGAAAAATATCTAAGCAGCAAAGCATTCAAGATGTGACTTTGGTGCTATTAAATGTACTTAGTTTTATAAGGGAAGCAGAGCATAAAAGTCTGGAAAATTTGCAGCCTGACAAGGTGATAGAAAAGACAATCCCATTTTCTGAGGAGAAATTCAAGCTCCCTGCAGAAATTTGTGTAAGTAATGAGGAGATGAATATTAATCTTCAAGACAATGGGGGAAGATGTCTTCAGGGCACATTAGAGGCCTTCATGGCAGCCCATCCCATCACAGACCTGGAGACCTAGGAGGAAAAAATAGTTTTGTGGGCTAGTCCACAGGTCCCTCTGTTGTGTGCAGTCTAGGGACTTGGTGCCCTGAATCCCAGCTGCTCTAGCCATGACTAAAAGGGGCAAAGGTACAGCTCAGGCCATGGCATCAGAGGGTGCAAGCCACAAGCCTTGGCAGCTTCCACGTGGTGTTGAGACTGTTAGTGCACAGAAGTCAAGAACTGAGGTTTGGGAACCTCTACCTAGGTTTCAGAAGATGTATAGAAATGCCGGGATGTTCAGGCAGAGGTTTGCTGTAGGGATGGGGCACCCATGAAGAACCTCTGCTAGGGCAGTGCAGAAAGGAAATGTGGGGTGGGAGCTCCCACACAGAGTCCCCACTGGGGAACTGCCTACTAGAGCTTTGAGAAGAGGGTCACCATCTTCTTGACCCCGGAATGGTAGATCCACCGACAGCTTGCACTGTGTGCCTGGAAAAGCCACAGACATACAACACCAGCCTGTTAAAGCAGCCTAAAGGGAGGCTGTACCCTGCAAAGCCACAGGACAGAGCTTCCCTAGTCCATGGGAACACACCTTTTGCATCAGCATGACCTGATGTGAGACATGGAGTCAAAGGAGATTATTTTGGAACTGTCAGGTTTGATTTCCCCCACTGGATTTTGGACTTCCATGGGGCCTGTAGCCCCTTTGTTTTGGACAATCTCTCCCATTTGGAATGGCCGTATTTACTCAATGCCTGTACCCCCATTGTATCCAGGAAGTAACTAACTGGCTTTTGATTTTACAGGCTCATAGACTGAAGGGACTTGACTTGTAACAGATGGGACTTTGAACTGTGGACTTTTGAGTTAATGCTGAGATGAGTTAAGACTTTGGGGGACTGCTAGGAAGGCATCATTGATTTTGAAATATGAGGACATAATATTTGGGAGGGGCCAAGTGTAGAATGATATGGTTTGGCTTTGCCCCCACCTAAATCTCATTTTGAATTTTTACTTGTTGTGGGAGGGACCTGGTGGGAGGTAATTGAATCATGGGGACATGTCTTTATCATGCTATTCTCATTTTAGTGAATAGACTCATGAGATCTGATGGTATTATAAAGAGGAGTTTCCCTGTAGAAGCTTCCATCTTTTGTCTGCTGCTATGTGAGACATGCCTTTCAACTTCTGCCATAATTGTGAGGCCTCCCTAGCCATGGGAAACTGTAAGTCTGTTAAACCTCTTTTTCTTCCCAGTCTTGGGTATGTCTTTATCAGCAGTGGGAAAACAGACTAATACAAGATCCAATTTCATTCTCTGCATATGGCTAGCCAGCTATCCCAGTACCATTTATTGAACAAGGAGTTCTTTCTCCCTGGCTTATTTTTGTCACCTTTATTAAAGATCAGATAACTGTAGGTATGTGGCTTTATTTCTTGGTTCCCTGTTCTTTTCCATTGGCCTGTGTGTCTGTTTTTGCACCAGTACCATGCTGTGCTGGTCACTGTAGCCTTGTATAGTTTGAAGTTGGGAAACTCTAGGGAGCCAGCCCTACATCACCCGTGGGTACCCCAAGTTCAGTGGCAACAAAGGAATTGGAGAAAGACAGATTAAGAGAAAAAGTGGGACCAGGGGACCATCACTTCATCACTCTGGAGGTGACAGTGAAGGCCCCGAACTCTGATCATCCACACTATTTATTGATTACAATCACTTTGATCTACAGGGTAGAGGTGGAGTGATGGTGGGAAGAGGGTGATGGTGGAGTGAATCTGTGAGCTGGAACTGAATCAGTGAAATGAAACTGGTGTGTCAGTCTAAGGGTTGATAACAGTGGTGGTTTGGGAGTTTCACAAAACAAGAACATGTGGTTATCTTTAGCTTATTATCTATGTACAGCTGATGGAACATGGGCCTTACAAGGAGCCTACAAGTCTGGCTACGTCATAGTGCTACAAAGGGGTTTTACATCCTTGAGCACAATGTTTATGGTAACAGAGGGAGGTCACCCTGCACTGGAACATGAGGCATGGAGATGCTTTCCTCCTCAGAGGCCTCCTGCGGCCTTCCTCAGTTTGTTGTTCCTTGTTTATATGTTACTCATAACCAATTTATGTAGGCACTCTGCAAGTCCTTTCTCCTTTGCAGCTTTTCCCAACAGGTAATGTGATGCTTCTGGCTTTGTTCTTTTTGCTTAGGATTGTTTTGCCAGTCGTTATTTTAAATGGTAGACTATCAGCAAGTTGCCATACTATAGTTTTTACTCTTGTCCTAGAGTTAGACATTTAGACTTCAAAATTTTCACTGTTCTAAATTCTGCAGTAAAAGTCTTTATTCTTAAAATTATTTCGTTATTATTATTATTTTTTTTGAGCTGGAGTCTTGCTCTGTTGCCCAAGCTGGAGTGTAGTGGCATGATCGTGGCTCACTGCAGCCTTGACCTCCTGGACTTAAGTGATCCTCTCACCTTAGCCTCCCAAGCAGATGGGACTAGAGGTTCATGCACCACCATGCCTAGCTAATTTTTTTTTATTTTTTGTAGATATGGGGTCTTGCTATGTTGCCCAGGCTGGTCTCTAACTCTTGTTTTCAAGTGGCCTCCCAAAGTAAATATTCTTTATGTTTAGAATTATTCCACTAGAGAAGATTCTGAGAAGTTAAATCAGTGGATCAGATAATGAACACTTAAGCCCTTTGATACATATTTTCAAGTTATTATCCAAAAGGATTGTATAAATTTCTACTTTCATCTTTTATAATTAGATAATTCATTACCATATTAGGAAATCTTCACTAACCTGAAAAGTGGAAAGTATACAAATATCTTAATATCTTACATTAATATTTGCAACATTATTTAAGTTGAATATTTTGCCATGTTGTTTATTAATTAATTGTATTGCCTTTTACATGAGTTGTTTTCTTACCTATTAATTACTAGGGTCTTATTTAGCATTTCTTTTTGACTTGAATGAATTTTTTCTACAAAACAGGAAGGCATATTTTGCCTTTTCTAGTCTCTGGTGTTTTACTTGCCTTTTAATTTTGTTGGATGCTTTGGTGTCCATACTTGGAATGACTGATTTAATGACATTTGATTTCTACTATTGTTTTTAGTCTTGGAAATTCTCCTCCACCTACCCTGCTTGGAACAGTATTCATTTCTATATATTTTTCTCTTTTGTTATTTCTTTAGTCTCTAATGTATTAATATAATGTACATTTTGAGATGAAGTTTTAAGTAGAATTTTCCTAAATAGCTTACCGAATTGGCCAATGATATCTTTACTCTCTCTATTATCAATTCCATTTTTTACTGTCTTTATCATGTGGTAAATTGCTGTTCTAACTTCTGTACTATCTATTTCTTCTGCTTATCTCTTGTTTACTATTGACCAGCAGCAAGTTGTATTAATAAAGCTTTTAGAGATATTTTAATTTCTGATAGGTTTTGTTTTCTCTCTTACACTTTAAAAAATATTTAGTCTACTGTTCTTATTTACTTTTTCAGGTGGAATTTAATAATTTATCAAGTTTCAGAAGCAAAGTTCTTGCTGTTTTAGTGCAAAATATGCCATCCTATACATGAATTTGGGAAGTGAATCAAATAAAAAGAAACTGAAAGGCTGATCTAAACTGGCTAAAGCTAAAGAGGGAACATTCTGGATCCTTCCAGAAGTAAAATTTGGTTTCAAATACATCTTGATTGGGGCTCACATAGCTTTCTCTCCCATCTCTCAAGAACACCCCTTCACACATGGCTGCCTTCCTGTCATACTTGACTTTTCTAGCTTCAAGATAACGTCAGGTCCTTGAATATTCATGGAAGTGAATATCTCCCTCCCTGATTGCTCGAGTAGAAGTCCAGAAATTGCTCCTTGTGGTTCTGACTGCCCTCAAACTGGTCATGAGCCCAATCCTGAAATGGATGCTATGGTCAGAGAGATAGGAAACATTGATTGACTTAAGCCAGTTAGGGTCACCCCTGTAGCTGGGGATGGATGTTGAATAGATACTTGGTCCTCTTCAGGGCTGATTTACCCCCTCTCCCAGCTGTTGGGAATGTGAGCTGTTGACGGTTTATTGCTGGGCTGTCTCTGAGAATTCCCTGCTGCTGTAGAGGATTCTAACCCAAAGTCACACTCCTCCCAGGGGCTAGCCTGAAGCCAACAACTGCCCAAAGTAGGGACATAAGATCTTCTTCCTCGCCTCATTATTGAGCTAACTCCAAAGGCTCATGCTGGCTTCATGGTTCTCCAGAGAATCAGCCGAGATCTCAATTGCAGCAACATTGCTACTTCCTCAGTGTGTTCCTCCACAATCCTGCCCTCCTTACATTCTTAATGGTGTATTTTCTGAGGTCACTCTCCAACAAGCCTTCTGCATGCAACTTGTTGTCTCAAGAATCTGTACCTAAGGAACCCAATCTAAGATGTGATCAATCATACCTAAAATACTTGGCCAAGAATAGAGGAGGAGATATCTCAAAGGAAACTCTAGGTACTGTTGGTGTGCTTAGAATAGGGGAGAAATAAATTCCAAGGGATGCCACCAACTAATGTCCACTACAAGAAGGATACACTTTACAACACAATATTCTTATTTAGTGCTATATTGTGGCTTTTCAGTTGCTCAATTATCTGTGAAATAAAATTTCACAATACTAATAAATATTTTTATTAAGGTGTCTTCTGTTTCTCTACGTAGTATATTCTACAAATTATTAATTAATTAATCAATTAACTCGTTATTATTTTTTGAGATGGATTCTCACTGTTGCTCAAGCTGTTGGAGTGCAGTGGTGCGATCTCTGCTCACTGCAAGCTCCGCCTTCCAGGTTCAAGCAATTCTCCTGACTCAGCCTCCCAAATGGCTGGGATTACAGGTGACTGTCACCATGTCCAGCCTTTTTTGTATTTTTAGTAGACATGGGGTTTCACCATGTTGCCCAGGCCGGTCTCGAACTTCTGAACTCAAATGATCTGCCCACCTCAGCCTCCCAAAGTGCTGGGATTCAGGTGTGAGCCACTGCACCGAGACTCCAAATACTAATTTTTCCTAAAATTTTTAGGGACACATCTATTTAATATATCAGCCTGTGCCTTTGTGACATTTTTTTTTTTTGGTTGGGGGAATTCTAAAACTCCATTTGTAGTTTTTCAAATGGTAATGTGAGTTAAGGATAAGACAAAAATTTTTTTTAGATGGGCTCCTTTGATATAGCAGGTTATTCTGAGTTGCCAAGAAGCCAAGAAATGCCTTCAGGGGTTTGTTCACTCATGTACTAGATAGTTATTTTGATCCCCCTCTCTTTAAAAAACATCCAACTAGAAAAATGCAAGCTAGCAACACAGGAGCCAACTATGGTGAGAATAATTCCATGTGTCCAGGAGGCTGTGTACTGTGTGTTATTCATTGAAAGTGTGCCTGGAAAAGGCAACTCCTCCCCCATGAACTTCCCAATGGGCCTCAATTGTGTCACTAGGCACTGCAAAATTAATTCTGTTGAGGCAATGTTTGGGCCAAGGAGTCAGTTCCTCCCACTGGTGCCCCATCCCTTCCTCTCCATTCTGTTGAACAAATCATCAACCCGCAGTTGCTTGAAGCGGTCACCAGGAACTCCCATTCCTAGAATGGCAGGGGAGTTTTAATGCCAACAAATGTCAGCGTATGCTAGTGAGCCTGACTGAGCTGCAAGGGAGACTTAGAAAGCACCCTGCCAGTTCTGGGGCTTCTTAAGTTTTTTCAAGAGCAACAGAGTCCCACCAAATTTTCACTTGTTTTGCAGGTGATGGCAATGCATTTGATAAAGTACAAGAAGTAAAAATCACAAACAGTGCTCTGTGTTTGATGCTTTTCCTGCATTGCTCACCTAATCTTTGGAAAAGCCTTATGACTAGGCATTCTTATTTTCACTTTACATGGGAAGAAACTGAAGCTAAGGAAGGTTACATAAGTTATCCAAGGTTACACAGACAGGTAGGTGGTGGTGTCCCTGGGGAGTTGGGTGTTTGTGGAAATTTTAAGTTGAACAGTGCTGCAGATTAACTCTGTGTTAAATTGTAAATTTTGAAAAACCTGGCATTAATTCTTTTCTGTCAATTGTTGTTAGGTCTGGGCAGGAGAGACCTTACCAACTTATACCACTAATTATTAGGTATCTAAATGCCTAAAAGAATACCAACCTATTCCCCCTCTTTCCTTTTCTACATTTAAAGTAACATATAACATGAGAACTTTAAATAACTGTGGGGGATAAGGCACATGTGGACCTACTGGTATATTTTATTTGGACTTTATATTCAGAGACAAGTAAACAGTTTTTTCCATGTATTTATTTAGAGACAAGGTCTTGCTCTGTCACTGAGGCTGGAGTGCAGTGGCTTAATATTGGCCTGCTGCAACCTCTGCTACCTGAGTTCAAATGATCCTCCCTCCTCAGCCTCCTAAGTAGCTGGGACTACAGGCATGTGCCACCACACCCAAATAATTTTTGTGCTTTTTGTAGAGACAGGGTTTCACCATGTTGCCCAGGCTGATCTAGAACTCCTCAGGTCAAGCAATCCACCCGTCTTGGACTCCCAAAGTGATGAGATTACAGGCATGAGCCATTTAAAATAATACAAAAAAATCCAACACCAAACAACATAAAATACTCAGTGTTTGGCATCTAGCAAAAAATGACCAGGAATTCAAAGATGCAGAAAAATGCTACTCACAAAGAAGAGAAAAATAGATCAAAGGGAATAAATGTAGGAATGACATTTGATAATAAAATTGGTAGACAGCATTAAAACAACTGTAATAATTCAAGATAGTAGAAGAAAGCATGAACATGAAGAGAAGAAAAATAAAATGCATTAAAAATTCAAAATAAAAGCTAAAGTGGTAAAAAATGCAGTATCTGGAAAAAATGCCTAGGAAAGATAAAGAGCAATGACACAGCATAGAAGAAAAAACCTGAGGAACCTGAAGACGCTTTCTAAATTAACACATACAGAGAAAAACAGCAGTAATAGTGAGCTATAAGACAATATCAGGAAATCAAACATATGTGCAATTTGGAGTTCACATAAAAGATGGAGAGAAAGAAAAAATATTATAGCACTAATGACCATAAATTTTCCAAATTTGATAAAATCTATAAAACCATTGATCCCAGTAGTTCAACAAATCTGAAGCAGAAAAAAGTATAAAAGTATGCTGAGGTACAAAATGATCAAATTTCTAAAACTCAGTGATAAAAGATAATAAGGTTTTTAAAGTAGTGAGAGAAAAAAAAGTAGTAAGAGAAACAAAAGTGAGAAAAACAACAGACTCTCATCAGAAATAATGCATCCAGACATCTTTACTATGGAATGACATATTTAAAAAAATTCCACCTAGAATTCTATACCCAGCAAAAATATCTTTTAGAAATAAAATTCAAATAAGGACTTATACAAACATGTAAAAGCCAAGAGAATTCATTGGCAGCAGATGAGTCCTTCCTTGAAAGGAAGCCCTTCAGGCAGAATGAAAACAATACAAGAAAGACATGTGGATTTACAAAAAGAAAAGAAGAGTGACAAAAATGATAGATGTTTGGGAAAACATAAAATACTTTTATTTAAAAAATATTTTTAAAGGATAATTGACTAAGGCAAAATAATAAGAATATATTACTAATTTATAAAATACATAGAAATAAAATATATGACAATGATAGCACAAAGACCAGGTGTAAGAGGAGGAAAACAAAGTATTTTGTTTTAAGGTTTTTATACACTACATGAAATAGTACATTACTTGAAGGTAGGTCATGTATGATATCAACCTTAAAGCAACTGCTTGCAAAAACAAAGAAGAGCTAACAGGCCAACAAAGAAGGTAAAGTGGAATTAATAAAAACATGATTAACCAAAAAGATGCTAAGGAAAGAAGAAATAAAGAAACAAAGAACTCAAGCAGCAACAATAACAACAACAACAACACCCCACATAACACAGTGGTAGATTTAAATACAATTTTATTGACAATTCATTTAAATGTAAATGATCTAAACAGTTTGGTTAAAAGGCAGAAATTGTCATATTGGATAAAAAAGCAAAATCCAACTGTGTGCTGCCTACTTTGAATATAAAGATAAAAGTAATAAAAGTAAAAAGGTAGAAAAAGATATATTCTGTGGACACAATCAAAAGAAAGCTGAAGTGGCAATATTAACATAGTTAATACACATTGTTTTATGATGTAGGTTTTATTATTATCCTGGTGTGGTGAGGCTAACAAATTAGGAGATAATTGCCATTGAAAAGATAGTTTGCTATTCATAGGTCCCAAGAGGAAGGGCGTGCCACACAACACAGGGCAGGTGAAGAAGCACCAGGTTGGCCAGGAGGCAGAGGGAGTGAAAGGGACACATCAAGAGCCTTTTTGTGGTTTCTACTGGAGAGGCAAAGCAAGGCAGTATAATCAGGCTTAGGATTTTGGCTGGTTTGAATAATTGCAGTGGGCACTAGGGTAAAATGGAAGTCTCTTGTTGTCTGGTAGATGACCCTGGGGTGATTAGGTCAGGGAATAGTGGCTGGGCATGTGAAGACCAAAAAAGGAGGTGGTTGGGGTTATGAGATGTGGATTTGTTAATTTGTATTTGAATTGTTCACACAATTCCTCTAGGAATTGGCTATCTCTAGGAGGGGGTAGTCTTTGCAGTGTTAGCAAGGCCCAGATGTCAGAGCATCAGAAATACAGAAAATTGACCAAGTGCAGTGGGTCATTCCTGTTATACTGGTACTTTGAGAGGCCAAGGTGGGCAGATTGCCAGAGCTCAGGAGTTCAAAATGACCCTGGGCAACATGGGGAAACCTCGTCTCTACTAAAATACAAAAAATTAGCCAGGCATGGTGGCAGGTGCCTATAGTTCCAACTATTTGGGAGGCTGAGGCACAAGAATCGCTTGAGCCCTGGAGGTGGAAGTTGCAGTGAGCTGAGAACTCACCACTGCACTCTAGTCTGGATGACAGGGTAACACTCTGTCAAAAAAAAGCATGATCAATACATATTAATAAGTATATTTCAGATCAAAGAATATTAAAGAGAGATAGAGACATAATGAGGACCATTTCATATTGATAAATCGGTGAATTCATCAAGAGGATATAACGTTCTAAATACATCTCTTAACAGAGTTTCAAAGCAATAACTGATAGAAGACATAGCCACAATGGAGATTTCAATACTGCTATCATAATATTTAACAGAAGAAGATAGAAAGTCGCTAAGGTTATAGAATACTCGGAAAGCACTACCAATTAAATTTAATAAACATTTCTAGAACACTCCAACCAGCAACAGCAGAATACATACTCTTTTCCGGTGCTCAAGACACATTTACCAAAATAGATTATATTTTGGTCCCTAAGTCTCAATAAATTAAAAAACTTGAAATACTTTCATGTATATTCTCTTACCACAATAAATTTTCATTAGAAATCAGTTACAGAAATATATTTGGAAAATCCCTAACTATTTGAGAATTAACAACAGACATAAAAAGTCAATGGTCCAAGAGGAAAATGGGTTGAGCTGAATTATAGCATATCACAATGTGTGAGATATGGCTAAAAATTGATTAGAATAAAATTTATAACATTAAAAACTACCTTAGAATAGAAAAACATTTAAAATCAATGACCTAATCATTTTATGATTATACCATCAACTAAGCAGAGAGAAGGAAAAAATTATCACAATCACTTTATGATTATACACCAACTAAGCAGAAAGAAGGAGATAATGAGAGACAACCTCGATGAAATAGAAAACAGAACATAATTAATATAACAAAAGAGTCAAAGGTTGTTTTTTTGAGATAATTAATTGCTGAACTTCACATCACACTGATGAGCAAAAGTGAGAAAACAGAGATTGCTAATATCAAGAATGTGAGAATGGACATTGCTACAAATCCTATATACATAAAAAAATAGGGGATGATTATGAGCAACTTCATACCAATAAATTTGACAAATTAGACAAAATTTACAAATTCAGTAACTTATCTAAGTTAACTCAAAAAGGTATGGATAAGCTAAATAGTCATATATCACTTAAAGATATTAAATGTGTATTTAAAAACTTCCCTACAAAATATACAAAACAATAAACAAACAAACAGCACAACTCCAGGCAGTTGGTTTTACTCATGAGTTCTCCAAACATTTAAGAAAAAGAAATACTACTAAATCTACACAAATATATCCAGAAAATAAAAGAGAATAAAATTTATCTCAACTCATTTTGTGAGACTAGGATTATTTCTCTTTACAAATTTATTGTTGTTTGTTTGTTTGTTTTGAGACGGAGTCTCACTCTGCTTCCCAGGTTTGAGTGCAGTGGCACGAACTCGGCTCACTGCAACCTCAACCTCCCAGGTTCAAGAGATTGTCCTATCTCAGCCTCCTGAGTAGCTGGGATTACACGCACCCACCACCACGCCCAGCTAATTTTTGTATTTTTAGTAGAGACAGGATTTCACGGTGTTGGCCAGGCTGGTCTTGAACTCCCAACCTCAGGTGATCCACCCTCCTTGGCCTCCCAAAGTGCGGGATTACAAACGTGAGCCACTGGGCCCAGCATTTTTTGTTTTGTTTTGTTTTTTACTTTAATAGATTTGGGATAAGAGTGGATTTTGTTACATGGATAAATTATACCATGGTAAATTCTGAGATTTTAGAGCACATCACCCGAGTAGTGTACATCATACCTAGCATGTAGTATTTTTATCCCTAGTCCCCCCAACCTTCTGCCTTCAGAGTCTCTGAAGTTATGTTATATCACTTTGTATGTCTTTGCATACTCATAGCTTAGCTCCCACTTATAAGTGAGAAATACAGTTTTTGATTTTCCACTCCTGTGTTACTTCACTTAGAATGGCCTCCAGCATCATCTAAGTTGCTGCAGGGGACATTATTTCATTTCTTTTAATGGCTGAGTAGTATTTCATGGTATAGATATACCACATTTTATTTATTCACTCTTTTGTTGATGGGACTTTAGGTTGGTTTCACGTATTTGCAATTGTGAATTTTGTTGCTATAAACATATGTGTGCAAGCACCTTTTTCATATAATTACTTCTTTTCCTTTGGCTAGATACTCAGTAGTGAGAATCCTGGATCAAATGATAGTTCTCCTTTCAGTTCTTTAGGGAATCTCCATGGTGTTCTCCATAGAGGTTTCTCTAATTTACATTCTCATCAGAACTGTATAAGCTTTCTCTTTTTCCCATATCCATGCCAACATCTATTGCTTTTTTTAAACTTTTTAGTAATGACCATTCTTGCAGTAGTAAGATGGTATCTCATCGTGGTTTTAATTTGAATTTCCCTGATGATAAGCGATATTGAGCATTTTTTCATATGTTTTTTGGCCATTTGTATATTTTCTTTTGAGAAATGCCTATTCATGTCCTTTGCCCACTTTTTAACGGGATTATTTATGTTTTCTTGCTGATTTGTTTGAGTTCCTTATAGATTCTGGATATTAATCCTTTGTTAGATGCATAGTTTACAAATATGTCCTCCCATTCTGTGTATTTGTTTACTCTGCTGATTATTTCTTTTGCTGTGCAGAAGCTTTTTAGTTTAATTAGGTCCCATTTATTTGTTTTTGCTTTTGTCACATTTGCTTTTGGGGTCTTAGTCATGAATTTTCCCTAGGCTGATGTCTAGGAGAGTTTTTTCAGTGTTGTCTTCTAAAATTTTTAGTTCAGGTCTTATATTTAAGTCTTTGATCCATCTTGAGTTGATTTTTATATAAGGTGAGAGGTGGGGATCCAGTTTTGTTCTTCTTCATGTGGCTTGCCAGTTTTCCCAGCACCATTTATTAAATAAAATGTCCATTCTGCAATTTATGTTTTTGTATGCTTTGTTGAAGATTAGTTGGTTGTACGTATTTGACTTTATTTCTGGGTTCTCTACTCTGTTTCATGAAACTTCATCAGAAAGCATTGGTAGATCCTTAGAAGCAGGGTGGTATCTTTCCCTTTGCTAACAAATTCTACTATCTAAATCAATTACTTTTGGAAACAAATGATATATGCTTATGGCACAATATTTAAACTCTACCAAAAGATAGAGTTAAAAAAATCTCTCTACAGTCTTTGACCTACAGTCCTCCAGCTCCCTTCATACATGCAACCACTGCTACCAATTTCCTTTGACTCTTCACAAAAATGTTTTATTCATATACAAGCATCAATATACACATAATTTAAAAAATATTAGGACATAATATACACATTGTTTATGGACTTATAGAATGGAACCAAGCTAAATAATTTTACATATATATATATATATATATATATATTATTTTTTTTTTTTTTTTTTTTTAAAAGATGGGGTTTCACTATATTGGTCAGGCTGGTCTTGAACTCCCCACCTCGGGTGATCCGCCCGCCTTGGCCTCCAAAGTGCTTGGATTACAGGCATGAGCCACCACGCCCGGTCTTAAGCTAAATAATTATATTGGAACCAGTCACAAATCCTGCCATAGATTTCATTACCCTGGAATCACATGCAGAAGGATAGTTTAATATAGACTTCTACAATGGGTGAATTAGCATGGATTAAGAGAGAAGGAGACTAGGTTTCTTTTTCACACATCTAAAGGAGAAAGACAGTTACAAGCAGTTTTACGTATTACAGATATTTTTGGCAAAGATCCCACTGGAATCTGGAATCTGAATTTCATTTGATTTCCACATTTTGGCCCTGTCTCCCATCATATTTGGATGCTACATATGAAGTTAATAGCAGGGATATCATTTTTATTTTTAAAGGTAAGTACTATATAAGAATTTTCAACTTGCTAGAATAAATTCTATTGCAAAAATTTTATCGACATGAGTTTTCTCCATCATATTAAAGTTTAGATGGTTTATTACTGCAAGACCTAGTGTTAACAATTAAATAAAATTTGTACAAAGAACATTATAAACTTTATTTTAGAGACCTCCTAAGTAAATTGGTCGTATTCCATATTCATGGATAAAAAAATCAATATAGTAAAAATGTCAGTTTATCTATAGATACAAGACATTTTCATTTCAAATGCCAAAAGTTTTTTCATGGAACTTGATAAATTAGTTTTACAATTTATACAGCAGAGCAAAGGCCAAGAATAGCCAGGATACTACAAAGCTACAGTAATCAAAACAGCATGATACTGGTACCAAAACAGAGAGAGAGACCAATGGAACAGACCAGAGGCCTCAGAATTAACACCACACATCAACAACCATCTGATTTTTGACAAACCTGACAAAAACATGCAATGGGGGAAAGGATTCCCTCTTTAATAAATGGTGTTGCAAAAACTGGCTAGCCATATGCAGAAAGCTGAAACAGGATCTTTTCCTTACACATCACCAAAAAATTAACTCCAGATGGATTAAAGATTTAAACATAAGACTTAACACCATAACAACCCTATAGGAAAACCTAGGCAATACCATTCAGGACACAGGCATAGGCAAGGACTTCATGACTAAAACACCAAAAACAATGGCAACAAAAGCCAAAATAGACAAATGGGATCTAATCAAACTAAAGAGCTTCTGCACAGCAAATGAAACTATAATTAGAGTGAACCAGCCACCAACAGAATGGGAGAAAATTTTCGACAATCTACCCATCTAACAAAGAGATAATAACTAGAGTCTACAAAGAGCTTAAACAAATTTACAAGAAAAAAACTAACCACCCCATCAAAGAGTGGGTGAAGGATATGAACAGACACTTCTCAAAAGAAGACATTTATGCTGCCAACAAACACATGAAAAAAGCTCATCATCACTGGTCATTAGAGAAATGCAAATCAAAACCACATTGAGATACCATCTCATGCCAGTTAGAATGGTGATCATTAAAAAATCAGGAAACAGCAGATGCTGGAGAGCATGTGGAGAAATAGGAACGCTTTTACGTTGTCATGGGAGTGTAAATTAGTTCAACCATTGTGGAAGACAGTGCGGTGATTCCTCAAGGATCTAGAACTAGAAATACCATTTGACTCAGCAATCCCATTACTGGGTATATACCCAAAGGATTATAAAACATTCAATTGTAAAGACACATGAATACGTATGTTTATTGCAGCACTGTTTACAATAGCAAAGACTTGGAACCAACCCAAATGCCCATCAATGATAGACTGGATAAAGAAAATGTGGCCCATGTACACCATGGAATACTATGCAGCAATAAAAAAGGATTAGTTCATGTCTTTTGCAGTGATGTGGATGAAAATGGAAACCATCATTCTCAGCAAACTGACACAAGAACAGAAAAGCAAACATCACATGTTCTCACTCATAAGTGGGTGTTGAACAAGGAGACCACAAGACCGAAAGGAGGGGAACATCACACACCAGGGCCTGCTGGGGTATGGAGGAGCTAGGGAGATTGGGGGAGGGATAATATTAGGAGAAATACCTAATTTAGATGACAGGGGGATGGATGCAGCAAACCACCATGGAACGTGTATACCTATGAAACAAACCTGCACAATCTGCACATGTACCCCAAAACTTAAAGCATAATAACAAAAAAATTAAAAGAAAATGAAAGTATGGAGAAAATGAAAATATTACATATTAAAATTTGCTGGACATAGAAGAAGAAATTGTTGTTTATAGGTACTTCTGTTAAATATTGACTGAAAACAGCTTACCAAGATTTTGGTAAATTGAATCAACAATATATACGTAAAATCTTCAAGATATAATAAATTTTATTCCACGAGTGTAAAGTTGGTTCAACATTTAAATGTTAACTAATGTAATTAATCATATTAACAAACTAAAAAAGAAAATTCATTTGATCACAATGGACATTAAAAAATAATTTGATAAAAGTCAACATTAATTCATTATACATGAATAGAAGAAAGTTATTTTGTCAATCAGATAAAGGATATCTCCAAAAAAGTACAGTTATAGTTAGTGGTGAAAGACTGATTTCTTTCTAAGATTTGGAATAAAGCATGAATGTTTTATCTCATCACTTCTATTCAATGTGGTATTGAGTTCCCAGCCAGTGCTATATGGCAAGAAATACTAGGTTGGTGCACAAATAATTGCAGCTTTTGCCATTACAAGTAATTAAAAGTAATGGCAAAAACCACAATTACTTTTGCACCAACATAATGTAAATAAAGTGCTAAAGATTGGAAAAAGAAGCGAAACTAATTCACTAAAAACTTGGTTTTCTATATGTAAAATTTTAAGGAATCTACAAAAAGCTACTAGAACTAATAATTTAATTTAGTAAAAGCAAAGGATAAATGTTCATTATACAAAAGTCAACTATTTTCTATAAATAGTAAAGAAAAATTAGAGATTAAAATAAAAAAACTATGTACAGTGGCATAAAAATATGAAATACTCAAGGATAAGTTTAATAAAATGTGGGCAAGATCTGCATGCTAAAAACTGCTATATATATATATTTGAGATTATATAGATATACATATATCTATCTATCTCCATATATATACATATAAATTATATAAATATATGTGTATTTATATATTTATACATATACATATATAAATATATATGTATTTATATATATTTTTATATAAATATATATCTACATATACATATAAATTATAAATATATCTATATATAAAAATATATAAATATATCTATACATACAAATAATTTATATAAATATATATGTATTTATATATATTTATATGTATATATAGATATATTTATATGTATATATATAGATATATCTAACTATAAAAATAGATCTATCTATTTATTTTATGTGTGTGCATATATGTGTATATATATATATATTTGAGACAAAGTCTCACTCTGTAGCCCAGGCTGGAGTGCAGTGGCACGATCTTGGCTCACTGCAACCTCCGCCCCCTGAGTTCAAGTGATTCTCCTGCCTCAGCCTCCCAACTAGCTGGGATTACTGGTGACTGCCACCATGCCTGGCTAATTTTCATACTTTTAGGAGAGACGGGGTTTCACCATCTTGACCAGGCTGGTCTTGAACTCCTGACCTCATGATCCACCTGCCTCGGCCTTACAAAGTGATAGGATTAGAGGCATCAGCCACCATGCCCAGCCAAAACTACAAAATATTTATGAGAAAAACTAAAGAGGACAAATAAATGGAGAGATGTATGGTACTCATAAATAATAAGATTCAATATTGTTAAGATGTCAGTTCTCTCTGATCGTGATAATCCTGCAAAGGCAAAATGGACCTATGTCCCAATCAAAATTGGGTTTGGCAATTGAGACTGTAGGTACCAAGAAGGTGTGAAAGATTACTACTCACAGAATAGGGCTTTCTGGGAATAATAGGGCAGGCTCCCAAGCAACTCTGAGACAGCTTGAGAGAGTGGGAGGGATGACTCGCTTAGGGTTTTATGATGGTTAGGGGTTGCTGCTGAGGTAAGGGTTTTTTCCATGAGCTGGGGCTTGTGTACATTGAAATTACCACTGATGCCAAGGAACAGAGCACCTGGGATTTCTCATCAGCTTACCCAGACAGGGGGTAGAAAGGCACAGGAAAGTAAAGGCTTCAAAGTTGTCAATAATCAAAGATCAAAAATAGAGATAGATACATTCTGGATTCCCATTTTGATCAAGAGACAACACTATCCATATTAAAATTCTTCTTTATCTCTAGTAATTGTCTTTATTCTGGTCTACTTTTTGCTATTAATACAGTTATGAAGGCTTTCTTTTGAGTCATGTTTGGTGATGTACTTTTCCATCTTTTCACTTTTATTGCTATAACTGGATTTCATTCTAACATCTTTCTATTTGCTTTCTATTTGTTACATATGTCCTGTTTCTCCTTTTTCCTTTTTTGATAATTTTTCTGATTCCATTTTATCCTTGCTATTGAGTATTAATTATGCCACTATTTAAATTTTTTGCTGTGCTTGCTCTAGAATTTACAATTTCCATCTTGAACTTAACACAATCTATCTTCACATAATATTTCACTTCTTGTAAGAATCTTACAAAAGTATAATTCCATTTACTCTTACTCATCATTTGTGCTATTGTAATGCATTGTTCCCACTTTTACTTCACACAGCCAATTATCTTTTAAGCGATTAAAAGAAAGAACATATTGTTTACATCTATTTATTTATTTGCATCATTTCTGACACTCTTCTTTAGTTTTTGTAGATTCAGGTTTCTGTTTGCTATCACACTCTTCTGTATGAGGAAATCCCTTTAACAGTTCTTGCAGTGTTTTTCTTGTGGCAAAAACTCTTGGCTCTTGTTTGTCTGAAATTCATTGTCTTCATTTTTAAAATATATTTTTACTGGGTATAAAATTCAGTGTGATGGTTAATACTGAGTGTAAACCTGATTGGACTGAAGGATACAAAGTATTGATCCTGTGTGTGTCTGTGGGGGTGTTGTCGAAAGAGATTAACATTTGGTTCAGTGGGCTGGGAAAGAAAGATCCACCCTTAATCTGGTGGGCACAATCTGATCAGATACTAGGGAATATAAAACAGGCAGAAAAAATGTGAAAAGGAGAGACTGGCTTAGCCTCCCAGCCTACATCTTTCTTTTATACTGGATGCTTCTTGCCTTCAAACATCAGACCCCAAGTTCTTCAGTTCTGGGACTCAGACTGGCTCTCCTTACTCCTCAGCTTAGACAGCCTATTGTGGGGCCGTATGACAGTGTAAGTTAATACTGAATAAAGTACTGTGTGTGTGTGTGTGTGTGTGTGTGTGTGTGTGTATAATATATATATACACACACTAATAGGATATAAATTCCTATATATATGTATTTCCTCATATGGAAGAGTATGATAGTATGATATATAACTTCCTCATACAGAAGAGTATGACAGCAGACAGAAACTTGAATCTACAAAAACTAAAGATGAGTGTCAGAAATGGTGAAAATAAGTAAGTAGATGTAAATAATCAAGTTCTTAGTTTTAAACACTTAAAAGATAATGGTGTGAAGTAAAAGTGGTAACAATGTATTACAATAGCACAAAGGATGGATAGAGTCCTGTCCCTCTAGAGAACCCTAATACAAATTTTGGTACCAGGAGTGGTTCTAGAGGAACAGAATATTAAGGATGGAGTGCTTTCGTTGGTTTTGGGGTTTTTGGAGTTGGCTGCTTAATATGATTAAAGCCACAAATCCTAAGTACTCTACTTCTAATAAGAATAATCTGACTTGTGTAGAGCTGTCACTGGCTAATTAATCACAGTGTTCCTAGAAGTGAAATTGATAGGAAGCCTCTGCATTCATACTTAATTTATACAGACAGAAAACTTATAGGTTGAATGGACAAAAGACAAATTTGAATTATAAAAACAGAGAATCATGGCTCCTCAATCAATTTCCAGACTTGAACCAGTTTACAGACCCAGAATCCCTTGAATGAAGGGAGGCCAGGTCCCCTTGAGGAAGGACCTCCACTACATTACCATCAATTTATGAAGTGAGTCTTTCTCCCATCCTTCCCCAAGAAGACCTCCGGCCTTTTACCAGAGTAACTGTGCACTGGGGAAAGGGGGAATGATTTGACATTTCAGGGACTACTGGACACTGGCTCTGAGCTGATGTTGATTCCAGGGCACCCGAAATGTCACTGTGGTCCTCCAGTTAAAGTAGAGGCTTATAGAGGTCAGGTAATTCGTAGAGTTTTAGCTCAGGTCCAACTTACCGTGAATCCAGTGGGTCCCTGAACTCATTCTGTGGTCATTTTCCCACTGCCAGAATGCATGATTGGCGTAGACATACTTAGCAGCTGGCAGAACCCCCACATTGGCTTCCTGACTGATAGGGTGAGGGCTATTATGGTGGAAAAGGCCAAATGGAAGACATTAGAGCTGCCTCTACCAAGAAAAATAGTAAATCAAAAACAATATTGCAACCCTGAGGGATTGCAGAGATTAGTGCCACCATCAAGAACTTCAAAGACGCAGAGCTGGTGATTCCCACCGCATCCCTGTTCAACTCTCCCATTTGGCCTGTGCAGAAGACAGGTGGATCTTGGAGAGTGACAGTGGATTATCATAAGCTTAACCAAGTGGTGACTCCATTTGCAGCTGCTGTACCAGATGTGGTTTCATTGCTTGAGCAAATTAACACATCTCCTGGTACCTGGTATGCAGCCATTGACTTGGCAAATGCCTTTTTCTCCATTCCTGTTCATAAGGCTCACCAGAAGCAATTTGCCTTCAGCTGGTAAGGCCAGAAATACACCTTTACTGTCCTACCTAAGGGATATATCAACTCTCCGGCTTTGTGTCATAATCTTATTCAGAGAGACCTTGATCACTTTTTGCTTTCACAAGATATTACCCTAGTTCATTACATTGATGACATTATGCTGATTGGATCCAGTGAGCAAGGAGTAGCAAGCACACGGGACTTATTGTGGAGACATTGCATGCCAGAAGATGGGAAATAAATCTGACTAAAATTCAGGGACCTTCTACCTCAGTAAAAGGGGGTCCAGTAGTGTGGGGTCCAGTGGTGTGGGGCCTGTCAAAATATTCCTTCTAAGGTGAAGGATAAGTTGCTGCATTTGGCTCCTCCTACAACCGAGAAAGAGGCACAATGCCTAGTGGGCCTATTTGGATTTCGGGGGCAACACATTCCTCACTTGAATGTGTTACTCCAGCCCATTTATTGAGTGACCCAAAAGGCTGCCAGTTTTAAATGGGGTCCAGAACAGGAGAAGGCTCAGCAACAGGTCCAGGCTGCTGTGAAAGCTGCTCTGCCACTTGGGCCCTATGACCCAGCAGATCCAATGGTGCTTGAGGTGACAGTGGCAGATTGGGATGCTGTCTGGAGCCTTGACAGGTCCCATAGGTGAATCATAGCAGAGGCCTCTAGGCTTTTGAAGCAAGGCTCTTCCATATTTTGCAAATAACTACTCTCCTTTTGAGAGACAGCTCTTGGCCTGTTACTGGGCTTTGGTGGAAACTGAATGTTTGACAATGGGTCATCAAGTCACCATGTGACCTAACTGCCTATCATGAACTGGGTGCTTTCTGACCCATCTAGCCATAAAGTGGGTTGTGCACAGCAATGTTCCATCATCAAATGGAAGTGTATATACATGACTGGGCTTGAGCTGGTCCTGAAGTCACAAGTAAGTTACATGAGGAAGTGACTAAAATGCCCATGGTCTCCACTTCTGTTTTCTCTTCCCCACTCTGCACCAATTGCCTCATGGGAGTTCCCTATGATCAGTTGACAGAGGAAGAGAAGACTAGGACCTGGTTCACAGATTTTCTGCACAATGTGGACAGCTGCAGCACTACAGCCCCATTCTAGGACATCCCTGAAGGACAGCAGTGAAGGGAAATCTTTGCAGTGGGCAGAACTTTGAGCAGTGTACTTTGCATGGAAGGAGAAATGGCCAGTTGTGCAATTATATACTAATTCATGGGCTATAGAGACTTGGAAGAAGGATGATTGGAAAATTGATGACAAAGAAATTTGGGGAAGAGGTATGTGAATGGACCTCTCTGAGTGATCAAAAACCATGAAGATATTTGTATCCCATGTGAGTGCTCACCAACAGGTGACCTCAGCAGAGGAGGATTTTACTAATCAAGTGGATAGGATGACCCGTTCTGTGGACACCACTCAGTCTTTTCCCCAGCCACCCCTGTCATTGCCCAGTGGACCCATGAATAAAGTGGCCATGGTGGCAGGGATGGAGGTTACACATGAGCTCAGCAACATGGACTTCCACTCACCAAGGCTGACCTGGCTACGGCCACTGCTGAGTGCTCAATTTGCCAGCAGCAGAGACCAACACTGAGCCCTTGATATGGCACCATTCCTCAGGGCGATGAGCCAACTACTTGGTGGCAGGTTGATTATATTGGACCTCTTCCATCATGGAAAGGGCAGAAGTTTATCCTCACTGGAACAGACACTTACCTCGGATATGGTTTTGCCTATATTGCATGCAATGTTTCTGCCAAGACTACTGTCTGTGGACCCACAGAATGCCTTATCCACCATATGGTGTTCCACACAGCATTGTCTCTGACCAAGGCACTCACTTTACAGCTAAAGAAGTGTGGCAGTGAGCTCATGCTCATGGAATTCACTGGTCTTACCATGTTCCCCATCATCCTGAAGCAGATGGATTGATAGAATGGTGAAATGGCCTTTCGAAGTCACAATTACAATGCCAACTAGGTGACCATACTTTGCAGGGCTGGGGCAAAGTCCTCCAGAAGGCCAGGTATGGTCTGAATCAGCGTCCAATATATGGTACTGTTTCTCCCATAGCCAGAATTCACAGGTCCAGGAATCAAGGGGTGGAAGTGGAAAGTGGCACCACTCACCATCACCCCTAGTGATCCACTAGCAAAATTTTTGCTTCCTGTTCCCGTAACATTGCATTCTGCTGGCCTAGAGATCTTCTTCCAGAGGGAGGAATGCTGCCACCAGGAGACACAACAATGATTCAATTAAACTGGAGGTTAAGATTGCCACCTGGACACTGGGCTGCTCCTACATTTAAGTTAACAGGCTAAGAAGAGAGTTACAGTTTTGGCTGGGATAATTGATGAGGACTATCAAGACAAAATTAGTCTACTACTCCACAACGGAGGTAAGGAAGAGTATGCATGGGATACAGGAGATCCATTAGGGTGTCTCTAGTATTATCATGCCTTGTAATTAAGGTCAATGGGAAATTACAACAGCCCAATCCAGGCAGGCCTACAAATGGTCCAAACCCCTCGGGAATGAAGGTTTGGGTCACTCCACCGGGAAAAGACCCCACAATCTGCTGAGGTACTTGCTGAAGGCAAAGGGAATACAGAATGGGCAGTAGAAGAAGGCAGTCATCAATACCATCTATGACCACGTAACCAGATGCAGAAATGGGGACTATAATTGTCATGAGTACCTACTCCTTCTTTTGCTAAAAACATGTTTGTGCATGTATACGTGTGTACTAAGAAAATATCCTCATTTTGTTTCCTTTATCATGTGATGTAAGATTTATTGACTTCATATCAGCATTTAAGTATTGTTAACCTTATGTAATAGTATTTGACTTGGGGGATTCGTGCGTTTCCGGTTGTACAAAGCATAGTTGTATTATGTTAGGCATCATTATGACTTTATTGTTGCCTTTTTTTGAAGACTATATATGATCTCAGGAGATGTGTATGGATTCAAGTTGACAAGCGGTGGACTTGTGATGGCTAATACTGAGTTTCAACTGTTTGGATTAAAGGATATAAAGTATTGATCCTGAGTGTGTCTGTGAGGGTGTTGCCAAAAGAGATTAACATTAGAGTCAGTGGGCTGGGGAAGGCAGATAAGCCCTTCATCTGGTGGGCACCATCTAATCAGCTGCCAGTGAATATAAAGCAGGCAGAAAAATGTGAAAATGAGAGACTGGCTTAGCCTCCCAGCCTACATCTTTCTCCCGTGCTGGATGCTTTCTGCCTCCCCCAAACACTGAACTCCAAGCTCTTCAGTTTTGAGATTCAGACTGGCTCTCCTTACTGCTCAGCTTGCAGACAGCCTATTTTGGGAATTTGTGATCATGTAAGTTAATACTTAAGTGTGTATGTGTGCGTGTGTGTGTGTGTATGTGTGTATATATGTATGTGTATATATATGTCTCTTATTAGTTCTGTTCCTCTAGGGAAACCTAACTAATACATTCAGTTAACTCTCCCTCCCCTCCACCCACCTTGTGCTTTAAATCACACCATTTTCTCCTAATTTATAGTTGCTGACAAGAAGTCTTTTGTAATTTTTTATCTTTTTTCCTCTGTAAGTTATATATACCCTGTTTCCATGCATGGCTACTGTGAAGATTTTGCCTTAATATGTGGTTTCAGCAGCTTGACTATGATGTGTCTAGGTGTGGCTTCTTTTGATATTTACATTTTGGAGAGATTTTCTGGGTTTGTTAGATCTGTGAATTTTTGTCTTTGTTAATTTTGCAAAATTCTCAGATACCATCTCTTTAAATATTTCTTTTGCTCCATTTTCTATCTGTCCTTTTTCTGGTAATTCAATTACATATGTTTAGTTCTTTTAATATTGCTATGCAGCTTTTGGCACCTCTTGTTCTTTCTTAAAACTCTTTTGGCTCTTTACATTTCAGTTTAAATAATACTTACTGATCAATTTTTTTTATTTGACAAGTATTTAGTGAGCACCTATCATATACAAAGAACTATAAGTTCCAACCTCTGTATAAGGGTTACAACCTTGCACAGAACAGATATAATTTCATTTCCATGGTACTTTTCAATTGAGAAATGGAAAGCAATACAGTAAATTAAAAAATATGTAGACTGGTGAATGAAATAAAGGAAAGAAACAAAAAACGAACAAAATAAAAATGCTCAACATGTCATTAAAATACTGACGTGTTTGGACAAAATGAGTATATTCTTTTGTGCTGTAAAAGCCATCCTAAGATCATGTTCCTTTAAAAATATTTCTTTTGGTTTTAGGGGTACATGTGCAGGTTTCTTATATAAATAAGTTGCATGTCACAGGGCTTTGATGTACAGATTATTTCATCAGCCATGTAATAAGCATAATATCCAGTAGGTTGTTTTTCAATCCTCTCCCTCTTCCCACCTTTAACCCTCAAGTAGGCCCCTTGTCTGTTGTTCCCTTCTGTGTGTCTATGTGTATTCAATGTTAGCTCTCACTTAGAAGTGAGAATATTCAGTATTTGGTTTTCTGTTCCTGCATTAGTTCACTTGGGATTATGGCCTCCAGCTCCATCTATGTTGCTGCAAAGGACATAATCTCATTTTATTTTATGGCTATGTAGTATTCCATGGTATATATGTACTGTATTTTCTTTATCTAATCCATCGCTGATGGGCACCTAGGTTAGTGTCACAACTTTGCTATTGTGAACAGTACTGCTATAAACATATATGTGCATGTGTCTTTCTGGTAGAACAATTTATATTCCTTTGGGTATATACCCAATAGTGGGATTCTGGTTTAAATGATACTTCTTTTTAAGATCTTTGAGAAATTACCACACTGCTTTTCACAATGGCTGAACTAATTTACATTCCCACCAGTAGTGTATAAGCATTCCCTTTTCTCTGGAACCTTTCCAGCATCTGGCTTTTTTTCCCCACTTTTTAATAATAGATATTGTGACGGGTATCTTACACCATCTTACAATATCTCATGTGATTTTGATTTGCATTTCTCTAATGATTAGTGATGTTGAGCATTTTTTCATATGCTTGTTGACCACAAGTATGTCTTATTTTGAAAAGTGTCTTTTCATGTCCCTTGCCCACTTTTTAACGGGATTGTTTGTTTTTTGCTGGTAAATTTGTTTAAGTTCATTACAGATTTTAGATATTAGACCTTTATGCAAATATGTTCTTCCACTTTGTAGGTTTTTTGTTTACTCTGCTGATAGTTTCTTTTGCTATTCCAAAGCTCTATAGTTTAATTTGGTCCCATTTGTAAATTTTTGTTTTTGTTGCAATTACTTTTGGAATCTTTGTTGTAAAAATCTTTTCCAAGGCTGATGTCCAGAATGGTACTTTCTAGGTTATCTAGCAGGATGTGTGTGTATATATATATTCACTTAAATGTAAAACCTAAAACTATATATATATAGCATATATATATACTGTATATATATAGTATATACATAGTGTATATGTATAGTATATATATACTGTATATATATAGTGTAATACAGTATATATATACAGTGTACATATGTAGTTTTAGGTTTTACATTTAAGTCTTTAATCCATCTTGAGTTGAAGTTTGTATATGGTGTAAAAAGTGCTCCAGCTTCAACTTTCTGCATATAGTTAACAGCACCATTTATTGAATTGGGAGTTGTATTAGTTTATTCTCAGCCTGCTAATAAAGACATACCCAAAACTGGGCAATTTAGACAGGAATGAGGTTTAATTAACTCATGGTTCATCATGGCTGGGAAGGCCTCAAGAAACTTATAATCATGACAGAAGGCATCTCGTCACAGGGCACCCAGGAGAGAGAATGAGTGCAGAGCAAAAGGGGAAGCCCCTTATAAAACTATCAGATCTGTGAGAACTCAGTCGCTATCAGGAGACCAACATGAGGGAAACTGCCCCATGATTCAATTATCTCCACCTGTCCTGCCCTTGACACATGGGGATTATTACAATTCAAGGTGAGATTTGGGTGGGGAATCAGAGCCAAACCGTATGAGGAGTTTTCTCTTCATTCCTTGTTTCTGTCAATTTTGTTGATGATCAAATGGTTGTAGGGGTGCAGCTTTATTTCTAGGTTTTCTTTTCTATTCCATTGGTCTATGTGTCTGTTTTTGTATCATTATCATGCTGTTTTGGTTACTGTAGCCTTCTAGTATATTTTGAAGGCAGATAATGTGATGCCTCCAGATTGTTTCTTTTTGTTTAGGATTGTCTTGGCTATTTAAGCTCTCTTTGGCTCCATATGAATTTTTAAATAGTTATGTGAGGAATGTAACTAGTCATTTGATAGGAATAGCATTGAATCCATAAATTGCTTTGGGCAATATTGCCATTTTAACCATATTGATTCTTCCCATCCATGACCACGGAATGTTTTTCTATTTGTTTGTGTCTTCTCTGATTTCTTTGAGCAGTGTTTTGTAATTCTCATTGTAGAAACCTTTGACCTTCCTGATTGGTTGTGTTACTAGGTATTTCATTCTTTCTGTGGCTGTTGTGAATGGGATTGTGTTATTGATTTGGCGCTCATCTTGAACATTATTGGTGTATAAAATGCTACTGATTTTTATACATTGACTTTGTATTCTGAAACTTTGCTAAAGTTGTTTATTAGATCTAAGAGCCTTTGGGCAGAGACTATGGGATTTTCTATGTATAGAAGCATATTGTCTACAAACACAGATTATTTGACTTTCTCTCTTTCTATTTGGATGCCTTTTTTATTTTTTTCTTTCTCTTTCCAATTTACTCTGGCTAGGACTTCTAGTTCTATGTTGAATAGGAGTAGCGAGAGTGGGCATCCTTGCTTTGTTCCAGTTCTCAAAAGGAATGCTTTCAGCTTTTGCCCATTCAGTATGATGTTGGCTGTGGGTTTATCATAGATGACTTTTACTATTTTGAGGAATGTTCTTTTAATGCCCAGTTTGTTGAGAGTTTTTTAACTTGAAGAGATGTTGAATTTTATTGAAAGCCTTTTCTGCACCTATTGAGATAATCATGTGATTTTTGTTTTTAGTTCTGTTTACAGTAATGAATCATATTTATTGATTTACATACATTGAACCAACCTCGCATCCCAGGGATAAAGACTACTTGATCATGGTGGCTTAGGTTTTGATCTGGTGCTGCATTCAGTTTGCTAGTATTTTGTTGGGGATTTTTGCATGTGTGTTCATCAAGGGTATTGGCCCAATATTGTTTTTTGTTGTTATGTCTCTGCCAGATTTTGGTATCAGGATGATGCTGGTCATAGAAAATGAGTTAGGAAGGAATCCCTCCACCTTAATTTTTTGAAATACTTGCAGTAGGAATAATATCTGCTCTTCTTTATACACCTAGTAAAATTTGGGTATGAATTCATGTGGTTCTGGGTTTTTTTCTGGTTGGTTGGTCTTTTATTACTGATTCAATTTTGGAACTCATTATTGGTCTGTCCAGGGATTCAATTTCTTCCTGGTTCAATTTTGGAAGATTGTATGTTTCCAGGAATTGATCCATATCCTCTAGGTTTTCTAGTTTGTGTGCATAGAGGTGTTCATAGTAGTTTCTGAGCATTTTTTTGTATTTCTGTGGTAATGTTACCTTTTTCATTTCTGATTGTGTTTATTTGGATTTTGTCTCTTTTTCTTTATTAGTCTAGCTACTGCTTTGTGAATCTTACTTATTTTTTCAAATAATAAATCCCTGAAATCGTTGATCATTTGTAAGATTTTTCATATCTCAATTTCCTTCAGTTCAGCTCTCATTTTGGTTACTTCTTGTCTTCTCCTAGCTTTGGAGTTGGTTTGCTTTTGTTTCTCTAGTTCCTCTAGGTGTGATGTTAGGTTGTTAATTTCATATCTTTCTAACTTTTCAATGTGGGTGTTCAGCACTGTTAACTTCCCTCTTAATATTGCTTTAGCTGTGTCCCAGAGATTCTGGTATGTTTTACCTTTGTTCTAATTAGTTTCAAAGAATTTTGTGATTTCTGCCTTAATTTCATTGTTTACTCAAAAGTCATTCAGTAGAAGATCATTTAATTTCCATGTAATTGTATAGTTTTGAGTGATTTTCTCAGAATTAATTTCTATTTTTATTGTCCCATGTTCTAAAAGTATGTTTGGCATAATTTTTTTTTTTAAATTTGCTGAGGATTGTTTTATGGTGATTATGTGGTCAATTTTAGAGCATGTGCCATGTGTAGATGAGAAGAATGTATATTCTGTTGTTTTTAGTTGGAGAGTTCTACAAATGTCTGTTAGGCCTATTAGGTCAAATGTAGAGTTCAGACCCCAAATATCATTGTTAGTTTTCTGCCTTGTACTAATCTATTTTCGGATTCACCAATTCTTTTCTTAGCTGTGTTCAGCCTACTAATAAGTCCATATAGGGAAGTCTTCACTATTGGTATTTTGTGTGTATGTGTGCTTATTTATTTCAACCATTCCCATCTGACTCTTTTAAAAATAGTTTCTATGTCTTTACTGACCTCCCTGTCTGTCCATGCATGCTGTCCGCATTTTCTTTTAAATTTTAAAATTAATCAGGGTGATTTAAAAACCTCTGTCTGATACTCTCAACATCTGGGTCATCTCTGAGTCTGGTTCCATCAATCTCTTGACAATAAGTTGTTTTTGCATGCCCTTAAAGTCTCATATTATTTGAGTGAACGCTGGACATCCTTTGTGGAAGAATGATAGAAGCTGAGATAAATAATATTTACACCTGGAAATGGACATGCATTTTCTTTTGTTTGGCTGTTATGTTGGGCATTGAGTTAGTTTAGACAGACATACGCTGGGTTTGGGTTTTGCTGTTGCTGTCATTATCTTCACTATAGCTTTAGCTCTGAATTTCCTCAGTGGTGGGCTTCTTTGTGCTTAGAGTGAGGCAGGCCTGGGATAATAGAGGTTTTCATTTTTGTTTTGTTTTGTTTTTCTCATTGTTCCTGCTCTATCCTCAGCTTTCTGTGCTCTTTGCGTATCCATACCATGGTGGTCAGGGATGGGGTGTTTCTTTCCATGTTCTTTATTCTTCTTCAGTGATAAAATACTATTGTTTGTTACTGTGAACTACGTTCATAGGGGAAAGTGGGAGTTTTTATTTTCCTAATATAATTTCAATTTTAGGCAGACTTGCATGTCTGGGTCTCGGAAATGGAGCCTCATCAGTGTTTCTTGCCTACTCTGTCTCTCAGTGCCTGTTGAACTCTGACCTGTAGGTCACTGCACCATGGATAGAAAACAGTTTCCTGTCTGTTCCCAGAAGTAGTACACTTCTCCTTAAACCAGTGCAGGATCCTGCTTTTCCCCAGGAGCAGAGGGCCTTTGCATCTAGTCATCACCTAAAAGCAACAGAATTCTTGCCTTACCTCCAGTAGGCTTTTTCTTTCTGTGACAGAAGGATCCAGGTAGCTGGGTGGAGTTCATATCTCTTCCACAGGGGCAACTCAAAACTCCCTCTGTTCTTGAACCACTGATTACCTCCTGCATGCCTACTCACCCCTAGATTTTCTCAGAAGCTCCCAGTAGAGGGCAAGGAAAACAAGCTAGTAAATTAGGGCAAAATCCTCCTGTGTCTTGGACTCTCAGTTATTTCAAACTGATACTTCAGTCCACAATTGGCTTTTAAGAATCTATTAAACTTTCAGCTGATTTCTTCTAACTGGCTTATATGGTGGTCATCTCTTTTTCTGTGCTCTGCCAATGGCAAAAGAGTTTGCATGTCCTGTCTCTCATTGAAGGGGCTTGTAATTCTTTGGAATTTATTTGGTTGTCCCATAACCTCAGCTCTTCAGTGGGCTCAAGAAAAGATTGTGGATTTGCTAGCTTTTTCCAATTGTGAGGGTAAGAGCCATTTCTCTTATGATGTTCTACGTCCTAAATGAGAGCAGAACTCTACAACTTTAAACTTGAAATATAGAAAGAACACAATCAAGGAGACTGCATAAATTTTGTTAATGGTAAATCACCAGGGCAAGGATTTACTAGCTCCTTTACATGGGACCATGTGAGGTTCCATGTTTGTTTCTGGTCTTGGATTTTCATGTGAGACCACTTCTTGTGTCATGTGTATCCTATTTAACTTTCCTTAAACAAGCCTGTGTTCCTTGCAACTAAAAACCTTAAAATGTGTGTGAAACCCAGCGTCTCAGGACCAGGAGCACACCGAACTCACATTATGTGGTCGGCAACACTCTAAAGATGCCCTCCCCCTCAGATTCTTATCTCTTGGTTGTTCAAACAGTAATATAGGCACCACTGTAAAGGAATTTTGAACACATAATTAAAGTCCCAAGTCAGTTAACTTTAATTGATTAATTAATTTATTTATTAAGACAGAATCTCTCTCTGTTGCCCAGGCTGGAGTGCAGTGGTGCGATCTTGGCTCACTGCAAAATATGTCTCCCAGGTTCAAGCGATTCTCGTGCCTCAGCCTCTCCAGTAGCTGGGATTACAGGCACGAGCTACCACTCCTGGCTAATTTTTGTATTTCTAGTAGAGATGGGGTTTCACCAGGTTGCAAAGGCTGGTCTTGAACTTCAGACCTCAAGTGATCTGCCCATCTCAGCCTCCCAAAGTCCTAGGATTATAGGCGTGAGCCACCACACCTGGTCGAAAGTGCTTTCAAATGTGGGGATTATCCAGGTGGGCCTGACTCAGTTAGTTGACCCCT
Source organism: Ateles fusciceps (assembly GCA_036589455.1). Lineage (NCBI taxonomy): Eukaryota > Metazoa > Chordata > Mammalia > Primates > Atelidae > Ateles > Ateles fusciceps. The sequence goes on from JAZHEH010003128.1 coordinate 4,203,505, forward strand.
TTTAAAGCAGAAAGTTTTCTATGACTGGAAGCAGGACAAGTCAGAGAAATTTGAAGCCTGAGAAGGATTTAGCCTGCTGTTGCTGATTTTGATGCTGGAGGTGTTCCATACAAGGACCACAGAGTGGCTACAAGTAGCTGAGAGCAAACCCAGCTAATGGCCAACAAGAAAACAGCCATCTGTCTTACAACCACAAGGAACTGAATTTTGCCAACAATAGGAATGAGACTGGAAGATGATCCCAATCTCCAGCCAGCTGACACATTGGTTTTAGCCTTGTGATACCCTGAGCTGAGATCCCAGTCACACCAGCTGGGATTTCTGACCTATAGAATTGTGAGATAATAAACAGGTATTGTTTTAAGCTGCTTAATTTGTGGTAATTTGTTAGGCAGCAATAGATGATGAATGCACGTTGATTTCAAGTGAATGGGACTCTCTGGAGCTGTGTGAACCCGAAGCCCTGAATGTAAATAATTTTGTGACCGTCTGTCATCAGAATCAAATACTTTTGGAAAACCATGTTTTCATAATCAGGATGAAAGGTTAATGGTGTTGAGTGGACTTATAGCAGAGACTGATCACAGAAAGCATGGAGGCAATACTATGAAACAAAACTTGAATACCGAAGTGTGGAGGTCAACGATACAGAAAACAGACTCTGTCAGTACATGAGAAGTAAAGCAACTGGCATTCATCTAGCAACTAACCTTAGCTGAAGTGAAAATCAAAACTAATATTGCTAACTCTAACTCTGCTTTGGTTTAAAGGATGAAAATATGGTGAATAAATAATGATAAAAAACAATAGTAACAAGAATCATTTATGAAACATTTACTCTGTGCTAGGCACTGTACCAGCAACATTACACGTGCTCTTTCTAATTCTCACAAAACTTTTTGAAGCTGATACTATTAATCGCCTTTAACCTTTGGGTAATAGTAATGAAGAATGATCCTGAGATTAATCAGGAAAGAAATGGGAAACAAAGGCAGCATTTTGGCACAGGAAGTTTAAATGCCTGTTTTAGTTTCATGATGTGCCTTTAATCTTGGAGTCTCAATAATCCTTAGCTATTCTGGATAAAGGAGAAAACACACTCTTTAATTCATGAAACTTGGAGAATACCCTTCTTGATGCACTTCAAACACCTGGTTTCTGAGCCAGAACCCACTAAATTAGGCCTTCTTTATCACTTGTTTTAAAAGTAATTCACACTTTGTCTGAAGCATATCATGTAATAATATATATAATGTGGGTTAAAAACATTTACTGATCTTAAAGGGTTGGATTACCAGCACGTTTGGGTCACATAGTAGTAGAGTAGTCCTAGAGGTAATGATGCCCTATTACTAGAGTCTAAGAACAGATGGCAATCAATTTCTCCAGCGTTATCTGGTTTGCAGATATATAATAGTGATGAAAATCAATAATAATAAAATACTGATAACCATTATTTTCACCAGTTTTATTCATGTACCACAAATGGTTTAATTTTCTTAATTAAATAAGCACTAAAATAAAAATCATGGAAGATGGGCTGAATCTCCCTAGTGACGGAGCACTCAAGCATTTTTACTTTTTCACTTAGACAAAAAACAAAAGCAAATAACAAACAAACAACAACAACAAAAAACCCTGTCCACCCAGGAGATAATCCATTTTCCACACTCATTTTCATTCAGATGAGTCTTTTGTAAGACAAAGATGTCAGCATAGCTTCTTTCAGTGTCTGAGAACGCCTTTCTTATTTGGATTGCACAAATAAAGAGGACCCTCTGGATCTAATTAAGAGATTTTTCACCTGCCATCATTCATTCATTCAGTTCACAAACATTTATGGAACACGTGCTATATTCAAGGCACAATGTTAAATACTGTATTACACTAAGAGTTATGCCACAATGGGTCAATCATAAAACCACACTCTTAATTAATCTTGCAATTTTTAATGATTTAATTCTTTCATTCAGCAAGGCCTTATTAACAATCAAGTGCCAGGCTGGGCACTGGGGCTGCCAAAATGAACTCACAATCTCTGCTTTCACGTGCTCATAATCTAATGGGGGGGGAGACAGAGGCATAAACAAGTAATTACTGTGCAATTGAGGTCCTACCATAAAGGTCTGTGATGGTGTAATGGAGCCTGTGTGTGTGTGTGTGTGTGTGTGTGTGTGTGTTTACTAGATGGGAGTAGTAGAAGAGTCAGAGAAGGTCTCCCTGGGGGAGATGACACTTGAAGGACAAATAATAATTTCCCAGGGGAGGGAGGATAGAATGTCCTGGGGAACGTAGGAGTGAATATACCAGGAATAGGGGAAGGGCCTTGGAAGACATTTGTGGAAAGGCACATTATATCTGGGGAATTGCAGTCACATATGGCTGGGAGATATGGGACTACCTGGAGATGAGATCGGAGAGATATGGAATGAGAGAATTATGTTTGAATATTATTTAGGTCAAGCCAGATGAATTTACCAATATGAGACTATTTTGACTTACAAAAACAGCAATTTAGAGAATAATTCAGGGTGATATAAAAAATGATGTACAAGCATCAATAAATAACCACACAAACACAATCTATTATAATTGTTACTGTTACTGTTATTATTATTGGCATTTCCCACTCCCCACCCTGGCTTCTCCCTAGGTCCAATGTTGCTTTCTGTGTCTGGGGGGAGATTCTGAGTTCACATGCAGTTAACTAATCTTGACTGCCACAGTTGGTGAGAGTGGGACTGGGTAAATGAACTCATCAGCACTACACTGGAAAAACAACTGGGGAAATAATGACAATAAGACCCTATCTTTGTTTTGTTTTGTTTGAGATGGAGTCTCACTCTGTTGTCCAGACTGGAGTGCAGTGGTGTGATCTCAGCTCACTGCAACCTCCATCTCCGAGGTTCAAGCAATGCTCTTGCCTCAGCCTCCTAAGTAGCTGGGATTGCAGGCATGTGCCACAATACCCAGCTAATTTTTGTATTTTTAGTAGAGACAAAAACCCTATCTTTGAACACCAGAGAGTGCCAGCCCCTGTGCTAAGTCCTTCATAGGCATTGCCTCTAATGCTTACAGCAAAACCCAGGTAGAGATTTTCATATGGGTACTCCAAGGCTCTAAAGAGGCCAGACAACCTGCTCAGTGGCACTTTGCTAGTGAGCAGCAGAGCTGGGACCATTCCTGTCTAATTTCACCAGGCACTCCCCTTCCAGAAGGCCTAGTGAGAGTGACTGTGGTAGAACTCCAAGGACCTAATCACCAGCTGAGTTTAAAAACTATTTCCCTGAAAAGGAAAGCTCTGAAAGTGAGTGAAGCCCCATGAATTACTTCAGAGTGTCAGAAATCTTTGTTTCTAAATTTCAATTTTTTGTCTTTAGAAAGGGAGAAAGAGGAGAGAATAGAAGATGGGGATGGGGTATATAAGAGGCAGTTGGGTAATCTGGGGGAGAAAAGTGAACAACCACTCTTTCCTCTACATCCCTGCTGGCAGGGAATCAGCTGGCTCTAGAATTTAACTCTTCCTTTGCTGTGGCAAGAACAAAGCTCATTCTGCTTAGCGAAGTCCTTCTCACCAACAGCTACATAGCAGGGAGGAATATTGTGTGGCCATCATAGGACAAAAATATTTCACTTGATTTATTCCCCCTAAAAGATGTGCATGGGAAAGAATGGGTGATCAAGAAAATACAACGTGAAAACTGAAAACATGTTACTAAGGAAGTGTTCTTAACCTTTGAAGTTAGACAGCATTTTCATTACTTTGGGATGGTGGTCTGGCTGAGACCCTGAAGCTCCTGGAGTTTTGCCATCACGAAGCCACCCATCACACCATAATACACAGTGGGAACAAAGCCTCCGGAGGCCCATGTGATCCACGAGCACAGCGTCTCATCTATTATCCAAGTGGCCTGCTCTAGAAACCATCTTTTGGATGTGTCTTTTCATTTGTTTCTTCTGTCTCCCATGCTGAGAGTGATGACAAGGGTCATTTCTAGTTAATGTTGTGGACACTGCACTCAGAGTGACCTTTCTCACTGAGAAGCAGCCTTTCACAGTCTGGATTTTAAAAACAGTTTTCTCAAAAAAAAAAGTGAGTGTATTTCTTTAAAGATAACACGAGTTTAGAGTTAGATGATGGTGGCTCTCAGTCTTTTCATAAGAAATATAATTTTGTTAGAGTCTGAAAGAGAAAATAACTCTAGGGTTATTTAGCAGGAACAAAAGAGAAGTAATTTTCAGCAAAGTGGAATATATCATTAATCTTTCCAATGGAAAACATTATGGTAAATCAATAAATCACTTAGAAGGGTTTCTACTCCCTCCTAGCCATTCCGTGGGTCAGTTATGCCAACTTATAAAATGCTTCCTGAAAACAATGTTTTCTTGATAACTGGAATGGTTGTTACAATTAATAAAACATTAACTTTCCTAAAGTATATTTTTCAGTCATCTTTTTAAAATTTGAGCTACACTATTGTTGGTGGCTGTTTCTGAGCATGGCATTTTTAGCACATCTCCGAAAACCATCAAGGAAGTAAAGCAGTTGACAAATGCCAAAGGACCAATGTGCTTAATGCATCTGGAGCTGCATCTCAATTTAATTTTTAAGTTATTGATGACAAAGTCTGGCCTTCTCTTGGTATCTGGGGCAATTTGGAGCTGTTTCGCAATCATCAGCTACTACGTAGCCACTAAATAACAACAAAATTTTGTTATTGGCCTATACAGGATGTATCTTAAACAATAGTCTTATTTGTGATTCTTTGCATTTCCCCGCTCCCCTCTTATAATCAAGAGTTGAGTGTAGTAAAAGCTGATACTTGGCAGTGCAGAGTTTTAGAGATGCCAGGTTGAATTCACTTTTACAGGTTGTCTAAAGATACTTAGAAATAACTTTTTGTTGAGTGTGTGTTCCAGGTCAGCTTAGACAGCGCAGACTGTACCACAGGAATGGAGGGAGGAGACGAGGCAGGTCGATTCTGTGGCAGGTTATTGAGATCATGCTGATTGGTGGAGCTCTCTCTAATATTAGCTCCATCTGAGGTCATCTTCTTTAATACTTGGCTGAACATCCTAGGACTTTGACATTTTCAGGTGCCTTTGTTAGAACAATTTATAGTTTTGAGTCTTGGCACATGGCATGTTTCAAAGACATCCAGGATCCATTGATCTTAATCTTTATCTATACCCACAGAAGGATTATGCTAACTTGTCTATAGTGGGGGCAAAGGGGCCAGCCACTCAGACGGATGCTTGTGTGCTGGCCTGGCCTGGCTCCTCTGCACGAGCATGCCCCAGAGGCTGGGGAAAGATACAGCTGGCCAGAGGCTCCCGTCCCTCATCTCCGGTCCTCGCGGATGCAGGTGGCTCAGTGACTGCCATCCTGCCCAAGGGAACACTGCCCATCATCCAGGTGCTCAGTCCAGAGAGAAATGTTCCCTATTGAAATCATGTTGGGAAATGGCCCTTCAAAGCCAGTCGCCATGGGTCCTTCTGTTATTGGGAGAGACCATGTCAAATGTCTAACAAAAGTGTTTCAGCAGTCCCTCTCCTTTTTGTGATTTGTGTGGAAAAAGAAGGTTAAATCTGGTATCTGTTCTTAGCAGAGAAAACAGATATTCCAGTGCTGTCTCTTAGTCTTACAGCATACTTGGAGAACGTATAGCTGATTAAGAGATGTAATGTTTGAAAATTTAGTTAAAAGTACTGAGATAGGGCATTCTTTGATTTGAAAATCTTTTGACTAGAAAAATGTTTTGTGCTTTAAGAAAGAACTTGGTGTGGCAAAGTATGAGCAAAAAACAAATAGTGAAGAATTTCTAACAACAGTTTTGCCTGAAATGCATGGGGAGCCTAAAAACAACGACAACAACTCAGAAAAAATTCTTTCTCTTTAACCTGTGTCACTTCCAGTGTAAGGTCTGAATGACAAAACTTTACACATTTGTTTAATCTAAAATTAAATAATTTAATATTTATTTTTATTTTTTCTTTTTGAAAACTACTTTTGAAAATAAAATATAACAGTTACAGATTCAATTACATAAAAATATTTTCTGTAATATAAATATTTGCTTCAGCTTCATAAATTAAAGGCTGTATTCCAGCCTTTTATTGTGAGCTCATTTCTATATGAGATTCATTTAAAATTTTATTACTATGTAGATCACACAATGGAATAACAGTGTTAATAACTTGATACTGTAGCTGCAGGATTTGTAACCTACTCTTATGAAGCTAACAGCCCCAGGGCCAATGGCTGCTCATTTATTTCACCATATTTAAATCAATTGTAGAGGCAGTCAGACAATAAATTGTGTGTCCATCTCTAGTAATAAAATTGGCATCTCAAACAGTAGAGACTTGTGCAAAGATTTTACAGCTCCCCCTTTTGGGATGGATTCTTCTTTGTAGTATCTCCTGCAGGGAATAAAAAAAGTGCTTAGATGTAAAATAACATTTTTTTTTTCCTGTTCTCTTGTTAAATTCTCTGTCTTACCACTGTATGGTTGAGCCCAATGTTTTCAGCTTCTGTAAAGCTCCCACTTACTGCTTGAGGGGAATTCTTTTGTCTGGGCAGTGGAACAAGATAACTGACTTAATCCTCCTAGTAACACGTGAGTCGCCATGTATCATTTTAATCTGCAAAACACTAGGGCTGAGTAGTGTCACATGCTGATTTTACTTTTCTATGAGAAAGTGACTCCCTGGCTCAATGATGGATTGCTTGTTCTCTTTAAACAACAGTCAAGATGGTGAATGCCCTGGGGTGATAGACAGAGTGTGCAATGGGAATGGGGGCAAATCTGATGGCGCGGTTCAAGTTCACCTGACAAAGCTGGAGCAGTCTGCAAGCAGCATTCGAGAAAGGATTATTCACACTTGCATTATATTTTTGAATGCATTTTTCTCCTTGTGCAGCTGCAAAGCTCCCTCACACTGAAGGTTTATGCACCATAATAAAGAGATTTATTTTTTTTCCTCTCACCCTCTCTTGCTTGCTTCTTATACTTTACACCTACTTTCTACTGAGCTGTTCAGGCAGAGGACGTCTGTATATCCAAACCGCACAGAACAAATATCATCTTCAAAATAATAGCATTGCTAAAAGACAGTAACAACAGCCTGACATTTCTGATATCTGAAGAAACAAAGATTGTCTCCTTAAGTTGAACTCAACTCCTCAAACTTTGCTTTTTAAATATTGTTATTTCAAAACTCAACTCACTCCACAAGCAAGAGATTAAAATAAAAGTAAATTTCTTAGTTTAACTTAGAAAAATAATGTTTTCCTAAGAATTACTTGAAAAATTTTCAATATCCAGTTTGCTATGAGATAAATATTGAAGAATGGAGGGAGAAAAATCAGAAAAGTTTAAACACAAGGAAGCAAAATAAGTTTCTTGATAAGTTAGGAAGGACTGTGAAAAATGCGACCTTTTTTCCTTCCAACTTTTCATCCTTCCATCCATCTGCTTATCTGCCTGTATCCCACCTTGTTGCAGAATTGTTTTCTGAAGCCTGGAGAACTCAGACATTCTTTTTTAATTGCCTCTCATCGTATGTAGCAAGAGTTAGTAAGCTAATCAGCACTTATTGATCATCTAAGATGCAAATAATTCTTACTGGCATTTCATATTATTATGCAGAACTATAATAAGCCATGGCTAGGGAGTACAAAGACACACAAGGCCCAGTTCATTCAGGCTGGTGAGATAGACAGAGCCATCTTGAAGGTGCCCTTGGTGATCCCTACCTACAGTATTCATGCCCTTTTTGGCCCCTCCCACATTGTATGAAGGTTTGTCTGTGTGACCAGTGACCAATAAAATACAAATGTGATGATATGTTACTTCTGAGGAGAGGCTAGATTATAAAAGACATTGTGGCTTCTACCTCTCTCTCCCTTCAATTTTTCTTGCTGCCATGTCATTCTATGGACAGGCCCACATAGTGAGGAACAGAAGCCCCTGACCCACAGCCAGCAAGGACGAGGTCTCCTTGCCAACAGCTACATGAGAGAGCTTGGGAGCAGATTCCCCAGTCCTGGGGAAGCTTTCAGAGGACTGGAGCTGCAGCTGACATCCTGTTAGCTTAAGAGAGACTGAGTCAGAACTACCCAGATAAGCCACCCCCTCCCCACCCTTTCTGATCTATAGAAACTGTAAGAATTAATAAATGTTTTAAGCCTCTATGTTTTGGGGTTAATTAGTCGGCATGGAGCAATAGATAAATAATACACAAGATCATTATAACTTAATTACAGTAGATAATGTGATACAATCGTATATTAGCTTCCATAATAGCTGTGCAATGATAGTTCCAGTTATTTTAAGATATCAAAGGAGGGGTACCTTACCTGGGTTGTGGTGGGGGAGGGAAAGGGAATAAAGGATGTCAGGGAAGATTTCTTGAAGAAGGTGTTGGATGAGATGAGTCTTCAAGAATGAGAGGACATGGGGTGTGATTGTTCTGGTAGGTATAAAAACAGCATGAAAACAGTTACTAAGTGACGAAGCATCGAAGCATCGTATTGTGGTGTGGGAGGTGGCAGGATGAACTATAAACTGAAACCATAAGTAGTTTGGTGTTTCTAGAGTGTAAATTGCAAGATGAGGAGTAATTGATGGGCTAAGGAAGAAAGCTGTACATGCTCATCTTATAATGTAAACTTTTATTAGAAAAGAGAATTATTTGGATTTTTTTATTAAATATTAGTTTTTGAAATAAGTAATGCAAGCTTACTGCAGAAAATTTGGAAAACAAATGATAAAGAAGAAAATGAAATCCACTCTAATAAATTTACTAGGGAAAAACACTATCAGTATTTCAATATATTATATGTTATTTTCTTCTGTTTTGATGAACCTCCAATAACCTGATGAACTTGAAAGTTTAGTCTTGTCTTGCCAAGTCTCCAGATGAGAATATAATTTGGCCAACACCTTGATTGCAGCCTTTGGGACTCTGAGCTGAGGACCAGCTAAGCCATGTCCAGATTCCTGGCCCACAGAAACTGTGAGATAATAAAATGTGTATTGGTTAAAGCTGCTGAGTTTGAGATATGCAACAATAGAAAACTAATACACCTTTCCATTCAGGCTTTCAGCTCCAGCACTCAACTATGTCTGTTCACATCAAGGTCACCAGTGAAGTCCACATTGCTAAATTCAACAAGTTAGTTCACAGTTTTCATCTGACGTATTGTCAGTGACATCTGACATAGTTGATCATTCCTTCCTTGATTCATATTCTTTGCTTGCCTCAATTTCTTCTTCGTACTCTTTTTCTCTCTCTGAAACTCCCACTAGATGATGTTGGGACTTCTTTTCTCCTCATCTCTTAGTCTCTCATTTGTATTTTCTGTCCCTTTATCTTTCTGCTGCATTTTAGCTAATTCCTTAATCTCACCTTCCATTTTAACAATTCTTTCTTGAACTATGTCTAATCTGCTGTTTAACCTTTTTAGTAAGTTATACAGTCAATGACTGTATTTTTCATTTTCTAGAAAATCAATTTGGTTTTTAAAAAACTAATCTTGCCTTTAAAATGTTTATACAGAGCTTTAAATATTTTAAAAGAATACTGGATATTTATTGTTATTTTTATACAATATATAAATATATAACATTAAATAAAAGTTCATGTGTAACAACACTAAGGGGAATGATAATCAATAATTTCTGGACAATGATTTTCTCTTGGGTAGAGAAGGAAGTAGAGATCAGGAATGGAAGCTTCAAAAACAGCATTACATTTAATTTCTTCAGCCAGATGTTGGGTACATGGGTGTTGAAATAAACAAAAATTTAAAGATATTTTTACAATGCAATTTCCTGAAAATTCCTCTCAATAGTACTATTTCTGCTTTTTATAATTCAGAGATATGCATTGCTATGAAATCTTTATTTCTCTAAAATTCCTACCTATGCCAATGTCATCTCACTTAGCAGATACCCTAGCTTTTTGACTTAACAAAGAAAAGTGGGCTCTGACATGTGCTTTCCATCAATTTACTTCTCTATCACATCCAATTTCCAGTTTCTTCACCCGTTGTTGCTACTTCCTTTTCTTTTGTGTTGGTAGAGATATCCATATTTCTTTCTAAATATAACTATCCTGACCTTTATTCCTGATTTCATTTTCTATAAACAGGGATTAGCAAACTTTTTCTCTAAAGGTCCATATAGTAAATATTTTTAACTTTGCAAAATCCAGCCGATGTCACAATGTTACTCAATTCTGCTATTGTAACACAAAAGTAGCTATGAATAATACATAACTGAATAAGTGACTATGTTCCAATAAAACTTTATTTACAAAAACAGACGACAGCAGCTTCGACCTCATGGATCATAGTTTGTTGACCCCCTTCTACAACATCTCAAAGACCACTCTGTCAGTTAATAGCCTCTTTTTGCTGTCAGGAATCTTTTTTCATCATTCTCAGTCTTTTACCCAAAAAATAGTCTTTTTTTCCTTGATTTTTTTTCTGCAGGATTTTACACTGCTGAATGCTCCTCCTTGTATTCTTTGCCGATTAGTTTGTATTATACCAATCTTGGTTTCATCCTATTTGTCTATTGATTCTTCAGACTTTTCTTGGTATTCCCTCCTTTCTATGACCTTACATTTAAGAAATAATTTTTTTGTGTGTAGAGATTAAAAAATATATAGAAAAGTAGAAAGACTGGTACAATAAATTGCTATGTACCCATCTCCCTTCAACATTAACCCCAAAGAGTCAAGCTGCTTTTACTTCGTTCTCCAAATTTTTTTTTTGATGGAATGTTTTTAAGATATCATTTCATTTTATCTAACACTCAGTCCATATTCAAAATCCTCAATTGTCTCAAAAATGTCATTTTATCACTGATCTGTTATCCCACATTTAGTGATCAAATTGATTGAAGTGTGAGCAGTAACAGCCTGATTCTTCCATTGTAAAGTTCCCCACCTAATTCTCCCCTAATAGTTTTAGCAGCCATCCGTGCTTTCTGCTCAGATTCATTATTTCATTAATGGATGCAAAAATTGTGATTTTCTAGTTTTAGTCTTTCTATGTTTATTAGCTGGACTTCTTCTATGATGTTGAATAGAATTGGGATAGTACGTAAATTTGTCTTGTTCCTTTTCTCAACTTAAAAGTTTTAATTGCTTCACTATTAACTATGGTATTGTTTTAAGTTTAAAAGAAAAAACCTTTATCAGATTTAGAAAGCTTTTCTTTATTCCTAGTTTTCAAAGAGCTTGTTTTTTTTTCTTTTACCAGGAACCTATTTTGAATTTTATGAAATAATTTTCTGCAACTTATGAGATTACATAATTTTCTCTATTTTATTAATAGGATACATTACTTTTTTTTTCTCATTTTCTTAATAAACATGTGTTAGCTTTGGTTTTCCAAGAAGCAGATACCAGGAAGATACCAGGAAAAGATTAGACATAAAAGATCTTTATGAGAAATGACTGTAAAGAATCAGTTGGCAGGAACAAGAGTAGGGAGTGGACCATGCTGCGGGCCTGACACCTATGAAAGGAGAGAGCAAAGAAAAGGGTTTGCTTGTTTGTTTGTTTTTTTTTGTTTTTTGAGATGGAGTCTTGCTCTGTCACCCAGGCTGGAGTGTAGGGTGCAGTCTCAGCTCACTGCAACCTCTGCCTCCTGGAAAATTGGCCACACTCAGCTAATTTTTTGTTGTTGTTGTATTTTTAGTAGAGATGGGTTTTCACCATGTTGGCCAGGCTGGTCTTGAACTCTTGGCCTCAGGAGATCCACCCACCTCAGCCTCCCAAAGTGCTGGGATTACAGGCCTGAGCCACTGCACCTGGCCTTAAGAAAGCCATTGGTTAAGCCAGTGTCAATACTTTATTCCACAGTCACAGTCAGCAGTCAGACATACTCTGAGACTAGGGTCCTTGTCATGCTTAGTCACCGGCTGATAGCACACTGAGGACAATATGGCTTCAGCATAAACACAGAGATGGATTCAGGGGGAGTGGAAGCTGGGAGTGTCAATCATCTGTGTTCCCCACAGCAGGAGATTGAAATGGGTCTTCCTTGCCTCAATTGCAACTGTGAAGAGACAGGTGCAGCAACCTTAAATTGAGAAGAGTATAAACTATCAAGTGTTCAGAATTGATACATTAAGATCATGTATGTAAGTTTGAGTCTCACCACCAGGTAAACCACCCAGACTTCCTGAGCTAATAGTTAAGGCTGAGGGAAATTTAGAATAAACAGTGGTAAAGGGAGAGTGAGCACCAGTTGCAGCCCCCAAGAGTAATTGCAGAAAAGAATTGGTTTATCTCACTTGTCCCTTTTGTTTCTTTCAGTAAGATCATGGAGGAGCTGCTTCCCAAACCTGTGTGAAGAGGTAGATCCGTGTAAGGTAAGGGATGGACTGTGGTAGCTAGGAAAATGTATCATTGTTTTTTGTAAGATATTCTTTTTTAAAAAACAGCTTTATTGAGATATAGCTTACATACCATAAAATTCACCCTTTGAGTGTCTAGTCCAATGGTTTTGGTATATTCATAAAGTTTGCAACATTCAATGTTATTCTTTTCTTTTTTTACCTTTTATTTTAAAAAAGTAAAATTTTTATTTTATTTTATTTTTATTTATTTTATTTTATTTTTATTGCATTTTAGGTTTTGGGGTACATGTGAAGAACATGCAAGACTGTTGCATAGGTACACACATGGCAGTGTGATTTGCTGCCTTCCTCCCCCATCACCTATATCTGGCATTTCTCCCCATGCTATCTCTCCCCCAACTCCCCACCCCATGCTGTCCCTCCCCTATTTCCCCCCCCGGCAGACCCCAGTGTGTGATGCTCCCCCTCCCTGTGTCCATGTGAACACAGATGCAAAAATCTTCAATAAAATACTGGCAAACCAATTGCAACAGCACGTCAAAAAGCTTATCCACCATGATCAAGTAGGCTTCAACCTGGGGATGCAAGGCTGGTTCAACATACGCAAGTCTATAAAAGTAAAAATTTTTTTAAATAAAAATTATTTTTAAAATTATATTTAAAAATATAATTTATAATATACATTTTAAAAATATAATGTAAGATTATATTTTTAAATATAATTAAATAAATTATATTGTATAAAAATAAATTATATTTTTAAAATTATATTTAAAAAATTGTATTGTTTATTTTTAAAAATAAAAGTTAAAAAAAGAATAACATTGGGGTACATTGTTTAGGGGTACATGTGTCATGGGGGTTTGTTATGCGGATTACTTCATCACCCAGGTATTAAGCCTAGTACCCATTAGTTATTTTTCCTGATCCTCTACCTCCTCCAACTCTCCTCCCTCCGATAAGCCCCAGTGTGTGTTGTCCCCCTCTATATGTCCACCTGCTCTCATCACTTAGCACCCACCTATAGGTGAGAACAAGTGGTATTTAGTTTTCTTTTCTTGCATTAATTTGCTAAAAATAATGGACTCCAGCTCTATCCATGTCCTGGCAAAGGACATGATCTCATCCTTTATTATGGTTACACAGTGATATGGTTTGGCTTTGTGTCCCCACGCAAATCTCATCTTGAATTGTAATCCCATAATTCCCATGTATCATGGGAGGGACCTGGTGGGAGGTAACTGAATCATGTGGACAGGTTCCCCCATGCTGTTCTCATGATAGTGAGTGAGTTCTCACGAGATCTGATGGTTTTATAAGCATCTGGCATTTCCTCTGCTGGCACTCATTCTCTCCTGCTGCCCTATGAAGAAGTGCCTTCTGCCATGATTGTAAGTCTCCTGAGGTCTCCCCCAGCCATGTGGAACTGTGAGTCAATTAAACCTCTTTTCTTTTTAAATTATGAAGTCTCGGGTATTTCTTCATACCTGTGTGAGAATGGACTAATACACATAGTGCTCCATGGTGTGTACGTATCACATTTTCTTTATCCAGTCTACCTAAATGACCATCAATGACAGACTGGATAAAGAAAATTGTACCATTCTTCCATCTTACTTTTTACAGATTTAAATATACTAGAAGAAAATATGGGAGAATTAAAAAGAACAAAACTCATAGTATAAGGAAGATCTAAGCATTATACATAACCAAAAGCCACATAAAATAAAAGACTGATTAATTTAACTATCTAAAAAATTCTGCATAAACATTTTATGCAAAGTCAAATGTCAAAAGACAGAAAAACAAATTGAATTCATATCACAAAGGCTCACGTTTTTAAAAATATGTAATGATCCCCCAAATCAATAGGAAAAGCCCCAATAATATCAGTCTTGATAGATAGTGACAAAAAGCTCCAAAATCTCAATGGGGTAGACAACACATGCCTTTCTCAGCAGTGCTTTGCATTCCTCATTGGTGAGTTGGGGCTGTTTTTCATGTTGCTTTCCTTGCAGGACTTATGCCCAAAAGCAACTGTCTCCTGACACATACTTGATAACTGTGGCAGAGGGAAAGAGGCTCTGCAGGACTTGTGATGCCAATTAAATGCAGGCGTTAAAGTGACACTCATCAATTCCTCTCACAAATCATTGGCCAGAACTTTTGCCATGGTCCTGCCCAAGCCCCAAAGGACCAGACTGTGCCATATTCTGTGTGCCTGGAAGGAGAGAACCAGATATTTGAGAGTGTCACTAAGGTCTGTCACATTACCAATTCATGCAGTCTATGAATTGCGTGATTTCTCTACTGGAGGTCTAGTCAAAGAAAGACGATGGCAGATTTCATTACATTCCACATGCTGGTTATTAAAGAAGTAAAAAATTCCTCTCTTTCCAAAATTGGTAGTGACATCATTCTGATCAACAGAATGAATCTGGGGATCTGTGAGGTAGATGAGCCCTTTCCATTACCGGTTACCCAACCTAAAAGAGAAATGAACACACCTGAGTATTACATTCCCTGGAAATGTCCATCAAGTGTTTACCAAAATACACACACACACACACACACACACACACACACACTCTTAAAGAGATACTTCAAAAACTGGGTCACCCTGTGGTTTATAGTTAGTAAATTCCTGGTAAGGAATTTGGTTTGCATATTTCAGTTATCGGTTTCAGAATAATTAAACATTGGGTAATTATATTTGTCAAATATGACATCCCCAGATCACCAATTTTCAAGGTATTAGAAAACAATAAAATACACATAGAATAATTATCACTATCACAATACTGAATACTTCTTTCATGATTCAGAAATTTCTTTAGTGCCTTATTTATTAATTCATATACTCATCTGTTCATTCAACAAATACTTATTGAGTGAAGGCACTCTACAAAACACTGTTTTAGGCACTGGTGGTACTGACTGAACAAGCTAGCCAAAATCTTTGTACTCATTGAGCTAACATTCTTGGGAAGGGAAACAGATCAAAAGTAAAATATATAACAGAGTGATAAATGCTCTGAGAGTGGAATAGGGAAGGTCTTGGGATGGCCATGGAACCATTACTATAAATAATTATAATAAATCTTACTTATAATTTATATGAAGTATAAGGTAATTGCTAATAAAAATCCTGATGAATAAAATACAAGACAAACTAAAACAAAATTAAAATATTAAGGTAGAATTGAAGTCGGATTTAAGTACATAGCTTAAGGATAAAGATTTCCGTTCTATAATGATCCCCGTTATGAGACCCAACATCACACTCTTAATAAGGATAAGGGGCTGGAGAAAAGGAAAAGTGGAAAGAACATTTTGACATGTGAAAAAATGCAATGATAAGAAATCTACATCACTCAAATGTAACTGAGTGAAATAAAAAAGCTGTTATAGATATGCTCTGGAATGAAGCCCAATAGAACGTAAACCAGACCCTTTCACTGATTATATGATGTTGTAGATATTTGTAGAGGTTTTGGGCATTTATTTCTTTCAGGAATTATTTGCTATATATAGTAAGATCAATTAAGTTAATTCCAAATAGTAGCCTATACATGGAACAATCTATTAAATAAAGATTAGGGAAGCTAGTTACAAAACTTCACATTTACATGTAGGTAATAATAAAAATAAAAATACTTCCCAGTTTCACATACCTTGTAAATCGACCACAACATCTCTATGATTAGAAAACTCGTAAGAAAAATGGCCATAGGCCAAGCCATATTCTGTGGCTTTGTATTCTGTTTTCACCACTTTTGTGTTATTTGACAATTTTACAAATTCTCCCAGTATGTAAGGCTCTACACTGATACATCCCTTTATTGTCTTGTCCTCTAAAATCTGAAAAATAGCAATAGGAAACATTACAGCATAATGGTAAAGGCCACTGTTTTTGGACTTGGGTAAATCTTGGTTTGAACCTAGGCTCTGCCACTATGCTTCTCTGAGCTTCAATTTCAACAAGGGTAAAGTGGGTATAATAATAACTACTTTTTAGGCTTGTTAAAGGGATTATACAAGGAAATGCATGTAAAGTGCTTAACATGGCATGTGACTGTCATAGAACTTAAATTTATTATTATTCACATATTAAACTGCTCACTTAAGATTTAGGCCATGAGGTGACCTATCCTGGAGGCTAGGTTACCAGGACATGAAGTTAGATCATGCTCTGGGACTCTAGTTTGAAATATCAGCTTAAGTGTTTCTATGCTACTTTGTGGAGTTGTTTCAAAGGTTAGAGTTAGGGTTTGCAAACTGCCTGGCACAGTGAGTGACATAAAGAAGGTATGAAATGGATGATAACTATTTTGTGATTAGGAAAAGATGGGTCTAAAAATGTCTCTGGCCAAAGAAAAAATTATTGCAAATATGAATGCACTAAGGATCTAATATATTCAGGATGGCAAGGCATTCTTGATCCGAAGAAGAGAAAACTTAATGAGAATATTTGCCTTTATCTATTGAACCGGATGTTCAGTGAAGAGAAACTGGTCTTCGTGGTCCCAGAGGCAGAGCTGTAATCCATGGATGGAAGTTAGAGAAAGACAGGTTAGGGCCAAGTCTATGAACTTTCTAACCATTAGGATTATTTGAAAGTGAAAGTGGAACAGTTATTTTTCTTACTGAAGATGTGTAAGCTTTGGCTTAGTAATCTCTTGGTTGCAAGGGGTGAGGCTAACAGATGTAAAATGGGATTTATGCATCACATTGAGGAGATAGTTTGTACTAGATACAATCTTTAGCGTTCTTTCTTACAATGTACAGGGGCAACGCACAAGGATAGTTTGCTAAAAATGCTAGCCTGACTGTGGAACCAGATACTCAGATTAATTGATATTCAAGTGTGACTTGTAAGATCCAAATGATGTGCTCAGGATGCGAAGGGTCATATTTAATCGTACTTACTACATTTCTATCCAAGTAGATGAAATCAAATGAAGTGGATGAAGGAGCCTGGTAACTGAGTTTGTTGGATTTTACCAGAATGATGGTGGTACACAGGTTTGGCAGAGAAATCTAACCTAATATGGATTTATGGGCCCATTTAAGCAAACTCTTGATTTCTTCAATCTTACCAGTAATATTGTGGATGGGATGTAGAATATCTGCGTGGGAATGTTTTGTTCATAGAGTCTCTTGTTAAATTCTGTCACATAGTGCTGTGCAGTCATTTGCCGCTCCACATCAGTGAAGTGGTGCCAGAGCCCCTTTTGCTCCTTATAGTCTTTCCCAACATACCTATGAACAAATAAAATCCACACAACAAACTGCAAAAGTGATCTTTCTACGGAGTAAGAGAGAGGAGATCAAAAAACCTATGCAAACGCTTGAAATATCTCTTTCTCTGCCTTAGACAGTGAATATTAATTATTTTGACTTACCTCAAGATTCAAATAGCTACTTGAACAATGGAACGCGACTCATGCTAGCTGACCCAGAATGATAATGATTATAAAGGAAAAGTATCGCTTAATGTAGAAGTTCTCTAGACCTCAGGTAAGACAAGGGGGTCAGGATAGTGTACTGGAATGTGCATGGATTCTGGAGTTAAGATCTTCCACTCCCTGCAAGTGTGGCCTTATATAGGTTAGTTCATCAATCTGAAGCCTTCCTCTATCCCTTCCTTTTATGATTACTTCATTCTTATAAATACTTATCCATCAACGCCTATTATGTGCATAACACTGCACTAGTCTTGAGTGACTCAAAGAAAGTGTAAGACACGATTTGTGTATTTCAAGAGCTAATAGCACAGTTGGAGTGGGAAGACACAAGGTAGTAAATGATTACATGCGGAAAGTAGTTTATACTTGTTTTATAGTTTATATGGTATATACTTATAGCAAGCATATACTGTAGTTTATACTTGCTATAAGCTGGTGTGAATTTGTGAGTAATTTCACATGTGCCCAGAATGACCACCAAAAATCAAGGGGAATTGCTTGAATCATAGACCCCAACCAGAGTAAACTCTCTCCAAAAATTTCTGAGTCCCATATAATAATGGAACTTAAGGAGGTTGTGGTTTTGGCCATTCAGACTCCTGAAGGCAAGAAAGGAAATATGACAGTGGAGGCTGCCACACGGCCTCGGAAGGCGCCCTGCACGCACGGCCTCGGAAGGTGCCCTGCACGCACGGCCTCGGAAGGCGCCCTGCACGCACCGCCTCGGAAGGCGTCCTGCACGCACGGCCTCGGAAGGCATCCTGCAGAGGAGCAGCTGTTGTAATAGGGATGCTATACCAGTGCTTTAGGCAGTTCTGCTATGAAGATACCCCAAGGCCTGCAGAGGGTTTGAACTAATTCAGAATTTTGTTGACTGATGTCAGAGGTGTGTACAAGAGAGTGAACCCTATGAGTGCTGGCTATCGGAACATTTCCTGAACATTCTGCCAGAAGACCTCCAGTCCTAGGTATGGGATCATCAGTCTGAGAACAGAGGTCCATATCTTCTCTCATCACATTTTTTTTTTCTGGGATCATTTTTCTTTAGTAAGGATTTGTTCATGATAAACTGCCACGGTCATTTTTTTCTTTTAATCTGCAAATGTCTTTATTTTGCCTTCTTCCATGAAAGAGAGTCGCACTAAGTATGTGATGACTTCCATTGTTTCCGACTTCCATTGTTGCTCTGAGGAAACCAGCTATATGTCAAACTCACATGTCTTTGTATGTAATCTGTCTTTTTTTCTTTGAGTGCTTTTTAAATGTTGTGGGGTTTTTTTGTCCTTGGTTTTTGAAGTTTGACTGCTATGCACCTAGAAGTGGATGTCTGACTGCCCGCCTTCTTCCCTTCCTGCTTCCTTCTAGCTTCTTTCCTCCTTTTCCTCTGTCCTTAGGATTCACTGCGATTTCTGTTTTTAAAGATTAGTGTATTTTGGCAATTCTAAAAATTACCAGAAAGCATCTATTCAAATATCGCTTTTGCTCTCTTGCTGCTATTTTCTTCTGATCAGAAATATGTTGAACCCTCTCACTCCATTCTCCATGCCTTTTATTCTCAATGCATTTCTCATCTCAGGTCCTCCTATGATGTACTCTGGTGTATTAGGGCTGCTGTCACAAAGTGCCCCAAACTGGGTGGCTTAAACAACAGAAATGGATTTTCTCACAGTTCTGAAGCCTAGTACTGCAAGATCAAAGTTCCAGAGGGGCCATCACCCCTCTGAAGGCTCTAAGGAAGAATCTGTTTCAGGCCTCTTTCCCAGCTTCTGGCAGTTCTTTGCCAGGACGCAACATAACTACAGTCTTCACGTGGCATTCTCTCTGTGTCTGTGTCTATCTTCAAATTTCCTCTTTTTATAAGGATATTGGTCATATTGGATCAATGGCCCACCCTCCTCCAGTATGACTTCATCTTAATTTCACCAATTGCATCTGCAGTCTCTTTGTTTCCAGATAAAACTGTAGTCTGAAGTACTAAGAACTTAAATATATGAGTTTTGGGAGAAACGATTAACCCTTAGCACCTGCCCCTACTGCTTAGACATGTGACTTTGGGCAGTTCCTTAACATCTCTGTGACTTAGTTCCCGCATCTGTAAAGTGAGGATAATAATAGTATCTACCTCAGAGGGTTTTGTGAAGATTAATAGATTAGCATATAAATCAGTTAAAACAGGGCCTGGCACATGTTTACCATAATAATAATAATCAATAATCTTTTCAAGAAATGTATTTCCACTGCTTACAGAGCAGTGGAAACACCCAATTTCTCTGTTTCTATTGATTTCTTACACTATTTGGATTTGAGCAAATAACAAGACCAACTTTAAATGGAAAGTCATGGCTTACAGGTCTTTTAAAATACACAAATCATATGAAAATATGTCTTAAACCCAATGAAGACCACCTGTGGCTACTAATTTTTCAGGTGAGTTTTTGTTTAAAATTTTTATTAAAACTGAGGCCAAATCAAAAACTTTCCGGGTATTGACTTCACTGGGGTGGGATTATTTAAAGATATCCTTTCCCTTGGGGGATGCAGCCATTCCTGAGTCCCTGCTTTGTATGAGTGGCATCTGAACTCATTCCCTTCCAGGTGTAGCTTTTGTCACTGGCTGCACCCTAACTCCCTTCCTGCCTCAAACTCCTACACAGGATCCTGAAAGGGTTCAGCAATCACTTATATCCCTGACAGGCTTCATCCCTGGCCTCAGGCTTTTCCTGCCTTTTTTTTCAGGCTCACCTATTTACTTAAAAGTGTGCTTTTCATAATTTAACTACCCTTTTTGCCAGCCTTTTTAGTGGATATTTAAGACTCTCTGGCCTGCCATGTGGCCAGGAACTTTATTTTTCTTATCGGTACAGTATGGCCAATAATGTTTCCCCTGATGGGTTTGAGATCCTGTAGCTAAAATACCCAGCAAAATAGCTGATAGAACGTGGGTCCTCAATACATGATAACTGTTATTAATTAATTAATAATGAAAAGAAAGAGGAGTAGAAATCTGAAAACATATTTTGGCCAAGTTTTTCAGCCCCTACAAAGTCTCATGAAAGATTACTCAACAGAAGGGCAAGGTTAGCTCATCTTACATTAGTTATAGAAACGTTTTTAAATATTACCTCCCCAGAATTTCTTCTTGATGAAGATGATGAACCCAAAAAGCATTTCTTTGTCTGCCTTTTTTCTTCACAGTCAAGTAGTCCCCCAAATAGACAGCAGTTTCCTGGGCTGTCCACAGTTCAGATTTTTTGGAATATTTTAACAAAAGAGCAGCTGGAGAAAAAAGATGAAAATGAATCTTATTTTCAAAAGGACATTACAATTCATGAATAAAGTCGAAGTGACACAGGTCCTAAGCCAGCTCACCTAAAATCTTCACTTTCTTTATACATTTTCTCTAATTTCATCTCTTCTTTAACAACTACAGTATTAAAAAGTTAGTGAGAAATGATAAAAAGGTAACACTTTATAAATCACAATGAGGAATAGGCTTTGAGTCACAAAATCCCTTATTTATGATGAAAAAGGGATTAAGATAAGCATGAAGTTTCTATATGAAAGAAGTGGAAAATAATAAAGGTATTTTAAAATCAGAAAACTGCAGAGACCATTTTGGGACAAGTGACACATGCTTTCAACTTCTATTATTACCTGGGCATCCCAAATAATAGAGGCTACTACTGATGCCAGATCACATAAATAGAAACAAACCAGATAATTTTACCTAGTAGGCTCCTGGCAGCTCCGGGAATCCTGGCATTCATTATATATTCAAGTGCACCCTAATTTTTTCTTTATTGTTTTAAGTTGAGAAAGTTTGGAAATTATTTGAGAAAATGTAGCTACTGTACAAACATGCAAACTCAACTGAAAAAGGAAAAGATAAGAAGAAAAGATAGGGACAGTCTCTACCTTCAAGAAAGGAAGAACGGTGCTAAGTAAGAAACCATCTCCTTGAGGAGAAAGACCAACATGAATCCTAAGGAAGGAGTGCAACACTTCGGTTAAAGTTAAAATGAAGTAAACAAAGACCTGTGTCTAGATTGTGATAATAGATAAGTGAATGGGACACATGGGAGAGAAAATACTTAAAGCGAGATAAACTCACAGTTCTGGAAAGGGGATGACTATGGGTTGGGTGAGATGGTGACAGGGGTTGGGTGACTCAGTTAGAGAAGCTGGATGGACATGGAAGGTCAGTTGTCTGTCCACACACAGGATGGGTGATGAATTGAGAGAAGAAAAGAGGAAGTGAATCATTGTTCTGTTTCTGCCATTTTGGGCCTTGCTTCCTCCAATGTATGTTTTCATCCATAAATTAGCAAACAATAACAGATAACAAGAAAGCAGTTACTTCATTGTAGTAAATGTGATTCCAAAATTGCAGAATCTCACAGTAAGTAACAAAACCCTATTACTGGACATTTTTGTTTTTTTTTTGGTGACAAACGTGATGTGTATTTTAGTCTGCCTTCAAGGTGGCAAAACACTGGAATACTTTGAAGCAGAAGCTCTCAACAGTGGCTTTAAGCAGAATCACCAGAGAGCTCATAAGAAATAACTATCCCTGGGTCCACACACCAGACCCATTAGATGGAAATCTCTGGGGTAGGGCATTGGAAGTTTTTAAAAGCTCCCTAGAAGATTCTCATGTGGTGCCAGGGTTGAGAACTACTACTTTGTAGCCAGTGCTTAGCAATCCATGTAGTTTGTTTCTTCTGTGATGTGCTTTGTAATCATTTTTTAATCATTCAAATCATTTTTCTGTATAGTAGGAGGGCATTTTGATGTAATTCCTGGGCTAAGAGAAGAATCTCCTTCTGTCTTCCTCCCAGCTTCTCTACCACTTTTAAGCTGTGTTAGACACTATGAGGTGGCTCCAGCCCCAGCCTCCTGCTTTGGGCAGTGACACTGGGCTGTTCCTTAAGCAAGAAGTAGCCGCTGATTGCAACAGTAGGGGTACTGTAGTCTGAAAGTTTTTATCCCCCCTAAATTCACATGTTGAAGTTTTAATCCACAAGGTGATGGTGTCAGGAGCTGGAGCCTTTGGGAGGTGATTAGGTCATAAGGGGAAGATTCCTCATAAACGGGACGCCCTCATAAAGAGACTCATAAATGAGTGCCCTCATAAAGAGACCCCAGAGAGACCCTTCTCCCTTCCAGTATGTGAGGACAGAGAGAAAAGGTGCTGTCAATGAACCAGAAAGCTGTACCTTCATCCTGGACTTCCAGGGTCCAGATTTATGAGGAATAAATTTCTGTTGTTCATATGCTATCCAGTTGATGGCATTTTGTTATAGCATCATGAATGCGAGACAAGGAGGCATTTGGCCAACCAACTGGCTGGCAAGAAACCAATTAGGTAGACAGGTGTAAAAAGTCTCTGCCCAATAGAAAGATGATATTTAATTAGTTCAAACTCTGTCCCCATAGAATTCTAATGGGGAAAGATAGAGAAAAATCAGTTGGGTGGTAAAGAGACTCAAAGGAGAAGACAGATGCTGAGCAGATAATATGGTATCCAGCCTGTTAAAATCAGCTGGTTGGTAATAAGAATCAATGGAGAAGATAGATGCTGAGTAAATGAGATGGCCTCCAGAGCTGTTTTAAACCCTTAGCAATGGCTGTGCCCGAGTCCTCCCATCTCCCTCACTGCCTTGTGTGTCCTTAGAGCAAATCTCCAGTATGCCAGGTAGCCTGAGCAAGCCTCTTTACTTTGCAATCATTGAGGTCCATCAAACAGAATGAGGGAGACCCCTGAAGTATACATTTCTCTGTGAACTCACAAAGCATACCAGTACCAGGGATCTATATCTTTCATGAGTTTTCTTTTTCATTTTTTTTTTTTTTTTTGAGACAGAGTTTCACTCTCGTTGCCCAGGCTGGAGCGCAATGGTGTGATCTTGGCTCACTGCAACTTCCATCTCCCGCATTCAATCGATTCTCCTCCCTCAGCCTCCCGAGTAGCTGGGGCTACAGGCACCCACAGCCATGCCCAGCTAATTTTTTGTATTTTTAGTAGAGACAGGGTTTCACCATGTTGGCCAGGCTGGTCTTGAACTCCTGATCTCAGTGATCCCCCCACCTCAGCCTCCCAAAGTGCTGGGATTACAGGTGCGAGCCACTGCACCCAGCCCTTTCATGAGCTTTAAGTGTTCTACATACCATGCTCTTCAGAAGGTCCCCACCAAGGGGGGACCTAGTGAAAAGGTTGTACTTACTATGTGCTCGGTGAAGTTGAATGGGCTTAAAAACCCCCGTATTCTCTAGTCTCTGAAACAGCCACTCATGCCTCACTCCTGCCAACAGCTTTTCAAAGTCATCAGGTTGCAAGGTGCGAGCCTCAAGGATTTCTTGCCTTGTCTTTCCTGGCAATGAAACCCAAGAACTCCCACTGGAATTCAGATAGGACCATGGGCTGTCCCCCTCAGAAGAACCACTGGAAAATGCAGGTGATTTCAGCCACCACGCCGAGGATGAGCTGGAGTTTGTGGCTGCAGTTTAGCACGTTTCCAGGCTGATTTCCTTCCTCTGTGGTAGTGCAGTCCTCGCTGAGGACAGGGAAGAGGATGTTACTGCTTACGGAGGAACTGGGGTTCTCAGCCATCTGACCAGGCGGCTGTCTCAGAGTGCACAGTCTATGAGAGCCATGCCCATTTGTACAAGGAACATCTGTACTGTCGAGCAATTGCCCCTCCTCATCCACTGTGGAGGCATCAGGGTCGATGTCCTGCTCTGCAACTGAGCCACCACTTTTACTGGAGTCAGGATTTTGAACAGGCCAATGAGGGGAGAAAGAGCTATATGCCAGCATGGAATTGTTTCCTAGAGAATTGTGCATGACTCTGTGAAAGTCTAATGGTGCATCTTCTGTGCTTTCTGCTGTTTCTCCTTCTGGGTCAACCCAGGAGGAACTAGCTTTAAATGTAGGGTCTGCGCCTCTTTCACTGATTTCTTCTCCCTTTTCTTCCCCATGACTGTCTTTGGCATCGAAGTTGGTTTCTGGAAACTCATCAATTATTTCAAAGGCTTCTTCTTCTTGGACTGAAGGATGTGTGCCTGTATACTTGGGCCTACCAGAATCAGAAGACCAAGAAGCAGAACTATATGAGGGTCTGGAATGAGCTGAAGTATTTCTGGGTCCCATATTTCTGACTTCCTGGATACCTTTTGGAGCTCCTTCTAAAAGCCCTGGACCAGAGGCCAAGAAAGTACCTGGGGTTTTATGAGGAGGGAAGGGTGTCAAGGGGCATCTGTTTGTGGAGTTGATTTTGAGAAGGCTCCAAATTGTCATCTTTGGGTTCCTGAAGAGAGAGACCATGAAGCTCTGAACACAATGAATGTGCAGCTCTGCCTTCCCTGTCATTCTCTAGCTCCTCAGAGAAGGCAGTAGAACACTGAGTGTCCACCAGATGCTCTCTGCCAGGCTCTTTTCCAGCTGACTTGTCATCAACATGATAGTTCACTTCCTCCCAGCTTGCAGAGGAACTAAACCCTGATAAGTTGCTCCAAGCACTGGAGCTCTGGCTGCTACTCAGAGACTTGTTGAAAACAACTCCCTTCCCATTGCTGCAGTCTGAAGGCTCAGTCTCAGTCTCCGCATCTTGATCCAAGGAGACTCGAAATGCATCAGAATGGGTCCAGTTTCTCCTTCCTCCTCTTCTGAATTCCCTCTGAACATTCTTCGCCATTAGGGAGGAAGATGTTCCTGTGTCTTTTTGATAGCGTGGCTTTTCTTGAGTAGTACTCACAGTGTCTAGGTTTCTTGTTTCTGTTTTTAGAGCAGTGATACAGACTCCTGTTTTTGCATCTTTCTGTTCATTTTTGTTGTTTCCACAATCACTTTCAAATACTTCGCACACCAAAGTATGGTGCTGTGAATAGGTTTTAAGGATTGTTTGGAAATCCACTTTCCCGTGCAAGATAAGTTCATCCCAACCCGCACTTGAAACTCTCTGGAACATAAGATCTGTCATCTAAATTTGAGAAGCTTTGAACTTGTAAATGTTCCTTCACCTGGGCAATCACAGACATAATTTCTTGAGACAGAGCTTCTCTGTCCTGACTTCTGGAGGAAGTGCTGAAATTGTATAGCTTCCCCATTGCTTCCTTACAGAGCTGATTTGCTGCATGGACCATTCCTGTCTCCCCATGGAGTCTTCTGTGCACTGTGGTGAGACCGAAAGCAGCTTTGACAAAGCTGTGAAGCTCCTGTTTTCCAGTAACAGGCTCATCCTCTCTCTTGGTGAGGAGGCCAATCTCAAAGGCCTGTTTGGCTTCAGACAGATACAAGTTTTTCATTCCTGGAGGACAGTCATTGGAACTACTATATGACAACAAGCACGTGCCACGGATGTTCTGGGAAAAATACCAAATACCAAATCAGATATTGAATTGAAAATTGGAAGTGAATCAGGACAAACTTTTCATTTCTGGAGGACAGTCATTTGAAATATAGAAAAATGAACACATGCCACAGATATTCTAAGGAAAACCCACAGGCAAGCCTTGAGTTAAGGACCCGAAGTCTTTTTGGTGAATCAGAAGGGACCTGGATGTAAGCAATTGGCTGGTATAAAGGAGTAAGATATTAGCTTCTATTACCATCCTGTTGTATCTCCGATACACTTTGATTAAAGATGATAGGCTTATTGTTGTTGCTGTTGTTAGTTTTAACAGAGCCTATCCATGGAAATGGATATAAGTTGATGAATACATCATTCATTTAGTAGTCGAAGCAATAGGGCATTGGTTTCCAAATGCACCTGTGCATTTGAATCACCTAGGCAATATTCCAAAATTAAAGATTTTTGGGTACCAACCCCAGAGATTTGCATTTAGTGGATCTAGGGTAGAGTTCAGAAATGGGTAGTTTTCTTTTCTTTCTTTTCTTTCTTTCCTTCTTTCTTTCTTTCCCTTCCTTCCTTCCTTCCTGTCTTCCTTCCTTCCTTGTTTTTTCAGTGTCTTGCTCTGTTACCCAGGCTGGAGAGCAGTGGTGCAATCTCAGCTCATTGTAACCTCAACTTTACAGGATCAGGTGATCCTCCCACCTCAGCCTCCCTAGTAGCTGGGATTATACGCACAAGCCACCACACCTGGCCAAATTTTTAGTTTTTAATTTTTTTGTAGAAACAAGGTTTCATCATGTTGTTCAGGCTGGTCTTGAGCTTTTGGGCTCAACCCATCCTCCTACCTTGGCCTCCCAAAGTGTTGGGGTTACAGGTATAAGCCACCATGCCTGACAGGAATAGGTATTTTGAGAAGCTTCCTTAGGTGATTTTGATGTGCACTCAGGCTTGGGAACCATTGCTTCACAACAGACAACATTCTATCTTTGGGCTGAATTAATTTAGCTCCTAGCAGGCCGTCACCACTCTGACCAATTAAATTTTTCCATATGTGGTGTGGAGTCTTATCACAACTGCCACTGATGAGATGCAAAGACTATTTGAAGGTTAAACCTTTCCCTTCTCACTGGTTACATCAGAAAACACCCAGGGGAGAGGTCCTGTGGGAGTTTGAGGAGGGATTTCATTCTATTTACCACAGCTGTGAGCACGAAGAGGGGTGTGTAGGCACTGAAGGCAGCTGCCAGCTTGCAGGCTTCTGCAGCGGACAGCAAATGGTGGTCAACTCCTTCAGCAGGCTCTGTGAGAAAATGAGAGGCAAAGTGGAATGGTGATAACTCATTATCGATGAGCAAAAAACAGGCTATGAAATTGTTTTGCTTTTCTTTCATGATTTCAAGGGACTCCTCACCACAACCCATTCAGAACAGTGTCAGGAAAGAGTAAGTGGGTCTAAAGACCACAGGGTGTTGACTTTCCTTTTCCCTAGCAGCCACACACCTGTGCAAAATAATTTGGGTGAGATTCTTTGGAGGATGGTGGCAGTTCTTTGTTCAAAGGAACTCTGCACATTTTGCAGCCAGATTAATTGATTTCTGCACTGCTCTTGGCAAAGAGCCCTTTAATTGATGATTTCACGGCAATTAGGATTCACTTATTAATTCTATAAATATGTATAGAGTACCTCCACATGCCTGTTCTAGACTCAGAGGAAATAGCAGACAATGAGCCCGCAAGGAGCTTACTTTCTGTTGCTGGGGAGGGATCAGTCAATACGCAAAACAAGTAAAGTGAGTAGTATTTGAGACGATGACAAATGTTCTGGAGAGAAAGTGGAGAAGGGGTTAGGGAGGTCCAGGATGGGAAAGAAGTTTGCAATTTTAAACAGTCGTCAGGGATAATTTCGGTGAACAAGGGAACATGATCCTCCTGTTTTGGTCAAACAGAAAAAGCAACATCTTAGATTCAGATTGCCATCAGCAAGCTGTATGTGTTCTTTGACTACACTAATTAGTATTGAGTATGGTTACCACTGTGATTGGGGTCTTTCATGAAAATGGCAATACAGATGATGATAAAAAATGCGATTTCAGCACAGTGTGAGGAGCAGTGGGACATCCTTGCCACTTCTCTGGGCTGGTCAGAGACCTGGGCTCGGCTCCCAGTTCTCTCTCTTGCTGGTTGTGTAAACTGCAGAGGTTAGTTTCTCTACGCTGCATTTTATTTTTCTCTAAAATGATTGAAACACTTTGCTTTACCCTCCTCAAAGGGTTTTATGTGGATAGGGTTTTATAAGCAAAAAACCTCTACCCTCCTCATAGGGTTTTATGAGCAAAAACAGGCTGTGAAATTGTTTTGCTTTTCTTTCATGATTTCAAGGGACTCCTCACCGCAACCCATTCAGAACAGTGTCAGGAAAGAGTAAGTGGGTCTAAAGACCACAGGGTGTTGACTTTCCTTTCCCCCAGCAGCCACACACCTGTGCAAAATGACTTTTTTTGAGTTGTAAAGTGATATTTAAAAGTTAGCAGTCATTATTATCAAGGATGAGAGCCTGGAACAAGGGACTGATGCTCTTATTTGGAAAAAGGGTGATTATAAAATTTTAAAGTTATCATCAAGATGGCCCAAGTTTGAAACCGAATTTTGTGATACTTTGAAAGGAAAGAAGTGGGGCTCAAAATCATTTTGTTGATATTCATTCATTCATTCATTCACCAGTAACTTTCTGAGCACCCTCTGAGTGTCTGGTACGGTGTTAGGTGCTGGGATAATAAAGCCAAATACGAGCCCTCTCCAGGATTCCTCCCATTTGTCTAGGAGAGGCAGCACTGAGCTCCCTGACCCCCAGTCTCCTGAGAAAGACACCCAGTAACCAACCACCAAGAACACCATTGACAGTTTTACAGGTGATGCCACTCCATGCCATGTTTTTGACATATGATAATTACCAAATTAATTTGTGGATTATTTTTAAACTTTTCATAATCATTCTTGCTCATGGAAACAAAGATGTCTGCCAGTATGCCTAGCGACGTGGAGAGGCCCTGTAAAAAAAAAACAGAAACAAATCACAGATTGAGAATTCATGGTGGATTACTGCTCTCGTCTCATGGCCTAAAGGCAATGATTATCCCTCCTTATGAACTATTTACCTATTATTATTTTATTACTATGACATTGGAGATACTATTTTAAAAAAGTCAACATACAATAATTGCACGTGTTTATGGACTACAGTATGACATTTTGACATACGTATGCATTGTGTAATAATTAATACCCTGACTTGGAGATACTTTTAAATTGGCTGCCACAGAGCTTGAAAGATCAACACATCCTAGGGCACACAGGCCTAATGTAAACACAGCTACTTCTCAGTTGGGTTTCACTGGATCATCAACACTAACTTGTCCTTACTGCTAGGCCTGAATGACTGGCCCAAGGAAGAGTTCACATCACAGTCTGTATTGTAAAGGGATCGTAGAGAGAACACTGCTTACACAGCTCAGGGAAATGTAATAACCGGATGCTTCAGATAATGAGACTAGTCCCACAGAATTCCAGAAAACGAAAATGTCAAGTAGGAAGGCAGATGACCCTTCTTAATAAGATGACCTTTCTTGAATAAAGATGCTATATAAACAATTGTCTTTGCTACTCAACTCAAGAAAAATGATTTTATATATAAGCAACTTGGCCATCTCAACTTTGCTATGCAACCAAGTAAACGCTAAATAAAACAGATAAATGAATGAATGAAGAGAGATAAATATATAAATGGACAGTTATAAATGATTATAAAAACACCATCAATACGCCAAGAGTCCAGCTATGAGTGAGGACAAGGCAATGCACAGAAGGAAGATACCAACTGTATCCAGTCCTACGCTCATGAAAAATAAATAAAAATAAGACAGATGAAATTGAAATATTATAAATGGAATTGTGTCATAAAGACGTAACATCCAAAGACAAATACGGGAAAGGAGAAAAAGAAGCACTAGACAAACCACCTTTTTATCCGGCTGAGGAAGTGCCAAATATCCTACAATGGAGGCCCATATTAGCTCTGCTGCTTCATACCACATCCCTGAAAAAAAAAGGACAGGGGAGGAACAGCTGGTATCTGTGCTCTTGTATGAGAGAATACCTTTGAAAACTAATAGAGAAAGAAGACTCTTTAGATCCTGTTAGGAAAACTCAGGCTTAGAGTAGATTGACACAGCAATGTTTTTCCAGTTGTTGTAATACAGGCAATTTCTCAATTTCACTGGGAAACAGAATTATTATGTATTTGTATATATAATATGTGTAATATATGTAAATAGTTAT
Source organism: Ateles fusciceps (assembly GCA_036589455.1). Taxonomy (NCBI): domain Eukaryota; kingdom Metazoa; phylum Chordata; class Mammalia; order Primates; family Atelidae; genus Ateles; species Ateles fusciceps. The sequence goes on from JAZHEH010003128.1 coordinate 4,234,039, forward strand.
CTCAGTTTTTTATAAGAATAATAATTGCCACCTCCTGTTAAAATTTCTCATGCCCTTATTCTGGCTTCTAAAGTATATTAGGGTTCTATAAGCTTGCCAAATTCATGAATGCCTTAAGGAATGAACGAGTATAGTGTTACGGTAGGTATAGTATAAGGTGCCACCATGTCACACGGAGTCCTGCTGAACCGAGTCAGATGCTAGAAATAACACTGTGAACCCGGCAGTTAACATCATAATGTACAACGGTGGACCCCTCTAACCAAACTCACTAGAAATAAAACCATTTTATTAATATTCATGACACCCCTAGGATCTTAAATGCCATTCTCTTTTCCATAAGGAAACTCAGGCAAGTGCAGATGAACAATTTTAGCTAGATAAAAGAAGAAAATTCCGCAGTGACACCGTGCAGCCAGGCTTTGTAAATGAGCCTTGAGAGGCGCAAGTGTTAGATGACGGTACCTAGCTTTTGCAGAATCTGCCCTCTGATCTGTATGCAGACCGACTGCACCAGGACCTTGTCACTTTCATTTCTGTACAGCCAGGTACCTAAAATAAAAGAGAGAAAATTGCCTTGAATTGTTAGAGATATGGCCTTGTAAAGTAAAACTATTTTCATGGAAGCCTTCATGAGTACACGTGGCATCAATTTGAAAGACAATCTCGTCCCTACATTTAGAATCAGGTTCCAGACTTCTTGCTGTAGCCTAAGGCTCTGCAGAAACTGACTCCTGTCTGGTCTCCAGTTCCGCCCCCGCCCCCACTTACTTTCTGTCCACTCTAGCTTTATTTTGCTTCCTTGTAATAGGACTGGCCTCTTGCTTCATGGCAGCTGCACTGACCACTAGCTCTGCTTGGGGATCCTTTTTCCTCTGGCTACATAAGAGGCCAGATCCTTCTTCAGGTCTCAGCCTCAATGCTTTTCCTAAAAGGCCTCCACAGATTAATTTTTCTACACTGTTAACCCCACTGTCTTGTGGTTGCCTTGCAGAGGATGAGATGGATCACATCTGCGGAAAGTTGGTTTGGATGTCAAAACTGATGACTCCACATATGTACCAAGAGGGTATAAGACGATTTACTGCTCACATAATGAGACTTTCTAGGGTAAGTCAGGCCAGCACTCAGGCTGGTCCTTTGACTCAGGCAAGGGGTAGTGAGTGACTTTGCTTTTCATTGTGATTGGAGTGTGGGGCTGGGTAAAGGTTCCTATAAGCTGGGTTTGGGTGTGTGGATGAATGGGTTTTTGTTTGTTTGTTTGTTTTAACTGGCCTGTCCAGTGTGAGGCAAAAGTAAAAAAGGCCATGGCCTGAAAGCTGTCAGTGGTCAACATCAAAAATAGAGGCAGACTCTTTACTTCCCCCTCACTATTCTCCATCACATCAGAGAATATTTATTTTCTTCCTAGCTTGTAATCCTTGTGTTTGTGTGTGTATGTGCAGATGATGGCAAGAGTGTATATTGTAGTTTAGTGATGGTGGCCACAAATGAGAGGTGTGTGGTTAATATTTGGATTCCAAACTGTCCTCCCGCTAGAAATGTCCAGAAATTTCAAGAAGTCAGAGACCTCACATCCAAAGAATGCTGACTTTAAAGTCCAATGGAAATTGTGCTCAACTTATTGGTAAACTTGCTAACTTAAATGCCCAGAAATTCAGACAAGATATCTGAAGGCTTAAGTTTTTTGTTACCCAACTATTAGGACTTGCTTCCTTTCATGTATAATTAAATATTGAAAGAAAATCCATTTTGAAACAAGTTTTTATTTAAGCTCTTGTATACCAAAATCAAATCTACTTTCCGAACCATTTAAATTGATAAAGCCAAAGTGAACTCTTCCGAACTTAGAAGCTTTTATTTTCAATCACAGTTTTGTTTAAAAGCTGCCATTGAACCTTTCTGAGGCCCACGAGAGTTCCCTGCCTTGACAGTGACTGTCCATTAGATAACTTACTCTGCGAGGAAGCAAGCCGGTAGTTGCTTCCTTGTCTTTGTTTTGTTCTTTTTTTAACTTAGATAAAATAGAGACACAGAGTCATAAGCTGCTGAATCAAAGCCTCTTCATTCATGAGTGGCAGTCCCAGATAGCTCTGGGAACATCTGATGTATAGTAACCATGAAGTCACTAAGTTGTTATTAAATGAATGTGCTGTTTGGGGCTGAGGTAAAGTGATTGTGAAGACATGAAAGTACTCACCCGTTGCTCCATTGTTGCTTATTAGACTGCTCAGGATATACTCTGCTTTTAAAAGTTTTCCTGAAAAGCAGCAACCAAACGCCACACAATTAGCTTTGAACATGCACTTAACAATTACAAGCTGTTCATGCTCTAAGACTGGCACATGGCAACAGGAACTGGGACCTCCCCTTGGAAACATTCCATTACATAAATTAAAATCAATGACATCACCTGTAAAACTGAAAAAGAAGATGAAGATTTCAGAAGCTGGTAAGGTGGGAAGTTGGAGGGTATCTGAAATGGCAATTAGATTCATAGGCATGTGATCATGCATTCATGCAGAGCAGGGCTTGAGGAGGAGAGGCAAACTTTTGCAACAGGCTGTGCCGCCTCCCTGTGAAAGTTATTTCAAGAAGTGGAATAGGGTTCCCTATGGACTGGAGCTAGTTATAGACTCATCAGGAAGGAATTTAGAGGTGGGGAGTGAGGAGATTCTTTCTCAAGTTTTTTCTTTTGTTACTACCACATAGGAAGGGCCCATTCTATGGACACCTTTTGGAAACACAATTATTTATCCTTTTAATGAAACACTCCTTTTTCCAGGTGTCTCTAAGCCCTCCGTGATCTGGCTTCCATGACTTCTTTGACCTCACCTTTAACAACTTTTTCCTTCCTTCTTCACCCTCAACTTCAGTCCCAGTGGCCTCCTTATCATCCCTTGATTAGACAAAGCTCATTCCCACATCAGGGTTTTTGTATTTACGATTATTTCAGTCTGTAATGCTTTCATCCCAAATATCTGCAAGGCTCCCTCTCTTCTTCTTCAGGTCTTTGCTCAAATGTCACTGTCTCTGAAGGCCTCCCTGACCATCTTATTTTAAATTACATACACAGACACTCTGGCTGTGGTAGATTGTACTTCCAAAAAAGACCACACCAATATATTCCATCCTTCACGCTCTTTGCAATGATGACTTGGTCATTTTTCCAACAAGAAGTGGAATCTAGAGCTTATTTCCCCCTCACCTTGAACACAACTGGCCCTGTGACCTGTTTTGACCAATGGAATGTGAGAGAAGTCTGGGCGTTAAGGAATCTATACCTTCTGCCTTTCCTTCTTGGAACTTAGCCCAATCCTCTGAGGAAGCTGAGGCTGCCACATGGAGAGGCCCATGCAGAGGAGAGCTGATGCTCTCCTTTGACGCCACCTCTGGGCTCTTAGCTGGCAGCCATTACCAAATGCCTACTGTGTGGATGAGACCACACCAGGCCTTCTAGCTATCCCAGCTTGTCCCTGGAAGTTTGAGAAAGGGAACAGACAGTATACGGTGTTGTAAAGTTTGGCAACATGGTCTCCAAGAGTAATGTGGAATACAGCAAAATGTAACCAGTGGACTTGATGTCTAGCTAAGGAGATACCCAGGAAGAATATTGAAAGTGACAGAGTGTATATCTTTTAGTTACCCAAGATAAAGTACAGGAACAAAGCGACAATCTAAAGAAGGAACTACAGTAGTCCCCTCTGTCCCCAGTGTCCCTTTCTGCAGTTTCAGTTACCAGCAGTCAACTGTAGTCCAAAAATATTAAAAGGAAAATTCCAGGAATAAACAATTCACAAGTTTTAAATTGTGTGCCATTCTGAGTAGCGTGATGAAGTCTCATCCTGCCTGGGACATGAACCATCCCTTTGTCCAGAGGATCCATGCTGTCTATGATGACCATCCATTAGTCACTTAGCAGCCCTCTCGATTATCAGATCGACTGTCGGGTAATGCAGTGCTTGTGTTCAAGTCACCCTTCTTTTACTTAACAATGACCCCAAAGGGCAGGAATAGTGATGCTGGCAATTAGGATATGCTGTAAAGTGCTTCCTTTAAGTGGAAAGGTGAAAATTCTCAACTTAATAAGAAAGGAAAAAATTCATATGCCAAGGTTGCTAAGGTCTACGATAAGGATGGATCTCTATCCAAAAGTGGTGAAGAAGGAAAAGGAAATCTGTGCTAGTTCTGTTGTCACCTCTCAAACTGTAAACGCTTGGCTGTTGTGCATGATAGGTGCTTAGTTAAGATGGAAAAGGCATTAAATCTGTGGGTAGAAGACATAAACAGAAATGTGTCCTGATTAATGGCAATTGGGTTTGGGCATCTACTGGGGTCTTGGAACGTATCCCCCATGAATAAGGGGGGGACTACTGTATTCCATTTTTAAGCAAGACTTAGGGAAAACAGAGAAGGCCCAGAATAGTCCTTCCAGACAGCAAGACATTCTGAAAATAAATTCACAAAATTAAAACCTGGGGCAAAGGTCAAATTCAGGGCACTGTCAGAAAAATGTGACCTTAGGGTCAAGATCAAACCAAGGGCGTGGCTATAAAACCCTTTGTTAAGACCTCAGACCTGCTGACCAAGAGAAAGAGCTTCTAAGAATCTTAAAGGTGCTGTCCTGCATCCCTTTGGCTTGTAGCCGAAAGAGCACTCAAAGATAAATGTAGGCATGGATTTCTTTCTTCTAATTTCATATGTTAAAAAGCTAGAAAGTATTTAAAGGAATTATATCAGCTTGATCTAAGAAGGGCAGAGATAGTTCAAAATGAAAAGGGACATCTGGGAGTCCAACTTTCCATAGGCATGGAGCAGGCTGAGATGTTTTCATAAAAAATATTTTATGGGCTGGACACGGTGGCTCACATCTGTAATCCCAGCACATTGGGAAGCCGAGGCAGGTGGATCACGTGAGGTCAAGAGTTCGAGACCAGCCTGACCAATATGGTGAAACTCCGTCTCTATTAAAAATACAAAAAGTAACCAGGCATGGTGGCGTGCACCTGTAATCTCAGCTACTTGGGAGGCTGAGACAGAATTGCTTGGACCTGTCTTGAGGCAGAGGTTGCAGTGAGCTGAGATTGTGCCATTGCACTCCAGCCTGGGTGAGAGGGAGAGAAAAAAAGTGAGCCCTAATCAAGAAATAATTATTGTCCCCACATCAGGAATACTTGGGATATATGCCTGGCTGGATTTTAGATGAATATGAACAGCGACTGCTACATGACTCTCCTTTCTCCCCCTTTTGCACAGGAGCACCTATTGAAATGATCTTTTCCTGTGTCCCCATTGCAGGCCAATTGTGTTGGATGGCAGATAACTCGTCTTTTTAGTTCACAATTCTCTGTACCCCCAGAAGCAGCACCCGAGAGAACCTAAACCTACTTCAGAGGGGGGGTAAGATCTCAAGCTTTGAACCTGAACCCTTAATGGCATGCGGCTCTGAGAAAGGAGCGGGTGTATTTTGTACATGAGAGGGATGTGTATTGTAGCCAGAACATGAACTATGATTAAATTGTTTTAGGCCAGTAACTTTGGCGGAGTGGCTTGTTGTAAAGCAAATGATAAGCAAAATACTGCCCCCCTTTGCACCTTCTCTGCTTTACTTTTCTTTGTCATTTATTGCCATAAGACAGACTGTATATTTTAATTATTTGCTCATTGCCTGGGTCTCCCCAGCAGAGTGTAAATTCCAAGACAGTAGGAGGTTTTGTCTGTTTTGTTCACTGCCCTGTCCCATGTAACTCTAACAATGCTTGGAACAGGGCAAATGTCAATAATACTTGTCATTCATCCAACACATGTTTGAATGATGCCAGGGACTGTGCTAAGAGCTGGAGATGGAATGATGAATAAGACAGAGCCCCTGTCTTCAAGGTTAAAATAGTAATAATAACAATAAGAGCTACCATTTATTAAGTGTTTACTATGTGATGGGAATTGTTCTAAATTACATGTAAGACTCTATTGCCTTCATTTCACAAATAAAGAAATGGGCTTTACAGAGGATAAGTATCATCACCAAAAGATATGAACCAAGGCAGCCTGCCATGAAAGTCCAGACTCACGCGTGCTAAACTGCTTCCCAGAGATACTATTTCAGATTAGTTGTCAATATGGTATTTTTGTAGGGGATCATTTTTAGCAATGCACAATTTTCTTTCCTCATATTCTCTTTCTGTCATCAGAGGAGGAAACATGCAGCGTAAAGTAAAATTTGCAGTTTTTAGAGTTTCTCATCTTGTCTCCTTCCCTTACCAGTTTTTAAAGTTGCTGTCCTCCCTCCCTTTCTCTCAGGATCCCTCTTTCCTTTCAGCTGTCCTTTCCTCCTTCTTTCCCTTCTGCCTTTCTTCCTCTTTTCCTCCCTCTCTTTCTAAATCCCTGTTTTTAAAACCTAATTGTTTTGCTATTTTTAATTTTTTTTATAGTTTTATCTTTTCCCCCAACTTGAACCACTCGAAGATCATGAATCATATCTTGATCATCTTTATAACTATCCTAAAGGCCTAATGCAACTGTTGGCACATAGCAGGCTTTCCACACATATTGGTCCAAAAAAGAAAGACAGAGAAAGAGAAAGAGAGAATAAAAGAAAATTAGTATCTAAAATCATGGCTTACAGTCTAATTAAATTTATTCATACCAATATATTTAAAAAGAGAGACTTCAAATGAAATACCTACATGAATAAATTTTATCAAAGCAATCTCTATTCTTAAAAGATATATTTCTAATTAGGTTTTATTGCTAAATAAGAATGGACATTTAAAAAATATTGAGTTTGTATTCACCAACCTTGCTGAACTTCTTAATTCTAACAATCTGTGGAGTATTCTATGTGGGCAACCATATTGTCTGTTAATAATACTGTTTTTTGTTTATTCATTTTTAGCCTTTATGTCTTTTATTTATTTTCCTTTTCTTATTGCCTTGAGAGGACCTCCAGGGAAATATCAAATAGAAGCAGTAATGAGGTACGTTTTTTTTTTACTCGACCTGACTTTAAAAGGAATTCTTATAATTTTTCATCATTGGTCTTGTTGGAGGCTTTCAGTTGCTTCCTTTCATCAGCTTAAGAAAAGTTCCCTCCTATGCAGGGAGAAACATCATTTTGCAGCTCCAAAGCAAACATCATCTTATCATCTTTCAGTTCCAGTTCACCCTTCAATACCTGCTTTGTAATTATGGGGGATGGACCTGGTAAACATTTCTCCTTTACCATCTGGCAAGATGGTAAGCCTTGTCACCATGGGGTGTGGAAGGACACTGCATGGGGTGGGTGCTTCTCTTCCTAACATGGTGTGCTTTTCTGGCCAGGCTACTGTGGGTACCACTTCCTCAATGCCTGACTCCTCTCATAGCTTTCCCTGTACCTGACTCCTCCTGCAACATAGGTGACTTCTGTAGCATCTGTCTCCTTGGTGTGCATAGGTCAGCATAACCCAGCAGTCAGTCCTCTCAGCTGACTTCACAGGGGGAGTGCTGCCAGTGAGGCTCCTCCTGTGTCCGGTTTCCCCTGGCACTCTATAAAGGCAGCTTTGTGGTGAGTTGTAAGGCACAGCGCCTCCCCGTGGACAGCTTCCTGCAACACTCAGAAGGTGGATTTCCAGCGAGTCTCCGCCCGCATGGAACCTTGGTGACTACTCTGCCATGCGGCGAGCCATGACTGTGCCTTCTCCAACAGGGTCTTGATCTCAGCCATGGTGTGTGTAGGTATGAGAGCCAGGGGCTCTTTTTCAGATGTTCTCGCTTAGTCCAGGGAATAGCGGCTATAGCTTATGATTGCTATCCTGCATTCTTTAGAGTTCTTCTTTAGAGTTCTCTTTGCTTTTCACTAGCCAAGCCTTCATTACTCTAATCCCCTGAAATAGTAATTCTTTGTATCAAACTTTCTTTGTTCAAATTCCTGTGTGGTTTCTGTCACTGGATTCCATTTCTATCCCTAGTTTGCATTTTAAACCTAAATAGGTTAAAATTTTTATTAACTTTAAAAAATCTATTTAGGTGAACACATAGTTTTTCTTCTTTATTCTGTGCATGTGGTGAACTAAATGAATAGATTTAAAAATATTTAACTGTCAGCCAGGCACGGTGGCTCATGCCTGTAATCCCAGCACTTTGGGAAGCTGAGGCAGGAGGATCACTTGAATCCAGGAATTCAAGACCAGCCTGGGCAATACAGAGAGAGTTTGTCTCTACAGAAAATAAAAAAGCCGGGCATGGTGGTGCATACCTGTAGTCCCAGTTACCTGGGAGACTAAAGTGGAAGGATTGCTTGGGCCTGGGATGTTAAGGCTGCAGTGATCGATGATTGCGCCATTGCACTTTAGCCTGGGCAACAGAGTGAGATAGTGTCTCAAAAAGCAAAACAAAACTCACTACCATTATATATCTGGAATAAACCCTCCTTGATTGTAATGCATTATTAATTTAATACAATGTTGGTCAATTTGGTAATATTTTAAGATTTTTTGCACCTTATAAATTGTGTAAGTGATATTGCCATATAATTTTATTTTGATCTTTTATGAACTAATGTATTGACCACATTCTTTAGTCATCTTTTTTCAATCTCCACTTCATCTTTCTAGGTTAAATTTCTCCTTAGAAAAATGCATCCTTTAGTGTGTATGTGAATGAGAGAGAGCTGTCTTGAGAATAATTCACATTTTTAGTCTCTCAGGTCTGAAAATATCTATTTTATTCTTACTTTTGAGTGGTAATTTTGCTAGGTATAAAATCCTAGGTTGAAACATATTTCCTTTCAGTTTTTTGCAGATTCTGTTTCTTTCTGAACTCATTATTGATAAGATACTTTTTGTTAGTCTAAATATACTTGCTATATTAATCTGTCTTTTCTCTCTTTTTCTTTAAGACTTTCTTTATTGTTTGATTTTCTATAGTTTGTCACACTAGGGATGGTCTAGATGTAAATTTCTTTAATTTTTTTTTTTTTTTTTTTTGAGATAGGATCTTGGTCTGTCACCCAGGCTGGAGTGCAGTGGTGCAATCTTGCAGTCTCAACCTCCTGGGCTCAAGAGATCCTCCCACCTTAGTCTCTGGAGTAGCTGAAACTACAGATACATGTCACCACATCTGGCTAATTTTGTTTTTGGTTTTTTTTTTTTTAGAGATGAGATCTCCCTTTGTTGCCCAGGCTGGTCTTGAACTCCTGGGCTCATGTGATTCCCGCCTTGGCCTCCTAAAGTCCTGGGATTACAGGTGTGAGTCACCATGGCTGGCCTAAAAATTTTTTGCCCGAGGCTAGATATATTTCTTCAGTGTAAAGACATAATTTCTCCAATTCTGAGTCTAGTCAGTCCTGCTAGAAATCTTCCTATGCTTCTGTGTTTTTTTCAATCTCTCTGAGTTTTTTAAACTTCTCTTTTTATATGTTCATCTACTTAGCTCTCTGTGCTTCATCCTTAACATTTTCTTTAAATTCAGTTTCCAGTTCCACAATTTTCTCCCCCCACTGTTAATGCTTTTGCAGGAGTACATTTCTGGTAGGTCAGTTATGGGGTTGGAACATCTGAAAAACTGGCCCTAGAAAATGTACCTTGATTTTAAGGTTGTTAGTGGTCATTTGTCTCAGGTGGGCAGCCAGGCACATGGTTAGAATCTTTAGATCATTCCTTGCTAGTCAAGCAAGGTTCACAGAACAGCAGCATCTCAGGCCCTACCAGAGACCTAATGAATCAGAATCTGCATTTTAATAAAGAGCTCTAGGGGATTCAGAGATAAACGGGGAAGTTTGGGGAGCAGTACTCTGGAGCACTACTTTGTGTTTTTTTGTTGCTGGCCTGAATCGAGATTAAGTGAAAAACTGAGAGTGGGCATTTAGAAAATTTTATCATTTGCCAAAATAATTTTAGAACTCTTGAAGCTGATAAATACATTATGCTTGCATTTTTATATCTTTGTTTTCTATTTCATTTTTCGAAGGATTTATTTAATTTCATTCACCTCATTGAAGCAGTCTGGTGATTGGCAGTTGGGCACCCTTATTAGCATGTGAAATGCCAAAAGCTTGTCTCACCAACTGGGAGGGCTGCTGGGCATCCTGTGCTCTTCAGCCATGGTTTTGTGGTTGAATTCTTGTGTCCTGTCTACATGAAAACAAACTTGTATGCTCTGCCTGTTTTGTGTGGAATTCCCCATCAATTACTATAACTCTCTCTTTTTTCCTGTTTTTTTTTTTTTTTTTTTTTTTTTTGAGACAGAGTCTTACTCTGTCACCCAGCAGGCTGGAGTGCAATGGCATGATCTCGGCTCACAGCAACCTTTGCCTCCTGGGTTCAAGCAATTTTTTTGCTTCAGCCTCCCAAGTAGCTGGGATTACAGATGCCTGCCACCACACTTGGCTAATATTTTTTTATTTTTAATAGAGATGAAGTTTTGCCATGTAGACCAGACTGGTCTCAAACTCCTGACCTCAGGTGATCCACCTGCCTTGGCCTCCCCAAATGCTGGGATTATAGGTGTAAGCCACCATGCCTAGGCTGTTGCTTATACATTTTAATCTAAGATCATCTTTAGCCAAAAATATTTTCCTGTGAGATTCCCATGGCTCTGGAGTGTAGATATTTCTTTGGACCATAGTTTTGCATTTGATCTCCTGGGGCCTAGAAATTTCAGTCTTGAACAATTTTTTTCTCAATTATTTGATAGCGGATTTCCTGCTTTGTGGGCAGAATAAATTCAGACTCCACACTCAAATTTGGCACAGAGTTGAGACTTTTATTTTAGGAGGGAGTTTTTTTTTTTTTTTGAGACGGAGTTTTGCTCTTGTTACCCAGGCTGGAGTGCAATGGCGCGATCTCGGCTCACCGCAACCTCTGCCTCCTGGGTTCAAGCAATTCTCCTGTCTCAGCCTCCCGAGTAGCTGGGACTACAGGAGCGCACCACCATGCCCAGCTAATTTTTGTGTTTTTAGTAGAGATGGGGTTTCACCATGTTGACCAGGAAGGTCTCGATCTGTTGACTTTATGATCCATCTGCCTTGGCCTCCCAAAGTGCTGGGATTATAGGCGTGAGCCACCGCGCCTGGCCAGTTTTTTTTTTCCCCCTCCATCCCAAAGCTTGGACAGAGAGCAAGCCTCCTTGTAAATTCTCTGGGCAGGCTGGTGGGATTGATTGTTCAGTCTCCTTTTATAGCCTGTGCAAACCTTTAAGAATTCCAGCTTGAAAAAGAACAAAGCTGGAGGCATCACACTACCAGACTTCAAACTATACTAGAAAGCTACGGTAATCAAAACGGCATGGTACTGGTACCAAAACAGAGATATAGAACAATGGAACAGAACAGAGGCCTCCGAGGCAACACAACACATCTACAACCATCCGATCTTTGACAAACCTGACAAAAACAAGCAATGTGGAAATGAGTCCCTGTTTAATAAATGGTGTTGGGAAAACTGGCTAGCCATGTGCAGAAAGCAGAAACTGGACCCCTTCCTGACACCTTACACTAAAATTAACTCCAGATGGATTAAAGACTTAAACATAAGACCTAACACCATAAAAACCTTAGAAGAAAATCTAGGCAAAACCATTCAGGACATAGGCGTAGGCAAGGACTTCATGACCAAAACACCAAAAGCATTGGCAACAAAAGCCAAAATAGACAAATGGGACCTAATCAAACTCCACAGCTTCTGCACGACAAAAGAAACAGTCATTAGAGTGAATCGGCAACCAACAGAATGGGAAAAAATTTTTGCAGTCTACCCATCTGACAAAGGGCTGATATCCAGAATCTACAAAGAACTGAAACACATTTACAAGAAAAAAACAAACAAGCCCATTCAAAAGTGGGCAAAGGATATAAACAGACACTTTACAAAAGAAGACATACATGAGGCCAACAAACATGAAAAAATGCTCATCATCACTGGTCATTAGAGAAATGCAAATCAAAACTACATTGAGATACTATCTCACACCAGTTAGAATGGCGATCATTAAAAAATCTGGAGACAACAGATACTGGACAGGATGTGGAGAAATAGGAACACTTTTACACTGTTGGTGGGAGTGTAAATTAGTTCAACCATTGTGGAAGATAGTGTGGCAATTCCTCAAGGACCTAGAAATAGAAATTCCATTTGACCCAGCAATCCCATTACTGGGTATATATCCAAAGGATTATAAATCGTTCTACTATAAGGACACATGCACACGAATGTTCATTGCAACACTGTTGACAATAGCAAAGACCTGGAACCAACCCAAATGCCCATCAGTGATAGACTGGACAGGGAAAATGTGGCACATATACACCATGGAATATTATGCAGCCATCAAAAACGATGAGTTTGTGTCCTTTGTAAGGATATGGATGAACCTGGAAACCATCATTCTCAGCAAACTGACACAAGAACAGAAAATCAAACACTGCATGTTCTCACTCATAGGCGGGTGTTGAACAATGAGAACACATGGACACAGGGAGGGGAGCATCACACACTGGGGTCTGTCGGGGGGAAAAAGGGGAGGAACAGTGGGGGGGGGTGGGGGAGTTGGGGGAGAGATAGCATGGAGAGAGATGCCAGATATAGGTGATGGGGAGGAAGGCAGCAAATCACACTGCCATGTGTGTACCTACGCAACAATCTTTCATGTTCTTCACATGTACCCCAAAACGTAAAATGCAATAAAAAACATATACATATATATAAAAAAAGAATTTCAACAATAAAAAAAAAGAATTCCAGCTTGATGTAAATATTTTACTTTTTACGTGGGCAACTGTCTCTCCTCTCTGCACAGGGATTAAAATGACAGCACCTTCCCTTGAAGACTTTGCTCAAGTGTAAGCTCCTTTGGCTATGTGTCATAAGGGGTAGTCTACTGCTGTGACTTTAAATATCTTTTATGTTTCAGGTACCTACAAATCTTTAATTCACCATGTTTATGTACTTGTAATGGGAGAAGATTCTGCACTTGCTCAGTCCTCCATGTTGATGGAATTGGAAATCTGAGCCTTTCTCTGTAACTGTGGTTGGAAAGATTTTGTCTCCTAATTTCAGGCTAGAGTGAGGTGAGCAGGCCCTGTGAGTCTTCTCTTGCTTCTGGGTGGAATCCTGTGGATACCAGGAAGAGCTGGATCAGAAGGATAATAGCAAGACTGCTGTCCTCTCATATTATCTTTGTTTTTCTTCCTTACCCCTTACAGTATTATATAATCTCTTTCACTTCTCCATCCCACGATTCCTAAGTGCTGGGCCTGAGAGCCTCCTTTTAGCAAATCTTCTGTTGCCCCGAAACCATCTCTCTGCTCTAAGCCCCGGTCCTTCTCTCTCTCTCTGAGACACCCAGTGTAGGTGGAAGCTCCACATATTCTGGGGTAGACGTTTACATGAGAAGACTTCACTCTGAGGCTATATTTGTCTTCCTGTCGCACTTTTAATAGTGTCTTTGAGGGGGAAGAGATCCAGGACCTTCATGTTAGACAGAGGATGCTGTGAGCAAAGGAGCATCCTAAGCATCCTGATCATACCAAGACTTTCTCGTTATCAGGAGAAAAACTGATATATCCCCCTGGTTAGAACCTTGAGAACAATTATTTTAAAAGCCCTCCTAAAACAAAATTTAAAAAAGGAAACCTGGTCAGGCATGGCGGCTTACACCTGCAATCCCAATACTTTGGAAGGCCGAGGCCTGTGGATCCCCTGAGGGCAGGAGTTTGAGACCAGGCTGGGCAACACGGCAAAACCTGTCTTTACAAAAAATACAAAAATTAGCTGGGTGTCGTGGCGCATGCCTGTAGTCTCAGCTACTTAGGAGGCTGAGGTGATGCTTCCCCTGAGCCCTGGAAGTTAAGGCTGCAATGGGCTGTGATCAGGCCACTGCATGCCAGCTTGGGCAACAGAGCAAGGCGCTGTCTCCAAAGCGAAACAAAACAAAACAAAAATAGAAACCTGAAAGATTAGTTTGGCCATGTAAAAACAAAGCTATCAATGTCCCTGAGGTCAACGTCCCATTTAACCTCAATTTCCATGTCACACTATAGCAATGCTGTATAGCACAAAATATGCTACATTAACTCTGGTCCAAGTTCTTCTTGATGAGAACCAGTATTAGAGCCCTGCCTGCACCCTCCAGCCCTCGCCACTCTGTTCCCCTCAGAGAATACCCTGCTCACACATCATTGCCGTCTGACACCATCAGAACGAACAATGGTTGTTATGTTTCCTTCATATCCCAGACATTATAAATTACATCAGGAACATTTAAAAGAAGAAATTTTTCCTAAGTTCAACTCTGTCCCTGAGTTACTTGAGAACAGTAAATAACAAGACATGCACAATTTATGCACAGTTGCAAGAACTTGAGCGTAAATGAACTTGGGCTTTTGAAAAGGTAACCTCCACTAGCCCATTTCTCCCATGTCCTTTTGTCTCTGTCCCTCTCTGCATTCAGCAATTGTCCTATTTAGCATAGCTAGTACAGTTCCTTTTCAAAGGAAATGAAGTAAAGAGATTTTAACCTCTTAAAGACCAGAGTTATTAAAATAATAGCAATAGCTAAAACCAATCAGAAAACGAACCAGTCCCATTTCTGGGAGGGGCAACTTACCCTTCTCTTTTCATCCTTTACTTTTTCAGTCTTGGAAACAGGAATAACAGGCTACACGTTTCTAAATCTAATGGCTATCAGCAATTTAAATACTTCAAGAATTCTATGGAAGTGGACTTCGCAGTAATGCATAGCAGGCCCCCTCCCCCTCCAGCCCTCCTCCACACCAGTCTTAAGTTAGAATGTCAGCCTCCTTTTCATTTCATTCAAAGTGACAGGAAAAAAAAAAAAAGATACTTTAAGACCTAATCAGGTACTGTACCGGTGTTCTGAATGATGAAAAAAACCCCTCAAATTACTTCAGTGGGTTTGTCAGCTCCATTGTTAGCTTAGTCAAGTGGCCCTACAGAAAGGAGACAGGAGAACGAAGAGAAAATAGTAGAATTCTAATCTGCTTTTTAAAGGCTCTTGGTCAGAAGTATAGCAATTGAGATACCCCTGTTTGAAAGCAGCAGGACAGATTTGTTAGAAGACAAAAGCTCCAATTAGTATTTTCCACACCCTTTCACAATTTTCTCTACTGCTTTTGGCTCTGAAACCCTTTATGCCAGGGCCTTTGTGCTGGCAAAGAGGCGGGTGGAAGGGTACAGGGGCGGGGAGGGGAGCCCCGGGCTCGGAAAGGTGGCACGCAGGGCCCGGGTGCCCCGAGTGTCCCGCGGAGGTCAAGTAGCCCGGGAAGGAAGGGGAGCCGCAGACCAGACGACACTGAGGACGCGGGGACAGCCTGCAGGAGGAAGCCTACCTGAGTTCATGGAGATTCGAGCCTGGCGAATAACCACCTGCGGGGCAATCGGCGTGGCTGGCTGCAACTTGTGGAGACCTTTGGCGACCTGCAGAAGTTTTCCAGAGACGTCCAGCCCATACAGGAACCGGTCCACCAAGAACACAATAGCTGCCGCCGCGGCACAGTCCCGAGCGAGGATGGAGGCCCTCAGGGACGCCTGGAGGAACAGCGTGGAACATCGTGAGCCAGGCGGAAACGCTGGCAGGCCAGGCCCAGGCTTAGCGTGGGAGGCATTTTCATTAAAACAACAAAACCCACAGATAGGAAGAGAAAAATACTGTATTAGGCGGCTGAACCAAAAGAAAGAAAATAGAAAAGTCCAATTCAATTGTGCAGTAAAATAGTATTTTCTTCATTCCATTGCCCCCATTACATTTATAAAATTATAGAAGCGATAAATGCATACTTCCTGTTGTTAAAAATTCAAACAATACTAAAGTATATGGTAAAAAGTAGGGCGGGGTGTGGTGGCTCATGCCTGTAATCCCAGCACTTCAGGAGACCGAGGCAGGTGGTCACTTGAGACCCGGAGTTCGAGACTAGCCTGGCCAACATGATGAAACCCTGTCTCTACTAAAAACACAAAAATTAGCCGGGCTGGTGGTGGGCGCCTGTAGTCCCAGCTACTCTGGGAGGCTGAGGCGGGAGAATCGCTTGAACCAAGGAGGTGGAGGTTGTAGTGAGCCAAGATCCAGCCACTGCACTCCAGCCTGGGAGATAGAGCAAGACTCTGTCTCACCAGCAACAACAACAACAACAAAAGTATATAGGGTAAAAGTGCCCCATGGTTTCCCCCACCCTTTATCTTATCTTACTTCTCCTCCTCCTCCCCCAACCCTCCTTGACAGTGGTTTGGGAGAAAGATCCTTCCAGAACGTCTATTCTTTTATTTATATTTAGACATTGATTGACGGTTGTCTTGCTTTGCCTTCTCCTACCCTTCCTATCTCTCTCTCTCACACATAAGTGACGTCACACTAAACATATTGTTCTGCTGTTTTTCAGTCATCATCATCTGGGAGAACTTCCATGTTAGTTCATGGCACCGCTTCATTTATTGCCTACATTTTAATTAGGAAGAAATACAGAATTTTAGATAACAGTGCATATTGGATTTATATCATCATGTTTAGTTAATGAATAAAATAAGAAAAAGAAGAAAACCAGCATGAAATGAAAGTGTAACATAAAGAGTGAGAAGTAGAAAGAAGCAATCAAGTTTTTATGAAAAAACATCATCTTTTGCTCTGCTAGTGTGTTATACTAAAGACCTTTGATTTAGTGGTTATGTAGCCAGTAGCATAAATGAGTTTATCACCCAAATACCATTATCCTCATATGCTAAACTAAATCATACTGAGTGCTTTCTGGGCATGTTTATTCACACATGAAGCCAAGAAAGCATTGTAAGCATTGCCCATTTTCCTACTACAATGTTGCTACACAAAGCACTGCTTTCATCACCACATAATCCTAAGTACTAACACTTACTGGGCAAAACCAGGTGCCAAGCACAGTGCTAGGTGATTTATATGCACTAACTCAATCAATTTTCCTAGCAATCCTAAAAGGCAGGTTCTATTGTTATTCCCATCTTACGGATGGGAGATCTGAGATGCAGAGAGGTCAAGTGATATGCCAAGGTCACATGACCTGTGACTAAGAACTGGGGTTTGAACACAGGAGGTTCAAATCCAGATCCTACACCCTCCCTTGTTGTCCTGACTCTGTTAGGAAGCTGGACAGAGCTGCTGGGAGTCTGGAGAGGTCCAGGTAGCGAGTTAACAGGGCAGAGTACCAGAACAAAAGAGCTGCATAAAGCAAGTTCAGAGATCTGCAGAGGGTCCCCCTTTGAGTCATTTATTTGATACTATTGTATTAATAAATACCATACACATAATCAGTTACAGAATATTCGTATTTGCAGGCTTTCATCAATCAGGTAATACCTGCCAAATACCAGCACAATAACATTTCTCTTTTAAAACTGATGTGTACTGTTAAGACTTTTAAACTATCAATGTGTTTATTGAGTATAAAATCTTTTACTCTATTTATCTTTTTGGTCTGAGTCAATCATTGCTCTCATTGTGATGGAGTTGCCAACTGTTGGGAGAATATATCTTCTCTCCTCTCCACGTTTCCTTCCTTGTGAAGGGAGCTCAATGACCATAGCACCCCTGGCCTCTTTCTCTCACTTTCCCCACTCTGCTCCATGTAGGGTGGAGTGACTAATCTTACTGGTAAATTTGAGAAGAATCAAGTGGCCATGTATAGCCTCTCTTCTCCCTTTCTTCTCTAAAGGAAACAGGAATTTGTCGATACTTTTCTATATCCTAAGTTTTGTCTAGTAAGCCGCCCTACATGGAGTAATTCCGCTTGTCCCTGTAATTCCTGTGACTAAATGGAGAAGTCTATATAACTCTGGGGTTCCACTAGCAGATTTCCTATGTCTAATACAAAGCTGTATCTCCTAACTTACCCTTTATCAGAATCAAAGGTAATATTTCATCTCTTGCTTGCCTCTTTTGTTTTATTTCTCCATATTCTCAGAATCCAGGAGAGGAAGAAAGGTATTATTTATTGGATCCTCCCAAAGACCCTGACATGAATAATGAGTGGCCTTTCTAAGGCAGACAATAACCCTTTCTAGGGGAAACTGCTGTGCCCATAGCCCCTGTCTTTGAGGTAGCCGTGTATTTTTCTACTTGGCCTTGACACTCTTTTTTCTCCATCCAACCACCAGATCAAGGCCACCTGATTCAGAGGAGCTACCTGATAACCTGACCCCTCGTGACTCTGTGGTCAGGTTTTAAAAACAAATGTATCGATCTGAACTAAGAAACATAGAAAGAATTAGCCTGTCTTTGAAGGATAGAAAGAAAGTAGAGTATAGCCAAGCCACTTTTATGGGCAACACAAGGGAAGACCCAAGAATCGCTCTGAATGCAAGTCCACCTTTTCATGAGTGTCGTTCTAGGAGTTACATGTCTCATTTAGTATGCCACATGTATTTTCAAAATAATGCATATCCCCTTTTATGTGTTTACTTGATTGAGCTTCTGTTCCTTCTAACCAGAAAAAGCCTAACTAAAATTGCAATGCTCAAAACTTCTACTGAGTTTGTCAATAAAACATCAATCTGAAAAATATGTTTCAAAATGAGAAAAAGTCAGTTGGCTGGGTGTGGTGGCTCACGCCTGTAATACTAGCACTTTGGGAGGCTGAGATGGGTGGATTACTTGAGGTCAGAAGTTCAAGACCAGCCTGGCCAACATGGTGAAACCCTATCTCTACTAAAAATACAAAAATAAGCTGGGCATGGTGGCACATGCCTGTAATCCCAGTTACTCCGGAGGCCGAGGCAGGAGAATCACTTGAACCCAGGAGGTGGAGGTTGCAGTGAGCCAAGATGGCATCACTGCACTCCAGCCTGGGCAACAGAGCGAGACTTGGTCTAAAAAAAAAAAAAAAAAAAAAAAAAAGTCAGTCATTTGACATTCACAAAATGTAAATCAAAGATGGAAAAGCAAATTGATGGCTTTATATGTGGCCAGCTGTGTCTAATAAGGGCCAGCAAGAGTCTTTCCTGTGCTAAGGACACATAGATATAGTCCTCTGTTTTGTATCTACAGCTACTATCTTCACTACCTGCTGTTTCTGCCACTGCCAGCCTTCCTTCTACTTTTGCTTAGAAAGAACAGCACCATTCCTGCCTCCCTGCTCATGGCTATGGACCTTGGTTGGAGGGTGGGTACTCAGATAGCCCGTGAATGCCCTCTTTTTGATGTTTCACTTCAGTGCGTGCTTGATTTCTAGTTCTGCTCTCCATTCTTATTGGTGTCTTACTTTAGTTTTAGGGAAGCTTCAGTAATTACTCTAGCCGCAATGTTCAGAGGCAGGATATTCTCCAGAGGTGATTTCCCACTCTGTCCTCACTGAGAATAATGGTTTCCACTTGTGTAGCTCCATCTAGTCTAAAAAAAATGTTCAAAAACACTATGACATTTAAATTTTATAGTAACTTTATAATCTAAACAAGAAAAGGAAACTGAAGGTGAGAGGTTAAGTGACTTTCCAAAGTTACAACATCAAAAGAGTCAGAGCTAGGCAAAAATTCAAGTCTCTCTCTGTTTTATTTTTATTTATTTATTTTTAATTAATTAATTTTTAGAGACAAGGTCTCACTCTGTCATCCAGGCTGGAGTGCAGTGGCTCACCATATAGCTCACTGCAGCCTCATCCTCCTGGGCCCAAGTGATCCTCCTACCTCAGGTACCTAGTAGCTGGCATTAAAGGCATGAGCCACCGTTACCGGCACTCTCTCTTTCACAGTGGTAAAAAATGCATATCATAAAATTAAGCATCTTGACCCTTTTTAAGTGTACATTTCAGTAGTGTTAAGTATGTTCACATCGTTGCAAAACAGATCTCCAGACCTCTTTAATTTTGCAAATCCAAAACTTTATAACCACGAAACAACAACTCCTCTTTTCCCCCTCTCCCCCAGTTCCTGGCAACCACCATTCTACTGTAGGGGTGACGAGGTGTGATACCTTTCCTCTGCCATCATAAAGGTCACAGCAGACACTCCTATAACACAAGACAGGCTAACAAGAGAAAAGCATAACAAGTTTATTTAATCAAAGCTTGACATTATATGGGAGCCTTTAGAAATGAAGACCCAAAGACCCAGAAAAAAACTGTCCGTTTTAATGCTTAGATTTGACAAAGAATAGACAGCCATGTAGAAATGTGATTGGACAGAAGGAGTATGATGTAATGATCATAGACTAGGTGTGACGGGACTCAGCAAGACCTATCGGGTGGGGATTTTTCTCAGCCTCTCTGTGTAGCATCCTTCTTTTCAGGTACAGGTCTTATAATCTACTATCAGATAAGATATGTCAGAGATTTTTTTTTTATGGCCAACTGCTACACAGAAAGGAAGGAGGTTAGAATAATATTTCTAGGTTTTTTGGCTTGCTTTGTTGGAGAGGGGTTCTAACTTCTATGACTTTCCTTGAGGAAGAGGAATTCTGTGGTTTCTATGACTTGGTTTAGCGGTAAAAGAGAGGTGAGAGACAGCGGGGCAGGAGAGGTCCGAGAGAACTTGCTTCTGAGGCTGCTTCTGGGATCTTCCAATCTCCTTTAGTTCAGAGTACTCAGCATGCCAAAGCACCATACTTTGGGGTATCCTTTTTCTGAGTTCCAACATCACTTTCTGCTTCTATGAAGTTGGCCACTTTAGATACCTCGTATTAGTGGAATCATAAAGCACTGATCTTTTTACTTCATTTAGCATTATATCTTCAAGATTCATCCATATTGTGGCATGTGGCAGGATTTCCTTCTCTGTTAAGGTTGGATAATGTTCCATTGTATGTATATACTGCGTTTTGTTTATTCATTCATTCATCAGTGAAAATTTGGGTTGCTTCATCTCTTTTCATTGTGAACAGTGCTCCCATGGACATAGGTGTGCAAATATCTCTTTGACACCCCTGCTTTACTTCTTTTGGATGCGTAACTAGAAGTGGGATTGTTTGATCACCTGGGAGTTTTATGTTTAATTTTTTGAGGAACCTCCATACTGTTTTCCACAGAGTTTGCGTCATTTACAAGCCCACCAACAGTGCACAGGTTCCATTTCCTCCACGTCTTTGCCAATACTTGAGGAACACAAGTCCTTGAGCATCAGTTCATCTGCTGTTCTCCTGTGGCCTGAGCAAGGTTCTGCAGAGCAGTGCCTAATTTAATCTGGGAAGAAGTTGGGTCTTTAAAGCTGGGGCTGAACTCACTGTTGAGCCCAAACAGTGGTTTTAGGGGCTCCACATCCTTCATTATAATGAGAAAATTCTATGAAAAGGAAAACAAGGCCAAGTAAAAACAAATTTCAAATGAAAAGAGTATTCTTGTTACATATTTAAAAATGAGAGAAAGCAAAGAAAACTTCCTGGGAGATGGCTTTTAATTTTAGTGCTTTGATATTCTCCAGCAAAAGTTGGTATTATGAGAGCAAATGATGATTTTGTGATAGCTGGGAATCACTATAGCTGGACATTCCTCACAGCGAACTACAAGGTCACTTTGTAAGTCCGGTGGCATCCTTTATGAAATGGTCTCCCTGAGTCATGAGATAGAGCTTCTCGGAGTCTGGGGAGGCCAAGGTAGCCAGAGTTCCCAGGGCAGAGTACCAGAAGTAAATAGCTGCACAAAGCAAGTTCAGAGATCTGCAGAGGGTCCCCTTTGAGTCATCTGCAGAACACTGATCAGCTTCTGCATGGAAGGAAACCACCCAAAGCTGGGGAAAGAGTCACCTGAAATGAACTTAGGAAACCATTCTTAGACCTCAAGCAGCTTGTGTTTCTATCACCCAGTGTAGGAGAGTCTTGTCATTTACAGGGTGTGGGGTATTCAGAAAGGTACTGCTTCAGGAGGAGATAAAATTAGCCTTTGAGTATGACTGTTCTTGGCCAACTCTGATAACTTAGAAGCAAGCTTCAAAAGGATCAAATTATTTCCTAACTTGACTGAGTCCGAGAACAAAGCTCAAGAATATTTACAGGCACACAAAATGCTCATAATCCAAGAAGGTGAAATTAACAATATCCAGCATTCAGTAAAAAATTACCAGGTGTGAAAGAAGCCCAGACTGCACAGAAAAAGAAATCAATATAAAGTGACCCCTAGATTACAGTTCAAGGAGGTCGAGTAAACACTAGGTATATGCAGTAGAGACGTGGAAGATATAAAAATTGACGCAAGTCAAACTTTCAGAGATTAAAGCGATACAACGCCTGAGATGAAAACACGGGTATCTCGGTTTGTTTCCTAGCTCCAGCACTTATTTGCCATGGCAAGTTACTTAACCACTCCAGTCTCAGTGATCTCATCTGTGAAATGTGGATAATATTCATTTGCAGTGCTGTTTTCAGGATTAGAGGAAGTGTGGGTCAATGCTCAGCACAGAGCTTGGTAGATTTTAAGTACTTAATAAATGACATGGAACACTATGAAAAAAAAAAAAAAACAGAAGAGATCAGCCACTCATTTCCACTCTTTTGTATGACAAAATATGAACAGGCACAGACAGACTCCCAAAGTGAGTTTCAGTGGAATTTTCAATAGAGCAAAACAGAAATAACGGGTCATGCATGTAACACCTACAAGGCTTATCTCAGAGAATGGCTAAACCTCTCATTTTGTTCAATCTCTTTCTTTTCTTCACCAACTCTGAGGATTGATGTTACTGGAAACCGAGAAAGGAAAGGAAAATGAGCGGGTTCTGTGGCACTTGGTGAGGGAAAGCTGGATCTTGAAAGGAGGCCTTCTCAGCACACACGTGCGAATTGCTTTTGGCTGTCGCCAATGGAGGAATCCCTCCCCCAAGCACCTGTAAACTGATGCTGCAAACACCCCATTCTGCATCCCTCAAGAACACGCCATATATTTGAGTGGAGAACATTGCCTAATCTATTTTTCCCCCCTTCTACTCTTAATAGATTGGAGCACAAAAGCCTGAGAGAGGGTGACCTGCCAGACAAAAGGGCCTTTGAGTTCCTTGGAAAAGTAGACTTGGAGGAGGATGGAAGGAATCCAAGTGGCCCTATTATTTCCACTTGCACTAATTAGACATTTTTCTGTCAGCTATTGAGCACTGCTGAGAGGCCAAACTCACTGAATTCATTTCTAAAGTGTTTACAGAAGTTTGCATCTGTTTGTGTCTCTTCAGGAGGAAAATAAGCACTTCAATAGCATTGTGGAAAATCTAAACGAAGCATCCTATTCTGGAGGACCTGGCATCCCCGCAGCTGCATAATTTAACTCCGTTCAGGGCCCAAACCTCTCGCATCTCTCTCCAAGACCTAACGATGCAAAATGCAGAGAAGTCAACTCAGGAGAATCTTTTCTTTCTTTTCATTTTCTTTTCTCTTTCCCTTTTGAAATGGCAGCATGCTGTGCACTACATACAGATTTAGGTGGGTATCATTCTTGCAGTCCCTCTGTCGTGTTTCTACCAGCACTCTGAGAAATTAATACCCACTTTCATTTGCTGCCAAGTAAGGGGATAGTAAATTCCTCAGCAGTAAAGCAGAATACATCATCATCCTGGGAATCTTCCCAAAATGTGTGCCGGAGGCGGGGGCACTCTGACATCAGAAGGAGAAAAATGAAAGAGAGCCCGAGTGTGTGGTAGGGAAGGGACGCTAAAGAGTTTCCCTACATGGTAAAATGTGCCTGGGTTATGCACAATTAGATTAACATGAAAGAGAGCCCCTCTCCCTCCCCCCATCCCCAAAAAAAGAAAGAAAAAGAAAACAACACAAAAACCTTAACCCACTGACTACATGGGCAATGCCTTTGAAATGCATATTGGTCTACACGGAATTTGATTCAGGATTCTTTTTGTTTGAGTTTTCAGGCCCACGACTGACCTGCCATCACAGAGGACTCAAAAATATGATCTTTTTGGGTGGTGTCACAGTAACAGAATTTTAGTGTTGGGATGAACATAGTATAGCTCAAGATAAAAAACGAACAGGGATGCTAATCCTTTCTCTTTCCTCGGGGGCTGACTTACGGGAAGACTGTCCAAACAGCAATTGTATTTTTCCTGTTACGTGATCATGTTTAAATAAAAATATGTGGGTGTGAATGAGAGAATGTGCTGGATTTCTGACAAGAGAGGCTCACAAATGCATGTACACAGACACATGCACAGACACACACACAGTTTTTTTTTTCACATCTGTTTTAGGATGGGAAGTAACAGGGTTATAATTGTGTTTAAGGCATAAAGGGAACTTCATGGCTAGGAAGCTGAATCAGGTGGTAAAGGAATTAAACTCCACAATGAGATTTCGATACACAGATGATTGAAAAAATGCTAAAAAGCCTTTTCTAAGGGCTCTTGCTAAACAGCAGCAAGGAAAAGTATGTGCTGTTTTCATGGTTCCTTGCATTAGCGCCAGCCCCCTCCTGACGCCGAGCATCAAGTTTAGGTCCCAGCTATGGGTTCAAAGCCGTGATGTGTTCACAGCAATGACAATGGCAGCTGTTCTCAAGAGGGGGGCTGGGTGAGGGGGCTCAGAACTGAAGCCATCTGGCACTGCAATTGGCAGGAGCAGTGTAAAGGGAAATTATTGCTGCATAACAAACTGGGAGATTGGCAAAAGGCAGGGAAAGATGGAAGGGAGGCGGGGGAAGGGAGATGAGGAATTAGCAGAATAAATACATGAAAAGTGACTGATGCCTCCATGGTTGTCCATCAATAGTAAAAGCAGAGTAAAAGTGGTACAGATCAAGCTGGTGGACTCAAGTCAATGGAAGACCAAACATGGCACGCCCTGTATTTGTACACCCACTAAATGTGACAAGGAGGTGAGAAGAAAAAGCTGACCTTTCTTCAGGTTTATTCCCAGTGCCTGCAAACATTTCATTCGCTTTTCTTTCACTTTTACCCATAGAAAATGCAGATTCAAACACTTCTGAAAGAAAATTGTAAGCTTTTCCTCTATTTTAGTATCTAAAGATAGTATTTTGGATCATCTCACCCTTTCTCAAATCTACTGTATATGGAGTTGGCCAGCTGTTAAAGGGAAAAGAAAGCAGTATCAAAATAGACAACCACCTAACCAGGATCCCCGTGAATCTCATGGCCCTAGGAGCTAGGGACCTGCATGCCGTAACTCTCTTCTGGTGCCCAGGTTGCTATGGCTAGCATGAGTCCAGTCATCAGTCTTTGTGATTTCTGCATCCACAATGATGATTCCTCCAGCATACTGGTGTCTCTTGCCCAAGACCTTCTTCTCTCCAATTATCTTCTTCTACATCTCACCTTAGTCACCTACTCTCATGGTTGGTCATACCTTAGAATGTACCATTTTGGCAGCATTTAAGAATCTCAATTTAAACAATGCAATCTCTGGTCTTTATCTCATGTTCTTTCAGCTTCCTTCTTCTATAGCACAAATCCTACAATTCTGCAATCTTTCTGGGACACCCATACAATTCATTGACCCTACTCTTTTATACTATCCCTGTCAATCATCTCATGTCCTCACTTCCCTCTTTAAATTCCATAGTGCATAAATGTAATAACTTTTAAAAAGCATCCTTGTCTCCTCTGACCTTTTCTGCCTCTGTTATATTTTTCTGGTAAATTCCAACCATATTTATTGCTAGAGAAAAACCTTGGCCTCACGTTAGAGTCACCTGATGGGACCTTTCTTTTTTTTTTTAATTTTACTTTAGGTGCATACTATATTTGGCATTTCTTCCATGTTATCCCTCCCCACCATCCCCACCCTCTCCACCCCCCAACTGTCTCTCCCCTATTTCCCCCTGACAGACCCCAGTGTGTGATGCTCCCCACCCTGTGTCCATGTGTTCTCTTGTCCAACACCACCTATGAGTGAGAATTGATTTTCTGTTCTTCTGTCAGTTTGCTGAGAATGATGGTTTCCAGATTCATCCAGGTCCCTACAAAGGACATGAACTCATCATTTTTTGTGGCTGCACAGTATTCCATGGTGTATATGTGCCACATTTTCTTTGTCCAGTCTATCATTGATAGGCATTTCGGTTGGTTCCATGTCTTTTCTATTGTATACAGGGCTGCAATGAACATACATGTGCATGTGTCTTTACAGTAGAACAATTTATATTTCTTTGGGTTTATACCCAGTAATGGGATTGCTGGGTCAAATGGAATTTCTTTTTCTAGATCCTTGAGAAACTGCCACACTGTCTTCCACAATGGTTGAACTAATTTATGCTCCCACCAACTGTGTAAGAATGTTCCTATTTCTCCACATCCTCTCCAGCACCTGTAGTCTCCAGATTTTTTAATGATCACCATTCTAACTGGTGTGAGATGGTTTCTCAATGTGGTTTTGATTTGCGTTTCTCTAATGACCAGTAATGAGCATTTTTTCATGTGTTTGTTGGCCTCATTGATGTCTTCTTTTGAAAAGTGTCTGTTCACATCTTTTGCCCACTTTTGAATGGGATTCTTTGTTTTTTTCTTGTATACCTGTTTTAGTTCTTTGTAGATTCTGGATATTAGCCTTTTTTCAGATGGATAGATTGCAAAAATTTTTTCCCATTCTGTTGGTTGCTGGTTTGCTCTAATGACAGTTTCTTTTGCTGTACAAAAGCTCTGAATTTTAGTTAGATCCCATTTGTCTATCTTGACTTTTATTGCCATTGCTTTTGGTGTTTTAGTCATGAAGTCCTTGCCTATGCCCATGTCCTGGATGATTTTGCCTATGTTTTCTTCTAGTGTTTTTATAGTGTTAGGTCTTAGGTTTAAATCTTTTATCCATCTGGAGTTAATTTTAGTGTAAGGTGACAGGTAGGGGTCCAGTTTCTGCTTTCTGCACATGGCTAGCCAGTTTTCCCAGCACCATTTATTAAACAGGGAATCCTTTCCCCATTGCTTGTTTCTGTCAGGTTTGTCAAAGATCAGACAGTTGTAGATGTGTGGTGTTGCCTCCGAGGCCTCTGTTTTGTTCCATTGGTGTATGTCTCTGTTTTGGTACCAGTACCATGCTGTTTTGATTACTGTAGCCTTGTAGTATAGTTTGAAGTCTGGCAGTGTGATGCCTCCAGCTTTGTTCTTTTTGCTTAGGATTGTCTTGGCTATGCAGGCTCTCCTGTGATTCCATATGAAGTTTAAAGTGTTTTTTTCCAGTTCTGTGAAGAAGGTCATTGGTAGCTTGATGGGGATAGCGTTGAATCTATAAATTACTTTGGGCAGTATGGCCATTTTCATGATATTAATTCTTCCTAACCATGAGCATGGAATGTTTTTCCATCTGTTTGTGTACTCTCTTATTTCGTTGAGCAGTGGTTTGTAGTTCTCCTTGAAGAAGTCCATCCTTTGTTAGTTGTATTCCTAGGTATTTTATTCTCATTTTAGCAGTCGTGAATGGGAGTTTGCTCTTGATTTGGCTCTCTGTTTGTCTGTTATTGGTATATAGGAATGCTTGTGATTTCTGCATATTGATTTTGTATCCTGAGACTTTGCTGAAGTTGCTTATCATTGGGGCTGAGATGATGGGGTCTTTTAGATATACAATCATGTCATCTGCAAACAGAGACGGTTTGACTTCCTCCTTTCCTAATTGAATACACTTTATTTCTTTTTCTTGCCTGATTGCTCTGGCTAGAACTTCCAATACTATATTGAATAGGAGTGGTGAGAGAGGGCATCCTTGTCTAGTGCCTGATTTCAAAGGGAATTCTTCCACCTTTGGCCCATTCAGTATGATATTGGCTGTAGGCTTGTCATTTATAGCTTTTATCATTTTATGATACGTTCCATCAATACCTAGTTTATTGAGAGTTTTTAGCATGAAGGGCTGTTGAATTTTGTCAAAGGCCTTCTCTGCATCCACTGAGATAATCATGTGGTTTTTGTCTTTGGTTCCGTTTATGTGATGGGTTACGTTATGGATTTGCATATGTTGAACCAGCCTTGCATCCTCAGGATGAAGCCTACTTGATTGTGATGGATAAGCTTCTTGATGTGTTGTTGTAATCTGTTTGCCAGCATTTTATTGAAGATTTTTGCATTGATGTTCATCAGGGATATTGGCCTGAAGTTCTCTTTTTTAGTTGAGTCTCTGCCTGGTTTTGGTTTCAGGATGATGTTGGTCTCATAAAATGAATTAGGGAGGATACCTTCCTTTCGTATTCTTTGATACAGTTTCAGAAGGACTGGAACCAGCTCCTCTTTGTACGTCTGGTAGAATTTGGCTGTGAACCAGTCTGGATCTGGACTTTTTTTGGTTGGTAGGCTATTGATTGCTGCCTCTACTTCAGTCCTTGTTATTGGTCTATTCAGGGTTTCGACTTCCTCATGGTTTAGTCTTGGTAGAGTACAAGTTTCTAGAAATTTATCCATTTCTTCCTGGTTTACTGGTTTATGTGCATAGAGCTGTTTGTAGTAATCTCTGATGGTGGTTTGTATTTCCATGGGATCAGTGGTGATATCTCCTTTATCGTTTTTTATTGCATCTATCTGATTCTTCTCCCTTTTCTTTTTTATTAATCTGGCTAGTGGTCTGTCTATTTTGTTGATCTTTTCAAAAAACCAGCTCCTGGATTTATTGATTTTTTGAAGGGTTTTTTGTGTCTCTGTCTCCTTCAGTTCTGCTCTGATCTTAGTTATTTCTTGTCTTCTGCTAGCTTTTGAGTTTTTTTTATCTTGCTCCTCTAGCTCTTTCAATTTTGATGATAGGGTGTCAATTTTAGATCTTTCCTTTTTTCTCATGTGGGCATTTATTGCTATAAATTTCCCTCTCAACACTGCTTTAAAGGTGTCCCAGAGATTCTAGTAAGTTGTGTCTTCATTCTGATTGGTTTCAAAGAACATCTTTATTTCTGCCTTCATTTCATTGTTTATGCAGTCAACACTCAGAAGCAAGTTGTTCAATTTCCAAGTGGTTGTGCGGATTTGAGTGTATTTCTTAATCCTGAATTCTAGTCTAATTGCTCTGTGGTCTGATAGACTGTTATGATTTCCGTTCTTTTGCATTTGCTGAGGAGTGATTTGCTTCCAATGATGTGGTCAATTTTAGAGTAAGTGCAATGTGGTGCTGAGAAAAATGCATATTCTGTGGATTTGGGGTGGAGCATTCTTTATATGTCTATTAGGTCCACTTGGTCCAGCTCTGCATTCAAGTCCTGGATGTCCTTGTCAATTTTCTGTCTCGTTGATCTAATATTGACAGTGGAGTGTTGAAGTCTCCCACTATTACTGTGTGGGAGTGTAAATCTCGTTTTAGGTCGTTAGGAACTTGCTTTATGTATCTGGGTGCTCCTGTGTTGTGTGCGTATATATTTAGGATAGTTAGCTCTTCTTGTTGGATTGATCCTTTTACCATTATGCAGTGTCCTTCTTTGTCTCTTTTGAACTTTGTTGGTTTGAAGTCCATTTTATTAGAGCCTAGGATTGCAACCCCTGCTTTTTTTTGTTCCCCATTTGCTTGGTAAATCTTCCTCCATCCCTTTATTTTGAGTCTATGTGTGTCTTTGTATGTGAGATGGGTTTCCTGAATACAGCACACCGATGGATGGGTCTTGACTTTTTATCCAGTTTGCCAGTCTGTGTCTTTTGATTGGGGTGTTTAGGCCGTTTACATTCAATGTTAATATTGTTATGTTTGAATTTGATCCTGCCATTTTGTTACTGGCTGGTTTTCTTTCCTGTTAGTTGACATATTTTCTTCATTGCATTTTTGGTGTTTGCCAACTGGTTTGCTTTTGCAGTGACTGACTTGTTCCTTTCCGTGCTTAGTGTTTCTTTCAGGAGCTCTTATAGGGGAGGTCTGGTAGTGACAAAATCTCTCAGCAATTGCTTGTCTCTAAAGGATTTTATTTCTCCTTCACTTACGAAGCTTAGTTTAGCTGGATATGAGATTCTGGGTTGAAAGTTCTTTTCTTTAAAGATGTTGAACATTGGCCCCCACTCTCTTCTGGCTTGTAGGGTTTCTGCTGAGAGATCCACTGTGAGTCTGATTGGCTTCCCTCTGTGGGTGACCTGACCTTTCTCTTTGCCTGCCTGTAGCATTTTTTCCTTCATTTCAACCCTGGTGAATCTGACGATTATGTGCCTTGGGGTTGCTCTTCTTGAGGAATATCTTTGTGGAGTTCCCTGTATTTCTTGAATTGGAATGTTGGACTGCCTCGCTAGGCTTGGGAAGTTCTCCTGGATAATATCCTGGAGTGTGTTTTCCAGCTTGGATTCATTCTCTCCGTCATATTCAGGTACACCGATCAAGCATCGATTAGGTCTTTTCACATAATCCCATATTTCTTGGAGGCCTTGTTCATTTCCTTTCACTCTTTTTTCTCTTGTCTTGCCTTCTCTTTTTATTTCATTGTGTTGATCTTCAATCTCTGATATCCTTTCTTCTGCTTGATTGATTCGGCTATTAAAATTTGTGTTTGCCTCACGTAGTTCTTGTGCTGTTTTCCAACTCCATCAAGTTGTTTATGTTCTTCTCTAAGCTGGTTATTCTGGTTAGCATTTTGTCTAATCTTTTTTCAAGGCTTTTGATTTCTTTGCATTGAGTTAGAACGTGTTCCTTTAGCTCAGAAAAGTTTGTTATTATCCACCTTCTGAAGCCTGTTTCTGTCAATTCATCACACTCCTTCTTGGTCATGTTGTGTTCCCGTATTGTTGAGGAGTTGTGATCGCTTGAAGGAGAAGAGGTGTTCTGGTCTTTGATGGTTTCATCTTTTTTGCACTGTTTTTTCCCCATCTTTGTGGATTTACCTGGCTGTGGTCTCAGAGAGCTGCTTGATGAGGTCGCTTGTCTGCCTGTTGAGGTGCTACTGGGTTTCTAGGGACTCTTTCAGGTTACTAGGGAAGCTTCCTGTGTCTTTTTTGTTTACACTGGGGTTTAGGCCCACCTCTTCTGCTGACCTGGCAGTGCTGCTGAGTGGTCAAGAACGCTGTCCTGTTGCTACATAGGCTTCCTGTGTTTTTTGTTAAAACATGTAGCCCAGTCCCACCGCTCTAATGGTGGATTGTGCCCTTTCTCTCCTGGGCTGGATCATTCAGGGTTCAGCCCAGACTGTGACACTGACTGCGCAACCTGCTAGAGTCAGAGCTTCAGCCCTCTGCAGTTTGTGGGGGAGGGTAGGGACCCGCCCAGCCACACCTGGCCATCGCCCCCTTTCAGCTTCCTCTCTCCGGTCATGGAGTAGGGGCCCACCCAGCTGCGGTCATGGAGTAGGGGCCCACCCAACTGCTCCTGCTTACAGCTCCCTCTCTCCAGGCAGGGGGAGGGGGTGATAGCTGGGTCCGCAGGCTCTCCCAGCCACCTTTTGGGCTTATGTGTCTGTTTAGGTATGTGTGCGCCAATCTGGGACACTGTCCTGGAATATTATTCAAATCTGTGCTTATAATTCCTGGCACTTGATTGGCAAAGATTCCCTGTTCTGTGTATTGCTGAGGCTTTGGGGGAAGTGCTGTATCTGGACCGGAGCGCCAGAGCGGGAGCCGGTCAGATGCACTTTCTGGGTGAAGCAGCACCCCTCCCCGCCTCGGTCTGCCCTGCGTGGGCTTTGCTCACTGTCAGACCAGACCTGTTGAAATGCACCTGGTACCTCAGTTGGAGCTATGAGATCTCTGGATTTCTGCGTCTCTCTTGCTGGGTGTTGCGTGACAGAGTTGTGTCTATTCAGCCATCTTGGAGAGTTGTCCCAGACTTTCAAAAATCCAGATGCCCAGCTGACAGCCCAGACCAGTTAAATCAGCATCTCTGGAGTGCACCTGGGCATTGGTTTCATTTAACAATTCCAGGGGATTTCAATGAGCAGCCAGCGTTGAGACCTTCCTCTCTCCTCTCTTCACATCCTCCTGCCAGGGGAGAGGGTACATTCTGGCATGTTCTGCATGAAGGAAGGGAGCTGCCAGCAACAGGGTGAGTTTGGAATGAAGAACTTTCCAACCTACATCTGAATACTAAAAGCCACAGTCTCCTTTTTGCCTTATAATCATAAAAGTTATTCTTTTGTATCTATCTGGTTTTGAATGCAGGAGGGTAAGATCAATGTTATATTCACTGGCACCCCAAATTCCAAAATTATATCAAATTCTCTGCCTAACCTGAGCTTCTACCTAAGCAAGTGAAAATGGTTGGAAAAAACAACCATGATACTTTAAATTTATGACTGTAAATTTGGCCCCCATCACTGCCTGGCATTGGAACTACATTTCTACCTCCTGCTCTCTTCCCAATCAAAACTCCTTTGACTTCCTGAGTCTCAGCTGTTGACCTTGATATTTCACTGAGAAAAGAAAGTCAATGAGAAGAGATGGTCCTTGTTCTTTTACTTAAATTTGCCAACCCTCTTGAGCTGGAACCTGTGAGTCCTATCTACCCTCCTATTGGTAAATTTAATACCAATACCTTACTTACAGATTCAATTCTCATCCTTCTTTACATTATATCACCTTCTCTTTTGCATCATTAACTTCCTCCTGGATTATTCTCATTAGTGTCCAAACATGTTGTAATAACATCCACCTTAAAAATAATCATGTCATCTAGAATCAGAAATACCACTTGACCCAGCAATCCCATTACTGGGTATATACCCAAAGGATTATAAATCATTCTACTGTAAAGACACATGTACACATATGTTTATTGCAGCACTGTTTACAATAGCAAAGACCTGGAAGCAACCCAAATGCCCATCAATGATAGACTGGATAAAGAAAATGTGGCACATGTACACCATGGAATACTATGCAGCCATAAAAAAGGAATGAGTTCGTGTCTTTTGCAGGGACATGGATGAATCTGGAAGCCATCATTCTCAGCAAACTAACACAGGAACAGGAAACCAAACACTGCATGTTCTCACTCATAAGTGGGAGTTGAAAAATGAGAACACATGGACACGAGGAGGGGGAATGTCACACACTGGAGCCTGTCGGGGGAGGGGGGGCAAGGGGAGGGGAAAGCAATTAGGACAAATACCTAATGCATGTGGGGCTTAAAACCTAAATGATAGCTTGATAGGTGCAGCAAACCACCATGGCACATGTATACCTATGTAACAAACCTGCACATTCTGTACATTTATCCCAGAACTTAAAGTAAAATTTAAAAGAAAGAAAGAAAGAAAGAGAAACAATCCTTTCTTGGTCATACATCTGTCTCTAGCTCCTATCTCATTTCTCCGCTCTCCTTTCCAGCCAATCACAAAAGAGTTGGCTAAACGCACTGTCCTCATGTCCTTACCTGCCACTCTTTCTTAAATCTATAATTTTCATCCCCAACACTTCACTGTACCTATTATTTTCAAGGTTGCTAACAAATCTAGTGACCATTTGTTTATTCTCCTCTTATTCAAACTCCTAGAATATTTAGCTGAGCGAATCAATCTCTCTTTAAAAAGGAAAAAAATTCAGGTGGCTTCTGGCGTTGCACATTCTCCTGGTTCCCTTCCTTTCTCTGATTTGCTGGATCATCCTTCTTTCCCAGCTTCTGAACATGGAGAGTCCTAGCAATCAGTTCTGAGACTTCTTCCCTTCTCCAGCTATACTCAGCCTGTTCCATGGCCTCAAATATCAACTCTGATGATGAATCCCATGTTTAAATACCATCCTGTTTCTCTTTCCTCAAATGCAGACTTGTATATGGAATTGCCCACCATAGCCCAAGTTGCATGTCAGGATCTCAAACTCATCGTGTTTAAAACAGAACTCTATTTTTCCTGCATTCTTGCTTCTTCCTCAGTGTTGTCTCTGTAGTGACGCCCCATTCACTCATTTGCTTACATCAAAACCTTGGAGTTTTGACTCCATGTTTGTGACTCTTTTTTTTCTCTTGTCCTCTACACCCAATCCATCAGCAAATCGTGTTGGCTGTACCTCTAAAATATGTATAAGAGCTGACCGTTTTTCATCTCCTCCAGGGCATCCACTTAGACCAAGCCACTGTTACAATCTTGCTTGGATAGGGTCTCTGCTCTTGCCTCTAGTGTTCCTCTCCCTTATACAACAAACAGAGTGATCCCTCTAAAATGTAAGCCAATAATGTTAGTTCCGTGCTCTTGACTTTAACATGACTTCCCATCATATTTAAAATAAAATGTAGGCCAGACACCGTGGCTCAGGCCTATAATTCCTTTGGGAAGCTGAGGCAGGAGGATCATTTGAGCCCAGGAGCTTGACAGCAGCCTGGGAAACATAGGAGACCCTGTCTTTACAAAAATACTTAAAAAAAAAATTAGCCAGTATGGTGGCGCTTGCCTGTAGTCCCAGCTATTCTGGATGCTGAGGTGGGAGATCGCTTGAACACAGGAGTTTGAGGTTACAGTGAGCTATGATCACACCACTGTGCTCCAGTCTGGGCAACAGAGCAAGACTCTGTCTCTTAAAAATTTAAATCTGTTTTCATGGCCAACAAGATCCTATATGATATTGCCTCTTAATGCTTCATTGACCTAGTTCCTCTTATTTTCATCACCTCTCACCATTCTCCAGCCTCTTTGCTCATCCTCCAACGAGTCTTCGTATTTGTTGTTTCTTCCATCTGCAATGCTCTGCCTTGAGCTGTCTGCATGGCTGCCTCATCCAGATCTGGGGGGCTCCAGTCACCCATTCAAAAAATGGTGACTGGAGCCCAGTTCTAACCATTCTTCTACAATCATATTAGAGTATCTGCAATCACTCACTATCTCTTGACTCTGCTTTATTTGTCATCATAGACTTTATTACTCTCCAATATTAAATTATATATAAACCATCTGACTGTGCCTAATCTCATCAACAGTGATGTTTTATCAATGCAGATTCATGGACCTAAATAAAGATCCACTAAATCATAATCTCAAGATAGTAAGATATAGGAATATATATATATATTAAGAAGCTGCACCCCACCCCACCCCAACTAATGCACACACATCCCATGTAATTCTAATCCATCCACCCTGTTGACCAGTATTTGGAATTTCCAGCATAAGTCATTTAAGTCATAAACAGATAGAAATTATGCACATTTTAAGTATATTAGGCAAAGGTATGGCCTTAGACAAAGAGTGAAGGGAAGCTGTCACCGTTCTGTGACCAAAGCAATATAATAGGAGAGCTACTGAGACAGGTTAAGAGTCTGACCCCTAAGTCCTTCTAAAGCTCTATCTGACAGTGACTCCAGAAGAACCAGAGATCTCAATTTCACATACAGTGCTCATGGAAATACTGGTTTGTGCAAAAGTAATTGTGTTTTTTGTCATTTAAAAGCAATAGCAAAAACCACAATTACTTTTGCACCAATCTAATAACTCATGCCTGGTGTGATAAAAGGTTTTCAACAACAATGAAAGAAATATATTTTGCCTGTGGCCTTCACATAGAGAATATACATAAAAAGTTCTAGAATTGAATTGATAATACTTTCAGAATGTGACAGATAACATACATGTGTGGAAAAGAAGCCAATTTATGGAGACTACTTTCACGAGGAAGCTAGTGAAATCTGTTACTAGAGGGGAGATGCTGTGGGAAAAGGCAAAGAAAAGGGGTTTCAGCTGCGCCGAGGCACTACGTGATTTTGCATGTTACTCAACCTTTAGATTTCAACATTTTCATCTGTGAAGTAAAGATAACAACATCACAGGGTCGGGCGCTATGGCTCACACCTATAATCCTAGCACTTTGAGAAGCAGAGGCAGGAGGATTGTCTGAGCTCAGGAGTTCGAGACCAGCCTAGGCAACATGGTGAAGCCCTGCCTCTGATACAATACAAAAAATAGTGGGGTGTGGTGGCACACGAGTGTGGCTCCAGCTACTTGGGAGGCTGAGGTACAAGTATTGCTTGAATCCAGGAGGTGGAGGTTGCAGTGACCCAAGATTGTGCCACTGCACTTCAGCCTGGGGGACAGAATGAGAATCTGTCTCAAGAAAGAAAAAGAAGGAAAAAAGAGAGAAGGAAGGAAGGAAGGAAAGAAGGAAGGGAGGGAAGGAAAAATAACATCACCACATAGATTACTGAGAAGATTACAGAGAAGTACATGTAAGGTACCTAGCACTTAATAGATGCCCAATAAATAATAATGTACTGTTTTGACAGTGGATTGAGGGTGAGGTTATGAAATCAGTCTCTGAGATCTCAAAATATAAAGAAAATTCTAAAAGTTTCCATTGAAATTTACCAATAAAAAAGAAATTAAGCTTCACTAACTTTTAAAACCTTATTTATTATACTTTAAGTTCTGGGGTACATGTGCAGAATGTGCAGGTTTGTTACAGAGTTATACACGTGCCATGCTGGTTTGTTGCACCCATCACCCTATCATCTACATTAGGTATTTCTCCTAATGCTATCCCCTCCTCCAGTCCCCTGCCCCCCAACAGGCCCCACCCAATGTGTGATGTTTCCCTCCCTGTGTCCATGTGTTCTCATTGTTCAACTCCCACTTACGAGTGAGAACATATGGTGTTTAGATTCCTGTTCTTGTGTGCTGAGAATGATGACTTCCAGCTTCATCCATGTCCCTGCAAAGAACATAAACTCATCCTTTTTTATGGCTGCATAATAGTCTATGGTGTATATGTATCACATTTTCTTTATCCAGTCCATCGTTGATGGGCATTTGGGTTGGTTCCAAGTCTTTGCTATTGAAGCTTCACTAACATTTTAAAAAGTGAATTGACATAAGCCCCTTACTCTGTTATGTTGGATTTTTACTCAGCGCAGATGGCACATGATCATGCCTCATCCTGGAGGAGCTGATGACGGGAACTCTCTCGTTGGATCGTTTTCACTGTAGAAACTGTATTGCAGTTTATATAGTTGGTAAGTAGGTTTACAGTTTCTAGTATCACAAATCATAGATACTTTGGACTAATTCATAATGAGAGGTGGAAATACTACAAAAATCTCCAAGCAAAGTTCTTTAGAGAATGGCCAGATATGGAGCTTAAACATTTTTCTTTTCTGAAAGGCTTTTGCGTCAGCCTGTTCTGTGACGCCAAGTGGCTGACAAGAGTATGCTCTGCAACAGGTATTCTGAAAAATATCTATCAGTTAATGAGGGCTGGAAGTATTTTCTTCATTGTGAGTTAGGTACTAAAAATAATATATTACATATTTTAAAACACACACATGGGAATTTTTTCTTTTCTTTCCTAAGGAAACACGACAACTAAGAAAATTTTAACCTGTTTAAAAAATCTTCCAAATGAAGAGTTTGAATGGGTTTTTGACACCCTTTGTTAAAAGAATAATATCCTCTGATTAACTTGCAGAAATATGCAATTAATACTAGGGAAGGCAGAATTTCGCTAACTGCAGTTCAACAAATGATGCCTCATAACTGGTAGATGGATTGAAATGTGAGTGATGTGAATTCGTCATCATAGCTGACCATTTCTATTCGGTTCTATACATCTTTGACACATAATGTTTTCAACTGTGACAGTCATTAAAACCAAGTATTAAAATAAACAGTACTAGCTACATCTTCAAAGCAGAGGACTAAGCCAAGATTTTTAAAACTAAACTTAGTAAGTTACAATTTTAACATGAACAAAAAGGTTCTCATGCCAATATTGCAACATTAAAATTTGTTTTAAGGTATTTATTTAATCTTTGTCTCATTCCTCTTAAATTTCTATTCTACAGAAATCTATATACATAGTAATGCACAGTACACGCATATCATTAAATTTAAAAATGTATAACATGGTGCCTGTTTAAAAGTTTCTACTGATGAGATGAGCAATAAATATTTTTTAAAGACATTGATTCAGATGAATCGAATCATGGTATAATAGCAAACTTCTTTTGTGTTGTACAAATATATTTAATGAAAGAAAATACTGATTCAAAATCTATGAATTTGTCAAGCTTAAAAATGCTTGGGTTTTGCCCTTGCTAGTGAGAGAATTTTTCGTTTTGAAGCAGACAGGTGATTACACATGATGAAAGAGTGAGATGAAGGCATATACCTATTGAACTATACTTGGTGACATGGCTTGGAAATGTCTCTCGGGCTCTCTGAGCCAATCATCTCATCTGCAAGATGGATATAATAAATTTCACTTTGCAGGACTGTCATCAAGATAACATGCTGTGAAGAATATATCACATTGAATCATATTAAATTGTCGTGTTTGACATTTGTTGCATACAAAGGTGACACTTTCATATGGTTCAACCTCATATAAACACTGTCAGATATATGGACATAATATTATTTCAGCTCCTCATTTACTTAATGTATAAGATTTGGGAGGTGATGTTTTTCATATTTGCTGCCAGAAATGAATGAACACATCCCTAGAATTTATTTTCTGAAGGTCACTGCTTTCTTTTGACTGGCCAACACTTGAACCTGTTCATTTTCTGCTAGCATTTTGAGCTGGGTTGCTCAGCCCATTTGTCTTAGTCAAATCAACTCCTCCAGGACTTGGCTCAGCCTTCAGGCCTCATTATGGGGGAGACATGAAATTCATGCCATAGATTTAGCCTCATCAAAGGGATAACTTGCATGCCTGATTCTGTGGCAACCAAAGTTTCTTGGTAGAATTTTAAGGACAAGCCACTATTTTAATTCATCTTCCATTGAAACTTGAAAGTACTATATTAAAAGGGCAGTTTTTGGCAGAGTTTTAGAGCAGGGTTTAAATCCTTGGTGATTTTAATCAGACTCTTTCTTAAAGTCTGAAAATACATAGGCCTTGGGGTTAATATTTGTCCTCTCAAAGCTCCATTCTCTTGGCACCTAATTTTCGCTTATTAAATAAAATTTATTTCTGAAGCATCTGAATTTTTTATCTGGCTTCTTTTCAAATCAAGAACTATAATGTTCAGTGAAAGAAATTCAAGTTTTAAATATTGATTATTGAAAATTATACAATTTCTGTTTTAATTAATTCTGCTCAGAATAAAATAGTCAAATCACATTAACAAAAAGGGGCAGAGGGGCAGGCTATAGGGCAGCAGAGAGAAAAGGAACAAGGGCAAGGCTGCCCCAGCCCTACAACAGCCTGCCTAGCCAGGCAGTCATATAGATGCAGGGAGAAAACACCACGTTTAGGAGTAGGAGACCCAGCTGTGGTGGTCCTGCCATTTCCACGGACTGGCTGTGTGACCTGAGGTGACCCTCTTCTCATTCTCTTTAGATTTCAGTTTCCCCTCCTACCCAACAATGGGCTTGAAATAGAGGATCTCTGAATTTCCCTCCAGCTTTGATGTTCTATCATTTGATGGAGAAATAACTTGTACTCAATACCAATTATATATACAGTATATATATTTCACACGTGTGTGTGTATGTACACCATGCTAAAATTATCTTTAAAAAAACAGAATAATAATGATATTCAGCTTATAGCAGGCCGCCAAATGGGAAAAGGTTTGCAAAAAATAACGTTGCATTTTAAATTCTTACTTTATTCAGTGAGAGGATGCATCACCGGAGTCACTTAATGAATAACTTTAGCTTCTTCATTGTTAAGATGTGTGCACTTCAATGTTTATACTTGCTCTTAGAAAAGTGGTGAGAAATTTATGTTTTTGAACCTGTAATCTTGT
Organism: Ateles fusciceps; assembly: GCA_036589455.1. Taxonomy (NCBI): domain Eukaryota; kingdom Metazoa; phylum Chordata; class Mammalia; order Primates; family Atelidae; genus Ateles; species Ateles fusciceps. The sequence continues at coordinate 4,273,480 of JAZHEH010003128.1, forward strand.
CTAGATTTAAGAACAACTGTTCAACAACCCTCCTTTCTCTCTCTCTTCCCTTCCTTTATTATAATGGTAAGCAATGTTTATTGTAAAGAATCAAAGAGGTATAAAGAATAAAAGTAACTAGTGTTCTCACCACTTTAATGAAAATGTTCACCTAAATTTATTTAGAAGATTTTCTTGTTGAGGATTAGTATCCAGTTCTTTTGTGAGATCTACATGGTTTTCTAGTTTTTGTTTTGTGATTTTCTTTTAATTAGTTGAGATTTTTCCCTACCGCTCAAACTTAAGCAGGAAGGAATGCCAGCTTGCTATTTTGGAAAGATGCTTCAGTTGCATTGTGGAGAGAAGCTCACAGACCACGGCAGCCTATTTGCCAATATATTTCTGGGTCTTCTCCTTCTGGGCACATGGTGGGATTGTATTTCTTTGGCTTCTTGAAAAGAAGTGTGACGACATGGCTTCTCTTGACCAATGGTCATATCTGTTAGATTAATTGCATTTAAAACCCAGTGTGCAATTCCTTATTTCTGCTTCCCCCTGCAATGGCAGTCAGCCATATTCTAGATGGTAGGTGTTTCATCAATCTGGGCTCCTGAGGAGACTGACATAAACAGAGTCTTCCAGTGACCTGTAGCGAGAGGACAAAATAAACCTTCTTTTGCTTTCAGCCCCTGAATGTTTGTGTGTGTGTATGTATGTGTTTTTTTTAATCTGTCTGCAGCATGACATTCCTGTTCTTACAGATACAGGGAATGTGACCAGAGTTAGGGAGAGGAGTTGGATATAATTTAGGAAAGAGGGCCAGGTGCAGTGGTTCATGCCTGTAATCCCAGCACTTTGGGAGGCCTAGGCAGGTGGATTACTTGACCTCAGGAGTTTGAGATCAGCCAGGGAAGCAGGGCAAAAACCCATCTTTACAAAAAATTAAAAAATTAACCAGGCATGGTGACACGTGCCTATGGTCCCAGCTACTTAGGAGGCTGAAGTGGGAGACTGGCTTGAGCCTGGGAAGCAGAGGTTACAATGAGCCAAAATTGTACCACTGCACTGCACTGCAGCCTGGGCAACAGAGACAGACCTTGTCTCAAATAAATTAAATTACTTTTAACTGCAAAAACCACAATTATATTTGCACTGGCCTAATAATAATGATATTCTAGGAAAGAGATGATATGCTCTGAACCAAAATAGTCACAGTAGAATTAGGGAAAGGAAGACGTATTTGAGAGACATCTAAGAAGAAAATTATTAGGGTTTGGTAACAAATATGATATGAGGGTTGGGGGGAAAGATAAAGTCAAGGTCTTGGTTTGGGGAACTGGGTGGTTTGTAGTGCCATTTACCGATACGGTGATCACGGAGGGAGGATGAAGTTTGGTTGGTTGGAGGGAGAAGAAGTTGAGAGATGATGAGTTCACTTTTGGACCTATTGAATTTGAGATATCTGGGACATCCAAATGGAGATATTTAGTGGGCTCTTGACTGTACTATGGACCACAAACTGATGAAATGGGAAGAGTGATTTGTTTTTCCCAATCTATTTCTCTGGTTATGTTTAAGAATAAAATAATTTATTAGAAGAGCCTATTCTTCTTTTCCTTTTAAAAACATTTTTGTTGGCTGGGCGTGGTGGCTCATGCCTGTAATCCCAGCACTTTGGGAGGCCAAGGTGGACGGATCATGAGGTCAAGAGATCAAGACCATTCTGGCCAACATGGTGAAATCCCGTCTCTACTAAAAAATATAAAAATTAGCTGGGCGTGGCAGCATGCGCCTGTAGTCCCAGCTACTCGAGAGGCTGAGGCAGGAGAATTGCTTGAACCCAGGAGGCGGAGATTGCAGTGAGCCGAGATTGCTCCACTGTACTCTAGCCTGGCGCCTGGCGACAGAACAAGACCTTGTCTCAAAAAAAAAAAAAAAAAAAAAAAAAAAAAAGCATTTTTGTTGAAATATTCCATTGAACAAATTCTGTTTTTTCCTTTGGATTGGGTTTTATTTTGCCTTCTGTTCTACAGAGGCACAGGCTTACATACTAAGAATCTAGAAGTCATTTGAGAGCTTTCTTCCTTCATTGTCTTACACATATGTACTTGGTTTGTTAGTTTCCTGAGGTAGCCATAAACTGGGTGACTTAAAACAATATAGATATATCGTTCCTCACTTCTGGAGGCTGGAAGTCTGATATCAAGGTGTCAGCGAGGTAATGCTCTTTCTAAGAGGAGTGTCTGTTCCATGCCTTTCTTTTAGCTTCTCATGTTTCCAGCAACCCTTGTGCTCCTTGGCCTGCAGCTGCATAGATCCAATCTCCACCTCTATCATCACGGCATTTGTCCTATGTCTCTAAGTCTTCTCACAAGGCCATCAGTCACATTGGCTTAAGGGCTCACCTACTCCAGTATGACCTCATTTTAACTTAATTAATTACATCTACAATGACCCTATTTTCAAATAAAGTCACATTCTGAGGCACCGAGCAAAAGACTTTAACACATCTTTTGAGGGGGTGGGGAATTCAACCCCTAATACATGGTAAGACTGTGATAATCCTAAAATTTAATTGCCTTTAATGACAAAGTTGTTTTAGCAGTTGTTGTCCATATTTTTATGGCCTGCCGTTGTCTGTAACACAGAGACTCTTCCACTCTTCCACATTTGTTGCTCTTCAAAGGTTGAGGGAGTAGCCCCTACCTTATTCACAAGGCAAAGTAAATCTTCCAATTGCTGAATGACAGAATGGCTCATAAATCTTCTGCTTGGGACTGGCATATGTCAGTTCCAGTTACATTTCATAGGCTAAGACAGGTCATGAGGGCCAAACCTAATATCTCCAAGGGAAGGTATATTCCTTTCAGAGGAAGGCATGCAAGTCACATGGCAGCAGCAAATACATGGGAACAATAATACAATCTACCTCAGTCTAGCTCATTCCATGAATCTTGATATCCCTTAGGTGTTTTTTCATAATGTCTCTTAGATATGCTTCCTCTTCTGCTTCTCTCAGGCCTAACGTTTATGCAGGACCTGACATGATCATTCTTTCCTTGGCAGTTCAGTGTACTCCCCAAACTCAGGAGCTCCCCACTCCAATTTATAATATGCACAACAAATAAGATTATCTTCTTCAGGTGCTATTTCATTTCTTTATCAGAAAGCATTTAAGGCATTTACTTGAATGCCTTCCACCCCTGAGAGATACACAGGCATTAGCCTCCTGATCATTACCCAGACAATTATCTGGCTGTGGGCCACGCATGGGGCAGCCTCATATCTATGCCACCACACATCCATATGAAACACCATATTTTTCAAATAGCATTAATATTGTTCCATCCACCCATCCATCCATCCATCCATCCAAGGCTGTTCATTGAAGGTATGCATTTTAAGTGTCAGGGATATAATGGTGAACACAGATAAGGTCCTGTCCTCATGGAGCTTGTAGCTAAGCGGGAGAGAGAGACAGTAACAAAAGAAACCCCATAAACAAATGTAAACTGCAACTCTGAAAAACTCTACGAAAGTGGTATCTCATAGCAAAGCCTATGTTGGGGAATTTTCATTACTCACAGAGATCGGGGAGGCTTCCCTGAAGAACTGAGACGTGAGCTGAGAAAGGGAGAGATACGCAGAAATTAATCAGGCAAAGGAGGGAGGGAAGAATGTCTTGGGAATGGAGAACAGCCATGTGCATGGAAGAATCCCGGTGAGACTGTGGACTGAAAGGAGGCCATGAGATGGAGATGGTGGAGCAGGGGGCAGCCAAGGGAAGGACTGCGCCTGGCAGGGCCTGTGGGCCTCATCACAGAGTTTTGCATTCCTAGGCATATTGGGGTGACAGACTAGAGTTGTAGTTTGCACAAACACCTCTGTGCATGGAGAAGAGATGTGGGGGTAGAGCAGGGTGGGTGTGGGAGGCTATTCAGGAAGCAGTGGCAGGAGCCCAGGTGAGACATAGCTGCAGCCAGAACAGGTGTAGTGATGGGCTGGAGGGGAACTGGGGGAGAGATTTAGAAAGTAAGACCTGCTAAGCTTGGTGATGGAGTAGGTATGTCAGGCAAGGGAGAGGAAGGTGACAAGAATGACCTTAAAGTTCCCAGCTTATGCTACTGGACCCTGAAGGAGGACCTTATCTGAGAGGAGGGAAGAGAAGGACTGTGAGTTCGAGCTATCCGTAAGACATCCAAGAGGCACACACCAGCCTCCCCTCCTGTGCTTTGTCTCAGGTAAAGGCATCACTGCCCTGCCCATCCTGAGACCGAAATCCTATCCTCAGTGCCCACCCTGCCTGTCCGACCAGTCACCACACACTGTTCTGCCTTTGACAAGCAGCTCAGCTCCCTTCCTCATACTTCATTTTCCTGATCTGCTGTCTTATCTAGGGGACCTGAACAAAATACAATTGTTGCAGCCTCAGAAACAGCAGACATTTGGCTGGAGCAGGGTTCTTTCTGAGACAAACTTAGGTTTTCAGATCACGGCAACATCCAGAGGTTCCTGAGGTAGTCAGGGAAAGAGTGGGGAGCAATCAAGGCCCCTGGCTATGGTTGTGACCAACCACTGGTATCTCAGCATCTTAAAAGCAAGCATAGGCCGGGCACAGTGGCTCATGCCTATAATCCCAGCACTTTAGGAGGCTGAGGCATGCAGATCACCTGAGGTCAGGAGTTAGAGAGTCAGCCTGACAAACATAGTGAAACCCTGTTGCTACTAAAAATACAAAATCAGCTGGTTGTGGTGGCTAATGCCTGTAATCCCGGCTACCTGGGAGGCTGAGGCAGGAGGATCACTTGAACTCGGGAGGTGGAGGTTGCAATGAGCTGAGATCATGCCACTGCACTCCAGCCTGGGCAACAAGAGCAAAAGTTCCTCTCAAAAAAAAAAAATATATATATATATACACACACAAAAATTAGTTGGGCATGGTGGCAGGCGACTCTAATCCCAGCTACTTGGGAGGCTGAGGCAGGACAATCACTTGAACCCAGGAGTGGAAGTTGCAGTGAGCTCAGATGGCGCCATTGCCCTCCAGCCTGGCGACAAGAGTGAAACTCCCTCTCAAAAAAGAAAAAAAAAAAAGGCCAGCATGGCCCTCCTGAATGGAAAGAACAGAGGTGTCCATAGAAAGACAGGGAATTCAAATTGTGACTTTGAACACGTTAGTTAACTTCTCTGAGCATTAATTTTCTTAATTGTGAAAAGGGAATTATAACATGTCTGTTTAAGACCATTTTGTGGTCATAGCTGAAAGAACATAGATTGAGCAACTACCACATATTAGGTCAATACATGGGAAGAACCATTCCAATAAGCAGGACTTTCACAAGGGTTGCCCTCTCTCTTCATTCTTATAGTTTTCCAGGACATGAACTGGGTCTTCTATTTCTTCTACATTTCTCTCAGTGTTCTATCAAATGTCTGGCATATGCTGAATGAATGAATGCATAGCTTATCTTCACTTTGTGTGTGTGTGTGTGTGTGTGTGTGTGTGTGTGTGTGTGTGTGTTGTTTTGTTTTGCATCCTGATGAAAAAGATTTCTGCTATGAAAGCTCCAAAGCACATAAGATGAAAAACCCGCTTGAGAAGATCAGTTGCTGAAAGAATCATAATCCAAACAGCACCTGTTACTGCTTTTGAATTCTCTATTACTAATATAAAAACCAGCACCCAGAATAAATGTTCTAAAGTTAGTTTTTACATCTTTAACCAAGAGCTTATTTATGGAGGGAATTTTATTATTTCCATAACTTTCTTTAGCTTGATATTTCAATTCCTAATACATTCATACTTTGGTTTCTTTTGCTAAAGTCTCTCCTCCACCCCGAGCTCACATTTTAGTCACACTAGGCATTTTTAAAGCATTTTCTGCAATCTTGCAATAACTAACTCTTATATTTATTTATGTTTATTCATGCTTTAAATTTCACCACTGGAATATCTTAAGTAGTTCAAACATAAAAATATCCACAAGTCAAAGGCAGCAAGAGAATATGAAGAGGCATATCAGAAAAAATATTCTGACTATGCAGCCATAAAAAGGAACGAGATCATGTCTTTTGCAAGAACACAGATGGAGCTGGAGGCCGTGATCCTTAGCAAACTAACATAGGAACAGAAAACCAGATACCACATGTTCTCACTTATAAGTGAGAGCTAAATGATAAAAACTCATGGACACTTGGAAGGGAACAACACACACTGGGGCCTATCGGAAGGTGGATGATGGAAGGAGAGGCGATCAGGAAAAATAACTAATGGGTAATAGGCTTAGTACCTGGGTGATAAAATGCTCTGTACAACAAACCCCTGTGACACAAGTTTACCTATGTAACAAACCTGCATGCGTACCCCTGAAATTAAAAGTTAAAAAAATTCTTGGAACTAAATTGATCAAATTTATTCATCCACAGGGGTTTTCCATAGTATAGCATAAGGAAACAACTAAACACTTATTATTATTATTACGGTGTCTCTTCAAATCACTCCAAGAGGCTGGGTGTGGTGGCTCATGCCTGTAATCCCAGAACTTTGGGAGGCCAAGGCAGGTGGATCACTGAGGTCAGGAGTTCGAGAGCAGCCTGAACAACATGGTTAAAACCCCATCTCTACTAAAAATACAAAAATTAGCTGGGTGTGGTGGCTCATGCCTGTAATCCCAGCTATTCAGGAGGCTGAGGTGGGAGAATCGCTTGAACCCAGGAGGAGGAGGTTGCAGTGAGCTGAGATCTCATCACTGCACTCCAGCCTGGGGGACAGAACGAGACTTCGTCTCAAAAAAAAAAAAAAAAAAAAAAAAAATCACTCCAAGGCATCACAGATATTTTCCAAAAATATTTACAGCATCAAGGCTATCAGATTACACATTGTTCATGGTTGTAGAGTTGAAAAGGACATGGAAAAATAAATATCCTCCTTCTGAGCCTGCTTCACGTCCTTGGATTGTGCTTTTAGTGCCAACCTACAAAAATTATATCGTATCTCTGTGAGTGGGCACCACAGTAAATCCAGGGCTGACTGAGAGCAGGTCCCTCCCTCCACAGAAATAGGCCAGTCTCCCTCCAGCATCAGGACCCCCAAACCTGTGCAAGGGATGTTCAAACTCAGGGGCTACACAAAGCTCTTGGCCTTGCAGCCCAGTCTGTTCCCACTTGCAAATCCAAACACAGCCTTCACTCTACCTTTTGAAAGCTTTACTTTCAGATTTTCTTTTAATTCATTAGCCATTTTTCTGTTGTTGTTTAGAAGAGTAAAATCTACAGAAAAAAAATTCCCAAGATGGCATCCATGTTGAGTCCTTCCCCAGCATCTCAGCAGCAAGTTAGCATTCTATGGGTTTTCCTAGCTAGCACGCCACCGCCATGGCCCAAAGCTGAGCTAAACAGAAGCTAACACTAAATGCCTTCAGTACTTTTTGAAAAATCCATCAAAGGTTCTGCTGAATGATATTTATAAGGACCTTACTGTTCTCTTTCACAGACTGAAATGCCCTTCTCCGACACTTGAAAAAAGTTGCTCATGCTTTTCATCTTTCCCTCTCAGAGTGTAAACATTGTTTTGAGTGAAAAGAGCTGAAGGAGCGCTTACTTTCCCTTGAAATTTTATTTTTAAATAAGAGAGGGAGAAAATCCTTTTTCTGACTAATACTAATAATACAGGTCAAAGTGTCAGGCGATATACAATTAAATGGAAAACAAAAAAGGTTCCCCCTCTCTTTCCCACAGTACAATGGCACTGGAATATAAATTACCGATGAAGATGAAATAATACTTCAAAGCCTGTAGGGCAGGGCAGCTCGGTGTTTACAAAGTATTTTCTATGGCACTATGAGACGTTAAAGATGATGGTAACCCACGGACTTGAGGGTGTTGCTGAATAGACCGAAACTAGCATGAGGTAGGATTTTAGGTCCTCGTAGCCTGTGACCCCGTGATATGCTTTGTTTTACAAGGGCAGCTGCAGTTATCAACAGATGTTTAGCAATAAATAATTGGGATCATCTCGGAAAAGACCCATCTACCTGGGGGAGAGGGCATAATACCCAAAACACTGCCCAGCTATTACAGCCACATTAATCTCACATCTCTTCAGGTTTCTCAGGGAGCGTACTGCAGGTGTTTCTTCTGGGAGAGCGCGGACAAACTCTCTCAAGTCAGCAAGCTTTGTGTGGAGTGTAAAGGAGGTTGGCCCCTGCCATAAATTTCTGTCTGTGGCCACACACCAAAGGAAAAGGGATTGGAGAGTCAGGGAGGAGGGGAGGAGAGCACTGGGGAGGGCGGAAATGGAAACACAGTGGAGACCAGAAAGCAAAACACAAAACACGTATCATTTTTCTTGGTTAAGTTCAGCCCAAGAGAATAACATTATAAATGACTCTTAATTTTACCAACTGATGAACTGTGGAAAACAGTTGTTTCTGACTTGCCTTTTACTTAAGAATTCTGTGCTCAACTTCAATCTGTTATTTGTGGGATTAAAACACAGTGTTTATGCTCTAAGTACAATGCTAATTAAAAACAGAGGGGAAACACTGTATGGGAAGGATTCATTTCCAGGTAAAAAAAAATCACAGAAAGTTTACATTTATGAATAAACTCTAAGAAGAGAGAAAACATGAAAAGACAAACTCGGTAATATTTTTTAAGTGAGAGTGGAATTTCACAATTAGTCAGTTATTAAAATATGCCCATCCAGCTCTGATAAACGCTAATATTGAAACTGATCAGATTGAGATACAATGAAACAAAAACAAATGATGGAAATTATTCAAACTATTTTTAATAATCTAAGATATTAAAAATAGAGAGACTTTAGGAGAGCCTGACTCACAGGGTGCTATGGTTCCCCATATTTACAAAACAGTGGTTTAGCAATTGTGCACAATAGGAGAACATCCTAAAAGTCATTAGGAGGTGTGGTTGCTTAATTTATAGCTTGCTGGGCAAGCTAAAGAAAATGATGCTCAGAGTTCAAAAAGCTACCAGATTAAATATATTAGAGACTAAAGATGGCCTAATAGCCCCTTAGAGCTGCTACTGAGTGACCTTGTGAGCTGGGCTCAAATTTCTTCAATTTCCTATGCCTCTATTTCTCCAGTTGTGAAATTTGTGTGGTATAGAGAGGCAAAGCAGGAGGTATCGTAAGTGGGCTCTTCAAACAGTCTGCCAACTATGAGCAGCTTGTTTCCCGACTCACGTTAAACCCCCAATACAGCAAGACTTAAATGTTTAAAAACATCCTTTTCAGTTTTTAAGCTAACGTCACTACCAGCTTTAAATGCAGTGGTTGGGGGGGGGTCTGGCGATTGCAGGATGGAGCGAGGGGGAGTAAACCCCCAGTTATAGTGATGTGCCACATCTCCGGCACTCAGCCTGTGTTCAAAAGTCAGAGAAACCTGCTAAACCCAAACGTCAAAGTAGGAGTCGCTCCCTCTGCGAGGCTGTTTTGCTGTCGCCTTCCTTGGAAGGTTTGTAGAGTCCTCATATGCCACTAGGCTAATTCCACAAGGGATCTCCAAGCAAGTAAAGCAGCCATCAGCTCTTGCAGGAGAGCTCCAGTCTAAGCAACAGTTCCCAGAATTGATGGAAAGGAGATTTTTGTCTCGGGTTGGTCTGCTATAGTCTTCTCACTGGATTCTCCCTACTCCTTACCTTACCAGTCTCCACTCTGTCCCCATTCAGTCTCTCTGCCTTCCCCCCTGCTCGTCACTCTACTCTTCCCTGTAGAGCAGTGGTTCTCAAACTTTAGCACAGATCAGAATCATCTGGAGGGCTTGTCTAATGCTGACTGGTGGACTCCCATCCTTAGGGTGTTTGATTCAGTAAAAGTTTTTGATTTAGGCCTAAGAATTTGAATTTCTGACCAGTTTTCAGGTGATGCTAATCTGTTCTCTGGAGGTCTCACATTCATAGCCAGTGCTTTAGAGCTGCACTGTCCAATAAAATGGCAGCCCTGGCCACACGTGACTATTTACATAGAAATGAATAAAAAATAGATAAAATTAAAAATTCAGTTCTTCAGTCCCATTCACCACATTTCAAGTGCTCGAGAGCCATCTGTGGCTAGTGGCTACCATATTGAACAGCACAGCTGTAGAACATTTCCATCATCAATGCAGACAGTTTTACTGGATGGCCTACAGCTTGCTTTAGATAGAATAAGCAAATCTCATGGCTTCTACCTGTGCTTTCAAGCTCTTCACCTGATGCTTCCTGATGGAGAATTGGAGTTGTATGAAGGAGAAGGCTGTAAGTCACAATTTCACCACTTACGGGCCTGCTCGCCTAGGCAAATTAATCTCTCTGCACCTTAATTTCCTTGTTTGTAAAAGAGGGATGATAATAGTAATACAGGAGATCCCGACTTACAATGGTTCAACTTATGATTTTTTAATTTTATGATGGTGTGAAAACAACATACATTTAGCAGAATACAACCATTCTGTTTTTCACTGTCAGCACAGTGTTCACTAAATTACGCAAAATATTCAATAGTTTGTTATAAAATAGACTTTGTATTAGATGATTTTGCCCAACTGTACACTAACGTAAGTGTTCTGAGCTTGCTTAAGTTAGGCTAAGCTAAGCTATGATGTTTAGCAGGTTAGATGTATTAAATGCATTTTAATGTGTAATATTTTGACTTACTGTATTGCCAACTTATGATGAATTTATTGGGGGCAACCCCATTATAAGTCAAAGAGCATCTGAATCACTCTAAGGCTATTTAGAATTAAATGAAATGATGCATGTGCAAGCACTTTGTAAACTCTATAGTGACATATAAGTTATAGCTATTATTTTATTCCACTTTTACACTAATACTGACCACAGTTATTTAAAACCCCTGGCTCACCGTTGTGTTCTTTATAAGTATCCACTTTCCTTTGCTTGCAATCCCCAGTCTGCTTAACCTATTTTGTTTGTTTTTTAGGAGGATGAGAGAGGTGGGGTTTTACTGTTTCTCTTAAGTCTCTAAAGATGCTTTTGTGTGTCTATAGATCAGGGGGTCTTTCCTAGATTTTTGCTTGAATGGGCAAAGACAATGCGTATATATTTATTTTGGGATGACTCAAAAATACAATCTTACGTAAACCAATAAAGTAAAAATTTTAGGATATTGTCATGCTTCTTCTAATGCCTGATCTCCAGACGAATGTATTTTTTATTTGAGAAAAGATACATATAAATTAGCAATCTTTCTTCCTTGACAATCATCTGAGAGAATGTGGGAAAAAGCAACGCTATTAAAGAGGAAAATGGCACTCCCTATGTCATCCCCAGAACCAGAGCCTGAATCCTGAGCTGCAGTCTGAGTCCCTGTGCTACTCCTCAGGCCCTCTACTATCTGGCATAGAGGTACCAGTTCAATTAATTTCCAATAAATGACTTGAGAAATAAGCATGTCAATGACTTTGACTTGATGCTTCCCGAACAGCCTTAATCCTGAGGATATAAGAAAGTGAACAGGGTCCTAGGTGGGGCTCAGGGAAGGAATATGTCAGACTTCAATAGCTTAGACAGCAAGTCACACTGATGAAACAATGGTGCATTTATCTTTTTAAGCTACCCAACTTTCAGAAAGTAGCATTTCAAGATTAAAATGCTGTGAGGAATGGTGAAATCAAACCTGCTTCTCTGACCCACCAAGGATATTTCAGGATGACAGGGTTCATGTTAGACCCTCTGACCACTCTTCACTTTTACTGGATTTGGCTTTACAACCAACACAAGATCTTACGGGGTAGCAATGCTTTTCAAACAGCTATTTCCCCTACATTAGTCAATCTGGCAGACTTGACCATAAGGGTAGGGGGCTGTCTGGTGCTTCAAAGAAATTTAATCTATTAGACCACTTAAAGTCTGAATGCCTCACTTAGGGATGTCAGAGGAACAGGTGGTGTGGCTCTTCCTACCAGCAACTGCTGCAACCCGGCGCCAATCACATCCTTCAGGTTTGTTTTGTCCTCTGGGCCCACGGCTTGTTTGTACTGCCACTTTTCAGGCACGAAGGGCCACTTCATTTCCTTTGCCTCCTGGATCAGGGTCCTTAACTCGCCGGGGAGTGAAGCTGAAAAGGTCAGAGTTCAGGTAAGGAAATTGCAGTCAAAGAAAAGGCTGTTGAGCTACCAATGTTATGATGAAGCACCTCAGTGGCAAAAAAAAGAGAAAAACCTTTTCCCTGCCTCTTGCTGGCTGGTCTAAGCTGTTGGTTCTGACTCAAAGAATAACAGTGAGGAGCTATCTGTCAGGGGTGGCCCTGGACTACTTTGCCCTACAGGTAAATTGGGGTAGTCAGGCATTAAGAAAGGTTTTTAGCAGGAAGTAAAGCACTTTAGTGACTATCTCTGCATGAAGAATCAGAGAAAGGAATGAAGGAAATATTATTTTCCCTGTAAAATGAGAAAGGGCTGAAATGGAATGGCATTTTGGGCTTGTGGCAGGTGGGTGATGCAGTGTTAATTTGCATAACCTCTTTTTGCTTCTCTAAGACTTCACTTTCTCATCCCTTCGATATGGGCTACATTTGAATACAGACAATAACTACGAAAAACACAAATGAGATTTGAAATGATGTAAATTAATTGTGAAATGGCCCTGCTTCCCTTTAGTAGATACATTAAATCTCTTAATGGGCACCAAATCTACTTAGAGTGGTTCATAATCTCCTATACAAACTTTGGAAACCCAAATAGCTTGGCAACTGGAAAATGTTTCTTAAGTTTGGCACCCAAAACAGACTTGAATTAACTAGAGGGTATTTATAGTCCTTCTTAAGGACTCAGTGAGTTTGCTCAAAAGTTTTGCTGCAAAACTTTCTGTGTTTGACTGCACTCCACCTTCTACTGGGTATGAATGTAATATACGGTACATGCACCATAAGACTCCCTCCTAACACTAGAAAAATTCTGAATTCTGAAGTACACATGTGATGCCAGAATTAAGAATAAAGAATTATGGACCTGCATACATGACTGCTGGCTATAAATCTCTAGGTACTTGTCTCACAACCGTCTCATACTCAACATCCAAAAAGGAACTCATCACCTTTTTCTAAATCTGTTTTTCCTTCTAAATCTCTATTGTGATGACTGGCACCACCATTTACTAAGTTCCCCAAATCTGAAACCCAGCAGTCAGTCTAGACTTTGTGTTCTCTTTTCTTTCCCAAACCTAATTGGTTGTCAGATCCTGTGCCTCCTAAAATCCATTTCCTCCTCTTCCTAGGCAGTAATTCTTGCCCGAATTGTTACCTGCATCTTGCTCCATCCACTTCATCTTGCACATTGCTGATCCTCATTTTTCTAAAAACAAGATGGAACAGGCCATTGCCCTGTATAAAAATCTTCAAAGGTTTTGCAAATTCTGTTCTGACTGTTTGGATCTCCTTCCCCCAGTGCCTTGTGACCAAATTCCAGCCCACTGACTTAGGCACTCAAAGCAAACATTGCCACTTCTCGTCAGTCTGCTGTGAGCTCGCTGTGAAATTGAGTGCCCGCTCTGAACACTTGCAAACCCAAGGGAGCAGGCTCTTTTCGGCCTTCATCCCACTGCTCTGTAACTACCTCTGTCTCTCACTGGACTGTTAGGTCCCTGAAAACAAGCATCCTGTCTCAACATTTGTATAGTCACACCATGATGGGTGAAAGACCAGTATGATTAAAAGACAAAGTTTATCTTCTAGCTGGCCCTTTGAAAATATTTTTATATCATCTATTAAAAAAACATGGTTCATCTAATATCTATGTGAAACATACTAAATACAGCAAAAGAGATATGAATGACAGGAAGAATGAAAGAAAAAAGGAGAGGGAAAACCTAACTTGATCTGTGATCGCTTTTATGACTCATTTAGCCACCAACTGGGCCAATGTAAGGAAGTTTTCTAGTGGGGAAGGACTGTTTGGCATTGAGGGGATATCACATGGGCCATACCAATGAATGATTCACCTTGATTACCAAGGATGGCTTACAGGTATCACACTGAAGTTACCACCCCTTATCCCCACTGAGCAGTCCAGGACTACTTAGCATCTACTATGTGACTGATGGCACTCCCCCTTGAAAGCTGATCCACAGGATTAGGGACCTGTGTGGCCACATTCTGCTGGAAAGCCTGGCACTCTTACAGTCACTGACATAATTTCAACTTCTAAAACTGTTTTCAACATAGTTGTAGAGAACATTCTTCAAGAGCATTTCTAAACAGTCATGGATGGGATAACAATTTAGTCCCGTTTGCTTAGGACAGTCCTGTGTGGTCCTTATTAACGGTGCTCCTTTTCACTCTCAGAAGTGCCCCAGTTTGGCTAATAAATCATTTAAATTAGTTGAACACTGAGTCAACATGAGCAGTCACATGACAAAGGAAATGTGATTTCTGGGTTCATAGAAGTATATCATGCTTTGGACTGAATAGTTTTAATGTTCTCAGATTTCTTCACGGTAATGGAAGAGTCTGTTCTTTGCAACTAACTTTTTTTTCCTCCCTTTTTGTTTTGCACCCTTTCCCCCACACCTCACGTCAGAATGTCCTGTGGGGCACCTTGAAATAAAATATGCCTCTAAACGATGTTTTTAAAATGTGTTTCTGGATTTCAGTTCCTTCTCCATCTCTGGGGAAGTTGCTGGAGTAGTCACCCATGCTGACAAGGACAATTTCTGAGGGAAAAGGATGGGGTCGGGAGGAGGAGGGAGAAGAATAAAAACCTCAGTGTTTGTGTTGCAGTCTGCTGGCTCGCCCCGCTGCCATAAGTGACCCTGTACTAATGCCTTTCTCTGGGAGCACATGCGGTGACGACATCGGTGGCGGTACGACCAGCCTGCTCGAGCCGCTCCGCAGCCACCTGCCGAGGGAAGGGCTCCGGTGCAGGCTGCACCCCATCCGCGCGGTGGGCTCGCGTGGGACGCGCAGCGCCGCCCTTGAACTAGGCTGATGCTGTGGCTGCCAATGGCTCCGCATAGGAGGCGTTCTTCCCTGTCGGTTTATTGCATTCAGCCAACGCCGGGCAGTCAGCCCCAGACCCAGCAGTAGCCTCCCCTGCCTCTCTGATCACTTACTTCCCCAAGCAGCTTACCTGAAGGGCCGTGTCTAATTTAGTGATTTTACAGCCGTGATTTGCCTTATCTGGAACTAAACTGATTACTTCTCCTATTCTGTGGCACTCGGGAAGAAAAAGAAAAAGAAAATGCTACTCTATTGGGAGCTCAGAGTCTTCACCAGGGAAAACGCAAAGCTTAAAGGAATTTGGGCTGAGGAAGACAAAGAGTGTGGTGTAGTAAAAGGGCGAGAAAAACTTCAGGGGAAACAACAGAATACAACACACCACCCCTGGGGAGAACTAGGGCCAGCCATAGAGCATATTCTGTAGGTGCCAAGTACCTGCCATTCCCTGACAAAGGCTGACATCTGTGAGAGTGATCTCAGGCTGACAGGCACATGGAGCCAGGAAGCAAAGTCACACATTGGTGTATTATAGAAACTGGGGCTGTGAAATGACTGGACGTAGGCTATTTTATCTCAAAAGGAGGACAAATGACAGGTTACAAATAATTAAGACTTCCATAGTGCCCTTGTAAAAATGCATGTGCCTGTGTACAAGAACTCAGGAGAAAAGACTTTCCCAGAACCTTTTCCCATTACATAATGAACAACCACAGCAAAAAACAAGGCGTGTGCATTTTCTTAGGGAATCTTATTTCTGTGAGGAATAGCAAAGTCCTAAAAATACTGAGAGAAATATTAAAAGCATGTAAAAAGGACAATACTTATGGAAGTGGAGGAAAATTTATTCAAATGCTAAAAATAAATCTAAAAAAAAGCGTTGCTCAAAAACTGTTTAAAGAAGAAATAAGAATTGCCTGAACTTTCTAGACTTTGTGATGGAAAATTCCCAAACAATGACTTATCTAAAACTCTGAATGGCACAATCAACGAAATGAGCAAAAGCCAAATTCTTAAACTCTGATAATGATGCAATCAGTATCTACCGAGATGAGAGAATTTATTTTACAAATGGCATGAGAATATAGCATGAGGAATGTATTGGTGACCAAAAACCGAGATTCGACTGGTGAGATGACATATTTGTGGAAACCCTAGAAGTCTATGGAAACTGATGAGGCAAAAAATCCTAGTTTGAAAAAAAGTATGTGCCACCATTCAGAAATTGCTTCAATTTTTTAATAATTGAAATTTATGTGCACCAGCCAACTTGGACCCTTTGTTCTTTTTGAACTAAACTGTTTCTTGTTGCCTCATGTTTACTGAAGCCTAAAATTAGAACTGACAGCAATTCACTGCAACAAAGTGGGCTTCCTCCCCTGCCCGTCCGCCTGCAGCCCATGTCCCATTCATGCCCTAGAAATCCACTCATCTCTCGGTGGTCATCTGCCAAGAGAAGAAAAATAGGGCAGAGATGAGAACGTGTCGTTCAGGCAAGGGAGAGGAGAGTGAACCTGCTGGCTCACCCCGGGTGCCTCCCATCAAAACCTCACCTCTGCGGCGCTGGTCCTCGCTCTTGTCCTCTTCTGACACATCTGGCGTTTCCAACAAGAGCTGGTCCAGCACTTGCTTGCACTCTTCCAGTAGCGCGGCTACAGCTTTTTGAGTATTCATGATGATTACGATGAATTGGGAGTCCCTGGGTCTAGGGTGATCAATTACCTAGGAGAAGACATTGATTCTCAATAAAAGAGCCCCTTGAAGGCTGAAGTACCTGGTGAACAAAAGAGAGAGAAAGATGATTAACTGAAGCATCATCAATTATCTGTAAGACTCAAGCAGGGAGGAATAATAGAGCAAGTGCAGGAAAATACATGACAGACCCCGAGGACTTTATTAGAGTAGTGTGTGAAATTACTGCAGGGCCTGGCTAGATGGGCAGCACCTCAAAGGCTTCAGAGTGCGGAAGCAAGAGGGGCCTGGTACAGACCCCGCTTATCCACAGTGATGTCAGTGGAATCACATGAGCCAAATGAAATGAATGTGCTACATGATTTATTTATCTTCTGCATACTTCACATCAGTGCCTCTGGAGCTCAGTGGCACCACACTCTAGTCTCTGGAAGTCCACAGGAAGCATCTGGCTAACAGTTCTAATATCAGACACTAGTTTACGGTAATATGAAGTTGACCACTCTCATAACCCACTGCTGATTTCCCCTGTGCAGTATTTGTCATAATATTTAGCATGATGTAATTTGGACCAAAATAGGCAATGACAGATGCCAAATATAAAGCTCTTCACTACCAGGCACATTACCAAGTAAAATAGAGAACTGATATCCCAGAAAACCCAATGTCCTAAATCTATCATATGGATGGATCTGTCATATGGATCTACTTACATTGTCATTTAACGTACATGCAGAAGAGAGATTGCTTATGTAAGTATTAATGTGATCAATGAGCTATTGCTGTCACGGTTATTTCAAGAACGAAATAACTTACCAACAGTACAAAAATGCTTGACACATAAATAGAAAAATATTATTCGATTAACACATCTTTTTGTCTGTCTTTCTTTTGTTAAAGTATTACATTGTAAACAAAAGACAGGAAGTTATTCTCTTTTAGACATTGCCAGAATAGATAGTGGAGCTGCTGTCAGGTTTAGATACTCCTGGAGGGCATGTGGAATTTTATTACCAAAGTGAGAGAGTCTGAAAGGGAAGAAAGTAACAGACATATGGATGGTTCCTATTATTCTCTCCGAACTTACGCATGCAATGGAGTAACCATTGAAAATATTAAAGCAGTGAGTTATTGTGTTGGTGTTGGGATTAAATGTGCTCTACTACCCAGTGGTTTCTTAACTAACTTTAAGAAGTTGGTTCTGAATTTGAAATAGCAAGAAAGTCTTTTTCTCTCTCTCTCTCATTTTCTATTCTGTGACTTAACAGGAGCAGAAAATGAAAGCTGAGCTAACTGTGTAATCTAAATTTTGTGTTATTCATACTAACCTAGTAGGTATACTCCGTATCTCCATATACTTCGTGTTTAAACACACACGTGCATTACACACACACATTACACAGCTAGAACTGCCAAAGCAAAGCTTGAGGTTATTACAAGCTTGTTTCATTTAAAATATTAATGTATTTGTTGATGAAGAATGTGAGCAGAGTGCTCAGATACAAAATTCGTGTTACTTGAAAGGGCATTCCCTTAAGTGAGTACTGAGGAATTAGTCACTAAGAGCAAGTCTATCCATCGGTGTCTCTGCATCACTTTTTGGTAATTTTTGCAATGTTTCAAACTTTTTCCTTATTATTATATCTGTTATGGTGATCTGTGATCAGTGATCTTTGATGTTACTATTGCAATTATTCTGGGGCACCACAAACTGTCTCGGAGCCAGCAAACTTAATCCATGAATGTTGCGTGTCTTCTGACTGCTCCACTGACCACTCATTTCCCCGTCGCTTTCCCTCTTCTCAGGCCTCCCTATTTCCTGAGACACAAAAATATTAAAATTAGGTCACTTACTAACCCTACCATGGCCTTTATGTGTTCAAGTGAAAGGAAGAGTCACACATCTCTCACTTTACATCAAAAGCTGGAAATGTTAAGCTAAGAGAGAAAGGCATGTTGAAAGTCAAGATAGGCCAAAAGGTTAGTTAGCCAAGTTGTGAAAGCAAAAATAATTTCTTGAAGAAAATGAAAAGTGCTACTCCAGAAAACAAGCAAGTGGTAAGAAAGTGAAACAGCCTTATTGCTGATATGGAGAAAGTTTTAATGGATAGAGGATTAAACCAGCTGCAACACTCCCTTAAGCCAAACCCTAATCTAGAGCAAGGCCCCAACTCTTCAATTCTATGAAGACTGAGGAGGTGAGGAAGCTGCAGAAGAAAAGTTGGAAGCTAGAACAGGTTAGCTCATGAGGTTTAAGTAAAGAAGCCATCTCCATGACTAAAGAGCAAGATGAGACAGCAAGTGCTGATGTAGACGCTGCAGCAAGTTATACAGAAAAGCTAGTTAAGATCATTGATGCCCAACCTGGGCACCATAGGGAGACCCTGTCTCTACAAAAAATAAAAAAATTGCTGGGTGTGGTGGTGCGCACCTGTGGTCCAAGCTACTTGGGAAGCTGAGGTGGGAGGATTGCTTGAGCCCAGAAGATCGAGGCTGGA
Organism: Ateles fusciceps; assembly: GCA_036589455.1. Classification (NCBI taxonomy): domain Eukaryota; kingdom Metazoa; phylum Chordata; class Mammalia; order Primates; family Atelidae; genus Ateles; species Ateles fusciceps. The sequence goes on from JAZHEH010003128.1 coordinate 4,292,605, forward strand.
GTGAGCTGTGATTGCACCACCACACTCCAGCTGGGTGACAGAACAAGACACTGTCAAAAAAAAAAAAAAAAAAAAAAGATAACTGTTGAAGGTGGTCACACTAAACAACAGATTTTCAATGGTGACAAAACAGCCTTGTATTGAAAGAAGATACCATCTAGGACTTTCATATCTCAAGGGGAGGGGTTAATGCTTGGCTTCAAAGCTCCAAAGGACAGGGTGACTCTCTTGATAGAGGCTAATGCAGCTAATGGCTTTACATTGAAGCCAGTGTTCATTTGCTGTTCTGAAAACCCTAAGGCCCTTAAGAATTATGCCCTCTGCCTATGCTCTACGAATGGAACAATTAAGCCTGATGACAGCATATCTGTTCACAACATGGCTTACTGAATATTTTAAGTTCCCTGTTGAGACCTATCTCTCAGAAAAAAGGATTTCTTCAAAATATTATTGCTCATTGACATTGTACCTGGTCACTCCAGAGCTCTGATTGAGATATACAAGATTGATGTCGTTTTTATGCCTAATAATACAACATTCATTCTACAGCCCCTAGGTCAAGAAGTTATTTAGACTTTTAAGTCTTATCATATAAGAAATACATGTCATAAGGCTATAGCTTACAGTGATTACAGCTTATATCTTTTACAGTAATTCCTTTGATGGATCCGGGCAAAACAAATTCCTCTAATGGACCTTCTGAAAAGGATTCACCATTCTAGATACCATTAAGACCATTCATGATTCATGGGAGGGGGACAAATCCCCATTAACAGGAATTCAGGAGAAACTGAATCCAACCCTCATAGATAACTTTGAGGTTTTCAAGACTTCAGTGGTGGAAGTAACTGCAGATGTGATGGAGATAGCAAGAGAACTAGAATTAGCGAAGTCTAAGATATGACTGGATTGTTACAATCTCATGACAAAACTTAAATGAATGGGACCTTGCTTCTTACAGATGGGCAAGGAAAGTAGTTTCTCGAGATGAAATCTACTCCTGGTAAAGATGCTTTCAACATTGTTAAAATGGCAACAAAGTATGTAGAATATTACATAAACTTAGTTGGTAAAGCAGCAGCAGGATTTGAGAGGATGACTGCAATTTTGAAAGAAGTTCTACTGTGGGTGAAGGCTATCAAGCAGCATCACGTGCTACAGAAAAATCTTTAGGAAAAGGATGACTCAATCCATGTAGCAAACTTCACTGTTCTCTTAAGAAATTGCCACAGCCACTCCAGGCTTTAGCAACTGATCAGTAAGCAGCCATCAACATCGAGGCGAGACCCTCTACCAGCAGAAAGATTAGGACTTGCTGAAGGCTCAGATCATCATTAGCATTTTTTAAAGAAATAAAGTATTTCTTAATTAAGGTGGGTACTTTTTTAGATATAATATGATTGCACACTTAATATAGTATAGTGTAAACATTACTTTTATTAGTGTTATGCACTGGGAAACAAAAACATTCATGTAACTCACCTTTCTAATTAAAAAATTTTTTTTTAGAGATGGGTCTCCCTATGTTGTCCTAGTTGGACTCACACTTCTAGGCTCAAGTGACACTCCTGCCTCAGCCTCCCAAGTAGCTTGGATTATAGGTGTGCACCACTGCACGTGGCTTTGTGTGACTCTCTGTATTGTGATACTTGCTTCTGTGCAGGGGGTCGGAACTGAATCCACAGTATCTTCGAGGTACACTTGTACAAATGTAATCTCTTTTTGTTTAGGATACCTCAAAGAAGTATTTCTGCATGGATTGGGTGTTGGACTAAAAGGTTTCCGATGTCCCTTTTACCTCAAATGTCTATAAGTCACAATGTTTTATGTCACAAACTGGCTATTAGCCTGCCTACCTATGAAAAGAACCAAGTAGTAAAGGCTGCTTAGAATTTTATCCTCATACTGCTATTGCAAAGAGTACAGGAGCACGTCTTCATTCCTTCTGAGTACTTCAGGGAGCTAATAAAAGAACTAATTAGTGGACTGCAGTGAACAAGAGGCCATGTAGCAATGATATCCCATTCCCTCCTTGAGAGAGGGAGATATTGGCTAAAATGGGAGGTTAGCATTGAGATTTAAAAATACATTTGGTGGTTTAGAAGGTTAAGAACAAACTCGGCTTGGAGTGAGCTGCAGGTAAGTTGGAGACTCCTTTTTCTTCATGTTGAAAATTAAAGCAAGAAGCGGGTTCTCTTTCCTAGCATTCTTTTATAGAGCTTCATCTAGAAAGGGAGGTATAGCAAAGAAATAGGAAGAGCTCATGCACAAATAAATAAAACTGCATTCTAATATCTAATATCTAATAGTAGCACATCATCCTTTTGTCTAAAGGCTTAATGTCTTCTTAGTGTTGCATCATTCCCTTAAGGTAGAAAGTAGGCTTTTGTTGAACTCATAGAAACAGAGAGTAGGGTGGTGGTTACCAGAGACTGGGGGGATAGGGGGATTAGGGAGATGTTGGTCAGAGGATACAAAATTTCAGTTAGACAGAAGGAACAAGTTCAGGAGACCTACGGGATGTCATGGTGATGATAGTTAAAAACAACATATTATATACCTGCAAATTGCTAAGAGAGTAGATTTTAAGTGCTCTCACCACAAAAATGGTATGCGAGATAATGTTAATTAGTTTGATTTAACCATTCTACAGTGTATGACCATACATATATATAACTTAATCTGTCAATTAAAATAAAATTGAAAAAGAAAGTAGTTTTTATATTGAGAAATTAAATTTTAATTGCTCTGTTTCTAGAAATGACTTAAGTAGAAACAGCATATAGTAATGAAAAGAGGACCTAGAAATAGGAAACTAAGGCACACAAGAGTGTTCAACGGATATGTGTTGATTAATTCTACCTTATACTCTATCATTAACTATTTGTAAGACTTCTGAGACTCACTTTTGAGCTTGACTTTTCTCATCTGTATTTTTGAGGGAGAGGTTGGGACAATTGTTAAGATGCTTCTAGCTCTTAAATTACGTACCCAGCAGCAGTCTAGATAGACCATGTTGTTTATTGCCAAAGAATATTTGATATCTGTTTATTAAGAAATTCCCTAGCTCTTTTGAGAACCGTTACATGTAGTTTTTATGTACATGTATTTTTGTGTGGTTAGCAACATTGGCTTGAATTTCAGAAGTTGATTACTAAATATACTTATTTCTTTTGGTTTCCTCACTTGCAACACCAATTCCTGATGCACAAGATCATAAATCTCTTCCTTTTGTCTAAGTAATGTGAAAGAGAGATAGGGCGTGCAGATGCATGAAGGCAAACCACAGGACTTGACCTAATCACCTGAGTAAAGCTAGGGCAGATCAATGGAGGCTTCTCTGAGGATGTGATGCCTGAATTAAGCTTTGAAAGAGTGATAGGGCTTAATGAAGTTAAAATGGTGGGGGAATGGCTCTTACGTAGAAGGAAATAGAGAGGGAATGAAAGATGGACAGGTTGGTTGAACTAGAGATAATAGGAGAAAGCTGATGTGAGGTGAGACCGGAGAGGTCAATAGGGGCCGTGCAGCTTATTTGTTCCTGGTAAAAAATTGTATCTTCACCCTGAGAGTACTAGGAAACTACTGGTAGCAGTAGGACCATGGCCAGATTTGTGTTTGGAAAAAGTCACTCTGTTTTAGCTGTAGTGCATACTGCGGGGTGGGAGCTTGCAGGGAGGTAACTACAGGAAGATCAGTTAGGTATTATCGCAAATGGAGAAAGAAACAGCTGATTGGAAGTAAGGCAAGCGTGGGGCTCAGAGAGATATTATTGGGTAACAGACATTTGTTAGCATTTTTAAGCTGCATTAAAAGGGAGAAGAAAAATGTCAGGACTTTCAACCAGAGCGATAGTATTAGAGACATAGAAAACTGGACAGAATTGAGAGCTGTTTGGGGAATAAATGCAATATTGGCATTGGATGGATACGAATATTATTAAGAAAAAGTACCAGTTTCTGCTTCACCATAGCTCAAAACTTAATGGACGATGTTACCATGTTTTGAGACAAGGAGTGTAGAAGAGATTGTCTGGGAAAAGACATAAGTACATCTTCTATTCTGTATTTCTACCTATAAAAGTAAGGAAGATAAATCACATTATCAACAATAAGAAATCATATTTTAGCCAAGACGACATTTCTAAAAAGGAAGAAGAGATTTCCAAGGCAATTCATATTTAGTACTTGGAACTCTCCAGAAATGTACTGAAGACATTTATACTTTCTGAAAGTCATAACATTTTCCCTTTTCTCTGTAGATTTCAGAGGAGACAATAGGAAGAAAATACTGTAACATGAGAAACACTTTGGAATCCAACCATCTGCCCAGACTTGTATGGTTCATTGTTAGGCATAACAGACGCTGGAGCCCAGGAACTTTCCTTCAGGCAACAGTCCTGCTGAAAATTTTGGTCAACTTCATTTATAAAAGAATCATTTTCAATCTTGACACATATCAGTTTTTGCTCCCCGGAACTGTGGCATTCTGTGAACTGTGTATTGTTTTTAAATTTAAATAATGGGAGTTCCCCAATATGTTTGGTAGCCAATCAATTACTTTTTCTCTTTAACATCCCTCCCCTGTATCTTTTTTCTTAAAAATCAAATGGAAAGGGTCCAGGAAAAGTGATCAGACATACAAACAGATAATTCTAGAATAAATACCCAACAAAGTTAGAATGATACACTTTAAGGCACGAGTGCACACTCACAGCTAACTAGTCATGTGTTTATATATTCTGTGTGTGATTTTGACATATAAATTCTTCAGTTCTATTGGTAACTTAGAATTTAGCTGAGTGACTGAGTTATGGGATAAATGACATACCAGCCATCATAAAAAGTAAGCAAACCAGTGGATTATTCAAAGCCCCATTTCTTTTAGCATCTGTGTTTGAGTCTTTTTCACTGGACAGTTAGTACTCCTATTAGGGGAACAGGTAGAAAAAATAAAATGACCCCAAATATGTGCCACGGTCGACTCATCGCCACTGCTACTATAACCCACTAGCCAACTAGTCAGAATCTCCAAGCTAGAATATGTGGAGAAGAGTAAAGAAGCATGAGTGATGATCTTTACTGTCAAGGAATTTATCATATAATTAGAAGGATAAGATGCAGATATATTAAAAAGTAAACTAGAGAACTGTGCAGGGCATATAATACACAATTATGCTCTGAATGCTCAATTTAAATTATCTATGTTGGAATTCAGTTAATCCTTGGTTAGATTCATAAGCAAGCCCACAGAGCCTATTTAATTCATATATAATTATTCTAAAACAACTTTTCTCTTCTTTTTCTTTTTTTTTTCTTTTTGAGATTGACTCTCGCTCTGTCACCCAGGCTGGAGTCGAGTGGTGCGATCTCGGCTCACTGCAAACTCTGCTTTCCAGGTTCAAATAATTCTTGTGCTTCAGCCTCCAAGTAGCTGGGATTACAGGCACGCACCACCACACCCAGATAATCTAAAATGACTTTTTAATCATTTAATGACTTTTAACACTCATTTCTCACATTGTTTCTATGAGAAAATGTATTCTGGTCTCCGATGTACAACAAGAATACATTTCTCTATCAGGCACCAGCAATGACAATCCAGCATAAGCAGATTAAGAATCAGACAGAATTTCTAGAAATACAAATATAATAACTAAAACTTTCAAATTAAATGAATGCATAGATTTGACAAAAAATATTCACTCTAGGTCAGGCTCAGTGGCTCACGCCTGTAATCCCAGTAATTTGGGAGGCTGAGGTGGGTGAAGCACTTGAGGTCAGGAGTTCGAGACCAGCCTGGCTAACACGGTGAAACACTGTCTCTACTAAAAATACAAAAATTAGCCAGGTGTGGTGGTGTATACGGTAGTGCAATAAATTATAGGTGGCCAGCTGCTTGGGAGGCTGAGGCAGGAGAAACTCTTGAACCCGGGAGGTGGAGGTTGGGGTGAGGCAGGATCATGCCACTGCACTCCAGCTTGGGCAACAGAGCAAGACTCCGTCTCCAAAAAAAAAAAAAAAAAAAAAAAAGAGAGAACTCTAGCTGAAGATAGAATTTTTGAACTGGATAATAAATCAGAACATATGACTTAGGATTCAAATGTAAAAAGTCAAAGAAATAGAATATATGAATAGAGGCTAAAAAAACAGGTAGAAAAGGTGTAACATATTTCTAATCAGAGTCTTAGATGAAAAGAAGAAGGAGCAGTAGTAGAATCATTTGGAGAGATAATTATGATTGCAAATTTTTCAAACAGGAGACAGAAATATAGTATCTTTTTGTATCCATGGGAGAATGGTTCTGGGACCCTCCTCAGATACCACTTTCAAATGATGTTCAAGTCTCTTGTATAAAATGGTGCAGTATTTACACATTCTCCCCTTATTTTAAATCATCTCTATATTATTTATAATACCTAATATAATGTAAATAGTTGTTATGCTGTGTTTTATTTTTGATTTTTTAATATTTTTATTTTTTTACCATTAAAAAAACAACTTTTGTTATAATTATTTGTAAGACAGACACTAGTAAAAAATACAGATAAAAAGGAAAACTGAAATTCTCCTTGATCTTAACATTAGAAATAACCAGTTAATATTCTGATGTATAGTCTTCTATTCTGTTTTATATGCATATACATGTTTTTAAAATTACAGTTGGGGATCAAAAGTGTTTATACTGTTTCATAACCTACTTTTAATTTACGTATTTATTTATTTTATTTTAATAGGTTTTTGGGGAACAAGTGGTGTTTGGTTACAAGTTCTTTATTGCTGATTTCTGAGATTTAAGTGCACCTACCACCTGAGAAGTACACTGTACCCAGTGTGTAGTCTTCATCCCTCACCCCCTTGCACCCTTTTCCCTGAGTCATCAAAGTCCATTGTGTCATTCTTATGCCTTTGTGTCTTCATAGCTTAGCTTCCACTTATGAGTGAGAACATACAATGTTTGGTTTTCTATTCCTTTACTTCACTTAGAATAATGGTCTTCAATTCCATCCAGGTTGCTGCAAAGGCAATTATTTCATTTCTTTTTATGGCTGAATAGTATTCCATGGTATATATATATATATATACCACAATTTCTTTATCCACTCATTGATTGATGGGCATTTGGACTGGTTCCATATTTTTGGATTTGTGAATTGTGCTGCTATAAACATGCATGTGCAAGTATCTTCTTCATTTAATGATACCCAGGAATGGGACTGCTGGATCTAATGGTAGTTCTAGTTTTAGTTCTTTAAGGGATCTACACACAATCTTCCATAGTAGTTGGACTAGTTTACTTTCCCACCATCAGTGTAAAAAGTGTTCCCTTTTCACCACATCCATATCAACATCTATCATTTTTTGGTTTTTTAATTGTGGCCATTCTTTCAAGAGTAAGGTGGTATTGCATAGTGGCTAAGATTTACATCTTCTGATCATTAGTGATGTTAAGCATTTTTAAAATATGTTTGTTGGCCATTTGTATATCTTCTTTTGAAAACTATTCATAACTTTAACCCACTTTTTGATGGAATTGTTTTTTTTTTCTTGCTGATTTGTTTGAGTTATTTGTAGATTCTGGAAATTAGTCCTTTGTTGGATGTATAGATGGAGAAGATTTTCAGGTTTGTCTGTTTACTCTGATGATTGTTACTTTTGCTGTGCAGAAGCTTTTTAGTTTAATTAATCTCATTTATTGATCTTTGTTTTTGTTGTATTTGATTTTCTTGGGTTCTTGGTCAAGAAGTCTTTGCCCAAGCCAATGTCTAGAAAATTTTGCCAATATTATCTTCTAGAATTTTTATGGTTTCACATCTTAGATTTAAGTCTTTAATCCATCTTGAGTTGATTTATATAGAGAGATGAGGATCCAGTTTTATTTTTCTACATGTGGCTTGCCAATTATCCCAGCATCGTTTGTTGAATACGGTGTCCTTTCCCCACGATAGGTTTTTGTTCGCTTTGTTGAATATCAGTTGATTGTAAGTGTTTGGCTTTATTTCTGGGTTCTTTATTCTATTCCTTTCATCTATGTGCCTATTTTTATACCAGTACCATCCTGTTTTGGTAACTATACCCTTATAATATAGTTTGAAATCAGGTAATGTGATGCCTCCAGATTTATTCTTTTTGCTTAGTCTTGCTTTGATTATGTGGGCTCTTTTTTGGTTTCATATGAATTTTAGGATTTTTTTTCTAATTCAGTGAAGAGTTATGGTAGTATTTTGACAGGAATTGCATTGCATTTGTAGACTGCTTTTGGTATTATGGTTATTTTCTACCAGTCCATGAGCGTTGAGATATGTTTCCGTTTGTTTGTGTTGTCTGTGATTTCTTTCAGCAGTGTTTTGTAGTTTTCCTTGTAGACGTCTTTCACCTCCTTGGTTAAGTATATTTCTTAGTATTTTTTTTTTTTTGCATCTATTGTAAAAGGGGTTTAGTTCTCGATTTGAATGCCAGCTTGGTCACTACTGGTGTATAGCAGGGCTACTGATTTGTATACATTAATTTTGTACCCTGAAACTTTGTTGAATTTATTTACCAGTTCTAGGAGCTTTTTAGATGAGTCATTAGGCTTTTCTATAACAGGTATACGATCATGTCATCAGCAAATGGTGACAATTTGATTTCCCCATTACCAGCTTGGATGCCCTTTATTTCTTTCTCTTGCCTGATTGTTCTGGCTAGGACTTTCAGTACTATGTTGAATAGAAGTAGTGATAGTGGGCATCCTTGTCTTCTTCCAGCTCTCAGGGGTAATGCTTTCAACTTTTCCATGTTCAGGATAATGTTGGCTGTAAGTTTATCACAGATGGCTTTTATTACCTTCACGAATGGCCTTTCTATGCTGATTTTGCTGAGGGTTTTAATCATAAAGTGATATTGGATTTTGTCAAATGCTTTTTCTGCATCTATTGAGATGATCTTGTGATTTTTGTCTTTAGTTCTGTTTATGTGGTGTATCTCATGTACTGACTTGTGGATGTTAAACCATCCCTGAATCCCTGATATAAACCCACTTGATCATGGTGCATTATCTTTTGAAATGCTGTTGGAATCTGTTAGCTAGTATTTTGTTGAGGATTTTGCATGTATGTTCATTGGGGGAAATAGGTCTGTAGATTTCTTTTTTTGTGATGTCTTTTCCTGGTTTTGGTATTAGGGCAATACTGGCTTCATAATATGATTTGGGGAAGATTCACTCTTTCTCTGTCTTTTGGAATAGTGTTAATAGGATAAGTGCCAATTCTTCTTTGCATGTCTGATAGAATTCAGCTGTGAATCCATCTGGTCCTGGACTTTCATTTTTTGGTTCCTTTTGAATTTTCATTTCAATATTACTACTTGTTATTGGTCTGTTCCAATTTTCTATTTCTTCCTGTTTTAATCTAGGAGGGTTGTATATTTCCAGGAAATTATCCATCTCCTCTAGGTTTTTTAGTTTATGCACGTAAAGGTGTACATAGCAGCCTTGAATGAACTTTTGTATTTCTGTGGTATCAGTTGTAATATCACCCATTTCTTTTCTAATTGAGCTTACTTGGATCTCTCTCTTCTTTTCTTGGTTAATCTCACTAATGGTCTACCAGTTTTATTCATCTTTTCAAAGAACCAGCTGTTTCATTTATTTTTTTATATATTTTTTAAAAATTTAATTTTGTTCTGCTCTGATCTTGGTTATTTCTTTTCTAATGCTGGATTTGTATTTGCTTTGTTCTTATTTTTCTAGTTCCTTGAGGTGTGACCTTAGATTGTCTATTTATGCTCTTTCAGGCTTTTTGATGTAGGCATTTAATGCTGTGAACTTTCCTCTTAGCACTGCGTTTTCTGTATCCCAGAGGTTTTGATAGGTTGTGTCACTATTATCATTCAGTTCAAAGAATTTGTAAATTTCAATCTTGATATTATTCTTGACCCAACAATCATTTAGTATCAGGTTATTTCATTTTCATGTATTTACATGGTTTTGATTGTTCCTTTTGGAGTTGATTTTCAATTTTATTCCACTGAGACCTGAAAGAGTACTTGATATAATTTTGATTTTTAAAAATTTGTTGAGACTTGTTTTGTGGTCTGTCATGTGGCCTATCTTGGAGAAAGTTCCATGCACTGATGAATAGAATGCATATTCTGTGGTTATTGGGCAGAATGTTCTGTGAATATCTGTGAAGTCCATTTGTTGTAGGGTATAGTTTGTTGCCTTGTTGACTTTCTGTTTTGATGACCTGCCTACTGTTGTTGGTGGAGTATTGAAGTCCTCCACTATTATTGTGTTGCTGTCTATCTCATTTCTTAGGTCTATTGGTAATTCTTTTATAAATTTGGGAGCTCCAGTGTTAGGTGCACATATATTTAGGATTGTGATATTTTCCTGTTGGACTAGTCCTTTTATCTTTATATAATATTCCTCTTTTTTAACTGCTGTTACTTTAAAGTTTGTTTTGTCTAATGTAAGAATAATATTCTTGCTCATTTTTGAAATTCATTTGCATGAAATATCTTTTTCCACCCCTTTACCTTAAGTTCATATGAATCCTTATGTGGTTGGTGAGTTATTATCCATTCTGTCATTCTATATCTTTTTTATTTGAGCGAAAAAGTAACTTTTTATTCCTTTAACAATAAATGTTTCAAACTATATGAGGTACTTTACATTTTATAATCAAATATTCATGCACACATAATCTTATACAAATGGAGAATTTAAATTGAATAATATATACGCTGATAACTCCTTTTTTTGAACAAATTGATCAAGTTGAGTTTTATTAAATATGTTTGCATTTTTTTTAAAGAAAAAGACTTGGATATATTGAATCCACAGCATTTTCAAAATCAAAATCTGGCATTTTTCCCCATGTTATCCCTCCCCAGCCTCCCCACTCCCTGCTGTCGCTCCTCTAGCCCTGCAACAGACCCCAGTGTGTGATGCTCCCTTCCCTGCATCCATGTATTCTCATTGTTCAACACCCGCCTATGAGTGAGAATATGCGATGTTTGATTTTCTGTTCTTGTGTCAGTTTGCTGAGAATAATGGTTTCCAGATTCATCCATGTCCCAACAAAGGGCACGAACTTATCGTTTTTTATGGCTGCATGGTATTCCATGATGTATATGTGCCACATTTTTCTTGTCCAGTCTATCATTGATGGGTATTTGGGTTGGTTCCAGGTCTTTGCTATTGTAAACAGTGCCACAATGAACATACGTGTGCATGTGTCTTTATAATAGAACGATTTACAATCCTTTGGGTATATACCTAGTAATGGGATTGCTGGGTCAAATGGAATTTCTATTTCTAGGTCCTTAAGGAATCACTATGTCTGCCACAATGGTTGAACTAATTTATACTCCCACCAACAGTGTAAAAGTGTTCCTATTTCTCCACATCCTCTCCAGCATCTGTTGTCTCCAGATTTTTTTAATCATCGCCATTCTAACTGGCATGAGATGGTATGTGAATGTGGTTTTGATTTGCATTTCTCTAATGACCAGTGATGATGAGCATTTTTTCATATGTTTGTTGGCCTCATATATATCTTCTTTTGTAAAGTCTCTGTTCATATCCTTTGCCCACTTTTGAATGGGCTTGTTTTTTTTTTCTTGTAAATCTGTTTTAGTTCTTTGTAGATTCTGGATATGAGCCATTTGTCAGATGGGTAGATTGCAAGAATTTTTTCCCATTCTGTTGGTTGCCGGTTCACTCTAATGATTGTTTCTTTTGCTGTGCAGAAGCTCTGGAGATCCCATTTGTCTATTTTGGCTTTTGTTGCCAGTGCTTTTGGTGTTTTAGTCATGAAGTCCTTGCCTATACCTACATCCTGAATTGTTTTGCCTAGGTTTTCTCCTAGGGTTTTTATGGTGTTAGGTCTTATGTTTAAGTCTTTAATCCATCTGGAGTTAATTTTAGTGTAAGGTTTCAGGAAGGAGTCCAGTTTCTGCTTTCTGCACATGGCTAGCCAGTTTTCCCAACACCATTTATTAAACAGGGAATTCTTTCCCCATTGCTTGTTTTTGTGAGATTTGTCAAAGATCAGATGTTTGTAGATGTGTGGTGTTGCCTCCAAGGCCTCTGTTCTGTTCCATTGGTCTATATCTCTGTTTTGGTACCAGTACCATGCTGTTTTGATTACTGTTGCCTTGTAGCATAGTTTGAAGTCAGGTAGCATATGCCTCCAGCTTTGTTCTTTTTGCTTAGGATTGTCTTGGCTATGTGGGCTCTCTTTTGGTTCCATATGAAGTTTAAGGTGGTTTTTTCCAGCTCTGTGAAGAAGGTGATTGGTAGCTTGATGGGGATAGCATTGAATCTATAAATTACTTTGGGCAGTATGGCCATTTTCATTATATTGATTTTTCCTAACCATGAGCATGGAATGTTTCTCCATCTGTTTGTGTCCTCTCTTATTTCCTTGAGTTCTTTTTTCTTTGTCTATCAGATTGGTTTAATTTGAAAGCTTTGTCTTTAGCTCTGAAGTTCTTCTACTTGTTTAATTCTATTGCTGAGACTTTCCAGTGCATTTTACATTTCTCTAAGCATGTCCTTGATTTATAGAAGTTGTGACTGTTTTTTATTTATGCTATTTCACTTGAGATTTTTCCATTACTATGCTTTATTTTTTTTATTTCTTTAATTTGGACTTCATCTTTCTCTGATGCCTCCTTGATTGGCTTAATAATTGATCTTCCAAATTCTTTTTCTGGCAATTCAGAGATTTTGTCTTGGTTTGGATCCATTGTTGATGAGCTAGTGTGATCTTTGGGGGTGACAAAGAACTCTGTTTTGCCATATCACCAGAATTGTTTGTATGGTTCCTTCTCATTTGGTTAGACTATGTCAGAGGGGAAGATCTGGGGCTCAGATCTGCTGTTCAGATTCCTTTGTCTCATGGGTGCTCCCTTGATGTGAGGCTCTCCTCCTTCTCCTAGGAATGGGGCTTCCTGAGAGCCAGACTGCAGTGATTGTTATTGTTCTTCTTGATCTAGTCACCCAGCAGAGCTACTGGGAAGCGTCTGCAAGGAGACCTGTGATGTGATTCATCTTCAGGCCTCTCAGCCATGGATACCAGCACTTGCTCCAGTGCAATAAGGGTCCTTGCTTGTGTTTTTGTTTAGTGCACTGGTTTTGTGTTCGTTGGCCTCCAGCCAGGAGGTAGCACTTTCAAGAGTACATCAGCTATGGTTGTATAGGGAGGATGCAAACTTGCCCTAGGGTCAGTCAGTGGGTAGAGCCATAGAGCTCCGAAGAGAGTATGTCCTTTGTCATCCCTACAAGGGCAGGTAGTGAAAGACCATTAGATGGGGGCAGGGCTAAGCATGTCTAAGCTCAGACTCTCCTTGGCCAGGGCTTGCTGCAGCTGCTGTGGGGGGATGGGGATCTGGTTCCCAGGCCAATGAAGTTATACTCACAGGGGATTAAGTCTGCCTCTGCTGCATTACACACACAGGTCGCCAGAGAAGTGGGGGGAGTGCCAGTCGCCACAGGCCTCACCCTGCTTCCAGGCAGCCTACAGCCTTAAAGGTCAGTCTCACTCCTACTGTGCCCCTTCTCCAACAGCACTGGGTTTATTTCCAGGCAGCCAGTGAACAGGGCTGAGAACTTGTCACAGGCTACAAGCCTTCCAGTTGAGAAAGCAAGCTGACTCACAGTTCCTCGGTTGTCCCACAGAGCCTGCAGAGGCAATCCACCTCCATCAAAGTGTCTGTGGATTATGTCGGCTTTCCTGGTATGTTCCTGTGGTGGTTCTTGGAATAAAACTTCACAATGTGAATCTCTGCATGCTGTACTGTCCTTCTGAGTGGGAGCTATGAGTGAGTCCTGCCTCCTAGCAACCATTTTCTGCTTATCCCTTTTTTCAATTATTTTCAATCCCTGGTTGGCTGAGTCTGTGGATGTGCAAACTGAGAATAGGGAGAGCCAACTGTAACCAAAATACTCAGGATCCTCAAGCAGGATAAATAAATTAATATCCATATATAGGAATACCATAATGAAGCTAGAGAACACCAAAGACAGAATCAAACATGTAGAAGAAAGCACTTCAGAACTTGAAGACAAGGCTTTCGAATTAAACCAATCTGACAGACAAAGAAAAAAGAATTAAAAAAAAAAATGAACAAAGCCTCCAAGAAATTTGGAATTATATTAAACGACTAAACCTACAAATAATTGGTGTTCCCAAGGAAGAAGAGAAATCTAAAAGTTTGGAAAATATATTTCAGGGAATAATCAGGGAAGACTTCCCTGGCCTTGGTAGAGATCTAGACATTCAAATACAAGAAGCTCAAGGAACAACTGGGACACCTGGGAAATTTATTGCAAAAGGATTATCACCTAGGCACATAGTCATCAGGTTGTCTAAAGCCAGGACGAAGGAGAGAATCTCACGAGCTGTGAGGCAAAAGCATCAAGTAATCTATTAAAGGCCAACTGTAAACAAAATACTGAGGATCCCCAAGCAGGATAAATAATAAATTAATATCCATATATAGAAATACCATAATGAAGCCATGGAACACCAAAGACATAGACGATCTTTAAAGCAGCTAGAGAGAAAAGACAAATAACTTTCAAAGAAACAACAATGGGCTTACAGTTGGTTACTTAAAAACAACAATGTAAACAAGAAGACAGCAAAAGAATATCTTTCATATGCTGGAGAAGAAAACCTGTCAAATAAAGGTATTTTAAAAGAAACATCAATAGATCATCACTAAACAAATTTCTAAAGTATGTACTTGAGAGAGAAGACAGATCACTGATCAAGGGCTTGAGAGTCAAGTAGAACTCATAAGAAAAAACTTGTAGATTATTGGCAAAATCTAAGCAAACATTGATTGTATTGAAGCTACAACAATAATGAGGTATTGAAGAGATTTCTGCATTCCCATATTCATGGCAGCTTTATTCACAGTAGCCAAGATACGGAACCAAACTAAATTTCCATTAAGGATAAGTGGATAAAGAAAATGTTAGATATGTACACAATGGAATATTACTCAGCTTTAGAAGGAAATCCTGTCATCTGCAACAACATGGACGATCCTGGAGGATCATGTTATGTTACATGCAGTAAGACAGATACAGAAAGACAAATAGCATATGATCTCACATCTATGTGAAGTTTAAACATGTTGAATTCATAGAAACATAGAGCAGCATGGGAGTTACTAGGAGATGCAGGGATGGGGACAGGGACTGGGGGAGAAGCTGGTCAAACAATACAAAATTTCAGTTAGAGTGAAATGAACTCAAGAGGTCTGTTGTATCTGGCAGTTAATAACAATGTATTGTATGCTTGCAAATTGCTAAGAGAGTAGATTTTAAGTGTTCTCACCACAGACTATGATAAATATGTAAGGCAATATATATGTTAATTAGCTTGACTTAGTCGTGCCACAATGTATTCATATTTCAGAACATCATATTGTATACTGTAAATATATACAATTTTATCTGTTAACCAAAACAGTACATAATACGCAATATATATATATATATATATATATATATATATATATATATGCAAGCAGCATTTAAATCATGAGGAGAGTAATTGAAATTAAAGGATTTTAAGATCTTTGAATTGGTCAGGAGGAGGGAAGGCATTAACTTTAGACTGTGATAAAATTTCTAAGATAATGCATTAACTTTAGACTGTGATAAAATTTCTAAGATAATCTCTAAAAATGGAAATAAAATATATAACTTTGAAACTAGCAGAAGGACAAAAGTGAAAGGAAGCAAAATATCTGAAAAGAAGGCAGGAAAAATGAAAAAAAAATAAGGAATAGAATAAATATGAACACAAAATAAGATGATGGAAATTAAGTATATCAATATTTTCAATAAGTATACATTAACTAAATACTATAAAAGTTAAAGGGGGATTAAAAAATAGCTATATGAATTTTGCTAAATTATTTTTGCTGAAGCATAAGAATACAAAAAGAATACAGAAATAATACTGAGAAATGGAAAATGATATATTAGAAAAACACTAACTAAAAGAAACTTGAGGTGGCCATGTTAATATAAAACAAAATAGACTTTAAGGCAGAGAGCATTGGTAGAAATAAAAAGATAACAATGACATATGGTTCAGTTCACCAGGAAGGCATAGCTATTCTAACCTCATATGCATCTAGTAGTATAACTTCAATACATATGAAGCAGAAATGGAAAGAACCATACAGAAAAATATGCTAATACATAATTATAGCAGGAAAATGTAACACATATCTCAGAAACTAATATGCTAAGTAGACCAAAAACCAGTCATGATATAGCTGATTTGATCAACACAATTAACAAAATTGATCTAATAGATATTTGTGAAACAATATCATCAACAGTTGAAGAATACACATTATTTTCAGGCATACCTGGAACATTTACACAAGTTTAACACCTCTTGTACCTTAAAGCAAATCTTAACAAATTTCAAAGGATTACTATCATACAGATGGCATTGTGTGACCAAAAACCAATTCAATAATAAAAAGATGACTAGAAAAAAAACCCATACATGAAAATTTAAAAATGAACCTCTAAGTAACTTATAGGTCAAAGAAATAATCATGAAAAGTCAAAAATATTATAATGGAATGACAAATACTACTTATCAAACGTGTAGAATTCAAAGTAGAATTTCAATGAAGAGAATATCGGAAGCATTGTATGCCAATAAATTTGAAAACTTTGATAAAACGAGGAATTCTTAACGAAAATATATCTGAATAGAAATCAAGATCAAGAAGAAATAGAAATCTTGTGTAGTCTTATAATCTTACAGAATTTTAATCAATAGTTGAAAAGCTTCCTACAAAGAAAACACCAGGAACGTATAGTTTTACCAACAAAATTTTACAAATTATTCAACAACCCAAAAAATCTAACTTTAGGCAAAATAAATTTGCAGCAAATGCTTAGAAAATGTAACTTAATAAAAATATACCATTTATAATGGCACAAAATATGTAAAGTATAAAGATAATATATATGAAGTGTCTGAGAATAATTCTAACAGGTGCACAAGATTTTCAGAGAAAAAATTATAACATTTACTTCACTGAAAGACATGAGGATATATTCCATGTTTGTGGCTTGGAAAACTCAACATTATTAAGATTTTGATTTCCTTCAAATTTATCTGTAACTTTAATGCAACTCCAGTCAAAATCAACAGTTCTTAGTGTATGTGTGTCTTGGTGTGTAACCTAACAAGGTGATTCTAAAATTTATATGGAAAAACAGTTAAAGAATAATAAAGACATTCCTGATGAAAAGTAATGAGAAGAGCACAGTGTTATACCAAATGTCAATAATTAATCAATTAATATATAATTAAATGGTATAAAAGTTACTGGCACTTGGAAAAATTGATTGTACAGTCCAGGCATGGTGGCTCATGCCTGTAATCCCAGCACTTTGGGAGGCCGAGGTGAGCAGATCACTTGAGGCCAGGAGTTTGAGACCAGCCTGGACAACGTGGCAAAATCCTATCTCTACCAAAAAACACAAAAATTAGCTGGGCATGGTGGCTCATACCTATAATCCCAGCTACTTGGGAGGCTGAGGCTTGAGAATCACTTGAACAGGGGGAGGCAGAGGCTACAGTGAGACAAGATCATACTACTATGCTCCAGTCCCTGGGTGACAGAGGAAGACTCTGTATGGAAAAATAAAGAGGAAGAAGAAGGAGGAGGAGGAGGAGAAGGAGAAAGAGAGGGAGAGGGAGAAGGAGGAGAAGGAGGAGAGAAGAAGAAGAGGAGGAGGAAGAGGAAGAAGGGGAAGGGAGGGGGAGGGGGAGGAGGAAGAGGAAGAGGAAGAGGAAGAATAAGAATTGACCTTACAAATAAAATAGGGAGTCCAGCAAGAGACTTACATATATATGGGAACTTGATTTATTACAGAGCTTGATATATGGCATTGAGCTAATTGCTTATTTATTTATTTTAAATCAATATTAGTTAAATGTGAAAGACAAAACTGCACAATGTGTAAAAGAGAATATCTAATAGAGAATACCCTTATCATCTTTCAGTTGGGAAAAATGTGTTAAGCCCTTACAAAAACCAAGCAAATCATAAGGGAAAAGATTATAATTAAAGATAAACTTCTGATTAGTAAAATGACACCATAAAAAAATAGTGGAAAGAAAAATCACAAACTGGGAGACAGTATTTGTAGCTTTGGTAGCTGACAAAAGATTTCTACCCTGAATATGTAAAGATTTTCTGTAAATCAATGAGAAAAAGACCAAGCACATAGTAAGAAAAGAATAGACAGGAGAGCTGAACAGACGCTTCACAGGAGAAGAAATGTGAATGGTTAATAAACATATGAAAACTGTCTGACCTCATTAGTAATCAGGAAACACAAGCTCAAACCACAATGAAAAACCCTTTACAACCTTTTTTTTTTTTTTTTTTTTTTTTTTTTGAGACAGAGTCTCACTCTGTTGCCCAGGTTGGAGTACAGTGGCATGATCTCAGCTCACTGCAACCTCCACCTCCCAGGTTCAAGTGATTGTCCTGCCTCAGCCTCTGAGTAGCTGGGATTATAGGCCTGTGCCAGCCTAGCTAATTTTTTGTATTTTTAGTAGAGACGGGGTTTTGCCATGTTGGCCAGGCTGTCTTGAATTCCTGACGTCAGGTGATCCACAAAGGGTGTGGTGGCTCATGCCTGTAATCTCAGCCTCACAAAGTGCTGAGATTACAGGCATGAGCCACCACACCCGGTCTTTCACAATTTGTTGACTGAAACAAACAACTGAAAAAAACTAACTAACCATCATCAAGAATAGTCAGTGTTAGTTACTCCAAGTAACCATTATTGGAACCTACAGTTTGGAACTATCCAGTAAAATCAGAGATACACACACACTGACACAGTGTCTACTCCTAAGTATATACAGTAATTTAGAGAAACTCTTGTATCTGTGTCTAGGGGCTATGTATAAGAATCTTCATAATGACGAAATTTGTAATAGCAAACAAACAAAAGGAAACAAACCATATGTCCTACATGGGGGAGAGAGGATTAGAAAACTGAAGTATGGTCAGGTGTGGTGCTCACACCTGTAATCCCAGCACTTTGGGATGCTGGGGCAGGCAGATTGCTTGAGCCCAGGAGTTCAAGACCAGCCTGAATAACATGGAAAGATTCCATCCCTACAAAAAATACAAAAATTAACCAGGTGTGTTGGCATGCACCTGTGGTCCCGGATACTCAGGAGGTTGAGGTAGGAGGATATCTTGAGCCTGAGAGGAGGAAGTTGCAGTGAGCTGAGATTGCACCACTGCAGTCCAGTTCAGCCTGGGTGACAGAGTGAGATCCTATCTCAAAAACAAAAAAAAGGAAAGGAAAAGAAAGGAGGGAAGGAAGGGAGGGAGGGTGGGAAGGGGAAAGAAGGGAAGGAAGGAGGAAGAAAGAAAGAGAGAGAGAGAAAGAAAGAAAGAGAGAAAGAAAGGAAGGAAGGAAAGAAAGAAGGAAGGAAAGAGAGAGAGAGAAAGGAAGGAAGAAAGAGAAAAAGAAAGAAAAGAGAAAGAAAAGAGAAAGAAGACAAAAATTGAAGTACATTCTTACACTGGAAAAAATAAACAAATGAGTAACATATTTACAGATAGCAACATGGGTAAATCTTAGAAGTATAAAAAGTAGTCGCAGAGGAATACACACATAAAATTTACAAACATTGTAAACAAACAACATATTGTTACAGGATACAAATATACAGCTGGCCTTTTGTATCTGTGGGTTCTGCATTTATGAATTCAACCAACTGTGCATCAAAATATTTTTAAAAATAACAATGCCACAATAAAATAATGCAAAAAAAGCCAATACAATATAGCAATTATTTACATAGCATTTACATTGTATTAGGTATTACAAGTAACCTAGAGATGATTTAAAGTATATGAGTAAGCATGTGTGTAGGTTATATGCAAATATTATGCCATTTTCTATAATATCAGAGACTTGAGCATCTGAGAATTTTGGTATCCTAGGGATCCTGGAACCAATCCCTATGGATACCAAGGGATGATTGTACAGAGTAAAACTATAAAGAAAAGTAATGATTAACTAAAACTCAGAATTGTGGATTTTTGAGGGGAGCAGGAAGAAGATGGAAAGGAGGTACATGGAGGAGTCTTCAAAGCAAGTGATATGTTTTTCTATTTAAATCGATGGCTTGGTCTATGGGGATCATCGTGTTCCATGTATATCACATCTATTTTATAAATTCTTCATAGTGATTCAACATTTGATGGAAATATTTAAAAGAATAAAATGAATTCTCAAGCCTGGAAGTATTGGATAGGTAATGAATATCATTTACTGCTTTTAGGGTTGGAGCCAGTGGCTCCATTTGAGAGGTGATAAAAGATACATCCTTTCAGAGCAGGGAGAGGCACTTGCACAGGAAATTCTAGACGGAATAGTATTTGGAATTGCTGCAGAGAGAAGTGAATAAAAGAATTCTAGTTGGAGAATGACATGAACAGAGACTGTGAGGAGGAGATTCTCATCTTATGTTGGGGATCTATGGTAAACATAGTCTATTGAGATAATTGATGATATATAAGCAGTTTGAACCATTAGTTTGAGAAACACTAGATTGCCAAGAAATTCAACTTTTCTTTTCATTCCATTTACACAGGACATGAAATAAAAGGCTGGGTGTGGTGGCTCACATCTGTAATCCCAGCACTTTGGGAGGTCAAGGCTGGCAGATTACCTGAGGTCAGAAGTTCGAGACCAGCCTGGTCAACATGGCAAATCCCCGTCTCTACTAAAAATACAAAAATTAGCCAGGCATGGTGGCATGCACCTGCAGTCTCAGCTGCTTGGGAGGCTGAAGCAGGAGAATTGCTTGAACCCGGGAAGCAGAGGTTGCAGTGAGCTGAGATCATGCCACTGCACTCCAGCCTGGGTGACAGAGCAAGGCTCTGTAAAAAAGAAAATGAAAAAAAAAGTGTCTGATTTTTTTTTAAGCAAAGCATATTTTAGGAAATTCTGTAAGTGAAAATGAAGGTCTTTGCTATGTTTCTTTCATATCAGCACTTACAGACGGAGGACCACACCTTATTAAAATGGGAATTTGGATGCGAAAGCTGTCCCTTCCGTCTGTCTCTCTTGCCATTGTGTCCCACCCGCCCCTCTCCAGTTAACTGCAGCTGAACGTATTTACCAAACTTGACTTCTTAAGAAAGTGCAATGAGAGTGTTCCGGGTCACGAATGGGTTACCTCCCCGCCTGAAGAAGATAAAAGAGGAAAAGAAAAGGCCATCATTGCAGACACTGCCGCTTATACTCTCCGTCTACAGTTACCCACTCCATCAGCCATGGCGACATCTGATGAACTATTAGCCTGGCGCACATGGCTGGAAGAGCAACATCTCAGGTCAAGGTGAGTCAAGCCTGCCATCTGGTCCTGCCTCCAGGCCCCTGCACTGATGACTTCAAAATGGTACTTCCAGGAGAGTTGTCTTTGCATTTCTGCACCCCAAATGAGAGAACACTCACATAGACTCACTCCATATGTCTCCAAATCCAGAAGCATCATGATACTAGGAGGCAGTCATAAAGTAGGCAAAAAGATTTCATAAACTTTAAAGGGCCTTCAACTTAAGGTATATTCTCTGAGAGGCCGATAGTGTCCACCTATATTCTAGGTAAAGAATTTGAGCCATGGAGGTGAAGAGGCAGGAGTAAGCTGAGTAACTTCCAAAAGTTATTACACGGAGAAGATCAGGATAAGAGTGCAGAGTCCTGACTTGTCCTGAAAACACATGGTCACTTTGCTTCTCACTAAATGATACCGGAGATCTGGAGAGAAACTCAGCAAGAGTAATTTTGGTGGAAGAGAAATAGTTTATCTTCAGAAGAAGAAATGGAGTAGCCTTGATCATTTAGTCTGTGCTACAGTGGATGAGGCAACGGAAATGTTCTATTACACCAACAGTCAGAATGTCAAAACTGCTGCATATCTCCAGAGATGGAGTAGGAGGAGGGGAAGGTCCAGATGTTGGTGTGGTGCATACGTTAAAACGGCATGAAGCATATTGTAATATAAAATTGCCGGGGCTGTGAAGCATTGCATTATTTTGATGAGACCAGGAAATGTGCAGATTAAGGATCATTTTGCAACAGAGTATTTTTAAATTTCTATTTATAATTTTCACAGCCAGGAAAGTTAATTTATTTTGCATAGAACTATTTTGAAGTTAGAGATAGCCCACAAAGGAGCAGTCTGTCTTGGAGAAATGGGATGCAGGGGCTCTGAAATAACAGGAGCAGAAAAATGAAGATGCCGAAATGAAGAATTGTGGTTTCGCAGTCTTGATTATCCATAAGCAGTCGAGTTAAGCACACACACTTTGCACTGAGGCTTCCTAGGTTTAAATTTCTGCTACTTACTAGCTGAGTAGCTTTAGGCAAATCATGTCTCAGTTTTCTCATCTGTAAAAAGACTTTGGCTGGGCACTGTGGCTCATGCCTGTAATGCCAGCACTTTGGGAGGCCAAGGTGGGCAGATCACCTGAGGTCAGGGATTCGAGACCAGCCTGACCATCATGGAGAAGCCCCGTCTCTAGTAAAAACATAAAATTAGCCAGGCGTAGTGGTGCCTGCTTGTAATCCCAGTACTCAGGAGGCTGAGGCAGGAGAATTGCTTGAACCCAGGAGGTGGAGGTTGCAGTGAACTGTGATCGTGCCATTGCACTCCAGCCTGGGCAAAAAGAGCAAAACTCCATCTTAAAAAAAAAAAAAGTTATAATGGGATCAATCTCATAGTTTTATAAGCATCAACTGATTAACATATGTAAAACACAAAAAATTGCCAATCACATAGTAAGTGCTTCATAGTTACCAGTTATTGCTACCAATAAAGTTTTCAAGAAATGAAATTTTATTTTTTAAGAGGTCATCCAATCTCTCCTAGTTTACTCTGTTTTTGGATTTGGTTTCCTCATTGGCTTCATTACCATTTAGGTTTTTGAAAATGAAAATTGCTTGACTACACAAAGTCCTCAGGTTCCTGATATTTTTCCAGGATAAAGCCATGTAATTTTAGGTTGATGCAAAAGTAATTGCAGTTTTTGTCACTGGAATTATCCCTAAATAATTACCGGATCTGTATTCAATTAATGAATAGAAATTCTGTCGAGAATTGAAATGTTATGATAAAACATTTATTAGGTTTTTCAAAGAAAAAGATGTGAATTTTATTTGCTTAAAACAAGACAAAAAACAAAACAAAAACCACATCCAGCCAACTTGGTTTAATCAGCTGTTTGCCTCCAGGCACTCAGCCGGCCTCTGTCTGAGGTGTCAGAGAAGTGGGCCCTGAAGTGCCTGAGAGGAGAGAGAGGCTCCATCGGATTACAGATCAGACAGAAACACCCCCCAGCCCCTCATCTTCTCCTTCGCTGGGAGACACACACAAAGCTCTTTATTTATTTTATACTTAAAATGTCAAAGGCGCCTGGGGGGTGGGCCTCTGGCCTGGGGATTGGCAGACCACACTCCTGGGCTGACATAATGAAAGTCCACCATGTGGCTGTGTGATTCACACAGCGTGTGCATGTCACCAGCAGCCTATGGGTCTTGGCAGGGAGCCTCCCACTGGCTTGGGAACAAATAGGACTTGCATGTCCTGTAGTAGCAGGGAGACTCGATGGAGAACCGCCTGGATGTTCGCACACTTTGCGGGCGCAAAGGCAGCAAACACCCCACACGCCAAGCTATTCACAGAGTGACGACTAAGTACAGCCCAGCAGCAAGGGACTCTGTAGGACAAGCAGTTGGCAGCGGGATTCTACTAGTCCTGCCTGGTCTTAGGGAGAACAAACCCAAAACATATCTGGAAAGAAAAGATAGCACATTTAGTTTTTTGTTGACTTACCTCTTGATACGGCTCCTAAGCGCCTCACAGTGTGTACAAAGCACAGAGGCCTTGGTGTAGCTAGCCTTCAGAGCTGAACAGACTTAAACCAGGCCTTCTTCTATTCATTCTATAACTTGCCGTTTTAAGGACCTAAACTTAAAACTGAAATTCTGAATTTGAGAATCAAGAACTAGATTTCATCAGGCTGATTTGGAAAATGAGCACAGTTTTAGACTTTCAGGATTCTACGCTTCCTGTAAGAGTTCTGTGACTGAGCAAAATGCGACCCAGTCGCTGAGCAAATGTGCTCAGAGCGCCAATCACCTGGCTTAGGGGATGACTATTGTTTTTGAACCACTCTACTTACTTTCTTTGGCAGCTCTTCAAGCGGAAGGACTCTCATTTTCACCTTTCTCTAATAAGGAGGATGGCGATCTGAGACAGTGTTAATTCTATTCTTTGCTTTTAGCTAATGAAGGAATATTTGCCAGTATAGAGCTAACAATGTGATATAGGAAATTTTTTTTTAAATAAGTAAATCAAAATAGCCAAGTGAAACACATTAGCTTTTACACAATCTATGAATGGCAAAAAATAATTGTTTGTTTCCTGCTGCTTCCTTAATGCTTGGCTTTAATAGCTAACTTGGAAGTTTAACACATCGAATAAGATGCGCTGTATCTGTAAACTCCTAAATGGTACTTAATCATTTACTGAGTATCCCTTGTATACATATTTGGTATTTGGAAGGCTACCAGAGAAACAAAAGAGATATTTTCAACCCACAAAAACAACTTCGTTTGAGAAGTAAACATAATTCTATAATTCAACGTGTAAAAAATTCCATAGCAACATTCTGACCCACAGGATGAGTTTACTTAAATTTAGGAAAGTTGGAGAATTCATTCCATCCTTCCTGCTATTATACTATTTAGAAGAAAAGATATTTACTATTAGATCTTGACAAAGAAAACGAAACTGGGTTGATGATCTCACTTTTTTTTTTTTTTTTTTTTTGAGATGAAGTCCACTCTGTGGCCATGGCTGGAGTGCAGTGGCAGCATCTCCACTCACTGCAACCTCGGCCTCCTAGGTTCAAGCGATTCTCCTGCCTCAGCCTCCCAAGTGGCTGGGATTACAGATGTGCACCACCACACCAAGCTAATATTTGTATTTTTAGTAGAAACAGGGTTTCGCCATGTTGGCCAGGGTGGTCTTGAACTCCTGACCTCAAATGATCCACCCACCTCGGCCTCCCAAAGTGCTAGGATTACAAGGATAAGCCACCATGCCTGGCCTATGATCTCACTTTTATAAGATTACAGTGAGGAAGGTAGCAAGGAGAATGATTCCCATTTGAAGATAATGTCAAAAGTTCAGTTATTTGTCAAAGTTCAAACAGCAACTTGCTACAATTATGTGCCAGGAGTTAGACGTAAACTTTTAAGGCCACTGGTTTTACATGAGACCACTCTGTGTCCTGCTTTTTGTGGGGGAAGAAACTGATCATCATACTGACAAGCAGAAATTATTATTTTAGCAGAATGCTGATTCTATGACAGAAATGCTTTATTGTAGTCTATTTAAAGACACGACTCTTAGGGTTGATTCTCAAATTTTAAAACACTGAAACAGCCACTGCTGTATTTTTCCCGGGGGAAAAAGTATCCTAATTTTGACCTTATTCAAGCTACAATATAATTCCAGAGGGATGAATGAAGGGGAAGAAAATAACTGATGAGGTCTAAGTGGTGATTGCATTTATAGATTAATCCTGACAGGAAGCAAATACGTCTCCTCCCAGGAGGCCCCAGTGTAGTCAACTGAGAAGTGGGGTTGTTATTTATGAGAACTGTGGACTTTTCCCATTACAACACACATTTTAATTACTTTAAGTGAAAGATTATTTTTGCTTGTAGGAAGCTTAAAAAGTAAATACTGTACTGTTGTTATTCGACGTTGGCTATGTGTGCAATCTTCTATTCTTAACACTGTTTCATACAGCAATTTGTCTTACCCTGAAATCATAATGGGAAGATAGTATATGCTTAAGAAAGCATTTCACATGCCAAGGTCTGCAAGGCCCCAAGTGGGGGAAAGAATGGGCCCAATGACTGGTTGGCAGCATGGCCCCAGAGCAATTTCATTTCCATCTGTTTTTATGTGATGGCCATCCACATAAAATTTCACTGAAGCCAAAAAGTTTGGAAAACACTTATCCAAATGAATCAATGAAGATGGAGTAGGAGCATAATGATGGCGTGATTTTTATTGTTCAGCAAAGTGACACATTCTCATTCTAAAAGTTACTAGCACATATCACAAAACTTGTTAACCATATAAATCCACGATGAAAGTCATTAAGAGTCCTCATGGAACTATTGTGTTATGGAAGCAAAACAACTGATTTGTAATATGAGACTCAAATAATCAATTTCCTTTTTTAAAAATCAAAGCCCCATGATTTCTGACTGATAATATAGAATAAATGATATTAAGGAATTTGTGTTATTTTTTAAGGTGAGATACAAGTAGTGTGGTTATATTCAAAAATAGTTCATATCAATCCCAGCACTTTGGGAGGCCGAGGCAGGCAGATCACCTGAGGTCAGGAGTTCGAGACCAGCCTGGCCAACATGGCAAAACCCCATCTCCACTAAAAACACAGAAATTAGCCAGGCGTGGTGGCTGGTGCCAGTAATCTCAGCTACTCAGGAGACTGAGGCAGAAGAATCACTTGAACCCAGGAGGCAGAGGTTGCAGTGAGTTGAGATCACACCATTGCATCACACCAGCCTGGGCGACAAGAATGAAACTCCATCTCAAAAAAAAAAAAAAAAGAGTTCATATCGTTTAGGGATACACTCTGTAATATTTAGAAATGAAGTTATATGAAGTCTGAGATTCATTTCAAGAGAATTTGGGGCATGGGGTGGGAAGAAATTAAGGATGTAAATTATTCAAGATTGGCTATGAACTGTTACCTGTTGAAGCTACATAGGAGTACATGAAGTTTTTAAATGGCCCCCTCTGCTTTTGCAACAACATATTTGAAATTTTTAATAATACAATTTTTTAAGAATTCTGTTTTGAGGACCACAACAAACAGGAATGGTCTTGATGAATTTTGAGAGGCAGCAAGAGACCATTCTGAAATTATTTTAAATCTCCTGTTCCCTGGTTTAGAAAACCAACAAAATTGGGCTGTAGCCTCCTTAATATGACCACTACTCTGCAAAATGAAGCTACTACTTTATTCAATTCTGCAATTACGTCCAGATTATGCATATTTGGAGTATCTGCTTAATGGGTTACCAACAACATATTGTATTTTCAATCAGGGCCTCATTCCACCTACATCCACGTCATGTAATACTTCTAGGTTAGCGTGCCTCATTGTCCTGTTAGTGTGTGCTTAGAAATCACAACCGAACTTTATACAAACAAAAAGTTAAATGTGGTGCAAAAATAATCATACCGTATACTTCAAAGCCATTAGCACGGGTAAATGAACATTGTCTATAAAAGCACGAGAAGCACGCCCCCTATTAACACTGTCTTGGGAAATCAGAGGCTACAGCTGTGAATGAGCATAGCAGCCTTGCCTACTTTTACCAAAACCAACACACTTCTATTCTGCTTTCTGCAGAATTAAAAAGTTCAACAACTGACAACAAAAATTCCAAACTGTGGGAAAGAAAATCTCCAGCTTCAGTGATCTTTAAACATTTTTTAAATACAAAATAAATAGTCTGGTGGGTTGAATGCTTAGAGATTTTGAACTAACTAACATTTTAAATCCATAATTTGCTGTCACAGGTACCACCAAAAGCAAGGTGGAGAGGGGAAAATTGCTATTGGTTAAATACTTTCTGTACTTTAGGTCCTATGCTATGTACCTCAGACACAAAATCTTATGATACAGGCTTTATGATTCCCACACTAGAGATGAGAACTTTCAGGGTCAGGGAGGTTAAGTAACTTGCCCAAGGTCACATGCTAAAAAAGGTGTATATTCAGAATTTGCAAAGACTTTGACCCCATGAGTGCTTTTAAAACCATTTTCCTTCCAGCCCACTGATAGAGTCCTGAATATTTCAAAATGTATGAATCCATCGAAAGATAGAATTAACCCAAGTCCTTTTTAATGCTCTCAGACTTCCAATAAGATACTTCTATAAATTATTTTCTATGTATATATCACACATGTCTTCTTCCAATTTACTGATGAATTGGTTTCTACCTAGCCTGATCCAAATCAAGTTAATCAAACTCCATACTTTTCTCTAACTATACTAGAAAGAGACAGCTGAAAAGTCAGAAGTCTAATTCAACTGGTCAGTCCTACTATTTTCACGTTGGACAGATAATGGCTTACAAATGAGCTCTCCCTAGACTTTTACTCACAGCAATTCAGGCTGGAAGGGGCTCTCCTGTCTCACTCTGCCTTCTCCAAGTTCGAGGGAGATTTGTCCAGTAACAGATAATTAAAGACATGGCAGTGCTACTTGCTAGGATTTCACTCTTTCTCTTTACCTCGTATAAAGAAGAAACTTCAGTTTAAAGATTAGATTTTTCCCCCTTTCTAAAGCTGGGTATACCAACTGGCATCGGCTGTATTAAAATCAGGAGAAACCTCAATCAAAAAGCCTCTCTCGGAAGGCAGGCTTTCTTGTTAATATGCACCAACATGAAAGGCTTTCTTTTCATCCTATACAACTACAGTGTGTGTAAATTGCAGGGGGCTCATTGGCATAAATCTCGCCTGCGACCTCTGAGGTAAACTGGATTTACATTACTTTCTGACAAGAATTAAATGAAGGCCTTGTGGATATATGAACAGCCTTCTAGGCTGCAACAGATGGGCATGAATGTGCTCCCTAGGAAAACTATCAGTGACATCTGTGTCCTCCAAATTCTGGTGGTCTCAGCCAATTAACGGGGGTAGGGGAGAGGGGGGTTGGGAGGCCACGGCACAGCCCCCAGCCAAAACCCAGGCAGAAGTGTTTGTGTTTGGAGATGGGATCAGGCTGGCCTGCAGCAGCGAGGTTAGCACTTTATTGTTAACATTCAAATGGAGAATGTGGCTTACAAGCTATTTGTATACCACAGTGAGGATAATATGATTTCTCATTTGACCGGAGGAGATGGCCCTCTCTTGCAGCTGATATCATATTTCAGTGCAATCTCTTTGAGATGGGTATTTACTTTTGTCTTTTCTGAGGCGGGCTGAGGGTGTTGCTGTCTGCCAGTTTCTATAGTGCATTCACGAGTCACAAAGCAGGTGAACTCTAAGACGACACAGAGCTCTTTCCCCAAAACATTCTTCTTCAAAATCTACTTCTTTCTTTCTTCAAAATGGCATTTTCTGATTTCACCAAAAAAAAAAAAAAAAAAAATCAGAATCAAGGTTTCCTAGTTAAAACAAAGTCAAGAGAAATGACATCAGATATCTTGAATGAAGTGGTGGCGGAGTCCTTCAAAGGATACGATGAACCATGAATCCCGCTGTCTGAATTTACCAGATCTCAGCATGTCAGTCCCCCTGTGGTCAATGTGCAGACAGAAGGAAAACCAGAGAAACCAGAGCAGAAGATAAAATTCCTCACTGGTACCTCTCCTTTGCTGTAATCTCTTGGCCCACTTACTAGGACTGTGTAGGGCAGGAGACCGGGACTGGAGAGCTGAAGGGATGGAAGGGGAGAGGAAAACTAACATTTGCTTTTTCTGTACCCGGAGGAATCAGGAGAGGTGTATGCAGGCATTCCAGGTCCCATGTATTCTGGGCCCCAGCAGTAAGAGCAGAGACTTTGGGTCTAAAGTACCCAAGTCTGAATTCTGGCTCTAACATTTACTGGAATACGAGAGAATGGGCAAGTTACTTAACGTCTTTGTGCCTCACTTATTTGTAAAACTGAGCTAACAGTTGTATCTACCTCTTAGTAAGGATAAAACTACATGACACGTGGAAAATACTCTGACATTGCTGTGAGGACTGTTTTTATCCAGAGTTTACTGTGGATTGAAGGCCCATGGATAGAATCCCAGACTGCTAAATTAGTTTGGCAAAATGAAAGGTATTGTGTTATACCACCTTTTAAAAATTCAGAAAAGTGATTTTTCAAAAGAAGCAATTCTCATTGCTTTTAGGAGCCTAAGGTCATGCTTTAAAATTACATATTTTCTTTAATGTATAAGATTTTGAAATTCTTTGCTAAAATGAACTTAGTAAATATCAAAAGCATCTAGATCATTCTAAATGTTAAAATAGACTATCAAGAGGCAAGTAACATAAAATTTAGGCCAAACAAATGAAATTAAGGTGTTTATTTTCACCTTCTTTTCCTAATTGCAGGAGTAGAAATGAGTAGCTTGGTCTGTCCTAAGTTGGTTATTATATGTGAAGTTTTAGGAGACAATGGTTAATCACGACAGTTTGGATGTAAACTGTTTGTGGTAGGTGTCGTTTGAAACACCTTTGTCGTGGGTGTTGTTTAAAACATAGTAATTCCACACAACCATTGTGTACAACAGCAACAACCGGGAAAGGAAAACAAGTGGGCCTTCTAAACAAGCGACCTACTGTCTAAGCCATAAATGCTCCGCTTGCTATGTTTTTAAAGTACATTTTCACATAGGAATTCTTACTCTCTTCTGCGCCATATGATTTTTCAAATGATCCAGTTTTAAGAACTTTGGCAAGCTGAGCTTCAGCACAGTGTAAGCTTGCTTCTATAGGAAGTCACATCGTTGGTCAACAAAGAAGTCCCTTGCTCTTTCTCCACAGAACTCCCATGCCTGCTGGAGAAACCTGTGGCCTCAAAGGTGACAGTGAAAGCAACTGTAGGCACAATTTTTGTACAAACTGTGAAGTTCGTTCTTTATTATGCTGTGATACCAAATGTCATTTTGTCTTATTCCCTTGGCACCAATATCATTATGTTGAGCAGTAAATAGCAGAGAAGGCTTTGTCCACACAGGGATTCAGAAAAGAATCGATACTAAACAAAAGCACCTGTTGTTTCATTCTTGTGATGACCTCAGAAGTGACCGGTTGGCTGCATTTACCACGCACTCCTCCTTAGGCTTTTCCCAACACTACCGTCTCACACATCATTATTGGACGTAAAAGGAGAATAATTGAGGAGAAGATCAATAAATTTAAAAGCTCTTTAAAAAAAGACATAATGAATTTGGTACAGCACATATTTTTAGATCAAAGATGCCTTTGAAGTGACAAAACCCTAATCCATAAACTACTGAAGCACTTCCTTTCTCTCCCAAACTGCTTGTTGTCAAATAAAATGGAAGTTAAGGAAATTATCTTTATCTGAAAATGGCCAAAAGAAGCCATCACCTAATGACAGCCTTGTCACAAGCGACAATTGGAGAAATTGTCAGGAAGGCAAGGCCTAACAAGCAGCAGAGTGGGCTTGCTGTTTGCACTAATCTGGCCATACAGCCCCCACACACAATCCCAGTCAGCTTGCTGTGTGAAACAGCTAAGGCTTTGTCAGCGTTAACAGGGACTGGAAAGAACACGCTTTCATGAATATGTATCACCATCCCTCTATGTCTACAGAGACAAACCCTTCAAAACTGAGATATAAAACACACACGCACACAGACAAACACACCTCCGACAAACAAAAACCAAGAGAACCTAAGCTACTTGGTTGAGTGTAGTGAAATGCTAGGAACTAAGCACCCGGGTCCATGTGTTTGCTGGGATCTTTATTTTTCAGCAATGGAGATAAAATCTTTAGGGGGCTTTCAATCTTCGGGAACCACGTGAGTGAATTCAGAGATGCAATACATCGTTACATGGATTGCAAATCACACATCTTATAGTGAATTCGCTTTCCTAATACCAAATGTGTTCTGAAATTCTAATACTAAAATGAAAATAACTTTGATATCTTAACTAAGGGCATGTGCAGTTTTAAGAAACTGATAAATCTCATACTGACTTCCTATGAAGTAGTGAAAGCACTATGTGGAAAATTATGAAGATGTAGCATTTCCCAACATTGAGCAGAAGGACACTGCCCAGGCAAAAAGTAGAAATCACAAATAAGAAATCTTAAGGTAAAAAGGGTGGAGGGGGAGAATCTACTCTGTAAGCTCTTTGTAATCTTAATAATAGTGTTTGTTTAAGAAAATCCATATTATATGTATTTTTTCTTCAAAGATAAATTATTTTACATCCACTCCCGGGCATAGATCTAGTAAGATATTTTTGAATGACTGAAATTAGTTTTTCTGCTAACATTGAAATTTATTTTAATGTAAATATGTATACGTGTGCATTTAACTTCACTTTTTTTTTTAGAAGCAGATACATAGCACAGAAAAGTATAAGGTTATTTCTTTTTACTTTTTTTTTCTGATATGATAAAGTTTGGTTTCCCACTGCGCAAGAGACAAAGCTCAGTTTTGAAGGTTTTCTATATTACGCAATGTTTGCCATAGACATTTACATTTCATTAGCATATTCCGCTCTACATGAAATCCAGCGTTGAATGCTCCCAGCGCGCTAAAGCTAATCCTCTTTAAAGAGCTACAGGCTATATTACATGTGACCACAGCAGCAGTCTTGCCATCGCTGCATTACTTTGAAGACGATGAACAGAGTTCTCTTGTGTGTCTGTCCGTACCCAGACTCATAAACCACTGCTTTCTGTGCTGTGAAATCCTTCTGTTTTCATCAAGGAGAATTACAAGGAGTCCGAAATCCAAGTTACCATTCTGAAAGCTGGACTGCACTTGAAGAGACGATATTATGCTGATTTCACTTTTTCCTAAGTGTCTATCCACAATCTTTTCCACTAAGATTAAAATGAACTATATCCAAGTATTTTTGGTCCTTTGATTATGATCAAGTGCTAACCACGCCTTCTGTCTAGGGAATCTGATCCTGGATAATCAAGAGAAAGAGACTCAGTGATGTCACAGTTTTGCAGGACAGCATTAAACATTTAGATGCAGTAATTCCTAGGTAGCTCGCTTTTCCGTAGACAAAGACAACTCAGCTGACTCTATCCCACTAAGCTGCCGATAGATGATGCGGTGATCCAGCTTCAACAAAGTATGGCAAACTAAAAAGTATACAACATTGCAGAAAATGTTATTTTTTTTAGTTGAAAACAAAGGAAAATTAGTGAAGTCCATATTCTACTGATGGCATTTCTTTAATCCTTGAATTATTTTTTTAAAAGAAAAGTGCTATATTATAAACAAGACTGAGTTTGTTTTTCTTATGGTTAACTTATTCATAAACAAATAATTGGTTTATAAATTGTTTGCAATTTTGAAAATAATTCTTGTGTAAAAATTGCTATTGAGATGTCTTTTATACCATCTAATATTACTTAAAGCCCAACATAGTAAATTGTCCTATGATTTCAAAGCAAGAGGCACTTTGATTTTCATACCAAAGAAATATATTTCTTTTTATTTCATGATGGACACCTGACCCTCATCATATTATCCCTTTTTGCTTTTACTCCTGGGAAACTCAGAGCCAGGATTTGTGCTCAGGTCCAGGGGTGTCCCTCATTTGGATAACCTTGTACAAACTATCAAATCTACACCCTTCATTACTTGGTCCATCTTCTTTGCCCTTGACTTAAGACTTCTGAACACACCTGTGTCTCTCATTGTGGGCAATTTCAAATATTTTTGAAGATGCATGCAGATTAAAGAACATCTCGCAGTAGTGCTCCTTGTGTAATGTAGCCATTTTGTTCACAAGCATATGCTAGAGAGGTTTTACAGCGC
Source organism: Ateles fusciceps (assembly GCA_036589455.1). NCBI lineage: Eukaryota > Metazoa > Chordata > Mammalia > Primates > Atelidae > Ateles > Ateles fusciceps. The sequence continues at coordinate 4,326,278 of JAZHEH010003128.1, forward strand.
GGAGGAAGGAACTCTGAGTTCAGGATTAAATAGTTCTGCCCACCACACGGCAGGCACTTTGCCTGCTCTCCTGAGGTGACCATGAGGTGGGTGACCAGTTATAATCGTATCTCTGTTCCTGTGAGCCACTTTGGCACTTTCAGAAATTAAATGAAAACTTTACTACGAGTTTTCATGCCATCTTCTCTTTATTGCTGGCAATATCTATACTCAGGCTGAAATTCACTTATAGTTAATGCAGTTCTCTGCTTGTTCTTACATTCCATTCACTTCCAAGGTAAAACATACTCTGAAAGATCTTCTGATTTTATTTGCAGCCATCCAGACACTAGCAAAGACCTTTCCCAAGTGGTATGCTTTTTCTATGCCTGCCCCACTTTGAAACTTACCAAGCACCTTTTCTGTAGGCTTTTCCTCTTATCTCTTATACTTTTTTCCTGATTGTTTAGTATCACCCTCTAATTTAAACAAGGTGGAAAAAAAGTATAGAGTTGGGTATATTTACAGTTATTCAATATATTTTACTCAAAAACAATTTTCCTAGGGGGAAAAAAGATTGAGTATGAATATACTTAAAAATTAGAATTACGGCCAGGCACGATGGCTCATGCCTGTAATCCCAACACTTTGGGAGGCCAAGTTGGGTGGATCACCTGAGGTCAGGAGTTTGAGACCAGCCTGGCCAACATAGTGAAAGCCCATTACTGGGCATGGTGGCACTCGCCTGTAATCCTAGCTACTTGGGGAAGTTGAGGCAGGATAATTGCTTGAACCTAGGAGGTGGAGGTTTTAGTGAGCCAACATCACACCATTGCACTCCAGCCTGGGTGACACAGTGAGACTCCCTCTTAAAAAAAAAAAAAAAGACATAAAATAGTTTATTAATCGAAATTGTTTAAAAAGTTATTAGCCGGGTGCAGTGGCTCATGCCTGCAATCCCAGAACCGGGAGGCCGAGGTGGGTGGATAATGGCATCAGAAGTTGAAGAGCAGCCTGGCCAAGATGGTGAAACAAAAATACAAAATACTAAAAATGCAAAAAAATTAGCCTGGCTCGGTGGCACATACCTGTAATACCAGCTACTCCAGAGGCTGAGGCAGGAGAATCACTTGAACCCACAAGGCAGAGGTTGCAGTGAGCCGAGATCATGCCATTGCACTCCAGCCTGGGTGACAGAGTGAGACTCCGTCTCAAAAACGTAAATAAATAAATAAAATAAAACAAATAAATAATAAAAAGTTATTAGCAACTCATTCAGCTTTTATCCAAAATATATATATATATATATATATATTTAAACTTATTACGAAACATTTCTGAAAATTCACAATGTAGCAGGCTTAAGAGATACTTCACAAATCCTCAAAAGGAAAAAATTATTTGACCACAACTCATAAAAGCTCTAAATTATTAATTAAAAATTAATTTTTTTATTGAGCCCCTTGGAAATTTCCTTTCTTCCTTCCTTCCCTCCCCTCCCTCCCTCCTTCCTTTTCTCTTCTCTTTTTTGCTCTCTCTCTCTTTCTTTCTCTTTCTTTTTCTTTCCTTCTTTCTTCTTTTCTCTTTCTTTCTCTCTCTCTTTCTTCTTTTCTTTCTAAAAACACAGTCTTCCTCTGTTGCCTGGGCTGGAGTAGAGTGGCATGATTACACCTTACTGTGGCCTCTAAATCCTGGCTCAAAGGATCCTTCCACTTCGGTCTCCCAAGTAGCTAGGACTACAGGCACGTGTCACCATGCCTGGCTCATTTTTTAAAAAAACTTTTTTTTGTAAAGATAGAGTCTCACTAGTGTTGTCCAGGCTGTCTCAAACTCCTGACTTCAAGCAATCTTCCTGCCTCAGCCTCCCAAAGTGCTGGGCTTACATGTTTGAGCCACCACACCCAGCCCAACACTTGGAAGTTTCAATAGCACTCAGATGCTATCTTATTGTCATTTTCCAATACATTTCCAGACTTAATGCAACCAAAACTATATTCAGATGAAAATTTGTAGCTTTATAATATTTAATAATAAAAATTAAAAAGTATAAAATGTGCTTTTATTTCAAAGAAGTAAAAAGAGACAAACTAAGACTTAAAAAGTTGGGGGAATACATAAACATAATTTTTTTTTTTTTTGAGATGGAGTTTTGCTCTTGTTGCCCAGGCAATGGTGCTATCTCAGCTCACTGCAGCCTCTGCCTCCCGGGTTCAAGCGATTCTCCTGCCTCAGCCTTTTGAGTAGCTGGGATTACAGGCATGCACCACAACGCCTGGCTAATTTTGCATTTTTAATACAGATGGATTTCTCCATTTTGGTCAGGCTGGTCTTGAACTCCCAACCTCAGGAGATCCACCTGCCTTGGCCTCCCAAAGTGCTGGAATTCCAGGCTTGAGCCACTACACCTGGCCGTATAAACATGATTTAAAAAAAAAAAAATGATATATAAAAAGTAGATAAATTTAAAAAGCTAGTTGTTTTAAAGCTCAGTAAAGTGGCTTTTAGGAAAATCTCATTTAAAAAGGACCCTTTTCAGAATGGGAAAAGGAATAAAAACTCTATTATGATTAAGATTTTAAATATATAATAAACTATGATGTACAATCAGATTTTAAAACATGAAAATTTATATGAACTACATTTTCTAGAATAATTTTTAATAGATGATTAAAATCGGTTGAAGAAAGAAAACAATTTCTAGTTAAGAGTAAGTGAAAAACTTTGTCTATTATTTCCAAGAAAGGTACCAGATTCAGATGTTGTCATAGTCTATTTCCACCAAATTCTTTGGAAATATGTAATTTCCACAATATTTAGATTATGTAGATAATAGAAAAATATAAAAGACATTCCTAGTTTATTTTGTAAGGCTGGCATAACCCTATTTTTAATACCTAACCAAGACCATGAACAAAAATGATAACTATAGAAGCTATTGTTGCCCATTTATATCTCCAAAATATTAGCTGCCAAGTACGTGTTTAACAAGAAATGGATTCAAGCTATTTAAGAGGGAAGAAAACTTTACTCAGGTGAATAGAAGAACAACCAACTGGATAATATTACTGGATCAAACCCTTAATGGTTGAAAGGTGTCGTTCTCTCCAAAATCATCTGGATCTTTAATAGACTCAGTAAAAAACATCCATAGGAATAATTTAGAGCGGGTAGATGTTTAACGATCAGTTCCCAGGAGAAAATAAAACGCTGGCTTATAGCATTCATTGATTACTGTTGTGTAAATATTCCTACCATGGCTAATTTCAAGCTCTCAATGTGAGATCAGTGAGGAATGAGGACAGAGGGGTGAAAAGACACACAGCAACATGCCGTTATACAGCACGTCCGCCACAGACATAGACCAGACATAAGTAACCTCAAAAGCATAGATGATAGTAAAATGCCATTAAATAATTAGGAAATACTTTTGTCAATGTTTTTAAATAACTTATTTAATTTTAAGTTACATATTTAACTTTTAATGATGGTTGTGTTTAACAAATGGCTCACAAAGTTTCTGAAAACTTAATAACCAGCTCTTGGCCTGGCATGGTGGCTCACACTTATAATCCCAGCACTTTGGAAGGCTGAGGCGGGAGGATTGCTGAGTCAGGAGTTTGAGAATAGCCTTGGCAATATAGTAAGACCTCATCTCTACAAAAAATTTAAAAAAAAATTAGCCAAGCTAATATGATGACATATGCCTGTAGTTCCAGCTACTCAGGAGACTGAGGTGGGAGGATAGTTTGAGCTGGGAGGCCAAGGTTGCAGTGAACTGAGATCATACCATTGCACTCCAGCCTGGGCAGCAGAGCAAGACCTTGCCTCAAAAAAATAAAAATAAAAGTAATCAGCTCTCATGAATCAGTATGAGAGAGCTCCAACATACCACTGAGAGGAACCATGACAAGTTTCTTCTAGAAGAGTGACTAGAAAAAAATGAGGCTTTAAAAAGATTAATATGATAAAATATCCCAATCATTTAGCTGACATTTCATTAGTGATAAAGCTGGCATAAATATATACATGATTGTTTTTCTTCATAAAATTACATTCACTATAGTCAAAAAGGCAGAAAATAACAACTGTTGGCAAGGATGTGGAGAAAAGGGAGCCCTTCTACCCTGTTGGTGGAAATGTAAGATGGTGCGGTCACTTTGGAAAACAGTATGACAATGTCATAAAAAGTTCAATGTAAATTTATTGTAAAACCCAGTAGTTTTACTTTTAGGTATTTACCTAAGAGAAAGGAAACATATATCTACACAAATTCTTGCCCACAAATGCTCATAAAAGCATTATTTATAATAGCCCCAAAGTACAAACAACCCAAATGTCTGCGTGCTGATGAATGGATAAACAAAGAATGGTAGACCCACACAATGAAATATTTTATTTCACAATAAAAAGAAACTTGCTACAACATGCTCAAAAACATGCTAAGTGAAAAAAGCCATACAGAAAAAGCACATATTATGTGATTCCATTTATTTAAAAATTTAGGAAAAGGCAAATCAACAGAGACAGAAAGTAGGTTACTGGAGTGGGAACAAGGGCTAGCAATGGCAACAAGGATTGAATGAAAATGAGCTGCATTTTCATTGAATGAAAATGATCTTATTTGGGTGATTAAAATGTTCTAAAACTGAATTTTTATGATAGTGGCACAACTCAGTGAATTTACTAAAAAAAAAAATTAATTATACACTTAGAATGGTTAAATTTTATGATATGTGAATTATACTTCCATAAAGATGTTAAAAATTATACCCAGCTAAATTTCTTTTATTTTTTTTTATTTTTTTTTTTTTTTGAGACAGAGTCTCGCTCTGTCACCCAGGCTGGGGTACAGTGGCACGATTTCCACTCACTGCAATCTCTGCCTCCCAGATTCAAGTGATTTTCATGCCTCAGCCTCCCAGGTAGCAGGGATTACAGGCGCATGCCACCACGCCCAGCTAATTTTTGTATTTTTAGTAGAGACAGGGTTTCACCATGTTGGCCAGGCTGGTCTTGAACTCTTGACTTCGTGATCTGCCCATCTTGGCCTCCCAAAGTGCTGGGATTACAAGTGTGAGCCACCACGCCCAGCCAGCTAAATTTCATTCATTAATTTTTGGTCGTCTTTATTTACAAAAGAGGCAAATGATGCAAAGAGATTGAGCAACTTGCTTACAGTTAAAGCTTTGTTTAAAACATGAAAATTAATATTTCCAAATGTAGTTTCTGTTTGCCTATCTTCCCTGGATTCAACACTAAGTGACATCTGTCTGAATCTCATTTTACTCACTATTTTAATGAATCTACTTTCCAATTCCCACTATACTTCCTCATCTATCTTCACTGTGTGTGGCAGCTCATTTGACTACTTTTCTGCTGGGATTACTAAGTCTAAAAACAGCAAGTGAAAACCTACACTTTGATTCATTCCCCTGTTCACTCATTCATTCAGATAGTCAACAAATATTTATTGAGTACCTACTACGTGCCAGACACTATTCTAGGCACTAGGGATATAGCAGTAAACAAAAGTAGATTTAATAGTTTTGAGAGGTAGACTCCAGTCAAGGGCCTGTGTTGGATGGTTGGTTGGTTGGTTGGTTTTATGTTCATTTATTTTTTCAGAAAGAAAAGTCCCATGAAAGATTCATGACAGAGGACTTACATGCTATAAAAAATAAGCACTTTCCCTGTCCATTCAGATTGTATAAAGATCCCAAGAACACAAGGGATGAATCGGAGCTGTTGAATTGTGATCTCTGTGAAAGCCCTGCACCTGTCCTCCTCAGGAGAAGTCCAGGAAAGCCACGAATTAATGGGAAGAAGCTTTATTACTGGAATCTGCTTAGAGTTAACTAGGTCAAGCTTTCCCTTATTCAGATGAAATGGCATTTTGAGATAGAGATTATACGCTCATTGAAAAATATAAAGAGTTATATTTTTGCCTCCAGATTATGTGGCTTGAATATATTATATCCATTATGCTGGTCTCTCAAAGCTGATTCTCAGAAACTCACCTCACACAGATATTAGTCCCTGTCCTGCCACATTCCCTCAAACAGGATTCCAGTGAGCTTGTTCATTTCTATCCCAAGATGGCTCCAGCTTCTTCTCCTGCTAAGAACATCCAATACTACAGGAGGCCAGGAATCTAACCATTCTCCCTCAAAGGCATTCATATCTACCTTTTGCAAAATAAAAATAACCTTAATCATCTGGCTTATCCTGTTCTTTACAAAAGACTACAGCTCAACGATTAGAATCACAATAAACCCCCAAAAGCAAATGATTGCATTTCCCTGATTCAAAAAAGGATCTTAACTTAGGTACTGTGAAATGGAATCCTACCCCCTGGAATGTGGTAGGTTGGCAAAGGCTAATCCCAGACCCTTGTTATCCGATCTTCCTTTCTGGCGCTAGCAGTAGCTGTATATAAGCAACAATGATCATACAAAACAAAGTAGCTCAGGGTTTTTTTCTCATCCAGCTTCCAGCAGAGTAACTGGATTCAAAAGAATCCTATAGCACAAGGATCTGGGTCCAACATTAGAAGGCTCTTTGAGTTACCAAGTTTAAAATCATAGGTAAAATTCCTCCTTATCCAGACTTCCACTTATATCCCCTGGGATATATATGCCTTACTAATATACCAAGAACTACTAATATACCAAGATTCCTATATAAAAACTAAGCTTTAAAACTTTAAAACCACCTTAAAACTTTAAAACCATCTTAAAACTTGATATCCACCAAGTATACACTATCCTAATCAATATTATTTAGATACTTGCTGTATTAACATGGCCCCTGAACAAAGCTTCATTTATTGGCGGTATGGACCGGGGAAAACTGCTTTTTTTTTCTTTTTTGAGACAGTCTCACTCTGTCACCCAGGCTGGAGTACAGTGGTGCAATCTTGGCTCACTGCAACCTCTACTTCCCAGGTTCAAGTGATTCTTATGGCTCAGCCTCCCAAGTAGCTGGGACTACAGGTGCATGCCACCACGCCTGGCTAATTTTTGTATTTTTAGTAGAAATGGGGTTTCACCATGTTGGCCAGATTGGTCTCGAACTCCTTATCTCAAGCAGTCCACCTGCCTTGGCCTCCCAAAGTTCTGATATTACAGATGTGAGCCACTGCGCCTGGCCTGGAAAACTGTTTTTCTTCAGGAAATTTGTGATATACATCTAATGCAGTGCTTAGAAAGAAATTTGTGCTGTATCCTGATCAGGGTGTTTGTTATACAGCTCTATACATTTGTTAAAATTATAAAATAAAGAAAAAACGAAATATCAATGTTGCTGTGTGTTAAAAAATAAAATAAACAAAAATAAAATCTATTTATCAAGAAAAAGCTTCAAGAAGCTTCAGTGCTTCTCTTAGAGGGGTTGTGGGGCAGAAGTGCTGAAATATCAGAAGGAGAGTCTGACCAAGTTATACCTATACAAGAATGGGCTTACACACCAGTAAAATTGTAGATTTTTTTTCCTAATTTATGTGAGCAAAAACTAGTGGAATATGTGTGAAAATGGATTCTTAAGTGCTAAACTAAGGAAGAAGAAAGGAATATAGCTCCTTTGGGTCAAACATTAATGTGGGTTCATCTACCAGAAACTCTGATAAATGTGCTAGTTCTGGTAGGTGGGACTGGTTGTGACCATTTGTTCAGTTGGTTGGCTGGTACCAGGACTCAGTGGTGGCCTACACTAAAGGAAGTCGAACTGTTAGAATTTGTATAGTGTGGATGAAGAAATACAGATGCTTAGGGACAGAAATATTAGAATGGATTTGTGAGGGCAATCTGCTCACTCAACCCTGTAGTATATCACTCCTAATTATGTTCCAGGACAGTCCTAGTACCAAAGCATTACAAAATATATTAGTGGGAAAGCACACATCACTAGAAAGCAAGATGGCAAGTATACTTTGTAATCTGGGGAAGAAGGTAGAAATGTGCTCTGTGATACACTCCCTTTAGAATTGACAGGATATTGCAGAGGCATAAACCAAGAGGCAAGGTGGGCATAGTTATGCAGGGCCAGGTCAGTAATCAGAATGGTTTGACCTGCAAAGATCTTTAGCTTCAGATTTAATACATGGACAGTACACTAAAGTTTTACTTGATCTGTGTATTATAATTGAAAATCCTAAGTCTGGCAAATAGAAGTGTGGCTTGAGGGACCACAGTCTCATAGTCTCTTACTTCCCAGAACCGACTTGGTTGATAGACCCAAAGTCCCTTGCATGAAATGGAGGCTGGGGACCCTTGAGGTCAAGTTCTTTGAAACAGCATCGCAAGGCTTCCTTTTAGCATTCCCCAAAGTGATCTGTGGTAATTCACTAGGGTAAATGTACAGTGGGGGAAACTAAAATAATTAGATGTTTTAGGGATTATTGGAATTGTCTCTGAGCGACAGTTAACTCTAGGGACACATAATACCACTACATTCCAACAATCAGAAGAAAAGCTTAAGAGGGTTGGGTGATAAACGGAATATTGGAAGAAAACTATCTCAGAGTGTTCATTCTGGGTCCAAGCATTCATCCTGTATTTATTTTCCAAGTTCCTATATGTAGAATTAGAGAAGACCTTACTCAGCAAGTGGCAGAATTCCTACACTGGCTTCCTGACAATACTGTGTCATGACCTAGTATTCAGGGACCTTGATCATTTCACCATTTCATAGGGCATCCACCATGGCCATGTAATTGATGGCAACCAGTCAATGAATCTGCTGAGCATAAATTAGCAAATATTCAAGATTCCTTGGTAAGACACGTATGTGACTAAGGATAAGAGAAAAATTCCACAGAAGTTCTAGTTCTACTAACTCACTGATGTTTCTGGGGGTCTAGAGATCTGGGTATATTGAGATATCCCCTTCAAATTGTGAAAGGCAATTTGCTGTACCTTCTTGCATCCAGTTCTAGGAAGAAAGAGGCACAAATATTTGGTGGGCTTTCAGTATTACACAGGCAAATTAGCTGGCATTATTCCTTCTTCCTTATTGGTAAAACATAGGCTTTATATTTAAGAAAGGTCCCAAACAAAAGAACGTTCTTTGCCACTTCAGTTTAAAGAACAAACATTTCTTGCCACTTAGCCCTTGTGAATGTAGAGTGTCTGTGGCAAGTCAGGATACCATGCTGATCCTATGAAACTCTTGAATAAGATAATCATAGTACAGACCCCACACTTGAGGGCAAAGTCATACCTCTTTGGCAAATATCTATTTTCCTTGAGAAACATCACCTAGTGTTTGTTATTTGGTACTGGTAGAGACTGAGGATCTAGACTTAGGAAATCAACTGATTATGTATGAGACCTGAGCTGCCTATCTGAATTAGATGCGACTTGTTTGACCTATTTGCAAATTTGGATGTGCATAGCAGCTCCCCCATAATCAAGTTGAAGTGGCATGTACAAGAACAGATTTAAGCAACTGCTAAAGGCACAAGAAAGTTCCATGAGCAAGTGGCTCAAACTCTACTACCAATCTTGCTGTGGTGCCGCCTCTCCTTAGACCCACATATACAGCCTCATGGGTGTAAGGCCGGTTGCCTCGCCAGGAGCTCAGACACGCCCATTCCTCCCAGCGTCTGGGGAATTAGGTCGCCACTCCGCAATCAACATGTAACTCCTCCACATAGCCTCCCCAACACCCACCCCTGAAGCAAACTCTGCACCTGACACCTAGCCCGCCACTGAAAACCCCCCGCCCAAAAATTTTCGAAAAGCCCCAACAAACCTTGCCCAATAGCACTTTCCTGCCCAATAGCACTTTCTTGCCTGATAACACTTTCTTGCCTAATAGCACTCCCTTGCCCGATAAGCACTTTGCCCTGTCAAGGTCATTTTTCCCCAAGGCTGCCTGCTCACCAAGAATCCCACCTGCCCACTAGTAGTAGTCTGCCTCCTCCACATCCTGTGTTCCAATATCCAATCAAGTGCCTTATGCTTTGTCTCCTCAGTTCCCAATTAAATGCCTTCACTCCCTATAAAACCCCTTGCCCTAAAAAGTTAGGCGTGACTTCTCTGGCCCCCTCCTGGACCATAGAACCTCGCCCGGTAGCTAAATAAATTGGTTTTTCATTTTCTTATACTGGTCTCAGTTTCTTCATTTTAAACTCGGCAATAACCCTTACAATGGGGATTTCTCTATGAACAGGAAAGAAGAGATCTGAGGGCTGATTTGCTGATGATTATGCATAATACGCTGTCATATGTAAACTGATGCAGCATTGGAGCGCACCTCACCGTCAGCCATGAGAAACAAGTGGGAGGATAAATCCTCCCAATAAGCAGACTTTGAGTGGTACCTCAGATTATATACTTTGCCTAGAAGGAAAGATAATCACAGTGCAATTCAATGAAGAGCTGAAAGTTTGGGTTAGATGATGAGGAAATTGGAAGTAAGAAGACTGAAGGATGATGACAAGGAGGTTTAGGGTGCAGACACGCGTATAAATGTGGACGGACTTCTCAGAATGGCTTCATGACATCAGGATACTTGTGCCCCATGTAAATGTTCACCAAAGGGCTCCCACTGTAGAAGACACACTCACAATAATCAGATGGCAAAAGACCAGTACTTCACATGTCAGTTTTCCTGTCTCCCCCACTCTCACTATTGTTTCTCAACGAGTTCAAAAACAAAGTGGCCATGGTGAGGTTATGCATGGGCTCAGACCAAATGAAGTTCCCCTTACCATGCAGATCTGGCGGCCACCTCTACTGAGTACTTGAAATGCCAGTCGTGTGAGCCCTCCATTCAGCTCTAAACCTGAGGGATGAGGGTGGCACAGCTGACCTCCTGTTGGCTGATCATAGTGAACCCCTTTCCTCATGGACCTGTAGCAGTTTTTCTCCCTGGAATGGACATTTGTTCTGGAGGTAAGTTTGGCTCCCTTGCTATGCTTCTCTTAGTAATACCATCTGTGGACCTACTGAAAGCTTAATTCCCCTGCATTAGTCTATATAACACTGCCTCTGGCCAAGGATGCTACAGGGCAAGGCACTTCCCACAGGATTCATTGGTCATACCATAACCCCGGAGCAGCTGGCCTTATAGAGCAGAGCAATAATCTATCACACACTCTGTTTTAGAGCCAGCTGGAAGGCATTTTATGAGGCAAGGGTACTGGTATAGAGAAAATGGTATGTGCTCTGAATCAATAACCAATATATGGTGTTGTTTCGCCCAAGGACAGGTCACATGGGTTCAGGAATCAAAGGGAAGAAGTAGGAATGAAACCTCTCCTACCACCAGAAGTACTAGATTTAGTATAACTCTAGCCTTTTAACCAGTTGCAAACACAAGGACTGTTGCCAATATTCATATTTCCTGTTTATGTGGTAGTGCATGTTCATACCTTAACCCATTTCTTTTTCCCCCTCTCCCTGTTGCTTATCAATTTATACGGGCTACATAGGTAGTGATTACCTTTAGAGCTTAATCTATAAATAGCATGTAGGTACTTTTATAAAACTATTGCCAAATGTCTTCTTTCTCTTATTTAAGTGTCCATGCAATAAATTCTTCCTGGAATTCAGTTCCAAAAATAAGTCTGCATTTACAGATGAACTTACACTCACCCCCTTATTGACTGATGAAATCTGTACAAATCCAGCTTGTTCCTGTTTTGACTTGGTTATCTGGAAGCTCAGAACTTTCTGTAGGCTCTATTGTGTGATTCATTCAACACAAGTTTCCAGGACTCAAGTTGCTTTCTTCATTTATTCTAAATGGTTTCTGATCAGCGGTTTTCGATTTAACTTTTCCTTACGCTGGGTTTACGTACATTTAATACTGCATGTCACTTCAATGCCTTTTCATATGTACTTAAGTGAATACATAAGTAAATAAATAAACTGTGCCTTTAGTGAAGTAGTCTGTGACTTCCCCTTAGCAGCTCACCTGTTCATTCAACCAGTATTTATTGAGTACTTAACATGTACACACATGACCATACCTCCCATCCCTGTGTATGTCTTCATGCCCTTGACCATTGCTATGATTTCATGTCAGATGTCCCATTGTCAACCTTATGAGCAATGCCATGGGGTAATGTATTGCTGCTCTTATTTAGACTGTCTTCCAGGGCCTATTTCTGGAAGAGTCTATTTCCTCACTCCCATCCCCTAAAGTCTGCTTTCCACTAACAAGCTCCTCTAAATCCAAATCCACCGTTAGATAACATCTTATCATTTCTGAATTATACAATAACTTTTATACTTTCATATTTTAGATGAACTGCAACCTCATGGCTTTTAGAAGCTACCCCAAAACCAAAATGGCCTCATCCTGAGAGCCAAGGGCTTTCTTTGTTTTGAAATAAAGAAGTGAAATGCATGGGTCTGGGTGGGGGTAATGTTTTCAGTGAACACAAACATTGTATTTCTGGAAAGTTGTGTTCTTTACTGGCAACAATGAAGTAGTATTTCAGTTATAAGTCAGCCTCTCCAGAGTTTGACTGGCAAAAACAAATGGATTGGACTGGACACAGTCTACTCAGCTTTTCTCTTTTCTATTGTTTAGGAATCACGTTTGTCTAATATGGGTACAATTCCCCATAAGCGCTTGGATTATTTTCCTCTTTTTTCCCCCCCAAACTCATTTTTCCTCCTTCCTGCCTTCTTGTTCTTCCCAAGCGTGTGTATTTATTCTTTCATTCATTTGGCATGTTCATAAGTACCTGCTATATGCCAGGCACAGTGTGAAGGGTAAAGGGGATGAAAACGGCAGTTTCTGGATCTAGAGCACACGTTTGTGAGGAGGCCGATGTGTAGATAATGATTACAGCCATGTGATAAATGACGGAACAGAGGCATCACGGAAGCCTAGCAATGTCCCTTCACCTGACCCACAAGCTGCGAGGCTCTTTGTGGGTAATGACCCTGCTTTATAATGCAGCACAAGGTCATCAATCTATCATGTTGGGTGAGGTGCTGGGCTCTTTCACAGCTGAAACAACCAACAAAACATCTCAGGCCACTGCATGAGCAGGCGCAATTTTGGAAGTCACACTGATTTTTCCACAAATCCACATATATGCAGTTGTGACCTGGGACAGTACAAATAGTGCTCCAAAGTAGAATTTTAAGGGAAAAAAATCATACTTCTCAAGTAGGGCACGTAGATTACACGAAAATATTAAAGAGCTTTCTTAGGAGTCCGGAATGCCCAGTGTGGCACTCTAGAAGTCTCTGTCAGCCAGTGAAATTATGTCAGTAAAGGATGGAAATTGGTCCCTAAAGACTGCCTTGGGGAGTGTGAAGAACAAATACTCAACAGTGGCAACAAGCGAGCAAGGGAGGGTATAATTATTTATCTAGATCAAAAGATGTGGATACTTTGGAGATGTAGGATGCAGTCAGATAATTAAGTAGTGTGACGTACGCATTTCTGTACCCCCCCCAAGAGACTTCCAGGAAAGCTATTTACCTTCCCCATTGGACACTTCTTGCTCTTGTATCAGTGACTAGCAGCCAGTGTGAACAGAGTCAAAACGTTTCTACCAGCAGCTAACGCAGTCTAGTCTCACAACCGTGCACACGACTGCGGGCGGGCTCTTGTCCACAGACAGAAGGAATCTGGGGTGTCAGCAAAGAGTCTTTGGACCTATGGTCATAAACAGACCTTACTAATGTATCGATTTTACTTAGTCCTCTAGTCGACAAAACAAAAACCACTGCTTTCTTTTTTAGGTAGGCATTGCTTAATATTCCCTCTATCCAAGTTCGCCATCTACAGGTCATATCACTTACAAATTGCTTTAAAGGTCTTCAGAAGATGGCGTATGAGAATTCACATGTGCCTCCTACTCAGGGAGTCTATACCACTAACTCTTGATTGATGCCACCACTGATGACTATTACTACATAGCTACTGTTTTGTTAAATATTGACTGCACTCTTCTTTTACATTACCACTCAGGATTTAGGGTAAAAAGATAACAGTGAAAAAGAGCTATTAAGTATATGTTTTAGTGCCGTATTTCTTAACTAGCTAGAAAAATTCACTCTTTTTTGGTTAACATGAAAGGACCACGCTTCTGGCCGGGCATGGTGGCTCACAGCTGTAATCTCAGTGCTCTGGGAGGCCAAGTCAGGAGGATCACCTGAGGCCAGGGATTCGAGACCAGCCTAGGCAACATTTTTTTGTGGAGACCCCATCTCTACAAAAAAATTAAAAATCTTATCAGGGCTCAATTGTGCATACCGGTAGTCCTGGCTAGTCCAGAGGCTGAGGTAGGGGGATCCCTTAAACCTAGGAGTTCAGGGTTATAGTGAGCGAGGATGACACTTCTGCACTCTGGCCTGGCCGATGGAGTGAATGAGACTCTGTCTCTTCAAAAAACAAAACAAAAACACTTTTCACTAACTTTTTTTATCACAAAAGCACTAACAATTCTAATAATACCCACCCTTTCCTGAGCACTTAGGTTGGCATCAACTTACATATGTTACCTAATTTATTTCTTATGCCAAATGTATAAAGTCTTGTTATTCTCATCTTGTGGCTGAGAAATCTGAGGGTACAAGAGATGACGCAGTTTATTAACGATCACAGAGCGTGTTAGTAAGTTGCAGTTGGTGTTGGAATGCAGGTCGGTCTCACTTCAAACCTGTACTGTGAACACATTCACCATATGGTCTCCAAATATTTTATTTTTCTATATTTCAAACCTAGAATGACTGCCTATGGCTTTTCAACTACCCTCTCCCCCTCACTTTGAAATATGTTTTTCTTGGGCAGAGGCGTCTCCCTACTGCTTCAGTGAGGAGGACAGAATGACCCTTCTTGATCTACTGCACAATGACAGAGCGTACAGGCACAACTGCAGAGAAGACTCCTGCACCACCACGTTAGTCCATCAGCTTGCCAGAAGTCCAAGGTGAAACTGTAACCCGCTCCTCCTCTTCCTGGAGCTGAAATTGGCAAGAGCCTCCCGTTCAGATCTCTACTCATTTCGAGTCCTCCCTACGGGCTCTAAATGAATCCCTGTTCAATCAACACCGCCTAGGTTTACGTACACAGAGGGGCTAAGGTCCACTCTGCAAAAGCATCCTCAAATTGGAGTTTCTGTCATATTTTTCTTCAGAGGTTGCCTTTTAAGAAGACCATCAAGAAACTAAAGACACCCAAACTAACTTTGGCGTAAAGGGGAATGTACTGTACTGGTGGACATGAGGACAGGAAATGCAGACAGTCCTCATGTGGGATTAGAACCAGGAAATGGAAAGCTGTTGGTGGAAGCCTGCCTCTCTCTTTCTCTCTCCACGGTCTGATTTATTCATTCCATAAAGACTTGAACGCTTACTATGTGTCAGGTACCGTGCTAGGTGGGGGCAAGAGTACATACAGAGGTAAACAAAACAGACAAGTTGGTTTCATGCCTCTCTGTAGACCATCTTTATCTGACCCATTTACCATGGCTTTGCATGATCTCCCGACTTAAGCCTTTAATAGAAACTAACTCAGTTGCGGCATCCTTAGTTTAAAGATAAAGTTTTAGCACAACACATGGCTTGTTCCTTCCAGTGTTTAATCAGGTATATGACAAAGGGGCTTGGAGTGGGGGAGATTTGCATGGACAATCTCAGTAGTCAGGGAAAAATAAATTGTGTAAAAACAATTTATGTATTGGCTCATGCCTGTAATCCAAGCACTTTGGAGGCCAAGGCGGGTGGATCACCTGAGGTTGGGAGTTCAAGACCAGCCTGACCAACATGGTGAAACCCCGTCTTAAAAAAAAAATGTATTTATTTATTTATTTTGCCTAACGTCCCTCACTTCTAATACCCTGACGAAATATTTTAGCTTAATTTCTTCCCTTCAAGGGATGTTGGGAAGGAGAAGCTGACTGGTGAAAGAAATAATGATCATCTCTACTGCGAAGACTTTCTTTTTTTTAATATATATATATATTTTTTATTGCATTTTAGGTTTTGGGGTACATGTGAAGAACATGCAAGATTGTTGCATAAGTACACACATGGCAGTGTGATTTGCTGCCTTCCTCCCCCATCACCTATATCTGGCATTTCTCCCCATGCTATCTCTCCCCCAACTCTCCACCCCCTGCTGTCCCTCCCCTATTTCCCCGGACAGATCCCAGTGTGTGATGCTCCCCTCCCTGTGTCCATGTGTTCTCATTGTTCAACACCCACCTATGAGTGAGAACATGCGGTGTTTGATTTTCTGTTACTGCGGAGACTTTCAAAGATAAAGGGATGATGATGGTTTCTATAAACTTGAGGAAAGAAGGGGAAAGAGCCCTAGGAAGACGAGGCACTCATGCTGAGGTAGGAAAGGCTTGTATGGCCCATCCGGAGACACTGGTTTGGGTGTGAGTGGAGGCTTTGAGTAAGGCACTGCACTGCTCACACAGCCTCTCACCCGGGGCCTTAGGGAAGCCTGGGTGAAATCCCTTGGGAGGGCAGAAGGGCGAGGAGAGAAGAGGAGACTTATAAATCTTAAAAACAAGGCCCTCCCTGCAGTGCCTGAAAAACTCATAGTTGCTTTAAAGCTCAAATTATTGAAGGTTGCCTGAAACATTTGTGAACCCTGGAGGCAATCAATCTCCAATTATGAGAGCAGCAGATGGAGAGCAGTGATACTATAGCAGCAGCTGACGAAGACTGGAAGGCATCCAGGAAAAAGGTGAACAGGGAGGCTAGAAGTTGAGATGTGCAGTAACAAAACTCTGTATGATTGCCCCTTAAGTTTTATAGACATGAGGGCTACTGTGGTCCAGAGAAGGAGTATTTACAGTCATCAATGTAAATGTGAACTCTACTCATGAGTCTGGACTTTCAACTTGAAGGTCCTGAATATGCCACAAGTCCCTCACTTCAAATACCTTGACAAAATATTTCAGCTTAATTCCTTCCCTTCAAGGGAATCTTGAGAGGATATGATATTTCATTTGCTTAGCTATAAATTTCTAAGGAAGTGTTTAAGTCTGAGCAAATTTATTCATATAATCTACTTTGATTTGTAGTTCAATTTATAATTTTGGGGAAAAAATTGTGGCTGGGAAATGGGTATAGTATCTAAAGTTTTCAAAGAAATTTGGTACACGCCAAAAGGCTTCGTATATAAAGAACTGTGACTACAGTAATGCTAATTTAGGGAGATATGTGCATTACCTTAAGTTATGTGAACTTCAGTGATTATTTTGTATAGAGGGTCCTAGATTCATTTCCAAGAAGTAATGTGCTTAGGTATTTTATTATAAAGCCAAGTAGTCTATGATGTCTTAGCTTTTTGTTATTCTTCTGATTTTTCCTCCTTATGAGGTCTGAAATTTGGAACTATTCCCTCAAGGGATTCACTCTATGTGTCCCCAACTCCTTCTTTTTGGTTCTCCAGTGATTCTCCTTCTCATTTATTAATTAATTTGCTTCAACAAATATTTATTGAATTCCTCTAATGTGCCAGGGTAACCACGATTCTTACTTTCACAGAATATTTTTGGGACAGATAATCTACCACCAGCTCTGGGCATCTCTGCAAGTTCTTGCACTGTGTGTCAAGAATGAGAGATCAGGCCTGGTGCAGTAGCTAACACCTGCAATTCCAACATTCTGGGAGGCTGAGGCAGGATGATCATTTGAAGTCATGAGTTTGAAACCAGCCTGGGCACATAGTGAGACCCTCATTGCTACAAATTAAAAATAAAAATATTAGCCTGTAGTGGTGGCACATACCTGTAGTCTTAGCTACTCAGGATGCGGAGAGGGAGGATTGCTTGTGTCCAGGAGTTTGAGGTTGCAGTGAACTGTGATTGTGCCACTGCACTCCATCCAGGGCAATAGAGTTAGACCCTGTCTGAAAAAAAAAATGCCAGGCTAACCTCTCTTTACCTGGGCAATTTATTAGAAATTGCAGCATCTTTGAGGGATGAGGTCAACCAGTCAAGTTTAGTTGCTCATGGAGGGGGTGGGGCATTTTTTGTTTGTTTGTTTGAGATGGAGTTTTGCTCGTTGCCCAGGCTGGAGTGCAATGACGCAATCTCAGCTTACCGCAGCCTCAGCCTCTCAGGTTCCAGCGATTCTCCTGCCTCAGCCTCCTGAGTAGCTGGAATTATAGGGGCCCACCACCACGCCTGGCTAAAATTTTGTATTTTTAGTAGAGACGGGGTTTCTCCATGTTGGTCAGGCAAGTCTCCAACTCCAGAACTCAGGTGATCTGTCCTCCCAAAGTGCTGGAATTACAGGCATGAGCCAATGCACCAGGCGGGGCATTTTAACAACACTTGAAGCTGGCAAAGTACTTCATTGCTGTATAGCAACTACTTAAATACTCTTTAGTAATGTTGTTTCCGTGAATCTGTTAATTTTACCTTATCTATTTTATTCATATTTAAGGGAAATAAATGACATAAATGGGTATTAAGAACTTATGTTGTTCTTGAGTCCTATTTCAATTTCACTTAATTTCCCTTTTTTGAGTTGAGGCCAAACTCATTAATCTGGGGCCCTGTGATAGATTGTTTCCTATTTTTTGTTTTTCTCCATTGTAACTAATGAATTAATTATGTAGCTTTGTTTAATATGTCTTCCTCACTATAAACTCCAAGAAAGCAGGAAATGAGTTTGTTTTGTTCCCTTCTATAACCTTTGTCAGTACCTTGAATAATTCCTAGCACATATAGTAGGTGCTCAAAAAATATTTGTTGTTGTTAAATGTTTATAAAAGCAGATGCAAGCTAAATTTGGGTAACATATCTTGATTAATTGATTAATCCTATGCACTGTTGACTGTTGATAAGTTGGAAATATTTCTTTTTATTTCAGGGATACCTGTAATGTTCAAAGAAGATGCCTTTTATCACCTCTGAAGTATTAAATTCCCTGCCTACACTCTTGAAGTGGCAAGAACAACATGCTTAATTTTAAGTCATACTCTTGTCTCTTTGAAATAATGTAAGATTTTTAGAATACCTCTTAATGTTGATTCTCATCAGTCTTACCAAAAATTTCCACAAAATTTGCTTTATAAGTATATTATCAGATTATCTGAAAATTCTGTGACAATGTTTATGTCAAAGCTTCTGGCCCATAAAATAAGCCAATCTGGGTGTTAATGAGGATGCCAGCACCAACAAATGTTAGCCGTCATTCACATCACCCCCACTGCCAGTGTTGACGGTTTTCTGCAGTTTCTGACAATAAGTTAGTTCTTCTTTCTAGTGCCTCACTGCCGCCCTCTACTGGTGGCACTTATCACTACAGGTGTAAGCAATTTCACTTTTACTAGCATATTTATACTTAATAATGAAAACGAATGTGGGACTCTACAGACCAGAACATGTATAAAAAAGGTTATAAAGCTTAGTAATGGCCTGGAATAGCGGAAAAGTCCATGGAATGTTAAAATAGCAATGCACATTACTCAACTGACAAATACTCGTGTTTGAATTACATTTCAGTGAAAACCCATTAAGCTTTTTGAATTTTAGGAAAAAATTCACTAATCCACTGTCACAAAATCTGTGATGTTTTAATATAGCAATGACTAAGTTATAGTTGCATGCAAATACATGGAAATTAAACAAGCTGCTCCCGAATGATTGTTGGGTCCACAATAAAATGAAGATGGAAATTTAAAAATTCTTTGAACTGAATGTTGACAGTGACACAACCTACAAAACCTCTGGGATACAGCAAAGACAGGGCTAAGAGGAAAGTTCATGGCATTAAATGCCTACATCAAAACGTCTGAAAGAGCACAAATATACAATCTAAGGTCATACTTCAAGGAACTGAGAAACAGGAACAAACCAAACCCAAACCCAGCAGAAGAAAAGAAATAATCAAGATCAGAGCAGAACTAAATGAAATTGAAACCAAAAAAAATACAAAAGATAAATGAAACAAAAAGCTTGTTCTTTGAAAAGTTAAATAAAATTGATAGACCATTAATGAGATTAACCAAGAAAAGAAAAGAGAAGATTCAAGTAAGCTCAATTGGAAAAGAAATGGGAGATAGTACAACCAATATCACAGAAATACAAAAAGTCATTCAAGGCCACTGAACACCTTTATACACATACATTAGAAAACCCAGAGGAGATTCATCACTTCCTGGAAATATAAAACCCTCCTATATGAAACCAAGAAGAAATAGAAACTCTGAACAGACCATTAACAAGAAATGCAATTGAAATGGTAACTACAAAGTTACCAAGAAAAAAAAGTTCAGGATCAGACAAATTCACAGCTGAATTATATCAGACATTCAAAGAACAATGGTACCAATCCTATTGACACTATTCCAAAAGATAAAGAGGGAATCCTTCCTAAATCATTCTATGAAGTCAGTATCACCCTAATACCAAAACCAGGAAAGGACATAACAAAAAAAAAAAAAAGGAGAGAGAGAGAAAATTACAGACCAATGTTCCTGATGAACATAGATGCAAAAATCCTGAAAAAAACACTGACTAACAAAATCCAACAGCATATCAAAAAGATAATCTACCATAATCAAGTGGGTTTCATACCAGGGATGCAGGGATGGTTTAACACCTGGAAGGCAATAAATGTGATACATCACATAAACAGAATTAAAAATAAAAATCACACAATCACCTTGATAGATGCAGAGAAAACATCTGACAAGATCCAGCATCTCTTTATAATTAAAACCCTCAACAAAATTGCCATAGAAAGGATATATCTTAAGGTGATAAAAGTCATTTATGACAAACCCATAGCCAACATTATATTGAATGAGGAAAATTTGAAAGCACTCCCCCTGAGAACTGGAACAAAACAAGTATGCCCACTTTCACCACTTCTATTCAACATAGTACTGGAAGTCCTAGCCAGAGCAATCAAGCAAGACAAAGAAATAAAGGGCATCCAAATTGGTAACGAAGAAGTCAAACTGTCACTGTTTGCTGATGACATGATTGTTTACCTAGAAAACCCTAGAACTCATCCAAAAAGCTCTTAGCAAAGTTTCAGGATACAAAATTAGTAAAGTTTTATGATATAAAACTAATGTACACAAATCAGTAGCCCTGCTATACACCAACAATGACCAAGCTGAGATTCAAATCAAGAACTCAACCCCTTTTAGAATAGCTGCAAAAAAATAAAATACTTAGTAATATACTTAACCAAGGAGGTGAAAAGCCTCCATAAGGAAAACTACAAAGCACTGCTGAAAGAAATCATAGACGACAAAAACAAATGGAAACACATCCCATGCTCATGGATGGGTAGAGTCAATATTGTGAAGGTAACCATACTGCCAAAGGCAATCTACAAATTCAACGCAATTCCCATCAAAATACCACCGTCATTCGTTACAGAATTAGAAAAAATAATTCTAAAATTCACATGGAACCAAAAAAAAAGAGCCAGCATAGCTAAAGCAAGACTAAGCAAAAAGAACAAATCTGGAGGCATAACACTACCTGATTTCAAACTATACTATAAAGCCACAGTCACCAAAACAGCATGGTTTTGGTATAAAAATAGACACAGACCAATAGAACAGAATAGAGAACCCAGAAACAAAGCCAAATACTTAGAGCCAACTGATCTTCGGAAAAGCAAACAAAAACATAAAGTGGAGAAAGGACACCTTTTCCAACAAATGGTCCTGGGATAATTGGATAGCCACATGTAGGAGAATGAAACTGGATCTTCATCTCTCACCTTATCCAAAAATCAACTCAAGATGGATTAAGGACTTAAATCTAAGACCTGAAACTATAAAAATGCTAGAAAATAACATTGGAAAAACCCTTCTAGATATTGGCTTAGGTAAGGAGTTCATGACCAAGAACCCAAAAGCAAATACAATGAACACAAAGATAAATTGCTGGGACTTAATTAAACTGAAGAGATTTTGCATGGCAAAATGAACAGTCAGCAGGGTAAACAGACAACCCACAATCCTATCAAAAAGTGGGCTAAGGACATGAATAGACAATTCTCAAAAGAAGATATACAAATGGCCAACAACATATGAAAAAAAATGTTCAACATCACTAATAATCAGGGGAATGCAAATCAAAACCACAATGTAATACCACCTTACTCCTTGTAGAATGGCCATAATAAAAAAAATTAAAAATAATACATGTTGGTGTGGATGCAGTGAACAGGGAACACTTCTATACTACTGGTAGGAATGTAAACTAGTACAACCACTATGGAAAACAGTGTTGAGATTCCTTAAAGAACTAAAAATAGAACTACCATTTGATCCAGCAATCCCACTCCTGAGTATCTACTCAGAGGAAAATAAGTCATTATAAAAAGATACTTGCACATGCATGTTTATAGCAGCACAATTCTCAATTGCAAAAATGCGAAACCAACCCAAATGCCCACCAATCAACAAGCGAATAAAGAAACTGTGTTGTATGTATATACATATATGATGGAATACTATGCAGTCATAAAAAAGGAATGAATTAATGGCATTAGCAGTGACCTGGATGAGACTGGAGGCTATTATTCTAAGTGAATTAACTCAGGAATGAAAAACCAAACATCGTATGTTCTCACTCATAAGTGGGAGCTAAGCCATGAGGATGCAAAGGCATAAGAATGACACAGTGGACTTTGGGGACTCGGGGGGGGGGAGGGAAATGGTGGGAAGTGGGTGAGGGATAAAAGACTACAAATAGGGTGCAGTGTATACTGATTGCACCAGAATCTCACAAACCACCCCTAATGAACCCACTCATGTAGCTAAATACTACCGGTCCCCCCAATAACCTATGGAAATTTAAAAAAATTTTTCTTTAAATACTGTGAAAATGACCATACTGCTAAAAGCAATCTATAAAGTCAGTGAAATTCCCACCAAAACACCACCATTATTCTTCATAGAATTAGAAAAAAAATCCTAAAATCCATATGGAACCAAAAAAGAGCCAGGGTAGCCAAAACAAGACTAAGAAAAAGGAACAAATCGGGAGGGATCACATTACCTGATTTCAAACTATACTATAAGGCCATAGTCACTAAAACAGCATTGTACAGGTATAAAAATAGGCACATCGACCAATGGAACAGAATAGAGAACCCAGAAATAAAGCCAAATACTTACAGTCAACTAATGTTTGACAAAGCAAACAAAAACCTACAGCAGGGAAAGGACACCCTATTCAACAAATGGTGCTGGGATAGCTGGCAACCCACATGTAGGAGAATGAAACGGGACCCTCATCTCTCACCTAACACAAAAATCAACTCAAGATGGGTCAAATACTTAAATCTAAGACCTACAACCATAAAAATTCTAGAAGATAACACTGGAAAAATCCTTCTAGACACTGGCTTAGGCAAAGACTTCATGATCAAGAACGCAAAAAAATCAAATGCAGGAAAAACAAAGATAAATAAATGGGACTTAAATTAGTTTCACTATGGAAAACAGTGTGGAGATTCCTTAAAGAACTAAAAGTAGAACCAGTCTTTGATCCAGCCATCCCTACTGAGTATCTAGCCAGAGAAAAAGAAGTCATTATTTGAAAAAGACACTTGCACAAACATGTTTATAGCAGCACAATTCACAATTACAAAATCGTGGAACCAACCCAAATGGCCATCAATCAACGAGCTGATATATATATATCACAGTTTACACATACATGTAATATATATCACAGTTTATATATATATCTCTCTCACAGTTTATACATATATATAATATATATCACAGTTTATATATATAATATATATCACAGTTTATATAATATATATCACAGTTTATACATATATATAATATAGATCACAGTTTATATGTATATCACAGTTTCTTTATCAACTTGTTGACTGATAGCCATTTGGGTTGGTTCCACAATATATATATATACAGATATATATATATACACACACACACAGATATATATATATATACACAGATATATGTATATATCTCTCTGTGGAAAGTTTTATATATACATATTATATATATAATAGGATACTACTCAGCCATAAAAAGGAATAAATTAATGGCCTTTGCAGCAACCTGGATGGGATTGGAGACTATCATTCTAAGTGAAGTAACTCAGGAATGGAAAAGTAAACACTGTATGTTCTCACTTGTAAATGGGAGCTAAGCTATGAGGATGCAATGACATAAGAACGATACAATAGACTTTGGGGACCCAGAGGAAAGAGTGGGAGAGGTGTGAGGGATAAAGACTACACACTGGGTACGGTGTACACTGCTTGGGTGATGGGTGCACCAAAATCTTAGAAATCACCACTAAAGAAGTTATTAATGTGACCAAACACCATCTATTCACCAAAAGCCTACTGAAATAAAAAAAATTATAATTATAGCCTGGGAAACATGGTGAAACCCCATCTCCAAAAAACCCACAAAAATTAACCAGGCATGGTTGCTCATGCCTGTATTCTCAGCTACTTGGGTGGAGGTGAGAGAATCATCTGAGGCCACGAGGTGAAGGCTTCAGTGAGCTGAGATGGCGACACTGCACTCCAGCCTGGGTGACGGGAGTGAGACCCTGTCTCAAAACAAAAACAAACAAACAAAAATTACAGTTGTACTATCTCTGGAGCAAGAGCTTGCTAACCAAACTAATAGTGTAATAGCATTGCAGGGCATGTTTGAACTGTTTGGGGAAAAATTCATTAAATTGTTACTTTAGAATGACTAAATATATAAGAGAAATACTGGTAATGCAGAAGAGTCTTATCTATTAAATGCTCTGTGGGTCTGTAAACTTGCAAACTAGACTGGTTCTGAACATGTATGTGACCCCAGAGGCTTTTTTTTTTAAATTCTCCTTCCTTACTCTTAGCACACACCCTGCAGGCAACAAAGCTGCCAACCTCACCTCATAAATATGCTCTTCGCTTTCTCAGTCTCTCTTCTTGCTGCCTCTTACAGGATTTCTCCTTGTTTAGTTTGGACCACTAGCCTCCAGGCTAGTCTTCCTGCCACTTGTCTCTTTCCCAGTTTCCATTCTTTATCCTTCCTGTGCTGCCCAGATAGATTCTTAAAAGGCAGAACTGATTATGTTACTTCTCTACCTAGAAACTCCTGGCTCATTATTGCCTGTAGAATGAAGCCCAAACTCCTGCTCTTGGCGTGGAGGGTCCAAGCTGCCATGCTCAGCACTACCTGCCATCAGTGTAGCTTCTGCCACAGTGAACTTGCCCGTAGTACTCTGATATAGTGTCCCCAGTACTCTGTTTTCAATTCCATAGCAGAGTCTGACATCATGCTCTGTCATAATTCAGTTACTTAACTGTCTCCCAGTGGACTGTGACTCCTGTGGGTGACCATAGTGTCTTACTCAATTTTTCATCTCAGCGTCTCATGCTGTGACTAGCACACTTAGAAGCTGTGTGAACACATGAATGAATGAATGCTCCTCTCCCCATTTTTATCTAATAAACTCATCAGTTTTCAAGTATTAGCTTATAAAGATGCTTCTCTGAAGACTTTCTTAACTCTAATATGGCAGAATTAATTGCCGTCAGAGTAGCTGCACGTACGTCAGGCTTCCGTGTTAGGTCATAAGTGCCAAAAACAACCTGGAGGAGTGGAAAGGATATGAGCTTCAGAGGCAAATGACCCTGGGCTAATAACTTAGCCCTGCCACTCACTATCTGTGTCACCTTCTATAAGTAGCTCAGTTTTTCTGAAATGAGCATTAGTTTCCTCATCTTTAAACGGAGTTAACACCACTTCCCCATAGGACTGATGCAAAGATTAAATAAGCAAGTGAAAGTTCATGACATACGAAAATTTAATTAAATTTCAGTATTTATTTCCTTCCCCTGAGGGTGAAGACCCTATTTAATTTATACTAGGTTCCCAGAGCTTCAGAAACTGTAGAGAATCAGTAAATGTTTGTTGAGTAAATAAATGAATCCCAGAGTTGTAGTTAGTCAAAAGTAGTGTAAGTATATACTTTAAAAAGATGTTTTAAACTAATAAAACTGTATGTTAATTCTTTTCTACCCACTTAGTATAAATAACACATCTTAATACTCTGAAATGTCTTAAATCAGATTCTTCTCATTTTTATGATTACATTATCTAAAGTTTACACAGGTCTTATGGTTTGAGGCATAATATTTTCAGACCTTTCAATTATACTTCCATTTGTACATTTCCTTTATGTAGTCACTGTAAAGTATGTTTGTAAAGTGTTTGAATAATAAGTAACATTTATTCTGTAATGGTATACACATACAATAATTTTAAGTAAGACAAAGCAAAATATAAAATTATTCATACAGTATAATAACAACTCCGTAAAAAATCATCTAAAACCATTGACATTTTCTTCCAGAAGTAGAAAAATCCATCCTAAGATTTACATAAAATTTCAAGGGACCTTGAATAGCTAAAACAATTTTGAAAAAAAAAGAAAATTGGAGGACTCAGACTTCCTGATTTCAAAACTTACAATGAAGCTACAGTAATCCAAACAGTAGTATAGACCATTGATGTATAAGAAGCCCAGAAACAAACCATCACATAGTTTCCAAGAAGACCATTTCCGAGGAAAGAATAGTTTTTTCAACAAATGGGATTGGGAAAACTGTATATCCACATACAGAAGAATGAAGCAGGACCCTTACTTTACAACACCACGTATAAAAATTAACTCAAAATGGATCAAAGACTCAAATGTAAGAGTTAAAACTAGAAAAGTCTTAGAAGAATACATAGGAGAAAAACTTCATGAAATAGGATTTGGCAACAATTTCTTTTACATGACATGGAAAGCACAGGCAACAAAATCAGTAACAGATAAATTAGACTACATCAAAATTGAAAACTTTGGACATCAAAGGGCACAATCAGCAGAGTGAAAGGAAACCTATGAAATGAGAAAAAAAAATTTGCAAATCATAGCTGACAATGAGTTAATATCCAGGGTGTATAAAGAACAACTATAACTCAACAACAAAAACATCAAATAACCCAATTAAAAAATGGGCGAAGCATTCACATTTGAAACTACAATTTTGGAAACTTAAAGCTAAGGTAGTTTGGATTTGTTATTTGACTCATCCACTAAAGTTTGTTGTTGTTGTTGTTTTTGAGATGGAGTTTTGCTCTTGTTGCCCAGGCTGGAGTGCAGTGGCACGATCTTGGCACACTACAACCTCCACCTCCCAGGTTCAAGAGATTCTCCTGCCTCAGCCTCCCGAGTAGCTGGGATTACAGGTATGCACCACCATGCCTGGCTAATTTTGTATTTTAAGTAAAGATGGGGTTTCGCTATGTTGGACAGGCTGGTTTCGAACTCCTGACCTCAAGTGATCCAACCGCCTCAGCCTCCCAAAGTGCTGGGATTACAGGTGTGAGCCACCGCGCCCAGCCTCTTGTTGTTGTTTAAAGTGCTTATCAGCATAATGATAAATGTCATGTGTACCTGTGAAGAAACATGCTTTTTGGTCCCTTTTGCGAATGGGAGGCACTCCTTGATCTTTATGAATGACAGGTTACTATTTTGCCTTACTGCTTAACTTAATGTAGTAGAATAAAGCAGACAAAGCTTGAAAAAAATGAGCAAAGTTTGAATAGACATTTCTCTAAAAAAGATATACAAATGGCCAATAAGTACAGAAAAAGTCCTCAACATCGCCAGTCATTACAGAAATGCAGATCCAAAGCACAGTGAGATACCACCTCACACCCATCAAGATGGCTACCATGAAAAAAAAACAGAAAATAACCCGTTGGAAAGGATGTGGAGAAATCAGAACTCTTGGGCACTATTGACAGGATGTCACTGTGTGCCAGTTTTTCAGAAAGTTAAAAATAGAATCACCGTATGATCTGGCAATTCTACTTCTATATACACCCAAAAGAATTGAAAATGGGAACTTGAGGAGATAGTTGCACACCCAAGTCCATCACATGATCAGTAATAGCCGAAATATGGAAGCAGTCCACTGAATGGATGAATGGAGAAACAAAATTGGTATGTACATGCAATGAAATATTATCCCACCTTAAAAAGGAAGGCAATTCTGACACATGGATGAACCTTGAGGACATTATACTAAGTGAAGGAAGCCAGTCACAAAAGAACAAATACAGCATGCTACCACTTACATGAAGTACCTAGAGTAGTCACACTGATAGACCCAGAAAGGAGAATGGTGTTTGCCAGGGGCTGGGGAAGAGGGAAATGGGAGTTATTGTCTACTGGGTGCAGAGTTTCAATGTTGTGAGATAAAAGAGTTCTGTGGATGGATGGTAGAGATTGCAGTACAACAATGTGGATGTACCTAATACCATTGAAATGTGCACTTAAAATGGTTCAGATGGTATATTTCATAGTATGTGTATTTTACCACAATTAAAAAAAATATTGAAGAATAATCAGAAGTAAATACAATAAAATGTGGAATGTTTGCCTCTAAGTGGTACTTTTCTGTTATTTTCCTCTTCGTTTCCTATTTTCCACAATGACTATGTATTGCTAGGAAAAAAATAACAATTCAAAAGTTTCATATGAAAACTTACCCAAAGTTGGGGTTCATGAGATTTCAATCCATTCCTGATTTAGGAGAACTTCCTAGTTAAGAAAAAGACATTTAAAACAGAGGACTTTGTTATACTTAGAGAATAAACAGAAGAGGGAATAATTTCTATTCTACTTCTTGCATTACGTCATAAGCGTTGTTGCATGCTTGCTATTTGAAACATTGGATTAGGGAACGGGAAAAGTCAAGTTCCTGAGTTGCACATGAGTGAGCGAAGTTACAATTGTGTCATCACTGTCCATCACTTTAGATAGAAAAGGAAGAGGCGTGTCACATCAAGGGAGACCAGATCCTGTCCAGAGTGCTTGACTGGGGACAAATCTCTTTTGGTTTCCTCCCTTCCTTAAACAGGGGAAAGGGCTTCAAATTTCTCCTTAAACTTTTGAAGCAGTTCAACATAAAGGTGAGAAATCAGAGGATCAACCTATCGGTGGTCGTCATATCTGATAATTTTGTTATGCATGAAATAAAGGGTCTTTGCTTAAAAACCTTTGGGCTTTACATCTTATCTCCTGGAGTTCTGAAGTTTTCATTCACTGACTTTAATAAAGTACATGTACTACTTTGGGGGCCTGCCAGAAAAATAGGAATCCCCCAGTTATTTATACAAAAATGTTGCTAAAAGACTTTGCAATAATAATCACTACTTTATTGTATATTAAAATGACAATGCAACTGGGCACGGTGTCTCATGCCTGTAATCCCAGCACTTTGGGAGGCCGAAACAGGCAGATCACTGGAGGTCAAGAGTTCAAGACCAGCCTGGATAACATGGTGAAATCCCATCTCTACTACAAATACAAAATTGGCCAGGCATGGTGGCACATGCCTATAATCCCAGCTACTAGGGAGACTGAGGCATGAGAATCGTTTGACTCTAGCAGACGGAAGTTGCAGTGAGCTGAGATCACGCCACTGCACTCCAGCCTGGGCAACAGAGTGAGACTGTCCTTAAAAAAAAAAAAAAACATGACAATGCATGACTCTTCCCAATAATTTACATTTTCGACTATCCTATAACCCTCTCAAAGTCCAGCTTATTCTCCTACAGCCCCTAAACCACTGTCCTGGGTAGAGGCCTCCTGTTCTTAACTGCCACCTGTGAACATTGCTTTCACTTTCCTTGTTTAATCCACACACTCGTATCCTTGACTTTGGAATCCAGGTCACCAGATTCTATCATCCACTGCCCTTCATTGTTGCTGTCGGCTGCCAGCTCTCAGGGCTGAATCACTTGGCCTTGTATCACTTGCTTTCTCCAAACTGCTCTTATTCTGGGATATTTCAATAATCATGTGGTGATCTAGGACTCTCCTTGAAATTCTTTCTTCCAAAGATGTTGTCCTTGACACAAGCTTGGCCATTCATTTCCATGGTCATTCAGCCTATATAGCATCAATGACAGCAACTCTTCCAGATTTTCAAATTCATTAATCTCTCTATTAACTACCATCCATCTTGTCTCCTTTTAGTCTCCAAAATCCAGCAATTCTAAAATCCCACTGGGACCTCTAATCTATGGATCCCACTCCCTTTTCATGAACTCTTACTGTATGTGTATGATCCGTTTACCTTCTGCTCACTTTGGTGACTGTTTCATGCTATCTCTTCCTCCTCCACCCTCATCCTCATCAGATGACTTCCCCAGGCTCCCACCCTCCTCTACAAATCTAACCGCAGCTGCACCCCATACTCTGATTTCCCTTCTGCTATCAGAGATGGACCACCCATGCTTTTACCTAAAGCTAAGCACTCCATTTGGGAACCAAGTCCACCTGTTTCTCTATTCAAGGGCAGTATTTCTCTCCTCTTCCTCTATCAATCTTACATCATCAAGCTTTTGCTCTCCCTTGGCTCATTCCTGTCTGTTTACAAACATGTTATTATTTCTTTCATCTTAGAAAAACAAATCTCTTCATCTCACTTTCATCAGTAGTTATTGTCTTTTTTTAAAGCAAAATTCCTTGAAAGAATTGTCTCTACTTGAGCTTCCAGTCTCTCTCTTCCCATTCTCTTTTAAATGCATTCTAATCAGACTTTTGCCCCATTATGCCACCGAAACTGATTTTGTCAAAGTCACTGATCAAATCCCTGTTGCTTAATCCAGCAGTCAATTATTTTTTTATTTTTATTATTATTTTTTTGAGACGGAATCTCCCTCTGTCACTGACCGGAGTGCAATGGCGTGATCTCGACTCACTGCAACCTGCAACCTCTGCCTCCCAGGTTCAAGTGATTCTTGTGCTTCAGCCTCCCGAGTAGCTGAGATTACAGCCATTTGCCACCACACCCAACTAATTTTTGTATTTTTAGTAGAGACAGGGTTTCACCATGTTGGCCAGTCTGGTCTCGAACTCCTGACTTCAATTGATTCACCTACCCTGGCCTCCCAAAGTGTTGGGATTAGAGGTGTGAGCCACCACGCCCGGCCTCCAGCAGTCAGTTCTTATTCCTTATCTTAGTTGACCTGCCAAAAAATGTGACATAGAGCCTCCCTCCTCTGCTGTGTTCCAGGAAACCATACTCTCTTGGTTTTCCTCCTCTACTATTAATTACTCTGGTCTTTTTGCCTGGTTTCTCCTCTTCTTCTAGATCCTTTGATGTTGGAGTACACAAAAGCTTAGTCTCAAATTGGCTTCCTTTCTCCATCTAAACGTATTCCTTGGTGATTTCATTCAGTTTATGGCTGTAAATGCCGCATATTTATTGGTAATCATCAAATTCCTATCTCCAGCCCAAACTTCACCTTGAGCTCCAGATGCATATTTTCAGCCGTTAACTTTCTATCTGCACTTGAGTTCACATTGAACTCCTGATTGGCTCCCATTAATGACTGAACTTTTTCAGTAGAGTGAAATGAAAGGCCAACTCTTGATGACCTGGGCATCCGGAAGAGGCTGAGTGGGAGCAGGTGGGGTTACCAGAAGGGATATGCCTTGTGGAAGGAACTTGGCTGACAGGAACTGCTTGGTTTCCTCCCGTACACTTTCAATTTGTACATGGGCAGCTGTAGTCTTAACAAGATTTTCCTCTGACAACTATGACTTGGGTGGGGGGTACCTGCACTGAGACACTGTGGGACTTCTGAAACCTGTCTGTTGCATAATAAATGCTTTTCTGTTTTTTCTCTGTGACTTTCTTTTTCACCTACAGTGACTGCTGGCTTGCAAGTAAGAGGTATTGCCAGCCTACTCAGTGTTTCCAGATTTCTGACAGAAGCTAAATAAAGAAGTATTTAAGTCATTAAGAGTCTCTGTGCTGTAGTTGTCTTTAATATATTTTTAAAACATTGTGTATCATTAGAAAGCAAAACAGTGTCATTGTAAAAAAAAATTGAAGAAAAATAATATATAAAAGAAAATAAGAATTATCTATGATCCCACTAAGAAATAAGCACTATGAATATTTTGTTATTTTTTCTTTATTTCGCTATAGTATTTATAATGAAGTTTTAAAGAGTTTAAGTTTTCAAAACGTAACTAAGTATTCTTCGTCTGACTATAATTGACCAGTCTTTGTGCATCTAGGTTGAGATGCCCAGGTGTACTCAGAAATGATTTAGCAAAACACTGTGACCCCTATATGTATTTTGGTAAGTGTGCTCCGCTCAGTCATGTTATGGTTAACTTGGTGATGTTTTTACACGTGCTATCTTCTGTTTTTCTTTCAGCCTTGCTTTAAAGCTGGACATCCCCACCACTCTGCCTGCCCTGACCTTCTTAACACAAATGACTAACCCACTCACCAGCGAGTGCTAACCTTTATAAAAACCCTTTTCTAGAAAAGATCTCTGATATCTCGGTATAGGGCAGGCATGGCATAGTTGATGCCGGATGGAGGGAGTGGGGTAAGGCTAGAAGCTCCCTGGAGCTGGCTGTGAAAGTCAGGAAGGCACTTTGAAGGGCAGACAGAGCTTCAGGTCCTTGGGAGAGTCTGCTCTGGCAGGTGTGTCATCTCAGGCAAAGCAGATCTAAACAGACAATGGCAGTTCTGGAAACCAGCAGGGTTAGAATGGAGTGAGTGCACAGCCTGAGATAGATAGATAGATGGAGTCATGCTAACAGCCTAGTATAGCAAGGAGGTGGAAATAGTAATCATTACCATTTATCGAGTAAATGCTGCTACTAATAATAACCAACTCATAAAACTGTAGTGAGTATTAACAATGTATTGTAACAGAAAGGATGACACACAGAACATGCTCAATGAATACTTATTAAAGAATAACACATGCCACTTATTGTTATTAACTATCGTTTTCAGCAGTGGTGAACAGATTGAGAGTGTCATTTAGGGTAAGGGAAGGGGGCTGCTTCCTTAGATCTTAAACACTGCCTGCTCATAATTTCCTCCACCCCATGATCTATCCACTTCATGGTGGATCTCAACCACACAGTGAATCTCCTGCTTCCAGGTGAGCGCATATTCCATTGACTGCACACTAGGTAACCAGGGTTCTAATCCTGACTCCATCACAAACTAGCCATGTGTGAACTTGTGCAAGTCACCTTTCCTTGCTAGACCACAGTTTCCTCCTTTCTAAACTTGGGGTATTTTTGCTAAGTTGTTGTTGTTGTTGTTGTTTGAGATGGAGTTCTGCTCTGTAACCCAGGCTGGAGTGCAGTGGCACAATCTTGGCTCACTGCAACCTCTGCCTCTTGAGTTCAAGCAATTCTTCTGCCTCAGCCTCCCGAGTAGCTGGGATTACAGGTGCCCACTACCATGCCCAGCTAATTTTGTATTTTTAGTAGTGACAGGGTTTCACCATGTTGGCCAGTCTGGCCTCAAATTCCCGACCTTAGGTAATCTGCCCGCCTCGGCCTCCCAAAGTGCTGGGATTACAGGTGTGAGCCACTGCGCCCGGCCTTTGCTAAGTTCTTTAAAGTCCTTTTTGACTCTGTGATTCTGTAATGCTACTTCTGCCCTCCCGATGTTCAGCAGCCAGTGACCAAGATCAGTGCCAGCCTGGTCTAATACAGTACCGTATATGTAGACTCAATTGCACTTAATAATGGCTACTGGTTGTTTTTATGAAGCACTGTTATTAAGGGGCTTAATATATTAACTCATTTAATTCTCAGAAAAAACTTAAGGAGAATTGACGTTGTTGTCCTCGTGTTATGGATGAGACAATTAAGGCCCTTAGTGATTAGTTAACTTGGTCATGGCCAAAAAGCAAAGAAGGGACAAAGCCGATACTAACACAGGCAGTCAATGTATCATATTAAAAGCATCCTGTAACACAGGTTCCCACTCACACTTGATAAAGGTAGCCTAGATCAGGTGTTATTTTGAATAGATAATAAAGTCTTGTTTTCAAATAACCCGATAGAACAAGAGAAAAAACTTGGCCATGCTATGAACAAGCTGCTTTGAAACACGCACCTGCTGATACAGAATCTATGGTATTCCTTTTGGGATTCTTTAAATCTATTTAAATGCAGCAAATATTCAGGGTGTGTTTTTTATTACACAACACCCAATCAAAGGAGGCATCTGGCAGGATCTGGAGCTTCTCAAATGTTACAACCTTCTACCATCTCTAGTTGAGTAAGCATTACTACATACTCATGAAAAAAAGATGCATTTCTTCACATGTTATGTTGATGAATTTATGAATTAGTTTTTCAATTTAACCCGTGGGGAAAATTTTTTTTGTGAGCTACAGAGCTTTCACAGTGGTAAGTCTCACTTAGAGAAAAAACATTGAGCAGGACAGTAGAGATCCATGAAATTTTATTTATTTAGCAAATCTATATTGTCCACCTACAATGTGTCATGCATTGGGCAAGGTACTGGCAATTCAAAGATAAAAAGATACA
This sequence comes from Ateles fusciceps, assembly GCA_036589455.1. Classification (NCBI taxonomy): domain Eukaryota; kingdom Metazoa; phylum Chordata; class Mammalia; order Primates; family Atelidae; genus Ateles; species Ateles fusciceps. The sequence goes on from JAZHEH010003128.1 coordinate 4,360,602, forward strand.
GTATTGGTCTTCAGAAAGAGCTAGTTGTGTACAGAGATGAAGGAGAAATCATCACAATTTATTGCAATAGGTTCTTGGGTAGAGAAAAGCTCTGGGTCCTAAGAAATGGCTAACCCAACAGGGCAAAGTGGCCACTGACTTTGGTAGAAAAGTAGTAACGTAACTCAAGTCTTCCCGGGGTAGTGATGCTTGAGTTGGGTCTTAGAAATAAAATAGGCCACAGAGGAAGGACATGGTCTTACAAGCAGATAAAGCAGTAGTGGTGACGAGGCTATGACATTGTTGGGAAAGGACAAGTAGCCGGACACTACTGGAGTTTAGCTTCATCTGGGGTTTTGGAGAGGAGGAAAGATGTGGCCAGAGAGGCATGTAGCTGGAAGAGCAAGAAGGCTATTAACATACGTGCTCAGTAAAGGAGGCCTCTGAACAGCATGGTCTGATACAGACTGTTCAAAAACAGCCCTGCACCCAGACTAGAGACCAAGGAGATCAGGATATGGTGCAGGATGCTGAGAGCCTGAACCAGGTGAGAACAGAATGATATGGTAGATTCTAAAGATATTTAGAGAATGGAATCAATGTGACTTCAAAACTGATTAGTTACTGTTGATAAAAAACAAATAAGACATCTAGGGTGACTCCCAAGTTTTTGGCTTGGCTGAATTTGGGGTGAATTTTAGTGCCAGATAGCGATATAAAAAGTACTGGTGGAGGCAGTAAATGATGAGTGCAATTTTGAGCATGTTAGGTGTGAGACGCCTGTGGAATGCAGAGTGGAAATGGTAAGTAGGGATTTGGAAAGGAGTCTAGACTCAGGGGAGAAGAATCGTAGAGCCTTTAACGTATTAGTGTTAAGTACACCCAAGATGAGCATACAGCAAGAGAGAAAGCAGGTAGAGAGCAGAATCTAACATGTATAAGGGGTCGCAGAAGGAGAATAGAAAGCAAGAGCAGCCAGAAATATGGGAGGAAGATCAGAAGGTCAGATGTGGGAGGAAGATCACCGCAGGTGACAGGGGAAACCAAAGGAGAGAATTCAGAGAAAAAGAGTTCCTATCATAATAGTGTCATAATTGCGGGAGAGAGAGAGAAAGTAAAGTCTAAAAAGCAGCCTTTGGGTTTGCCTGCTGGGAAGCCTCTGATACATGGATGTAAGTAATTTCAGGGCAGATGCCAGATTGCAGGGAGGTGGAAGCAAAAGGTGAAGAAATGGAGCAGAGGAGCAGACGCTCGTCTGTGGAGAAACGTGGCTGAGAGGCACAGGAGAGAAAGGCAAATAGCCCGAGTGGGATGCAGACGTGAAAAGGAGGAAAAGAGGTTGCTTTGTTTGTGTGCATTTCTCAGGATACTCACACTTAAGCATGCTTACTAATGTGGGAGAGGGCTGAGAAGGCAGCGTCCTCCTGAAAGAGGTTGAGAACAGGCTCCAGCTGTAAGGACTGGTTTGCTTTGCCTTGGGGAGGCAGGACACCCTTTTTACTGAAACAGGCAGGAAAGAGGCACAGGTGCTCTAGTTGTGTGTGAGGTTTTTAAGTAGAAGGCAGGGGAAGGGGGAGGAAGGAAACTGATGGAGTTACCTGCTTTTGGGCTGAGAGTAAGAAGTGAGGTGACAGAACTGGGGCTTGAGAAGAATGAAAAACTTTCAGACGAGTCCCCGAGAGGACCGGCCCGAGAAGCTGCCCATCAACAGGTAGAGAAATCTCCAGGTAGCATTAAGGGCCCAGATGGGAGTGTGACCAAGAATTTTAGTGGCATCAGGTGTGTGGAGTTTTCTCCAGAAGCCTTTAGGAGTCCAGATGGGAGAGCAGAGAAGGCAGTGGGTGGATTAATTGAGAGCTGGGGTTTTGCTGAATAGGCTGGGCAGAAAACCAAGGGGGAAATAGTAAAAGCATAATATTAATAGAAATAGCAGTGGAAAAATGGTAGTCGTGGTGGTGATCATTGTGACATTAACTACCCCTTATTAAGCACTTAGGATTTAAGGACTGAGGGGCCTGTGGGAACGAGTAAGTGATGGCTCAGAGAAATGGTGACTGGGAGAAATGAGGGGAGGGACCAGCACCTAGAGGCCTTGACAGGTGGGATAACGAGAGCAGAGATAAGGAATGAGGGCTACTTTTTAGGGAATTGGATGCTGAAGAATAAAATTTGAGAGAGAGCCCCTGTCTCAGGGACCGTAAGCTCCAGGATGTGAATCTGAGGGTCAGTGATGAGGGTGGAGAAGGATTTTGGAGTAAGAGAGGTCAATGAGTGAAGTAACCTTTGATGGGACAATGAGATTGTCCACAAAGACACTGGACTTGGATGATGGGAGGGTATGGGGTGAAAATGCATCTACAAGTCAGTAGTTTACTCAGACTCTAAAATGGGAAACTAGCCTGGGAGGTAGAAATTGCAGTAAGCTGTGATCACAATGGCATCTCTGCACTCCAACCTGGGCAACAGAGTGAGACCCTATCTCAGAAAGAAAGAAAGGAGAGAGAGAGAGAGAGGAGAGAGAGAGAGAAAGAGAGAGAGAGAGGAAGGAAAGAAGGAAGGAAGTGAGCCTGCTGATACAGAATATATAATATCTTCTGTATCCCATGTTTCAAACGCCCCACAGCATTTCTCTTCCTACAAGTCTCTATCACAAGTGTTTGATGAGCATTCTGGTGAGAACATGTGCTTGGGAACAAGGTGATGAGAGGTCACTTTATTGAGTGAAAATATCTTCAAGGGATGTACCCCAAGAAGGCCCCATGGAGAGCTAGCAAGAGCGGAAAGCTAGGAGAGCCTAAGCTTATCTGCATAATGGTACGGGAGTCTGTATAGCATGGAATTAACACAGCTGCTGAGCCCTGGCAAGCTGTGCCTTCAGAAGCCGAAACCAAGTTCCTCATGTCCCAAGAAAGAGGGAAGGTTTAGAGCAACAGGAAATCTGGGCTAAAAGGGCTTCAAATGTTGCTTCCTGAGTAACCTGCAATCTTCAGGAGAGTATGTCAAACCTGGTACATTAATATCTCAAAAGACATGTTACCACTGAACAGTTTATTATCTTTCACAATAATTATTTGGGGCATGACCTCAGGGAAGAAAATTTCTTGGTAACGATACAGTTATCTTGGAAAATGATGACCAGCTGAACAACAGTGTCCAAACTTCAATTAGAGTTGAAGTTATTGTGAAGGAATGCCAACTAAAAGGACACATGATGAGGTTCTAAAATTGTTTGTAGAAAAAAAAGCTAACTATGAATGGATGAGGCTTTTGTTGGCAATTCTGCAGATATTTTGAGTATATATTATGCGCTGATGGAGAATGCACCACAGTAACCAGATGTGCTGGGGTTAAGGCTGAGGCAGTGCTGGGTGAGCCAATGACACAATGCACTTTGAGGTGCAGTAGGAGCATATACAAAGACAAGACAAAATGGAGTAGAAGTACAATATGTGCAGATATAAATTACTGAATCCGAAATATGGAAATCCATAAGAACAGGAAATGAGTTAAGAGGTTATTTGCACACAGGTCAGGTCAAGTTTCCATTCCCCTTCCCTGCCTTTTTTTTTTTTAATCTTTAAGCAAAAAGAAGTATTAGACTGAAGTAAAAGCTACAGTTGACAGAAAAGCAATCAACACAAGAAAAAAATTAACCAACAGTAAGTGTTTCAATTGGTATTTTCTTCTCTGTTCACTGACTCTGCTTCACCTGTTTGTTCCTAGCACTGAGTCTCGGTCCTCTTCTTTCACATAGCTGGCTATTTGTTTGTTGTTGTTGTTGTTGTTGTTTTTATTATACTTTAAGTTCTGGGGTACATGTGCAGAACGTGCAGGTTTGTTACATAGATATACACGTGCCATGGTGGTTTGCTGTACCCATCAACCCAACATCTGCATTAAGTATTTCTCCTAATGCTATCCCTCCCCTAACCCCATAGCTGGTTATGTGTACGCCAAATAAAAAGAAGGAAAAATTCTTATCTTCCAAAGCTGCATAGTTTTATTTACTATATATTAATAGCAATATAGTTGTATTTAATGAATTATATTTGTTTTCTCAAAAGACAATATAAATGGATTATATAATAATATAAAAATCATATAAGAATATCATGTTACATAGAAAAAAAATAGAAGAAAGGAAATAATCTATCACTGTAAGACAACAATCACTTTTAGAGCATTTCTGAATTTATATCTACATCATTTTATGTAAATAGTTGTATGCCTACAAGTTATTCAATCCTGAATCTATTTTTCACTTAGCATTTTCTGTGCTGGTACTATTTTCTGCCTATCATGTTTTATGGTACAATATTGTTTGCTTAACCTCCCCCTTTTATGAGAATGCTTACAGTTATTTGTTATTATAAATTACTTTATGATGAACATGCTTGTGAATTTTTCTTATATCTAGAATTATTTCCTCCTTAGGATAGATTCCCAGAAATGAAATTATTGCATATAGCCATTGGCACATACTATGATCCACTAATAGCCCTTCATCTAGATAAAGTTTAAAGTCCCCTCAACCCCCGAGTTTAGAAATTCAGTGAAACAAACAGAGTGAATCTGTAGCATTCACACTGAGACAATTCACCTTTTCTATCACTCTTATTTGAAAAAAATATTGGCTACCTTCTGCATCCTTTCAATTATATGATAATTTATGAGAAAATATGATAGTGTATTAGACTACAGGTCTGATAAAAGTTTGATAAAATATTTCCCTATCTGTCAAATATTTTGTACATCTATAATCAGGAAATTGAACAGATTACATTATCAATTGAGCTCTGTAACCAAGGCCCAGTAAAGTTCAAAGATACCGCAATGGCTAAGAAAATATCCACTTCTCAAATGTATTAGTGTAGCATATCTGAAACTTTAGCCGTTTATATACCAGTTTCATAATTTTTGCTGAATCTGCAGATTATCTGTAATATTATTTAATCATTTCCTTGAAATCAATAGTAAATTACATCAGCTTTTTACTTAACACTTTCCTAAGCAATAGCATTCATGAAATTATAGGTTTTATAAGCAAATTATGTTTCTAATTTACATTAAACTAACAACTCAAAATTTTAAAGTTTAGACATGAACCACCTAAAATCAGTAGTATGTATACCATGCTTAGGAAAAATTGTATTTATATGTACCTGATATTTAAGTTTTAATTATCTCTTCTTTTCTTCAGACAAAGAAGAATGATAGCACCAGATAATATTCTTACTTTTAAATTTGTCTATCCCACAGTTCCCTATAAATAAAGCATATTACAACATTCTGCAAAAATAGATGTCACCGTCAATAACAAGAAACAAAGACTCCCCCATATAGAAAGGCGACAAATACAATATGAAATAAGAAAACAAAAATATGGAATTATTTTCACCAAAAGTTTAAATGCTCATTCCTGTAAGAGTTCTTCAATCCATAGGTATTTAAAATTTCAAGAAAGAAAATCATTTACAATGAACATTTTATGCCAAAAAGCCATCATTCCCCACAATAGATAAGAGAGCAATAAAAGCAATTCATACCTTGTGTTCGTGGGAAAGGGATTTAGTAAAATTGTTTGGAATAGGAGGAGCCATGGAATTTCAAAAATATCTTGAAATGCACAAACTTATTCTTAAGGAAAATTTCAGGCCCTTCATGGTACTTGCTGCGGGGATTGTTACAGCTTAACACATCCGCCAAGCTCATTACAGTATTATTTTATATGATAATGCCTGATATCCATCATGATTTACACATGCCTTTTCTTTAAAGCTTAAAATAGATTTTGAAAAGTTTAAAGTAATTATTGGCTTCCTACTCACGCAGATAGGGATGCTGTAAGATTTTGGTGTCCTCTTGGGGAAGAATTTGAAGGATTCATCTCAGATGTAAAAGATCTTTGATATGGCGAATAAATCATTTCTAAAATAATTTAACATATTTTGTTTCTCTTGAGGCTCAAGGTTGATGCAGTTGGGAAGGAGGTGGGAAGAGAGAAGTAAATTACTTTGGTCAGCAGAAAAAGACCAGACTTGATGTTGGTTCTAGAGTCTAGGTTATATCTTAAGTGGGTAAATTATACCCCAAATCAAATGGATACTGTTTCTTATAGAGCACTAAGTAAAAAGAAAATAGAAGGCTGAGAGAGAGAGAAGCACATATTGCAAGCAGAGATGCCATTATATTGTGGCATAAAGTCCTCTCCTTCCTGATCCTGCCTCTGCTTGTACCCTCACCCATCTGCAAATCCCAAACAATCTTAAAGGTTTTAATTTGTGGCTTTACAAACTAATCTAAAGCACTAATTTCCAACACTAGAATTTCTTAGTGAAAGGACTCTTCTAAATAGGCATTCAAAGCAATTTAATTTTTCTAGATGCTTCGTCTCTAAACAATGCTTCCACGCACTCGGAATTCCCGTAAATTCCTCCCATATGTGATGAGTAAGTCTTGTGCCTTATCTATTTGTTTCCTGGCAAGATTCCTGATGCTGTCATAAAAGTGGTAGTTTCTATTATCGTAACCTACGTATTCTAGGCAAAAGTCATAGTTATTTTTTTTTCAAATAAATAATCCCAACAATCTTTTCATTAAACGTCTCGATTAAGTGACACATAAGACCAGAAGCTCAGTGACTTAAGAACCTTGTTATTAAAACCTTATGAAAAACGGATTTGCTTTCTCCCTGTCATAATGACTGCAGTTTACTGTTTTGTAGGTAACTCTTCCCCCCTCTCTCCCTCCTCTCCCCCTCTCCGCCCCCTTCACCCCACCAATCACCACCCCCCACATTCTGGGAAGTTTCTGTTATAGAAGTGCAAATGGTTCTTAGAGCTCTAAAGTGATTTAAATGTAGACAAGATCAGCAGATGGAAACCCGAGTCAACACTTATATGGTAATCTATAATTTAAGAAAAATACTTCCTCATACATTATGCTATCGATTGCATTTTGTCATTTAAAGGCTGATACTCACTTTTATCTTCAAGAAGAGGAAAAATAAGACCAGGAAATCTAACTCTAAGCAGAGTTAATTCTGGTACAGGCTCTCCGAAATACACTGTTTCTCATAAATAGCTTCAGTTTCAGGAAGTAGGAATTAAGAAATAAAAAAATCCTGTGACTGTCTCAGAATATGGTTGCGTAATTCAATTACCAGACTCTCAGCAGTTTTGCAGTCTAAAACACACCCCTTTAGGAATTGCTTTGGTGAAAGGTATTCTGGGGAGCTGTATGACTACAGAAAAGTTCCTCCACCTAATGAAAGTGCAAGAAAAACTTCTTATTTAGACTAAGAATGGAGAGTCCTCTTAGAGCCAAGAAGAGGGGAATGTCAGTAAGAAACTATGAACATGACATTGTTTAAATCTATTATCAAATGACAGACTCACATTAAAAGGCTTCATTCGGTGCTCTTAGAAGTGAGCTTCTTATCACAGAGACACATATATTACTAGGTTTATTTGAATTGGAAAATAAAGTTAGGACTTTTTGGATTGAATGTCTGATTAGGCTGACTAGTTTCACGGTGAAGATTGTCTTATTGAGTTACACAGTGGACATTGTCCTTCAATGGAACAACTGAAGTCTGCAACTTGAAATTTTGAAAAACAAATCAAAAGCACATGACAAGATTTTGAAATGTCAAAGTATATTTTATTGAAAAAGTTATTGACATGAACAATATTTTTTTAATTTTTTCAATCCTTTTTTGAGCCTGCTGGGTTAAAGTTTCCTCTAAAGTGAAGGAATAATAGGCTTCATTAATAGTAATTTGATAAATTTTGGTAAAGCCTTTGGTATACTGCCTAGAAACTGAGAGAGTGAAGGACTCCAAAACTTGGGTCATAAATGCTTTGGCAAGTCAATGGTTTTCAACAAAACAGGAGGAAATAAAGGAATAGCCAGCTGCTAGATCACTTAAAACACTTTTTTTGTGTGTGATAAATCACTACATAATGCTAAATATATGACCTGAGAAGTTTAAGTAACCAAATGGCTTTGCTATAACAAAATTTTATCTCTATTTATGTAAACACGGTTTCTCTCCTCATCTATATGCATATATTTGTGGAATGTTGTTTTATTTTAACTGTAAGTTCCATTCATCCATGAACTAATTTTTTAAAACTCTACAAATCTTATTGAGAAATGCCTTTTGAATAAATGTTATCATTTAATATTTATAAACACATATTTTATTTGTATTTTTCATTAATTATTAATACTTGTACAATTCAATTTTTATGAAAGTTTAATACTTAGAGTCTATGGGCACAGAAACTAGATACGGGTAATTGCTTTCTTTTTCTTTTTTTCTTTTTTTGAGATGGAGTTTCGCTCTTGTTGCCCAGGCTGGAGCATGATCTCTGTGGCATGATCTCGGCTCACTGTAACCTCTGCCTACCAGGTTCAAGTGTTCTCCTGCCTCAGCCTCCTGAGTAGCTGGGATTACAGGTGGCTGCCACAACACCTGGCTAATTTTTTGTATTTTTAGTAGAGACGGGGTTTCACCATGTTGGCCAGGCTGGTCTCAAACTCCTGACCTCAGGTGATCCGCCTGCCTTAGCTTCCCAAAGTGCTAGGATTACAGGCTTGAGCCGCTGCACCTGGCCCACATATTTTTACTGTAGAGAAATATGACAAAAACTTTCAAGTATATAAACTATTTTATACTAGGATAAACTCTGGATGAAGTGGAATGGAAAGAGAAGCTTAAGGAAATACAGGAATGATATAAAATTTCCAGTTGTTAAAGAAGATACTGTACATATGTCTTTATCTTTAAATTTTTAAAATTTTAAACTTTTTTGAGACAGGGCTGTCACCAGGGCTGGAGTGCAGTGGCACAATCACAGCTCACTGCAGCCTTGACCTCTTGGACTCCAGCAACCCTCTCGCCTCAGCCTCCCAAGTAGCTGGGACCACAGGTGTACACTATCACACCTGGCTAATTTTTGTTTTTGTAAAGACAGGGTTCATCTGTATTGCCCAGGCTGGTCTCAAACTCCTGGGTTCAAGCTATCTACCTGCCTCAGCCTTCCAAAGTGCTGGGACTATGGGTGTGAGCCCCTGCACCTGGCCTGTACATGTGTTTTTAAATGGATGATGGGGAACATCAAATCACTAGGATATAAAATTTTTGTTGGATACTTTTAAAAGAGTAATGTGTGAGTTTTGTTTATTCAACATCAGATTTAGACTCTTTGTGTCTAGAGTTATAATGAAAGATGAATATCAACTTTAGGTGAAGGAGTTATTGTCTTTGCAAAATTCTATTTGGGGTTAGGGGGAGCAAAACTGTTGGAAATTCAGTGCTCAGGAGGAAGGGCTGTACATTCCAGAGCCTAAAAGAGGGCACTGGATACTTGAATATGGACAGAGACGCAATGGCACTGATTGAAGAGGGGGATCTCATAGGAGACATTGATCTTTCTTACAGTTTGGACAACAGCCAAGACTGCCTCCAACAGGGATTCCTGGTAAGATCCTTAGAGTCGTGTAAAACACAAAGATAAAGTGTCTCATTTATAATCCATTGCTGAGTTTTAGAAAGATTTCAAAGATGGAAGTTTCATTACACAAATTTCAACTCTTTTAAGTGACTGAGATGTATGCCTATAAAAGGAATACATTATGACACACAGGAAAACTGGTTGCAGTACCATATTCATTTTGATTTTCTAGGTTTTATCATCTTGAATATAAAATATAAAATGCTGACACAAGCCGATATCATTCGTTCATCTCAATAAAATGTTTAGAGATTTTTTTTTTTTTTTTTTGAGGCTGAGTCTTGGTCTGTCATCCAGGCTAGAGTGCAGTAGCTCAATCTCGGCTCACTGCAACCTCCACCTTCCAAGTTCAAGTGATTCTCCTGCCTCAGCCTCCCAAGTAGCTGGGATTATAGGCGCCCGCCACCGCACTCAGCTAATTTTTGTATTTTTAGTAGAGATGGGGTTTCACCATCTTGGCCAGGCCGGTCTCGAACTCCTCACCTGGTGATCCACCTGCCTCGTCCTCACAAAGTGATGGGATTACAGGCGTGAGCCACTGCACCCAGCCGAGAATCTTTTGTGTCAAGTGCTACATTGGTGCTACGGACGCACACTGTGCACACAAGCAATGACCTTAAGGCAAAGAATGTAGTAGTAAAATCATATAACTGTTTTAGAAAGAATATGTACTGCTGTGGGAAGGTTGGAGTATGGAGCAAGGTTTATGCAAGGGGAGGGCTCCTGGAAGGAGCCTAGGTGGTTGAGGCTGCCGTGAGCCATGAATGTGCCACTGCACTCCAGCCTGAGCGACAGAGAGAGACTCTTCCAAAAAATAAAAGTTAAGGGAAAAGTACTAACACATGAAATGTAAAAATATAAATACTTAAATGTAACATTAAAGAAGGGGAGAGCTTTTTGTTTGTTTACTGAAAATTACACTGACAAGGTGTACTATTTGAGGAAGTTTAGATTTAACAAGGAAAAAAAATCAAGTTACTCGGTTTGAGGGGGAATGTACCACAGGTAGAAATAATATACTCCCCCAAATCAGCTCCTTCCATGCTTGCTTACATGGACTTAAGCCCTCATAATGAGTGACTGGGGGCTTTAGGCCAGGATAAGTGAGGAGCCTCATAACTGACTGGGACCCTCTAGCAAAGGCAACTAAGTTAGCTTTTAAAATTGCTGCATAACAGGTTGCTACAAAGTTAGCAGCTTAAAACAGCACTTATTAAACTATCTGTAAAATATTTATAAATGAAGATGTGTTTTACACATCTATAAATGGTGTCATAAGTAGAGAATGGATGTTATATAAGTTTTTTTTTTTCATTTGTTTTTCTGTTTTGTTTTTGTTTTTTTGAGATGGAGTCTTGCTCTGTCGCCCAGGCTGGAGTGCAGCGGCGCGATCTCGGCTCACCGCAACCTCTGCCTCCTGGGTTCAAGCAATTCTCCTGCTTCAGCCTCCCGAGTAGCTGGGACTACAGGCGCAGGCCACCACGCCCAGCTAATTTTTGTATTTTTAGTAGAGACGGGGTTTCACCATGTTGGCCAGGATGGTCTCGATCTCTTGACCTTGTGATCTGCCTGCCTCAGCCTCCCAAAGTGCTGGGATTACAGGTGTGAGCCACCGCGCCCAGCCATACTTCATGTTATTTTTAAATTAAATGACGAGTCATTGATAAATAAAACAGTAAATCCCCTCCTTTCTGTATCAATAACACATGCCTATTGGTTTCTTCTATTTTGATTACAATCCTAGCCCAACTTTTAGGTTAGGGCTTCCTGTTTTTTCCTGAAAGCGTTTATATAACTTCCTAAACCCCGACACCGCTCAGGGCATTTGATTGTAGCAAGTGAGGTTAACGAAGTCTAAAAGCCACACAAACTTTTTTTTTTTTAAACAAGCTCGGAAAAATTTTATTAAAGGAAAATTTTGCATGGTTTACTTTTCACCAGTCTGTTCTGGCATGCTTCCAATGATGTCAGAATCACCTGGGATCAATGATAGCCAGTGTGCACACTCTGTAGTATTTTCCACATGCTGTGCCCAGTTCAATATTATTGCCACTATAGTGATGGACACCAGTTTTGGCTAACATTGCATAGTACTCTATTTCGGATTTCCTCAAAGCTGGGCGGTTGTTAGCGAGAATGACCAATTTCGCTTTGCCTTGTCTGATCATCTTCAGAGTCTGCTTGTACCCCAGCACGTACTTTCCACTTTTCATAACGAGTTGGAGCCTAGAGTTGATTGACTCCAGCGACTTTTTCGTCTTCTTTGCGGCCACCATCTTCCTGCCTTAGGTGCGGGACGGCCCCCAACCAAGAGCAGACGCTAAGATGGCCGGGAAGCGAGAAAGCGCCACACAAACTTTTAAACTTAGCTAACTTCACTTGCTTCACAGGAGCATTTAATTGCATCTATCTAATTTAAAAGATGTTGGTAGCCCATGAGCAGTTCTACGTGCAAGATAAAGTTTCACACTTTAAGGCTATGTCAGGACCAGAGAATGAATTTACGACGCAATCAAATTGAAAACAAAATGACACAATCACATTGAAATGACACAATCACATCAAAACAAAAAACAAGTTTGTTTTTCTGGTTCTTCTTTTCAAAAAGATAAACCGCAATAAGAGGGCCTCAAAGGTGACTTCCTGCTGCTCTCATCAGCATATTTGCAATGGCGGCACACTGGAAGCCTTGCATTTCTTCAGTCTGATGTAATTTTGGCCGCAGTACTTTCAGACTTTAGTAATTTGCTTGTTTTAAGAGAAATAATAGAGGATTTTTCATTTTTATTTATTTATTTATTTATTTATTTATTTATTTATTTTGAGACGGAGTCTTGCTCTGTCGCCAGGCTGGAGTGCAGTGGGGGCAATCTCGGCTCACTGCAACCTCCGCCTCCTGGGTTCAAGCGATTCTTCTGCCTCAGCCTCCCGAGTAGCTGGGACCACAGGCGCGTGCCACCACACCCGGCTAATTTTTGTGTTTTTAGTAGAGACGGGGTTTCACCATGTTGGCCAGGATGGTCTCAATCTCTTGACCTCGTGATCCGCCCGCCTTGGCCTCCCAAAGTGCAGGATTACAGGCATGAGAGTATTTTTTATAAATCCCTTCCTGAGATGTCTAGTACCTTTCATTGCATAATTAAAATTCCTACTGTTTCTTTAACAGTAAAGACATTTTCATTATCCAAGAATGGTGTTCATGTTTTTCTAGAAAAGCTATAATTACTCTATTTGTTTAAACTTTGATCTTGAATAAAAATAAAACAAGTAAAATCTGTAGTAAAATTGTAAAATAATGTCTTTATTAAAAAATAATCATTTTTAATGGTGTTTTACAAATAGAAACAATAATAAAGCCCATATTACAAATTACTTTGCCTAATTTAGATATGAGTGACTTAAAATTGATACTTTTGCAAATGTCCCCTGGTGATTTTCAGAAAGTGTAATAAATTGAAAGTACAGAAATAAAGAGTCACATTTCTTTTGGGCTCTGGCCCTATTTAAGCTTTTAGACATTTTCTGGGCCTTTTGTCAGTTTTCAGATTAGAGATTGGAAACTCCAAATTCTGATAATATCCTTCTATTGTATGAGTCCACTGGCATAATCAGATTGCATGTTTTATCTTCCACCTGCTCTTGAGTTCATCAGCTGAGAGAAGGTACCCTGGCTGTCTCTTCCAGAGAAGAAATAATAAATGTTGATGATTAACAAACAAAATTGCAGCCGTATGGGAATCTGCCTCACTGCACCCTTCTTTCCCTACAGTTACTGTACTTGGTTATACCTAGCTCTGATACAGTTCAAAACTTAGCCCCACCCACAAGAACCTCTTTTATCAGGTGGCATCAATGTCATTTTATTGCCAGTGAAACTGATTCACAAACAAGCAACTCTCCTGAACTCAAGGGCAGAACACAGACAAATGAGGGGCTTCGCTCATTTCCATCACCGGAAATTGGTTTCCATGCAAAGAAGTAGGCAACTGTGATCTCAGCCAGGCCAAGTTTTCTCCTCCTTCCTCTATCCTCGGTCTTCTTCTCCTTCTACTGCAAGTGTCCACAATCTCTGGGCCATGGACTGGCAGTGGTCCATGGATTGTTAAGAACCCAGCAGCAAAGCAGGAGGTGAGCCCAGGGCCAGCAAGGGAAGCTTCATCTGTATTTACAGTCACTCCCCATCAACTGCATTACTGCCTGAGTTCTGTCTCCTGTCAGATCACTGGGGCATTCAATTCTCTTAGGACTGGAACCCTAGGTTGGAATCTTCTTATGAGAATCTAATGCCTGATGATCTGTCACTGTCTCCCATGATGCCCAGATGTATCTGTCTAGTTGCACAAAAACAAGCTCAGGGCTTCCACTGATTCTACGTTATGGTGAGTTGTATAATTATCTCATTATATATTACAGTGCAATAATAATAGAAATAAAATGCACAATAAATGAAATGGGGTTGAACCATCCTGAAATCATTTCCTGCTGCCCCACTCCAGTTTGTGGAAAAAATCTTCCATGAAACTGGTCCCTGGTTGGAGACCACTGGTCTCTACAGGATCTATCCTCTCTCCTTTTTTTTTTTTTTTTTTTTTTTACCTAGGCTGTAGCCCAGGCTGGAGTGCAATGGTGAGATCTTGGCTCACTGCAGCCTCCGCCTCCTGGGTTCAAGCAATTCTCCTGCCTCAGCCTCCTGGGTAGCTGGGACTACAGGTGCCTGCCACCATCTCCTGCTAATTTTTGTATTTTTAGTAGAGACAGGGTTTCACTGTGTTGGTCAGGCTGGTCTTGAAACCCCGACCTCATGTGATCCACACACCTCAGCCTCCGAAAGTGCTGGGATTATAGGCGTAAGCCATTGCGCCCTGGCCAGGTCTGCCCTCTCCTGAGGCCTACTGTCCTTAGGCTCATTCTGAACCTTTTCCCTCAGGCAGAAAAGTAGCATTACCTTATTCACTCTAAGCTATAAAGGACTCCTGAGAGTTTCCCATTTCATCATGTACCAGCTTTGACTTGTGGACTCTGGAAGTCCCTTCCGGTGGAAGCGGCAGGAGAAGAAGGGACTGGATTGTTCTGCTGGGTGTGAGGCGAGGGCAACCTGGAGCAAGTTCAAATCTGGCCTCTGTGGGAGGCGGAGGTTGCACTCCAGCATGGGCGACAGAGCGAGACTCAGTCTAAAAAAAAATCCCATTCTGTTGTTGCTCGTCACACTCCACCATTCTCTGGGTCTCAGTTTACTCATGTGTAAGGGGGCCTGCGATGAGTAGAGGAGCTTGCGCATGCCAAGCACCTAGCTTGCTTGGTATCCTTGGAGTCACCTAAAGATTAGTTCAACTCCTCGCCCGCCCCGCCCCGGGACAATACTCATTTTGGGGAAAACCCCCTCAATGCCGAAGTGATCCAGTTCCCTTCTTTTCTCTAGCTCGCCAGTCGGGCTCTCTGCTGAGGCCACTCGTTTGGGAAGGCGCGGTACCGGTCGGTGCACCGCGCACCAAACCCTGCCAGAGAACGCAGAGAGGCGGCCGGGGGGCTGGGTGCCTCCCGCGAAAGGCGCCAGCGTCACCTCGGGAGGAAGGAAGGGGCGGGGAGCTGGGCGGGCGCTCGGAGCCTGAAAACCTCCGCGCCTTCGCTGCGCGCATCACTGAGGCCCTGGGCGCCCGAGGACACGCTCTGCAGCCAGTGGGAGGGGGACGCCGCGTGCTCGGGAGGATCGGCGGCCCGCGGTCCCTGGTGGCTGGCTCCATCCCCCGCATCCCCCGGCTCACACCTGCCCGCGCCGAGGAGCAGCGGCCCGGCGCGCTCTGACAGCTCAGGAGAGTTCCCGGACTCACCAGCCCCAGGTGCCTTTGGGGCGGCGGGCTGGGGGTGAGGTGGGGACTGGCCCTTTTCTGTTCATCCTGTGCAGACAACAGCTTTGTCCGGGAGGTTTTCGGAGTGTCGGATAGGAAGTCACCCCCCGCCGCTCCTGCCGACCTGGCTGGCTGGCACACGCTCATGATATGCTAAGCAAAGCCTTTAAAAATTATAGATGGCACCTCCCTGCTTCATAAAATATGAGAATATTTACATAAATGAGGAAATATTGGAGATGGTGGTGTGTTTTCTCTGTACTTCAGTGTTCTTTGCAACGTTTTTCTAATCAGAAAACAACAAAAATGCCATTTATGCACTGTGGCTCCAGAGCAGTTGTGTGTGACCCCCGCCCTTGCCACCTGCCACAGCCCCACGCTCTCGGCGGCCGAGCGAGACCTTTCTGCGGGGGCCCTGAGCTCCCCCGAGCGCCAAGATCCTTGGTCCTAGACCTGACTGCTTGCTTCAGTCTGGTTCATGAGGGAAATATAGTCATCCGTTGTTTTCTGGGACTTTTCCCAGATTTCAGATGAAAGGTGTAATTTGCCCAATCCTCTGAGCCAGAATCCACACTGAGCCTCACTGCGGATGTCCGCAGCGACCGGGAAGCGGGGTCAGGCAAATCAGGGAGAGTGGGAGAAGGAAAATCTCATGCCTGAAAACACCGAGCTTTTCCAAGGGTTTCCTCCTGCTGTGTTTGGTTTTCACATTTTATTGTTGTCGTTGTTCTTTGTTTTTGCAAGACCTGTGGCTTTAGTATTACTTCTGCCGAACAGCTGTGCCAGAGTTCACAAATGTCTTCAGAGCCACACTTCAGGGTGATCCTGTTGAGCAGGGTTAGGCAGCAGGATAACTTGGTCTTTTGCTCTGTTCCAAGTTTCTGTTTCCCTCCTGTGCGCTCAGTATTTGGTGTTCATTAGGGAGAAAAGCCTGGAAACTTCCTGCTGGCAACCACCCACAGACATAACTCTTGAGAATATATTCAGAAGGAACTGCGGAGAGATGGGCGGCGGAGAAACGAAAGTAAAAATTTTCACCATCCAAAGCAGACTCCATTAGTGTAGTCAATTTCGTTTTTAAAAACAGCCTTCTTAAAGCATGAGAAATCTTGTTGGCATGCATGACCACCCAGGGGTGCCAAGCTTTCTGTTAAACTGCTTAGACATCTGGCTTCTTTTAGAGAAAATCTCTGTATGTCTTTTTGTTTATCACATTTTAAGGCCAAATCCTTCTGCAAAGTGAGGGCAGTATGTCTCTTCCCTGGCTTTGCAGGACCTTAGTGTGTGTGTGTGTATGTGTGTGTGTGTATGTCTGTGTGTATGTGTGTATGTGTGTGTCTCTGTGTGTGTGTCTGTGTGTGTCTGTGTGTGTGTGTATGTCTGTGTGTGTATATGTGTGTGTGTATGTGTGTGTGTGTATGTGTGTATGTGTGTGTGTATGTATGTATTGTGTGTGTGTGTGTATGTGTGTGTGTCTGTGTGTGTGTGTGTATGTGTATGTGTGTGTGTAGTTACAGGGAGGGTAGCAGAAATGGAAGTGCTGTTTTTGCACATAACACCTCTATACGTATCCATTCTTCTTTCCCCAGAGAGGAGTCAGAAACCTTGCCCTGAATCTAACCCTTCTCTTCCCAGCTCTAAGCCTCCCAGGTAAGTGTATACATACTGATGTCTAGCACAGAAGAGCTGGACACTCAAGAATGCAGCATCCATGCCTTCTGTATTAAGCTTTTAGAGACAGAGTTCCCGACTGCATTGCTTATTTTTATTTCCATATTTATTGTAGTTCCTTTGTTAACACAGATCTGTTTGTCAGATACTAATCAGTGTTTTATGACTTTTCCATGTCAGATATTACAGTTTACCCCTTTAATGATACTTTGCTAATCTCCAACCACAGTCAATTCCATAAAAATCAGATGGTTGGTGACTTTGTAAAGAAAATATTTGTGAAGTGTTTGAATAACAAATATTTTCCATGTCCATATTTTACACCACGTGCATTGAAGTGGACATGGTATAAAATTTCAAAGGTACAGAGTGTGCAGTGACAAGTCAGTCCCCTTCTATTCTGGGCCCCCAGTTTCTGTCTCCAGAGGTAACCATTGTTACCACTATATAAAATCGTTGTTTCTCTGTTTCTTTAATAACCGAAGACTAACAGATTGTAAAATGCTGTTTTGAGCAAATGTATACCAGTGATTTTTTTAATCTCACAATTTTAAGTACATTGTTTTAGTTATTTGTTGGCTTCTGTCTTTCCTGTTTTTCTGCTGACCACTCTGAAATGTCAGGATATTCAGGCCACTTTGTAGAGGGATCTTGTGGCTTTGGAGATAAACAAATAGATTTGTTTCTAAGTTCCTTGAGGTTAGAGATAAACATAGTCTTCAAACAACCTGCCACAATTACCGATGAGTACTAGGTCCATGCTGACATTTATACACCCAGGCTTAAGGATAACTGATATTCACAGTAACCTGCTGCTTCAGAGCCTGTTCCCCCCTGTGAGGTAGCACTAATGGCGTGTTTCCCTTCCCAGTATTAGGTTCTCATTTGGTGCCTTGCTGGTTCTAGCCCACACACCTTTATGTCCCCCCTTCCCTACAGGTTAACTGCTAAAGTTTGTGAAGTAACTGGTAACCAGGGAGGCAGTGTTTGTAACAGTTAAGAGAAGGTGCATTAGAGTTTGAATCCTTTCTTTGACATTGGATTTGTGATCTGGGCTGGTTTTTAAACTCTCTGAGATTCAGTGCCCTCATCAGTGAAGCAGTGATTCACAGGGTTTTGAAGATTAGATGACCTGTTGTCACCAAAAAGGAGGTTAGTTGCCCACTAACATGCAGAGTCCAATTAACAAGAGTGAGGTCTGGCACAGAAAAAGGGAATTTCTAAGCGAGCCTGGAGAAGGGGGCACAAAATGCCCTTCCTTTATCCACATACAGAATGTGCTGCTTCACTTTTGGAGCAGAAAGTGGACACTTTTATAAAGTAGGGTGGGAAGTGAGCCAGAGCAGGGGGTCCCCCACTTGCCTGGTGCCCTATCTACCAGACAGTTGAGTTGGCTCCATCCTGGGCAGAAATACAAGTTATGTAAGTGGCCAAGTGGGCATGCTTTTGCCATGCTCTTGTAGTAGGTGTGAGTTCTGAGGCCAGCCCCTGGAGGTGAGAGTTCTGTGGGAGCATGCTTTGGTCTGCAAATCAACTGTTAACTCTCCAGGAGAGATCAAAGTCAAGATCGTCTTGGAGCACATAGTTAGATATACTTGCCTGCAGGGAGCCAGCCCTACATCACCCGTGGGTACCCCATGTTCAGTGGTGACAAAGGAATGAGAGAAAGACAGATTAAGAGTGCAAAGAGTGGGACCAGCAGGCCATCACATATTACTCTGGAGGAGGCAGTGAAGGCCCCGAACTCTGATCATCCACACTATTTATTGGTTACAGTCACTTTGATCTATAGGGTAGGGGTGGAGTAATAGTGGGGAGTGGGTGACATGATGGTGGAGTGAGTCAGTGAGCCAGAAGTGAATTAGTGAGCTAGAACTGGTGTGTCATTCTAAGGGTTTATAACAGTGGTGGTTTGGGAGTTTCACAAAACAAGAACATGTGGTTATCTTTAGCTGATTATCTATGTACAGCTGATGGAATGCGGGGCCTTACAAGGAGCCTAGGAGTCTGGCTACATCATAGTGCTACGAAGGGGTTTTCTGTCCTTGAGTACAATGTTTATGGTAACAGAGCGAGGTCACCCTGCACCGGAACATGAGGCATGGAGAGGCCTTCCTCCTCAGAGGCCTCCTGCATACAGTTTGTTGTTCCTTGTTTATATGTTACTCATAACCAATTTATGTAGGCACTCTGCAAGTCCTTTCTCCTTTGCTGCTTTTCCCAACACTTGCCCTTTAGGGAATGTCTGGTCAGAAGAGGTGAAAGGTTACATTTGCATTTCTGAAGGGCTAAGTAGGAAGCAGGGCACGGGGGAAAGGCGGAAAGAGAAAATACTTTTAAAAAATTAAATGATTATTTAGAAAAATGGAGGTACTTCGTTAACAATGTGTCAGGGACTTCGCAGTCTTCTGGTACATGAAAGGCATGTAATAAGTAGTAGCCCTTATTCCTGTCTATATTAGTTTGTTCTCACACTGCTAGTAAAGACATACCTGAGACTGAGTAATTTATACAGGAAAGAGATTTGGTGGACTCACAGTTCACATGGCTGGGGAGGCCTCAATCATGGCAGAAGGCAAGGAGGAGCAAGTCATGTCTTACATGGATGGCAACAGGCAAAGAGAGAGCTTGTGCAGGGAAACTCCCCCTATAAAACCATCAGATCTGGTGAAACTTAATCACGATCACAAGAACAGCATGGGAAAGACCTAGCCCCATGTTTCAGTTGCCTCCTGTCAGATCCCTTCCCAATATGTGGGAATTGCGGGAGCTATAATTCAAGATGAGACTGGGGTGGGGACACAGCCAAACCACATCACTGTCTGGGTTTGCTGTGGTTTTATATTTTCATGAGGTAGGTGAATGTATCCATCAGCTCAGTCTCTGTTATGGTGCAGTAACAAATGACCTCAAAAATCTCAGTGGCTTATTGGAAGAAAGGTTGACATTTTGGCTAACATTACCTGTCCTTTATGTATCTGTCTTCAGCTCTTCCCTTTGGGACCCAGACTGAGCTGCCCCTTGTGGGAACTGCTGAAGGCTTGACAAGAGAAAGAGGGAAGGTGGAACTACACAGTGGCTTTTAAGCTTCTGCTTGGAAGTAAGTTTCTTCATCACTTCCATTCATGTTTCATTGACATCGTTGCTAACAAAGCGGATCATTGTTTTAAAGGGGCAAGTCTGGTAGGGATAGACCTGCAGAAACAGGGTAGCAAATATTTGACAGCAATGCAACCTGCCTTAGTGTTTGTTGGATGGAGTAACAATTGTGAACCCAGAGATTCATCAAACCCAGAGAACTGATCTACATGAAGGCACTCATAGCCACTGATGTATAAACCAGAATGCCATTTTTTTCTCTAACAGTGGATAACGTATCTGCCCTGGGGACTGAGTATAAGAACCTATATGGGGTAATGGGATAAGCTTTTCTTGTGGTGGATTTGCTCAGAAGACTGAATTATAAAATAATAGCTTATATAAAGCATACAAAACCAAAATTTGGATGTTACCAAAAGACTATTTAAATCCAGAATACACCATGGTTTTTAATCCAGTTCTCCTTCTGGAATTCTTATTGCCTGAAGTCCACGAATGAACTAGATTGATGGCAGCATATCCTAAACAAAGCTGGAGATCCCTGACAGATTCTTGCGCTTCTTTTTCAGGCTTTTGTTAATAGCAAATGCTTTTCTTGTCGACTGCTAATGCATCATCCCATGACTTATAATTATCCCTTTATGCTTTCTGCTTCCTGAATAATGGGACTTTATTACCGTAATTAAAGTGTCTTCAAATCACAGTGTAAAATGGATTAACCCGTTCTACCCATTGTGTGTTAATTCTTGCTGACTTGGTTT
This sequence comes from Ateles fusciceps, assembly GCA_036589455.1. Lineage (NCBI taxonomy): Eukaryota > Metazoa > Chordata > Mammalia > Primates > Atelidae > Ateles > Ateles fusciceps. The sequence goes on from JAZHEH010003128.1 coordinate 4,381,479, forward strand.
CATAGTAAGTTTTACTACCTCAGCACAGGACTCTGAGGATTTTTCTCAATTTTTCTCCTTATAGATGGACATCTGTGGCCTACTTGGGTAGAGCAATATGATGCAATAATGTTCAAAAAATATATTATGAAAATAAAATTGAAGATGCATTTTCAAATCAATAGAAAAGAAATATTGCTTAGTTATGTCATTTGTTGGATAATTGAATAAATTGAGAGTGATTTTGAGCAGCATAACTTTGCAAAACAGAAAGGAAAATTGTATTTTAAAAGTAAATAGCAAGGCTGAGAATGGTGGCTCCTGTCTGTAATCCAAGCACTTTGGGAGACTGAGGTGGGTGGATTGCCTAAGCTCAGGGGTTCGACGGCAGCCTGGGCATCATGGTGAAACCCTGTCTCTACTGAAATACGAAAAATTAGCCTGAAGTGGTGACACACGCTTGTAGTCCCACCTACTTGGGAGGCTGAGGTGGGAGAATTGCTTGAACCTGAGAGGCTGAGGTTGCAGTGAGCCAAGTTCACGTCACTACCCTCCAGCCTAGCAAGACGCTGTCTCAAAAAAAAAAAAAAAAAAAAAAAAAAAAAAAAGTAAATAGCAGCAGGATAGATGGGAAGGAAAATATTCTGTTTTTGTTTGTTTGTTTGCTTGCTTGCTTCTTTTTGAGACAAAATCTCGCTCTGTCGCCAGGCTGGAGTTCAGTGGCGTGAATCTCGGCTCACTGCAATCTCTGCCTCCCGGGTTCAAGCAATTCTCCTCCCTCAGCCTCCCAAGTAGCTGTGACTGCAGGCACTTGCCACCACGCCCGGCTAATTTTTATATTTTTAGTAGAAACGGGGTTTCACTATGTTGGCCAGGATGGTCTTGATCTCTTGACCTCGTGATCCACTTTCCTCGGCCTCCCAAAGTGCTGGAATTATAGGCATGAGCCACCACACCCAGCCTGGTTTTTGTTTTTTGTATTTCAAACCAGCATAATTTTGATGCCAACATCTAATATAGATGGCAAACAAAAAATAATAAAACTACAAATCAATCTCACTTAAGACTGATGATCTCAAAACCCCAAACCAGTATAAGCAGAGAGTGACCAGTAGCCGCAGCAAGTGAGAGTCATTCAAGGAATACAGCGGCACTCAGTATCTCTCTATGTACCGGTTCACTTACTGCCATGCCAGAGTTTCGGAATTCTATGCAGCTCTTAAAGAATGAGGTATATTTGTATGTGTAAAAATGGAGAAATAATCACTCATATATAGTATTAATTGAAAAATTGGTTAGGCGTAGTGGCTGACGCCTATAATCCCAGCACTTTTGGGAGGTCGAGGCAGGCGGATCACCTGAGCTCAGGAGTTTGAGAGCAGCCTGGCCAAGATGGCAAAACTCTGTCTCTACTAAAAATACAAAAATTAGCCAGGTGTGGTGGTGTGTGTCTGTAATCCCAGTTACATGGGAGGCTGAGGCAGGAGAATCGCTTGAACCTGGGAGGTAGAGTTTGCAGTGAGCTGAGATCATGCCACTGCACTCCAGCCTGGGCGACAGGGACTTGTCTCAAAAAAAAAGAAGAAGGAAAAAAAAGAAACAAACAAACAAAAAAATCAAATTTCAGAACTAAATAGAGCATGTTTTATAGCACGTTTCTATTTGAGTAAGAAATTTTTTTCTCTGTGGAGAAATGTGGGTGCATGTGTGTGTGAGTGTACACACATAGTTTATGCTGGTTATGTAAAGAAAATTTCTGTAAGGATAAAAGTAGCTTTTATAGTGGTTGTACTCTAGGAGAGGAAGACAGAGAGTTCAGGTGGGGGAGAGATACTTGTTTTTTAAAATCCTTTGTTAGTGTTTGAATTTAAAAATCATGTGCATGTACTTTTAAAATATTAAATTTGTTTTAAAATGACAATTCTATGTTGAAGTAACTTCACAAAAATTTTGGTAGCTATTTCTCCGTCCTGTTATACTGCTTTTACTCACTCAACTGATTATCAAAGTAGGTGGAGGGCACCTCGGACCATCGGCTCTCAAGGGACGCGGTTAACAACAGTTAGATTGTGCAATTTGTAGCTAATGACAGTTTTGTCCATCCGGTCACTGGGCACCACTGACAAAAATAAATAATTCTATTACCAGTGCAAGCTGCGATATTTAGAACCACCTCATGGAGACTTATATTCTTAAAAGTATGTAATGTCTGACATTTGAAATTATAGAATAAAATAACCATTTAAAGCATTTACTAGTTTTAATCATTTACCTGTTAGAAATCAAAGTGGATATAAAGAGGAGATAAAGGATAAATATTGCAATTGTTTGTGTATAAGTATTAAGTTTCTTTAACCAAGTTTCACAATTCATAATATATTTAATTATAATCCAGTTAATAAACTGTAGGTTTTCTTTATGTGTATATCCTCTGAGGATATTGAAACCAAAGGAATTTTTTATTTCCTAATTTTCTTTTTAAAGGACACCTGTCGTATTTTCTCTGGGCTCAAGTCACTCTGTTTAAGTGCGAGAGGAACTGAGGTTTCTTTTTGCTTCCCTCAAATCATTCTATTATCAAAAATCATTCTTTGTTATTGTCTGCATTTTACGTATGGTGTTATAGTCAAACTAAAAATCAAAAAGATAGGAAAGATTAGTGCAGCGATTTTTTAGGTCTTGGTATAAGATCTCACATGTCGACTAGTTCACTGAAAGTATTATCTATGTATTGTTTTCCTTAAGTCCAGATAAATTGCCTATCAGGTGATGTTCATCAAAACATTAGAATCAAAGTTCTCCATGCTTCATGTATAAGCAGAAACTAACATGGTAATTTAATTATTGCAGGTGGACCTTGTGCGCATCATGTCCAGTTTTGAAGATGCTGACACAGAAGAGACGGTAACTTGTCTCCAGATAATGGTTTACCATCCAGGCCAGTTGCAAAGCAAAATATTTCAGTCAATAAAGTTTTGTAAAAGAGACAAATTCCCTTCCAGTGAAGTGGTGAAATTTGGCCCGAAATTCCAACATCTGTCATTATACTTTTCAGGACAGACAGGTTTCTCGAGTTCAGTTTTCTCTGCAGCTGTTTAAAAAATTCAACAGCTCAGGTCTCTTCTTTGAAATTAAAAATATGAGTAAAAAGGCCAGTCTGATCATGGACAGTGGAGAGCTGGGCTACCTAAATAAAATGGACCTGCCACACAGGTGCATGGTCAGATTCGGAGAGTATCAGTTTCTGATGGAGAAGGAAGATGGCGATTCATTGGAATTTTTTGAGATTCAATTTATTTTATCTCCAAGACCACTCTTGCAAGACAACAACTGGCCACTGCACAGGCCCATACCCGAGTGTGGCATTTATTCGTTCTCTTCCTTCCAGAGCAGTTCTCCTACAGAAATGGATGAAAATTAGTAATGAACACAGAAGGTGTAAGAGAAGAAACACGAAGGACGAAGAACTCTGTAGATGCTTTACAGACACTACTTATTAAGTGTTTGTTAGGGCAGTATGTTATAGTCATCTGTTATGCTGTGAAATTTGGAATTCCAGTATTACCACTTTGAAGTCTGTAAACTGTGTTAGTCATTAACTTAGTCACCCGTTGTATTACTGGAGCTACACAAAATTATTTTAACTGCTCATCTGTGAAGATTAACATACAAAAAGATATCCTTTGGGATGAAACAGTGTTCTCAAAATAAGGTTATATTATTTTCTTTTTCTGCTTGATTTTCATCTGTATTTTGCTTTGTCTTTGTAAGGAACCGTCTCTTGGTTTGGACACATTATTTCACAGCAGCCATTTGTTTTCAAGGCCAAGGCTCCAGGCAGGTTGTTAGCGGTGTTCGTAGCCTGTCAGTATTTGCAGCACCGGAGCACTGGAATAGGTTCTGGACTAGCGTCTGTGCGTCACTGTGGTTTTAGTGTGGGGAGGACTTACTTGAGAAATACTACCTTGCTTTTCTATGACTTCTTTTTACAGAATTGTAGTGTGTTTGCTCCTAAGATGACAGTTCTCTTTGTCTGTATTCAGCATCTAAGACAAATATTTAAACATTTTAAAGCACCACTGTGTTATGTTTAGAATTATTTACTTACAAAATTAGAATTTGATTTTTATGTGTTATACAAAATTTTAAAATTTCACAGATTCACCTTTTTAATAGTATCCATGCACATAATAAAGTCAAAGTTTAATTAGCCATTTTCTGTGAATTTTTTTTCTAAAATAAGGGAAAGAACTGTTCTTGGGCCACTTTTCATATATAAAGGTATGTGAAAATGTTTATAATAAATGCTTAAATATTTTTAAAATGTTAACTTCAAAGAGTATTTTTCAGTTCTTATTTTTTTTTAATTTGAGATACTTATTCAACTCATCTTAATTAAGATAGTGAATGTTAAGTAAGTAATGGTAACGACTTAGTTAAGTTAAATTGTAGCATTGCCAGGTAGTAAGGCTTACTGTACAATTTTCCAGGTAAATGAGATTTCCTTTAGTAAGAGGTCCATATTTTTGTAACATCCTTTAAAAAATGCTTTTGTGAACTCTCCAGCCTCTTAACAAAACAGGCTTTAAACCTCTTCTTGATTCAGACCATCAGTCTATTCCCCGGGCAATAGTATGTGATATCCAGCACCCTAACCCTGACTCCCCAGCCCTGGAACTATCCCAGTAGGGTGAAATATTTGTCCCTATGCAAAGTGGCCTGAATGACTGCTTTAGTTCCTGTGTCTAGTTTTCCTGCTTATTCCCCATGATGGGCAGAGTAATGATCCATCCAAAGATGTTCAGGTGTCCATGTGATAGTCTCCAGGACTTGTAACTGTGCTGTTACATGGCAAAGGGGAATTAAGGCTGTAGACGGAATGAAAATAGATTATGCTGGATTATCTGGGTGTGCCAAATTGATCACCAGATCCTTAAAAGTGGAGGAGAGGCACATGTCAGAGTGATGAGGTGTGAGATGGACTTGACCTGCAAGGAATGTGGACAGTCCCTTGAAGCTGGAAAGTGTGCATTGAACGTCTGGAAGTTGGAAAAGACAAACCCCCAGAAAGGAACAAACTCTTGTGGACACCCCTGATTTTGGTCCAGTGAGATATGTTTGACTTGTTAACCTACAGAACCTTATGATGATAAATTTGTGTTTGTCGTAAGCCACTAAATTACAGTAATTTGTTACAGTAGCAAATAGCTAATATACTCCCCTTAGTCTAAGATTATCTACTACTGATTCTTTCTAGGATTGTAGCTTCCTGTATGGTGTGGATTTACAGCCACATCACCCAGCTTCTTTGAATTGCTTACAGTGTGTAGTGTCAGGATAAAGCCTTTCTATGGGTGAAGTATATATACTTTAATATGTGCATACTGTCACATTTTGACTATTTTGGAAGACTTTCACCTCTGTTTCTTGTCTTTGAGGCTGATGAATGTGTTCCTAAGTTATAAATTTAATATTAGGAGATTCACGTATTATTGTTATTGAACCCAAACAATGTGTTAAGTAATATTTAGGGCCAGGAAAATCTCATGCTCATACAGAATCATGATATCTCCTAATGTATATCTTGGAAAGAGTTTTGTTAACTTGAGAAATACTAAATTTTTTTCTATTTTTTCTTCTTAAAAGATTGGCAAAGGAGAGAGCAGGTTGCTAAATGTTTATTTATTATTGTTCTCCAAAGAATAAAACACTTTCCATAGCCCAACTCCAGTAGTAAATAATAGTGAATACTCCAATAATAAAGGAGCAATAGATTAGTATTGTAGGGCTAAGGGCCCCACAGGGTCGTGGGGTGTCCCTTATGCTGTGCTGAGGCGTAGGATCTGAGAAATAAAGAGACAGGACACAGAAGTACAAGGAAAATGCAGCTGGGCTCAGGGTGGCCACACTAAGTGGAGATGGGCGAAGCCCTGAATGTCCAGAAGTGTGTGTATTTATTGGGTATAGGTTAGGGGGCAGGGTAGTGAGTGAAGTCATCTTTAAGGATAGTGATAGGGTTGTGAGCAATAAAACAAGGGGTCCACCCCCATTACGTCACCTAGGCTAGGAGGTGGACAGTATGCAGCAAGGGGTCCACCCCCATTAGGTCACCAAGACATGGAGCTGGGCCGTGCGCAGTGAAGAGGGTGCAGTGTGCAATACCTCTATCTATGGGCATGCTACTTCTAAAAATATAGGAGGATGCTTAAGTCATACAGCAGTGACAGAGCTGTCAGGGTCTACCGCCGCCTGCTGGCAGCTTTCATTAAGTTCTACAGGAGGATGCTTTGGAGCTAGCACAGTAAAACTAGCTGATAAAGTTCACAGTCACCAAGGTGCGATTATCCGGAGGGGTTTTGAGCCCTTGGATGCCCAAGAGATTGCTGGTCTGAGGGCAGCCTTCCACAAGAACTGGACGCAAGGTCCTACAACTCCTTTATCAGGCAGAGTGGCTCTTGCCCCAAGCCTGCCATACAGCAGGTATCTTTATGATACTGAATGCTGCCGCCTGGGCCATGGATTCTTGTCTTGGTATAACTGTTTTTCCCTTAAATCATGCTCTGCACCGTGTCTGCTGTGGACATTCCTCCGACTATAAGCTGCTTATTCTTTAATTCATGCTCTGTACCGTGTCTACTCTAGGCATTCCTCCAATTATGAACTAAGATATAGTTATATGTGTATATATATATATATATATATATATGGAAATAACTGAGTGGTAAGATATTCTTTAGGCACTCATTCTATGAATTAATATATGATTATATGTAGAGGATTATATAAAGGGAAATAACTGAGTAGTAACACTGTAAATTGAGATACTCTTCAGGCACTAATTGTGCCAGGATTCTGCTTAGCTCTCCTTCCTCAGTGCCTATATGGGGGGATTACCCACATAGCATTAGAATTGTTTTTATTACAAAGTCAGCATCTCTGCCAGAGCTACACAACCCCAAGGTGGGGTTGTTAGAGGAAAACTGCCATATTTCACAGAACCTGAGGAAAGAATGCAGCAGACCTCAGGCAGAATTCAAATGCCTCTGGCTCTGCCCCTCAATGTGTATTGGCTCCATGGCCACTTGTAGCTCCTAAATTTTACATGTTATTGATCCCCCAAAGAGACCTGATCTCCTGATTTCAGTTCCAGGGAAGGGTCAGCTTGGGTCAGGTGCCCACCCCTTCACCAATCAACTTGTCTCAGTTAATGCAGTCACATTATATAATGGTTGCTCTGGTCAATGACCATGTGGATGGATACGGCATTTTCTCAAAAAACAAACAAACAAAAAAAGTCACAGAGGGGTGGTGGTGGGGGCAAACAAAAGTATTGGTGTTTGCTACAAGGTACTGCAGCTAAGATGTGAAACCTTCCATACACATCTTAAGGACTTCTTTGTCCCTGGAAAGTGATTTTTCTGGGGCTGTTTAGGTAGAAAGGTGTATTAATGGTGCCAGTGTTGGAATCACTGGCAGTCTCTTCTTGAACCTGCAACTCCAATGGTTAAATCTCATACACCATATGGTTACACAATCGTTTTCTAGAGAATTCTATTCCTACTATCTAATGCAGTAACTGACTTAAAAGTAAGAAGCATTACTTTTAGACTCTAATGTGAGTGGTGGTATTTGTTTCAATGGAGGTGGGATGAGGTATGTGTTCACTTAAGCTTTACATTAAAAAAAATGTATATGTGCAAATAAATATATATGCTTTGTACAAAAATTAGCCATAATCTTACTACCAGAAGATAACTGCTGTTTTTTTTTTTATTGCATTTTAGTTTTGGGGGTACATGTGAAGAACATGGAAGATTGTTGCATAGATACACACATGGCAGTGTGATTTGCTGCCTTCCTCCCCCATCACCTATATCTGGCATTTCTCCCCATGCTATCCCTCCCCCAACTCCCCACCCCCCCACTATCCCTCCCCTTTTTCCCCCCGACAGACCCCAGTGTGTGATACTCCCCCTCCCTGTGTCCATGTGTTCGCATTGTTCAACACCCACCTATGAGTGAGAACATGCGGTGTTTTTCTGTTCTTGTGTCAGTTTGCTGAGAATGATGGTTTCCAGGTTCATCCATGTCCCTACAAAGGACACGAACTCATCGTTTTTGATGGCTGCATAATATTCCATGGTGTATATGTGCCACATTTTCCCTGTCCAGTCTATCATCGATGGGCATTTGGGTTGGTTCCAGGTCTTTGCTATTGTAAGCAGTGCTGCAATGAACATTCGTGTGCATGTGTCCTTATAGTAGAACGATTTATAGTCTTTTGGATATATACCCAGTAATGGGATTGCTGGATCAAATGGAATTTCTATTTCTAGGTCCTTGAGGAATCGCCACACCGTCTTCCACAATGGTTGAACTAATTTACACTCCCACCAACAGTGTAAAAGCGTTCCTATTTCTCCACATCCTCTCCAGCATCTGTTGTCTCCAGATTTTTTAATGATCGCCATTCTAACTGGCGTGAGATGGTATCTCAATGTAGTTTTGATTTGCATTTCTCTAATGACCAGTGATGATGAGCATTTTTTCATATGTTTGTTGGCTTCATGTATGTCTTCTTTTGTAAAGTGTCTGTTCATATCCTTTGCCCACTTTTGAATGGGCTTGTTTGTTTTTTTCTTGTAAATCTGTTTCAGTTCTTTGTAGATTCCGGTTATCAGCCCTTTGTCAGATGGGTAGACTGCAAAAATTTTTTCCCATTCTGTTGGTTGCCGATTCACTCTAATGACTGTTTCTTTTGCTGTGCAGAAGCTGTGGAGTTTGATTAGGTCCCATTTGTCTATTTTGGCTTTTGTTGCCAATGCTTTTGGTGTTTTGGTCATGAAGTCCTTGCCTATGCCTATGTCCTGAATGGTTTTGCCTAGATTTTCTTCTAGGGTTTTTATGGTGTTAGGTCTTATGTTTAAGTCTTTAATCCATCTGGAGTTAATTTTAGTGTAAGGTGTCAGGAAGGGGTCCACCTTCTGCTTTCTGCACATGGCTAGCCAGTTTTCCCAACACCATTTATTAAACAGGGACTCGCTTCCACATTGTTTGTTTTTGTCAGGTTTGTCAAAGATCGGGTGGTTGTAGATGTGTTGTGTTGCGTCGGAGGCCTCTGTTCTGTTCCATTGGTCTATATCTGTGTTTTGGTACCAGTACCATGCTGTTTTGATTACTGTAGCTTTGTAGTATAGTTTGAAGTCCGGGAGTGTGATGCCTCCAGCTTTGTTCTTTTTGCTTAGAATTGACTTGGCTATGCGGGCTCTCTTTTGGTTCCATATGAAGTTTAAGGTGGTTTTTTCCAGTTCTTCAAAGAAGGTGATTGGTAGCTTGATAGGGATAGTGTTGAATCTGTAAATTACTCTGGGCAGTATGGCCATTTTGACAATATTGATTCTTCCTAGCCATGAACATGGAATATTTCTCCGTCTGTTTGTGTCCTCTCTTATTTCATTGAGCAGTGGTTTGTAGTTCTCCTTGAAGATGTCCTTTACATTCTTTGTTAGTTGTATTCCTAGGTATTTTATTCTCTTTGTAGCGATTGTGAATGGCAGTTGGTTCTTGATTTGGCTGTCTTTAAGTCTGTTATTGGTGTATAGGAATGCTTGTGATTTTTGCACATTGATTTTATATCCTGAGACTTTGCTGAAGTTGCTTATCAGTTTCAGGAGATTTTGGGCTGAGACGATGGGGTCTTCTAGATATACAATCATATCGTCTGCAAATAGAGACAATTTGACTTCCTCCTTTCCTATTTGAATACCCTTTATTTCTTTTTCTTGCCTGATTGCTCTGGCTAGAACTTCCAGTACTATATTGAATAGGAGTGGTGAGAGAGGACATCCTTGTCTAGTGCCAGATTTCAAAAGGAATGCTTCTAGTTTTTGCTCATTCAGTATGATATTGGCTGTTGGTTTGTCGTAAATAGCTTTTATCATTTTGAGATACGTTCCATCAATACCTAGTTTATTGAGAGTTTTTAGCATAAAGGGCTGTTGAATTTTGTCAAAGGCCTTCTCTGCATCAATTGAGATTATCATGTGGTTTTTGTCTTTGGTTCTGTTTATGTGGTGGATTATGTTTACAGATTTGCGTATGTTGAACCAGCCTTGCATCCCCAGGATGAAGCCTACTTGATCATGGTGGATAAGCTTTTTGATGTGCTGTTGCAATCGGTTTGCCAGTATTTTATTGAAGATTTTTGCATCTATGTTCACCATGGATATTGGCCTGAAGTTTTCTTTTCTTGCTGAGTCTCTGCCAGGTTTTGGTATCAGGATGATGTTGGTCTCATAAAATGATTTAGGAAGGATTCCCTCTTTTTGGATTGTTTGGAATAGTTTCAGAAGGAATGGTACCAGCTCCTCTTTGTATGTCTGGTAGAATTCGGCTGTGAACCCATCTGGACCTGGGTTTTTTTGGGTGGTAGGCTCTTAATTGCTGCCTCAACTTCAGACCTTGTTATTGGTCTATTCAGGGTTTCGACTTCTTCCTGGTTTAGGCTTGGGAGGATGCATGTGTCCAGGAGTTTATCCATTTCTTCCAGGTTTACTAGTTTATGTGCATAGAGTTGTTTGTAATAATCTCTGATGATGGTTTGAATTTCTGTGGAATCTGTGGTGATATCCCCTTTATCGTTTTTTATTGCATTTATTTGATTATTTTCTCTTTTCTTTTTTATTAATCTGGCTAGTGGTCTGTCTATTTTGTTGACCTTTTCAAAAAACCAGCTCCTGGATTTATTGATTTTTTGAAGAGTTTTTCGTGTCTCTATCTCCTTCAGTTCTGCTCTGATCTTAGTTATTTCTTGTCTTCTGCTAGGTTTTGAGTTTTTTTGATCTTGCTCCTCTAGCTCTTTCAATTTTGATGATAGGGTGTCAATTTTAGATCTCTCCTTGCTTCTCATGTGGGCATTTATTGCTATATACTTTCCTCTAGAGACTGCTTTAAATGTGTCCCAGAGATTCTGGTATGTTGTGTCTTCGTTCTCGTTGGTTTCAAAGAACATCTTTATTTCTGCCTTCATTTCATTGTTTATCCAGTCAACATTCAAGAGCCAGTTGTTCAGTTTCCATGAAGCTGTGCGGTTCTGAGTTAGTTTCTGAATTCTGAGTTCTAACTTGATTGTACTGTGGTCTGAGAGACTGTTTGTTATGATTTCCGTTCTTTTGCATTTGCTGAGGAGTGATTTACTTCCAATTATGTGGTCAATTTTAGAGTAGGTGCGATGTGGTGCTGAGAAGAATGTATATTCTGTGGATTTGGGGTGGAGAGTTCTGTAAATGTCTATTAGGTTTGCTTGATCCAGGTCTGAGTTCAAGTCCTGGATATCCTTGTTAATTTTCTGTCTTGTTGATCTGTCTAACATTGACAATGGGGTGTTCAAGTCTCCCACTATTATTGTGTGGGAGTCTAAGTCTCTTTGTAAGTCATTAAGAACTTGCCTTATGTATCTGGGTGCTCCTGTATTGGGTGCGTATATATTTAGGATCGTTAGCTCTTCTTGTTGCATTGATCCTTTTACCATTATGTAATGTCCTTCTTTGTCTCTTTTGATCTTTGTTGGTTTAAAGTCTATTTTATCAGAGATGAGAATTGCAACTCCTGCTTTTTTTTGCTCTCCATTTGCTTGGTAAATCTTCCTCCATCCCTTTATTTTGAGCCTTTGTGTATCTCTGCATGTGAGATGGGTTTCCTGGATACAGCACACCGACGGGTTTTGGCTTTTTATCCAGTTTGCCAGTCTATGTCTTTTAATTGGGGCATTTAGTCCATTTACATTTAGGGTTAATATTGTTATGTGTGAATTTGATCCTGCCATTTTGATGCTAGCTGGCTGTTTTGCCCGTTAGTTGATGCAGTTTCTTCATTGTGTTGATGGTCTTTACTGCTTGGTATGTTTTTGGAGTGGTTGGTACTGGTTGTTCCTTTCTGTGTTTAGTGCCTCTTTCAGGAGCTCTTGTAAAGCAGGCCTGGTGGTGATGAAATCTCTGAGTACTTGCTTGTTCGCAAAGGATTTTATTTTTCCTTCACTTATGAAGCTCAGTTTGGCTGGATATGAAATTCTGGGTTGAAAGTTCTTTTCTTTAAGGATGTTGAATATTGGCCCCCACTCTCTTCTGGCTTGTAGGGTTTCTGCTGAGAGATCTGCTGTGAGTCTGATGGGCTTCCCTTTGTGGGTAACCCGACCTTTCTCTCTGGCTGCCCTTAGCATTTTCTCCTTCATTTCAACCCTGGTGAATCTGACGATTATGTGCCTTGGGGTTGCTCTTCTTGAGGAATATCTTTGTGGTGTTCTCTGTATTTCCTGGACTTGAATATTGGCCTGCCTTCCTATGTTGGGGAAGTTTTCCTGGATAATATCCTGAAGAGTATTTTCCAGCTTGGATTCATTCTCTCCGTCACATTCAGGTACACCTATCAAACGTAGATTAGGTCTTTTCACATAGTCCCATATTTCTTGGAGACTTTGTTCATTCCTTCTTACCCTTTTTTCTCTACTCTTTCCTTCTCGTTTTATTTCATTGAGTTGATCTTCGACCTCTGATATCCTTTCTTCTGCTTGGTCGATTCGGCTGTTGAAACTTGTGCATGCTTCGCAAAGTTCTTGTGTTGTGTTTTTCAGCTCCATCAATTCACTTACATTCCCTAAGTTGGTTATTCTCGTTAGCATTTCGTCAAATCTTTTTCAAGGTTGTTAGTTTGTTTGCATTGGGTTAGAACATGTTCTTTTAGCTCACAGAAGTTTTTTATTACCCACCTTCTGAAGCCTGATTCAGTCATTTCATCACACTCATTGTCCATCCAGCCTTGTTCCCTTGCTGGTGAGGAGTTGTGATCCCTTGTAGGAGGAGAGGCATTCTGGTTTCGGGTGTTTTCATCCTTTTTGTGCTGGTTTCTTCCCATCTTTGTGGATTTATCTATGTGTGGTCTTTGTGGTTGGTGATTTTCAGATGGGGTCTCTCAGTGGACGTCCCGTTTGTTGATGATGAAGTTATTTATTTCTGTTTCTTAGTTTTCCTTCTAACAGTCTGGCCCCTCTGCTGTAGGACTGCTGAGGTCCACTCCCAGCCCTGCTTGCCAGGGGGGATCACCTGCAGCAGCTGCAGAACAGTAAGGGTTGCTGCCAGTCTCTTCTTCTGCCATCTTTGTCCCAGAAAAATACCCGCCAGATGTCCGTCTGAGCACTCCTTTGTGAGGTGACTCGTTGGATATACGGGGGTCTGGGAGCTGCTTGAGGAGACAGAGTGTCCTTTATAGGAGCTCAAGTGCTGAGCTGTGAGCTCCGTTGTTCATTCAGAGTTGCTGGGCAGGTACGTTTAAGTCTGCTGCAGCAGAACTCATAAACCCCTTTTTTCCCTAGGTGCTCTGTCCCGGGGAGTTAGGGCTTTATTTATGAGTTTCCCCTGGTGCTGCTGCCTTTTTCTCAGGGCTGCCTTGCCCAGCGATGAGGCAGCCTAGTCACTGTCTGCCTACAGAGGCTTTGCTGAGCTGCTGTGGGCTCCGCCCAGCTGCCGTATGAACTTCCCTGTAGTCCTGTTTATAGCGGTGTAGTGAGAACTGCCTCGGCAATGGCAAACTACCTCTGTAGCGGCAGACTGCCTCAGTAATGGCGGACGCCCCCCCCCCACAGAGCTGGGCCGTCCCGGGCTCAGCTGTGCTTGCTGTGAAACTCTCGATCCAGAGCGTTTCCGATGGCTGTTTTTTTGTGGGGGGTGGGACCAGCCGAGCCTGATCACCTGGCTCCCTGCCTCAGAGTCTCCCAGGTGTTCCAGCCACCTGTTGAAAAGGCGCCGGGATCTGTGTGATTTCCCGTGCGGTGACCCACTGCGCCGGCTGAAACCGCGGGCGCCGCGTTTTTTTGCCCGGGAAGTCTCCTGGCCTGGCTGCCTGTTTCAGTCCCCTTTTTTAATCAGATGAATGGGCGGCTCTGCCTTCCCGGAGCTCCAATTGCCAGCTAAAACGGCACCCGGACCCACGTATTTTGTATGGGGAACCGCTGCGCTGGGACGCCGCCCAAAACAGCAGCGCCGGCAAAAACAGCTGCGCCGGCCAAACCAGCCGCGCTGGCGACCCGTGGGGCTCCTCCCCCTGGGAATCTCCTGGTCTGTGGGCAATAAAAATCGGTCTGGCAATGTGGCGTCCACTCACCCTCCGCGCTTTCACTGGGAGCTGCAATCCTCAGCTGCTCCTAATCGGCCATCTTGGATCCATGTAACTCGATAACTGCTGTTAACCTTTTGTGTGTGTGGATGCGGTGGCTGCTTCCATGTTAGCTCCTGGCTCTTTTTACTTTTCCAGTTCTCTAACACTTGTTTAATTAATCCCTTATATTATTATGTTAAGATAACAGGTGTTGTTATTATTTTACTAAGTGGACCATGATTGAAACCATCAGAGTTTCCATTTCAGGTGGTGACCAAGATGAGCACTAGGAAAAGTGTGGGTGGAATTTAATGGGCTTCTAGTTGGTATGAATTGTCCTCAGATCCAACCACTTACTACTATACTGTTCAACATACATGAAAATACTCATTTGTGCTTTACCTCTTAAGCAATGAATTTAGGGCTGGGAGCACTGGTGAAGAAAGTGGGAAGGAAGTAGTTTCAGCTCTTTTGCTGGTTTCATAATTTTATTACTGATGGAAGGGTCCAAAGGGACTAGAGATGAACTGGTTTGGCCCTGCTTAGTGGCATCAGTACAATAACTGCTTGAAAGCTAAAATCAAGACAGTGACTTTTCTTTTTTAGACTAGTCAAATGCAGTAGCCAGAAGGCGGGAAAGAGTAGAACAAGAAGTTAGATCTATAACTGACTATGAACAATCAACTAACAGTGACATTTTAAAACAAAACATCTGAGCTTACAGTCACAATAAGGTGTGACAATGAAATTTCACGTTAGTTCAGAGTGCCTTTTTATAATATCACTTTTGGTGTCTTGAAAATTTTTTAATCCTCCAAAGTTAGGTTAGACACCTTCTTTTTAATAGCTAAGCAAAAGAATCCCCTGAAGCCTCCAAAGCTCTCAAAACAATACTGACCTAATTTCTACAGAGAAGTATTGTACAGTGTTGAGTGTGGGCTCTGAGTCATACTGCTTGGGTTTATCTACCATTCCTGTAATTAGACATAACTCAGATTCCTCTTTTGAGAAACAAGAATTAAACAGTGCCTCCTTCATAGGGTCTCTGTGAAGATCAACTGAGATAAAGCATGTAGTCTCCTTTCCACAGCATTACACACAGTACATGTTCCTCTGAGTTGCATGGAGCACAGTTAGGTCCTTGTTTTATTTTTTTGAGAAAGGATCTTGTTCTTGTTGCCCAGGCTGGAGTGCTGTGGTGCAATCTTGGCTCACTGAAACCTCTGCCTCCTGGGTTCAAACAATTCTTCTGCCTCAGACTCCCTAGTAGCTGGGATTACAGGCGCCTGCCCCCACTCCCAGCTAATTTTTGTATTTTTAGTAGAGACGGGGTTTCGCCATGTTGGCCAGGCTGGTCTCAAACTCCTGACCTCGTGCTGCCCGCCTTAGCCTCCCAAAGTTCTGGGATTACAGGCATGAGCCACCACACCCAGCTAGGTCCTTATTTTTAATGGTCATATATAATATTTCTGAACTACAGAGAACATTACTACATCTGGGTAGGAAGAAAATAAATCTTTAAATAATATGAAATAATATTCATACAATTTAATATAATTTTCCAAATTTAATTTCATGTTCACCTTTAATATTTCCTAAGGATTCAAGAATCAGATGTAGGGATTCTGTTTCTGTTTTTGTTGTTGTTTTACAATTAGGATTTCAATGCGGAATCTCAGATTTCTTTTGTGAACCCCTTTACTGTCAGATAATTAACCAGAGATACCAAATAAATAAAGATGGGAAAACACTATAAATATATTTGATATAAAATCTTTTTTAGATTCTGTATTCTCAAAAAGTTATGATTAGGACATATTTACATGGTCAAATGAAACCTCTGGCCTCTGCTAGAAAAATATATTTCTCTAATTATTGAAAGGAAAGCAGGTATAATTCCAAAATATATTATTTGAAAAGTTCTAGTGTTACCAGTGGTGAGTATGGGCAGGCTCCACAGTCCTTGATCTTTGTCTTCTTGGGAGAAAGAATTAAGCCAAGAGACTGAAGTAGATTTAAGGCAGAAACAAGAGTTTATTGAAGCAAAAAAAAAAAAAAGTACACTTGGATGGAACCAAGGGGGATGTCAGAGATTGAGTACCCAGACTGACCTTGTCCTGGGGCTCTTAGAGATTTACTATTTCCTATTTTTTTCCTGGTCTCTTCCCCTCCCTGTCTGTGCATTAGTTTGCCAGTGTCTGGGAGGGACTTTTGGTGGTTGAAGTTATGCACGTATCTCTTAGGGCAATTTTCCCTTGCTGGGCTAGTACCCCCAGCCAGTCCCCATGGGAAGGTCATATATTGGTCAGATTCCGTCATTTGCCCCTTACTGCACATACCTGGATATGTTCCCAGAGGAAGGTCAAACTCTGCCATCTTAAGTTCTTAGTGGGAAGTTGTTGCCCATGAGCTCAAGATGTCTCCTGTTAGATTTTCCCCCTCCCTGTCACCACCCTGATATTGTGGCCTATCTACCCACTCTAAAACTAGTACCTTAAATGTAACTCCACATCTCCCTTCAGCTGCCCCATTTCTCTGCTCTCTTTTCAAATTGTCTGCATTCGCTGTTCTTTATTCTTCACCCCCTAACTCCCCCGTTTCCATCCCATTTGTGTAACTGTTACCAAATGCAACTAAAGCAGCAGACCTCTTTTTCTCAAAGCATTTGCTATTGTTGAGCCCTCTCATTTCCTGGCTCCTATGACACTATATTCTCTGGTTCCCTGCATTCCTACTGTATCTGTTTCTTTTGGCTGTTTCTCTACCCCCAACTTCTGAATGTCAACACTTAGGCTTCTCTGCCTATGTGCTCCCCTGAGGTGAACTCAGCTGGTTTAATGACTTGAAATATCATTTTCCTACTAACGACTCCCAAACTTGTACCTAGACCTCCTTCTTGAGCTGCAGACATATATCCCATCACCTACTCGACATCTTCATCCCTTTGCTTATAACATGCTTCACAGCAGGCTTTGTTTGTTCTTTGACTGGTTCCTTGCCTGGTTTCTGCTTAACAATTAAGTTTTAGTCAAGGTATTTCCTCAGAGAGGATTCTCCTGACATATGAGAAGTAGTCAATTGGCCCCCAGTTACCCTCTCTCCTAAAATCTTGTATATTTTCTAACTGTGACCTGTGATTTTCTTACATATATGTTTACTTATTATCGTCTTTCTCACCAGAATGGTAAGCAAAGAGCAGGGACCTTATATGTCTTTGTACTTCTATGTCCCTAACACCCACCAGACACAGTTCCAATAATATTAAAATACTATACCAATATTTGCTGAATACGTTACTTCTAGTATTTTTTATAAACACAAAACAAAGTTAATATCTTTTTCTTAACAGTTAAAACACATTTTTAAGTTCAGTTCCATCTTGCTTTCTGAATTTCCTTCTTTTTGTCTTCACATCAGATTTAATAAAATAATTATAAGTCAGGGGTCAGAATACCTGTAGGTTTATGGAGTAAAACCAACAATAGTCAAAACTCTTATTACCTTTAAGTGTAAAAATGTGTTTATTCACAACATTTGTGAATTACCATTGGTTACCATTCCTTCAAAAAATTCTTTACGAACAAAAAGCCAAGAAAAATTACAATAGTAGCTTAGGCCAAACCAAAAATATACATCTGATGTATACAAACTTTAAAAAGCATTAACACAGGCAATGTGAATATAGATTACCTTAAAAATATTTCCAAGACACAGCTGCAACTTAAATTATGTTAAGACAGACATAAATAATAGCATTACCTAATGTATTCTATTTACATATTTAAAGTGTCATATTAATTTCTATAACATAAAAAAGGAGATAAAACTACAGATGTTGTTGCTTAGCAGTTCAAATATTGAAAGGGCCACATGATTTTTTTTAAAGTATAGCAAGAACTTTAGGTTATTATTTATATCGGGACCTTCCTATATTTATAAGAACATGCACTGTCATTGTTTGTTGCAAGAGAAAGAAAATTAAAAAACACTAAGGAAAAAACAAAAAAGAGTTTGCTTACTAAAATCATACCAAATCCTCAGCAAAATCAAGGAAAGCAATTATGGAGTGTTTTTTATCCCTGGCCTTTTATATTGACACACAAATTTTAGAGAAAAGAACAGTTAACTGTCTATCACAAAATGCAGATATAGATATTGATATGCTTAGCTCTATCCTATTAAAGCACCTCGTACTACAAGGTAAAGAAAGCTTAATAAAATCAACAGAGGCTTTCATACCAGAAATAATTTTATTTGAAATACCCGTATTACTGTTTTAGATTTTCCTTTCTTAAATAATGCAGAGAATATGTTCTGTGTAAAATCTATCTAAGATCATTCATTGGAAATATAGAATTTTAAAAAAATAATGGCACCTAAAAACTTAATACTGTATATCAATTAACGTAAAGTCAATATGGTGGCATGTAAGATGAAGTGGAAAAACCTAAATATATATATCTTCTTAAATATTATTTTTTATTATTACCAACTTGAAATGTCCAAACTCTGAAGGGTTATTTTTATTATATTATCTTTTGTTCAGATTGAATCAACATTATCATACTAGGACATGTAATAAGTATAGAAAGAAACCAATACTTCAGCATTTCTTAGAGTCATCTACTCAAATCAATTGTGCTTACTATTAGATAATAAAATCCAAAGAAGTCATAGAAATAAATAATGCTGGAAAAGGGAACAATATTCTAAATCTGAATCTGATAATCCCTCCTCATGCTCCCTTCACATCTGCTGAGAATTAACAAAAAAAGTCTTAATATTTTCATAGTTAGACAATGAAATAGGCTTCAAAATCATTGAAAGTAAAATTAATCAAAAAAAATTTAAAGTGGAAATCTTCCATAGTTAACAGAAATGCTATAAAGAAAAGACTTAAAGTAGATTTTATTGGTAACATGACAGGACCATTAAATTGGTCTTGAAAAGCAGAAGGCAGATGATGAAATTGCACTTAATTCTGAAGCAATTCAGATCCTATCATCCCTAATCCTTTCTAATAAAATAAGCATTTACAACATGGTTTCTTACACGTCTCCCTTACAAAAAGGCTCAGCACAGTCATTTATACATTCTAGTTGGTTTTTAACATTTGGTCATAACTGATAAACAAGGTCACATGATTTTACCCTATCGAGTCTGTTGATCTGTATCGGAATGCCTTGTGCCAGAATCAGACAGTTCTAATACAGGATTTACAAATCCGGAATACTCGGAATTTCCATTATCATCCATTTCAGCACTAACAAAATCATTCTCCCACTCTAGCCCATTGGAATCATCAGAGGCTGATGTAGGATTACTTCCAGTTTTCCTATTGCTAAACTTAAGTGCTGCCCGTAGAATGTCTTCCTCTGTTTTGGAACGTTCTCTCATCGGAAGCATTCTATTCATTCCTACGATTTGAACAGAGATCTTAGAAATCTCAGAACAGTTAATAAAGCTATATTTTAAAACTTCCAAATTTAGCAATATAGTTTTTATTTAACTATCAGACTTGATTTGTGAATTAAAGACCCAGTCCCATGGAGGCCTTCTTAAGGGAAATTGTTGGGGTCTAACCCTGAAGTATGCCTCACATAAAAATAAATATTAACAATCACCAAAGGGCAGTTTTGATGCATCATTGATCATCTGATAAGATGAAATTCCTGAGAGTCATAAATAAAACAGAATGAATGGAGGATTTCAATTGCTATTAGTCTTATATGGCCAAGTCAGTATGTCTGCCAAAATCCTTTCCTACCCACATAATTTCATTTCCCAGAGAATGACAATCACTCTAATGATAACATATACTTTTCCAGCACTTACTAGGTTCCAGTTATATACATGTCACAGATATTAACTGATTTAATCCCCAGCAACTCTATGGAGTACAGGACTATCATTATTCTCATTCTATAGTTGAGGTAACTGGGACAGAAAGGCTAAGTGATTTGGGTAAGGTCACACAGCTAAAAAGTAGTGAAGCAAGAATTTTAATCCATTCAGTCTGACTCCAAAGTCTATGGTCTTATGCTCTTCTGACTCTGCCACAACAGAGTAGAGACATTTCTGTGGGAAACTGTTCTTGATCTAATTCTGAACAGAATAAAATTGGTCAAGTGAAAGTGTCAGTAATATTGAAAGAAAAAAACAATGTCATTTTGCTGGCAGAAGGAAGGGAGAGAGGACAGAAAATAAATTTGAATCTGCAAGTACAGAATCAACATTGGTAACAGAATTAAAATCTAGGATTCATGCAGAGATTTTAAAAATATTCTTAGACCCATTTAATAATTTTCTTTTTTGACCTTAAAGATCAGATCCCACCATAAAAGAACATTTAAATCTGTATCAGTGTTGTCTGTCACTCCTGAAAAATCACAAACTCAACCCAGGAAAGCAAGTTATCTCTATAGATAAGATAAAAATATGAGCTAGATACTAACATAATTTTGTAGATTTGTTTCTGGTGGATTTGTTTCTGTGGATTTATCTCTAAGAAGTTATATTTAACTTCTGGCTTTAGACTGTCCACAAGGGGGTAGTAATCCTTCATACTGAGTAATGTCATAGGCTTGGGATTCGAAAACCTTGAAAAAATTAACATTTATTTTCTAAATCTACAAAACATTAAAAATTAAGCAATTTTCTAAAAATTTTTATCAACAATAATCAATACAATTACAGTCTAAAAAGTGTTTATATGATTTTTCAAGGCCTTGGATTTATTTCCATTTAAATAAAGACCAAGGTAGATTTATATAAATCAACACAGATTATGTTAACTTTTTCAGGTAAAATTGTGAATTATAAAATACCTTCTTCATCTTCCCACTCTAGATCTAAGGATGTACTGTCGTCATTTCCACTAGTTGATTTAGTTTTGGTCATTAAATCACAACTGCTTTCTGTATTAGGCGTCAAAACTGTAGCATCTGATGAGAGTCCTAGAATATACACCAACGACAACTGAATGGTTTCATCTGTACTCTTCTGCCACAACAGCCAATTTACTTTGCAACAATTATCTCTCTCTAAATATTATTACTTTTAGCTTCATAAGAAATAATTCTGAAAATTATATTGGTAAGTTTCTGTTAGGAACACTTAAAGAAACTTTTTTCTTTTTTTGCCATCTAAGCACAGCAAATATGCAAATTTAGATGATTATAAACTTTTCAAATATGGTGAACTCAGGGTCATATTTTTAATAGTCAATTACAAAGGAGCACAGAAAATAAATGAACAAAAAAGATAAAACAAAAAGCAGCCTATATTTTCAAAAGGAGCCACTATTATGCTTCCACTATTGGGAAGCATACAAGTTTTTGCTTTTGAAACTTGAGGAAATATTTTAATCTTATAAAGCAATTTGTAATAAGTAAAAAATAAGTATACTCTCTACTTATATGTTTATTGCATAAAAAAATTGTATAGAAAATACTTTAAAAGACTTACTACTACTTCGAAAAATTTCATACTGTGACTTTGTATTTCCCAAACAAGATTCGAAGTCATCTTCCGGTCCTGAACTGTAATAAAAGTGAAATAATTTTTTAATATATTCATGGTAGATGCAATATAACAAATATTTAAGCTAATGATAGCATTTTGGCTTGAAGACCTATGCCATACAAATTCATAACTGCTGTACAATTAGAATAACCTACTGAAAACTGTTCTTAGTTTTTCTTAATACTAGCATGAAACTGAAAATAATAAGATTTTGGTTAATTTTGAAGTCAAATCTCCAAAGCTCAGCTGTAAGTCCAACTTTACAATAAGCATGAACATAATTCTTTGAATGAGTAGTGATACTTGTGGAAATGTGACACTGAAATGTCTCTTCCAAAAAATGACCACACGTAAACTTTATTACAAGAAAGAGAGGGACTAAGGAAAAAACAAACAACTAAGGTATAAAAGTCACCCAAAGGCATTCAGCTACTGTATCACTTCTATATGGGAAATGTGACCACTCTTAAAAATGCAAGAGAATCAGTTTAAATAAATAATGATCATGTTTCAACTTAAATGCTCTCAGTATTCTTCCAAGACAGTGTCTTTTAGAAGGAATGATTTTTGGGGAACACATAGACATGAGTACGTATACACACATCCTGAGGTGAATGATGCTCTACGTGGCAATAAAATCTTCTACCACAAAGGGAGGGAGGAATACGTTTCACCATTTACCTTTGATATTCTCCATTGTTGGAAGGATGATATCGCTGCACAATTCTCTGCCTTTCTTGCTTTGGAAACATAATGTAATAAGAAAAACACTCTACTGTAAAATTATATATTTTAAAACCACTCATGCAATACCAAAAAGCATTTTTTTCTAGTTTCTTAAAAAAAAAAAAAGTTATTCTGTGGATATATTTTTCCTTAAATCTATCACTATTCAATTCTATATCCCTTTATTTATGGGTAGAATTTTTCTGAATTTATCAACGTATAATCTAGAAGTGGCCAGAATATTCGTAGTGTTGTTGAAAAATGACTTTTTTTTTTTTTTTTAAATAGAGACAGGGTTTCACCATGTTGACCAGGATGGTCTCGATCTCTTGACCTTGTGATCTACCCGCCTTAGCCTCCCAAAGTGCTGGGATTACAGGCGTGAGCCACCGTGCCTGGCTTTTTTTTTTTTTCCTAACAGATAGGTATTGATATCTTACATACTTAGTATACCCAGGAACTTCCAACCGACTGGAAAAATGAGGAGCAGGAAAGGAATAGTTAAAACAATACATGAAGTTCTATTCTGGGTAAAATAAGTAGCAATAAAACAAAAGATCTATAAGATCTGGCTGAGTTGACTCAGAAATAATAAAAGCAATTTGACTAAGAAAGAACTGTCAGAGTTGTGGCTCTGATAGCTATCAGCTATGTATCCCTGGCATGGCCTCTATTTACTGCTCCTTCATCTATAAATTATAGATAGCTATATTACTGCTCTAACAAACTCAGGGTGACCATGAAAATCAAATGACTTGGCGGGTGTCTGTGTATGTCTGTATGTCTATACACTCTAATATGTTCCTACATCAAATATTTAACCAGGGTAGGAAAAACTCAGAGAACCCTGGAAATCACCCATATGGATGTGCATATGGAATGCTTTGCCTTTAAAAGGGAAGCAGTAATTTATTACAGTAAAAGAGTATCTATATGATAACCAGAAAATACTTTTATTTCTTAGAAGGTAAAAGTTAAAAACTTGTTCATTATTTAGAACTGACTTAAAAAAAGATATTCCCTCATATAATCTGCTGAAACAGAAGAGAAAGAGAGAAATGAAGGAAAGAAGCGGGGGAGGAGGACACGGTTCACATGGAAATCATGTAACAATATGAGGCATGATATTTCAGTTTCTCTAAGGTTTACTATGTGACATGATCTTTATACTATTTATATTAACACTAAAGAGGTGAATCCAAAGAGGTAAAATATGGAGGAAGATACTAAGGATACCGACTATGCAATGTTGTGCCTGAACTTTGGCTCTGCCCCTTATTAACTGTAGGATCTCAAGCAAGTTACAAAACATATCCTAGTCTCCAGTTTCCTCAATTGTAAAACAGGGATTAAAAACATCATCTCCTACGATTGTTGTGAGGATTAAATAAGGTAAAACATTGCTGCTCCTGACACTTAATCAGGGCTCCATAAATGTCTCTTATTCATAGCTGCCAGGCATTATGGTAATGCAGCATGGTAAGACATGGTAAATCTGCTGCCTTTCCTGATAATATACCAAAGATTTCTCAAGACTCAAACTCCCAATCTCCCAAAACACAAGAATAAAGATGAGAAGCAAATAATAACCTTATGGGGCAAAATAGCAGTTTATCCAGTTCCAGGAAATAAAAGTAATTCTAGCAATTCAAGGAGCTGTTAAAAACAAAACAAAACAAAACAAAAAAAACCTCACAAAACAAAATGCTTTGCCAATTATATTTAAAGACTAGTTTTGCAATGTTTTCTCTCTAAGGGTACATTTAATTTCTCCAAAAGAATACTGAATTTTATAGCACACTAAAATTTCTTTACGATAAACAGGAATCAGCATTTGCTAATCTAAAGCTAAATAGCATTGAGTATCAAGTATGTAATCTGATGTTATTTCTAGCTGTTAAAGACTGACTAATTTGCCTTGAAAATTCTTAAGACTATATGGGTAAATACAGTAGTTGTTAAACAAGAAGTCCTTGAGAATAGGAAAAAAAAAAAAGTCCCAACTAAGATTTGCCAGAGAAAATAAGGAGAAAAGCAACCCTAATATATGCCGGGGTCTTTTCCCCTCACCTCCAAGAGCTTTCGCTGCTTTGCTGCCCTGGCTGCTTCACGCTGTGCAGCGTATAAACCTTCTTCTTCTAGTCTTAACTTCTCTTCTTGTAAGGCTAACTGTACATGAACAAAACGATAAGGATTAACAAAAATCAGAACCTGTCTAACTGCTCTAAAAATAAAATGCTTCTATTTATAAAACAAAAAATAAATTATTAAAAAATAACTGATCTCTACAAAGCATAACAGAATTGAAATGTTTGCAATTATCTGTTTAAATTTCTTCTTTTACAAAATAACCCAAAGGATATAAAACACATTACAGAATTCTTTAGAAACGGAGTTCTGAAGCAGTAGCATTAATCTGTATAAATATAGAAGTATTTGTTTAGAATATGCACTGATCTTCATTTTAAACAATCATTCCAACACCTATCACCCTCACTAGTTTACCAGTTTTGGCACTCATAAATCCAGTATCTTTAAGACCAATCATCACCGTTGACCAAAGGGAACTCAGCTTTCACAAAATTCAGGTATTGCCATCTAATTAACATCAATGCACATGTCTCCTTAATTTTATTACTATCAAACTATTCAAAAATTACTTTCATATTTAAGTTCCTGCCATTCATAAGAGCACATAAACTGCCTTAGTAATATCTATTTCATGTTCAAGTTAATTTGAAAATCAAATTTCAACACAAACTTTTTCCTTTAGACTAATATTAACATCTGTTGTACAGCTTATGTTAATCCTTTTGAAATCACTAATTGGTCCTAAACATACTTTTGTTTTTTTGAGACAGGGTGTTACTCTGTCACCAGGGCTGGAGTACAGTGGCACAAACACTGCAGCCTTGACTTCTTGGGCTCAAGCCATTCTCCCACCTCAGCCTCCAGAGTAGCTGGGACTACAGGCATGCGCCACCGCCCCAGGGGAATTTTTGTATTTTTTGCAGAGATGAGGTCTTGACAAGCTGCCCAGGCTGGTTTTTAACTCCTGGACTCAAGCAATCTGCCTGTTTTGGCCTCCAAAGTGCTGGGACTACAGGCATGAGCCACCATACCTGCTTTCAAGAGACAAATATTTGTGTGTGTATATTTGTTTTTGAGACGGGGTCTTGCTCTGTCACCCAGGCTGGAGTGTAGTGGCTCCCCCATGGCTCACTGCAGCCTTGACCTACACTGATCCCGACCTCAAACCCCTATAGCCTTGAGGATCCTGGGTTTAAGCAATCTTCCTACCTCAGCCTCCTTAGTAGCTGGGACTATAGGTGTGTACTACCAGGCCCGGCTAATTTTTGCATTTTCTTTAAGAGATGGGGTTTCACCATGTTGCCCAGGCTGGTCTCAAATTCCTGGGCTTAAGTGATCCATCCACCTTGGTCTCCCAAAGTGCGGGAACTATGGCCACCATGCCCAGTCTTAAACAGAAAATTTTTAAATGCACAGTGGAATATGAATAATTCCATTTAGTTTAGTGGATGCAAAACCATAATTATAGGCCATTTCCATAAGCACATTAAACAACTTTAACACTTATGATTATAAGTACTTCGTTCTCTGAGAACAAATGCACCAAGACAAAAAGTCTTCAAAAAACTACTTATTGTGCAACAGGGTAATTTTTTTTAAAATTTGTTTTTTGTTGTTTCCTTTTTGAGATAGGGCCTCACTCTACTGCCCAGGCTGGAGTGCAATGGCATGATCATGGCTCACTGCAGCCTCGACCTCTCTGGCTCAAGCAATCCTCCTACCTCAGCCTCCCAAGTAGCTGGACCACAGGCATGCACCGCCCACCCAGCTAATTCTATATTTTTTGTAGAGACAGGGTTTCACCATGTTGCTCAGGCTGGTCTCAGCCTCTTGGGCCCATGCAAATCCACCTGCCTTGGCCACCCAAAGTGCTGAGATTACAGGCATGAGCCACTGCGCCCGGCTTAAAAGTTGGTTTTAAATACAAAGGTGCATATTCTTGCCAGAGTTCCTACTTTGTGAATTAAGAAATTATTATTTTTTAAATGTACTATCTCCATTTTTTGGCAGCATATGATTTCTGATAAATGAAGCCAAACTAAAAGAAATGATAACAGGCTGGAATGATAGTTTTACTTTTAAATCATATTCATCTGTATGTATCTAAATATAGGTCCAATGACTCTACACAATATATTATTTAATGACAACTCTCTCCTTTATAATAACATGTACTTAAGCAATAAAAAGACTATTTACCTCTTTTTGAATTTTCTTATCAAGATCTTTCTGTTTTTCAGCAATAGAATCATAATGCCTTTCTCTTAGGTCAACAATTTCTTCCTCAGTAAGAGGCCTAGAGAAAAAAGGATGGGGAGAAAAAGAAAAAACAAAAACTTCTGATGAGTCTAAGTACAAATAAAACACTCAAAACACCAGTGAAATTCTCAAATTTTGCTGTTAAAAATGTTAAAGCAATTTCCTACAACTTCAATTGTTAAGAGTAAAAAGTATACATTCTAACACTTGCTGTAATTCTAGTGCATAAACTGATATACACTAGATAGTGTATCAGACTAGTTTTTAAAGATGATACATTATAAGACTAGTTCTTAAAGCATTACAGCTACCTTTTGAATGAAATGTTGACTTCATTTACCTTCATCTGGCTCTGCTTCAGCCATCTAACCTATGGGTGTATACCCTAAACCATATCCCAAAATGCTTATCATAAAATATAAACATCAGTACACTACTACACCCTGATCTCAGCCCTCATACCATTCTGGAACCCTTCTTAATCCTCCTATTTTATCCTGCTCAATCACTCTGGCTTTCCCAGGCCCTTCATCCTTCCCTTTTCTCCCAGGCTATCTGTCCCAATCATCTTGCTTCACTTATAACCAATATGGACACCAAGGCAGAGCTGAACTACTTTCTTACCAACATATTCACTTTCTTGCACTCCTATTATTATTCCATATTCACTCAGTTTTACTCACATTCTGACCCTGGGTCATTTCCATGATCAGCCCTTTCTGTTTAGGCTGCTAGAGAAAATCTGACATCAATTTGGCACTCAGCCACCAGTAGCAGTCCTTTTACATATATGTGGCAACTCCCTCACATATCCTACACTATCAAATTCAAAATCTTCAAATACTCAAGTTCCTTATTCATACCTTTTTTTCTCTTAAAAGGCAATTTCACTCCACTTTAAGAAATGAGGAGTATCAACCATGAATCTCCCCAACTTTGTGCCAACTCCCACTTACTTATATATATCCTTATTCTCCTCACCATCCTGTAAAGAGGAATGTTCTTAACTTGTTCAGAGTCACCTACTACATTTACACTCTTGATTCATTCACCAGTGAGCCCCCAGTCTCCTGCCTCACTCCAGAGAATTCTCTGGGACCTTGTTGTGTCAATTAGTACCTTTTACTTTTATCCTGTTCCTTTTGTCTGTTTGCACCTCTCTTCCATGTGAAGGAAGGAAGGAAGGAGGGGAAGAAAGAAGCAACTAAGGGAAAAAACCCTCCATTTGACCTGTATCTATCTCAAGCTACTGCTCTCTCTTTCAGCCAAGTCCTGAAATTAAATGTATAGTATTAATAGTCAGTACATGTGGCACTTACTATGTGCCTGGCTCTCTTCTAAGTGTTTCATATATATTAACGAATTTTAATCCTCACAACAACCCTACAAGGTAGATATAAAGATTAGACATATGAAGGAAGTAAGAGGAAGACAGATTATGAGTATGGCTAAGTAAGTCACACAGCACGTGGCAAAGCTAGAATTTGAACCCCAGGTAGTGTAGCTCTTGTTCTGAACTACTGTTCTTCTTTTGCCTTCATCTCCTTACCTCCCATTCACTTGTCAATTTGCTGCAGTTTAGCTTGGCTCCCATGACTCCGATAACTCCAGCAAAGGTAATCACTGGCTTCTACGTTGCCAAATACCAAGTCCTTATCTTACTACCTCAGTTTCGTGGGACAGTATTGACCATTCCCATCTGTCTGTCTGTCTCTCCTCCTTTGGCTTCCCAAGTTCTCCTGGTTCTTCTTTTTGCCAACTACTTCCTGGTCATCTTCATAATCCTCTTCTAGTGTCCGCCTATTCAGTCCTCAGATCACTGCTCTCTCTCCATGCTCCAACCATTCTCAAGTCCATCTCTCCCCAACCTCCCACCTCAGTTAAGTGATCTTGGTAACTCTAATGTTTACTAGCCATGTTTAAGGTAGTATCTCCTACTTCTGTCCCTTCAGCTCTAAATTCTGCTAGCCCTAGTTACATATTAGGGCTTCAAAACTTTTTCTTTGAAGTTTAACTTATAAAACAAAATATAGATTTTAAGTGTTCAGTTCATAAAGTTCTGATAATTGTGTACACTCATGTAACTTCCACTGGAAGCAAGATATATAACATTTCTATACCTCACATACTTTCCTTGTGACCCTTTACAATCAGTTCTCTCACTTTGCTTATGCAATTTCTTCTGTCTGGAATGTCCTCCTGCTCTACCTGGATAGTTGGCACCAACCAACGCTTCAACACTCAACACTAGGTGTTAGCCCCCTAAAGATGTCTTCTTGGATTTATCTCTCCATACAAGAGGTTGTTTTGGGCAAACAGCCTCTTCTCTAGGGTTTCCTAGAATGTTCTATAACCATTATTGAATTGCTTTCCCTATCTCATAGTGAAATTAGTCATCTTCAGAATCAATCTCCCAGACGAGGATGTTCTTTATTCTAATGGAGAGACTATGTCTGATGTTTTAAATCCCAGTGTCTAGCACGGTGCTTGGCACATGATAATTGCTTAATAAATGTTTGCTAAACTAAAAAATATAAGGATTATATGTTCACAATGTAACACAGCATATGAAAATATTCTCTTGAAATTAAGAATGCTGTTTTGACTTACACATAATTCTTTAAGTAATGCATGTAATTTTAATAAAATACTAAAAAGCTGCTCAAATAATTATAGTACAAGGTTTCAGCTACTATTGAAAAATGTGAAAAAAAATAGTATCACAAGTTTCAGAATGCATAAGAAAGGGGTGATAAAGTTAAAACATTTAAAGAAATGTACTTATCAATATTAAATGGTTAAGAAAACTAAAAAACACATAACAGGTACAACAGGAAAGCATCTAGGCACTTACATTAAATTCTTTAATATTCAAAATAGTCTTGAGATATATAATATTTGTCTCCATCTTACAGAAAGAAAAAACTAAGGTTCTGAAATGTAAACTGTTTAATGTCTCAAAGCAAGTAAATGATAAAGCCTGACTTCTTAAGAGAGTTTTCTTACAGTTCAGATAGAAGTTTTTTGTTATTATTATTATTTTTTTAACAAAGCCTTACCTATGACTGCTTCCTGGGCTCTCCCCCTGTACAAAAATTAAGTAAACAATTAAAACAAATTCACCAGCTAAATTCTATGTAAGGTAAACCAATATAATTTTTATTTAAATACTTTCAACTTATTCATTTTTATCAGAGTAATACGTTTCACTATTAAATACATTTCACTGTTAAAAGTATTTGAAACAAAAAGCTTTAAAATTTTACTACTTCCCCAAGGAAAAATTCGTTTACTATCTAGCTTAATTATATAAAACCATTTGTTTTTATATGACATTTGTTTTTATATAACATATTTGTTATATACAAAATGAACTGGGGTCAGGATGGTATTTGACAACATATTCTGTATGTCCTTATTTATATTAATAGTTGAACCTTATTCTTTGCAGTTTCTGTATTCGCAAATTTGCCTACTTGGAAAATTCATCTGTAACCACAAAATCAATACTCTTTCAGCTTTCTTGGTTATTCAAGAACAGGCATGGAGCAGTAAAAATTTTGAGTGGCCCAGCAACGCACATTCCCAGATAAAGTAGAACAGGGCAACAATATTCCGCTTTCTTGTCTCAGCTCTCATGCTATAAACAAGTAGCCTTTTTCCAGTCTATTTAGTGCCACATTATTTGTATTTTTGTGCTTTTTTGCTGGTGATTTCTGTTTAAAATGACCTCCAAGTGTAGAATACCAAGTGTTCCAGTGTTCCTAAAGGCCAAGGACACTATGATCTGCCTTATGGGGAAAATATGTATGTTAGGTAAGCTTCATACAGGCATGAGTTTATGCTATTGACTGTGCATTCAAAATTAATGAGTCAATAATATATGTTTAATACGGTGTCTTAAACAGAAACGCACATAGAATAAGTTTATATACTGATTGGTTGACGAACATATTGTGATCAGAGGCTTGCAAGAACCTAACCCTGTATTTCCCCTGCAGTAACACTTCCACATTCACTAATTTAGCATTTGCAGCAACTTTATGGAACGTAATTACAATAATGAGAATAAACTTTTTATTTTCTTTCACAAGGTTACGAAATTATCTGTAGTTTTTTCCTCCAAAGCAAACTATAACTATTTCAGGATTTATTCAGGTTTATGCCTTTTATTACACATTTAAACTATTCACATCTGAAAGTTAAAATATAAAGCAGGATAAAATTCCAGATGGTCCATATTAGTTTGGAAAATAGTATAACAAAACATGATGACATTCAACTAAGCCAAACACAAAATATGAAGTAAATGAGAGAGGAGAAGAGGGGTTAGCAAAACCAAAAATAAACAAACAAAATCCTCAGCCAACCAAACAAAAAGCATCTTAGGGAAAATACACAGAATCACCAGTTCTTTTGAAAAGTAGTATGCTGGGATGAATTATATTGGAGGCTGAAAGAACGCTTTCTTTTAACACTTGTCAGATGCTTTAAAAATATCATGTCCAGTGTTTGCTTAAACTTTTTAAGAGAAACACATGAAGACAACAGTGACTTTTGAGAAGGGAAAGAAGTAAGTTCTATGAAGTGAAATATTTTACTGGGAGAACAAAAGGCTAAAATAGTTTCTAAAATGTGTCCTATCAAATGATAAGTATGTATTATTATTTTACAAAAGGATTTTTACCCACATTAATTTGGGAAGAGCTGAGTTGAACAGCTTAAATAATTTGGTTTAACAAGTTTATCTCAGAACGTTTTACATGCTAATTCACATTCTGAGACTAGTATTCTATTCATACTCTGAGAAAGGCTAAAGAATAGATTCTTAAAGGAAAGGTTTAATACATTTTCTTCTTTCCCTAGAAAATAAAAATAACAAAGTGTTAACTTGCAGTGTTTGTTCTTCTAGTCTAATCAATTTTAAAGATGTAGAAAGTAGACCAAGGGAGGTTAATTTGCACAAACTCATACCATTAATTTAGTGAAGTTGCCAATTAGCGTACAAACTAAAGTTCTAACTATACCAATACATAAGAAACGCTTCTTAGCCTTCTGACTAAGATCAAATGTTGAAATATACACCACATTTTGCTGATTCTAAAATGCCCTCCCCCTCTTATTTTTAACATTTCTGTATTTGAGAAGCATCTTAAAACTTGCTGAGTTTTATGAGCTGAAATGTAGAAAATCAACATAAAGAATAACTGACAAAAGAGACGATGGCTATAGTCAGAAACTGTAGAATAAACATGTATAAAATCTGCCATCAGAATCTATGAAAACTATAATTAAAGAATGGGCCTACTGGGCCGGGCACGGTGGCTCATGCCTGTAATCCCGGCACTTTGGGAGGTCGAGGCGGGTGGATCACTTGAGGTCAGGAGTTCGAGACCAGCCTGGCCAAATGGTGAAATCCCATCTCTGCTAAAAACACAAAAATCAGCTGGGCGTGGTAGCGGGTGCCTGTAATCCCAGCTACTCAGGAGGCTGAGGCAGGGAGAATAGCTTGAACTCGGGAGGTGGAGGTTGCAGTGAGCCAAGACTGTGCCATTGCACTCTAGCCTGGGCAACAGAGCAAGACTCCATCTCCCCCAAAAAAAAGAAAGAAAGAAAAAAAAAAAAACCAATGGGTCTGCTCTGGATTGTGAGGTATTTTTACCTACCTAATGCAAGAGGTTAGAAATATTAGAAGTACAGCTTTCTGAAGTTCCTCAGGTTCTGTATAATCCTTAAAACCTGTGTATGTGTATAGTATATCTTAGATAGCAAAAAAATTCAAAATTATTTTCTAATATAAATTAGTAAAAGAAGAAGATAATGTAGGACTAAAAAGTAAAAATAAAAATTCTAAAACAAAAATAGTAAAAATCATAAACATAACTGTTAGAACTAATGAGACGATTAATGATAAAAACAAAATAGAAGTTTTGTACTATCATGAAAATACTTACTTCATCACTTTCTACTAGATTCTCAAACTGAAAGGACAAAAAAGTAAGTGTTAGAAGGAATATTTGTCCAAGGTATACATCTCATAAGAAATTATGTTACTTTTTTCACTTAAAAATAATATATCTTTATATTTGTAAGATATTTAATTCAAATGCCTCTCTAATACATCATTTCATTTGATATATTCAACAGTCCTACGAAATGGCCAAGGCAAGCATATACTATTTTAATTTATGACTTTCTATTAATGAAAATCAAATAGGAGAATTACAACAATTTTCTACATAAATCAGAAAACTTTCATCTGAATAAAATATTTCACACAAATATTTTAAGTCCATGCTACCAGAATATTCCACTTCACTTGAGTTCAGAACAAATGTCATAAGAAGGAAAATTATTCAAAGAATGGGAACTAAAAGATACCCAAATAAGAATTTCCCTACATGTTTATATTTATTCATCTATTCATTCATACAGTTATTTACTGAAAATCTATTAAATGGTAGTCACTATCCTCCAATACACTGTCTCTCTAGAGATAGGAATGTAAACAGTTTGATCATAATGTGATTAACACTATTATGTCAATGACCTAATGAAGGTCATCAGAATCTATGAAAACATAGTTAATGAATGGGCCTACATTCTTTATTATTATATCACTAAAATGTTTGTATTTTAAATATAAATAACTTGATAACCACTTGAAAGGAAAGGTGTTTTATTGCTAATACTGTTTGGTTTAAAGATTGAGAAGAAACAATTCAAAGGTTTAGAAAACTAAGGACTCTCTCTAAAAAGAGAATAAAACTGTTAAAGTTATTACATTTACCTTATTTTTATATTGGTTGTGATTTTTAAATATCTAATTCCTGCCTTACACATTTCCTTATTAATATAGAAGGCCATGAAGTACAGTGTTCAAACTTTGGAGGCAGGCAATTTGGACTAGAATTTAGTTTTGCCACTTACATGTTGTGTAATATAGCCCAATTTCTCTACCTAAGCCTCTGATTTTTCATCCATGAAACAGGGTGACTATCACCTGTCATCACAAGTTGTGATGACATTCTTAATTTGTATGGCGGAGTGGCTAGTTTATAGTAGGTAAGGAATACATGGTAGCTTCTATTATTATATTTCACATACAAAGAAAAAGTGACTCAGTGATTCTGCCGTGGATTTGCTTAAACTCAACTTGCTGCTTTGTTTCTGCTACTCCTCCCTGCTGGGGCAGGTCAACCATCTTTCGTTATACCCACTACCTAAGTGAGCCACTATTATTGACAGAAGAGTACCCTCTCCCTGACTTACCTAGGGTGGGGGGAAAATCTATCAGAGAAACAGACCCATAATCCTCTGCAAACTTCTTCCTATTCATTCCTCCCCCCCACTGCTTCAATTCTATCTTTACTAACATGAACAATGATGAAATATAAACAGTTCCTTCTAAATTTGGGTCCAGATCTTTCCCTCTTTACAACAAAAAGCCCCTTCCGCCCTTCTGAAGGCACTTTTAATCCAATCAAATTCACGACTACTTACCTCTATCGTTAAGTGCTCACCTCTTGAGCATGTTCTAAAATACTTGGATCTGGGAAGGAAAACAGAGTAACTTTAAAAAACACAATTAACTCTAAGACTGAATTAATATAGTGGCATAAAAACATTTCCTCAAGAGCAACTTTAAAACATCTAACATATAGTTATATTTATAAAAAAAAGAACAACAAAATTTACCTAAGAATATAAAAAGGCCAGATTTTTAAACTTCAATGTGACTTTGTTTAGTCAATCAGTATTTCTTTGTGTTGGTACAAGTATTTAGTAAATCTGTAATAATTTACTATATTTACTACATTAAGCAGAGTACATTTTAAAATTTATCTCATTTTTACTACATCAAGAAAAATACCTTATTAAAATTACACATGTGTTAAATAATATATAAAAAGAATATACTCTCGGCCGGTCGCGGTGGCTCACGCCTATAGTCCCAGCACTTTGGGAGGCCGAGGCAGGCGGATTATGAGGTCAAGAGATTGAGACCATTCTGGCCAACATGGTGAAACCCTGTCTCTATTAAAAATACAAAAATTAGCTGGGTGTGTGATGCGAGCCTGTAGTCCCAGCTATTCAGCAGACTGAGGCAGGAGAATTGCTTCAACCCAGGAAGTGAAGGTTGCAGTGAGCTGTGATTGCATCACTGCACTCCAGTCTGGTGACAGAGTGAGACTCTATCTCAAAAAAAAAAAAAAAAAACAAAAAAACATATTCTCAATTTTGTTAAAAATACACAAAACATTAACTATCTGAAAGGATATATGTCAATATGCTAAGAGTAGTTATCTTTGGTGGTGGAATCATGTATCTTTATTCAAGAGTGTTATTTTTCCATGCCCTCACAAATAAAAAAACAATCCATTACATTTTTTTCAACTAGGGCCAAATATTGACTTTCATTTTAGTCATCTTTTCTGCTCCTATTAAACGTGCATGTAGTCAAATAGGAATCTTCTTTATGATAGCTTCTCCAAAGATATGTCTACATTCTAAATACTACAGGATCCAAGCTGGTATCCCAGGACAGGGCCACACACAGTCCTTTGTAACTGAAGTGCCAGGAGATTATGAGACTTTCAGTCATAATGTGGTTCCTGTTAAAGCTGCCAAACCTGATGGAGGAGAGAACTCTGCCCCCTCTACAATGGGAATCCAAATTTGTACTAAGTGTTCCTAACGCATCAGGATTCATGGACAGAAAGCACACTTTTAAGAAACAGGAAGAATCCTGGGCTTAGGACAGGTCAGAATTCTTTTGTTTTTCTTTCTTTTTTGGAGACGGGGTCTTACTTTGTCGCCCAAGCTGGAGTGCAGTGGCACAATCCTAACTAGTGAGTTAGGATTTGTAGCCCAGCTTTGCATTCCTGGGCTCAAGTGATCCTGCTGCCTCAGGCTCCCCAGTAGCTAGTACTACAGGGATGCACCACCGTGCTTGGCTTCACTTATTTTTTGCAGAGACAGGGTCTCACTATGTTACCCAGCCTGGTCTCAAACTCTTGGGCTCAATTAATTCTGGGACTCCCAAAGTGCAGAATTCTTTGTATTATGTGTATGTGTGTATAAAGGTTTAGTGAAAGAGAATGTCAAACTAACATGACTAGAGAATAAAAATTGCAATGAAATTATAGGAACTATTTTTCCTGCTATAATCTTTATCTGCTGATAGATGCAAAGCTGTGTTATTGCCCATTAAGAGACCACTGGTAAAAAGCGAAGAATTTGGTATTGCAATTTCACAGATTTCATGGAATACAACCAATATAAATACAATACCCTCAATCCTCTATCTAGTGCCTCTACTCTTCTCTCTTCTTTATTTCTCAAACAAATACAGAAATGGGTTGAACCTTCAGTAGTAGCACTGGGTTCTGGCATTAGGATTCCTGCTTACAGTGCTATATGGTTCTCTCCATGCAACCATTACTATCTTCCCTGAATGAAGAATCTGTCTCTGATTAATCTGTTTCCTCTTCCAGGTTTACTGAGTGGTATAGCTGAATACTTAGAAATAAAGTTCAGTAACACTATCAGTATGAGCCATCAGTATGAATTCACTGCTGTAGCAAAGCCCAAAGCCAAGTCGAACACTCTCCAAACCAAGGTAACTGTTGTACTACATTTATATTAGATGGCAGAACACCATGTTCTAGTCCAATTACACACAGATATTACAAGCTAACTTAGTAGTAGACAAAAGTGTTATCTGTTGTAAATGTCTCCCTTTTCTGTCCCCCTCTATCCATAGCCAGCTATACTGAGAACACTCATGTTCTCACATGACTCTGAATCCCTGAGTATCTGACTAAGCTACAATCAGTCAGTACCCCACACCTCATTTGCCAACTGGTTCAGGGTTACACAGAAACTGAGCAGGGAGAGACAATCCTTCTGAGAGCTCTAGAGAGTTGCTGGGGATTATGCTTTCTGATAACGTGCAATGAGAGGAATGAAATCAACTGAAAGAGTGCTCTGACGGCACCGAAGTCACCCCTAAGAACCAGATGCATCCCACCCTGCTCATGGTTGGGTTATTAGTTGAGAAACCTAACATCCCTATTGTAAATTCTACCCTTTGCCTAAGATAGTTTTAACTGGCCTTCTGTTCCCACAAAGTCCTGATAATAAATAAACACGAATCTAAGTGATATGACAAGTGAGCAAATTATGAATAGCAAAAATAAAACAAGATAAACAGAAAAGCAAAATATATTTGGGAAAAAAA
Organism: Ateles fusciceps; assembly: GCA_036589455.1. Taxonomy (NCBI): domain Eukaryota; kingdom Metazoa; phylum Chordata; class Mammalia; order Primates; family Atelidae; genus Ateles; species Ateles fusciceps. The sequence goes on from JAZHEH010003128.1 coordinate 4,418,449, forward strand.
TTCAAGCTTTCCTTTTAAAATGGATTAGATTGAGACCTTGTTCACAAAGGGTGTTATCTTGACTCCTATCACAATAAAAGCTAAGATTATACTGACAAAGTAAATATTCGATTTGGTAAACTCAGGGGGCAACAACAGGATAAAACTCAGGGGGAGCTTTATCCTGTGACTTATCTGAAAATACCAAGAAACATTGTAATATGTATATATTTCATGAATTAAGAATTACTTATTCAAGTATGCTTGAATTATGTTTAGTCAAACATTATTGATGACCAAATAGGGACCCTCAGACATGTAAAGTGTTAAATTCAGTCACTGATACTTTGCCAACTTCCAGCCATATAAAACCTTAACTTTTCACATACTTTTCTATATTCTATATATATTTAAAAAATAATTAGAAAGCCAACTTTCTAATGGTTTGAAAGGACCATTTGAGATTTCAGAGAGTTATGAAGAAATAAAAAATGAAAACTCAAATCTTGCTCCTAGGTAAAGATGAGAATACAAATGAAGGGTAAGCAGAACAACTGAGGAGAGGAATGGAAGTACTCAACTATTAAACCTTAAGTCAAGTTTTATACTTTTATTTCACAAACATTTATCTAGTGCTTCTCAAATGCCTGGCACTGTTCTAGGTGCTGGCAATACAACTGTCAATAAATAGATAAAGGCCCTGCCACTTTGGAGCTAACAATTTGGGAATTAATAATAATAAATACATAGATAAATGTATCAGACGATAGTAATTGCCATGAAAGAAAAGCACCTCATGCTGTTTTTTATAAAGGTTCTACTAACTCACATTCCCAAATTAATGATAATAAACACATAAATACATCGAATGATAATAATTGCCATGAAAGAAAAGAAACTCATGCTGTTTTTTTTATAAAGGTTGTACTAACTCACATTCCCACCAACAGTGGCTAAGTGTTCTGTTTTCACCACATCCTTGCCAACCTCTATTACTTTTGTCTTTTCAGTAATGGCCATTCTGACTGGCATAAGATGGTATCTCACTATGCAATATATACAGGTAAGAAATCTGCAGTTGTACCCTCTAAATCTATAAATATAAATATAAATACATACATACATATATATATATATATATATATATATATATATTTTTTTTTTTTTTTTTTTTTGAGATGGAGTCTCGCTCTTGTCACCCAGGCTGGAGTGCAGTGGCACGACCTTGGCTCACTGCAACCTCCACCTCCCAGGTTCAAGCGATTCTCCTGCCTCAGCGCCCAAGTAGCTGGGATTATAGGCGCCCACCACCACACCCAGCTGATTTTTGTATTTTTAGTAGCGATGGGGTTTCACTTTGTTGGCCAGGCTGGTCTCAAACTCCTGACCTCAAGTGATCTGCCTGCCTTGGCCACCCAAAGTGTTGAGATTACAGGCGTGAGCCACGGCGCCTGGCCTATACATTTTTTTTTTTTTTTTTGGTAAAGAAAAGTACCTTAGAGTAAGTGAAGATAGCAATTGGAGGGGGGGGAGGTTATTTTACGTAGGGTGGGTAAGGCAGGCCTCTCTGTTAAAGCAAAAGCAGAACAAAGACCCCCAAGGAAATGAGGAAGCCAGCTAGACAGATATTTGGAGGAGAATAACTCTAAACAGAGGAAAAGCAAAGGCTCTGAGGCAAAACTCGACTTGGCGCATTCTAAGAAAGCAAGAGGGTCAGAATGGCTGGAATGAAGAAGAAACGGAGAGGTCTGAGAGAGCCAGGGTGAGATGACAGGCTTTATAGACCATGGGAACAGTGTTAGATTTTCATATTAATTAGATACGAACTCACAGAAGAGATTGTCTTTAGCATTCACTCTGCTTTTTAAAACTTTTATCATGAACCTTTTCAAATATGCACAAAAGCAGAGAGAAGAGATTAACAAGCGCCCCATCCCTATTACCCCACTTAAAAAGTTACTATTTCCTAATCATGTTTCATTTATACTATACCCCTTTTCAAGTTGGTATCTTACAGCAAATCCCAGATGTGTTATTTTACCCTTACCTCAATTTGCATCTCTAATTACAGTATTAAGGACTGTTTTTTTTTTTTTTTAAAAAAGCTAACACATCAACAAAATTTAAAGTAATTCTTTAATATTATCTAATGTCCAGTCCAGTCTATATTTCTATTTCCCTGATTATCTTTTTACACACGATTTGTTCAAATCAGAATCAAACAAGGGCCACATAGTATGTTTGCTTGTTAGGCCTCTCACACCTCTTTTAGTCCGTATCAGCCCTCTTCCCTGTACTAGTGTCTGTTTTTACGCCATTGATTTGTTAGAGAAACGGTGTCATTTGTCCTACAAAATTTCTCACTTTCTGAATTTACCTGATATTTTTCCTTTTGGTGTTATTTAACTTTTTCTTGTATCCCCCTGTATTTCCTGTAAATTAGTAATTTGATTTAAAAGCTTGATTATATTGAGTTTAATTTTTTTAGGCAAGAATGTTTCACTTATGGTACTTGCTATTGAATCAAATCATAAGGAACTTTATTTTTGTCTGCCTCAGTTTTACTGATGCTAAGATTGATCTGTAAGTTAAGATACTGTCAGCCCAATCCATCCATCATGTTTCACATCAAGCTTTTACCAAATGGTTTTTGGCATCTATTGATAATCAGTACTCAGTTCCATTATTTCACTAGAGAGTACAAAAACAACGATTTTTAAATTCTGTCATTCCTTAAGAATTTATTAGCTATAAGAACTTCACTGGAAGATCCTTAAAAGACAAGCTGACATATGTTTTAAGAGGCCAGTTAGAAAGCTTTTACAATAGTAGAGCAAAGAAATGACGGTGGCTTCAATCACAGTAGCAATAGTGGGAGGAATGAGAAGTAATTCTGAAGACAGGGTCGACAGAATTTGATAATGTATTAGATGTAAGGATGTGTGTAAAAAGGAAAAATCAAGGCTATCTCCTAACTCTGAAGCCTGAACAACTAGAAAAACTGATTTGTCATTTACCAAGATGAGGAAGCCTGGGAAAGAAGCAAGTTTGTGTTTTAGATGCCTTGAGCTTGATATTCATACAAAGTTGGAGTCTGGGTGAGAATCCTCTATTCAAATTCCAGACCTACAACGTTAACATAAACATCAGTCCAAAAACCCCTTAAAAGTAAAATTCCTATAATTAACCTTGGGGCTACTTCTCAATCTCAGATCAGTAAAAATGACTTTTCTTTTTTTCTTTGCTTCAAACCCAGGAAATTCATCTTGCTTTTTTTTGCTGTCCCAAGGAAGGTTGTCTGTAGATAAAGATGCAACGTCAGCAAGTTTTCCCCCTCCCACACATACACTTCAAACAATACACTTACTACCAATACATACATATACCTATTGTTTTCAAGGATTTTACTTCTAAGCAATATGGGGAAATAGAAGTATAGTCTCTTCCTTGGGGGACTGAGGAAGGGTGAGTTATCTCCCAGTAAGCTGGAAACAGAAAAAGCAGAAATTAAAGCTATAAACAATGCATAATGTATCAGTTATCTTCACATGCTAAGTTAATTTAAAGAAACAGAATGGCTCCTGTAAGATTTAAAAGAAAGAGAAGGAAGTTAGTAATATCTTTTAAAAGATGTGTAAAATAGAAGAAACAGAAGAATAGAAAACAGAGAAACAAATGTTGGTAGAATTCAGCGAAACCCTGTCTGTAGAAGAGTCCCCTGGTTCAAGGACCTGGGCTATCTGGTCCCAGTGGATGGTGGGGTTCCAAGATGATGGGTTATTTGAATTGTATAATTAACTTTCCTGTTGCGAATCTACACTCATTAAGCACCTCCCACCCTGTTATTCCATGCTTATAGTAAAATAATGTCTTTACCTAAAGACACAAGTACTATACCATTCCTTGACAGTTACATTTCTCATTTTAAATTATTAAATTTACCTTGGTTTTCTCCACCTGACCCAAAAGGCTGAAGGTGAGAGCCTGGGGACATGATGAAATCACCAATGTGGGGTGCCCAAACAAAATTATGTATTTTTTTGTTTGTTTGTTTTAAGATAGTCTCATTCTGTCGCCTAGGCCAGAGTACAGTGGTGCGATCCCAGGTCACTGCAAACTCTGCTTCCTGGCTTCAAGCAAGTCTCCTGCCTCAGCCCGCCAAGTAGCTAGGACTACAGGCACACACCACCATGCCCGGCTAATTTTTGTATTTTTAGTAGAGACGGGGTTTCACTGGATTGGCCAGGCTGGTCTTGAACTCTTGGCCTCAAGCAATCAGCGTGCCTCAGCCTCCCAAAGTGCTGGGATTACAGGTGTGAGCCACCACACCCAGCCTAAAATTATGTATTAATGGGACACCAAAACTAGCCACAGGAAAAATCACGTAACTCATCTTATTCAGGTTCCCCAAGTACTGTGCAGCCATATTTTATTATTACATAGGTACTAGTTGAGAATATTTTTTAAAATGAAGTTTTATATGTATATAAGGCAGCATCATTAAAAAAAGAAGAAAATGAGACAAAAGGAAACTGGATCATAGCCTAAAAGCAGAAATCTGATGCCAACTATTAATGCACATTTCTAATAATCTTAGGTGAAAATTGAGTCTTAGAAGGGAAGACAGGAAACAAAATGAGCAAAAGCAGCAATATCTACTACAAAAGCTAACTCTCAATTACTGTTAGTTTAGAGATAATAAGAACATTTAACTTTCTTCAATTTGAAAAAAGGTCAATATTTTATTGACTTGAAGTTTCCAACTACATATGCTACAAAAACCAAAACATAACAAGCTATTAATATAATGGAGAGCCAAGACAGGCTTGCATTTACTGAGTGCCTACAATAGGTCAGGAACAGAGCTTATTTTTTTACGTGTATTTTATATTCATTTCCTTCCCAGAATAATCCTATGAAGTACTGTTTTCCTACTGGATAGATCCGCACTGTCCAGTATGATAATCACTAGCCACAAATGGCTATTGAGCAACTGAAATGTGACTAGTCTGAATTCTAAAGGCTACTGTGTGTCAAATACGCACTAGATTTTGAAGACTTAGCACAAAAAATTATGTAAAATATCTAAACTCCAAAAAGTAAGCTCTTTTCAATATATATCCAAAGTCAAGTGTAGATAAGTATCTTTTAGATCTTCCTCAATTCTTCCCCCTCCATTTTCAATCTATCAACAGTCATGTAGCTGAAAACACTGCTGTGCATGTTCTGATACTATGTATGTAGCTTGGAATCTAAAAGTGTGCTAATTTTATATGTAACACTGTTTACAGTATATACTTTTAGAACATTCTTTTAAGAAAAAAATAAGTTTAATTGTATTACTCATAAAACATTTTATTAATAAAATAACTATTATTCATAAAAAAAAAGGTTTCACTAAAAACTAGGAGTGTATAAATCTGGTGACATTTAAAGTTAAAAGAAAATCTGGTCTAATATTTTCAATCATAACTGCTTAAGAGTCTAAAAATAGGGAATAGCCATCCTACTTTTTCAGACCTATTGTTAGCCTATAAGTGGGTCATATTGTACAGAGCTCCCTACATTTGCTAAATAAAATTATAGTGTAAATTGGTACAGAGCAATCTAAGATTCTTCTACTATGCAAACATAATTGCTTAAAAACAAGGAAGCTAAAATCCAGTTTTCATATTTATAAAATCCCGCTTTCATATTTGTAACATCCGACTAAACCTACTGAATCTCAAATTAATTTCATTTATAATGACAGCAAAATAACTCTGTAAGAAAACTCCACGTTTATATAGACCAGAGATTTTTGGAGGTGTGAATGTTAGAGGTACCATAGGAAACAACATGAGAAAATGGCAAGAGTAAATCTAAGGAGGCCTCCCTCCCTCATCTTTGGGGAAAAATCAATGTAACACTATTACTGACAGGAGACTGCTGCACACCTTTGCGAGTTGACGTAGAAAAGAAAAAAAAATGGCTATGAGTCTCTGAACTAGGCATGATACATTAAGAAACTGTCCAATGATAGGTATTTAGTCTTGACAACTCTGTTTTAGAAAAGCAGTCATTCTCATCCTGTGGCATAAAACAATTGCCTTTCAAAAATGAAGACTACTGAGCTTCACCTTCAAGTTGGCTAAGAGTGCCTGGGTATTATATTCTATTCTGTTCACCAATTTGTTTATCCTTGTGGCAATACAACAGGTTTTTAATTATTAGAGCCTGTAATCTGATAGGACAAGTTACCTTCTTCAAAATTCGTGGGTCTTTTTATGGCCCTTTGCTCTTCCATATAAATTGCTGGAATCAGCTTAAGTTCCACAAAATTTCTGTTAGGATTTTAACTGTGAATGCACTAATTTTCTAGTAAATAGGCAGAGAACATCTTAAGCACAGTGAGTCTTTTTACTCATGAAAATGGTATTGCCCTGCATTTATTTAGATGGTGTCTTCAAAAACTTTGTTCTAGTCTTACACATCTATTATTGATTACTAGCCTTTTATATTTTTTCATCGCTATCTTAAAAGGTAATTTTAAAATATGCACTACTTATTGCTGGTATATAGGAATACTATACAATAAAGTTTTCATACAAATATTAGATTGCATTTCACATCAACAGGCTGAAAAAATATCTGATAATACCCAAGAGTTAGGAAATGGAGCAATAAAAATTCATTATTGGTAAAAGTTTAAAGTAGTATAATTACTTTGAAGAAGTTTGGTTTTTCTACTAAGTTTGAAGAGGTACGTAAGCTATGACTCAGCAAGTTCACTCCTAAGTATATCCACCTAAAGAATCTTCTGTCCATGTGTACAAAGAGACATTTATCTTTTTGCACAAATTGAGGTGGTTTGTAAAAGAAAAAGAAAAAAAAAGAAGTTGGAAATGATCTAAATGCCCATCAACAGAAGGGTAAGTAATTATGGCCTATTCATATAATACAATATTGCACAGAAATGGAAACGAATGACTGAATCAGAAGCAAACCGTGGTTCATACAAGAAGCTGCTCCTGCAAGTCCCAAGAACCATACAAGTCCTAAACAGTGAGTGGGGGATAAATGTATAGAATGAATGCAGGAATAGTGTATGCAATCAAATTTGAGGCTAAGCAAGAAATAAGTGGGACTAGGGGGGTGTCAGTGAGAAAAGTGGAGGGATTAAAGAAATATTTAGAAGATAAAAATCATCTAGTTTGGGGGATGGACTGGAAAATAAGAGATGATGGGAGAAGTGTCAGAATCCACATGGGGATTTATGAAAGCAGCACTATCAAGAGTCAAAGTACAAGAGAAAAATAAACGTGGTAAATCCAAGATATAAGACTTAAATGCCAGCAGTGAAACAATAAAGGACAAAGTGATGTGAGAAGCTAGAAGAATTCTCTAGCAATATAGCATTATCGCATAAAGTTGAGCTATGAAGAAAATGATTACGAGCACATAATATGTGCATTTCACTTTCATGAATCCAGTCACATGCCCTGGAGGAAAGAGGAAGATGAGAAGTTATTTGGGCAACAACCCACAATTCTATTCAAGAACATGTATATTTAGGTGTGTTAAGTAGGGTGAAAGTTGAGCAGCTGAAAGAGGCTCCAAAAACAAAAGAAAATAGAAGTGTACTTTTCCTCTTAACAGGCTACAGAGTTCCTCCAAGTCATCCATGGACATTCATTTACATGTAATTCTTACAGTCCTGTAAGCTGTCTCTAAATGAAGTCATGTAAGCTTTTGTGTATCCACTTTACAACTACTGAAGATGTGAAAGTGGACTGTGTTATAGTTTGGATGTTCATCCACTAAAAATCTCATGTTGAAATTTGATCTCCGTTGTTAGGGGTGGGACCTAATGGGAGGCATTGAGGTAATGGGGCGGATCCCTCATGAATGGCTTGGTGCCAACCTTATCCTCATGGTTATGAGTGAGTTCCCATGAGAGCTGGTTGTTAAAAAGAGCCTGGCATCCCCTCCTTGTTTCCTCTTTGCCGTGTGATTTCTGCACACACTGGCTTCCTTTTACCTTTTGCCACTAGTAGAAGCAGTCTGTACCTTACCAGATGCAGATGCCCAACCTTGAACTTTTCCAGACATCAAAATTGTGAGCCAAGTAAACCATTTTTTCTTTATAAATTACCCAGCCTCAGATATTCCTTTATGGCAACACATGCTAAGACAGATTCAAACATGGAAAGGACATCGGAGAGGTAGAAAAGGAAGGCTATGACTGGTTCCTGGTGCCTAATACTCTGACTGATAGAGGCATATTCAGAAATTTGGAAGAATTTGAAACTAACATGGTACAAAAATGAAGATATTTGCATACATATTTGCTTATCGATGTTATCAAGGTAGGTTTCAAGATACTTTTATTAAAGATAAAAACAGTCTTGTTAAGAATAGGCTTAAAATGTAGTACTTTATGCTTCTCATTTTATTTTACATAGGTAAATACTCATATCAGAGTGACTTAAGGAAAAGGGAACTGAAAAATCCTCACAAATTCTACAATGATATTGTTCCTTTTCTTTATATTTTTCTTTATATCTGTTAGAATAAAATAAGAAAGTCTTTCCCTATATCTTTTGCTTGACACTATAAATAAATGATGAAGAGTCATGGTAAATTGTTCCAAAGTCTATTAAAAATTGAAAGCTTCCCAAGACTGCTTTTTCTTTTTTTTTTTTTTCCCAGAACAGAAGACTGGAAAGATTACAAATCTAATGCCTGGCAAAAACTATTACAAAGAAGATGATGGAAACATTGCTTTTCAATTAGTATCAAATATTTCAATAGAGATTTAACTGCTCAAATCTCAAAGATAAAATCAACAGATTTTTCCAGGTAGGGATAGCAGTGACATAGGTAATGTGACAGTTAATTTTATATGTCAACATGACTGGGTCACCAGATGCCCAGATATCTGGCTAAACATCCTATCTGGTGCATCTGCAAGGGTGTTATAGAACAGACTCACATTTGAATTGGTGGACTGAGTAAAGCAAATCGCCCTTTCCAAGGTAAGTGGGCGGCCATCATCCAATCCATTCAGGGCCTGAACAGAAAAAGTTGAAGGAAGGTTGAATTGAATTCTCTCTACCTGACTGCTCGAGCTGAAACACTGGTCTTCTCCTGCCCATGAACTGAGACTTACAGGACCAGCTTTCCTGGGTCTCCAGCTTGCAAATAACAGATTGTGGGACCTAACCTCCATAATTATATAAGGTAACTCCTTACTTATTTATTTATTTGAGATGGAGTTTTGCTCTTGTTGCCCAGCCTGGAGTGCAGTGGCACAATCTTGGCTCATTACAACCTCCGCCTCCCAGGTTCAAGAGATTCTCCTGCCTCAGCCTCCCGAGTAGCTGGGATTACAGACATGTACCACCATGCCCAGCTAATTTTTTGTATTTTTAGTAGAGATGGGGTTTCACCATGTTGGACAGGCTGGTTTTGAACTCCTGACCTCAAGTGATCCACCTGCCTCAGCCTCCCAAAGTGCTGGGATTACAGTTTGAGGTAATGGGGGCGGATCCTTATGACCGTTCTCATTTTATATCTTATGACCGTTCTCATTTTATATCTATTAATGACCGTTCTCATTTTATATCTATTAATATATATATCTACACATAGACATAGAAATACAGATATCGACCAGATGAGGAGGACCAAAGTAGGGATGGGATCAAAGGGCGGTCTCCTGCAGGTCGCCTCCTCCGGTGCCTTTCCTGGACCTTGCACGTGGGGTCTCCTGCCGCTGCTGCACTTATTCTGAGACTCCTGCTCAGCTGCTTGCGGCTTGGTTCCAGGTGAAAGGGGGAGTCAGGACTGCGGGCTGGGAGCTTCCGCGGGACCTTTTCGCCCACGTGCTCCCCCTTTCCCAGTCCTCTTCATCAGCCTTCGCAGACTTTCTGCAGAAGGAAGAAAACATTTTTGCTGGGGTAGTGGTTATTTCAACGGCTTCATGGACCTGGGGGATTTCAGCCAGTTTGGGTGGAGGGTCTTACCTCAAACTTACTGGCTCAAAAAAAAATTATTTCTGGAGGGATCCAAGATGGCCGATTAGGAGCAGCTCAGGATTGCAGCTCCCAGCGAAAGCACAGAGGGTGAGTGGACCCGGCATTTCCAGACTGATTTTTATTGCTCACAGACCAGGAGATTCCCAGGCGGAGGAGCCCCACGGGTCGCCAGCGCGGCTGTTTTGGGCAGTGCGGTTGTTTTGGCCAGTGCAGCTGTTTGGCCGGTGCGGCTGTTACTGCTGGTGCACCAGTGCCCTGGCGCGGCGGTTCTCCATACAAAATACACGGGTCCCGGCACCGTTTTAGCTGGTGATTGGAGCTCCTAGGAGACAGTCGCCCATTTATCTGATTAAAAAGGGGACTGAAACAGGGGAGCCAGAACAGGAGATTCCCCCAGGCAAAAAAGCACCAGGAATCGCAGCGTGGCTGTTTCAGCCAGTGCAGTGGGTCGCCGCATGGGAAATCACACAGACCCTGGTGCCTTTTCAACAGGCGACTGGAACACCTGGGAGAGAGTTGACCTTTCAACTAAAAAAAAAAAAAAAAAAAAAGGGCTCTGAGGCAGGGAGCCAGGTGATCAGGCTTGGCTGGTCCCACCCCCACAAAAAAACAGCAATCGGAAACGCTCTGGATTGAGAGTTTCACAGCAAGCACAGCTGAACCCAGAACAGTCCAGCTCTGTGGGGGGAGGGGTGACCGCCATTACCATGGCAGTCCACCACTACAGAGGTAGTTTGCCACTGCCGAGGCAGCCCGCCATTGCCAAGGCAGTCCGCCATTGCCGAGGCAGCCAGCCATTACAAAGAGAGTCTGCCATTATAGAGGTGGGCCGCCATTGCCAAGGCAGTTCTAACTACACCCATATAAACAGGACTGCAGGGAAGTTCACACGGCAGCTGGGCGGAGCCCACAGCAGCTCAGCAAAGCCTCTGCAGGCAGACAGTGACTAGGCTGCCTCCTCACTGGGCAGGGCAGCCCTGAAAAAGGCAGCAGCACAACAGAAACTCATAAAAAAAGCCCTAACTCCCTGGGACAGAGCACCTGGGAAAAAAAAAAAGGGGGGGGTTTATGAGTTCTGCTGTAGCAGACTTAAACGTACCTGCCCAGCAGCTCTGAATGAAGAATGGAGCTCACAGCTCAGCACTTGAGCTCCTATAAAGGACAGACTGTCTCCTCAAGCAGCTCCCTGATCCCCCGTATATCCAAAGAGTCACCTCATAAAGCAGAGCTCAGACTGACATCTGGCGGGTATCCTTCTGGGACAAAGATAGCAGAAGAAGAAACCAGCAGCAACCTTTACTGTTCTGCAGCCGCTGCAGGTGATCCCCCAGGCAAGCAGGGCCTGGAGTGGACCTCAGCAGTCCTACAGCAGAGGGGCCAGACTGTGAGAAGGAAAACTAAGGAACAGAAAGAAATAACTTCATCATCAACAAACTGGATGTCCACTCAGAGACCCAATCTGAAAGTCAACAACTACAAAGACAACAGGTGGATAAATCCACAAAGATGGGAAGGAACCAGTGCAAAAAGGATGAAAACACCCGAAACCAGAATGCCTCTCCTCCTACAAGGGATCACGACTCCTCATCAGCAAGGGAACAAGGCTGGATGGAGAGTGAGTGTGATGAATTGACAGAGTCAGGCTTCAGAAGGTGGGTAATAACAAATTTCTGTGAGCTAAAAGAACATGTTCTGACCCAATGCAAAGAAACTAAGAACCTTGAAAAAAGATTTGACGAAATGCTAACGCGAATAAACAACTTAGAGAGGAATATAAGTGAATTGATGGAGCTGAAAAACACAACACGAGAACTTCACAAAGCATACACAAGTTTCAACAGCTGAACTGACCAAGCAGAAGAAAGGATATCAGAGGTCGAAGATCAACACAATGAAATAAAACGAGAAGGAAAGAGTAGAGAAAAAAGGGTAAAAGGAATGAACAAAGTCTCCAAGAAATCTGGGATTATCTGAAAAGACCTAATTTATGTTTGATAGGTGTACCTGAATGTGACAGCCAGAATGAATCCAAGCTGGAAAATACTCTTCAGGATATTATCCAGGAAAACTTCCCCAACCTAGCAAGGCAGGCCAATATTCAAGTCCAGGAAATACAGAGAACACCACAAAGATATTCCTCAAGAAGAAGCAACCCCAAGGCACATAATCATCAGATTCACCAGGGTTGAAATGAAGGAGAAAATGCTAAGGGCAGCCAGAAAGAAAGGTCCGGTTACCCACAAAGGGAAGCCCATCAGACTCACAGCAGATCTCTCAGCAGAAACCCTACAAGCCAGAAGAGAGTGGGGGCCAATATTCAACATCCTTAAAGAAAAGAACTTTCAACCCAGAATTTCATATCCAGCCAAACTAAGCTTCATAAGTGAAGGAAAAATAAAATCCTTTGCGAACAAGCAAGTACTCAGAGATTTCATCACAACCAGGCCTGCTTTACAAGAGCTCCTGAAAGAGGCACTAAACATAGAAAGGAACAACCAGTACCAGCCACTCCAAAAACATACCAAATGGTAAAGAGCATCAACACAATGAAGAAACTGCATCAACTAACGGGCAAAACAGCCAGCTAGCATCAAAATGGCAGGATCAAATTCACACATAACAATATTAACCCTAATTGTAAATGGGCTAAATGCCCCAGTCAAAAGACACAGACTGGAAAATTGGATAAAAAGCCAAAACCCATCGGTGTGCTGTATCCAGGAAACCCATCTCACATGCAAGGATACACAAAGGCTCAAAATAAAGGGATGGAGGAAGATTTACCAAGCAAATGGAGAGCAAAAAAAAAAAACAGGAGTTGCAATTCTCATCTCTGTTAAAATAGACTTTAAACCAACAAAGATCAAAAGAGACAAAGAAGGACATTACATAATGGTAAAAGGATCAATGCAACAAGAAGAGCTAACGATCCTAAATATATACGCACCCAATACAGGAGCACCCAGATACATAAGGCAAGTTCTTAACAACCTACAAAGAGACTTAGACTCCCACACAATAATAGTGGGAGATTTTAACACCCACTGTCAATATTAGACAGATCAACGAGACAGAAAATTAACAAGGATATCTAGGACTTGAACTCAGACCTGGACCAAGCAAACCTAACAGACATTTACAGAACTCTCCACCCCAAATCCACAGAATATACATTCTTCTCAGCACCACATCACACCTACTCTAAAATTGACCACATAATAGGAAGTAAATCACTCCTCAGCAAATGCAAAAGAACGGAAATCATAACAAACAGTCTCTAAGACCACAGTGCAATCAAGTTAGAACTCAGAATTCAGAAACTAACTCAGAACCGCCCAGTTTCATGGAACTGAACAACTGGCTCCTGAATGTTGACTGGATAAACAATGAAATGAAGGCAGAAAAAAAGATGTTCTTCCAAACCAACGATAATGAAGACACAACATACCAGAATCTCTGGGACACATTTAAAGCAGTGTCTAGAAGAAAATATATAGCAATAAATGCCCACATGAGAAGCAAGGGAAGATCTAAAATCGACACCCTATCATCAAAATTGCAAGAGCTAGAGGAGCAAGATCAAAAAAACTCAAAACCTAGCAGAAGACAAGAAATAACTAAGATCAGAGCAGAACTGAAGGAGACAGAGACACAAAAAACCCTTCAAAAAATCAATAAATCCAGGAGCTGGTTTTTCGAAAGATCAACAAAATAGACCATTAGCCAGATTAATAAAAAAAGAAAAGGGAGAATAATCAAATAGATGCAATAAAAAACGATAAAGGGGACATCACCACAGATTCCACAGAAATTCAAACCATCATCAGAGATTATTACAAACAACTCTATGCACATAAACTAGTAAACCTGGAAGAAATGGATAAATTCCTGGACACTTGCATCCTCCCAAGCCTAAACCAGGAAGAAGTCGAAATCCTGAATAGACCAATAACAAGGTCTGAAGTTGAGGTAGCAATTAAGAGCCTACCACCCAAAAAAGCCCAGGTCCAGATGGGTTCACAGCTGAATTCTACCAGACATACAAAGAGGAGCTGGTACCATTCCTTCTGAAACTACTCCAAACAATCCAAAAAGAGGGAATCCTTCCCAAATCATTTTATGAGACCAACATCATCCTGATACCAAAACCTGGCAGAGACTCAGCAAGAAAAGAAAACTTCAGGCCAATATCCATGATGAACACAGATGCAAAAATCTTCAATAAAATACTGGCAAACTGATTGCAACAGCACATCAAAAAGCTTATCCACCATGCTCAAGTAGGATTCATCCCGGGGATGCAAGGCTGGTTCAACATACACAAGTCTATAAACATAATTCACCACATAAACAGAACCAAAGACAAAAAAACCACATGATTATCTCAATTGATGCAGAGAAGGCCTTTGACAAAATTCAACAGCCCTTTATGCTAAAAACTCTCAATAAACTAGGTATTGACGGAACATATCTCAAAATAATAAAAGCTATTTACGACAAACCAACAGCCAATATCATACTGAATGGGCAAAAACTGGAAGCATTCCCTTTGAAATCTGGCACTAGACAAGGATGCCCTCTCTCACCACTTCTATTCAATATAGTACTGGAAGTTCTAGCCAGAGCAATCAGGCAAGAAAAAGAAATAAAGGGTATTCAAATAGGAAAGGAGGAAGTCAAATTGTCTCTATTTGCAGATGACATAATTGTATATCTAGAAGACCCCATTGTCTCAGCCCAAAATCTCCTGAAACTGATAAGCAACTTGAGCAAAGTCAGGATACAAAATCAATGTGCAGAAATCACAAGCATTCCTATACACCAATAACAGACTTAAAGAGAGCCAAATCAAGAATGAACTGCCATTCACAATTGCTACAAAGAAAATAAAATACCTAGGAATACAACTAACAAGGAACGTAAAGGACCTCTTCAAGGAGAACTACAAACCACTGCTCAATGAAATAAGAGAGGACACAAACAGATGGAGAAACATTCCATGTTCATGGTTAGGAAGAATCAATATCGTGAAAATGGCCATACTGCCCAAAGTAATTTACAGATTCAACGCTATCTCCATCAAGTTACCAATGACCTTCTTCACAAACTGGAAAAAACCACCTTAAACTTCGTATGGAACTAAAAGAGAGCCCGCATAGCCAAGTCAATTCTAAGCAAAAAGAACAAAGTGGGAGGCATCACACTACCAGACTTCAAACTATACTACAAGGCTACAGTAATCAAAACAGCATGGTACTGGTAGCAAAAGAGAGATATAGACGAATGGAACAGAACAGAGGCCTCGAAGGCAACACCATACATCTACAACCATCTGATCTTTGACAAACCTGACAAAAACAAGCAATGGGGAAAGGAGTCCCTGTTTAATAAAAGGTGTTGGGAAAACTGGCTAGCCATGTGCAGAAAGCAGAAACTGGACCCCTTCCTGACACCTTACACTAAAATTAACTCCAGATGGATTAAAGACTTAAACATAAGACCTAACACCATAAAAACCCTAGAAGAAAATCTAGGCAAAACCATCCAGGACATAGGCGTAGGCAAGGACTTCATGACCAAAACACCAAAAGCATTGGCAACAAAAGCCAAAATAGACAAATGGGACCTA
This sequence comes from Ateles fusciceps, assembly GCA_036589455.1. NCBI lineage: Eukaryota > Metazoa > Chordata > Mammalia > Primates > Atelidae > Ateles > Ateles fusciceps. The sequence goes on from JAZHEH010003128.1 coordinate 4,434,076, forward strand.
ATCAAACTCCAGAGCTTCTGCACAGCAAAAGAAACAGTCATAAGAGTGAATCGGCAACCAACAGAATGGGAAAAAATTTTTGCAGTCTACCAATCTGACAAAGGGCTGATATCCAGAATCTACAAAGAACTGAAACAGATTTACAAGAAAAAACAAACAAGCCCATTCAAAAGTGGGTGAAGGATATGAATAGACACTTTACAAAAGAAGACATACATGAGGCCAACAAACATATGAAAAAATGCTCATCATCACTGGTCATTAGAGAAATGCAAATCAAAACTACATTGAGATACCATCTCATGCCAGTTAGAATGGCGATCATTAAAAAATCTGGAGACAACAGATGCTGGAGAGGATGTGGAGAAACAGGAACACTCTTACACAGTTGGTGGGGAGTGTAAATTAGTTTAATCGTTGTGGAAGACAGTGTGGCGATTCCCTCAAGGACCTAGAAATAGAAATTCCATTTGACCCAGCAATCCCATTACTGGGTATATATCCAAAGGATTATATATCGTTCTACTATAAGGACACATGCACACGAATGTTCATTGCAGCACTGTTGACAATAGCAAAGACCTGGAACCAACCCAAATGCCCATCGACGATAGACTGGACAGGAAAATGTGGCACATAGACACCATGGAATACTATGCAGCCATAATAAATAAATGAGTTCGTGTCCTTTGTAGGGACATGGATGAACCTGGAAACCATCATTCTCAGCAAACTGACACAAGAACAGAAAATCAAACACTGCATGTTCTCACTCATAGGTGGCTGTTGAACAGTGAGAACACATGGACACAGGGAGGGGAGCATCACACACTGGGGTGTGTTGGGGGAAAATAGGGGAGGGGACAGCGGGGGGGTGGGGAGTTGGGGAGTGATGGCATGGGGGAGAAATGCCAGATATAGGTGATGGGGAGGAAGGCAGCAAATCACACTGCCATGTGTGTACCTATGCAACAATCTTGCATGTTCTTCACATGTACCCCAAAATCTAAAATGCAATAAAAAAAAAAAAAAGAAATACAGATATCTCCTGTTGGTTCCATTTCTCTGAAGAACCCTGACTAATACAGGTAGTAATAGTAATCATATTTACTGTTAATAAGCTCCTTCCTAATAAAGACACATTTAGAAAGAATATGTTCAAAAAATTAATTGTATGCCTTGGTAGAAAGAAGACAAAATCTTCCCTCCCAACATGTCAAAGACAAAATGCAAAGGTTTAAAAAATAGTCATTGCCTTTAAGAACCTGTTTTAAAGGAAATTAATAATCAGAAGGGACCTTAGAGTTCTTTTAGTTCTTTCCTATTCATCCTCTGGAAACTGTGTGCAGCATCTGAAATCACTGACAAGCCTCTTCTTTTGGAAACTGTTGCCACTTATGTATCTATGCCATTGAATCTTCCAATTTTTTATTTCCCCAAGTTACTGAGTGACAGGTATAGCCATGTATTTAAAATACAGTATCATGCATAGCTATACATTTGAAATATTTTAAACCCATGTATCCAAAAGGCTTACAGTCTAATAGGATAGACACATAGGTAAATTAACAACTATTATGTTGTAAAAGGGGATATGTTCAGATGACGTGTCATCAAAAATCAGCTTGAGGCAGAGGAATAAGCCAGGCCTCCAAGCAGATGAAGGAGATGTTTCAGGGAGCAGCTGGTACCAAGGCAAGGGGGAGTGAGAAGAACCTGACATATTCAAGATACTGTATTCATTAATTCTGCCAACAAATATTTACTGAACATGTAATATGTACTAGACACTTAACTGAGAGCTGGGTATTCATTCAATGGTATGCAAAAACAGGCATAAACTCCTTCCCCTTATTGAGAGCAGCAGACAGATATTAACTAAATTATCACACTATTTCAATACAACTATAAATTAAGAATGTGCACAGAAGAAAAGCAGATGGTTCCATGATGGTATGCAGACTTACCCTCTGGAGGGTAGGACATGGTTTTGGAAGACTTCTGTAGGATATAATTCTTAAGCTGGCATCTACAAGATGAGTGAATAGGAGTTATCTAAGTAAAAAGGAAAGAAACAGATTCAAGGAAGAGTATGACACACATAAAGAAAAAAGAAGAAAGAAAAGGTAGGCAAGGGAAAGATAACACAGAGCCTTGAAAACTCCATTAAATATTACAATCTTTATCCTATAAGTTTGGTAAGCCACTTAAGAATTTATGTTTCATTTGTGTCACAGATTTGCATTTAAAAGGCAAAAGATTTATTGATTCTGAAGAGAAACCAGAGTATCAGATGTGCATTTAAGATCACTTTGACTCCAGGTGCAGCATAAACTGAAAAAGGTCAGGAATATATGTGGGTAGACTATAGTCTTGATAGTCTATTTACTCAGTCAACAAATATTTATTGAGTCTATTCACTCAGCTGACAAATATTTATCGAGCATCTATTATGTGACAAGCACTGCTGGTGCACTGGAGATACAGAAACAAATTAAAGCCTCTGATCACATGAAATTTATACTCTATTAAGGGAGAACAGTCAATTGACAAATACTCAGAGTCTAGAAAGTCATGGAGTGGTAAGTGCTATGAAGGAAAACAAAGTAGTGTCAGAGAATGGCGAATGAGAAATACACACAGAATTACTGGAAATCTGGGCAACAAATGACGACAGCTTGGATTAATTTGGCAGCAGTGAGAGAAGTGGGTGGACTGAAAAGTTATTTAAGAGGCAAAAACATATCATCTGGTCTTGGGGATGGACTGGAAATGTGGGATGATGAAGAACAGTGTCAAAGATGACTCCTAGATTAGCAGCTATATGCATGTCATTCCTTAAGAAGAGTATAGTGTGAGAAAAGTCTACTAAAAGTTTTGAAGGACTCTAAAATGTCACGACTGAGAAGAAAATGAATATGCATAGGGGAACAGCAGCAGGGAAGGTGAACATTAGGTTACCTTGAAGACTGAGTGAGAAGTGGGGAAACAGACATCCAGACTAGGCAAGACTAGACAATTCTTAAGAAAATTATTTAAGGGAAAAGACAGGAGATAGGGGAACAGGTGGAGGGAGATATGGTAGTCAGGGTAACAGCTAGAGGTCAACAGAAGACTGGAATCTACGTAAGGTTTTATGTTGTTTTCCTTTTGGTTTTCGGATTAGGGAGACTCATGTTCAAAAGGGGGTAACAGGAGGGTAGAACTACAAATATAGAGGACAGAAGGTTCTGTTCTAAGGCAGAGGGGATACAGATGTTAGAAAGATGTAACATGTAGAGGCCAATCAGAAGGTAGGGACTCGATAACCTGGGTTGAAGGGTGAGTAACAGGAAGGAACTTGATATGATTCTTAGTTTCATGGCTTAGGTGACTACATATACCATTCACAAGGTAGGGAACAAAGTAGTAGAAAAGGCTGGAGCTTAAAGAGAAAAAAGGAGGAAAGGACTACCAGAAGGAAACAAAGATGAATTCAGCTTTACAAAATGAATTTACGGTTATGTTTGATAGCCAAGTGGAACTACACAATAGTAATTAGATATTGCAGAGCTCAGACTGAGATGACTGAAGTCATTAGCATACAGGTGATGTACCATCACCCAGGAAAAGTACATTAAAGAAGAAAAATGTATTAGGGAAGAATAGAATGAGATTCAGAACAGAGCCTTAGGGAGTCTTTAGGGTTTAACAAAGACTGTTTAAGAAATCTACATCCATTCAAATCCACTACTGTTTTCCTTCCTAACTTTCTGAAATTCCAAGAGAAACATCTTACACTTTTATATTTTTCAAAACTGACAAACATACAGAAAACCAAAATAAATCTCTTAATATTGCCGCTATTGATTTCTATGTTTAAGCAATATACATTATAATAAGTATTTTAAAAATTCTCAAAGGTACTCAATGTAATCTCTATAAAACATAGTGAGTCAATATAAAACTGGTAGGATATGTCTTTAAGTATGTGGACATGTGGTGTTTTCGCTAAAGTTAGGGAATTATCTTTAGGCCTTAAAAAAATGAAAGATAGGAGAAATTACTGTTTTATAGATCCCACAAGTTCAAATAACTCTTCTGGCTATTCATTCAACAACATACTGAGAATGGAGAGAGATATAAAACAGTCCTTGACCTTAAGGAGCTCTCAGCCTATATAATGGTACTTGGAATCAGGAGCTGGCAACTATGGCCCACTGGCCAAATCTGGCCCTCTGCCTGTTTTTGTAAATAAGGTTGTATTGAAACACAGCCACACTCATTTGCTGAAACACTGTCTATCGCTGCTCTTGCACTAAAACAGTAAAGTTCAGTAGTTACGGCAGACCACACTACCTGCCAACCCTAAAATATGTATTATCCGGCCCATTACAGAAAAAAGTTTGCCAACCCTTGATACAGAACAGAAATAAGCCCATAGAAAATATTTCCTCAAGGAGATAATTTGGTTTCAGAGGTTTGGAGCAGGTTTCCTAGGGAAGGTAAGTAAGGTAAGGTAAAGATAAGTGAAAGCTCATCAAAAACTAGAAAAAGAAGAAATATCATAGAGGCCGGATGCAGTGACTCATGCCTGTAATCCCAATACTGAGGGAGGCTGAGGTGTGCAGATCACTTAAGTTCAGGAGTTCGAGACCAGCATGGGCAACATGGTGAAACCCTGTGTTTCTATAAAAAATATAAAAATTAGCCAAGCGTGGTGGCCCACACCTGTAGTCCCAGCTATTTAGGAGGCTGAGGTAGGAGAATTGCTTGAGCCCGGGAGACAGAGGTTTTAGTAAGCCGAGATCACACCACTGCACTCCAGCCTGGGCAACAGAATGAGACCTTGTCTCAGAAAAAAAAAAAAAAAAAAAGAAAGAAAAAGAAAAGAAATCTCATACATAAAGGCACAGGGTTAGAAAACACTATTATTTGGCTGGGCACGGTGGCTCATGCCTACAATCCCAGCACTTTGGGAGGCTGAGGTGGGCGGATCATGAGGTCAGGAGTTCAAGACCAGCCTGGCCAACATGGTGAAACGCTGTCTCTACTAAAAATACAAATATTAGCCGGGTGTGGTGGCGCATGCCTGTAGTCCCAGCTACTCAGGAGGCTGAGGCAGGAGAATTGCTTGAACCTGGGAGACAGAGGTTGCAGTGAGCCGAGACTGCACCACTGTACTCCAGCCTAGGCGATAGAGCAAGAATCCATCTTGGGGAAAAAAAAAAGAAAAAACAGAAACAAAAAAACCACTGTATATTAGAAAAACAAGAACAAGCACAGTCTATCAGGTATATAGGATATTGAAAGTGGTAAGTGAGAGGATGGCAGAGAATAACACTGGTAAAAACAGGTTAAGGTTATATTGCTTTGTCAGAAGTTTAAACTTGACACTAGTAGTTGGGAGGATAATTTATCAAAAAAGTTAAAATGCTAAGATTTATGAATGACAAGTTTTTTAAAAAATTAGAATAGCTTTAATGTTATTCTTTTAATGTTTTTCTCACTGATTTGTATTCTGACATTTTTTTTGACAGAGATTATAAAAACTCAAATATAGAACTGTATATAATCCTGAGTATACAAATGGACATTATGCTATACATCTCAATGCCATGTAATCCACCATGCTGTCACAGAAGGAAAAAAATATTTAGAAATTTAGGGCTGGATGCAGTGGCTCATGCCTGTAATCTAGCACCCTGGGAGGCAGAGGTGGGCGGATTGCTTGCGGTCAGGAGTTTGAGACCCACCAGGTCAACATGGTGAAACCCCGTCTCTACTAAAAATACAAAAAAAGGATTATAAATCGTTCTGCTATAAGGACACATGCACACGAATGTTCACTGCAGTACTGTTTACAATAGCAAAGACCTGGAACCAACCTAAATGCCCATCGACGATAGACTGGACAGGGAAAATGTGGCACATATACACCATGGAATACTATGCAGCCATAAAAAACGATGAGTTCGTGTCCTTTGTAGGGACATAGATGAACCTGGAAACCATCATTCTCAGCAAACTGACACAAGAACAGAAAATCAAACACCGCATGTTCTCACTCATAGGTGGGTGTTGAACGATGAGGACACATGGACACAGGGAGGGGAGCATCACACACTGGGGTCTGTTGGGGGGGGAAATAGGGGAGGGACAGTGGGGGGGTGGAGAATTGGGAGAGAGATAGCATGGGGGAGAAATGCCAGATATAGGTGATGGGGAGGAAGGCAGCAAATCACACTGCCATGTGTGTACCTATGCAACAATCTTGCATGTTCTTCACATGTATCTCAAAACCTAAAATGCAATTAAAAGAAAAAAGAAAAAAAATAATTAAAAAAAAAAAGTACAAAAATTAGCCAGGCATGGTGGCAGGTACCTGTAATCCCAGCTACTTGTGGGGCTAAGGCAGGAGAATCACTTAACCCCAGGAGGCAGATGTTGCAGTAAGCCAGGATCACACCACTGCACTCCAGCTTGGGCAAGAGGGCGAGACTTCTCAGAAAAAAAAAAAAAAAAAGACTTAGAAATTTAGCTACGGGAATCAGGGAGCAGACAGAAGCTGCTCAGCAAAGGAAAGACATGATCCAATACCGGTTTTAGAAAGCCTAACTCATGACAGGAAGGGAGGATGGGCTAAAGTATGAGCTACAATAGAGACAGTAGTCTGGAAGCTGCTGACTAAGCAGTTTGAAAGGCAATGTTTATGGCAGAAGAGAGGAAGAAAACAGGTTCGGTATGTGTAAGAAGAGACTGAAAAGAATATATAGAGATTTAATTGAACATATCCAAGAGTATCTCTTAGGTAGACAACTGAAAAGACGTACAAGCAGAAGATGAGACTTGGAAGTAGTGATGGTTGAAATCATAGGAATGGGTAAAATTTATTTGGGGCAGGTAATATATATGTGAAGGAAATTAAACAAAAAGAGAAGACAGGAGAAATGCCACGTTTACTAGATAAAGAATAGCTAGGAGAGAAACAGGAAAATAAAATAAAAGCGATGTAGCAGGGATCAAGTGCATAGTTTCAAGGAAAAGCTTATCACACAGAATAAAGAGTCAAGTTGTTCAGGTATATTAATAAGTTCTTCTGGTGACAAAGTTCGAGATTCTGCAATGAGAGAGACAGCAACCACGTGTTTACCTATAGAATAAAGTACCATGAGCTATTTGTGGTGGTTAAGGATAACAACTCTAATTCAGAGGGACCTGGGTTGCAAACCCAGCTCTGCTATCTTGGGAAAGGTCAACTTTCTAAGTTTCCGTTTTCAACCTGTAATATATATATAATAGTACTTACTTGCCTCACAGGATTGAGGGGAGGAGTAAGTGAGATCATGAAAATACTTACAACAGTGCCTGGCACATAGGGAGTAATGGAATGTTGACAGTTATTATTAAAATCATTTTTAGTAGGGATGGAAAAGCAAATTACTGCAAACTATTGCCTGAAAGCAACTTTGCTGCCGGAGCCAAAAAGGCCAACAAATGTTACATATTGATAAGAATACAAAATATGGTTATCCCTTTCTATGAAACTATAGTTTATCTTAAGTGGAATTACTGTGTGGAATTATACAGTAATATAGAAATAATTAAATACAACACAATAAAACTTAATTGGGTCTTCCATCCGAGAAAGAAAAAACTAAGAAAAGTCTATATAAAGACCTGCCCAGAGAAACGGAACTGACCAGCAGATGGAGCCCTGTAGAAAGTGTTGGCAGACAAAACTCCAGTGAAGAAGTAGGATTCATTAGGATGTCTCCGTTTTATTCCTTAAAGATATTTAATTCTCTCTGCTTTAATCACCAAATAACTTTATTAGTAGTAAGGTGTTCAACATATCTCAACACTGATATTGATATTTTGACTGTTGAAACAGATATCCTAGTATACATAATACTAGAATACCCTGGTATTTTATAAAAAGTTAGAAAGTGGTAATTCTGGTTTTGAGATTGAATAGTAAAAAATGAGTGATCTGATTTTGAGATTTCCCAGTAGTATGCCAATCTGCAAGGCTAAGAAGCCAGGCCTTAGATCATAAAGCATCCCTGTGAAGTCCAGCTTAAATTAAGCTCAAAGAGTTGAGGACACCCTCTTCTTCTGTGGTCACTATAATGACATATGAGATCAAGTTTTTGTGACTACTCCTAAACTTGCTCACCCTTAGAAGAACTGCTAGTTAACTATCCAGACCTATACTTAAAAGAAAATTGAAACTAACAGTTAATTTTAAAAAAATTAAAATAAGTGACAGTTTAACCTTACTGCTCAAATAACTATATCCGAGTCTACATGCTTACTGAAAGCTGTGGAAACAATATTAAAATTGCTGTTAAATAATAATCAGAAAATTCGAGTAAGAGAACTGTCAAATCCTATGTTTATAGACTTAACATAATAGGATCAATATCATCATTATATGATTTTTAGATGACAGTGTTCACAGCCTACAAACTAACTCTCACTGCCTCTACAGGACTTGTTCAAGGAGTTCTGCCCACAAACAGTAAAAATCCATCCACAGGCTGAGTATACCTAACCCCAAAACCCAAAATCTGAAATGCTCCAAAATCTGAAATGCTCCAAAATCTGAAACTTTTTGTGTGTCCACATGATACTCAAAGGAAATGCTCATTGGAGAATTCTGGATTTCAGATTTTCAGATACGAACCCAGTATATAACGCAAACAAACATTCCAAAATCTAAAAAAAATCTGAATCCAAACCAAGTATTTCAGGTAAGAAATACTCAACCTACTTATGTTTTTATGGCACATCTACAGACAATTAACAGTCACACTAATTAATGGATTTACTCCTGCCACTTTCCTATGTTGCCAAGCTCATAAGCTGAGGGAGTAGAACCTACAATTTTAATGCTGTACTCTACAGAGACCACATAAAAAAACAAAACTAAACCAAAATCCCACAGACACATCATGCAGTCCAAAGTCAAATATTCCCATTTAGAATGTAAGAAACCCCCACCCCCCAACTTTCTAGAGTTAGAATTTAATGCCCTGTAACATAACTACAAATAATAGTAAAAACAGACTCTGTGGTATCTAGTTCTTGGACAATCCTACTTAAGCAGCTTGACCTTGTAAGTTGCATTCACACACAAAAATTAGAAATACTTAAATCAGATGATTCTGGTTGACAAGATAAAACAGCTGTCATGTCCCATTCAACGGTAAGAACTCATAAATCAGGGAAATCAATTAAACTAGGCACAAAACTGCAAATCCTTGCCCTTCCATTCTGGGGGATACTTATGTAAAACCTTAGCTACTTTGTATCAGAGAGGTGACATAATGCCTGATAAATGAATGAGAATCGTACTATATTTTATAAGATCTTCACTACCAAAGATTCAAGTTCTGACCATTTAGTTTCAATTTATGTTGAACACCGTATTGCCCAATAATGTTGGTTAAATGGAACAGATTATGAAAAATTAACAATCTGTTTCAGAAAGTGCAAAATAGTCTTATTCTTTACACAAACTGGCTTGGTTCAGATTTTCAATTCTAGGTTCGAATTCCTGAAGAATATTTAATAACAACAAAGCCAACTCCAAAGGAATTTGCTCTAATTTTTTCAATATTTATGAAATAAAAAAACACAAAAATGGAACTACGAAATTACTATTCTGTGGATGGTGCATATACAAAACCTAAGCACATCCCAGGTTTACTCAAGAGAAGTGAAGTTCAGAAGGACTGCAATTTACCTAATGTTAAGGACATTTGAGTAGCAATCAGGACAAGACATTCCTCTCGAAATTTCAAAAACTTAATATGAAAAAATTACACATTGCCCTTGTAATTATCAGCACCAAGAATCTGAATACCCACTGGAAACTCTGCAATTCAGCAAGTCTTTGTAGCTATCAAAGAGTTCATCAGTATCTGGAACCTTATTTTATTCCAGCATCCAAATGACTAGTACTTAAAATCAATCTGAGGCATTAACTCTGGAACCAGATCTCGCCTGTTCTATCAGGGATAAAGAGAGGGTGAGATACAGGAACATACTAGCTTTGGCATGAAACCCAAGTTCAGCGCAGGGTGTGTCCAGGTTGCCGTGGAGCCGGACCTACAGCCCATTAGCGCGAGGCTGCCCCTTGTTTCCTGGAGATGTCTCCCGTGACTCCTTCCCCCGCGTGACAGGGCACCCTGGCAGGAGCGACACCCCGCCCCCTCTTCTACCTCTTTCCAAGGAGGCCCTGAGACCGGTCCCCAGACTGGGCCTCCACGGGACCACCCGTCTGACGTCTGCTAAGCAGTGAGTGTAGCAGGGCTCTCGGCCGCCACCTCCAGCCGCTGGCGGACAGTGAAAGGGATTCCCCGCCGGGGGCCGAATAGGAGGAGCCACGGGGGCCGGGCCCCTCCCCCAGCGGGCTTACCCTCCGCCGCCGCCTACTCGCTGCAGCCGCCCCGCTTCCTTGCGGAGCAGCCCGAAGCACTGCGTCCAGCAGCAGTTCCCCATCGCATGCCGCCCAGGCGCCGCCGCTCCTCCTCCTCCTCCTGCTCAGTGCCCAAACCCAGGCTCGGCAGCCGCATCCGCGCGGCAAGAGCCGAAACGGGGTTCAGGGACCGAGGGCGGGCCGGCCGGAGCGCGGCGGTGTGAGGGGCCGGGACGACGAAAGGGATGAGGCGTTAGGAACAAAGGCAGTGTTTACTCCAGAGGCCGCCAAGCCACCGCCGCGCAAGGGAGGAGCACCGGGCTGAAGGCTCTGGACTCCCTCGCCGTCCGCATGGCCCTTCTCGTCTCAGCCCCGAGCCCAGCAGGAGTGACCGCCTCCAGCTGCCGAAGGAGGCCAGTCCCCGCGAACCAAGCACCCTGGCCCCGCCCCCTGCGCTCCCAGGCCCACGCTCGCCGCCGACGCTACCACACCCCCGGCCTCTCCCGCGCCCCAATTGGGCGCGCTGCCTCGCGGTCCCGCCTACTCCTGCGACCGGCCCTTAAGTCACTTCCGCTCGCTTCTGGTTCAGTTGCCTCTGCCTGCGAGACGGCTCAGTTCCCGATTGCGGATGTTTGTTTTGTTGGACCTTGAACTGACTAGGAAATTTACTTCTCTCGTTGCAGTTTCGGGCACCTTCGTCCCGAACACGCTGGGCGTGGCATGGTTAAGGCTCAGCCTTCGAACTTTGTGTCAAAGGCGTGTGAGGAGCTAGAGCCCCAGGCCGGAAGTCATGAAGTCCTGAGCGGGAAAGGGCGTTTCTCTGCACAGTGTGCTTAGTTTTTGTTAATGTTGCATCGTGAGTGGAAAACAGAGTCAGGGGCTGACTGGGGTTACTTTGAATGCGCCAAGATGTTTTCCGGTCTCTGGTTTGCGTCTCAATCTCCATACTGTCAGTGTTGTAGGGAAGCTTAATGGTGCACTGTTGGCATCATTTTGTTTTGTTTAAAATCAAATCCTCAAGTAATTTTGGGTCGAGTAGTTGGGGTTCGGAGGAAATTGGTAAGAGGGCTGGGGTTTTTGGGGACACCAGCCTTGCCATTCCAAGCATGCTGCCAGAACTGCTGTATATGGGAAGAGAAAGCTGCTCTGATGTGTCCTGTCTGTAGCCCTCTCCTCAAGTGCTGCTGTGTAACTCGGGTCGTGTCAACAATTGGCCTCACAACAGATACAACATGTGGCTTAGAAGACACATAGTCCAGTGGATAGGAGGATGCTCTCATGGGCTGGACACATCAGGTTTTTAGCCTGTTTAATTAAACCTAGAAAAATTGTTACATTTTAGAAAATTTTTATTGATAAAATCTCTGAACTATCATTTTCTTGCTTCTTTAAATACCTATCTGGTTTCAATCTTAGCACTGCTACTTAACTAATTTTAATTTTATTTGGGTTTTAGTTTTTTTTGTAATCAGATGCATAGGATAACATTTGGCCCAATGGTCTGCTTTGAGTGAATATTAGAATGACCGAATGGCTTCCTAAATAGTGATTACATTTTCTTTTGTCTTTCCAATGTGCTATAAGCAGAATTAGCAGGGAAAAAAACCCATAACTGGAATGGATGTTTGAGAGGCAGATAGACTTTGTTTTATGGTTGAGAAAGAGTAGTCTTTGAGGAATTAAATGATTTTCTCATTTAATTATATTATATATTTAAAGTATAATATGAAGAAAACTCAGGCCTCCTGACAGGCCTGTGCTTTCTGCGGTGGTACAGTACTGCTTCCTCAACTCTTACATTTGGGCATGGGTATAAAATCAGTAACGACCATAGTCACGTGTATTCTGATAAGGTTTATACATTTAATTCATCATTACTAGAGAGTTCATTTAGAGTTGGGTGTGGTGGCACGTAATTGTAGTCCCAGCTACTCAGAAGTCAGAGGTAGGAGAATTGTTTGAGCCCAGGAGTTTGAGTTCAGCCTGGAGAACAGCAAAACCCATCATTTAAAAACGTTCATTTATATGACAGTTGGCCAGGCAGAATATTTAACTTATCAGTAAGAAACACAAACAGATTATCTACAGTGGGACCAGGCGCAGTGGCTCATGCCTGTAATCCCAGAAGTTTCAGAGGCCGAGGTGGGCAGATGGCTTGAGTCCAGGAGTTCGAGACCAGCCTGGGCAACATGGCAAGACCCTGTCTCTACAAAAAATAGTTGGGTGTGGTGATATGTACCTGTATTCCCAGCTACTCGGGAGGCTGAGGTGGGAGAATTGCTTGAGCTCAGCAAGTCGAGGTTGCAATGAGCCGAGATCTAACCACTGCACCCCAGCCTGGGTAACAAGCCAGACCCTGTCTCAAAAAAGATTATCTAAAATGATTACTGCTTACTGTCAGCTTGCTAGAGACATCCCACCTGCCCACAGGTAGCAGAAATTCTCACCTTTTCCCCCCATTCCTTTCAAAATTCTCTTCTCTTGGGTACTAGGCTTAATACCTGGGTGACGAAATAATCTGCACAACAAATCCCTATGACATGAGTTTATATGACAAACCTGCACATGTATCCCTGAACCTAAAATACAAGTTAAAAAAAAAAAAACCCACAACGTTATCATTTCTCAAGAATTTTATTCTGAAGTTGAAGGGAAAGATTTTTTTCTCATACGTGTTCTGGAGTCCATCAGGATGCAGCACGTACCCCCAATTGTCTTCTGGATTACGTGGCTCCAAATCTGAATTTCTCCTCTGCTCAGAACTTCTTCTCTATTGACTATTAATCACTTTTTTGTCATTTTGAGATCATTTGCTACTATTATGTTTGGTGTGGGGGTTATGTGGTCCCTTCATGGGGAAGAATTCTGTGTTCTCTATTATGACATTATTCCAAATATGGACACAAAGTCATACTTTTAACTCACTGAGCATTACCAAAATTTACACAGAGTACTAAATATGATCACTATAAAATGGAGATAATGAGATAACAAAATTTGCCTTTGTTGTTAGGATAAAGGATTAAGCACTGTCAAGTACTTAGTATAATATATTGTAATTTCTATAATGTACTACATAGACTATACTATAATTATCTAAAATACCATAAATATGTTAGCTGTTATTGTCCACAGACTGAAGGAAATTTTCATCAATATTATATTTTCCTTTGTAGCTGCATTCCTGTCATTCAATACAAAATGCTAGTCTTTTAAAATTTCTATCTCTTAAACATGTCCTCAGGCACATTCCACACCACTACTTGAAGTCAGGCTCCAAGAAAATGTGGCATAGATAGAAGAAAAGTTCCCCAACTCTTAGGCCTTGTCTGTGCCATGATCTGCCTCTTTCCCAGATGATTATAAGTGAGAATATCCTCTAACTTAAAGGGGAGACCTCACTTCCTACCAATTAGGAGTGTATTGTTCTGGGAACCCAAATGGAATAATTTCATCTTAATACGACAAGCTAATATCACTATTGTTCCTAAAGCCTTATTTATTTAGTCTTAAATAATATCATATGAAAGACCAATAGGCCGGTTCAGGTTTAAACTGAACCAGCCCTGGCATTGCCTAATTCATTTGTACATATTTCCTTCCATTATGAGCGAGAATTTAGGTGCACCAAGTCTAGTTTCAGCTCCTACACACCCAACAATGGCTTGAACAAGAGCACATTTCCATAAAAATAAATAACATTTTACAGCTTAAATTCATAGTTAATGAACAAACATCTCTCCAAAAAACAAGTCCAAGAGAACTAACACTTCATATAACACAAACAACTTTTTACACTATAATGCAGAGTATTTTGGTTCTTTAAAATCACTTCTCTCAAGTTTATTTCTTATGATGCTCTTTTACTTTATATTTGCATAACGAAATAGTTAAGTAGATCATTTGAGTAGTTTTCCAAGAAAAAAGGCACAAAAAGATGTGTTTAAAGATAAAAGAGAAAGTTATTTAACTATTGACTCAGTCACCAGCAACTCATTTTTACTGGCCTTTGGAAGTATGTGAGATGAGTTTCAGTAGTTAGTAACACTGAGTACAATGCACACTAAGTAATTTGCTTCCTTCTTTGATCACCCAACACATGCATTTCACAAAGAGATGGATGAGGGATAAATAGGAAAAGTTACATGATTAATATGGAGTCCTTCCTCTGGGCAGAGTTTGTTCCAGGTCTCTCTTGCCTAGCTGGAAACCACACTAGTAATTCGAACAAGGGAAATTTAATGTAAGGAATCATTAAGTAGGTCAGTGGTGGTTAATGCTAGAAGGAAAATCTGAATCAAACAGATGTAGCTCCTGCAGGGAGCCACAACTACCACTGGAATTGAAAAAAAAGTGAATAAAAAAGGAATTTAGAAAGTTAGAGGAAGGCCCTACAAGGTAGACATTCAAGTTTCTGAGAAGAGGTATGGATGCCTTAGAAACATGCTGCCTGCCACTAGGGTAAGGGAGAGCATAATGGAAGATGCCTACCCATGAACCCCCTGTGAAGGCTAGGAAGCACTAGCCACTGAAGCAGGAGGGCTACGGTCACTGTGATAAACACTGCCAGGATTCCTTCCTGCTGATCCACTTGCCACTGTATAAAGACAACAGAGGAAAAGAATGCCACTTATTTTACCCTTGCAATGTCCCTGCTGCACTCTGTGTTGGGATATCGTAGCACAGAATCAGACAATGAATGAGAAAGGTTGTCCTCAGAATCCAGTTCTAGAATCAAAAATCAGGCAAAGAGGATAGATAATAACTGGCACACATTTTAACATCCACCCTGAGACAAGAGACAAAGCCTTGGACCTACATAAGGGGAGTCTGAGAAGCCTGCCTAAAACCAGAACCCTTAGAAGATCTCACTCAGGATAAAAGCCACCTAGTCCACTGGGAGATGAAAACAGAAATTTGTTACTACTTAATTTTTTTTTATTTCAATAGCTTTGGCTGGGGGGATGTTTATTAGTATGGGTGTGATCTGAGTTGGAAAAAAGGCCTGTCTTCTTCCTAAAGAGTTGGAATTTACATTAACCTTAGGGTCTTAGAAGCCCAGGCCAAAAATTAACGTAAAAAGTGGTTTGGGGCCAGCCATGGTGGTTCATGCCTGTAATCGCAGAACTTCGCGAGGCCGAGGTGGGTGGATAGCTTGACGTCAGAAGTTCAAGACCAGCCTGGCCAATGTGATGAAACCCCATTTCTACTGAAAATACAAAAGTTGGCCAGGTGTGGTGGTGGGCGCCTGTAATTCCAGCTACTCGGAGGCAGAGGCAGGAGAATGGCTTGAACTCAGGAGGCGGAGCTGAGATCATGCCATTGCACTCCAGCCTGGGCACAGAGTGAGACTCTGTCTCAAAAAATAGAAAAAAGAAAAAAAAGTGATTTGGGACAGCAACGTCCTTGAGATTTTTTGTAAGGCAAAAACAAAGTTACTCTGGGTAGACATACCTTTTATCTAGGTTGTATAGGATTCCCATAGATATAAAGCCACACTGAAAATGAGCCTGCAATCACATATTACGAACAAAATGCCAGGACTGAGTATTGGCAGACATTAAGGAAGAGCAGAAAAAAACCCCATTAAATTTATAAAATAAATATAGCAAGGAAATCAGACAGACACTATAAAAATAAGCATGTTTACAATAATTAATGCCATAAAAAGGCAAGGAAATACAAAAGAGCTATTAAAATGAAAGAGAACTAATAACAATGAAAAATAAAGAGAGACACAAATTAAATAATTAATGGAGAGATTTCTGCTAATTTCTAATATGTAGAAGGATGTGAAAGACACATGATGACAACAAGAAAAACCCTAACAAAACTAACACATGATGACAAAAGAAAAACCTTCACAAAACTAACACACGATGACAAGAAAAACCTTCACAAAACTAACACATGATGACAAGAAAAACCTTCACAAAACTAACACGTGATGACAACAAGAAAAACCTTCACAAAACTAACACATGATGACAACAAGAAAAACCTTCACAAAACTAACACGTGATGACAACAAGAAAAACCCTAACAAAACTAAATTTTTTTCTATGATATCAGTAAGGAAGGAGCAATAAACTGAAGAAAGTCCTGATGAAAAGCAAATTACAAGGTGGTCGGCTTAAACCAACCATACAAATAATTACCTTAAGTGTAAATGGACCAAGCACACTAATTAAAAGGTAAGATTTTTTTTTCAGACAGGATAAAAAGAGACCAACGATACGTTGTTCACAAGAGATTCACTCTCAATACAAAGACGCAGATATGTTAAAAGAAAGGAAGGAAAAATATATAACCATATAAACACTAATCATAATCATGGAGCAGGTATAATTTATTAATGTCACACAAATTAAATATCAGTATAAACAGCATTACCAGTGATAAAGAGGAATGTTTTATTATGATAAGAAGGTGCACTAATCAAGAAGCCATAACAATTCTGAATGTCTGTGGAGCTAATATTTGACTGAGAATCTAGCTGCTATGCTGGAGAGACTCCATGGAGGAGAATGAAGTGGATTAGCCGACAGCTCCAGCTGAACTCCCAGCTGGCAGCCAGGACAGACTACGGGAAGTCATTTAAGCCTTCTAGTGTCCAAATTTTAGTTGGTACCATATGAAGCAGAAGAATCATCTTCTCACTCAACAGGATTGTGAGAAATAATAGTTGTTTTAAGCCACTTTTTGGGGTGGTTTGTTATGCAGCAATAGATAATGGAAATAAAACTTAAATCTGAATTAGCAATAAAGTATGTTATTTAATGATACAAAAGTCATAGCTGAAGGAGTCAGTAAAAAAGTTAAATTGGTTGCCTCTTTGATACATTAAACTATTTGCATATATTACCTTAATAAAATTTTTTAAGACAAAAAAGAGAACTTATGTGCTAATAAAAAAGCCTGAGGGAGTTACCCAGAATTTATACATGAAGATGAAAATAGCAAAGAGAGGAATTCCAGAAGGAGGAGCAAGAAAGAATGGAGTATGGAAATATTCAAAGATATAATATTTGAAGTATTAACACTTGAGAAGAAATATGAATCCTTAGATTACAAAATATAATTCCTGAGGAAAAAAATAAAAAGAAATCTATATCTAGATACATCATATGAAAACAAAGCACCCAAGTCAGACAGAACATCTGAAAAAGAAACAGAGAAGAAACATATTTATAGGGTAATGAACCCTCAACAGACTTCAACAGCCAACAGTAAAAATCAGGACACCATGAAGTAATATATTCAAAGATCTGAAATAAAATAATACCTACCAGTCTGGGCAACATGTTGAAACCTTGTCTTTACAAAAGATACAAAAATCAGCTCGGCGTTGTGGTGCACACTTGTAGTCCTAGCTACTTGGGAGGCTGAGGTGGGAGGATCACTTGAGCCTGGGAGATGAAGGTTGCAGTGAACTGTGGTAGTGCCACTCCACTCCAGCCCTGGTGACACAGCAAGACCCTGTCTCGAAGAGGAAGAAGAAGAAAGAGGAGGGAGAGGGAGAGGAGAGGAAGGAAGGAAGGAGGGAAGGAAGGAAAATAATTCCTAAAGTATTGTTCAACAGTGACAGCAAAATAGAAAAATATGTATCTGCTATCTATGGAATCACACAACTATGGCATTTACTATGGTTAAGATATTGAAATACTTTCCCACTGGTTGGTAGATAGCTGCTGCTCCAAGCCTTCTGAGTGTCCTTTTCTCATAATGTCAGCCACTAGCCTTTTTCATAGGACCCTCCTTCCCAGCTCTCAAAAATCTAACAACTGAAAGGTTGATGCTTGGCACATAAAGAGGCTTCCAGGACCTTGTGCCAGCCCTGTGGTTGGTGTCTCCTTTGATTGGCTAGTCCCTGCCCATCTGTCAAATCCTGCTTCCCAGCGAGCCTGCAAAAGACCGTCTATTTATTCTCTGAGTCTGTCACCTGGCCCTGTGGGAAATGTGGACTCCGGGAACCACTGGGTTTTGTGCAGGTGCCTGCCATCACAAGTTGCCTGCCAGTCAAGTTGCTGTCTGTCCGATGTGCTAGCGGTCATCACACAATGTTCTCCTGGCCAAAATGAGCATCTATCTTACTGGTAGAAACACTTGTACCCTGGTAGGCAAATGCTCAATACCAGGCTGGCTGTCTCTCCAATGCTGTGGCCAACTGCTGCAGCTTACACTCCTTTGGATTCATCTCTGAGTGGCCACTGTGGGAATTGCGATCTTCTTAGGACTCTCAGAAAGCCATGGAGAAACTGAGAAAACAGTTATCAGCCAGTAATGGAAAACCTTTCAGGTAAGCCTAACTAATATCTAGACTAATATAGATAGCTAAAATCAGTTTCTGTTGCTTGTAACAAAATACACTGATACACCCCAAGCCTATCACTCTTCCAGTGTCTCATTTCTCAGGGAATGGTACCACTACTTATTGGCTGTGTGACCTCAGGCAAACTACTTAGCTATTTGGTGCTTCAATGTCCTCATCTGTAAAATGGAGATAATAAGAGAATCAACCTGAAGCAATGTTGTGAGGATTAAATGGGTTAATATGTGTAAAACATGTAAAACCGTACCTGGCAGGTAGCATTGCTATGTAAGTGTTGACTTTAATATCATTAGTCTATTATCAGTTTTAGGATCAGGCATCACTTTTTCAGAGAAGGCTTCTCTAACTTCCTGAAGTCAAAAAACTTTATTCTAGGCTCTTTCCCACCTTTTCTCACAACACCAGTTGCAGTCATAATTTTACACTTATTTATATAATTTTTTTCCTTAACCTAGATATTAACAATGCAGGTGTTCATTTTATCCTTTTACTTTAAGCTCACATATATATTTTTTAATTTTTATTATGAAATTTTTACACATTTTACTAGGGAGTAATTGACATACAATAAGCTGCTCATAAAGTGGACAATTTTATAAGTTTTCACATATGTATGAAACTGACCCAATAGTCACATAGACGGTTCTTTTGGATAAATATAGAAATTGACTGTTTTAGTCTTAAAGCTTGAAACTTATATTTATCTGAGTTCCTTCCTCAGGAAACAACATTCAGGCCTTTCAAAAAAGTATCAAAGAACTGAAACTCACCAGATCATGGCAGCAGATGCAGGACCCCTCACTCACCATGATTGCCCCTTCTTTGTTGGTGTTTACTTACATATTGTTACATTTCTTCCCTGCTAATATAAACCCCTGGTTTTAGTCAGGTAGGGAGATGGATTTGAGACTGAGCTCCCATCTCCTCAGGTGCAGTGCCGATTAAAGCCTTTTTCCTTGGCAATACTTGTTGACTCAGTGATCGGCTTTTAGTGCAGTGAGCAGTGAGACCTAGACCAAACCCCTGGTGTTTCAGTAATATGTATACATCTGTAAAAATATCACCACAATAAAGCCTATCAAAGTTTTATTTCCTGTAGACCTCAAAGTCTTTGAAAATAGTTTTCTTGTTGTTGGAGTACTTCTTCCAAACATATTTTCAGATAGGATCTTTATATGATGAATGTTCTGATGCCTTGTGTGACAGAGTATCTAGTTCAGCCACACACTAAGATAATAGTTTAGTTTTATGTAAAATTCTAAATTTGAAATTCTTTCAATTCTTTGAAAAGGTTATTCCATATTATTCTTGCATACCAGTTTTATTATTGTATCTTTTATGTGATTATTTGATTCATGGCTTTATCCACAACTAGACTGTAAACTCCATGAAGGCAGAGGTCATGTTGTTTTTGCTGAAGCTTGTACCAAAGTATCTGGCACAGTGCCTAATAGGTGCTATTCACATTTGTTGAGGGCAAGGCAGAGTGGCTTACTCCTGTAATCCCGTGCTTTGGGAGACCAAAGCAGGAGAATCACTTGGGACCAGAAGTTCGGGGCTATAGTGAGCTATGATTATGCCATTGCACTCCAGCCTGGGAAACTGAGCGAGAGCCTGTCTCTAAACAAACAAAACACATTTATTGAATGAGAGTTAGGGTGAGGCAAGACTAGAAAGATATTTGGGATAATGTTTTGGCTGGTCTTGACTGACAGTTGGAAGAGGTTATATACATTTTGTAAGCAATAGATTTACAGACAGTTTTAAAATAGTGTAGTGATATAATTAGAGCAGCACTTTAGAAGGCTTTTCTGACAGCAGTATGTTGGATACATTGGAGTAGGGGAAACCACTTACAGTGCCATAGCAACAACATAGAAGAGAGAAATGAAGGCATCAACTCAGATGCTGGGTATGGGAATTTGAAAGCGAAGACATATTTGAAACAGGACAGAACTTGACAAGGGTGCTGAATCTGTCTACGATGATTTGAAATTTCAGCTACGGATCAACAGAAATAGGGAATTTCAGGAAAGTTCTGAGTTAGGTTTTAAATACCTTTTGTTTAACATGCTGTTGGAATATTCATATCATGCTAAACAGAAAAAAGCTGAAAATTTGTCTATAGAGCTCAGGACATAGGTTAAAACTAGAGATATAGTCTTAAATAGGGCTGGTCAACTCTGTCTTCCTGGGTATCAAGCCTGCTGTCCACATTTGGATGACACACAAGCTAAGACTGGTTTTTACATTTTTAAATGCTGGAGAAAAAGAAACAAAAGAAAAATAATGTTTCATGCTGCATGAAAATAATATGAAATTAAATTTTTTTATTCCTAAATAATTATATTGGACCAAAGCAACAGTTATTCATTTTCTTATTGTCTATGGCTCCTTCTGGGCTACAAGAGCAGAGTTGAGAAGTTGCATTAGAAACTGTATGACTTGCAAAGCCTAAAATATTTACTCTCTGCCCCTTTACAGAAAAAGTTTACCACTGTGTACATACATTGCTGGGTTCTCAACTGTTGTCATTATTTTATAAGGCAATTTGGCCAGAAAGGAAAACAAAAAATAGTAATAGCTGTATTGAAATAACAATATGATGGATTTTTCCCTTCTTAAATTCTTGCAAGTATTTTGATAAGACATATATAGGTTTTTAAAAAAAATCTGGCCAGAGGGGTGGCTCACGCCTGTAATCCCAGCACTTTGGGAGGCTGAGGCAGGTGGATCATGAGGTCAGGAGATCGAGACATCCCGGCCAGCATGGTGAAACCCCGTCTTTACTAAAAATGCAAAAATTAGCTGGGTGTGGTAGCGAGTGCCTGTAATCCCAGCTACTCAGGAGCCTGAGGCAGGAGAATCACTTGAACCAGGGAGTTGGAGGTTGCGGTGAGCCAAGATCGCACCACTGTATTCCAGCCTGGCGACAAAGCGAGATTCCATTTCAAAAAAAAAAAATCTATTCAAATATTGTAGGCTAAAGCAAATGAATTTACTGCTTGAAGAGTGGAATTCCTTGCCTATAATAAAAATTGGAACACTTTGTTAGGTCATACCAAGTGAAAGCTTATACAAGTAAAGCTGACTATGAAGTATGGCGGGGGAGCGAGAACTTAGATTTCACGTGCTCAGCCATAGGGAGGAGCTGTGTGATAGATCCGTCACTTCTGCTTAAAGGTTCAGGTGCATGCTAGATTCAAAGGCACAGGAATTCAATTACCCAGGAGTTGGCTTTTGAGCACAATTCTTCCCAATAAGAAAGGCCTCTTGGTATAACAAAGAGTTGTGTGGTAGGTATGAAGTGAGGCTGCGAACAGTTGTCATTAAACTAGGATAGCTTCTTATTACAGGGACGTAGTTAGTCTGACGAGAAAGCCTGAATTGGTTAATTAATCACAATTTATCCGTGCCTTTATCCATGCCTTCTGCTATGGATAAAGTAGATAAATATTGACAAATCATTGCTCTTTGATTCTCACATTTTACACCCCATATTTATCATTATTCTTCAGTTATTGTAGAATAGCACCGTAGTAGACAATAGTAAAATATTCCTAAAGTTATCATTATATTTACTTTCTTTGATAAAATTAAGGAGCAGCATGGTCTTTTTGATGGAATTTGGAAAACACACTAATATTATCAGTACCGTTTTAAAAGTTAACCCAGAAAGTGACTTTTTTTTTTTTTTTGAGATAGAGTCTTGCACTGTCACCCAGGCTGTATTGCAGTGGTGCGATCTTGGCTCACTGCAATCTCCACCTCCTGGGTTCAATAAATTCTCCTGCCTCAGCCTCCTGAGTAGCTGGGACTACAGGCGTGCGCCACCATGCCCAGCTAATTTTTTTGTATTTTTAGTAGAGACAGGGGTTTCGCCATGTTGGCCAGGATGGTCTTGATCTCCTGACCTCGTGATCTGCCCACCTAGGCCTCCCAAAGTGCTGAGATTACAGGCATGAGCCACCACACCTGGCCGAAAGTGACTTTTATTAATCTTCTCCCCAAATTCTGAGAGTTCATTCTTTTTAGGAATTATATAATCATACGTTCAACTTATTGTGGGTACTTATTATATTTTGTGATGATTCTTTAGCTGCTTTGTCATAAGGTGACAGCTTTTTCTTTCCCTTTAGCATGGTCAAATGACAGAGGTAAGGAATGTCACATAATAAAACATGCAACTTCACAGGGCTTGAGGTATATGAAGTTTTTTTTTTCAGTGTATAGAGTAAATTGAAATATACTACAATATTTTCTGTGATTATTTTTTGCACATATTTTCTGATAGAATATAAGATGGAAGCTGGAATGGCACAATAGTATGCTTTCCATTTCAGACATATCAAGTCTGAGGGGTCAATGAGAAACAATATGACAAAGTACAGAAATCTATTGGAAATGTGGAAGTACACTGTGGCCTAAAGATGAGGCTTACAGACGCTAGAATTGGAAGTCCGGGCAGAGCAGCAGCAGAAGTCAGTAAGAGAATTTGTGGAAATAGAAGAGAGGCTGTGTGGTGTGAAGGGAAGATACATAAAGTATTTGCCACAGAGCTTGGCATGTGCTGTGCACCTTATACATGGTAGATGCTAACAGTGGATCTGCAAATGAGGAACATTGGGATTACGAAAAGGAAAAGAAACCAGTGAGAATGAATGTAGCAACACTTTAGAATATAAGTTAAATATACAAAAATCAATTATATTTCTCTATATACTAACAATAAGCAATTTAAAATTTAAAATTTAAAAATACTGTGTACAAAAGCAACAAAAAACAAGAAATATGTTGGATAACCCTAAATCTGCTTCATTGTTTTTCTCCTTTCATCTTCTATTTCTAATCCCATTCCCTCTCCTCCACAGACACTAGAATTAATTAATATATGGCTTTCCAAAATGCTTTCCTTGTACTTATTTAGACATATTTGTATCCTTGAAAAAATACACAGTGGTCTTTGTGTGTGTTTAATGATTTTTATATAATAAGTGTAATTCTGGCCTTTCATAATTTGGGCAATGTGTTCAGACAATTAAAAACTTACAAAACAAAGTAAAACAAGACACAATGCCAAGAAGTTCAGGAAGTAACTATTACTATATTGGCAGAAATAGACATATACTGATTATTTTGTTTCTATTATACTCCCTGGAGGTATTTGTCTTACATTTTGGGGAATTAAAGCTGTTTAAACAATTTCCTTTTTTAGTACTATATTGAGAAGTAACTGCAAATAAGTTTTTGTCTTTCAGTTTTTGGTGGGTTTGTTCTTTTATATGTTTGTTTCGAGAGCTGGGATTCAGTTCTGAGGATTGTGTACAGGACAGTGCAGAAATACTCAGGGACATTTCCATTACATATTTAGGAAGAGCTGCCACCTGCAGGTAAAAAATAAAATAAATACACTGGGCCTGTTTTTTTCTTTTTGAATGAATGGAATTCATTATCACTGCTTGTTTTTCTTTATTTAAAATTATCTTGCTCCCTCTTTCTCCTGCCAATTTATGAACATTTCCTTCCTTTCCTTTCCTTAATTCCCAATTCTTTTACTTGTTCTTTTGACGAACATCATTCTCTTCATCTCCTTCATTCAATCTACTTTCTACTCCACCAAAGACACGTATGGTAAGATGTCTAAAATATAGTGATTAGATTTAGGGATTTAGTTTTAGTTTTCACATTTGGTATGTTAATAGCCCTTGGCCTTGTCACACATCAAACATTATCTTAGACTTTTGGCCTCCAAACATTAGGAATATGCTTATTTGATTCTTTTTTCTTGCTTTCATAAATTATTTTTTAAGTCTTACATTCAGCTTTCAGAAGTATCAGTTTAGAATGGTTTCAATATAAGGTCATAAACTTATTTTGTCATTTCTCTTAATCTCTGGGTTTTTCTGAAATTAAAGCTCTATCAATTCTCTTAAAGTTGTTTTTGTACTCAAGGCTATTTTTCTCTGGTCTACAGTTAGATCACAGCTACCTGCATGAGGCTCCACTGACTGGATTTAAATATCCTAGTATTAGTTTCTATTACTTATTTTTGCGTGGAAATATCTTAATTTCCAACTAGAAATTTGTTCAAGACATAAAAGAGCTGTATTTTTACATGTGTATTGCTACATTTAAAATGAAGCAATATATATTAGTCACCCTTCGGTATGGTATGCTAACTAAAATGATAATTTCCACATTTTAGTGGCTTAAAATAACAAACATTTACTTTTTATTCATAACACAATCCACTATTAGGACATCCTCTTTCTTCTTGTAGCTGTACCAGCTGGAACATGTGCTGTTCAAGGTTGCCATTGCAAGGAAAAAGAGGGCTAGAAAAAGGCAACTTAGTTCTTAACTGTTTTATCATTTTTGTGACATTCTCACTATCACTTACATTTTGTTGGCCAAAAATTGTCATAAGTCCCCAAAGGAAGGCTATGAAATATATATCCATACAGAAGTGCATGGATATATGATGAGAATTAATATTTATCACAACTTTTCTTGTTAGTCTTTGACCTTTTCTTACAGAGAGTAACAACATACGAAATGGAGAAAAATTTTTGAAACGAAAGAATTAGAACCCTATCATATAACTTTCAAAATTAGTAAAGTAAAATTTGGAGGCAAATTAATATATATATATGAGGTTTATTTTTAAAGCATAAAGTATACTCATACTGATCAATTTATTTCAAAGGGATTTGTAGAGATTTAAAAATATGTCCATAAATTCTTTGTCATTCCTCCCTTCTAAAGGTGGAAACTGATTCCTCTCTCTGAGTATGGGCTGCACTTAGGGGCTCACTTCTAATGAATTGAGTATGGTGGTAAGAAGTCTAAAAATGACCAGAACCACTATCCTATTATAATGAAAATCTGTGAAATCATCAAATTTGCTTCTATTTATCTGTAATATTACCTTTCTTTTGGTGATAGATTCCAAAGTAAAACTTAAGAATTCATACATCATGAAGAGGTTTTAAATATGGTCTGCATTAATTAGTTTTAGTATGCTTTTTAGTAAGTAATATTAATAATAACACCATGATTTCCCAAAGAATCAGCCCACAGGATGTTTTTACCCATAATCAATAAACTTGATCATATTCATACCCTGACCTTAGGCATGCAGCTCCTAATGAAATTTAAAAAAAGATCATTGAGATATAATTTACATACCCACAGAATTCACCCCTTTAAAGTCTACAATTCAGTAGCTTTTAGTATATTCACAAGACTGCACAACTATCACCACAATCTAATTCCAGAACATTATCATCATCCCCCCAGAGAAACCTGGTACCCTAGCAATTACTCCTCATTCTTCCCTTCCCTCAGTCCCTGGCTACCCCTAATCTATTTTCTGTCTCTGGATGTTTTATATAAATGAAACCATGCAGTATGTGACCTTGTGTTTCTGGACTCTTTCACTTAGCATAATGTTTGCAAGGTTCATCCAAGTTGTAGCATGTATCCATACTTCATTCCTTTTTATGGCAGAATAATATTCCATTATAAAGATATAACACACTTTGTTTAGCCATTCATCAGCTGATGGACATTTGCGTCTTTCCACATTTTGGCTATTAAGAATAATACTGCTATGAGCATTTATGTACAAGTCTTTGTGTGGATGTTTTCATTTTTGTTCAGTATATATGTAGATATGAAACTGCTAGGTCATATGGAAGTTCTATGTTGTAACTTTTTGAGGAACTACGAAACTGTTTTCCAGAGCAGAATGCATGATTTTACATTCCCATCAACAATGTATTGAGGATTCCCATTTTGCCACAAAACTCTTGTTATCTGTTACTGATTATAGCCAGTCTAATATTTGTGAATTAGTATCTCATGATTTTCACTTTCATTTCTTAATGACTAATAATGGTGAAAATTGTTCAGGTACTTATTAGCTATTTGCATATGTTTTCTGGAGAAATAATGAAAACATTTCAAAACTCCCTCCTGTCACTTGTTAATCCAAACATTAGTACAGCTAGGTATAAAAGTCTTAAAGACATTTTGTGTATGTAATTATAGTTTATTATTCTCATGTTAACAGCATCCGCTTCTCTAGAGCCAGTCTTGAGGAGTTAATGTATAGAAATTACTTATGTTAAGCACTTTAGGAGTGCTGCTTATCCAGTTTTGCACTTCCTAGACACGCAAATATCCAAGAGTTGACACTGCTTAGTTCAAGTATTTGTAACAATACCAACATGGGCTTCTAAGATGTGGGATTATCAAGAAAACAAATAATATTGAGTGAAAATAAATATTATATTTCATTTTCTATATTGTTGACAAGTAAAATTACATGTAACAACTAATTTGTACAGTGAGAATATTGATATTACTAATTTTAGTTATTTTGGCTCATACACTCACTATTTTTCTATGTTTTTGGAGAAATTTTAAAATTTGAAGTTTTGTAATCACAAAATTAATACACATTTATTATAGAAAATTTGAAAACTGTAAAAATACAAAAGAGAAAAGAAAAACAACCAGTCTGTTATTTTTCAGAGTCCTCTTAGTTGTTACATACATTAATTTTAAAATTTATTTTACTTTTTAAACTAGTTTCTACATACACATAAAACAAAGTTAAAAGGTTCAAAAGGGCATGCAGCGAAACGTTGTCTCTTTTCCATCGTGTCCCAGTTTTCCTACCCAAAGCAACCTCTGTTACCAGTATCTTGTATAATCTTTGAGATACAGGCACATACACACACATGTGTGTGTTTTAAATGCCTACTTTTTAAGGCATCGATGAGAATTATAAATTGTGGATGGTTAAAGACAATGGTTCCCCTTCTGGTCCAATATTGTTTTCTTTTGTATTTGTATTTTTCCCCTTCTATTGATCCTAGTCCGCCTAATAGTTTGCACATTTTTCAGTGCCTTTGTATGTTTTCCAAATTCTCAGTATTGCATTTTTACAAATGATATATTCCTAAGAAAGTTTACTTCTACAGTATGTTCTATAACATTTCTAGTAGCTATACAAAAAAAGTTATCAATTCCCTTAAACTCACTCTGAGTACTCTAATTTTGTACCTCCATATGGAATGCAGAGGTATTTTAAATTCTATTTCTTTTGGCAGAAAGAGTAATTTCTTGATTGAGCTTTAGCTAATGATGGATTTTCATGTTTATTTTTGATTTCTTCAGCTAAATTATCAACTTTATAATAGTAACGACCAGGCCTTATACCTTGTATTTCTTATAGCATGCAATGCCAGTACTGCTCTGTAGATAGTAGGCATTTAATAGTGTTTGTGGATTGAGTGGTTAAATGGAAAAAGCAGATCTTCAAACCTTGCCGAAAGCAAAAAATGAAGCAAAAACAAAACAAAAATCTCGGTACAGAAAACAAATAGCAAGTGAAATCACAAACTGTTTGTTCCTTTTGCAAATGTCTGGATAACAAATAGGTGAGAAATTTTTAATATTTTATTTTATTTATAATTGACACATAATTGTACATATTTATGGGGTACAGTGTGATGCTTTAATAT
Organism: Ateles fusciceps; assembly: GCA_036589455.1. Classification (NCBI taxonomy): domain Eukaryota; kingdom Metazoa; phylum Chordata; class Mammalia; order Primates; family Atelidae; genus Ateles; species Ateles fusciceps. The sequence continues at coordinate 4,462,346 of JAZHEH010003128.1, forward strand.
ATGTATACATCATACCATGATCAAATCAGGGTAATTAGCACATCCATCACTTTAAACATTTATCATTTCTTTGTGGTGGTAAGATTCAAAATTCTTTCTAGCAATCTTGAAATACACAATGTATTATTATTAGCTATAGTCACACTACTGTGTAGTAGAACACCAGAACTTATTCTTCCTCTCTACCTGTAACTTTGTACCCATAGGTGAACATCTCCCCATTTTCCTTTCCCCTCAAGAAAATTTTTACTTTGAGGAATTATTGAAAAAAGCAATAAAAACTTTTTAAAATGTGTATTCTTTTTTTTTTAATCGTAGTGCTTAAAAAAATCCTATGCAAGTTTAAGTGAAAGGAAATGAAGAAAGCAATGATAGGGCTTGGTGGATACACAATTGCCCTTAGATTTAAGCAAATAACTTGAGATTTGTGCCAAATTATTTAGTTTCAGCAACTATATCCAACTCCCAGGCTGTCTAGAATGTGGCAAAGCCCAGCTGAGCAGGACTGCAAGGCACCTTGGGTTAGCACAAAAGGAAGAATTTGATTTAAGAAATGGGACATATCTACCCATCTGATAAAGTGCTAATATCCAGAATCTACAAAGAACTAAAACAGGTTTACAAGAAAAAAACAAACAAACCCATTCAATAGTGGGCGAAGGACATGAACAGACACTTTTCAAAAGAAGACATATATGAGGCCAACAAACATATGAAAAAATGCTCATCATCACTGGTCATTAGAGAAATGCAAATCAAAACCACATTGAGATACCATCTCATGCCAGTTAGAATGGTGATCATTAAAAAATCTGGAGACAACAGATGCTGGAGAAGATGTGGAGAAATAGGAACACTTTTACATTGTTGGTGGGAGTGTAAATTAGTTCAACCATTGTGGAAGACAGTGTGGCGATTCCTCAAGGACCTAGAAATAGAAATTCCATTTGACCCAGCAATCCCATTACTGGGTATATATCCAAAGGACTATAAATCATTCTACTATAAGGACACATGCACACGAATGTTCATTGCAGCACTGTTGACAATAGCAAAGACCTGGAACCAACCCAAATGCCCATCGATGATAGACTGGACAGGAAAATGTGGCACATATATACCATGGAATATTATGCAGCCATCAAAAATGATGAGTTTGTGTCCTTTATAGGGACATAGATGAATCTGGAAACCATTATTCTCAGCAAACTGACACAAGAACAGAAAATCAAACACTGCATGTTCTCACTCATAGGCAGATGTTGAACAATGCGAACACATGGACACAGGGGAGGGAGCATGACACACTGGAGTCTGTTGGTGGGGAATAGGGGAGGGACAGCGGGGGTGCAGGGAGGTTGGGAAGGGATAACATGGGGAGAGATGCCAGATACATGTGACGGGGGATGGAGGCAGCAAACCACATTGCCATGTATGTACCTATGCAATAATCGTGAATGTTCTGCACATGTACCCAGAACGTAAAGTGCAATAAAATATATATTTAAAAAACCAACAAACAACAACAACAAAGAAATGGGACATTTGGCCCTGATGTTTATTTGGCTGGTTAGGTTAAAATAGGCATCATTGCCAGCATGAAGGGAAAAACAAAACAAAAGAAAACCAGTATTGTTCCAGCAGATGCCCCGAGAGGGCTTCACAAGAACTTGTCTTGGCCTGGGTTTAGAACTGCTCCTCTCCTACCCAGCTTTCTGTTATGTGGGTAGTGAAAGAGTGGCAGGGGGGAGAGAACTGTGAAAACTATTTCCAGGGATTTCAAATTTTAAACTAATCCCTGATATGCAAACAGTTGAACAAATAACAGTATACAATTAAGTTCAAAGTAATAGGTAGTAGTAAGAAGCTCTCACTTCAAATAGTTTTCAGTCTTTGACTGACCTTTCCATGACATTAAGTTCATTTTCCTAACAACAAATTATGACAGAGCATTTGGGGCACTTCAGGCTCCCATAAACCAGGTGCAATCTAAAGAAAACAGCTCAACATCTGGGCCTTATTATCTTTTTCGTCAGCCAGGCATCACCAGGTTTCCCCATCTGTGATCAGGCCTGATCACTCATGCAGTTTTTATGGTAGCAAATGAAAATAGTTTGGAAATTTCCATCTCAAAGGCCAACACTTCATGGAAAACCTTAAGAAGCGTTTTATTCCTTACTAGAAACTTAGTTTATTAATATTCTTAGTGTGTAGTTTTGCAGCTCTTTTATATTTCATTAAATAGATTATCTTTTAAAAAAACATTTTTCTGCTAGGAAGGGAACAGGTAAAAGGGAGAGAAATTTAATTCACTGAATATATAAAATAGCATGGGTCAAAAACTATAATCTTTCATTACTACATTGTACATGGTCTACATTATAGAAGATAAATTAAGCAAAAATAATGAAATGAAAACATACACCTACCACTCAGAGATCACCACTGTCAGCACCTCACTGTCTCTTAGAAAATATATGTAAACAACACACTGGGGTCTGTCGGGGGGGAGCTAGGGGAGGAACAGCGGGGTGTGTGGAGTTGGGGAGGGGATAACATGGGGGAGAAATGCCAGATATAGGTGATGGGGAGGAAGGCAGCAAACCACATTACCATGTATGTACCCACGCAGAAATCTTGCATGTTCTTCACATGTACCCCAAAACCTAAAACGCAATAAAATATATATTAAAAAAAGAAAATATATGTAAACATTAAAAATATATAAACATGATAAGAATGCATAATAAATATGAATAAATATATATCTTTAACCAAAGTCAAGATGCTTTTTAACCCTATCCAATAATGTTTTAACTGTTTGAGAGTTAGACTAAATTGGCGTTACAAATAGAGAGACTAAGGCATGATGCAATTCCTAGAGGACAGGGGGTCAATTATAGAGTACAAATGACATGATTTTTTTGGCTATGTCACCTGTTGAATGTACAGATCTTCTGCATAATCACTATTAGATAGCTAAGAGTTGCTGACCTTCAAACAATAATAGAGAATATACTGGACATATTCAGGCAGAAATGTCTTCAAATTCATGTAAACCAGAAGAACTCTTAGTGACAGGGCAAACAGGTGTTGCTGTCAGATGTTATCAAGCCTTATAAAGCCTTACAGTCCAGAGAGTACCCAGCACCTGTTATTTTTCCCTGAGGAGGATCTCTGGTGATATGCAGATACATTAAAGATGTTGCCTTGTTGGGCATGAACACAAATGGAGGTTGCCGGGCTGCAGGACCCATCTTTACATGCTTCCTTTCCAGGGTCCTCTAAGGCCACAGAGCCATATTATCAGCCTGAGATACCTTTCTGGAAAGACTTTCTAAGATGTTTCCAGCCTAAGAATTCTCTTATGGATTGACTAGCTCTGAGACCAAGCCTGTTTTGGGGTTGGTGGGAAAATGAGGCAGTGTTCCAGGCTGGTCTGTCCTGAACAGATCAGAAGACTCACTGGTGATAAGGCTCTTCAGGACCTCTGAGCCAGAGGACTCTATTGCAGTCAGAACTGTATGGTGAATGCATCTGATAGTAATAATCTAAGCATACCCTGATAATGACCCTGTTTGGCAGACGTACCTGAATGCATGTTCTGAACTAGGGAATCTGGGTGTGGCCAACATGAAGACTTGTTCCTTTACTATGAGGAACATCTGAGCCCCCAGCCCATCTTGTGGAACATGGGCAATACAGGGGGTCCAGGCTCCAAGTTTTGGGTTGAATGAAGGTTTCCAGATGGAGGTTTATTAGGGAAAGAGTGCTAAGTGAAAATGCTAAACCACATGCCTTTTGCAAGCAGTTTCAGTTCTCCTTCCTAGCCTGCCACTACTGGATTCCTTCTCCTGTATGTAAGCCCCCAATAAAACACATGTCTTGTTTGCTGGCTCTGGGTCTCTTCTTCAGCCTCTTGAACCTGGTGCAATCCCCAGGGGGCATCCACAGGGGTTCAGGCACTACGACAGCCTGTCAACTTCTAGGGTATTTTGGAAATATCCTGGAAGTCTTCCCGGGGATTCACAGATGGACCAAGGACCCCACACCCAGGAGGAACTTTTAGGAGTATATGTCAAACCCAAAGACTCTTTAGGTGTGAGCCAATTGGTTTGTATTATGACATTCAGATTCCTATTCTTTCTCCCTCATCTAAGAAATTATTAAACATAAATCAAATGTTCACATGAAATTCTCCCTTATTAATTTGTTCATGCAATCATTTATTTCTATCAGTATAAACTTGTGGATATTTATTTTAATACGTTTAATATGTCATAGATCAATAATTCTTCAAAGGAGTATGAATGTGAGTTTTATATTCTGCTATGAAATGAATAAAAAGAAGAGGGTGAAAAATAGTCATTAGAAACTCATGTTGTCTCATAGCACAAATTAATATTTATAGAAAAATGAGATAATATGTGGTTACTGATATGATTAAGAGTTAAAGTAGAATTTGTTAAAATTATTATTATTGTTATTTTGAGATGGAATCTTGCTCTGTTACCCAGGCTGGAGTGCAGGGGCATGATCCCAGCTCACTGCAACCTTTGCCTTCTGAGTTCAAGCAATTCTCCTGCCTCAGCCTCCTGAGTAGCTGGGATTACAGGTGCATGCCACCACGCCTGGCTAATTTTTGTATTTTTTAAGTAGAGACAGTGTTTCACTATTTTGGCTGGGCTGGTCTTGAACTCCTGACCTCAAGTGATCGCCTGCCTCGCCCTCCCAAAGTGCTGAAATTACAGGCATGAGCCACCACATCTGGCCTAAAATTATTTTTTAAATAGGTGTTTAGTAATGCAGATAATTAAGTTTTTGCAACAGAAAAGTTTCAAAGATTATAGAGAAGGTTCCTGTATACCCAGCATCCAGTTTTTCCTGTTGTTAATATCTTATGTCTATGTTCATACTTATAGTACATTTGCTACAACTAAACCAGTATTGATACACTATTATTAATCAAAGTCCATATTTCTTTGGCAATGCCTTACCTTGTTCTAATGTCCTTTTTGTTTCAGAATCCTAAGATACCACCTTACATTTAATCATAATGTTTCGTTAGTCTTCACTGGTTTGTGAACAGTTTTTCAGACTTGTTTTTGATGACCTTGATGGTTTTGAGGAGTACTGGTCAGATATTTCATAAAATGATCTTCAATTTGGGTTTGTCAGATGTTTTCTTCATGATTAGCCTGGGGTTATGGTTTCTGGAGAGGGAGATCATAGCAATAAAGTGGCATTGCCATAACATTCTATCAAAGGTATATGCTATCAACATGACTTATCATTGATGACAGGAAGTTTGATGATCTGGCTGAAGTAATATTTGTCAGGTTTCTCCCCTATTAAGCTACTATCCCTACTGCCTTCAATTCTGTATACTTTGGAAAGTAATTCATATGCATTAGGGAGTTATGCTCCACCTACCTGAAGGGGCAGTATCTATATAAATTCTTTGAAAATTCTTCGCATAAGAGATTTGTCTATTTTCCCTTATTAATTTATTTACATAATCATATATTTCTATCAGGATAAACTCGTGAATATTTATACTTTGGGTTACAATTCAATATTACTTTATATATTTTGTTGCTTAAATTGTTCCAGCTTTGGTCTTTTAGAAACTTTTTCAATTGGTGCGCTCTCTCTCTCTCTCTCTCTCTCTCTGTGTGTGTGTGTGTGTGTGTGTGTGTGAGAGAGAGAGACAGAGAGAGAGAGAGAGAGAGGTTTTAGCATTCTTTACTTTCCAGGCTCATCTTCCACATTCCCTGTCTAGCCCTAGAATCAACTGTTTCTCCAGGGAACCTTGATTACTGTTATTAGAGAATGGTATTAGAAACAAAGAGATGGGTGCTGATATGCTAGTGGGGTGGTGGAGTTTCTAGGCCCTGTCTACTTGGAGACATGTGAGCAGTATACTAACCCCTTGTATACATACATATCTATAATTATTTCTATATTTATTCATCTGTATCTGTATTAAGCTGAGTTCATTCTGATGTACCATGTCCTGTATTTAAAGAAAAATGTTAGCAGCAGATGGTGTGTCACAGAGTTGCATTTCAGTTTGGGAATTTACCAGTACCACTTTTCCTGGTATGAACATTTCTGAAAGTCATTGATGAAGAGAAATGACTCATCTGGTAAAGAAAATAGTCCAAATAGCAGCTTCTTACTTGATTTGGCAGAAATGAAGGAGCACGACCTAGCATCAGTAAATGGTGCCAGCAAAGCACCTGTAATTTAAAAGAAATTATATAGGCCAGGTCTTTTTATTTGTAAGTCTTTCTGCCATTGCAAAAATAATGTCTTCTTTGTTAGCCTAGGGCTTTTGCAAGCCAAGTTAAGGAAAAAAAGCCTGTCTCAGCCACCTGGGTGTCGGTGATATGGTAAGGGAAGAAAAAGCACAGTATATTTCCATTACAGAGAGGTGATTGTGAAGATCAGGTATTCAGGAATGGAGTTCTCAAGAAATGTTTTTCACAATCTGAAAAAGGTAGAAATGCCTGAAGAGCTGTATTGGCCAACATCAGCTCTATCTGAGCATCTTATAAAAATATCTGAAAGCATAAACTGACAGTTAAGGAAAATGTGGGAGAACCAGTTTTGAAATGCCCTAAGAGATGGCACTAAAGATATGCCATAACTTTTCATAAACATCTGATTTGAGAAACTCCCACTTTTCAGCTAGGGAGAAATACTTGAAAGAAAAAGAAATGTGAAAGGGAAGTCCAGGAGGGAACAATGTAACTGAAGGTTTGCTAAAACAGAGAAAAACTAAAATCATAATATGCATTTGGCATGTTTTCAGACTAAAAAGATAACATTTAATGAACATATTAATAATACTCTTTTAGATACTACATATTAATTACCATTCCTGGCTTATATTATCTACTTGTATACAGAATGTTTTGATGTGGGCTGGATATTTTATGTGAGAGTACTAGTATAGGCTATACATTTTGAATACAAGTTATACTAGGTACAATTATATTTATCTTGGTCAAACTTTGTTTTCCTTTGAGACAAAATTTCACTTTTGTTGCACAGGCTGGAGTGGAATGGCGTGATCTTGGCTCACTGCAACCTCCGCCTCTCGGGTTCAAGCAATTCTCCTGCTTCAACCTCCCAAGTAGCTGGGATTACAGGCATGTGCCACCACGCTCGGCTGATTTTTTTATTTTTAGTAAAAACAGGGTTTCTCCATGTTGGTCATCAGGCTGGTCTGGAACTCCTGACCTCAGGTGATCCACCTGCCTCAGCTTCCCAAAGTGCTAGGATTACAGGCGTGAACCACCATGCCCGGCCCTTAGCCAAACATTTTTAAGTGTGTATTGACAATATAGCATAGACAAACAAATTAATTTGAAATTTCATTTTAAAATCAAAGCAAGATACATGGTATCCTAGAAACATACCCCAATACTATTAGTTTATGAAATGAAGGAAAATTTAGTTAAGTATTTTCAGAATTGATATTATTTTGTAAATGTTCAAACCCACAGCAGATCGTGTGTGAACTCTTGAGTGTGGTTCTGCGCCTAAGTTTTACAAGGCAAAAAAGCAACAGAAAGTGCATGGGACTGTGGTAAACAGGGGCTTAAAGAAAACAATGTGTCTCGTTAAAGAAGGTATGGTTGCACAAAGCACATTTTATTTCTGTTCATTAACTTGTTGGCTTATTCCTTATTTTTTATGATCATTTTAACTCATGAAGCACACATAGTTGAAATTAATAAGATATTTCACAAAGATTTCAATCATGAGTGATTAGGAACAGAAGAGCATTATTATAGAATTCCCTTGTATTTATCTTTTGTTAACAATAAAATGACTAAACCTTTTGTGGCTCTCAATATATAAGCTTTCCATGGGCAGTGAAGGTCACCTCAGTCTCACATGTAAATGTTTAATAATGACTAGCATTTATTGAAAGTTTGCTATATCCAAGGCACTATGATAAGATACACAATAACTTATGCTGTCACAACAATTACCCTGTTTTACAGATGAGGGACTTGAAGTTTAAAAAGGTGTATTTACCTAGTAAATGGCAGAACCAAGTCTTAAATTCAGATCTGACATAAAGAGGAGCTTTTCATCTGGAAGTTTGTTTGGACATTATTCTAAAATTTTCCTATAACAGAAGAGGAAAAGCATGCCTCAACACTACAGGTTTTTGTGCATAACTGGGTTGGGGTCATTGCCTTGCTTGATCATGCCCATTCCTAAGATTCCTGAGATAAAAATGCAACTAAAATTATTCTTAGGAAGCCCCCAAAATATTCTGAATTAAGACTGGAGAAAGCTCTTGAGTGCCTAATAAATTACCAAATCTGGCTTCTGAGACCATATTAATTTCCTGAAAATAAATAGGAAAGTCATGATTAGGGCAAAAGCTCCAAGTCATAAGTCAGTTCCAATAGTGCATTGGGGTAGGTCACAGGATATGGTTTAAGTGAGTTCTTCTCGGCCATTGAAAATCTTATTTCAAACATGCTCCAAAAATTTGAGGATTAAAACTGCTTTGGGAACTTTGGGAGGGAGCCAGAAAGCACAAATCGGAATTCTGGGAAAGACTTACCTACGTCTGTGCTTGGACCTGTCCAGCTCCCAAGACACGCCCTAATGATGGTTTGTCTTGATATCTTGTGAGGCCCCATCTGATGGACTTATTAACTTAAATATTGGTCTATGCAGTTTATATGTACAAAATGTCACTGACTTCCTACTCCTAGCTTTAAGTACTGAGCTTTCTTGTCAACCATTTCGTTTACCTCTTCTTAATAGAGGCAAGCCATTTTTGGTTCCTGGACATACTGTTAAGTCAACTAAAAGCCTTATCATAACTGAAGACTGAATCTCATGGTAGAAGCTAGGCAACCCAACAGACTAAAGGTGTAGGTATTCCCCCCAATTTTTAAGCCATCTTAGTCTATAAGTTTATGATTTAAATTTTTATTGGTCATTTTCATATGGTACTCTGAAGACTAAGGTTTTTGAAAGTGACTCAGATACCATGGAGGGCAAGGTGACAAAAAAGACTAAGGTTTTTGGAAGTGACTCAGATACGATGGAGGGCAGATGCTACATTGTCCTGCTCAAATCTTCCCTTCAGAACCGAAGGATTTATTTTGATAGCTGCTGGGAGTGTTGCTTGATAACCCCTAGCTGTCAGCCCTCCCTGGGAATTGCTTTTTGCAGAAGAGAGCTGTCTGCTCCCGACATGGAATTCTGAGGGACCATCCTAGCTTCAGAGCACCCCCACAGAGTTTTGGCCCTGTTGTGACTGTATTGCTTAACCCCTCTGTCCAATCTTGCATCTTTTACTTCCCTCACAGGTGCCAATCCCAGAGCACTCCCTAATAGACTTTCCATGCTAAATTTCTTCCAAGTCTGCTTCCCAGAGAAATTTCACTTACAGCAACTCAATCATAGCAGCTCTTTTACCATATAAATGATATTTATGTATCAAAAGACCAATTTATTTAAGTTCATCTCTCCAAAGTAATACCCAGGAGTGTTTTCCTTTTGTAACTGTTTCTTGTTAACCTTTATTTATACATTCCATTTACATATACTCTTGTGCCCTTTAAGACAGAAAATACATTTAAAAAATTATGACTTAAGGTCCTTCAGAGGTAGCCTGCAGTGGGGGGTACCTGGTGCTGTGGCCTCATGGAAAAACTGATGACTATTTTTAGAATTTTATACCTAAAAAATGAGGAAAGCGTTAACAGAAAAATCATGACAGACCATCTACCATTCAGTAGATGGTACATATTTTCAAATATGGATAATGTCTTTACATATCCTGTTACTCCCAGAAAAATAATGTTTTGAAGTTTTTGTCTTAACTATGGTATTAATAAGTACATTGTATATAAAATTTTCTTAAGTGAAACAACTTCACATTAAAAATATACTATAAACTAGCCTCTTGTAATACTGGGGGAAACCAATAGCAAAAAAAAAGTCCATGGTTTTTTGATACAAGTTACTGTATTCTGTGGTGCTTTGGAAAATTGGCAAGGAAATTTCCAACTAAGTCAATGAAAGATTAAATGATAAACCTTAATTGCTAAAAAGATAATTCTAATTCAATAAACATAAATGACTATGTTTTCGATCTTTAGTAGGCTTCTGCAGAGTTTATTTGATAATTCTAACTTACACAATAGTCAAGGCAACAGAAAGAAGAAAAATATGGCTTGGAGGCAGAGGTTGGTCTTGATCTTGGTTTTCCCACTTCTTCTTTCCTGGGAAGCCATACATGTCAGGTCTTGGCATTCTGTTCCAGCAACAGGGATGAGGAAAAAGATAAATTCTGTTCATCCTCAGGTGTGTTGTTGCTTTGGTCATTCCAAGCCGTATGTGGCAGCCATTAACTGATAAGTAGAACATGTGATAGGGAGTCAGACGTGACACTCAGAATGCAGAGTTGTAAAAGAGTATTATTTATTAGAAAGAATAACAAAGTATATACATATCATTTAACACGTATGTTTGGGCTACTACAACATTGTAATAGTAAATTTCTTCTGCAGCCTAAAATACCACACTTAGATACTTGAGAATTCCTGCTCACAAAAAAGTTTCTGAGTTGTTTTTTTTAAAATTAAAATGTAGTAAATAAAAGTCTACTGAAAAATACTGAACAAAGGTGAAGTTTTGGTAATATCAGTGACCACACGTATTGTAAAATAGTCTTGTTGGAGAAATAGTGAATCAACCAAACACAACACTGAAAATACATTTTCTCCTAAAATACAGAAGTGTATAGTGGAAATACTGTATATGTATCCAAATAACAGCAATATTCTTTTATCAAAAGTGAATAGCTTTGCATATTATAATGTATACATCAATCCATTCTCTTTGTGCACAGTAAGTATACTTTTGGAGTCAAAGAACTTCAAAGTACAACCAACTCTAGATCTTTTTTGTTAGTGGTCTAACCGGAGACCATGAGTAGATGAAATGGGTTTACTTATTTGATAAATATTTTGAGCACCTATTATGTGCCAGGCATTGTGTTAGGCACTAGCAATGCAATTATAGAATGACAGACATGTTCTCTTCCCTCGTGAAGTCTATTGATTAATGGAAGAAGCTGACAAATAAGCTATTACAATATAGCATGAGAAGCGCTGACCGGGAAAGTACAGGGTTGCACATAGTGAGAAACCAAGCCATAATGAAGAACCAAAACTAGATTTAAAGGAGTCAGAGAAGTTTCCCTGGACAACACGATGTCTTACTTGAGGTCTTAAGGCTGTGTAGATGTTGGTCAGTCTGGTGGGGAGCACTTAAAGAAGGTAAAGCATGTACAAAGTTCTGGAAGTAAGAAAGCATGTCTCTTTAAAGGAACTGGGGGAAAAGTTCAGTATAGTTGAGTCTTGGAAATGGAAAGTGGCAGTATAGAGAGATGAGGTATGCAAGAACCAGTACATGAAGAGCCTTGTAAAACATACTAGGGTGTAAGGATTTTATCATAATGGAAACAGAAAGCCATTGAAAAGATTTAGGTCAAGGATATCAGAATCAGGTTAGAATAATCCTTTAGAAAGATCTGTAACTACAAAGTGGAAAATGAAGGCAGGGAGGCTAATCAGTATTCTCAGCATGCCAGGTGAGATGATGGCAGAATGGACTAAGTTAGTGATGCCAGGAATGAAGAGAAGTAGAAAGATTAAATACATTTTTAGAAGTAAAATAGGACTTGGTAATTAGTTACATATAGGTACTGTAGGAGACAAAGTCAAGGATATCACCTACAACTCTCGCTTGAGCAGTTAGGAAAAGGATTGTGTCATTTGCTAAGATGGCAAACAGGAATTAAAGATTTGGGCAAACGAATTAAAGAAGGATGCTGAGCTCTTGTTTGGACATGCTGAATCTTGGGTACTAAGGGATAACCAAGGGCAAATAAATATTGGGGAAGCAATTGAGTCTTGAATTCTGTACAGTGCTCTGATCTAGAGATGCAGACTGCAGAGCTGTTAGTATGCAAATGGTAACTCTGAAGCCATGGGAGTGATGTGAGAACGAGCTGTTGGACTGAACTCCAACACATACCAAAAATGAAATGTTGGGCAGAGAAACAGGAGTTGCAAATGACCCCCAATCCACCAATATTCCTGAAGCCATAGTTTGTAAATAAGTTTACATTCTTCTTGGCCAAGTCTATTAACAGGCATGAAAGTCTTATTTGATTTTTTTTTTTTTTTTTGAGACAGAGTTTTGCTCTTGTTGCCTAGGCTGGAGTGCAATGGCGCAATCCCGGCTCACTGCAATCTCCGCCTCCTGGGTTCAAGCGATTCTCCTGCCTCAGCCTCCATGGGTAGCTGGGATTATAGTCATGCGTCACCAAATCCTGCTATTTTTTTTTTTTTTTCAGTAGAGATGGGGTTTCTACATGTTGGTCAGGCTGTTGAACTCTTGACCTAGGTGATCCACCCACCTTGGCCTCCCGAATAGTTGGGATTACAGGCATAAACCACTGCACCCAGCTGTCTTGATTTTTTTCTTCTTCACGCTTCAATTGTAAAGCCAGAAATTGGTAATGAAAGCATTTAAAAAGCCTGAAATTAATAAACTTTGTAAAGTAACTACTAAAACATAATCTATGAACCACATGAACAGCCTTTGATTGCTCAATGCCTAGCTTTGACTATTTTGATCTTTACTTATACTGTAATTTTTCCTTCATCATTCATAAGTTTCTCCTTTCCTGGTTGCCTGGACAGTCTTTAGTGGATTTGCAGCTTGGTGACAGCCTAGAGAGATTTTCTGTGGTCAAACATGATTAAATAGAGATTTGTTGGTCAGCAGACAACCATGGGCTGTAATACCCACAAGGAAAAGATCCAGATGCACTTTTGGATGGGTCAATGAGGATTTACCTCATAAGCTTTCTTTTATTTCACAAAATGTGTTCTGTTCTTTACTTTCATATCTGTAGGAATAGAAATGGGAATGTGGCCTCTAGGGTGTGCTGATGTATGTTTAACAGCTGGCTTTTGAGGAAAAAAAAAAGATCTGATTTGTAGCGTTAACTAATTTTTTAGTATAAATACTTCCACCATGGCCAATTTCAAACTACCAACCTGACAGCACTGAAGGCAGAAAAAATGTACACAGTTGGCTCTTGTAAGCCAGTGCAAGCTGGCTCCAGCACACTACTAGACTAAGACTGATCTGCCTGTTGCCAGGAATGGGAAAATACCTTGCACATGACAGCTTAAGGTATAAGAGAACAGAATTCTACAAAATACAGAGTTTTTACTTTAAGAAAAATGGATTTACTCATCTATGGTCAGTTTATTTGTGGACTTTGACCTTTTCCTTTTGAATTAAGGGCTGGCCGTATGAGTATGCATTATATAATCTAATAACCTCAGCACTGTAACTTTTATTTCTTTATTCATGAGCAATAACAGTTTCTAAAACCGGCTTGTATTCGAGATTGAAATTATCGAGAATCATTTTCAATCTAATTCCTTATACCATGAACCAAACAAATTACCAGTTTTATTTCAGGGTATTAGCATAATTTGCATTCTAATATATTTCATAAAAGAAAATACTTTATTTCCCTTATATGGGCAAAGTTTTTTCCCATAACAAAGCCAAATATTTGATGGCATATTGCACTAACCAATAATATGTGTAGAAAAAATACCAGCAAAATACCTTATTTTTAAAATATAATTTAATATATACCCTATTAACACCAGTGTGCAGATGCATAGTATTGACAGTATACTAAATAGTTACTATTAAAAATTACTTTTAAGATGTTTTCAACATTAGGTACTGGTGGAACCAGAGCTGTTATTTTGTACATCGTATCTTTTATGTGTTCCAAAGGGAAAGTAAAATTACCAGTAGCATGAGAAAAAAAGTACTTATATTTTATGTAGATACACAAAATCTCATGACATCTACTGAAAACCTCACAATTCTACTGTGCATTAATGAAAACACCTTTTCAAACAATTTGCATATTGAGTTCATAAAGGTTACTATAAAAATATTGCAAACCCAATAAAAACATAATGATAGCATACAAAGTGTTTTGATTTTTAAAAGTCAAATTTTAAAAGGCCTGTATTTATATAAATGCACAACAGTTTTTAGCCACGCTAATATTTTTGTTTAGGATTATCTCATTTTAGAAATCTGGGTTAAATGTTTTTCCTTATTTTCTGCTATGGAATGAGAAGACACTGAGAATGCACAGAATTTAAAAAATAAGACTGGGTAAAAGCTTTATAAAGTGGAATAGCAAACACTCTACATGGTTTACTTGTTGCCCTACCAAAGATAAAAATGTCCTACTGCCTCAATTTTCTGAAATTTAACTTGAATTCTTAATGATCTTAACTACCTGGGTCCTTTATAGTCTTTGAGATGAAAGTGTAAAGATTTTAGGTTCTCCAACAAAACCCAATATATCACTAAAGCCATTCTCCATTTTCAAAGAATATTTAAAGAAATGCATATTTCAATATAAAACCTCAAAAGGCTGAACTAAGATACCTTAACAACATGGCTAGCCATTACTGACTTGGCTTTAGCCTTAGAAAAATATTATTAAAATCGGCCAAGTTCCAAATTTAAGCATTTGGTTGTATACTGTTAATATTGTACTTTCTGATATAGATATAAAAAATGATTTTTCCTGAAAACAGCAAAATATATATCTTTTTTGGTGAAAAAATCCATGTCAAGATAGGAAATACATTGTTTTAAAACTTAGAATAATTGTTATGAAAGAACTATAAAATTATAAATTTCTAAAAAAAATTACACTGAAAATGTCTCTCTAGGAAAAAATATGCAACTTGTTAGACACAGGAAAATATGGCATTACCATAGGGTGCAGTCAACTAGGCTATGAGACTTTAAAAACTCACAAAAAGTAATTAGCACCAAAATTGTCTGAAACTTCAAATGATACACTAAAGTAGGTCTAGGTCCAAATGTTACATTATAAAAAAGTTATATTTAACCTGGAACTTTCCCTAGCAATAATAAATATATTATTTTCAACCTTTAGAAAACATTCTAGCTTTACTGATTTTCATCACAATATTAAGGTAGTGTATGCTAATTATCGTTTAACTTAGTTTAGACTGGGTAGGGACAATCGAAATCCAAATATTTCCCAAATAATATTATTTGGTGGCGAAGGTGAGTGGGGAGCAGTTTTCTAAGAAAAACTTATTTTTAGCTAGTTTCATCCTTTTTCTTCTGAAATGTTATTGGAACTCTCTAAGAACTATATTGCTTGATTTGAATTCCATGTCCTGTTGTTTTCCCTGTTCACTTTCTGGTGGTGTTATTTAAAATCTGGCATAGGGATAGAGGTGTATAAAGGGGACAGAGATCACAGTAGTGAAACAAGAGTTTTGAATAAGCTAATGTATAATCAAAATATATTATTCAACCCTGTTATGATCAAGAGTTTAGTTTTAAATAACATCCATGTATAAATTTACTTACAAAACAGTCAGCACGCAATTTGAAACAAGGCAAACTTTTTCAGTTGTCAAAAAGTGAAATATATAACTTCTTCTATTACATATATGGCTACCAAATGTCAAACAATTCCATTCGACCGTGTTTTACTGTTGCACATAAATAATAACAAGGCAAAGAACAGCGACTAGTCCAAGGGCTTGCAGGCCAAGGAACCACAGCATAACCCAAAAGAAAATGACTACTACTGGTTCCACAATTCGTTCTCCAAAATACATCCTTGTGAAGCCCATGTTGATAAGGTTTTTGTTCAGTTCACCAAAAAGTGTTCCCATTTTTTTGTAGTCATCTCCAACAGGCTCAACAGTGTGGTTTTGTGATTCTTCAACATCCTTAAAAAAGAAGACAAAACATGAACATAACATGAGAAATATGTAAAGGTATTCAAGAACCTTAGTTCTTCATCTCCCAAAGTGCTGGGCATGGCATACTTCTGATAATTATTCAGGAAGTGCCTGTTAACTTAATACAATGAGAATGTTCTTTTTGATCCTGGAATTGCACAAAAATGGCTGCTTAAATGAAGAATCGTGTTTGTATTTCTCTTGTGAACAACCGTTTCTGCCACCCTCCTGTTTTATGAGGCAAAACTTGATTAGTCTGTCCTGGCAAGATTCTTTTTAGTTTGTTCCTCTGACACTAAGACTATAAGGAACTGAGCCTCAGCTGACCAAAGCATGTTTGCAATTACTACTGAGCAATCCTCGGCCACTACTGCTGTGTTCTTTGTCTTCGGCTCAGCTAAGCAGACTTCAGCGTAGGCCCTTGTATAGTTTCCTGCTCATGATACAGATGCCCTAAATGTCTCTTATTAATCTCATCAGGAGAAACAAATAGTTTTAAAATAATACAAATTTTTTTTTACAGTAAGGCCAAAAGTCTACTCAGTAGTTGAGTGTCCCAGAAAATGTTTATGTGCACCCAATTATGCATAAACAAAAATTTTATTTCTATTATCTTCTAGTCTTATTACAATTAAGGCCATGCCAGTAAGTAAGTTACTGTCTCGTGGCTTCACACTCACTCTTTGGAATTCTTGCAAGTATTGGCTCCCTGTTATGCTCTGTTAACATAGGGACCAGTGTGACACTTCATAGGTAGAGAAGGAAAAAGGAAATTTGCTCTGTTTGCTTCAGATGGGTTTCTTGATCCTGTTAAGTCCCACTCTAGCAACAATTTTTCACACTGACAGCAATAGTGCATTCTAGTAGTATCAGCTGATTGCAATTTGAGGTTTTTCCATCACTTGTAGAGCCAATCTCAATGTGCCTTCTTGAGATGCCAGCTCCAATTCCTGGATGCTTCTTCCTCAGATACCTGGTTCCTAGGTCTATAGGCTCCCTCCTCTGAACTAAGAGAAATCAGCATCAGGTAAGCAGTGACCTGTTCTCAAAAGTCTGAATTTCAGCTCCATGGGGACCTTTTTTAAGCTTCTCAGTTTCAGTAATTCCATCTATTTCTTTTCCTTGCTGCCCAATCCTACGAGTGGTGGCTACTTCTGGCTGTTGTCCTGGTGATAATTGTATTGCAGTGGTTTTTAAACTTAAGCGTGTGTTAGAATCTGCTGGAGGACTTTTTAAAGCACAGACTGCTGGGCCTACTACCAGAATTTCTGATTCAGTAAGACAGAGGTGAAGCTTGAAGTCTGAGAATTTGCATTTCTAGGAAGTTTCTAGGTGATACTTATGATGCTGGTCTGGTTACCACACTTTTCCAATACCTAGTTAACAATTATTTAAATTATCTTTGTTAAAATAGTTGGTATAGTTTCAATCTCACCCCAGACCCTAGTACAATCACAAAAGAAAAACTATGTCAGGCAGGTGAGATAACTAAACATAATTTATTAAATATATTTTTTTAGGAGTCATGATTCAAATAATTATTGAAATATTTGCTCATAATACGTACACGATGGAGAATTTATCATGTTAAAAGCCTTTAGATATAGGGCTTCACATAATAAGAAGTATTAAATACTATTAAGTATGCTTGTATAGGCCAAAGGAAGGCAAAATTAATTACCTTAAAAGAGAGTGTCACAAAAATCACCTGCCACAGAGCCAACAAATTTGAGGAAGTCTTAAAGCATTCTTCAGACATCTGAATCAAACTTACATTCTTTTAGTAGAAACCAAAGCTTGATCATTTCAGTCATCAATCAGTAAATAATTAAAAATATTTTTCTTATTTAACAAATGAAGGCCATACGAAGTTTTATTTTCTATTATAGGCATAGAGTTTAAAAAACATCTTTAAGGGAAGAGTGAAAAAATATAACTTTTGTTTAAAACGGAAAGTCAAACAAAATGATTTTCAGTATGACTTTAAGAAGTGGGCTTTTCCCATATACTAGTAATTTATGTGCAGTAATGAGTACCAAGGGGGAGTGATGAGGTAGTAGAAAAATGAGACTCACTGGGGCATAATTGTTGGGCCTGTGTCATGTGTTCAAGCCATATTTACTTTTGAGCTATATTTTTATATAATTTTAAAAATTACTTTTGGATTTTCACTTCTATCACAAAAAGAGTCAGAAGAACAAAATGTTGAGTTATCTAGGGAATTCAAATCCAGGCTGCAGCACTTAAAGTAGCTGAGTGACATGACCTTAGCCAAATTACTTCACTTTTCCCGAACTTCAGTTTTCTAATCCATAAAATGATTTACGTGATTCTTTTTTGATACTGATAGTTTTCTCTTAAATTATAATTTGTGGTGTTTTTTTTTTAAAAATTGATTTCTAAGGTATTTTTTTCCTTCACTGATATATTACAAATGGGCCAATTTTATGTTTCTTGTAGTTTGATGTGATTCATAAAATTACACTACATTAAAAAAACAACAACCCTTGTTCTTGTCTAATATTAAGGCTTTCTTTTCTTTAGGGTAGAACTGGGTCCTTGATTTAGTATGTAATTCTGCTGATTCCTCATCCCTCTCTATTTCTCCAGTGTTTAGTATGTTGATAGTGTTTCTGGCCTTTTTTTCTTCTTCATGTTTTATTAAAGTTCTTAAAAAGTTTTTTTACTCTTCTAATTTCTTGTAATCTATGCACTCGTTGTACTTTGGGGTTTTTTGTTGTTACTGAAGCTTTTTGAGACTTTTTTTCAGTATTTTTGTGGTTTTAGTACAAAGAAAGTACCCTAATCTGGATATGGCAGGTACTCTCTGAAGATTTAAATTCTGTGTAAAATAAATTAAATCTACAAATGCTTGTGGTTTTTTTTTAGGGGAAGAAGGAGGTGTTGCAACACTTAAATCAAAATAGAGAGTTGCTAACTAGGCTAGGTGAGGAAACAGCAATGCTCACATTATCTCAGATCTTGAGAACAGCTGGTGGGATTGAGACTGGAGGCTGAAGACCCAGTAAGGACAAATCTGGGCAAGCTGTGGCTGTTGCAGCCGCCTTCTTTTTTTATTATAAAAAATTTTAAGCACACACAAAACTAGAGAAAATAGTATAATAAAGCTATATACCCATCAACCAGATTCAGTAATTTCTAAAACTTTGCCACCTACTGAAGTACTTCTTAATCTGGGTAATCTAATGAAGAAGAAAAAAGTTTAAAAAAAATCACTAGACTAATGCCTAAAAGTAACATATCTTCACAAATGAAGTTCTATAGAAACATCAAATATATCCAGCAATGAATTGGATAGGGGGTTCAAACAACCCTAAGGGAAGACATTTAAGCATGTGGAAAGGGTGTCAGTTTCCAGGCAGGCAAAAGAAAAAAAAAAAAAACGTGGAAAAGGAAAATGAGCAATATTCTTCAATCAGTAAGATTATAGTCAATCTCATTACAGTATTTTATGTATCTAGGCTATCCTCTCAAATAACACAGTTCTAAAGGATACAAAGAGTGGTGTGTTGATAAATATTTAACAATGGGCTTTGTTGAGGGTTGAGGGAAGCTCTATTTTGTAGTGTTTGCCAATGCTGTTGTGTTTTCCAATTTCTGTAGTATTAGTACTCTCACTCTGGCCAATTTCAAACTGTTAACAGCCAGCTCACAAAGTTCCTGAAAATTTAACAGCTTGCTCTTCAAGGACTGGTAGGAGCCAGCACCAGCACTTCACTGTAGGAATAAGAGATGCTTGGGATAAGTTGAGGTAAAGACCTGCATGGTTATAGTCGATAAGTTTGATCCTTTCCTTCTGTCAATTGGTGCATTTCTACGTTTTTTTTTTTTTTAAGTTTAAAAAATTGACAAGCTGGGATAATTAAGTAGAATTAACTTATTACAAATATATAGAAAAATATATTGCAATTGGGTAAATTGTATTAAGAAAGGAATATATTATGACTTGAGCTAGAGATACAATGAAATGCATGTGGTGTCAGAAAACTACTACAAGTAACAGCATAAAGTAACAGCATATTGCTTTTTCTGGATTGTCTCATGCAGCTGTCAAAAGGTCATCCAATTCAATTATTTTTAGAAATTCTTATTTACAATAAAATTTAAACCATCTGGTTGATTTGTGAGGAAGAGGGATTTCTTGATGCTCCCTAGGTCAGTGAATGACACCACCATCCACCAGATCCAAAGGTCAGAACTCTAAGGCATTCTTAATCCCCACCCTCTTCCTCTTCCCTATGTCCCACTTCCAGCTCATCACCAAATCCTGTTTTATCTTCTAAATATTTCTTTAAAGTGTATATACTATTCCATCTACTGCTATAATCGTTAAGAGTCTACTAAGATCTCTTGCCTTGACTATTCAAATAGTTTCCTAACATTGCTACTGCACAAATCCATTAGCTTCTCTATAACGTATATACCACAATGTAGCCACGGTGATTCTTTCCAAGTACAAATTCAATCATGCCACCTCCATCCTGTTTTTAGGATCAAGGCCAAAATCTTTAACATGATCTGTGAGGCCATGCTTAGTCTGGCTTCTATTAGAATGAGGTCTATGGCCTCATTCTGTCATCAACCTTCCTGTTTTTCTGTTTCAGCCACACAGGTCTTTCAGCTCTTGCTAGCCACAGGGATTTGCACATGCTGTTTTCTCTGCTTAAGAAACTCTTTTCTCTCTCCTTTGCTTAGCTAAGGCATCCTCTTCTTTTGGTCTTAGCTTAAGCTTCAGCTCAGTCTCACAGCATCAGATAATGCTCTTTCAATGCATTCTAACTCAATGCCAATCAATGTGTTATTATTTGATTAATATATCTCTAACTGTATTATAAGCTTCATGAAGTGAGAGCAGTATCTATTTTTGGTGGCCACCGATATCCTGATATGAATATGTAGCAGAGACTATGTCCTGGGAATAGTAGCATATAGAAACATTTCAATAAATATATGTTGAATAAACAGGAAGAATGTGTCTTTCTGGCAAGTATTAGAGAAATATTTGGTAGATTTTCCGTTTTGCTCCCTTTTTTGCCAAACAAAAGATGGATACTATTTTCCAAAGTATTATTTACTATAGTAATCTGAAAACAATGTATATATTTTCATGGGATTAGCAGTATTTCTGTTGTGGATATTACTTAGCATCCAGTCTTCTTTCCTCTTTCCTATTAGAACCTTAAATCCAGCCTTCATTCTTCAGGTAAAGTAAATTCTACCTACTCAGTTTCAGAGATGACAATTCTGAGAGTAATTTTCTCTTTACTAGAGCTGGTTTTGGAAAGTGCATATGATCCACTTCGGAACAATGACTTCTGCATGTCTTTTGAAAAAATTATTCTTAGCTCTTCCAGAGCTAGTAATTCACTTTGGAAAGTGAGCCTTATTTTCTTCTATTTCTCCACATATACTCCTCAAGAGAACTTGTACTTAATATTAGTTTTCTATTACTGCCATAAGAATTATAAATGTAATGGCTTAAAACAACACAAATGTATTATTTTATAGTTCTGTCTATTAGAAGTCATGTTGGCAGGATTGAATTCCTTTCTGGAAGCTCAAGAGAATCTATTTCCGTACTTTTCCAGTTGCTAGAGCTGCCCACATTCCTTGGTTCCTGGACCTCTTCTTTCATCTTCAAAGCCAGCAGTACTGTACCTCTTGACCATTCTTCAGTAGTTAACATTTTCCTCTGACCACAGTGAGAAAAAGGTTTTTTTTTTAATTTAGAAACTCTACAGCAATTTTATACCACAACATTTTTACTATACCTTACAAATGTATTGGTCTGCAATGAATTGAAAAACAAAGAACTAGCTTTTCACCACGTTTTGACAAACACTGGTATAATGAACATCTGTATTGTTTACCACCTACATTTAATTGTTGTTAACAAACAGAAATACTGTATAAAAAGGATGTAAAATCAGGAGCCTTAAAAGTTTTGATTTTAAATTATTTCTTTAACTCTTTTTAAAATAATTTCAACTTTTATTTGAGATACAGGGGGGTACATGTGTAGGTTTGTTACAGGGGTATACTGCGTGATGCTGAGGTTTGGGGTATACATCCCATCACTCAGGTAGTCAGCATAGTACCCAACAGGTAGGTTTTCAACCCATACTCCTGTTTCTTCCTCTTCCTCTACAGTAGTCCCCAGTGTCTACTGTTGCCATCCATATGTCCATGAGTACCCAATGTTTAGCTCCTGCTTACAAGTGAGAACATGTAGTATTTGGCTTTCTGTTCCTACATTAATTTGCTTAGGATAGTGGCCTCCATGTTGACTGCTACAAAGGATATAATTTTGTTCTTTTTTAAGGCTGTGCAGTATTTCATGATGTATAATCACATTTTCTTTATCCAACCCACCACTGATGGGCACCTAGGTTGGTTCTGCGTCTTTGCTATTGTGAATAGTACTGTGGTGAACATATGAGTGCATATGCCTTTTGGTAAAACTATTTTCTTTGGGTAAATACACAGTAATAGGATTGCTGGGTCGAATGGTAGCTCTGTTTGAAGTTCTCTGAAAAATCTCCAAACTGCTTCCCACAGTGGCTGAACTAATTTATAATACCACGAACAATGTATAAGCGTTCCCTTTTCTCCATAGCCTCTCCAGCAGCTGTTTTTTGACTTTTTTTTTTTTTTTTTGAGACGGAGTCTTGCTCTGTCGCCAGGCTGGAGCACAGTGGCGCAGTCTCGGCTCACTGCAACCTCCGCCTCCCAGGTTCAAGCGATTCTTCCACCTCAGCCTCCGGAGTAGCTGGGACTACAGGCACGTGCCAACGCCTGGCTAATTTTTATATTTTTAGTAGAGATGGGGTTTCACCATGTTGGCCAGGATGGTCTTGACCTCTTGACCTCGTGATCCAGCCACCTCAGCCTCCCAATTTTGACTTTTTAATAGCAGACATTCTGACTAGTGTGAGATGGTATCTCATTGTGGTTTTGATTATCTCATGAGTGATGATAAGCATTTTTTCATATGTTTGTTGGCTACTTGTACGTTTTCCTTTGAGAAGTGTCAGTTTATGTCCTTTGCCCTTTTAAGAACAGTGTTATTTGTTTTTTGCTTATTGACTTAAGTTTCTTACACATTCTGTATATTAGACCTCTGTCAGATGTATAGTTTGTAGAAATTTTCTCCCGTTGTATAGGTTGTCTGTTTACTCTGTTGATAGTTTCTTTCACTGTGCAGAAACTCTTCAGTTTAATTAGGTTCCACTTGTCAATTTTTGTTCTTCTTGCAATTGCTTTTTTTTTGTTCTTCTTGCAATTGCTTTTGGGGCTTAGCCAAAAATTATTTGCCAAGGCCGATGCTGAGAACGGTATTTCCTAGATTTTCTTCTAGGATTGATGTAGTTTGAGGTCTTAGATTTAATTTTTTTGATCTTTGACAAAGCCGACAAAACAAGCAATGGGGAAAAGACTCCCTAATTAATGGTGCTGAGGTTAGCCATGCAGAAGAATGAAACTGGATCCCTACCTTTCACCATATACAAGAATTAACTCAAGGCGAATGAAAAGTTCTCTGTATTTAAGAATCCATGTGATTAGGTTTGATCCACCTGGATAATTCCGGATACTCTCCACATCTCAATGTCCTTAAATTTAATCACATCTGCAAAATTCCTTTTGCCATATAAGATAACATATTCTCTGGTTCTGAGGATTAAGATGTGGACATCTTTGGAGAGATCATATTATGCCTAGCACAGTATTTTATTATAAAACTATTTCTTTATATATCTATTTTCTGTCACTAGCTTTGAACCCACTAAGGCTATTAAGGGCAAGAAACATGTCTTACAAACTTTACATTAGTACTTCGTATATTGCACTGTGCCTGGCCCATCATACACTCACAATAAGTATTTGTTGAAGGAACAATGGAAATATTCTACAATAATAACATATTATGCAAAAAAACCCCACACAAATTTAAAACAAACAAAACTTAAATGCAATATCAATATTGATTGATTCTCCCATGAGCATAGTTGTAAATTTTTTCAAATTATTACAAATTCTAGACTAAATTACAGAATATGACAGTTGCTAGCTAAAATTTACATGCTCAGCATAATTCCTAACCCACTGTGTTTTAAGAGCAGACACTAATACGAACAGATGAGCTCTTGGGGCTCTGATTATCTCTCAAGATGTTTGTAATTTTCAGAGTAATATTAGTGGTAGTATTATTAATGGTTGAGTAGGAAAGCTAACCTGAGTGCCTCCTATTAATTCAAGTAAAACATGCACTGTGTTTTACTTAAATTAATCTTGTTTTCTCTTTGCAACAATCTGTAAAGGAGGCACTGTTATTTCTCCCTATTTACAGATAAGGAAACTGTAAAGTTTAAGAGGAATTAAATGTCTAAACATTGACCTATACTTAGTAATTGAAGGATCTATCATGTGAACCCAGCTATTCTTACTCCAGGGGCCCTACCATTAATCCCCACACCGTACACCCTCCAGTTATTATTACACTAATAGCTAGCATCTCGCTAAATGCTGGTCAGTTTTCAGAGAAATTTTATGTATTCCACCTCTGAAAAAAAATAAGCTATATAAATACACTTTCACTTTACACAGAATGAATACATTTTACACAACAAAATGAATATCACTGTTTTTTGCCTTTACATCTTTCTCACAGTTTACAGAATACCTAAAAGTATTCAAGCCGAAAATTTGCTCAAATTCTTATTTTCATCTTGGACAAAATTTAAACTAGGTAAAGCTATTTGCAGCAGGTTAGTACATTTTCATAGCTTTTAAAGTAGTAATGAATTTAGATTCAAATATGAAAAAAAGACTCAGCAAGAATGAAGAGATACATGGTTGGCAGAATTGCAATAAGACAAAAACAAACAAACAAACAAACAAACCTCCCCCACAAACGATAAACAAACCCGTAAGACTTTCACACATAAACCAGTACATGAGTGCAGAAATACAGATGGAGCTTTTTTCCTGTTCTAACATTAATCACTTTTGTCTTTGCCAAAATTTATTCTTTGTATGTGAGGTCCTAATGCAAAAACATTAGTCAAATATACGGTTTCCTTTGTGATTATGCAGAGTACTGACTATGATATGCACATGAAGAGTGTTCTCAACAAAACAGTGATATTCTTTTTTTGGTCCATGATTAAAGACATACATAAAAATAGAGGGGGTGTTCCAATTGATTCAAAATGCTTCTTAACAGATACCCAGAATTAATGATGAGAAATTAAAGGTGAACCCTTAAGTAATCACTGGATTTTTCAGAAGCATCTCCAAAGATAATTAAATCAAAGTATCTTACTTTAGAAATTAGGCATAAAGAGGTTAAGTCCCATAGCCCATAAACAAAAACCAAGGCTTTGGTAGCAAATAGGACAGATTCAAATCCTGCTCTGTCATATATCAGCTATGTGACACTGGGCAAATTACTTAACCACTGACTCCCAGTTTCTTCTCCCATAAAATGTGCATAATAACACCTACTTCATAGAGTTGTTGTGATAATAAGAAAACAGATAAAAGCTTTTTGAATAAGCACTCAACATATGGTAACTATTATTATTACTGTATTCTTGGCAGAATTTATATCTTGTGATTTTACTTCTACTCTCTATTGTATCATGCTGCCTGAGATAATTAATACCTCAGTGATTATCTTTCTCATGATAATTAAGTTCAGTTGTATTTTTGTCAAGTGTTATGACAATTTAATTCTATAGAAATTGAGGTGGGATGTTTTCTATGGAACATCCCTATCCACAGAACAATCTGTGCACATTAATATTGGTAAAACCTGTTTACTCACTTTTAGGAGAGCACAAGCTACATTCTACAAACAGGCTTTTGCTGAGTGAGCGACAATTTAAGATTCACTTACAACTGTCTTTCTGTGTCCAGTATTACATGTTGTTGTATTAATGCATATTACTACATATGCAATATTGAAAATCTGCTGTTTTCGCCTACATAGTATATATTCCATATATTCTACTTGATTTAACTTTGGGGAAACCATACTTTACCTCTTCTTAGGCCATGTGTTGGTTGAAGATGTCTCCATTCCCCAGCTCCAGGCCTGCCCAATAAGAACATTTCATTTTATTTTATTTTTTTTGGGTGTCAGGTAGTTTACTCATATGAATTATGAAAGCCATTTCAATACCAAAATCTTTGATGAAATCTGGGGAGTGGCCAGGTTAGCAGCAGATAACTATGATCTGAAGTTCCTTTATCAATCATTTTCTATACTCTTACTTGACCTCCAACTTATTATCTGTCATTCTCATGTCCATTGGTGTCATCTTCTTGTCTTTACTTCACTCTGTCCCATTCATCAAATTGCTCTTGAAAAAAATTAAATTACCTTAGTCCTCTGACTCAAGTCACACACCAGAAAACAGTCACCCTTGGCCAGGCACTAGAGCTCACACCTATAATCTCAGTTACCTGGGAAGCTGAGGTAGGAGAATCGCCTCAACCCAGGTGGAGGTTATGTGAGCCGAGATTGCACTACTGCACTCCAGCCTGAGCAACAGAGCAAGACCCTATTACAACAACAACAACAATGACAACAACAAATCACCCTTCCAGGAGCATAATCACAATTGTAGAGAAACGTCATGTTTGGAGGGGATGTTTAGAGATATATTGACAAATTGCAGAATGCAGTGAACCCGTTAGCTACTATAATGGATTTCCCTTTCAGTCTCAAAACATTTCCAGAGGTTGGTAATTTCTTCATTGATTTTCTTCTTAAATAAAATCAATTAATAACCATTATAAAAACTTTAAATCTACGGTAGGGTAAAAATAAAATGCATAAAAACTCCTTTGCACTCCCCCTCACTTAGTTCTACTCCATGAAATTAACGATTGTTAAAATTTCTTGTTATCCTTACAGAATTCCATTTATTGGTGAGAATGTGTCATATAAAACATCTTAGCCAGGTGCAATGGCTCATGCTTGTAAGCACAGCATTTCTGGAGCCAAGGTCGGATGATCGCTTGAGGGTAGAAGTTCAAGACTAGCCTTGGAAAAACAGAGACCCCCATCTCATATGCTTTTTCTTATGCTTTCTCTTAGACATTTCTTTATTATACTTCTTCCTCTTTTTAGAAAACACTGACTTATCTGTTCAATTCTGCCAAATTCAAATGAGAGTGATAGACTCTCTTGTATTGTGGGGCACCTGTTTAACTTAAACTTTGCCCAGTGTCCATGAGGGATTTGCTGACTAATCTTGTCTTGGGATATTGTTTCTCATTTTCTGTTTTCCTTTTTATTTCCTGTTCATCTTCCATCTCCTTTTCATTTTCCTCTTCTTTTCATCACCTCTACTTCCACCAGCTTCTCCTCCTCCTTCTCTCCATTTCTGCTTTCCCTTCGTTCACCTTCACTGTAATTTCCATTTGATTGTTCTGGATTTTGATCCCAAGGCATAGCTGATTGTTTCTGTATAAAAATATTTGAAGGATCAGGGGCTTCTGAAGTATCAGGATCTCTCTCCACATTAAAAAAGTTTCTTCTCTCACTTCCTGGACACCATCCTTTCCTGGGCTTCCTTCGAAGTCAATGGCTGCTCTTTCAAAGCTTTCTTTGTTGCTCCTCTTTCCCCTACTGCTTTCTGACCCTGTGCTTTTTGAATCCCCTCATTTTCTTTCTTTCTTTTTTTTTTTTTTTTTTTTTGAGATGGAGTCTTGCTCTGTTGCCCAGGCTGGAGTGCAATGGTATGATCTTGGCTCACTGCAACCTCCACCTCCAGGGTTCAAGCAATTCTCCTGCCTCAGTCTCCCAAGTAGCTCGGATTACAGGTGCCCGCCACCACACCCAGCTAATTTTTGTGTTTTTAGTAGAGACAGGGCTTCACCATGTTGGCCAGGCTAGTCTCGAACTCCTAACCTCAGGTGATCCACCCTCCTTGCCTCCCAAAGTCCTGGAGTACAGGCGTGAGCCATCACGCCCAGCCGAACATTTTATTTTCTTGGGCACGTGTTTACTTAATGAATGAGTATGTAATGCAAGACAGGCCAATGAAGACTCTAGCCAAGACTTTTACTGCAACTATTAAAAAACACACACACACACAAATAAATTGTAGTTAGATAGCTCGTGAGATGTAGGCCATCATATTACTAGGAGGGGAAAGCTTGCTAAGAACAAAGCCAACATAAAGCCAAGAAATGGATAGAGACAGTTTCACTGACATAGTTTAAATGAGTACTTGGATCTAGCTAACATACCTACTTTTGGTCTTTTTCATAACATGAGCCAATAAATTCCTATTTTCCAAAATTTAGTAGGAGTTGGATTTTTGTTACTTGAAACCAAGAGTTCTGACTATAGATGATGATAATAACAATAATAATAGCTACCACTAATCAGAGTTTAACTATATGCTATATATTATGATAGGTACTTTACACATTCAGCTAGGGATTAGTAGCTTGGAGATTCCCACTCTGGCAACTGAGAGAGAAGAGCCTTGGGCATGTACATAGTTTTTTAGGCTGCCAGTGATGACTGTGATATCATTTTTAAGCCTGGCTTCCAAGGAGTAAGGGGTAAGAATAGTTTATTGTTCAATCGGTGTTTGGTCAGATGTTGAATTTAAGCTCTTTGTGCCATTGAGCCTATTGTCCTGTGTTGATGGGTC
Source organism: Ateles fusciceps (assembly GCA_036589455.1). Classification (NCBI taxonomy): domain Eukaryota; kingdom Metazoa; phylum Chordata; class Mammalia; order Primates; family Atelidae; genus Ateles; species Ateles fusciceps. Next base: position 4,490,940 of record JAZHEH010003128.1, read on the forward strand.
TATGTACAGTAATGCTTTCAAGTCTATACTCCTAGTATAGTTGCTCCTGAGTGGGTGCAGCCTAGCACATGAGCACTGCTTTCTTGATTCTCACAGTTGACTTTGATCCCAGAAAGACCCTTCTTGGCTCTTTCCCTGGTTCTCTCTTTAAAACTTCTGGCTGCTGTGTTGTTTTGATAGTGCTACTAGTAATATGTTTTGATATATTACGGAACTATTGGTCTCCTTTTAATTGGTCTTTACCAAGATCTGTATTGCTTTCAACAACAAACTTAGCCATGAACTTCTCCGTTCCCTTTTCCAAATAAAGCCTCTTAGGCAAACCTATGGAGCTCTTCACTCATAAGATCTGCCTTTCCTCCTGGGCAGGGCTCCTGCACCCTTGCACTAGTCTTCACTGGGGTGACACCCTGCTGTAAAATTAGACACATGAAGTTATGGAGAAGCTCCTGGTTTTCCTGGGTTCTCTCTCCTGGAAGGGAACCTCCACCCTACAGTGAGTACGGGGAGCGGAAGCTGGGCCTCCGTGTTCTCAACTTGCTGTGCCTCACTTAGAGACTGTTTGGGGGAAGAGAGACTTTGTCCTCTCAGCTATACCTACCTGGAATAGAGATTCCACAACATGGAGCTAGTGATGGGGAGGCAGAGAACTGAGAAACACCAGAGGCCTACTCCTCCAGGGTGAAACTGTAGCCTGAGATTTAGTAGATATTCTTGAATGAATAATTCTCTATTTGCTGTATACCTTGAAGATGGTTCTTGGAGACTTTAAAAGATTGTTTTATTTTATTTTGTTAAATAATTTTCAACAGTTACATTGTTGCTTTGCTGAGGAGACAGTCTGAATTCCTTACCTCCTTGTTCTAGAAGCCCTATCTTGGTTATTTCTGGACACTACTTTTGATGGTGAATTGTGAGAGAATTTCTGTGAGGCTGAATCAGAGGATGCTGTATGGTAGATAGCTAGTTCTCTGGAATCAGTCCTGGGACTGTAAGCACCTTCAAGAGTGTTTATTATTCTTCAAATGTTCTGTGATCAAACTCTCGGTATAAAAGTTTGACTTATGAGGATCCATTTATCAGGAAGTTCTTACTAACATTAAAAAAAGGCTTTAAATATATACTTAAAGTTTAAATGTATTTAAAAATGGCTCCCTTTTTCTCCTTCTTCATTATCCTTTCACATATCTCATTAAATGGGCAATTTTCCTTCATTGTGCAGTTGTCTACCAAGTACTTTAGCTGGTAATTTACTTATTTTTTCATTAAGCCTAAAGAAAGTTAACCAGAAACCCAAATATCAGAATAGTCCTGTTTTTTCCCTAGTTGCTTCAATACATTAAATGTCACACTCAAACCTATTTTTTAGAACAACTTTTAACATAATTAAAATACTTTCTATCATTATTTATAACTCTCTGGAGAAGTTCTTGAAAAATGTAGAAATATAAAAACTAAATCAAGAATGCTCTGTGAACATTAAAATGGTCTTCTCCTTCTACAGCCCACATTAAATCTCTGGCAGGGCTGGGCATGGTGGCTCAAACCTATAATCTCAACACTTTGGGAGGCTGAGGTGGGCAGATCATTTGAGGTCAGTTCAAGACCAGCCTGGGCAACACAGTGAGACCCTGTCTCTACAAAAAAATACAGAAATTAGTGGGGTGTGGTGGTGTGTGCCTGTAGTCCCAGCTGCTCAGTAGGCTGAGGTAGGAGAATAGCTTGAGCCCAGGAGGCAGAGGCTGCAGTGAGCCAAGATGGCACTATTGCATTCCAGCCTAGTTGATAGAGCCAGAACTTGTCTCAAAACAAACAGAGAAACAAACATCTGGCAGCCCAGAAAGAAACAGCAAATAAATAAATATATTAATGCACAAATGAACAAATAAAACTATATTAAGCTATCATTTATATTCTGCATAACATTTACAATTATTTTGCTTTAAAAACACTTTACTCTCTAGAACCAATCTGACAAACATATTTTCTGGTACCTATAAAGTATTAGATAAATAATACCATGTCCTCAGCTTTAAGAAGCTAACAATCTAGTATGGAGGTTAACATTTATAAACAAATACATATATTTTAAGGCACAATGTGATAAACATTTAAGAGTTGCAAAATGCTTGGCATTTAGTTCAAAAAAGGTCAATTTGGTCAAAAACTATATCAACAGAATTGGTAAAAAGCCCATTAATGCAATGCTTTCAAATATTTAAATGATGTTTTTAAAAATGATATGGTGTGTTTAACTGCTTTATATTATTATATAAAAGGATAGCTGGTTACAGCACTGATATACCACAAACCGATTCCGTGGTTGACAAAACATCTTCACTTCGGAATTTAGTCATCTGCAAAGACCCATTTCTTGCTTTTCATTCCTTTTCATCTCAAAGGCTATCCCTATGTAGCTATGCTCTGAAATATGTAAGCCTTGAAAACAAGCAATGTTTAAATGAAATTTTTAACTGATTTAATGACACATTTATTTAAAAATGAACATTAATTGAATAGTATGTGCTGGGCAATGTTTTAAGTACTATAATCTTCAAAACATAAAGGAAACTGAGGAAGAGAGATTATCTAATTTAGTCAAGATCCCTTAGTAATTGGTGGAATCTAGACACATTCAGGCAATCTGGCTCTAAAGCCTATGTTCTAAAGTCCTACACTCTATGCTTCCTTATAAATACAAAATCAATCTTCTGATGATTCACATTCTAATTGTTTCAATGTATTCACATTCTAATTGTTTCAATGTATCAGTTTTTAAAACTAGTTCAGTTATACTTGTCTTGATTCACTTATATTCAGCAAATTTTTTTGAACATAAACTCAAGATTTTATAGTATTCATAATAAAACAAAAGATGACATTTAGAACTGAATCACTTGGCCCTTTCTCTCCTTATCTCCACTCTGTTCAAAATGCTTGCATCTTTTAATAAGCCAGCATTCTCTTAGATCTGTGTTTGGGCTCAACACACTCAAACCTTAGCACAATCTTCTTTGTAGTTTTTTTCTGGAAAATTGGCTTAGCTTGCCCTCCATAGCCACTCTGCTTCCTGTCATAACACTGCTTTCCCTCGGCATACAGAGAATCCTTGCCCTTCTTGTACTGTGTCATTTTGTGGGATTGGTGCTTGCCACACTTTGTATAGAAAGTCCAGTGGGTTTTAGGAATGTTCACCATGTTTGTGGGAGTGCTATCAGCACAGAAAGAAAGTAAAAATAATCATTTTAAAATGGTTTTGTGGTTTTTGCATTTTTTCCTGTACAATAACAGCTTCTTGTTTTATACACACATCTGGCTGACTATAGTATAGCACCTGTCAATTGTCATACTTGCTATTTGACCAGGATTTTAAAAATGAAAAACAAAACCAATCTGTAACCTTTAATCCCATTCCTACCCCCCAGAAGAAAAGAAAGCTGTAGAGGTTGGCACAAAGACTAAGCACATTGAACACTTCAAAGGTGGACTTTTTTCTTTTCATATTTCTAACTGTATACAGTGAAGAGAGAAAACATATCATAATTGGGCAGAAAATAACCACTTGTTTCCCCCTGAAATTTTCTGGCCTTAATAGTATAGTAATCCCCCCTTATCCACAGTTTCTCTTTTCTCAGTTTCAGTTACCTGTGGTCAACTGTGGTCTGAAAAATATTAAAAGGAAAATTCCAGAAATAAACTATTTGTAAATTTTAATTGTGGGCCATTTTGAATACAGCAACAAAATCTCACACCACCGTGTTCCATCCTGCTTGGGACATGACTCATGCTTTTGTCCAGTGTATTCGTGCTATTGACACCACCCACCCATTAGTTGCTTAATAGTCACCTCAATTATCAGATCAACAGATCACAAGAAGGGTGAGTGTGATACAATAAGATTATTTTGAGAGAAAGAGAGGGAGAGACCACATTCATATAACTTTTATTACAGTATACTTGTTATACTTTATTCTTAGTTATTGTTGTTAATATCTGTGTCTTATAAATGAAATGTTATCATAGGTATATACATATAGGAAAAACAGTATATATAGGGTTCAGTACTATCATCAATTTCAGGCATCCATTGGTGGTCTTAGAATGTATCCCCTGCAGATAATGGGGGACTACTGTATGTGCTTAATGACTAAAAACAAAGAACAGTGAACTTCTAACATGAGCAGAATGTGCTCCAATGATCGTGGAAAGGCTGCCTTTATAGATAACATAATTTTTAACTAAATTAGTTATAGAGAGACCAAAAGAAGGAAGAAGAATGACAGAAAGAAATTAGTTTGAGTGAGTCTCAGAGGGATTTTAGACTAAAAAATATTTTGCCAAAAAATAACTGGAATTTTGTTCCACTTCATCCACTCTACACCGTCCCACTCAACCTGTCCAAAGAAAGGCTTTTTGAAAAATGCCTTGTTACTTACTTTCTTATAAAAGGTCAGGAGTCTCACATTTGTTAAACACAAGTAAGACATAGTATCATACAGAAAGGGAAGATAGACAAATACCTGACAATATATACCAAAAAAGAAGCCGAATTTTAAAAGCCTCTGGATTTGTTATATATTTAGTCCTTTTGGCTTCTATTTTCTCCTTGTGGTTGAGAATACATAGTGTCTACCATTTCAACTGTGAATTCATAGCTACATTTTCTCCCCATGCCCTGACTTCCCACAGTCTCCAATTTCCCTGTTTCTTTTGGGCTGCTAAGTGTTGTTGGTAAAAATTGTGCTGAGATGCTTCATTATAAAATTATGTTGTCTCAATGTTCCTGGTACTCCATCCATACTCCCAAATCCTTTCAGTCACCTCTTGATAACTGTCCATCCAATTCCTGAAGATTATTTTGGATCTTTCTCGTTCTTTATCTTCTCTTTCTTACAGGTGTTGCTATTTCTTTTTAAGATTAGCGTTTACTCATAATCCCAAATCCTCTTATTCATGCATCCACGTACAAAAATAGATTTTATACTGTAACATACACCTTTTCATTCCTAAAGCAAAATAAGCAAAATAGAGATCCTGAATGGAACTGGATTAGTCTGTGTGTTTGATGACTCACTTTCTTTTAGGACAAAGCTAAGAAAAGCAATCATATTCAAAATCAGAGGCACCAGAAAGACTCTGAGGCACTAACTAGATGAGGACTGATTCTTAAAAGCGTTGAGTATGTCACTGATCCTGCTCTTCTGGTAGTGTGGCCAGCATCTATTGAAAGAATTATCAACATTTATGATTTTGTAAATACTTCTTTTAAATTAAATTTTAGGATAGGAGTTTAAGTTTGCACCTAGCCCAAGGTAAAGCTCTATGGAAGACTGAAGACTATTTTGCTTATGCTGTTATATATCTTTTCCATATTATAAGAGTTAAACATGTAGGCATGACTAATAGAAGTATTCACGGCTGGGCATGATGGCTCATGCCTGTAATCCCAGCACTTTGGGAGGCTAAGGTGGGTGGATCACTTGAGGTCAGGAGTTCAAAACCAGCCTGACCAACATGGTGAAACCCCATTTCTACTAAAAATACAAAATTAGCCGCGCGTGGTGGTACATGCCTGTAATCCCAACTACTTGTAAGTCTGAGGCAAGAGAATCGCTTGAACATGAGAGGCAGAAGTTGCAATGAGCCAAGATTGCGCCATTGCACTCCAAGCTGGGCAACAAGAGCCAAACTCCGTCTCAAAAAAAAAAAAAGAAGTATTCAAATATAGGAACCATCCATGTTAGCATTATGTTTCCTTTAAAAATTAACTTATCAATAATTTCTTAGTAAGATCTATAATGAAATTTTGTCTCACAGCAAACAGTGCTTATGAATTTTTCAAAAAGCTATGAAAATGCCATCATTTATATTAATTGCTTGGGAATTTACAGTTCCCTGTACAATAACAAGTTCTTGTTTTATATATTGCACTTTTTGTCAAACCCAATAACTTGGTTGATTTTTTTCTTTGCAGTTCTGAAATAACCACTGCTGTATAATTCTTATTAAATGAAATGTCTATTAAGCTATCAATCATTTGTACTAAGTAGGGAAAAAAGTTTAATTGCTTTTCATTATTTATAGAACTAAAGAGTCTGTAGGAATATCTAGTCTTATTTAGATATTCTAAATATCTAAATAACTTCTAAATCTCTTATTGTAAAGGAGTTGAACCAGGTATTAAAAGGAAAGCAGAATATTTAAACAAGAGTCTGTAGGAATATCTAGTAAAGAAAAATGTGTGAATCTGTGACTTCTTGTGAAAAATATCTTTGAAAAACAGTTTATCTACATAAAGTCACCTTATTTCATAACTAAGTACATTAGTCGTTTTAATTTTAGTGAATGGTGATATAGTGAAAATTACTAGAAGTTTTTCTGCTTACTGTAATAAAGTTTGTGCTTACATTCCAAAGTTATGATCCTCTCCTCTCAGCAAGTTTTGCACCTGCATTTTATGCAAGATGTGCTCTGCCCTACTTGTGGCAAGCCTGCACAGATATGACTGATTTGCCAGACTGATTGATGGCTGCTTACTTTCAGGAAACCACACACTGGCTCTTGATGTGTGTCATGTCCTCCTTAAGAATCTCTGATTATTAAGCTCCAATTCGGATAATTCACAATCCTTGATTCACAGATTAGGCTGGCTTGTAAAATAAGCTCTTTAGTCAATTTAGTTCAATTCAACAAATAATAATTTAATGCTTACCAAGAGTAAGGTTAAGTGCTGTGGGATATTAAAAATAATAACCCATATTTCCTGCTATTAAGCTTCTTAATATATAAAGATATGTACCCAAATCACCATATAAAACACTGCTGTACTATCCCTTCCTAATTAAAATGACCCATATTTTCATAAAAGATTCAGTTTTCTTCTTATCTTTCTGAACATTACTTCTCAGCTCAGGCAACTCTTTAGATTTCTAGATTAGAATGCTCAACTACATATTCAACATTTCTACATGGATGTCTTATAGGAACCTCAAATTCAACATGTCCAGTGCCAAATTCATAAACATCTGCTCTAAAATTGATCTTCCTCCAGTATCCTCTCTCTCAATGAATGGCACAACCTGCAGTGCAAGCCAGAGGCCTACTAGTCATTCTAGATGTCTTCATCTCCCTTGTTCTCTTTGGTCTACTTTTGCTGGCCCATTCCCTTCTGAGTTTATGTTAGAAATGTCAGGGGCTTACCTATAGGGCATCTTATCTTTTTACTCTATGTACTCTTCTGATGGAGAGTTCATCTTCTCTAATGATTTTTAATAATATTTATATAGTTTATGTGCTGAAGACTCAATTTTTAAATCATACCTTGGCTAAGAGAAAATTATTAGTATCTTTAATATCTTCAGGAAAAAAATCCTTGTAATTTTGATTTGATCTTCTTCCATTTTCCTTTGCTTATAGCCATTTGTTCAATAAACTATTGAACACATATGTCCAAGCATTAGTTCCTCACAGAATCACAGTCAGGTTGGAGCTATCAGATTCTAGAGGTATAACTGACTCCAGAGGACTTCCCCAAATCAGCTAGCCAGGATTTGAAAGCAGGAGTATTCCGACAAATTCTGAGCTCTTTCCAAAAATCTGTAGTACAGTTTACTGGGAAATTTCTTTTTCAGAAAACATGCTTTGCTATAAATAATTTACATTCTCCTTCTCAACTTCACCCCTTCACATCAAGTCATCAAACTTCTAAATCTCTTATTGTAAAGGAGTTGAACCAGGTATTAAAAGGAAAGCAGAATATTTAAACAAATTCATTATAAGGTGTGATCATATAATCTTCATTAAGAAATGTACTTTTAAAAAACATTAAAATTTTTTTGTGAGTACATAGTAGGTATATATATTTATGGGGTACATGAGATGTTTTGATACAGGTATGCAATGTGAAATAAGCACATCATAGTAAATGGGGTATCCATCCCCTCAAGCATTTAATTTTGTGTTACAAAAAATCCAGTTATACTCTTTTAGTTATTTTTAAATATACAATTACATTATTTTGACTAGAGTCACTCTGTTGTGCCATCAAGTGCTAGGTCTCATTCATTCATTTCATTCGTTTTGTACCCATTAACCATCCTCACTTCCCCCTCACGCCCCACCACTCTTCTCAGTCTCTGGTAACCACCTTCTACTCTCTACCTCTGTGAGTTCAATTATTTTGATTTTTAGATCCCACAAATAAGTGAGAACATGCAATGTTTGTCTTCCTGTGCCTTATTTCACTTAACATAATGACCTCCAGTTCCATCCACGTTGTTGGAAATGACAGGACCTCACTCTTTAATAGCTGAATATTTTTCAATAGTATTCCACTGGGTATAAGTACCACATTTTCTTTACCCATTCATCTGTTGATGAAAAATTAGGTTGCTTCCGAAGACTGTCAACAGTGCTGTAACAAATATGAGAGTGCGGATATCTCTTTGATATACTAATTTCCTTTCTTTTGGGCATATACCCAGCAGTGGGATTGCTCGATTATATAGAAGGTCAATTTTTAGCTTTTTGAGGAACCTCCAAACTGTTCTCCATTGTGGTCATATTAATTTACATTCCCACCAGCAGCGTATGAAGTCTTCCCTTTTCTCCACATCCTTGCTAGTATTTGTTATTGCCTGTCTTTTGGATAAAAGCCATTTTAACTGGTGTGAGATACGTCACTGTAGTTTTGATGTGCATTTCTCTGATGCTCAGTGATGTTGAGCATCTTTTCATATGCCTGTTTGCCATTTGTATGTCTTGTTTTTGTTTTTGAGACAGGGTCTCACTCTGCCATCCAGGATGGAGTGTAGTGGTGCAATCATGGCTCACTGCAGCCTTGAACTCCTAGGCTTAGGTGATTCTCCCAGCTCAGCCTCCCGAGTTTTTTGTAGAGACAGGGTTTCCCCATATTGCCCAGGCTGGTTTCAAACTCCTGAACTCAAGTGATCTGCCTGCCGAGACCTCCCAACGTGCTGGGATTACAGGCATGAGTCACAGCACCTGGCCTGTATGTCTTCTTTTGAGGAATATCTATTTAAATTTTTTGCCCATTTTAAAATTAAATTATTAGCCTTTTTCCCTATAGAGTTGTTTGAGCTTCTTATATATTCTGGTTATTAATCCCTTTTCAGATGGATAGTTTACAAATATTTTCTCCCATTCTGTGGGTTGTATCTTCACTTGGTTGATTGTTTCCTTTGCTGTGCAGAAGCTTTTTAACTTGATGTGATCCAATTTGTCCATTTTTGCTTTAGTTGCCTGTACTTGTGGGTATCACTCAAGAATTTTTTGTCCAAACCAATGTTCTGGAGATTTTCCCCAATGTTTCCTTGTAGTAGTTTCATAGTTTGAGGTGTTAGATTTAAGTCTTTAATTTATTTTTATTTTTGTATATGGCAAGAGATAGGGGTATAGTTTCATTCTTCTGCATACGGTTATCCAGTTTTCCCATAGCATCATTTATTGAAGAGACCGTCTTTTCATCAGTGTATATTCTTGGCACCCTTGTTGAAAATGTGTTTACTGTAGGTGCTTGGATTTGGTTTTGGGCTCTTTATTCTGTTCCATTGGTCTGTGTGTCTGTTTTTATGCCAGCACCACACTGTTTAGGTTACTATACCTCTGTAGTATAATTTGAAGTCAGGTAATGTGTTTCCTCCAGTTTTGTTCTTTTTGCTCAGGATAGCTTTTGCTATTCTGGGATCGTCTGTGATTCTAAATAAATTTTAGGATTGTTTTTTCTATTTCTGTGATGAATGTCATCGGTATTTTGATACGGATTGCATTGAATCTATAGATTGCTTTGGGTAGTGTGGACATTTTAATAATACTGATTCTTCCAATCCAGGAACATGCAATATCTTTCCATTTTCTGGTGTCCTCTTTACTTTCTTTCATTAGTGTTATACAGTTTCCATTGTAGAGATCTTTCACTTATTCGGTTAAATGTATTAATATATTAGTAGGCATTTATTTTATTCGTAGCTATTGTAAATGGGATTACTTTTTTAAAATTTCTTTTTCATACTGTTCCCTCTTGGTATAGGGAAATGCTACTGATTCTTCTTCTTTTTTTTTCTTTGAGATGGAGTTTTGTTCTGTCGCGCAGGCTGGAGTGCAGTGGTGCGATCTTGGCTCACTGCAATCTCTGCCTCCAGGATTCAAGCCATTCTCTTCTCTCAGCCTCCAGAGTAGCTGGGATTATAGGCACGCACCATCACGCCTGGCTAATTTTTGTATTTTTTAGCAGAGACGGGGTTTCACCATGTTTGCCAGGCTGGTCTTGAACTCCTGACCTCAAGTGATCCACCCACCTCAGCCTCCAAAAGTGCTGGGATTATAGTAATGAGCCACCATGCCCGGCCAGAAATGCTACTGATTTCTTATGTGTTGGTTTTGTATTATGCAACTTTATTGAATCTCTCAGTTCTAATAGTTTTTTGATGGAGTCCTTAGGTTTTTTCAAATATAACATCATATCATCTGCAAACAAGGATAATTTGATTTCTTCCTTTCCAATCTGGATGTCCTTCATATCTTTCTCTTGTTTGATTACTCTAGCTAAGACTTCCATTACTATGTTGAATAACAGTGGTGACAGTGGACATCCTTCTCATGTTTTAGATCTTAGATCAAGGGATTTCAGTTTTTCTCCATTCAGTATGATACTAGCTGTGGGTGTGCCATCTATGTGTCTTTTATTATGTTCAGGTTTTTCTTTCTATATCCAGTTTTGTAGTGTTTTTCATCATGAAGGAATACTGAATTTTATCAAATGCTTTTTCAGCATCAATTGAAATGATCATGTAGTTTTTATCCTTCATGCTGCTAATACATCACATTGATTGATTTGTGTATGTTGAACCATCATTGCATCCCTGGAATAAATTGCACTTGGTCATGATGAATAACCTTTTTAGCATATTGTTGAATTTAGTTTGCCAGTATTTTGTTGAGGATTTGTACATCAGTAGTCCTCAGAGATACTGTTCTGCAGTTTTCTTTTCTTTCTTTCTTTTTTTTTTTGATGTGTCTTTCTTTGGCTTTAGCATAATAAACACACCTTTTAAAAGACAAAATTTGCTAACTGAAATAAGTCCATAATTAATTTACTTTTTTATTTTTTCCTTCCACAAAGAATCTGCATTTGCTTACAGTAGGAGCAAATGAATAAAATAGTAGCAAAATACAGAGAACTGGAAGTGGGGATTGTGAGAAAGAATTGAGAATCTAGATTGAAGAAAGATATGTTACCATAATTAGTAAGACTGAGACTAAAACTGCTCTACCCTACTAAAGAGTCAAAGCAAATGGAGGAGCAAAGCCAAATAGGTAATTCTCACTTCCTTTGTGTCTTTGCTCAACTGTTACCTCAGTGAGCTCTTCCATGACCACTTTATTTAAAAGTTAAATAAGCCAGGCACAGAAAGACAAACATTGCATGTTCTCACTCGTATGTGGGAGCAGAACTGGGAAGGATATATGTATTGGGAGAAACCGGATGATAAAGCACAATCATACAGTTAGAAGGAATCTACGGTTCAATAGCACAGTAAAGTGACTGCAGTTAACAGCAAAATGTTGTATATTTTTAAAAAGCTGGAAGAGAAAATCTGAATGTTCCCAACACAAAGAAATAAGAAATGTCTGAGGTGATGGTTATCCTAAATACACTGATTTAATTATTACACAATGAACGCATTTATCAAAATATCACATGTACCCCATAACTATGCTCAAATGCTATATATTAATAGCAATGAAAAAAATAAGAACAACAAAAATAGCAACCCTAGCTCATATCCACACTCCTGTCTACGTTCCTGCTTTTATTTTTTTCATAGTGTCTATAACCCAGTGATTTATACTGTTCATTTATTCATTGTCTCTCTTTCCCCACTACAACACAAGATTAATGAAAAATGAAATGTGGCCTGTTTTTGTTTGTTTTATTATATCTTGACCTAGATCAGTGCCTGGAAAATAGTAGGAGCTCATTAAATTTTTTGAATGAATGGGTGAAAAGCTATCAAGAAAGTACATGCTAGCCAGAAAAATAAAGAACAAATAATAAATACAGAAACATTTATATAATACAATGATTATTATCAGTTGTTAAAACAATTGATGTTCAATATGATATAAATGGAGTAAGTATCTTCAGTATATGGCAAGATTGTTAGAGCAACTAAAGTCTGAAAATCATAGCCAAATATAGAGTGCCCAAAGACTTTGATTTTCAAATAGCTAATCATTTAAACTCCAAGAAGAAAATATTATCATCCAGAAATGGCAGAATCATTATACCTTTTTCAGTATATTACTGTTAAATAAACTATAACAATAAATTACGATAAATAAATAATGAAGGACAAAGTTTGGTATCTATTTTTTTCTTTATGTAATTTTTCTTAAGTGTTTTACATTGGATATTTTTATTGATGCCAAAGATAGTCATGCTAATTGGTTAATTCCCTATGGAAAAAAATCACTTCATTCTTGCCCTTCTTTAAATTTAAAAGCTTACATGAAATGTGCCTCTCCCTTGCTGTGAAACTCTTGAGTAGACAAAGCTGTCTCTGAACCAATGACCACTCAACACATGGAGAAAATATGGTAGGATGACACGAACAAGCAAGTGGGATTTCTGTGCTAATAAAAACTAGACATAGATACAGAATCCTTTCAGCAGCAATCTTGTTTTCACCAATATTTTTTCTGAGTGTTTGGGTGTTTTTTTGGCAGTAATCTCAGTTTCAGGTTAATTTTAGTTATATAATAACAGAAGAATGTAAAAAAGAAATCAAGTTTTGCTTTTGTTTTTCATATAAACCATGCATTTTCACATGTACATTGAATGTATGCATTCAATAGTATTAGGGAAGAAGACTGGAATAGAATTAATATTTTCTAGCATCACATGACACTGTAAAGAGACATATGTATCCCTGCTGTCCAGAAATTAATCTACTTTGTATAGCAAATTTTAGAAATTATCTTCATCTATTACTAAATTATCTTTCTTTCTTTATTTAGGATAAGCAAAAAAAATTACTGGGTGACTCTACGGGATTATTTAGAACATTGTTAGTTTTCATAGTCTTTAAGTTATTTTAAAGTCTACAAATTACAGGTAATTGAGAGCAATGCAAAAATATTCTTATCTGTAAGAATAAATTCTGTTCCAGTGAAGGTTCAGTTGACTTCTCCCTGTCTGGCTGTGGAAAAAGCCAGTTTGGAAATTCATTTGAATGTATCTTCTCCATAATATTTTTAGTTCTTTGATTTCTTCTTTGAATAGGTTGTAACATTTATTGGTTTCCCTCTTAATTATGAGTTAAATAAAACCTTTAACATATGCTCCTTTTACGTTTAATAAGAGCCATAACTTTACCTTTTTGAAAATTATAATTTAATGTTGTCAATTGAAATAGCTGATATGAATTTTATTCACTATCTTTCTACTAGCTCTGGGCTTTATTGACTCTCTGGATGTTAAAAAAAAAAAACTGAAAAACAGAATTCAAAATTTAGAGCAATACCAGTTAATATCCCCAGTTCCTATGTTTGTTAGCCTTTTACCGTCTTTATATGGCAAAAAATTTTAAATACAGCACATCAAGGACTACAGTTCTTCCCTAAAATTTTACAAATGTTTCACAGAAATCTTTTAAGCTCAATGCACAACTAACATCACTAGTTCCTCTTCTGTTGATTCTGATAAGAGGACATGTTTCTGTTATACACAAAGTCCAAGTTTCTCCTTGAAAATTAATTTCTGTCATGGTACTTTCACCTGGGAAGACAATTCTTTAGCAAAAACATCAATTGAGTTTTTACTAGCAAGTGTGTTTTTGGATAGAAATTTTGACAGATTCATCTCTACTAGCTCAGAGATGCCCAAATAATTTTCTAAAATACTTGTCATAATTTAATCTCTGTCCTCATGGGGATTACGTTTTACAGTGTGCCTGTGGAGAGGGCAGTGAGGAGCAGCAGAGAATAAACATATTAACTAACAAGTAAGATAATTTCAGATAGCCAGAAAAGTTATGAGGAAAAGAAAACAGGTTAGTGGAATAGAGGATTATGGGGTAGGAGGTTCTTTCCACGAAGTAGTCAGAACTGAACTTTCTGAGAAAGTAATAGATAAGCTGATTATATGAAGCTCTGCCAAAGGAAGATCTGGGGAAGAGTTCCAGGCAGACAATCTGAGATAGAACTGATCTGTCTGTGCTACTGCAGTCATCTTGACTGTCATCCACAATAAGAAATATACAGTATTTTATATCCTGAACTAGCACAAATTAAGTTTCACAAAGTGACACTCATACTATGTGTGATGCATTCTAATAATTTCTATATTATCCTATCCTGTTTAAAATCCACTAAACTGATTTCATGGGCAAACACTGGCTTGGTAGTTCAGGGCTATTAAGCATGGGTTTGAATCTCAACTCTGCAACTTACTAACTGCTATACTTTCACTATATTACTTAATCTCCTTGCTCTGCGATTTGCACATCTTAAAGTAGGGGCAATAATAGTATCTATTCATAAGGCTTGATATCATATTTCGCTCTAGAAATACTGAACTAACTTATACATCTAACTTTTAGTGTATTTTATACACTATATCCCATATAGTGTATTTTATACACTGTAGCTCATATAGTGTATTTTTATACACTGTAGCTCATATAGTGTATTTTACACACTATATCTTTGAACCCACACCATTCATCTTTTTAATCTTTGACAACTTCATAGGTGAAAAATCATTCCTAATTGTTTTAATTTGCATTTCTTTTCTTTCTAGTGAGGGTGTACATATTTTCCTATTTATTGGACTCTATATGAAGTTGCAATTTTCATTTCCTACAAAACATAAAAAACTATATAATTAAATGTAAAACTTTACTAACTATATAAGGCTTCATCTAATAATAGCAGTATATATTATATAATTTATAACTTCTTTATCATTATAAATTGTTTGTCATTTATCAGTAAATAAAAAGTTATAGCATTGTTTTATACTTATCTCCCACTAAACTACATAGAACCAATAAAAGAAAAATATATTTTTGAGGGGATGGATAAAAACCAATGAGAATATAATCTAAAACTTAGTCTTTATAATGATTATAAACTGAAAAAATATCAAAATTTGTATTCATTTTTCATCTTAACTACACGAATTCAATATTTTATAAAGTATAAGTCATAATTGCAAACACACAAATGAAAACCACCAGGTAGTCAAAAAGATACATGCAATTTCAGTAATATCTAACAGACATACTGGAACAGCTGCCTATTGTAGTGAAAGAAATGGTTATGCAATGGAAAAATAAGAGAAGGGCTTTTCATGAACTAATGATACATGATAATGGGCCACGAATTCAAGAATATGATGAATTCAAGCCTCTTTTTTTTTTTGGTGGGGCGGGGCACAGACGGAGTCTTGCTCTGTTGCCCAGGATGGAGTGCAATGTCACCATCTCAGTTCACTGCAACCTCTGCCTCCTGGGTTCAAGCGATTCTTCTATCTCAGCCTCCTGAGTAGCTGGGATTACAGGTGTTCAACACCATGCCTGGCTAATTGTGGTAGTTTTTTGTAGAGCCTGGGTATCACCATGTTGGCCAAGCTGGTCTCAAACTCCTGGCCTCAGGTGACCTGCCTGCCTCAGCCTCCCAAAGTGCTGGGATTACACTCCCAAGTGCGGTGGCATGAGCCACCATACCCTGCCCAAGCCTCTTTCTTAAATCAGACTGCAGGTAAAAAAATTTCTACATTTTATACATTTTCAAGAATCTACTTCTTTTAAAAAAAGAAATGAAATTTCTGGTGACATTACTTAGTACCCTGTATATGCAGGACAATATGATAGATGCTGCCACAAGATGGGTGAACTTATCTATTAAAAGTAGCCAGGCTGGGCACGGTGCCTCATGCCTGTAATTCCAGCACTTTGGGAGGCCAAGGCAAGGCAGATTTCTTGAGGCCAGAAGTTTATAACCAGCCTGGACAACATGGCAAAACTCCATCTCTACTAAAAATACAAAAATTAGCTAGACATGGTGGTGTGCACCTGGTAGCCCTTGCTACTCAGTAGGCTGAGGCACAAGAATTGCTTGAACCTGGGAAGTGAAGGTTACAGTGAGCTGAGACCACACCACTGCACTCCTGCCTGGGCAAGAGAGCAAGACTTTGTCTCAAAAATAAATAAATAAACACATAAATAGAAATAAATTTTTTTAAAAGTATAAAACTTAGGAAAAAAAGTAGCCAAAATCAAGTATTCTCCTGAAAAAATGATTTTCTTTCTCAATTCTCAATCTGTGGCGGTGAAAATTTTGCTTCTGCTATTATCTCTAAAACTCATGGAATAAGGTATCCTCAATTGAGTCAGACTGATGAAATTTGCAATCATGCAACATCAAACTTAAATTCCCTGCCTCTGTAGACCATCTGCAGACATTCAAGTAAAATTTTGATCAAGAGGATACAAAACAAAAATCAAATTCTTTTGGATTAATTGGAAGGGGAAATTAAAAAAAATTCCCAAACACAGATATTTAAAAAATTATATGAAAAGAAATATAGCAAAAACCACAAATGAGAATCTAATTTTCTTAATATTATGTTTAGACATTAAGTATTAAAAATAATTTTATCATTCATTTTCCATAAAGTTAAAAACATTTGTACCATGCTTTCCTTTTGATCAGAACTCTGATAAGCTGCAGTCGTTACCATAAGAAAAGAGCAAGAAATAAAGCCAATCATTTCCTCTTCCTATGCCAAGAGAAGGCTGAGCTGCCAATGAGGTAAAATGGGCAGGGGGAACATCGGGTATGGGGAAAAAGAGCAGAAGATAGAAAGTTATCAGGTTAGTTAGAAACTTGGTTTATCTGCTCAAAAGAAGCTACATTCAAATGTCTTATTAATTATCTTAAACACACACGAACACAACAAAACAAAACATAACTAGTAGGAACACAAGGTTTTTGGAGATAGGCGGCTGTTACTGCAAGATAAGATTATGACTCCAGAGAAGACAAAATGAAGACAGTGTTGCTAAGGCTTAAAGAACACATGAACAGAGACACAGAATTTCTACATATTTCTGTCACAGCAAGACTGATGTCATGGTACATTTAGGTTTTCCCTTTAATCTTATCACTTCTTTTGAATAAGAAACTGAGAATAGTTTGTACAGAGGAGGCAGGTATCTTTCCTATCATGGATCAGTGAGCAACAAGGAGGAAAAAATCAACTAGAGATCTACATAAAAAACAACATAATTTAGGTTGACAGGTTTAATTTTTTCCTAGAGAGATTGTGAAACAATTTATCTAATGTTTAGAATAGACAGCCTTAACACTTTGTTCAATAAATATTCTATAAATCTGAGAATTACAAGTACTAAAAACACAGTTCTATGATGTGTTAGTTGAAGGAAATAAGAGGAAAACCAGAGGAAAAAATGAAAATTAGAAAAGGTGAGGGAGAAATAAGGAGCAAATATTTACTGAGGGCCTACCTTCCATGTGTTAGGTATTTTACATACAAAATGAGACTGAATCCTCCTAAATACTTTAAGAGGTAGGTAGCATTATACCTATTACAAATTAGGAAATGTAATCTCTGAAGGATTAAGTAATCAGGACCATGGGGGCTTATAAAGTAGTAAAGCCAGGATTCAAAATTAGATCTGTCATATTTCAAACCCTTTTTCATTGTTTCCCAATGCTCAGCTTCTGCAGAGAAGAGGAAGAGGTAGGGAAGATGCATGCAGAAAAGGAGAAAGTGGCTGAGATGGGTGGGGAAGGATAAAGCACATGGGAGAATGAGACTCAATAGGGATAGAAAGGAGATAGGCGGTAGGAAAGAAAGGCAGAAAAGGAATGTGAAAGAAAACCAAACAGCAAGTTGCATGTGAGCAGTTGCTAGAAGAGACACAGAGAAAAGGGATCATTTGAAAGCCTGTTTAAAATACAGGTTTCAAGCAAATAAACAATTGTAACCTATCTAGTGATATATCTATTATCAGAGTAATTACTTTTGACAACTCAAAGGACTTTAACACTTATCCATTTTGAGTAGGGTTTCTCAACTTTGGCACTATTGACATTCTGGGCCACGTAATACTTCGCTGTAGGGGACTGTAGCATTATAGGATGTTTAGCAGCATTCCTGGCCTTTTCCTATTAGATGTCAGTAGCACCCCTTTAGTCTCAACAATAAAAAATTGTCCAGATGTTGTCAATTGCCCACTGTGGGCAAAGGCCCCCAGTTGAGAACCATGGATTTAGGAGTTCCACTCTGGATAACGATTAAAAAAATTAACAAAAGACGCCTATCTAATGCATAGCCCTAGTCACTCTAGTGACTGGATGTCCTTAGAAACAAGATGAGATTAAGTTAGGGCAGAATTCATCTAAACTCATAGCACTTGTTACAATATTGTTTGCAAACTGCTTTTAAAAATATGTGAAAGGAAGTGGGTACAAACTAATATTTAGTTTTGAACTATACAATCTAAAGAAGGCAGAAAATCTACTGGACGGTTCTTCCATCATGTGATGGGCTCTTTGTATTTATGCAACAAACAAACAAACAAATACTAGCTTTGGTGTTTAGAAAACTGGGTTCTAGTCTGCTCTAGCATGAGTTAGTTGTAGGACCTACAGCAAATAACGTGGCCTAGGGAACAACTATTGGTTTCTCATATTTTACCAAGAGTTTAAATAGACAATTCTAAGAAAACAGTTAAACAACTTCCATATGTATATATTACTGAGACTGTGTTGAAGGGCAAGTATGGTGAATACTGTGTATTGACTTGCTTATCTTCAATTCCCTTGCCAAAGTGTGGTCCATGGGCACAGCATCAGCATCACTTAGGAGTTTGCAGAGATGCAGAATCTCAGACCTCACTCCAAACCAACTGAATCAAAATCTGCATTGATTCCTATGCACATTAAAGTTGAGGGATATTTGCATTAGTTTTCATTGCTATAAAAGAGTATCAGACACTGATAATATAGCACTGGATAATTTATAAAGAAGAAAGGTTTATTTGGCTCATGGTTCTGCTGGCTGTACATGAAACATAGTGCTGGCATCTGTTTCTGATGAGGGCCTCAGGAAACTTACAATCATGGAGGAAGGTGAAGGGAGAGCAAACAGTGTCACATCCCAAGAGAGGTAGTGAGAGAGGGAGAGAGAGAGAGAGAAGGAGAAGAAGGAGAAGGAGGAGGAAGAGGGAGAGGGGGAGGGGAAGGGGAGGAGGAGGAGGTCCCAAATTCTTTTAAACAACCAGATCTCATGTGAAGTAAGTGGGCAACAATTTACCTATTACCAAAGCAACAGCAACTAAGCCATTTATGAGGGATCTGTCCCCATGATCAAAACACCTTCCATGAGACCCCACCTCCAACACTGGAGATCACACTTCTGTATGAGATTTGGAGGCAATAAACATCCAAACTGTATCAACACTGTTCTATTCTGCTTTTCTCCTAAGGTGGTTTTCTAACTGTAAAGGCTGGAAAACTTAAAATTGCTTTTCTCAGATTTCTTTTCAGTTAGGACTTTGGTTGAAAATTAGGTCTAACAGCTAACACTCACCACTAGCTATGTGCCAGAGGCTGCTCTAAGTATGTCCTGTATATTATTAACGCATAGAATCCTTCCAATAATCCCATGAAGTTGATACAATTATTATTCTCATTATGCAGGCGCAGAACGGAAGCCCAGAGAGGTTGGTTACTTACCTAAAGTTACAGTCAGTAAAAGGCAAACCCAGGTATCCTTGATCTAGAATGTTACTGTTAATCATATTTCTACTGATAGATGAAAAAGCATGGGCCCCCACTGCCCCGCCTTTTTGTTTTATGTTTTACAGATTATCTCATGAAACACACTTTGGCAAATGCTGTTACAGAAGTTCCTTCATTTATTTACTTAAATATCTACGAGCCAGCATTGTTCTGAAAGTTCTAGACATTGCAAAAGGCAAGAAATAGAAATGAGACATTATTTGAAAGGAAGCAAAATCATTTTTATCTATAGACTGGATGATTATATACCTAGAAGATGCAAAAGAATCAAGCGTAAGAGATACCAGTATTTATTAGTACTAGTATAAAAATTTAGAAAGGTGTCCAGTTAAAAATGAAATACCTAAAAGCCAACAGTGGCCAGGTGCAGTGGCTCAAGCCTGTAATCCCAGTACTTTGGGAGGCCGAGGCGGGTGGATCACCTGAGGTCAGAAGTTCAAGACCAGCCTGACCAACATAGTGGAACCCATCTATACTAAAAATACAAAAATTAGCTGGGTGCAGTGGCATGTGCCTGTAATCTCAGCTACTCGGGAGGCTGAGGCAGGAGAATAGCTTGAGCCTGGGAGGTGGAGGCTGCAGTGAGCTGAGACTGAGCTATTTCACTCCAGCCTGGGCGACAGAGCAAGATTCCATTAAAAAAAAAAAAAAAAAGCTAGAAACCCATAATAAAATATAATATGGAAAAAAATCCTTTTCATAATACCAACAAAAATATAAAAACTTAATACAGACTTTAATATAATCCTTAATACTATACAAGATTATAAAGTAAGGGAGAAAGTACATTATTCAATGATTAAGATAAAAAAGCTCCATACTTCACACAATACAGAAAGTCATTCTAAAGAGATTAAATACACAGAGTAAAAAATGAAACCATAAATGCACACATACAAAAGAAAACAAAGGCAAATATTTAACTGATTGTAAGTTTAGAAAAAATTTCTTAACAAACATGTATAGAGATATGTGTATACATGTGGGTGGTATGTGTGTGTATGAAATTACCAAAAAAATTCCTTTGACTAACAAAAAAATCAAAGAATTTTCAATTTAAAAAAAAAAAATAATAATAAATAAAATTATAAAGTAAAAAAAAAAAAAAAAAAAAAAAGAAAAAAAAATAAATAAAATTATAAAGTAAGTAGCAAGCAGGGAAAATACTTACAGCCAATGTGAAATAAGGGATTAATATCCTTATAATGCCAAAGAAAAAAATTAAAAAGAAACACAAATGCCTAAGAAATATACAAATGGTTTAGTAAACCTCGCCAACAATAGCTTACAACATGATAGAATTTTTACCTCTGAAATTGGCAAAGATTATAAACTATATTTTTCATTGCTGGCATGGATGGTTTCCAACTGGCCTTTTTACACACCAGTGCTGCAAGTATATATGAGTACAACCTTTCTTGAATGAAATTCCTTAGGATGTTTCAAGAGGCTTCAAAGAGTTTGACTCATTGACCTTGTTGTTCTAATAATCTATTCCAAGGTAGAAGTTTAAGGATTTACAAGTAAATATTTTCATATAGCATGATTTATAAAAGAAAGCTTGAAGCAACCTAAATGTGCAGTGTTAGGGTAATGAACTATTAGGCCGCCCTAAAGATAGTTTTTACATAGAATTTCCATAACATGGGAAAATGACACAACCTTTTGTAAAAAAAAGACACAAAATTCTATTTACATCAAAACATGTTAAAAATATGTGTGTGGCTGGGTGCAGTGGCTCAGACCTGTAATTCCAGTACTTTGGGAGGCTGAGGTGGGGAGAACTGCTTAAGGCCAGTAGTTTGAGATTAGCCTGGGCAACGTAGCAAAACCAGTCTCAAAAAAAAATGTGTGTATATATGCATATACACATAGATAAATGAATATACTTTAGTAATACCAAATGTTTCATATTTGATATCAAAATATTACTCAGAGTGGGATTTCAAATGCTTTTTTCTTATTTAGATCTTTTTTAGTTATTTAGATCTTATTTAGATCTGATTTAGTTCTAGTTTTCCAAAGCACACATTACTTTTACAATCATAAAGATATTAAAGCTAGAGTTAATAATTGTAAAGTCAATCTAAGGATAATGGGACTTCCCTATTCTCTAGGTAAGAGGGTCATCTTAAATTATTTCAGGTTGTGAGTGACCAGCACATTGTGCCACATCTAAGCAGATACTATTGACATTTAAGGCATATGATAAAGGACTGGAGATGTTTAGCCTTCCAGCTATGCATCGAGGCACAGAATCTCTTACATAAAGCCACCTGGCATTCACCATCATGAGCATACTTGGATCATCTCTCATGCACACAATTACTAACACATATATGGAATAGCTGTGTCCCGTCCCTTCAGTTCCTTGGGCAGTCCCTGAAATCGCTTCTTTTTTCTTGCTTATCTCTCTTTAGAGACCTGATCCTACTTCAAACCTGGCACAGTTTCTTCATCTACAGGACTTTGATTCATTCTCCCAAGGCCTCCTTCCTTAAGTGACTTGATTTTATCCAGGTCTCCTGTATCAATCGCCCTACTTGGAAAGACTCAGGCCAGAAGGACAGAGGAACCTTCATTTACTGCTCAAATGGAATAGCATCTAAGGACAAATTGTAAAAAATGATGCAGACAATATCTTAACTAGTAATAAAACACCTATGTTAATATTAGCATTTCAGTATTACAAGAAATAAGTAACAGAATAAAGATACGTTTTGTTTTGACATTATAATAAGTTGATGAAAGAGCCCTCCAGGATGAGGGAAGGGAATGAAACTTTCAGATAGACGTGGAAAGAAAAATCAGTAAAGGAAGGGATGTATGTGAAAGAGGCTTTAGCTTGAGAAATAAAGAAACCTCCATCAAATAATCAGGAAAGGGCAAACTCTGCAAAGGGAATAGAAATAGAAAGGGACTTAATACAGAAAATTAAGTGTTGACAAAAATCATTGGAAGAGCTAGAGGAGCACGTCAGATACCTCTGGAGCTAACGAGTTCAAGAACACACAACCATAGCTCTTTTCCGGGTTAGAAGGAGCCTCTGCTAGCTCCTGGCTTCGAATTTCCTCTCCATATCCATGAAGCTATCCGTGGAACACCAAGTGAGCATGCCAAGTAGAAAACACGGCAGGAAGATGGCCTCTGTCTCATTTCCAGCTAATTAGTTTTGGTTCTGTTTCTGTTTATATCATTGTTTTCATGGAAAAGTTCACCTTAAGTTCTAAGTCATTAACTTTGAAAAACCAATCTTTCAAAAATATTCCATTTGTAATCTGGAGTCCTTGTATCCTCAGAACAACCAACAAGACAAACAAAATCATCTCCCTAAATAAAAACTAAATAAAATGAGTCCTTGGGATATGCCCTATAGTTGTTAATTTCATTTCTCCCTCAAATGTCTTTACCATGTAATACTGTTTCTACCATCATTACATGGCAATGTGTAACAGTTTTAAATTTCATTTACAGGACTTGAAAAAAACTAGAAAACAAGGATTTGTGATAATATTACCAAGAAACAATTTATCAGAAAAGCTTGCTTTTTACACCAGTGGGTTGGATTGTACCAATTTTTTGCTTATTTTTGGCTTCCTGATAAGTTTTTCTTTGGTGTTGATGTAGAAGGAAATGCATATCTGAGTTGTGATTTTCAATTACTGTGTATGGGGGCTTAGAATACATTCACAAATCTTGAGACAAAAAGAAAATGATAAAAATAACTTCAAAGGAGTACAGGAAAATGAACTTTCATGACATTCAATAAAGGAAGCAGGTATGCAAAGTGATATCTGTTTTCTAAGATACATATTTCATTTTTTGTTTTATTCTTTTACTTTGTACCATAAGCAATTCTGGAAAGACCACAGCTATTGGTGATGTCTACATAATCATACTAATGAAGTACACAGAAGCTTAAATGAAGTCTTTTACATGACCCCTTACAACCATTTGAAAATATACTTTGGAAACCCCTGCTCCAATGCACCCCCCTCCCCCTTCCCCAGAGGAATTCTTGTTGCTGTTTTCTTCACTTTTCCAGTTGAGCAATTTAAGTTAGAGGAAACCAAGCCCTTGGGCAACTAAGTACAGTTAACCGGAAAAACCACTAGGAAGGGAATCAGAAGAACTAGCTATCAAATTATTTGCTTGAGTTACTTTCTCTTATATTGTCATAGATGAAAAATCACACTCCACGTGGTGATCAAACCTAACGCTAAGGCATATGTTGTGTGCCACACAATGTTATTCTGTTTCCTAAGTAACATATGGAAACAATAGAAGTTATACATCTATTAATACATTTAGTGATGATATTGGAATTTGTGAAATGTGACAGAAAGGCAGATGGAGAAAGATGAGGAGAGACAGGTATTAACTGTCCTAACAGTACAGGCTGTAATAAAAGCCAATAATCATTTGAATTCCTGCTCCTTAATGTGATTCTAAAGATCGGCTTATCTCGGTCTTTGTGAAAGTCTAAATACTGTATTTGCTGTAGAAAATTCATCCAACATACAATTCAGTTTTTAAACTTAAACCTCTTGCCTAATCTTGAAGATATTTGATGTTATAATGCTCATTATCACACTTTATTTAAATGAGATCAAACTCAGCGAGTTTAAAAAATTACCCAACTTTTTTCCCCTTATTATGGTGCTGGCCTCTTAAACTTCTTTCTCTTTAGTATAATACTAACCGAAAGCAATATTCTTGCCTCTCCACTTGTTAACTGAAGCTTTGATCTCATCTGTGTTTATGTGAAGAACTTGCTCTGGGAGAGTCCCTGTCAAGACATCCATTGTAACACCCGCTCCTACTCATGCTTTCAGCGGTGCCCGTGGACGGAATCCACCCACACCTTCCAGACACGCTAGGTGTGGGTTCCGAAACGCCAAGATGGAGGGCGGGAGGGGAGCCGCCGCCTCCTAAACCCCGCGCAGGGTACAGACTGGAAGTTGAAAAAGAAGTGTTTACAAGTGAGGTTGTTAAATCAATCACAGCTACGGAGGGCATTTCCCCCGAGCCCTGGGAGCCGGCCCGAGAATCCTCCGCCGGGCGCCAGGGGACGGGCCACGCGGACCCCGACAGACACGCGACCCCGGAGCCGGGGCCGGTGCCGGCGTCCGCACTCGCCCGGCCCCGCGGCCCCTCCCGGGCACGCCGTCTAACTGCTCCCGGAGGCGGCTTCCCAGAGCGCCGCGGAGCCAGTGCCCCAAGCGGGGCAGAGCCGCGGCGCGGCCCGCGGGCCGGGCCACTTCCCTCCACCGCCGGGCGGACTCGCGGCCCCCGGCCCTACCGCTCTGCCGCCGCCGCCGCCGCCGCCGCCCCTCCCCGCGCTCACCTGCTCGCTCTCCTTCAGCTGCTGTCTGCGCCGCCGCGGACTTGCCCCGGGCTCCTGCTCGGTCCCTGCCGCCGCCCGCTCCTCCAGCGCGTCCCCGTCTTCGTCGCGCTCCCCGCCGCCGCCGCCGCCCCGCAGCAGCTCCCTGGCTGAGCACATCCCGCCGCTAACTCCTGCCGCCCCGGACGGCCGCCGAGGACTACGCTGGACGCACCAGGCAGCGCTGCCGCCCGAGGGCTGCTCTGGGATCGGCCGCACCCGCCGGTGACAGGAGCCTCCGGAGCGCGCCCCGCCGGCCAGGGCGCCTGAAGTACCAGCCCGGCCCCCTCCTGTCACTGGCTCGCCCAACCCCCGCCGTCGGGGCGGAGCCATACGGGGGAGGGGCCAAGGCAGGGGGCGGGGCCAACGTGTGTGTGTGTGTGTGTGTGTGTGTGTGTGTGTGTGTGTCTGACAGACTGAGAGAAGAAGGGAGTGTGTGAGAGACTGGACATAGACGGCATGAGGGAGCTCGTATACAATGAGAGAGGCTGTGTGTATGTATGACGGACATTGTGTGTAAGAGACTATTAGTGTGAGAGAGACACTGAGCGTGATTGGTGTGTGTGTGAGAGATTCTATGTAAGTGAAACTGCGTATAAGAGATTGTATACACTTTGGGAGGCCAAGGAGGGCCGATTGCTTGAGCCCAGTATTTGGAGACCGGCCTGGGCAACATCGTGAAAACCCGGTCTCTACTAAAAATACAGTTAGCAGGGGCATAGTGGCGGCACTGTGGTCCCAGCTACTCAGGAGGCTGAGGTGGGAGGATCGCTTCAGTCGGGGAAGCCAAGGCTGCAGTGAGCAGAGATTGCACCACTGCACTCCAGCCTGGACGACAGAGCCAGACCCTGCCTAAAAAAAAAAAAAAGATTGTATGTGTATACGAGAGACTCTGTGAGACAGAGATTGTATGAAGGAACAACAGAAACTGTGAGAGAGACCAAGTGTGAAAGAGAAACTACTTGTGAGACAGCCAGTGGATATATTTAAAAGAGAGTGAGTTTGTGTAAGAGATGACAATGTTTGTGGGTTTGCATGTGAGAGAGAAACACATACATACACCCAGTTACACTCTCCAGCAGGGTCCCCCTATTCTTGCCTAAGTAGCTGTCCATCCTTTTCAAGGAACACACATTTCACTGTCCCCCTTGTTCCTTTAGCCGCCTTTCCTGGTGTCTCTCTGAAGGTCTGTGTCTTTGTCCCTTTCTGTTGAGTGTGTGTTGTTTGTTGGAGCCTTGGGTGGTTTCATGGTGTGTCAGATGGTGTATCTTTCTATAACTGGGTAAGAATACGTCTTTCTCAGTGGGTGGTAAGGGGGACCTATCCAATTGATAATTTTTTCTGTACTACCCCATCAATTTTGTTCAAGGAAAATGGAGAGTTGTTTAAATAAAATATGACATTTTTTGTGTGTATGCCTTATCTGTACATTGAGAAAATGATAGGTTATTGTATAGGTAAAATATCAGGAAAGTAAATGTGGAAAGTCAATGGAAAGTAAACGTGTACGCATGGAGAATAATAAGAGTTATTTGGGATCTTCTATTAAAATGTTTTCAGGCCCAGAGAAGAAATTAAAATAGGCAGAATCTCGTAGCCTTATTTTAAAGACGTGTTTCCTGTTTTTTGTAGTCAGGAGACTGTCAGAGTCTTTCTCACACACCCACAATCTCTCTCACACACGGTCTTTCTCATACACACATGATTTCACATACATACAGTCTCCCTCATATAATCTCTCACACATGCCCTCTCTAACTGTCTCTCCCCCCACAAACAATCTCTCTAGGGGCCAGAAAAGACACTGTTGGATATAAAAAATTAGAAAATGAATCTGGTTTATTCCCTTTCTTAAAAGTCTTTAAAACCCCAGAAGAGAGTATTTAATATTACCTACACATAATCAGAAACAAATGTCACCATGGGAACCCGGAAGCCTCTCTGATAGGCCTCATTTTTTTCCCCTAATGGCAACATTTTCATCCTTGCAATTTTGGTTTGGCTATTAGTGTTTCTTATAAAAATCAACTTTTTTGGATAAAAGTTTAGAATTATCTACAGCAGCCCAGAGAACATCAGCCCTTTATTGCCAACCCCATGAACTAAGGCACATTTTGAAGTTCCCCTCTTGGCTTTTGACTGGCAACTTGATAAGTCAAACAACTATGCACTCTTCAATCAGGCTAAAGTGAGCAGGAATTCCTTATATATAAAAGGACTCAGAAGGCACAGAATATTATAGCTGTGTAGGTACAAAGATAAATACAGTGGCTAGCTTTGTTCAACTTAGGGGACAAGTCTTACAGAAGTCCTTTATAGTATACTGTCTGGTCTTTTGTAGATTTGGGCTTCTTGATTCTTTGAAAAGTGTATTATCTCAGTGTTTTAACAGGTATTTATTGAACACTATGAGGCCTTAGGCCAAGGTCTAGGTCCCTATTCTCATGAAGTTTCATTTTAATCTAATTCTTGTCTTATTTTATTGTCAGAAGCCAAGAACTTTCACCAAAGAGTAGCCAGAATCCTTGGATCTCCACCTAGGACTGAAGGCAGAACCTTTTCTTTTTTCTAGTATCATTAACCTTTAATTTAATGAGTTTTTCTTTAAACTGTTATTCTTTTGTTCATAGAGTCTGGTTTTTCCTGGAGATCTGGAGAACCACCTCTTTAAATAAATCTAGCATTTTACGCAAAAGACATTATCCAGATTACATCCCTATCTTATGAAAGAAGAGAGCTGGTTTCACTCTGCTACACAATGTGAAAAATACACACATAAAGCTAGCACTTCCAGTTTCCCATGGGAAATATAAGATTGTTATTACCTAGGCAACTATAACACATTGGTCTCAAATCTATGTAGTGTTTTGTTGTTGTTGTTTTTTGACAGAGTCTCGGTCTTCCACCCAGGCTGGAGTGCAGTAGCTCAATCACAGCTCATTGCAACCTCTGCCTCCCAGGCTCAGGCGATCCTCCTGCCCTGCCTAGCTCCCCAAATAGCTGGGACTTCAGTTGTGTGCCACCATGCCGGCCTAATTTTTGTATATTTGTAGAGATGGGATTTTGCCATGTTGGCCAGGCTGGTCTTGAACTCCTGGGCTCAGGTGATCTACTTGCCTTGGCCTCCCAAATCGAATCAGATGCAGTTTAGTTGTGATTTTATTAGTATGTATTATGCTTTCCCAGAAATTAATAAGTGGCAAGAAACAGATGCATGTCTAAGGAATGGCCTGTCTAGTGCAAATGTGGCTTGTGCAGTTGCTATGGGAACAAGGACTTTAATCCTTCACTTTCATGCCTTTATTATTTTTAATGTTCTTCTATTCTTATTTCATTTGTACATCTTTCCAGAGGGAGAAATGAGCCTATCAGAGAGTTCTGGACTCAATTGGTAACATAATCTTAGAAAAACAAATGCAGTTATTTGTGGAAACAACCCCAAACTTCATTTGTCACTTTGATTTTTGATACACCGTAATGTTTTCCTGAGCTTCCTAAATGGTTTAATTTTTCTCATATAATTTTCATCTGCTTCCTTTCTATTTAGCAGGACACAGGGAATTATTTTTGAGATGTTTGGAATCTGAACCAAAATTCCAGGAAACTATGGTTCTTGCACAATTTTTGTAAATTTAAAGGAAAAGAAACTTGGAGAACCCTCACTTCCTTTAGTGTTCCTTCAGTTTAAGGAAGCTGTATCAGCTGAAACAACGCTCTATTAATGCTCTCACCTTCTCAGGGAGTCCATTCTGATTGGGAGAAGGAGAAATTTGCTCTTTCTCTTGGAATTAATGTTTTTAAAAAAAATTTTTGAGACACCCAGGCTGGAGTGCAGTATTGTAGTCTCGGATCACTGCAAACTCCGCCTCCTGGGTTCAAGCAATTCTCCTGCCTCAGCCTCCCGAGTAGCTGGGATTATTGGCATGTGCCACCACACTGGCTAATTTTTGTATTTTTAGTAGAGACAGGGTTTCACCGTGCTGGCCAGGCTGGTCTCAAATTCCTGATCTCAGGTGATCCGCCCGCTTTCAGCCTCCCAAAGTGCTGGGATTACAGGCATGAGCCACCATGCCTGGCTTGGAATTGATCCTCTCTGCTCTATTACCTTTCTCTAGTGTGATTTTGTTGTGTTCAAATGCACTGCTGAGTTCTCTCCTTACAGTAGGAAGGTGGATTAAAAATTGTTTTTATTAAAGAAAAAGCGTATTGAGAAGGCTATTTAAACTCATTGCTAGAGAAAAAAGTGGAAATATAGACAATTATAAAGCACTATTTAATATCCGTTAATTTTTAAAATGTGGAATGAAACCTAATGAGAACAATGTTTTAGAGAAATAGTTAAACTCAGGCATTGCTAGTAGCTCTGAAAACTGCTAGCATTCTTTTGGCAGTACATACCCAGAGCCACAGAAATATCCGTACCCTTTGGCCCACTAACTCCAGACCTAGGAAAGGATTCAAAAGGGGGTGGGGTGGGGAGCAGAGCGATGTTGTCCAAAGGGTACAAAGTTTCAGTTAGACAGGAGGAGTAAGTTTTTGAGATCTATTGCATAGCATAGTGACCATAGTTAATAATAATGCGTATTTCAAAACTGCTAAAAGGGTAGATTTTAAATGTGTTTACTACAAAAAGAATGATGATATGTGAGGTGATGGGTAACTTAATTATCTTGATATAATAATTCCACAATGTATACATATATCAAAACATCACACTGAACTTTGTAAATATATACAATTATTATTTGTCATTTAAAAATAAAAATTAAAAAACAAAAAGGGGAAAAGGTTGTTTGCATAAAGATGTTCAAGGCAGAATTATAGTGAAAAGCTGAAAGTAACCTAGTCTTCCTGTAAGAAAATGCTTAAGTAAACTATGGTATACAACACAAATATGTAAAGCCTTAAAATGGTAAAGATTTTATATCAATGTGATAAACATTTTAAATATAATGTTAAGTGAAAAAGTGAAGATAGATAGTAACAGAGCCACTCAGTTATCCTGTACCCCAGGAGCTAGGCATATAAAAGAGTAATTCAGGACTTAGCTTCTTAGCTTAGGAAATAAGTCCCACAGAGATGAAATTTTGGAACAAAAAGATGAAATTTGGAAGAGAAAATTTTAAAAAGGTTTTTCTGGATGATGTGACAATGGGGAATGTGTTTCTTTGTAAAATTAATTTTAATGTTGTAATTTAAAAATACATCATTTAAAAAGATCTGTATCTGTTTTTCTTGTAAGATGGGATTGCTGGCACCCAAAGTCTGGTTGATTCAACTTCATAGCTGAAAGTTCTATTACCTTTTGTTGAATTATTTAGTTCTTGAATGGGTTTGGATCTTTTATTCATGCTGTTCTCAATAATTTAGAATCTTAGAGTTGGAAGGAATCTAAGAGGCAGTTTAGAGCAGGCCGTCACTCGGTGTAGGGATCCCTTCTATAACATTTCTGACAATGATCACCCTTCTTCTGCTTGAAGGCCTCCAACTATGGGAAATTCATTACTTCATGATACTGCCTATCTAATTTCCAAATAATAAATACTAATTTTTAGAAAGTTTATTGCATCTACTGAATTGAATCTGTATCCTTATCTCCTCTGCCTCTGGTCCTAATTCATTTCCAAGTACAAAAGAACAAATTAATCTTTTTTCTTTTTTTGGTGAAAGTCCTTTCAAAATTTTTTGAAAAGTGATTTTGTCTTTTCCTAGACTTTATTCTTTTTACTGTTATTTATGGATAAATGTTGGATTTTGCTATTGTTATTTGTACTTACTTTTTTCTTTTAGACAAAGCACATTTATTACTCACAGATGAGCAGAAAGGTGTATCTACTTCTATTGTTAACAACAACCCAGCTTTTTGTATTGATTAATCTCTCTCCCACTCCCAGTCTGTGATTGGAATGGAGAATATGGCTTTTACTAATTGAATTAAATGCATTTCACTCTCCCCACCTCCCATGGCCACTGTGATTGGTTCAAGAATAGGCACAAGTCAGGTCAATCAGGGTCAATAACATTCAATTTGGGGACTTTTGTTTGTATTATAAGAAAAGTATTGTCTACAAGATTGGCCTGTAATGGTGTGAGCTTGGAACTGCAGGAGGACCACCATATAAGGCATAAGAATGAAGTTGACCCAGCAGAATACATGACTGAGAGATGAATATTTTTAGATAGCTACTCCAAATATTAGAGCTACACCTGCATGCTTTTTTCCATTATGTTAGCACATAAATCTATCACCATAATGTTGTCCCAACTTTTTTTTCATAAGTCATATTGGGTTGGCACTTCATCACTTATTAAAGGAATCAGAATAACACAAGCTCTAAACTGGGATACAGGAGAAATGACTAGTTCTGCCATTCTCAGGCCATGGAAATGTGTGCAGTTTATTTAAAATATCTGCTATTGAATTTCATAGTGAGTAAAATGAGAAGACTGAACTAGACAATTTGAAAAAATCTCTCTCTCCTTTAAAATTCCGTGATTTCTATATGAATTTTCTTCTAGGTCTAACCTGAGTGCCTTGGCTGCTGTTCTTTTCCTTTATTCCAATGAGTCAAGTTGTTCTGATTGGAGGTAGTAATTCTCAAAAGCAAAAAGATAGAAGGAATTTTTCTTATGCTGTGTCTTAATCATCATAATTAAATTATCTAAGATTATTTTTGCCAGTACCTCCCCAAAGATCTTTAAGATGTTTTGATGAACATATAAGTTGTTCTATTATAATTCCAATATATCTCTTATTTGAACACTCTGCAATGAGATAACCCTCTTTATTCAGTGAAAATCAGGTCTATTACATTTTTGCCTCCACATTTTTATTTTGAAAAAATTCCCCACCTTCAGAAAAAGTTGCAAGAAATAGTACAATGACCATTCCCAGAGTGTTCACCTAGAATGCGCAGTAGTTAATATATTTCTATATTTGCTTTCCTGTGTGTCTATTTCCTGGCTAAGTCTGTTACTTTCAATGAGTTATTTTTAAATGAAAATAGGGTCTCTGTCACTCAGGGTAGAGGGCAGTGGGACAATCTCAGCTCACTGCAATCTCTGCCTCCCAGGGTCAAGCAATTCTTATGCCTCAGCTTCCCAAGTACTTGGGACTACAGGCAGGCGCCACGATGCCTGGCTGATTTTTTGTACTTTCAGTGGAGGTGGAGTCTCATCATGTTGTCCAGGCTAGTCTCCAACTCCTGAGCTCAAGCTATCTGCCTGCCTCAGCCTCCCAAAGTGCTGAGATTTAAAGGGTGAGCCACCACGCCTGGCCTTCAATGAGTTTTTAAAACAGTATATATGAAGAGAATCAAGAAATTCTGGGAGGAATGCTACTTTTCTCTGGGAACATTTAGAAGGATCTGGAGAAGTGAAGGTGGTACAGTGTAGCAATTAACAATACTAAGACTTGAAACTTGACTCTGCCCCTAGATTCCAATCCTCGCTCTTTCTAATCCTCAGTTTTTTGTTTGCAAAATAATGGGTATTATTGGCATCTAAGTTTATACTCAAAACATATTCTTTAGCATTAAATGGAGCTGATAGCATGAGATGTGCTTAACTTTTTCATTGTATCTGGGAAATCTGTTATCTATGCTCTGCAAATGAGCTTGGATCTTGGGTTTCCTCACATAGTAAATAAATTAGTGGTTGATTTAAAAGGGATTGCAAAAAGCTGAAACAGAAATTAAAGAATTCTCTACGTATCTCCAGCTGGGCAAGAAATCAGACCCCAAATAGTATCTGCCAATATGGTACTAGCAGATGTAAGCCTAGATACGGAGAGGCAGATGGGTTTCATCTCATGTTCCAGCTACTGGTAGTAGCTGTGTGGCACACTGTGTTTTCACAAGAAGGCTTGTGAAAATTTACTGGGAAAGAATGACTGCTATAGAATAGGAGATATGAGTGATGGCACAGTGTCGTGTTTCTGTGGTATGAATGTGTCCTGTAAAATTCATGAAACTTATGGCCAATGTGATAGTGTTAAGAGGTAGGGCCTTTAGGAAGTGATTAAGTTATGAGGGCAGAGCTCTTGTGGATAAGATTAGGCTCCTACAAAAAGGCTTGAGGGAGTGGATTTGTTCTCTTCTGCTCTTCCACCGTGTGAGGACAGTGTTCATCCCCCCTTTGCCCTTCCTCTTTCTGCCAAATGGGGACACAGTGTTCAAGGTGCCACGTTGGAAGCAGAGACTGCATCCTCACAAGACAACAAACAAGTCTTGGATTTTTGTTGGTCCATTTTTGTGCCTCTATAAAGAAATACCTGAGGCTGAAAAATTTCTGAAGAAGGAGGTTTAATTGGTTCTGTGGGCTCTACAGGAAGCACGGCACTGGTATTTGCTCCAGGTGGGGGCCTCAGGAAGCTTACACTCATGGTGGAAAGCAAAGGGGGAGCAGGCACATCACATAGTGAGAGCAGGAACAAAAGAGAAAAGGGGGGGTCCCAGACTCTTTTAAGCAACCAGTTCTTATTATGAGGAGTGAGAACTCACTCACCACCAAGGCGGTGATGCTAAGCCATTCATGAGGAATCCACCCCTCTGATCCAATCACTTCCCCCAGGCCCCACCTCCAACACTGGGGATTACATTTCAACATGAGATTTGGAGGGGACAAACATCCAAACCTTAGCAGTCTTTCTCACTTCAAGAACTGTGAGATATAAATTTCTATTATTTCTGAATTACCCAGTTCAGATATTTTGTTGTAGCGGCACAAATGGATTAAGACACATGCATTTTCCAATTCTGGTCTAAGTGTAAAAGGCAAAGAAGGCACATTTCAACAATATGTGCATTCATCTGTCCTAGCATTTGCCACATCATACCAGCTCCTTTGTTTATGTGCTCCTGTCTCCAATTAGACTACAGTTTTCTGGATAGAGATCTACTACTATCCATGTGTTTCACAAAGTGCCCAGTATGTAGTTGGAACATAATCAATGTGAGAGCTGATTCAGCTATGACTAAATTTTAATTAGGTTTGGAGAGAAAGTTCTTACTCTGTAAAACTCATCCCATTTCTATACTTGTTTTGAAACCTTCTGATCTGCTTAATTTCTAATTTAAAATATCTTGGGAAAAGTCTAATATTGTCTTAAGTAAACTAAGTGCAAAAAGATGTCTGCCAAACTTTGATCAGTATAGAAAAAGAGTAATATGAGATAGCTTATGATTTCTCAGCCCTTTTTAGACCTCATGAAGGACAGAATTTAGGTAGGGAATAGAGAAACATGAGGATACTGGAGACATAAACTTTAGCGATCTGTGAATAGTAATCAGCTCCTGTCTGCTTCTGCAACCCATTAGAAACTGAAAAGCAAAATCAAAATTGAATGATTTCTTGTCTTCTTAAATATTTAAATTATTGGCAATCCTTAATTCTAAATTTCTGAAATTTTGTCAGACTCAAACCTTTCCACTTCATTGCCACTCCCAAATAAAATGTGTACTATCGTGTTCAGTAGCTGGAGAATAGTTATTCTGAGCCATCAGGAAGGGAGAAAATTGCTCAGTTTTGGCCTTATTGCCTTCTTTTTCCGAATAGT
This sequence comes from Ateles fusciceps, assembly GCA_036589455.1. Lineage (NCBI taxonomy): Eukaryota > Metazoa > Chordata > Mammalia > Primates > Atelidae > Ateles > Ateles fusciceps. Next base: position 4,525,733 of record JAZHEH010003128.1, read on the forward strand.
GACAATTTAACTATTATAATTAAATTTTCTCTTAAGCTTTTTTTTTTTTTTTTTTTTTTTTGAGGCAGGGTCTGGCTCTGTTACCCAGGGTGGAGTGCAGTGGCACAATCTCAGCTTACTGCAACCTCTGCCTCCCAGGCTTAAGCCATCCTCCCGCCTCAGCCTCCACAGTAGCTGGGACGACCGATGTGCACCACCACGTCCAGCTGATTTTTTGTATTTTTTGTAGAGACAAGCCTTTGCCATGTTGCCCAGTCTGGTCTCAAACTCCTGAGCTCAAGCAATCTGCTCACCTCAGCCTCCCAAAGTGCTGGGATTCCAGGCATGAACCATGGCGCCCGATCAAATTTTGTCATAAAGGTTTATAGATATAAAAAGCAATGTGCTATAAAAATAAAAATTTTGTTGAAACATGCATAAGAGGTATAGGCTTCAAAATCTTAATGACAGTTGAGCAAAGGCCAAATCTTTAGAGATGTCTCTAATGGCACGATTTTGGCATCAGCAACACACTATTTAGCTTTAACTTCCTTATCTGTGTGGTTTCTCAGGTAAGATAATAAACTTAAAGAGTTGATATAAACTGTTAGACATATGTCTCCCAATTACATTTATAAGATTATCTAAAGGATGTTATAGTTTTTAGCTTTCTGACAATGTACTCATTTGTGACTCTTACATAGATTTAATCCATTTGATTAAAAAGCAGGTGACTGCTTCTATTTTCTTTCCTTGATAGTCGCCTTTTTTCTCAAATTGTACTTGCATCATCTTAAGTTTTTCCTCCTTTAATATATTTTGCTGTTCCGTATCTCTGTCTCTTAATAACTTTATCTATCTAGAACACAGTTAAGAACAAGAAACTAAGCAAAAGGCCTTCTGAATGACTTTTGAACTGCCTTGAGCATTGTCGTTTATCTACTCAGAAAAAAAATGTTTCTTGGGTCCTCACCCAGTCAGTTTATTCATAATCTATTAACAATTCTAACAATCTTAGGGCAAAAGAGACACCTATGCATTGTTTAAGTTCTGTATGCAAGGCACTGTATGGGATGATTTATATGAAGGGGCACAAAGAATATTAAGAAACCTTTTTTGTTCTCAGGTGCTTAAGCCCTAATAGTCCATGTAAAGCATGTATACAACTAAGAGTAAAACAATGCACAATAAAGAAAGTCCCATAGGGAGTTACAAATGAAGGGGCATATAGCTCAGAAGAGAGGGAGATACTCAGTTCTCTAACTTCCTTCCATATCTACAGTATGCAGAAATACCAAATTTAAAGAGGAGACTGCTATAGGCAGGTATGCTGTCAGCAGCTACTGTTACTGCTGACCAGTTCACATCAAGAGAGAACATAACAATCCTTGAGAAAACAGACACCTGAACTTAAAATATCCAGGAGCCCCTTAGTGTAAGGGAAAGCTTTAAAAGGTTTTGAGGACATCACTGAATGATACAATAATCAAGATAATCATGATTCACAGACTTTTAGAATTAAAAGTTCTTTTAGAGGTCATCTAGGATACACATTTTATTAATGGCACTTAGGAAGAGTAAATGACCTGCCTAACACGGTCTGAGGATGTCATTCTTGACCCCTTTATTTCTCTCTCCCTCACCTTTTCCACCCCCTCCCACCTCCTTTCCTCTTCAAATCAATCACTTTGTGTTTTCGCCTCCATTTTTCTCAAATTTATCTTCCCCCTTCCATCTCAATTTTCACTGCTTTTTATCAGAACTTCAATACCTCTTGCCTGAAATTCTTCCATGTGTTCCTAACTCATTCTTCTCCTTCTATTTCTTTCTTTTTTGTGTTTCCATTTCTTAGCTTCTTAAATCTATATTCCACTTATCTGGCCAAAGTCATGTGACTGGAACAGGTTTCCACTGCCTGGAAACTAAACTTCAAACTCTTACCCATCCATTCCCCACTTTCTATTATCAACTACTGATATTATTTGTATAATTTTGGGGACTGAGAACATTGCCCCTCATGCTCTCTTCAGATTCACTTGACTAGTATCTCAAGCTTTGGGACTCACCTCAGATATCTCCTTCACGAAACCGAGGCTAAGTTAGGAGCTCTTTCACTGTCCAGTATAGATTTTCATTATATCCTATTATTGGATTTACCTCGTTGTATTTTAATTATGTATTTGGCTCCATTACTTGAATGCAGACTCTTTGACAGACCATATTTTATCCATCTTTGTATGCTAAAGCCTATCTTAGGTGCTTGCTCTAGACTTAATGTCTGTGGACTCTCAAAATTCAAATGTTGACAACTAATCCCCAGTGAGACGGTATTTGGAGGTGGGGACTTTGGGAGGTAATTAGGCCATGGGTGCAGAATCCTTGTAAGTGGGATCTGTGTCCTTATAAAAGAGACACCAGAGAACTCCTTTGCCCCTTCCACCCTATGAGGACACAGTGAGAAGATGGCTGTCTATGAACCAAGAACTAGGCCTGCCAGACACTGAATGTGCCAGTCCCTTGATCTTAGACTTCCCAGCCTCCAGAACTGTGAGAAATAAATTTCTGTTGTCTATAAGCCACCTAGTCTATGGCATTCTGTTATAGCAGCCTGAATGAGCTAAGACAGTGCTCAATATTAGGATATATTAGATGCTCGATAAATGTATGTTGAATGCACGCACAGCTATCAAATTAACACTGCCTGAATACTAATGGTCAAACAAGTGTTCTTCCTTTTATACTCCTTGTTCCTGAAACTAGCCATGAATCAGAATTACCTGGGAAGGTTTTAAAAACACAGATTTCTGGGCTTCATTCCTGTTGTAGTAAGTCAGAATCTTTTCTCTGGATTTTTATGAAGTTTCCCAGGTGATTCTTATGGGTCAACTAAGCACCTGTGCTCAGGTCAGAGTTTGTAAATCATGGCACAGTGTTTCCTTTCATGAACCTTTAAGAACAATCACATTTGGCTGGGCATGGTGGCTCATACTTGTAATCCCAGCACACTGGGAGGCCAAGGTGGGTGGATCACCTGAGGTCAGGAGTTAGAGAGCAGCCTGGCCAACATGGGGAAACCCTGTCTCTACTAAAAGTACAAGAATTAGCCAGGCGTGGTGGCACACGCCTCTAATTTCAGCTACTCAGGAGGATGAGGCAGGAGAACTGCTTAAACCTGGGAGGTGGAGGATGCAATGAGCTGAGATCATGCCACTGCACTCCAGCTTTGGTGATAGAAACAGACTCTGTCTCAAAAAAAAAAAAAAAAAAAAATCATGTTTAAGAAGTCAAAGCAATGATGTGTAATTGATTTTAGAAAGATCTGCATTAGATTAAATTTGGTTAAATTTGTTATAAATGTGTTTTAAATATGAGTTAAAGGATAAACTCCCAGCTCTCCAGAAAACTCTGCACTCTACAGTAGTTCATTTACTAATGGTTTTGAAGAGCTAATATTTTAATTTTTTTGTGTCACTCAATTATTTATTTTTCTTCCTTTCCTAGCTCCTCTGAGATGGATTTTCTTTCTTATATTAGTTTCCTTAGCGTGACCACTTCTCAGTATCTTTTGCTCCTTTTTCCATTTAGAGTTAAGAAAGCTCTATTCCTTTATTTCTCAAGTCTCTTTTTGTAATGAAATGTATCTTTTCAGTCTTTGCTTTCTAAAACTCGTGATACTTCATTCAATCCCTCTGTGGGTTGTTCGAGTCTCTACAATATACTTAAAGATTTCTGTTTACAAAAGAAGTGAGTCCTGGGTTTCTTCTTTCCATCACATTGAGTTGATCAGTTTCTGTGGATTGTTAGGGCTCTGGAGGAGCTGGTGTGGGTGGGAATTTGGCTGACTCCATGGTTTTCCATATGCACCGGGTGCTCCTTGTGCCTGAGCAGGAAGCTGGTCTCCACCGACAGACCTGGAAGCAGGAAAACAGCCTTTGTGTAGGTGGTTTTGAGAAACCCTACTCTGTTTTTCCTGTACCCAACTGGTTTAAGTGTTTGAATGGTAGTGCTAAAATGACCTTCAAGTTTTGCCTTTGGTTGAATAGGATTTCAGGATTCTGATAAAAGATTGCCTGTGGTTTTGGACCTGTATTTTCATGCATTTTACAAGATGATTTATCTCCAGTTTTGGTTTTCCATGAGATACATTTTGTGCAAGTGTATTTTTTAAAATTTTGATTATGCAATTTGATATAAATCCAATGATCTCTCAATGGAAATTTATACTACTTTCATTGTGGGGGGGGAAATGAATTTGTTATAGTTTTCATTAGTATTATGATTTATGTGATGTGACATTACATTCTAGATGAAAGGCACAAAACACATGTTATTTTCTAGATTATTTCCTAAGGTTTATAGTTTTCAAATCACCAAAAAATATTGACTAATTTAACATTTCCATCTTCTTTATCATTTTTGCTTTTTTTTTTTTTTGCTAGCTAGCAAAACTTACTTGCTTAGGAGATTCTCCTTGTTCACAGGTGCTTAAAATCTCATTGAAATGATACAGCATTTCTGCAAAGAATAAATGTTTTGGAATTGAGAAAATGTCAAAATAAATTAATGGAATGTCTTTATGGTCTTCAAAGATTTATATCCTGAAAGAACATTTCATTCTGCCTTGTCCCAGCAAATTAGCTGATTCATGTAAGGACAGGAGGGCAATTTCAGGTAGAAACCCTAGGGTTGGTTGGTTGTCAACCTGTCCCTGGGTAGTCCTGAGCATATAGAATGGCACAGTATTCAGTAATTATTATTTAAGCTGATGAAGTGGTTCGCTTTGGTTATTTAATGAAATATCCTTTACCAAGTTTTGCTTGACTTTTCCATATGTCTCAAGGAAAATCTGCATTATAATCTTGTATGCTAAAAATACTAGATTTCAAGGTTAAAACATTTAAACCTATCATTAGTTAGTTTTAAAAATCCATAAAGGCCTATGACTGTCTCCAGGGTAGTATTTATATAACATAAGGTGGTGTCTTTTAAAGTTGCAGTAATGGTAGCCATGTGTTGTGCTAATGTATCTTCTCAGTGCTAAAAGCAATTGACAATTTTACATATACATGTTTTATATATGCATATTTAAAATTACATTTTAAGATTAAAAATTTCTTGATAGCAGCTAGTTTTTAAGTATCACGTATAAAAATGCAGAGTATAGTTTTTGGGTTGTCATTTAAAAAATTATTTCAGTCTTCACAATTACAGCTGTCTCATATTTGAGGATAGTTCGTTATGAACTGTTCTTAGATAATTGGTCTCAGCAGCCTTGGTATGTTTAATATGTACTAACAAATACTGAATACACTTTCCCCCTCTATTTAAACCAAGAGAGTGACCATTATCACTTATTGTGATAATAAGCAATTAAGTGATTGTGTAAGAGATATCTTTTACGATGTCTAGGAAATATGGTATTTTGGACATGTTGGGGCCACAGTACACTGAGAGCTAAGTTTAAAGTAGGGATGGTACTTGGTAAATTCATGAGCTTTAAGCTCAGCTGTGAAGTGTCAAACCTCTGCAGTCAGATGGGGTTTTAACTTTGATTTTCTCACTTACCTGCAGTGTAACCTCAGTCAAGTTTCTAAGTTCGGTTTTTCTTGTTCATAGAATGAGACTAAGGTATCTACCTTATTGTGCTTAGCACAGTTACATTTACACTTCAAAGTTACAGATTACATTGTAGATTATAAGCTTGATTATAAACTATTAGGGAATTTTAATCAATTAAGTTGATTTGCTTTTTACAAAAATACTATGATTTTGAAGGTCTTTTTTTTTTCTAAGCAGGAGGCCTAGAAACCTTTTTACTTAGTAGCATTTCTGATAAAAAGTCTTTGTTTTCAAATTGACTTTATAGGATGGTGGAGCTTGAAAAAAAACTTTAAGAGCACATCTATTCCACCTGTGCATTTATTGGTGCAGAGGCCAAGCTCTGTAGAGTTTAACTGACTTACTCCAAATTGAAGTATAAAAGGAAGAAAAATTCCATGAATTTGATTATTTCTTTTTGTGGGCTAATTATGCTAACTGGTATTAGCCCCTTATGGAAAGCAGAAAAATGAGACAGTCATTTAGGCAATAGGGAACTGATATGTTTAAAAAATAAACTCTCCAAATAGTTAATGATATATATAGATCATAGTTATATGGATCATAGTTTTGTTGTCTTGCTGTAATTATTGTCAATGCCTCTTTCACCCTCAATTGTGTCTCAGTTTGAATAATATATTATGTATACTTCCTGTTTAATTGTGTTTATATAGGCAAAGAGTGGCAACCATTGGGTAAATTGTGGACTGGCTCGATCCCAAAATAGACTACTTTTTTCTTGTTCTAAAACTGAGGTTCAGCTGGGATTACTGAACCATTCTTCAACACTTTCTTCACCTTCTGAGTGTAGTCTCCTGGAAGAGGAATTATTAATAGAGGGTTTGGAGGAGATGGAAGGATCTACTAACCTGCTGCAATTATATGCAAAATGATGAGTGTGTACATGTGAGCATTTTTCCGGAAAGTGTATCCATATTTTCTGTGAGACTCACTGTAAAAGACAAAGAACCGTTGCTCCCCTTTATGTTCCATAAACAAAATTCCTGGCCCCCACTGTGCTCCTTATTATCAAATCTGTAAAAGACAGAAGAAAATTAACTTCAAATAGTGCTTTTATAATTAATATGCCTTTGTAAATCTAAAGCTCTTCAGTGAAAATTATTAAAATGAGCCGTATGAAATGCTGATGAAATCCCTTGAATGGGAGGTTCTTGAATGTGAGAGCTCATTTACAAGGAAGGAGGAAGGCAACACTAAGTAGTGGGTTTCTGAAATTCCTGTATGCCAGGGTAATAGAATTCTTGCCAGTTTTTGACCTGAGGAAATGCACATTTCTTATGGTTTACACGGAATAATCTCACAAGTCGATTTAATTCAACAAATTTTATTGAGATCCCACTTCAGGAAATCATTGTTCAAGGGACTGTTCAAGGAATATATATCCCTCTCCATTTTAGGAGACTCTCGAGAATTTTAAATTGAGAAATGACCAGATTTTTATTCAGTGTGACTCAGTGGTAATCTGACTCAGTACTCAAGGAAATCCAGTTGTAGTCAGGGAGACAGACATTTAAGTCACTAATATAATGCACAGCAGAATAAAAATAAGCAGCAAGTAACGTGCCGTGGGTACACAGAGGAGAAGCAGGATGGGCTTTTGTGAACAGGCTGTGAACAACAGGATCTCCTCTTGTAGAGAGCAGATGAATGGACAGAACAGACTTGAGGAACTGGATTTGCCATGATTTGTTCTTCTTGGTTATTCTCCCTTTCTGTTTTAATCAAATTCTTTCTCTCTTTCTTTCTTTTTTCTTTAGCCCCTCATCCTTTGTTTTTTTTTTTTTTTTTGAAGTAGGAAGGCAAAAAAAAAAGTTTCCTAAAATGACTAACAGAAGAGCACATGCTTTCAGAGTGCAAATCACTTAGCTCTCTGGGATAAAGAGTCTAAATATACACTGAAATCCAAATATAGACAGTTAGAAGAGTATCTGCTGGGTTTCCAGGGAGCACGGTGACCAGTTGAATGCAGTTTGCTTTATTCTCTGTTGTATTTTTTTAAAGAAAAGTCAAGTTTTAAAAATTATAACTATTAGAAAAAAGACAGTACAATCACTCAATTTTAAATAACTGCCTAACGAGTGAGCAGAGTCCCAGGAGAAGGCTGGCAAAAATAGCACAGGCTTTTTTTAGCTGCCTGTATTTTAACTTTACGCAGAGAAAAATGAAATCTCTGTAATCAAAGTATGTACAAGTATGTATAGAATTAGAAGGCTCAAATTGTTAAGTGGGTAAAGAATTCCTTCAAAGAACATGTAAAATTCAAATATAATTATATGTTCTATGCATACAGAATTACGTATTTTAACCTAGTGATAAAAAGACATGAGCTCTATCAAGAGAAAAAGAAAAGCACAATATGCAATTGTACCCACATTTAATAAAAACTGTATTTGGCAGAAAATAATTCTTGTTACTATGTATTAAATTTGTAAACATTAAAGGTCTTTGAAATGTTGATTCTTAAAGCTAATATTCTAGAGCAAATGACAGAAGCAAACAGATACTGAAGATCATCTCCCCTAACTTTCCTATTTCATAGTTGAGGACTTGGAAGCCCAGGAAGAGACAAGATGGCTTGGTCAAGTCTTCTATTCCATTGGTTATTTAAGCGCTATAGCGTCTGTGTCACTTATTTTAATGGGTTTCCAAAATTCATGACAAACAAAAATTATAATTGGGTATTTTTATAAGAATGTATGAAACCAGAGGTCAATGATTATTGCATTCCAATTTTCTATGTGTTCTAATTGTTCCAAGAAAAGAAAGTTTTGTTCTTTTCTATACAGGTTCTCTGGTTATGACTCCATACTTGGAAAGGAAAGAAGAAAATGGAAGTAAATATCAAAATCTTAGTTCTCAATTTTAACTAACGGTCTAGTTCAGATATAATTCATAACTGAGTACATACTGTAAAATGCCCCTGTAGAGTATACAGTTCAATAGTTTTTAGTAGATGCACTATATTGTTTAGACATCATTACTTTTTTTTTTTTTTTTTTAAGACAGGGTCTCACTTTGTTGCCCAGGCATAGTACAGTGATGTGATCACAGCTTGCTGTAGCCTCAACCTCCTGGGCTCAAGTGATCCTTCCATCTTAGCCTTCTTGGTATCTGGGACTACAGGTGCATGCCACCATGCCCAGTTAATTTTTTAATTTTGTTTTGAGATGGGGGTTTTGCCATGTTGCACAGGCTGGTCTCGAACTTCTGTATTCAAGTGATGCACTCACCTGGCCCTCCCAACATGAGATGACAGGCATAAGCCCCCACATCTGGTTACTTCTGTTCCAGAATATTTTTTCTCTCTCTCAAAATGCCATCAGCAGCCATTCACCATTTTCCACCAGTCCCCAGGAACCACTATTCCACTCTGCTTTTATGGATTTGCCTATTTTGAATATTTGATTCTAGATAAAATTATACAATATGTGGCCTTTTGTGTGTGGCTTCTTTCACTTAGAATAATGTTTTCAAGATTTATCCATGTTGTACTATGTATCCATACTTAATATATTTTAGTGGTCATATAAAAAATTATTCCATTGTATGGATATGCAACATTTTGTTTGGCCATTCATCAGTTAATGGACATTTGAGTGGTTTTCCCTTTTTGACTGTTGTGAATAATACTGCTATAAATAGTCACGTACAAATTTTTGTGTCAACATAAGCTTTCTAATTCTCTTGCTGTATATACCTAAGAGTAGAGTTGATGATTCATATGGTAATACTATGGTAAACATTTAAAAAAACTACCAGACTGTTTTGCAAACTGACTTTACTATTTTACATTCCCACCAGCAATGCATAAGGGTTCCAACGTTTCCACATTTTCCTCCAAAAATTGTTAGTTTTTTTTTTTAATTATAGCCACACAAGTATATTTAATTATAGCCCATAGGTATGAAGTGGTAGATCGCTGAGGTTTTGACATACATTTCCCTAATGACTAATGCTTTTGAGCCTCTTTTTATGTGCTTATTGATCATCAATATATCGTCTTTGGAGAAATATCAATTCAAATCCTTTGCTTATTTTAAAAATTGTGTAATTTTGTTTTTAAACTGTTGATTTGTAGAAGTTCTGGATATAAATCCCTTATCAGATATGTAAATATTTTCTCTCATTTGTAGGCTGTCATTTTACATTCTTGATGATGTCCTTTAAAGCACAAAGATTTTGAGTTTTGATGGTATAGCGAAGAAACCATTGCCTAATCCAAAGTCATAAAGATTTACTCCAACCTTTTCTTCTAAGAGTTTTACAGCTTTCACTCTTACATTTAGATATATGATCCACTTAGAATGAATTTTTGTATATGGTGTGACATAGGGGTTCAAATTCATTCTTTCGCATATGAGTAGTCAGTTGTTCTGGCATCATCTGTTGAAAATATATTCTTCTTCCATTGAACTGTCTTGGCACCTATGTTAAAAATCAATTAACCATAAATTTAATGATTTATTCCTGGGCTTTCAGTTTTCTTCTGTGTATCTATATTTCTACCCTTATGCCAATACCACATTGTCTTGGTTTATGCAGCTTTTTAGTAAGTTTTCTCTTTTTTTCTGAATATGGAGTCTTGCTCTGTATACAGGCTGGAGTGCAGTGGCGCAATCTCGGTTCACTGCAACCTCCACCTCCTGGGTTCAAGTGATTCTCCTGCCTCAGCCTCCCAAGCAGCTGTGACTACAGGCACTTGCCATTATGCCTGGCTAATTTTTGTATTTTTAGTAGAGACTGGGTTTCACCATGTTGGCCAGGATAGTCGTGATCTCTTGACCTCGTGATCTGCCCACCTTGGCCTCCCAAAGTGCTGGGATTACAGGCGTGAGCTACCGTGCCTGGCATAAGTTTTGAAATCAGAAAATGCAAGTCCTGGAACTTTGTTTTCTCAAATATTGCTTTGGCTATGTTGGGTCCATTACATTTGCATATAAATTTTAGGATCAGCTTCTCAGTGTCTGACACACACACAAAAAAAGTCAGGAGTTCTCAATATTTACTGATGAATAGTTTGTTATAATAAGACCTAGGTACCACAGAGACTACAGAGATGAAACCCAGTCTTAAATCTTAAAAGAGTTAACCATCTTGTAATTACACATATAAGTCAACCATCAGTTTATTGCCTCTCAGCTCCAGATTCACTCCTAAAGATATGCCCTTTGATAATGGGCAGAATTCTTTTAAGTGTCTCCTCTTTACAGTGAGCATGATGCTAAGCTCTCTTAGTAGAGGCTGTTGGAAGGATGTCTCCTGCTGTTTCTGGCTACTGCATGGTGAGTTGGTGGAGTGGGTTTGAAGACATCTGGTGGAACTCTGTTTTGGCCGGATTCCTAGACTATGCAGTCACTAGCTAACCTTGCAGTTTCAGCCTATCCTGGCAATAAGCTTCCCCACAGACCCCTTGGCATGGAAACTAGTGTCCCAAAGTCTTCCTGCCCATGTGTGTGCCCCAATTCCCTGTGCAAGCCTGCATGTAGATTGTCAACCGCCTGGGAGTTTTCCACTGAGGGATTACTCTTTATTCGGGCCCTGTGGCTTGCCTGCTCCCTGGATTCCCACCACCTGTGCATAACCATGCATCTGGTTTCTGATCTGCTAAGCTCTGGCTGTACTCTGGAGGGATACTTCTTATTCTCCTAGTGACCCCAGACCAGTTCTGGCCAATGCAAACCAGTGAACTTTTCTGTTTCTGTTATCAGGCTGAACTATACCTTTTCCCATGAGGTCTGAACCCCAGGTCTGGGGAGGAGGCCTCCTTACAACTTTGTTCTTCCTTGATTACTCTCCCTCAGCCCTAGGGTACCTCATAGTTTTCTTATACTGTCCTTGTCTCTGTGTACTCATTTATCAGAGTTTAATAATTCTTTATATTATACTTCTTCTATGTAACTCATTGTGTGATTGGATCCACAGTAATACAACAAATAACATTATAAATCGGAATTAGTAGGTTATGTCTTAAGAGATCTGCCAGCGAGATAAGGATTTGGAGCTCACAGTCTGTTGATGGAATTAGGAAAGATTTAATGAGGGAGTGCAATTTAAGATAAGCCTTGAAGGATGGATAAGGATTTCCTTTGGAGTTGCCATTAGGGAGCTTATCGTTTTAAGATGATTGCTCAGATCTCATTGTACTATTTGTCCCAAATAGCTTTCCTTTACTCCTAGCTGACGGGCTTACCCTGGATTTTGTTAATGGTCTGGGTGGAGTTGCTAAACAAGGAGTTAGAGATGAGCAGAAGAGATACCTGTCCTAAGTGGATCCCTGGTCTCCACACCAGAGATATTTAAATGACATCATCTCCTTAGAATTACTTAATTAAATGTCTCAAAGAAAGGCTTTGATGGACTGTTTAATTTGGTTAGAAATGACCACCCACAGCCATATGTACCAATTAATTTCCTCTCCAAATGTTTGCACACTGTTGGGTAGATGTGGCCTATATTTTGGAAGAATTTTTTTTCCTTTGAAGTAGTCATTACACTGTTTTATTTCCTATATGAATGCCAAGTACACATTACTTTTCATTTATTTTTGCTTGCCAAGCCTTTTAATTTTCTTTCATCTCTTTACAAATATCACATAAAAAAATTATGATTTGCAGGTCTATGTAAAGCATGGTTCCTGGACCAACAGAATCAGCATCATTTGGGAGCTTATTAGAAAAGCAAATTTGGGGACTCACCTCAGACTTAATGCATCGAAATCTCTGAGGAGTGGGGCCCTGAATATGTGTTTTAACCAGTTTTCCAGGTGATTTTATGCACACTAAAGTTTGAGAAGCACCAGTTAGGATTTTACAAATTGCATTTCATTTGAGACACATTCCAGAATTTAAAAAATATCTGGGATCTCAAAAGCCAGTTCCAGTTGGGAGTGTGTTTCTCTAGCATCCCTAATAGGTTGGCATCTAAATGCTGGTGGACATTTTTTACAGATGGATGCTCACTACCTCCCAAATCAATCTGTTACATTTGGGAACAATTCAGATTATTGGAAAATCTCAAGGCCAGGCACAGTGGCTCATGTTTGTAATCCCAGCACTTTGGGAAGCTGAGGTGGGAGGATCCCTTGAGCACAGGAGTTCAAGACCAGCCTGGGCAACACAGCAAGACTCCATCTCTACAAAACATAAAATAAAAAAACTAGCTGGGCATGGTGGTGTGTACCTGTGGTCCTAGCTATTAAGGAAGCTGAGGTGGGAAGACTGCTTGAGCTTCGGAGGTTGAAGCTGCTGTGGGCCATGAACGGCTGCTGTGGGCCATGAACATGCCACTGCACTCCAGGCTGGGCAAGAGAGTAAGACTCTGTCTGAAAAACAAAACAAAACAAAAAGCAGAAGAAAGAAAAATCTCATTTATTATACATTTAACCCAGATTGAGTTAATTTCTCCTTTTAATCATTTTTTCCAATTCTCCTCATGAGGAGCATGAAATAAATCTAGTTTCTTTCTTTCTTTCTTTCTTTTTTTTTTTTGAGATGGAGTCTCACTCTGTTACCTAGGCTGGAGTGCAATGGCACAGTCTTGGCTCACTGCAACCTCCGCCTCCTGGGTTCAAGCAATTCTCCTGCCTCAGCCTCCCAATTAGCTGGGATTATAGGCGTGTGCCACCACACCTGGCTAATTTTTGTATTTTTAGTAGAGACAGGGATTCACCATGTTGGCCAGACTGGTCTCGAACTCCTGACCTCAGGTGATCCACCACCTTGGCCTACCAAGGTGTTGGGATTTCAGGTGTGAGCCACCTCGCCTGGCCTAAATCTAGTTTCCTTTATACAGTCCAGACATTTAGATATTTGAGATAGCTGTTTGTTCTCTCCTAAGAATTTTTTTCTCAAGAGAACATTCTTAGTCCCTTTACTTTCCCTTGCCCCACCTAATAATGCCTTTTGGATTCTTCATTCAGAATGTATTTATATATCAATATTCTGTCTAAAAACATCACTTCCAGGCTGAGCACAGTACGGGTTCATCTCTGTAAGCTTAGAACTTTGGGAGGCTGAGGTGGGATGATTGCTTGAGCCCAGGATTTTGAGACTGACCTGAGTAACATAGCAAGACCCTGTCTTTACAAAAAGAAAAAGAAAGAAAAAGAAAACATCACCCCCAGAATCAAATATAAAGTTTTTCAAGATGTTTACCAATTAGGGCTATTACAGATTGTTCTACCAGATGTAGAAATTAACTGAATCCTCTCCTGGACTTTAGGAAGTTGAATTCCAAGCCTGATTTTGCCACTATAGAGTTGGACAGAACACTCGATTTCTGTGGATTTAATTAAAATGGGAATTACTATGTGGCACTTAAATCTGGGGACTTGCTAGTGTTTAAGGAACAGATATGGCCATATAGCTTTTGAAAAGAATTTGAAATGGAATGGTCACAAAAGGCAAAGGAACCAGTAGAAAGTCATGTTACCACTCTTTGATTCTTTCTCTTAATAGGTGTATGCTAAGGTCTCAGCCTGGACAAGTCCCAGTAGCCTGGTTTGGGCTTCAAGACAGGGTGTTTCAGGATGTTTTTTGCCCAGGGTGCCATAGTTCTCCATAAGGAATCAGGGGTAATAAGCAGATGCGATGTTCTGTTGGTAGGCAGGGTTGGAGTAAAGATAAACAGTCCAAAGCTGGGTCGAGCAGGCCTGCATGAAAAGAGATTGCTGATGAAGAAAGGACAGATGACTATGGATCAATAGCAGCGTGCTGTCATCCATGTCCTTCCATTCTTGCTTTCACAGATATACTGGATGACTTTATAGATCAGAAGACAAGTGACATACCTGTAATTCCAGCACTTTGGGAGGCCGAGGCAGGTGGATCACTTGAGGTCAGGAGTTTGAGAGCAGCCTGGCCAACACAGTGAAACCCTGTCTCTACTAAAAATACAAAAATTAGCAGGGCCTGGTGGTACATGCCTGTAATCCCAGCTACTCAGGCAGCTGAGGTGGGAGAATTGCTTGAACCTGGGAGGTGGATGTTAAGAGAGCTGAGATTGCACCACTGCACTCCAGCCTGGGTGACAGAGCAAGACTCTATCTCATAAAAAAAAAAAAAAAAAAAAAAAGAAGATGTATGAATAGGTGAAGCCCAAGAGCACAAAATTACAAAATTTTGGCACTATCAAATGACGAAAGGTTATTAAGTAACCAAAAAAACAAGGGCAGAAAGATGTTGAACCCAATAGAATGCTTTTGTGGCAGTAGAAAATGGAATGTAAACTGTCTAAAGAAAAGAGATTTATTTGTTTGCACAATTAAAAAGTGAAGAGGTTGAATCATCTTTAAGAGTGGCCTAATCAGTCTTTCTCTGGGATTCTGTGGACCTTGCCATTCCCTATGTGTTATGTTTGTCCTCAGCCTAGGCCATGGTGTCATTTCCTGGGGAAGAGAGCATGTAGTTCCTGAAGGGTTGATTGAAAGGCTTGTGGTTTGCCTTGATTAGCTTACTTCTGGACCACTCACTGTGGCTAGGGGGAGTGCCTTGCACTGTAGAAGGAGAGAGTATAATTGATTTTTTTTTAATGCCTCATGATATGGTTTGGCTGTGTCCCCACCCAAATCTCATCTTGAATTGTAACTCCCACAATTCCCACAAGTCATGAGAGGAACCCGGTGAGAGGTGATTGAATTATGGAGGCAGTTCTTTCCTGCACTGTTTTTGTGATAGTGAATGAGTCTCACAAGATCTGAGAGTTTTAAAAACGGGAGTTTCCCTACACAAGCTCTCTTTTTGCCTGCTGGCATCCATGTAAGATGTGACTTGCTCCTCCTTGCCTTCCGTTATGATAGTGAGGCCTCTCCAGCCACGTGGAACTGTATGTCCATTACACCTCTTTCTTTTGTAAATTGCCCAGTCTCAGGTATGTCTTTTTCAGCAGCATGAAAATGGACTAATACACCTCCCAAACCCCACTGCTAAATAGTAGGAGAAGAGTGAGTCATCACTTGAGCAGACTACAACTCCAGGCTTACATTATCCTAATGCCGGCTGATCTCTTATTTCTTCCAGAGAAAACTGCAGGGAGGGCTTTGGGGGAATTTGGTCCATGTGCCTCTTCCTGAACCAATGCTAAGGTTTAAGGGGATGCAATGCAGTGACTGGATGGGTCAGAGTTGTGTGTTAGCTGCTGGAGGTGAATGGGCAGGGTCAGCACCACACAAACAACATGGAATGAACTCCTCATAGGCAGCACAGTCCCTTCCCGGGTTTTCTGGATAAGTGATAGTGATACCATAGTTATAAAATAGTCTTCATTTTCTGCTTCTCCATTCAGAGAATGATTTTGTTTTCATTTTCATTCTTTGTAGAGCTTCTTATTTATGTGTTTTTACAATCTGTAGACTCGGTTTTTTAAAAACAAATTTTCCTTTCATTTTTATTTAAAGTATCAGCAATATCTTTCTTGGTAATCTGCAAATTCCTCCAAAGCAGATGCCTTTTCTTTTCTCCTTTCTTTCTTCTTTCTTTCTTTTCTTTCTTTCTTTTCTTTCCTTCTCTCTCTCTCTCCCTCTCTCTCCCTCCCTCCCTTCTTTCCATCCTTCCTTCCTTCCTTTTCTCCTTCCTTCCCTCCCTCTCCCTCTTTCTTTTTCTCTTTTTTTTATCATGTTCAGATTTTCTTTTCTTTTCTTTTTTCCCTCCCCCTCCCCTTCCCCATCTCCTCCTCTCTCCTCCCCTACTTCCCTTTCTTCCCCCTCCCCTTCCCTCCCCTCCCCTCCCCTTTTTCTTCTTTTCTTCTTTCATTTCTCTTTAAGACTTCTTACTACCAGTTCAATCATGAATTTTCAGTAGTATGCTACAGCTGGTTCTTTCTGGCTCTCTAGAGTCAATAGCTAAATGTTCAGAAACTTTTTGAGTTGGTTGTTAAACCATTAGTATCTTGAAACTGTCCTTGGGGGAGTATTTATAACATGGAAATTGGAAATGCTACAAATCAGAACTCTTCTCCCTCAGCCAGTTACCTGTAAATCACTAATCTCATGTCAAAATATGTTATGATAGAAGGCTTTTCCTGTGTTATAGTTCACCCTCCAGGGAGTAAATTGTAATTCCACTTCCCAAATTCTGTTGGTATTGTGTTTGAAGACTTAAAAGAATAAAATTATTAGGAGATTAAGTATACTTTTTCACATAATATTGAGTCCCTTATATTTTTTCCTGATTTCAAAACCATAATATTGAGTCCATTATATTTTTTTCTTTTTCTTTTTTAAAGATTTTAAAGAGTCTTTAAAAAATAAAAAAACAAGCTACAAATTGGAAGAACATGTTGCAAGTAATATATCTGGTAAACTATTTGCGTTCAGACGACATAAGGGATACTTATAACTCAATAACTGGAAGACAAACCATTCAACTAAAAAATAGGCGAAAGAGCTGGGTGTGGTGGCTTGCACCTGTATTCCCAGCACTTTGGGAGGCAAGGGTGGGAGAGTTGATTGGGCCCAGGAGTTTGAGATCAGCCTGCGTAATACAGTGAGACCTCATCTCTCAAAAAGAAGAATATATAAATAGGCAAAAGATATGTATAGATTGTTTTTTTTTTTTTGAAGCAGAGTCTTACTCTGTCACCCAGGCTGGAGTGCAGTGGTGCAATCTCAGCTTACAGCAACCTCTGCCACCTGAGTTAAAGCGATTCTCTTGCCTCAGTGTCCAGAGCAGCTGGGATTACAGACATGCACCACCACACCTGGCTAATATTTTTTTTTTGAGACGGAGTTTCACTCTTGTTGTGCAGGCTGGAGTGCAATGGCACAATCTTGACTCACCAAAATCTCCACCCCCCAGGTTCAAGCCATTCTCCTGCCTCAGCTTCCTGAGTAGCTGGGATTACAGGCATGTGCCACCAAACCTGGCTAATTTTGTATTTTTAGTAGAGATGGGGTTTCTCCATGTTGGTCAGGGTGGTCTCGAACTCCTGACCTCAGGTGATCCACCCGCCTCAGCCTCCCAAAGTGCTGGAATTACAGGTGTGAACCATCTGTCCAGCCCCGGCTAATTTTTGCATTTTTAGTAGAGTTGGGGTTTCACCATGTTAGCCAGCTGATCTGGAACTCCTGAGCTCAGGTGATCCACCCACCTTGGCCTCCCAAAGTGCTGGGATTACAGGCGTGGGCCACCACACCCAACCTTAATAAACATTGAACAAAGAAAATACAAAATGGCTAATAAGTTTGTGAAGAAATGCTTAACACTATTAATCATTAGGGAAATGCAAAATAAAACATGCTATTATTACATACCTACTAAAATGGCTATAACAAAAAAGACGGACAATATCAAGTTTTTGCTAAGATGTATGTAGAAATTAGAAATCTCATACATTGCTGGTCGGGAATGCAAAAGTAGTGCAACTGCTATGGAAAACAGTTTGGCAGTTCCTCAAAAAGGTAAATATAGAATCTTTTTCTATATTTACTTCAGAAATTCCAGTCTTAGATATATATCCAAGAGAATTGGAAGCATGTATGTACTCACATAAAAATTGCACATGAATGTTCATAACAGCATTATGTATAATAGCCAAAAGTGAAAACAATCCAGGTGTTCATAAACTAATAAGTAGATAAATACAATGTGATATATTATCTACATAGTGGAATACATTCAGCAATAAAAAGGAATGGCTATCGATACATGCTACAACATGAATGAACCCTAAAACATTATGTTAAGTGAAAGAAGCCAGACATAGAAGATTATCTTGTATAATTTCGTTTATAAGAAACCTAAAGAAAAGGCAAATCTTATACAGACCCGCCCGCCCCCCCAAAAAATCACTTGTTTCCTGGAGCTGAGAGCAGGAATGTAAGTGACTATAAGCAGGCACCAGGGACTTTTTTGGAGTGATGAAAATATTTTTTAAGTGAATAGTGGTGGTTGTATAAATTTATACAACTCTATAAATTTATAAGAAATCATTGTACTATGATAAACAAATTTCAAGATAAGTAAATTATGCCTCTTCTTACCCTGCCACCACCCAGTCCTGTGGAGGTGAAGGTTCAGGTGCTTTCAAGATCCTGCTTTACAGATAACCCATCACCATGGCCGAGGAAGGCATTACTGCTGGAGGCATAATGGACGTTAACACCGCTTTACAAGAGCTGCTGAAAACCGCCCTTATCCATGATGACCTAGCACGTGGAATTCTCGAAGCTGCCAAAGCCTTAAACAAGCGCCAAGCCTATCTTTGTGTGCTTGCATCAACTGTGATGAGCCTGTGTATGTCAAGTTGGTGGAGGCCCTTTGTGCTGAAGACTGAATCAACCGACTTAAGGCTGATGACAACCAAAATCTAGAGGAATCAGTAGTCCTCTGTGAAATTGACAGAGTCCTGTAAAGTGGTTGGTGGCAGTTGTTAGAAGTGACAGACAATGGCAAGGAGTGTCAGGCCACGGGTGTCATCAAAGAGTACTTCAAATGCAAGAAATTAACACATACAACTTACGGTGAGTACCAGCAGACGCACACACAAATACACAAATTATGGCTCTTTAATAAGGCTCTTTTAAACAGCATGAAAGTCACAAATTCACTTACGTATTTCTCGTTAATAAGTAAAAGTAATAAGTATTCAGGGGTTTAACCTTTTCAGCTTCTTTCATCTGCACTCTTCGAAGTTTGATGAGGACAGTGGGTCAGAAACATTGAATATGCATGCTTTTCTAAGGAAAAAGGTATTTACTCCTTTCCAGAGTTTTAGAATCTAGCCTATTGAATGAATGTGTTTTAGAATTATGTTATAATTTGATGACTGCTTATGTGGAAATTAACTATCACAAAGAAAATTGAGAGACATTATCAATGATACGCTTGCTGAAGTGGAAAAATTTTTAATGATATAAAAACATAAAACACATGGAAATGCATGCACACACACACACAAAGTAAGAAATTTATTATCAAAGATGACTTCGGATTTCTAAAATATAATCTTATTCTAGGTACTTTATCCAGGAGAGATTGTTATTTACCTTTTCACAGCATTTTCAACTGTGGCACATTATAATTTTCTCTGGGCACTGCTTTTATTATTTGATTGTTCTGATAATCAGGAATCATTCTTTGTGCCTTACAATCTACCTTGTGACTAAAAATGGGGGAAAGATTTGGCTGTGTTCTGAAAACGTGCTGTGGCTGACCCAAGCAGCCGTAATTTCAAAGTTTCTTCTGGCTCTTCAACTGTGTATCGGGAGGCCTTGAGATGAGTTTGAAGAAGATTGCAATGATTTCAATCTTTCTGTATAAGAAAATAGGACTTTTAAGGGGCCCCAGGCACGGTGGCTCATGCCTGTAATCCCAGCACTTTGGGAGGCTGAGGTGGGTAGATCATTTGAGGCCAGGAGTTCGAGACCAGCCTGGCCAACATGGTTAAATCCCATCTCTGCTAAAAATACAAGAATTAGCCAGGTGTGGTGGCAGGTGCCTGTAATTCCAACTACTCGGGAGGCCAAGGCACTAGAATTGCTTGGACCTGGGAGGCGGAGGTTGAAATGAGCCGAGATTGTGCCATTGAACTCCAGCCTGGGCGACAGAGCCAGACTCCATTTCAAACAAAATAATAAGAAGAAAATATGACTTTTTTATTCTATGAAGGATGGAGCCTAGGAGACAGAACAGCTAGAAGCCTGAACAGCAGGGCAGGAGTTTGTAGGCCAAGTTACAGAAATGATTACAAGACTTTGTAGAAACAGGAATTTAAAATGTTATTTTATAGATATTTCTGTTTCTCTGAAGTAAATTCTCTCCATCATCTCCAAACTTCAGCAAAGTCAGCTTCTCTGGAAAGCTCGTGTAAAAGGATGTGCATCAATCTTACTCACTGAGGTTAAGAGGTAGATGGAGAATGCAAGAACAGGAGATGAGCTCCTTGTGTGAATCTATTCACGCTGACAAGAGTTAGCAAATGCAAAATGGTCATTAGTAGAAGCAGAGCCAAAAGTAATCACAGAGACATAGGCTTCCTGATACTTCTTAGAAATTTGGGAGAGAGTTAGACTGTCTGTATATGGGCTTAAAAGAAAGCATTAAAATGTTCTGTTTGTATTAATACATACCGATTATTTTCTGGAGGTCAATGAAGGAATGTATGGTGAGACATATATTGTGAAAGGCTTGAATATACTTCTTCCTTAGGCTGTGCTAATACTATAAACCCGACACAAGACAAACTTTTCTTTCTTTCTTTTTTTTTGAGACACCATCTTGCTCTGTTGCCCAGGCGGGAGTGCAATGATGCAATTACAACTCACTGCAGTCTAAACTCTAGGGCTCAAGAAATTCTCCCATCTCAGCCTACCAAGTAGCTGAAACCACAGGTGCACACCACCATGACCGGCTAATTTTTTGCTATTATAGAGATGGGGGTCTCTCTATGTTGCCCAGGCTGATCTCGAACTACTGGGCTAAAAGGGTTCTCCTGCCTCAGCCTCCTAAAGTGCTGGAATTACAGGTGTAAGCCTCCATGCAAGGCCCAAGAAGAACTTTTGAAGAAGAGAACTGGCATATGTATGTGTGTTTAAAACTACCCTCTGGTAAGATTAATTCTTAATCTGGTAAGATTATTTTTAATATTATCGCAATAAAATTATATTGATGAAGTCAGATTCAAGTTACCCTTTTAGGATATCTGCAGAGTAATTTATGTTACTTTAACTTCTATCTATTCCCAGACCTGCTCTCCAGGGTTCATCGCCTCCAGTCTGCTAGCTAATTTTCCTGAAATTCTGGATTTTTAAATAATGTCCTCATATTGCAACTTCTCAATCTGTCATTTGGGACTTAATATTTTCCCTGTGTTAGTTTGTGTTTAATTTGGAGAAATGCAACTATTCTAAGAATTCGGTACAGGGAATTACCAATTCAGTGCAGTGATTATCAAATCGTTGGGAGTAGGGCAGGGAAAAACTGAGTGGGAGGCAAAGGTTGTTGCAGGACTATTGGGTTCAGTGGCATACTATGTAGAGTAGGGTTGATACAGAGGTCAGGTGGCTGCTTTGTCACCTCTGCTAATGCCCACACCCATGAAGTTCTAGACACATTAGGATGTGAAGTCTGCCTACTGCAAACATTCTTTTTAAAATTTATTTTGACAGTCTTGCTCTGTCACCTAGGCTGGAGTGCAGTGGGTGATCTTGGCTCACTGCAACCTCCACCTCCCGAGATCAAGCGATTGTCCTGCCTCAGCCTCCTGAGTAGCTGGGATTACAGGTGCCTACCACCATGCCCGGCTAATTTTGTATTTTTAGTAGGGTTTCACCTTTTATCATATTGATCAGGCTAGTCTCAAATTCCTGAGCTCAGGTGATCCACCTGCCTTAACCTCTCAAAGTGCTGGGATTATAGGCATGAGGCACTGTGCCCGGTTTACTGCAAACATTCCTATCTGTCTAATCTTGTTTACCAGCTGCCACAGCCACAAGGAAATGGCCTTTGCCTTACTCCTGCCTTCCAAATCTCAAATGAGTACATTTTATGACAAGAACTTAAATTGCGTCCGGAACTGTAGCTGCAGGACCTTTTGGGAAATGTGGTCAGTTTTAGCTTCCCAGCCTCCGTAATTAAGGGGGTATGTTGAAAGTGTGAGAATGTATGTTGAAGGCCAAATGATAATACCTAGAGCACTCCCGTTTCCATCAGTTTCCTTCCCCTATCCCCCGACGTAGTTACACTAGCATTTTTGGCGAAATCAATACTCAGTGTTTATATTATCATGACTTGGCAAATGTTACGCAATGGTAAGCCACGTTGTGCACTACACCACACTTCTTCCTCATGTAATACTTTTTCCTGCAGTTAATAATTCTCCTTTCCATTTGATGGGTTTGCTAAGATCTTCTTGCTGATTTCCCAAATCTTACACTATCTCTGTCACACACTTCTCAAGAATCCTTTGAATGCATTTAAATAAGAATTGGGGATGGAGGAGCAAATAGGACAGAGTTGGTGTGTAAGTCTGGCTGGTATTGTTCTGAATGTAAAGTAGAAAAAGCAGCTGAAAGTCTCAGCTTTCAGCATCCAGATTTTGACCTAATCGACCCAGTATTTTCAGTCTTCCATCCCCCACACTATGTTTTGGTTTCAGGAGTTCAGTGCTTCTCTGAGTGAATTTCTGGTCCTTGATGGGTGAGGTGAAATGGGAAAAGGACCTAGACTTCCAGCTGCTTCATAAGCAAATGAACAGTACAGTCTTTCAACTAGGCCCTGATTTCAGCTCGAGCCTCACCCCAGCGTCCCATAGGAACTCTGCTGTCCTAGCCCCAAGCCTCTAGGTAACACATTGGCTAGCTTTACTAGCTTCTCCCTTCGTGGACCCTGAGGTTACACTGCTAAATTAGTTACTTCTGCTCCATCTTCTTTTCCACTACATTGATTGAGATATTTCTCA
The DNA here is from genome assembly GCA_036589455.1 of Ateles fusciceps. Taxonomy (NCBI): domain Eukaryota; kingdom Metazoa; phylum Chordata; class Mammalia; order Primates; family Atelidae; genus Ateles; species Ateles fusciceps. The sequence goes on from JAZHEH010003128.1 coordinate 4,548,725, forward strand.
CCTGCTGTTGCTCATTCATTTTTTTCATATACTTGACTGCCTTTTAACTCTTCTCTTTTTTCTCCATTTTTGTGGGATTTGTGAAAATAGAAGAAATAGATGTTTGATCTGGTTTGGCTCTGTGTCTCCACCCAAATCTCACCTTGAATTGTAATAATCCCCACATGTTATGGGAGGGAGCTGGTGGGATTTAATTGAATAATGCAGGCAGTTTCCCCTGTGCTGTTCTTGTGATAGTGAGTGAGTTCTCACGAGATCTGATGGTTTTATAAGCGTCTGGCATTTCCTCTGCTAGCACTCATTCTCTTTCCTGCCACCGTCCGAAGAGGTGACTTCTGTCATGATTGTAAGTTTTCTGAGGCCTCCCCAGCCATGCAGAACTGTGAGTCAATTAAACCTCTTTTCTTTCTAAATTACCCAGTCTCAGGAAGTTCTTTATAGCAGTGTCGGAACAGACTAATGCGATGTTCAATTAACTATGCTAACTAGAAGTCTGTGCCTTTCCCACCACAAACTGTATTTTCTCTATAAGGCTTATTTGATTTTTCTTAGGTAATTATGACATTTTAGAAATGTTTTACTGTGTTTTTATGTGTAAATAAATTGCGGCTCAGAAAGATTAAATAATGTATTCAAGTTCAAGTAGTTAGAAAGTAGCAGAGTCAGAACTGAAAAATTGGTCTCAAAATTTCCAGGGTAGCATTAGGACCTGGAAGAGTGACGGGTATTTTAGACATACTGTAAATATCTATTGAATGAATAAATGATTTTAACAGATTCTCATGTGGTCTTCGAGTGGACTACCCCATCATGTGCACTGGTAATACTCTGTATCTTGATCTGTCTTCCTATTTTACAGGTGTGTTCAGTTTGTGAACATTCTATTCTGGAAGTTTTTCTTTTCTTTTTCTTTTTTTAAAATCTCATGAGAGGGCAGGACCTGAAAGATCAGAAAGTGCTAGTACTTAGAAATGGTCATGAGGAAGATACTGAATGGATGACCCTTCAGGAAATGCTGTGGGAAAATCTGACCTGCAATCAGATCATGGTATCCAGGAGGAATTGACACAGAAAAAAACAAAACAAAACAAAAAACAAACAAACAACAACAAAAAACACAAAAACAGTCCAGTCCAGTATGGAAATGCTGTGGAAAAATCTGGCCTGCAATCAGATCATGGTATCCAGAAGGAATTGCCACAGAAAACAAAAAACAAACCCCAAAACAGTCCAGCACCATAGAATGCACCTGGGAGACTGACAGGGTAACAAATGTAGTCAATCAGGTGAAGTCTGGGAAAAGAATATTTAAAACTAAAATTAAAGCAGATAAAAAGCATACTATAGATTTTAGTAGATATTAGTGCCTGTATTCTGAAAGGGAAGATAGGAATCAAGAGCTAAAGTGTTGGCAGGTTTTCAATAATAAATTTATGATTTATTTCTTAAATTATCTCCAGTTCTCATATCCTTATAAAACCATGGTGATAAAACTAGCTTGGGTGCACTACAGGTTTGACATGTTTTAATTGGCACATTATAGTTTATAAAAGAAATGACATGAGTATAAAAACAAATGTGATGTGCTAAGTAAAAGAGAGTGCTAAGAGAAAGTACTGTGCTTATTTTTGTATAATGTTTTATTTTTAAACCATTTTAATTTTTAAAAATATAAATTACTCATAATTTTTTCATTTTTTTGAATTTATAAAAATGTTTTTATGACATAAAGGAAGTTACTGTCAATATCCAGTTTGACTGCAAACATTACTTTACAACTTATTTAGCTGCATTATTATTTAAATATTTTTTGGTAGTATGATAAACAGAAAATCAAATTAGAATTGCAAAACTGAATGAATTTTCACAAACTGAATACTTTTGTGTCATAAACCCAGACTAAGTCACAGAATATTATCAACATTTCAAAAGCCCTCCTTGTGCACTGAAGCCACTAACCACCCACCTGCCCCAACAAGAATAACTGTCTTGATTTCTAAACATTGTACATTAGTTTTACCTGTTTTTATATTTTATATTAAGAAAAACATACATTTTATACTGTGTTTTTGCTTCTTTTTACTCATCATTGTTTATGAGGCTTATCTGTGTCATTAGTCATAGAGTAATGGATCATTTATTCTCGTTTTTGTATATTATTCCACACTGAGAATATTTTGTACTTTACTGTTGATGGACTATAAATGTGTCAGTTATTTTAAAGGAAAAAATTAATATAAAGAGTGGGTTAAATAGGTGTTGGAGAACTGAAAGGGGAAAAGGAAACACTAAAATAATACAAAGACAATAACTGCAGGAAGCACCTGTAAGGCTTGTGGACAAAGGAAAAAAGTTAAGATCATTAGAACCTAGAAGTTTGGAGAAGTTCTGTGGAGATGGAATCAAGATCTCCGGAGAGGGATTTTGGCTCAAGCGGTGCTGATGCCTTGGGACCTTGAAAAAGGTGTCTCTGAGGAGCCCGGATGGTATAGATTCCTCTGAGGCGGATGAGGAGACTGGCTTTGAGAGTGTGGGGGAAAACAACACCACAACCAATTGCCATTGCCAGAGTGAAGAACCATTGTTGTAATGAGGCTGACAGAAACAGAAAGCAAAACGGGAAGGAATCTAGTTCCGTCTTCCTTTGCAAGCCTTCCAGTCTCTCTTTAGCACCTCCATTGGTAGAAGCTAACATAGGTTTATCTGGCAAAGTAGAAATATGATTGCAGAATTCCAGCCTCGACCTTACAAAGCAGAGTACACAATGATAATTTTGGAGCTGAGAAACAATAACTGGAAAACCAGCATATGTAGTTTCCAGGTATTAGCTCTTACCAATTGTCTTAGTCCCTTTGGGCTGCTATAACAGAATACCTTGGACTGTGTAATTATAAACAATAGAAAGTTATGACTCACATGTCTGAAGGCTGGGAAAGTCTAAGATCAAGGTGCCGGCAGATCTGGTGTTTGATGAGGACCTGTTTCTCACAGATGGTGACTTCCTTGTGTTCTCACATGGCGGAGGAAAACAAGTTCTCACAGGCATCTTTTATAAGGGCATTAATCCCGTTTACTGCTCTCCTGACCTAGTGACCTCCCAAAGGCCTTACCTCTTAACACCAACACATTGTGGATTGGATTTTAACATATACATTTTTGAGAGACACGAATAGTCACACCTTGGTATCAGTAGTGCTACTGTGAATATTCTAGTACATGTTCTTTGGTAAATATATGTTTACAATTCTCTTGGGTTTCTATCTAGGAGTGGAACTGTTGAGTCACAGACTGTATATATATGTAGTTTTACTAGAAACTGCTAAAGAGTTTTAAAGTTATACCAATTTATACTGTCACCAGCAGTATATGAAAGTCCCAGGTGTGCGGGATATAGTGGCATCTCATTGTGATTTTATTTGTATTTCTTTGACAAGTAATGAAATTCAGCACCCCCAAAATGACTGGCCATTTTGGGCTGGGCGCAGTGGCTCATGCCTGTAAACCCAGCACTTTGGGAGGTCAGGAGTTCAAGACTAGCCTGATTGACATGGTGAAACTCCGTCTCTACTAAAAATACAAAAAATTAGCCAGGCATGGTGGCATGCACCTGATAGTCTCAGCTATTTAGGAGGCTGAGGCAGGAGAATCGCTTGAATCCAGGAGGAGGTTGCAGTGAGCCAAGATCGCACCATTGCACTCCAGCCTGGGCCAAGAGTGAAACTCCCTCTCAAAAGAAAAAAAAAAATTATTGGCCATTTTGATATTCTCTTCTGTAAAATGCCTATTCAGGCCATTTGTCCATTTTTTTACTGGGGTGTCTAATTGTTTTCTTACTAATCTGTAGGAGTTCTCTATATAGTTTAGATATCAGGCTTTGCCAGATACATACATTGTAAGTATCTTATCTCACTCCATGAATTAATTATCTTTTCACTCTTTAAAGTTACTAGTTACTAGTGTCTTTTCAGAGAGAAAAATGATCAATTTTAAGATAATACAATATTTCAAAAATTTCCTTCACAATTTTCACTTATCTTTAAGAAATTTTTTGCTACTATAAGTTTGCAAAGGTATTCTTTCATACTTTTCTCTAAAAGCCTATTTTTTTCCCCCAACCTTTCACATTCAAATCCATAATCCATCTGGAATTTATTTTGTATACGGTGTGAAATAGTAGTCTAGACATAGTTTTTGAAAATACATAAATCAGATAGATCCAGCACTATTTGTTGAAAGGACTAACCTTTTCCCATTGCACTGCAATGTTACTTTTTCTATTAAGTATGTAGGTCTGTTTATGGGCTCTTAATTCTTGGTCACTGTATTAGTTTTCTATTGCTGCCATTGCAAATTACCACAACTTTATTGCCTTAAAAAAATACCCATCTTTTATTTCACAGTTCTGTAAGTCAGAAGTTGGTATTGTGTGGCCCTTCTGGGTTCTCTGATTAAGTCTACCCAGGATGAAATCAAAGAGTTGGAAGGGCTAGATTCTTATCTGGAAACTCTGGGGATGAATCTGCTTTCAAGGTCTTCAGGTTGTTGGTTGGATACAGTTCCTTATGGTTGTAGGACTAAAGTTCCCATTTCCTTGCTGACTGTGGGTTGGAGTTCAGCTTTTGTCCCAGAGGCTCTGGATTCCTACCCATGCTTTCCATATGGCCCTCGTCCAGCCACCCCAAGTGCAGTTTGTCTCATACGTAGCATCACTCCTACTTCTACTTCGGCTGCATCTCTCTGACTGACTCTTCTGCCTACCGCTCTTCCTTTCAGGGGCTCATGTGCTTACTTTGGGTTCACCTGAATAACACACAATAACCTCTCTATTAAAATTTGTAATTGAAGCTGGATAGTAACTATACTTATATCAGCAAAGTTCTTTCATGGGAGTATCTAGATGAGTTTTGATTAAATTACTGTGATAAGAATCTTGGGGGAGGGGGGCAACTTTAGAACTCTGCCTCCCACTAGTTTTCTATACTTGCACTATTACCACACTGTCTTAGTTCAAATTATAGTTTTATAGTAGTTGTTGATATCTGCTAGTGTAAATTGTTCAGCTCTGTTTTTTTTAAGATTATCGTGGCTAACATACATGTAATTGGAATATCAGAAGAGAAAGAGATAATGGGACAGAAGCTATGTTCAAATATAGGCTTACCTTGGAATTACTGTGGGCTTGGGTCCAGACCACTGCAATACAGTGAATATCTCAATAAAGTGAGTCATACAAATTTTTTGATTTCTAGTGTATATAAAAGTTATGTTTATCCTATACTGCCATCTATTAAGTATATCTAGAAAATGTACATACCTTAATTAAAAACACTATTTCTAAAAAATGCTGATGATCATCTGAGCCTTCAGCAAGTTATTCTCTATTTTGTTGGTGGGGGGTCTCGAATCAGTGTTAATGGCTGCCGACTGATCAGGATGGTGGTTGCTGAAGGTTGGAGTGACTGTGGCAATTTCTTTTTTTTTTTTTGAGACAGAGTCTCACTCCGTCACCAGGCACCAGGCTGGAGTGCAATGGTGCGATCTCGGCTCACCGGACTGTGGCAATTTCTTAAGACAACATGGTGTTTGCTGCATCAATTGACTCTTTTACAAAAAATTTCTCTGTAGCATGTGATGTTGTTTTATAGTATTTTACCTGTGGTAGAACTTCTTTAAAACTTGCAGTCAGTTCTCTCAAAACCTGCTGCTGCTTTATTACCAAATTTTATGTAATATCCTAAATGCTTTTCTGTTATTTCAGCAATGTTCACAGCATCTTCCCTACTCATCTTCAGTAGATTCCATCTCAAGAAACCACTTTCTTTGTTCCTCCAAAATAGCAACTCCTCATCCATTCAAATTTTATCATGAGACTGCAGCCATTCAGTCACGTCTTTAGGGTCCACTTTTAATTTTAGTTCTCTTGCTATTTTCATCACAACCACTGTTACTTCCTCCATTGACGTCTTGAACACTTCAAAGGCTTAAGGGTTAGAATCAACTTCTTCCAAACTCCTGTTAATGTTGATATTTTTACCTCCTCTCATGAATCACAAATGTTCTTAATTGCATCTAGAATGATGAGTCCTTTCCAGAAGCAGTTCAATTTACTTTGCCCCGATGCATCAGAGAAATTACTATCTATGAAAGCTATAGCCTTACAAAATGCATTTCTGAAATAATAAGACTCGAAAGTTGTAATAACTCCTTGATCCATGGGCTTCAGAATAGATGTGCCAGTAGGCATGCAAACAACAATTATTGTCTTTTTTTTTTTAATTAAAAAAAATTTTTTTAAAACAAGTAAGACGGGGTTTCACCATGTTGGTCAGGCTGGTCTTGAACTCCCGACCTCAGGTGATCCGCCCACCTCGGCCTCCAAAGTGTTTGGATTACAGGCATGAGCCACCACGCTCGGTCAACAATTATTTTCTCATACATCTCCCTCAGAGTTCCTGGGTGACCAGATACATTGCCAGTGAGCAATAATATTTTGAAAGAAATCTTTTCCCTTGAGCACTAGGTCTTAACAGTAGACTTAAAATATTTAGCAAATCACGGTGTAAACAGATGTGCTGTCATCCATGCTTTGCTGTTTCATTTATAAAGCACACACAGAGTAGATTTAGCATAATTCTTAAGGCCATATGATTTTTGGAATGGTAAATGAGCACTGGCTTTAACTTAAAGTCACCAGCTGCATTAGCCTTTAATTAGAGGGTCACTCTTTTGAAGTTTTGAAGCCAGACATTGGCTGTTCTTCTCTAGCTATGAAAGTCCCAGATGACATTTTTTTCCAATAAAAGGGTATTTTGTTTACATTGAATATCTGTTGTTTAGTGTGATGATCTTATCTATATCTTCTGGATAACTTGTTTCATCAATGATCTTATCTGGATCTTCTGGGTAACTTGCTGAAGCTTCTATATCAGCACTTGCTTCACCTTGCACATTTATGTTATGGAGACAGCTTCTTCTCTTAAATCTCATGAACCAACCTCTGCCAGCTTCCAGTTTTTCTTCTACAGCTTCCTCACCTCTCTCAGCCTTCAGAGAATTGAAGAGAGTTAGGGCCTCTTAGGGAATTACATAATGTTGTGGCTAGTTTGATCTATCCAGACTACTTAACTTTCTTCTTATCAGCAATAAGATGTAAGATTGTTTTACTTTTTTATTATTAATGTGTTTACTAGAGTAGCACTTTTAATTTCCTTTAAGAACTTTTCTTTTGCATTCATAACTTGACTGACTGCCTGGTACGGAGCCTAGCTTTCCCCCTCATCTCAGTTTTTGATATGCCTTCATCACTAAGCTTAATCATTTCTAGCTTTTGATTTAAAGTAAGAAATATGTGACTCTTCCTTTCCCTTGAACACTTAAAGGCCACTGTAGGGTTATTAATTGGTCTAATTTCTTTCTTTCTTTCTTTTTTTTTTTGAGACAGAGTTTTGCTCTTGTTGCCCAGGCTGGACTGCAATGGCGCAATCTTGGCTCACTGCAACCTCCACCTTCCTGGTTCAAGTGATTCTCTTGCCTCAGCCTCCTGAGTAGCTGGGATTACAGGCATGCACCACCACACCCAGCTAATTTTGTATTTTTAGTAGAGATAGGGTTTCTCCATGTTGGTCAGGCTGGTCTCGAACTCCCGACCTCAGGTGATATTGCCAAACTGCCTTTCAAAAATTTTGCAGCAATTTATTGTTTCATTAATTGTATATGAACTCAGGACAACATTGGGTTTCATCAAATTAAAAAAAAAGATGTTAATCTGATAAGTAAAGTATGCAATTTTGTCATTTTTATTTCCATTAAAAATTTTTTTTAATGTTTACCATTTATTTTCATTTCTGTGAATGGTCTATTTGTGTCCTGTTGCCTAGTTTAGTTTAGTTAGTTTGTTTATCTAACCTTACAATTTTATAAGGTTAGAGTTATAAGTTTACTTTTACAGCTTTTGTGGTTTTGTATTATGCTTATAAAGGTATTTTCCCTTTTAAGATTAAAAATATTCCCACTTTTTTGGTGGAAATTTTATGTTTTTTTAATACATTTAAATATTTGATCTTAAACCTAAATTTATTTTCAGGTAAGGAGTAAAGGCACTCTTTGGGGGAATTGTATAATGTTGCAAAATGCCCTTCACTGCTTTTAAGCAACTTTTTTTCCCCTGACCTCCACCCCTGCTTTTCTCTAGGGTATTTTCAAAGCATAAAGAGCATGTAAATTGGAAAGTGCCCCTAACTCCAGAGTAAAAATAAGATTGTGGTTGTAATGTTGGTCCCTTGAGGGGATAATATTCTGTATTTGCTATTTTGATAGCAAGTGTCATAGGTCAAGCTCATTATGAACTCTATGACTAGAATAAAGCTTTGGGTGCAGACGCAGTCTTAGGAATTCCCAGTCTGTAGACAATTCTTGGTCAGCAGCATTGCCAAGGAAAATAGCAGGAAGATGGACAGCTGGGAAATAGAACCTAGTTGTGCATTGAGTCAGGCACAGAAAACCTTCTCTTGACCTTTTTATTATTTATTCAAGGATAAAATCTTTGAATATGTTATACTAAAAGGAGCCATATTTCAGATTGACCTGTAGACAGGTTTGTATGAAACTGTCATAGGGCTAACCATATAAAAGAAATCTTCCTATGAGCTTTCTGATTTCAATGTTGATATAAAGAGTCAGGCAGGTACATTTAATTTCATAAACCGTTTTTTTAGAAATATTTTCATGAGCATCTGTGGCCTTAGGATTAAGTAAAGACCTAGCTTATCCAAGTGGAAGGTAAGTGAGATGCTATGATAAACAACTAGCTTGTTTCTTACTCAGAATGCTGTTATTTTTCTTTTCTGCAGGTTTCCTCTTCTGTGAAGGCTTACTAAAATATACCATTATCAAAGTTTTTATTGTGTACCTCTTTCGTACTTCATTTATTATGCAGTTCATGAGAGAATATAACTGAATCTCAGGTGTCTACATTTTTATAAGATCATGTAACTGAAAGGTGTCTTTAGGGACAACCAGCATAATCTCTTCTTGGATTTAGTAATCTCTCTATAACATACTTGAATGAGCCTTCAAAACTCTTTTCAGTAAGGGTAAACTCACTACCTTAGAAAGTAGCCAATGGTGTGCTAGACAGTTTTGTTTGTTTGTTTGTTTTTGAGATGGAGTCTCACTGTTGCCCAGGCTGGAATACAGTGTCATGATCTTGGCTCACTGCAACCTCTCCTGGGTTCAAGTGATTCGAGTGCCTCAGCCTCCCCAGTAGCTGGGACTACAGGTGCACACCACCATGCCTGGCTAAGTTTTGTATTTTTAGTAGAGACAGGGTTTCACCATGTTAGCCAGGCTGGTCTTGAACTTCTGACCTCAGATGATCCACCCACCTCGACCTCCCATAATGCTGGGATTACAGGCGTGAGCCACATGCTTGGCCTAGACAGTTTTTATGATAGGAAATTTATTTCTTGTTTTGGCATAAATAGACTCAAATTCAGAAAAGAATAAGCATGGTGGCGAAAGGACACGGGATCACATCATTTAAGGAATGTATGCAAGAGCCTGAGCACGTTTCTTTTGCTAAATACTCAGGAGAGGCAGACAGCTATTTGAGAATACGTAAGTGACCATCCTATACGAAGTAGATTAAGCCCAGTGTGTTTGATCCCAAAGATTTTGATTTTGGCTTACTAAATGAGTTGCTAACAGATCTGGTTAAAGATAGAATGGCTGCTTTACTAAGATCCTGACCAGAGAAGGGATAAATACGTTAGCAGACCACTTGGTAGAACTATACTGTAGATAATACTCACATATTGGTCCAGTTCCAACAATAGATTATGTGACTCTATAATATTTGCCTCCCTCTAACTTCCATCTGTTTCTGGACCCTGAGACTCCTCCCTGCCTGCTGGCCCTAGCTTGGATGCTAAATTAGTTTCTTGGGATACTGAAACAAAGTACCACAAAGTGGTTGCTTAGATATGTAAATTTATTACATCAGGTCCTGAAGGCAATAAGTCCAAGGTCAAGGTGTTGGCAGGGATGGTTCCTTCTGAGGGTTGTCAGTGAAGGGACTGTCCAGGACTCCTCTTGGCTTGTAGACAGCTATCTTGATGTTCAGCAGCTTTCTGTTTGCAAATTTCTCCCTTTTATAAGAATACCAGTTATATTGGATTATGGACCACTCTAGTGAACTCATTTTGATTTATTATCTCTGTAAAGACTTTATCTCCAATGCCTGTAATCTCACCACATTAGGAGGCCGAGGTGGGTGGATTACCTGAGGTCAGGAGTTCGAGACCAGCCTTACCAACATGATGAAATCTTGTCTCTACTAAAAATACAAAATTAGCCAGGCGTGGTGGTGGTGCATGCCTATAATCCCAGCTACTTGTGAGGCTGAGGCAGGAGAATCACTTGAACCTAGGAGGCAGAGGTTGCAGTGAGCCAAGATTGCACCATTGTACTCAAGCCCAGGCAATAAGAGTGATACTTCATCTCAAAAAAAAAAAAAAAAAAAAAAGCCAACAACAACAACAAAAACCCTTATTACCAAATAAGGTCACTTGAAGTACCGGGGGTTAGTAATTTCTATGAATTTGGTGGGGGGTGGGGGGACACAATTCATCTCATAACAGGTATATATGGGAAAATTTGACCTCTAGGATAAAGAGACTGGTAGAACTTGTAAATTCTAGGAATTAGCCAGGCCAGTCAATATTTTGCAAAATTTCTATTGTCTTAGAATTAGCAGGTTATAATAGACATTTTATTGTGTCCATGGATTCTGTGAATCAGGAATTTGGATGAGGCGTAGTTCAACTGGCTTGTCTGTGCTCACAGCCTGGGGTCTCAGTTGAGAAGACCTGAGGGCTGGGGTGACTCAAGGGCTGGGTGCTGGAATCATCTGGAGGTATCTTCACTCACTTGTCTGGCGGTTAATGTTATTTGTCAGCTGGGACATTAGTAGAAGTGTCAATTGAAATACTTACATATGGCCTCTTATTGTTTCCTGGGCTTCCTTAAAGTATGGCAACCTCAGGGGAGCCAGGACTCCAAAAGTTAGTATCTCAGTATATAAGATGCAAGCTGCATTGTCTTTTCTGACCTATCCTTGGAAGTCATGAAATGCCACTTGAGCTGCCTTCTGTTGGTTAAAGGCGAGTCACAAACCCACCCAGATTTTGAAGAGGGGATATAGATCTTATACTTCTCTTGACAAGAGAATTTCTGACCATAGAAAAAGAACACATATCTCTTTAGAGGGGATTTAGGCTGGGTGCAGTGGTTCACACCTGTAATCCCAGCACTTGGGAGACCAAGGTGAGAGGATCACTTGAGCCAAGGAGTTCAAAACCAGCCTGGGCAACATAGCAAGACCCTGTCTCTACAAAAAATAAAGGGAAAAAAAAGGCCAGGTGTGGTGGTGCATGCCTGTGATTCCAGCTACTTGGGAGGCTGAGATAGGAGGACCACTTGAACCTGGGAAGTCGAGGCTACAGTGACCTGTGATTGCACCACTGCACTACAGCCTGGGTGACAGAGTGAGACACTGTCTCAAAAGAAATACATACATATTTTAAAAAATAAAATGAAGGAGATTTAAATTATAAAATATATTTTAAAGGACCTTCTAAAAGACAGACAAGCTTTGCTTGTCTTGCTTTTGAGAAGCAATAGAAAATAGATTGCACATAGGAAAAATGAGGCTTGCTGAGCTTAGTCGGGCTTAGTGGCCACACACGACCACTTCGTGTACTGATCATGTGTGTCTTTCTACAACATAGAATAACCTTTGCTTTTAAAGTTAATCTCATACTCTTCAGCATCATCTGAGGCTTTTAGGAATTACAAAAGCAAAAACTAAAAAAAAAAATCTAATTCTATTAAGTTTTTAACAGAAAAGTAAAAAATAAAGAGGAATAAGTATAACACATTTTGTGTGTGTGTGTGTGTGTGTGTGTGTGTGTGTGTGTGTGTGTAGGAGTTCTCATGACTGGTCCAAATAATTCTACTACCTAATGTATTTATTTCATTTAAACCCTGAGCAGAATTTTAACTGGACTTGATATAGTCAACAGATGGCTTTCACTTTCTATGTAATTTCAGCTCTCTGTTGACTTCATAGGTCTTTTTTATATCTACTTCAAAACACATTATAACTTGTGCAGCAATTTTATCAAACAAGCTGGACTGTGTAGTGAGTGAATTATTTTCTGTTCTTTTCTTGTAAACCTGCTTTTGGATTGACTCTTCCTTTCCTGGATGAAATAGTTGGCAGGTATAATAGTATTCCGGTTTCTTCAATCACAAGGAGGCCTTGTTTTAGCCAATAACAATTCCAATCAAGAGTAATATCAAAATGTAGGATTCTTATCTAATTTAGAGTTCTCCTGTGTTCCAGCTTAGGCCTGGCTGGGGAAAACATGCTCTGCTTCTTCATGATATTCTAATTCTGCCTGGCAAGGGCTAGACTCTCAAGAGTCTGTTATGTCAAACTGAAAAGCCTGGGCCCCATCTCTCTCTCACCCATACATTATAGAAACAGGTGAGGAGGAGTGAATGAGCAAATTTTGCCTTTCTCCTTCCCAAATCACTGAAACCAAATTTGACTGGTAGCTGGAGAAAAAACAACAACAACATAAAATTGGATTGAGATTGAAATTTTAAAAATTGGATTAGACTAGGCTAGAAATTAATAACTGAGAGTAGCCCCCAGCCTGTATAATCTGCTCAAGATATTAAAAATTGGAAAGAAAGATTTTACAGAGCATGGTTAAAAGGAGAAAAAAAAATGGTTTCATGTTAGCATTTTACCAAGTTTAGACCACTTGATAAATTTGTTTAAAAGATGTACCCATTATTTAGCAGGGACAGGGTGTAGGGGAGTGGTATGTGGGAGAGTGTGGAAGATGCCAGGTTGATGCCAGGAAGATGCTTATTTGTATAATTTTGCTTGAAACTTAACATTTAAATTTGCTTTATAAATTATAATATACAGCAATATGCTTTTTTAAGTAGACATTCTGGATTTTTAACAAAAATCCAGAGAAGTTACATGATGCTGAGTCCATCTTACATTATTCTTCCCACTGCTCACTAAGCTCCACCACATTGGACTTTCGCAATTTCTTAACGTGCCAGGCTCTTTGTTGTTCTAGGAACACTGCATATGTTCTGCTTAGAATAACTTCCCCCACAAATCTTCACCTAGCCAACTCCTGTGCATCCCTTAGGCCTTAAATTACATATCCTATTTTAGAGAACTTATCTCTGATCCCTCAGCATGAATTGGGTGCTTCCTTGTTATAAGCACAGATGTCCCTCTTTTTCTTTTCTTTTTTTATCACTGTAATCTGTAATTGTGTGTGTGTGTGTGTGTGTGTGTGTGTGTGTGTGTGTGTGTGTGTGTGTGTGTATTTTTCTCATGTCTTATTTCTTAACTAAATGGTAAGCTTCACAAAGATGGGACTATATTTGTCCTATTCATCACTATATAAGCAATATCTACCACAATGCCTGAAAGATAGAGGTTACTTAATGAATCTTTTTTTGAATCAATGAATAAATCAAAGTGTTTGTTTGATTGTACTAAAACATTTGTAGTATTTCTGAAGACATGTTTTGTTCTTTTTGTTGGCTGGCATTGCCAGGCTACTCATACTGAGAGAGAGAATGAATAATTTACAGAATGAATATCTAGGCAACTTCAATTTAGGTGATGTACAGCAGAAATGAAGGGATAGAAGCAGAGACTTGAGGCAAGGGGTTTCAGAAAATTCTTCAAGTAGTCCCAGTGAGTATGAGCTGGATCCGAATTACGGGACAGGCTGCATTTCTTATGCTCCTTGATTCTTCATCTCTGAACTGCTTTAAGGACGCAGACCAAATGACCCATTCTCACTTAGAAAGAGCTATGAGCTTCTGGGGATGAGGATTTTTCCATTTTGTTTAAAACAAATTGTATACAGTGGAATGCATGTAGGATTTAAATTATGGGAGCCTTAAATTTATTCTTCACAAGATTTTGAATCGAACAAAGAATTGACTAAGAATGTTTTGTAAATAATAATATAGCAATACACTATGAAATAAGAAGTGGTCTGTGAAAGGAAAACAAGGGTCACATTTTAAAATCAAAGAGTCACCTATTATTTCAGGACATAGCATGTCTTCATCATTGTCACAAAAACCTATAATAAAAATAGAAGTATGCATCTTTGTTATTTAGGATTGCACCTGAACAATGCTAATTTACACAAGGCAATTATAGTATAAACTTTTGTGAAATGGGGATTAAGTAGAAATGAGGGTTAGAATAAAGGTAGGTATATAAGGTTGTAGGGAGGAAGATACATTTGTTTCTACCCACAAGTTGGGCCAATTCCCAGATGTCACATCACAAGCCAGATTCCAGAGGAAATGGCTGTTGACTTTTATTTCTTGTTCACTGCCATTGGACAAAAACACGAATTTAACTTCCAGGTTGCTTTTGGCAGAGATTTGGGGTTGCTCCTCTGCCTCCAGCTCTTTCTGTGTAACACGCAGAGCCTTGACCATCCTTAACAGACATGTCCTGAAGCGCTGTTTCTTGGAATAGCAAATAATACAGCCAATACCTAACTTTGAACTTACATTCTGTGCCAAATGCTATGAGCTTATTTATGGATTATCTCATTTAATCCTCATTATTATTTATAAGGTAGGTATTATCTTTATCTCCATTTTATGGATAATGACACTGAGGCTTAGAGAAGCTAAGTCACCTGCCTAAGATTATACAACCATTAAGTAGCAGTGACCAAATCTGAACCCAGGCAATTTGATTCTAAACTCTGTACTGCCTCTCTTAGTGGCTGCCCATCAGGGACTTCACTCTCCATAATGGATGTAGTGCAAGCTTGATAGATAGAATGGAAGGCAAATGTTAAATGCTATATGACTTGCCTTACATTTATTCATGTCAGAGTGGAACTGCCAAAGGTCAGGATTGTTTGGAGGTCTATAAAAATTCTATATTGCTTGTCTTCCTGGTGCAAAGTGCTCATTGAACATCTTACTCCCAACCCACCCCCTTCCTTCTCCATCTCTCATGGGGCAAAAAGGGGATACAAACTCATCAGCAAAAATAGACATTATGGTGAAAATCAACTTGATAAATAAACATCCTCCCCCTTATCTTTACAAAGCATGAACATTGAAAGAAAACCAGAGTTTTTTCAAAAAGCAAATTATGCCATTACAATTTGAATAAAGGACTCTTTTGTTTGACAACATGAAGTTTTTCATGAAGTACTATTTTAATATGTGAAACATTAAGGACAAATTAAAAGCGAAAACATTCCCCATCAATACTTGTACTTGGGTCTAGCAAAAATCACAGGATATAGGTTTAATTTAAGCAATTTCCACAGCAAGGGTGGTGTTCAAAGTCATCACCCACTAGGAGGGTAGGCCCTGTTCCTGACTTAATCTTTAACCATGTTTCCTGGTCTGCAGACACCTAAAGCTGCTTCATCTCACTTTATGTCTCTCAGAATGTCCTAGGATGTCTCTCCTTGCTTCTCCAGGAATCCCTGTTACCAGCCCCTCCTACTCTCCAGCTCTCCGACTCTTGATTTTGGATTATATTTAAAATTGCTATTATTGTACCATGTAGGCCCTTACTTAAATTTTAGACTCTCAAATGTTGCAGTCATATACTTCCTTTTTCCAAATTAGAGACTAAGAAAAATAATAGCAGCTCTCTTCTGCTTCTATTCTTCCCCTCTTTACAAAAAAGAAACTTAGAACTCTCAAAATAAAAATATTCTTTTCCATAAATTGGTCCTACTTCCTGTTGGAACTACACTTGATCAATATCTCATGACATACTTAATTCTGCTTCTTTCAGCAATAAGTTTTGGATAATAATTTTCAGAAACAAGTCAACTCTGTAATATTACCTTATCTATTAACTAATGAATCAGGTAAGAAATTTTGTTTTTTTCTTTTTCCCTGATAAGCAATTTAAAATACATCTTTTGTAATATTTGGATACAATTTTAAGATAGCACATGAAATTTCCAAGGAATTTCAATTTTGCCAATTTTACCCTCAAAGTCATTGTCTCCCTCTAGTTTTATTTTGTGTTTATTTTTACTTTCTATTTAATTTTCTATTTCAGTTTCATTTTTTATGGTAGCTAGATGTCCATTGCATGAACTTAATTACTGGGCAAAGTGTATATGCCCACAATACTTTTAGGGACTCACAAAAATACATGAATTTTATTTCTAATTCAGAAGGAAAAAATATAATGATAATATTATGAATTAATCCAGCCTGGAGTGTATACCAGAGCAGTCACAAAATATAATTGTGTGCGCGTGTGTGTGCGTATGTGTGTGTGTTTGTGTGTGTGTGTGTATATTTTTAATGAAAGAAGGGACTCTGAAGGCAAAAGTGCTTAGAACTCATGAAAGTCATAACACACCATGATAGTAGCTAGCTTCTTTATAGCAAATGAACATTTAAAAACTGATAGTCATGTTCCATATTCTTCAGAATTTTTATGTTGTTTGTGGTTTTGATGATCATGTGAACCATCCCTGTTACATTTCTGCTAGGTTATGCAATTTATTGGTCACAAATTAAAATGAAAGTGGAGTATAAAATTCTGAGAATCTGAGTCTTGAACAATAAGTAAACCTTCAGGTATTGATGTGGTATCTTAATTTGGCTTTAGTCATTCCTTATCATAAGTTTTATTTATTTATTTATATTTTTAATATAAGCTTAAAATAAAATCCTACCTCCCTTCCCCACCAACTGAACAAACCCCCATTGTGGCCAAGAGAACTCCAGGAAAACCTTAAAACCGAGTTCCTGGCCATGATGGAATGGGAGGTCAGACACACCTCATTAAACCCCTTCTCTTTTATGGTTTAAACAGAACAAGTGATCAGCATTAATGTTAAAATAGAGATCATAAGACAGAACAAACTCTTTATGGCAATAAGATACCATATTATGCCATAATACAAATAGGACCTAAGGCCATGCCAGGCAAGGATTAATTCACGCACTCCCTACACTTAAATAATAAACTAGGTTTTTCTTTTTCTCTGGCAGCTAAACAGGCACTGGCTTTGAGATAAGCAATACTGAAACGATTTGCACCTCTACCAGATTCTGACCACTCCCTGTTCCACCAGTCATAGCTATAGCTCTGATTGGACAAGAGACTGATTTCAATAACTTTCTCCTAATCAGAAGACCATGGACCATGGACTGGTTCTGGGTGTTAGAGATTGAGCACTTATGCCTTCCTGCCTTGGAAAGACCTTTTGATTTATAGGGCCTAGTTGTAAATACATTTAAATGTTAAGTCTCCACCCCAAAGTGAACATGGGGTCATGTTACATGAATGTTTGTTTAATATGCATGTAACATTCAATACGTGGCAGGACAACCCTCATGAATATTCATAGCTCTTCCTGTAACCTGTTGAATCTGTATGTTTGGCCAACCTGTTCAGCATAAAGCTCCCACCCCAAGCACTCCTCCTGTTAAGTGCCTGTCTCTGAGGCATGCTGCCCAGTCTGCAAGATGGCCACCTTGCAGGCTGTAACCCTTTAGAAGAAACAAAGTCTCTTTCTCTCCTTTTCTAAATCTAAACTTATAAATTGTATGTTTTTTTTTTAAGTTAACATAAAACAAGGTTTCACATTTAACATTATTGTGTTTGTTTACCTTTTTTTATTTTCCAAAACTATGGCACCATCTACTGGTAGTTTAAAGAACAGTTCCGCATGCTTAGATTAATGGAAACAGTTGAATCTTACATCCCATGTATTTACAGAGAGTTCATACTACTCCCTCCTCCTCTTGCCAATTCAATGCCTTTAAAAAATCTACTCTGTCCCATAAAAGTTCGTTTTTACCTCTCCAGCAATGCCATCTACTTCTGTCATTTCTATTGAGCCATAATGTTCAAACTCCAACTCTTGATACTTTTTCCTGATGTTTTCCTAGCTTTGTCTTTTCAACTGCTAACTGAACTGGATGCCTTTTCAACTCCAGGTGAAAGGCATCAGCTAGATTCAGCATGGCTACTGTTAAGCCGTCTCTGGCAGCACCTCATAGAGATCAGAAGTCCATCTTTGCCTCATCTCACATAGGACAACTCTCTGTTGTACTTTGCCTTTATTTCTAGAAACTGCCTTTCATGTCCATACCCTCTGCTTTTATAGTCCGGCTCATCTACCTAACTCACAGCTTTATACCTTTCTCTATGGGAATTTTCTGGCACTGACCGATTTCTGGCTATGGAACCCCTTGACTATGATTTCCTCCCCTTGCTGGATCATTCCTGATAGAAATTCTCAGATGCTACCTTCTCTGAAGGACTTAGATTCTTAGAACACTTAGATGAGGGCTCAGTCAAGCACTCAGACACTCTGATAAGTAGCCAGTATAACTACTCCAAGTATAAAGTATAACTACTCTGATAAGTAGTTATCCTGGCTACTTATCAGAGTGCCTGAGAACCCTTCTTAAAACTCCAGATACTCAGATCTCTCCTCAAGGGATTTGATACAGTAGCCCTGCTGGAGACCCTGGGAATTTTACTAAATGTCTCAGGAGATTTCTGGTGTAGTTGTTTCCTTTGGGAACCACCAGCCCACAAGATAAATTACGCTTTTGAGCACAGAACACAAAGCTCTGCATAAGGTGGCCCAATCCTTGCGGTTGCATATTTTGCCATCTGACCTGCCATTCTTCTCCAGACACTTTCCTTACTCCTTGTTCTTTTTCTTTGCTCCTTCCTAGTTGGAAAATTTCTTCTCATCTTTTATTTTTTTTGATATGGAGTTTCATTCTTGTCACCCAGGCTGGAGTGTGGTAGCATGATCTTGGCTCACTGCAACCTCCGCCTCCCAGATTCAAGCGATTCTCATGCCTCAGTCCCCAGAGTAGCTGGAACTACAGGCATCCTCCACCATGCCTGGCTAATTTTGTATTTTTGGTAGAAATGGGGTTTCACTGTATTGGCCAGGCTGGTCTCAAACTCCTGACCTCAGGTGATCTGCCTGCTTTGGCCTCCCAAAGTGCTTGGATTGCAGGCATGAGGCACTGTGCCCAGCCTTCTTCTCATTTTTTAAATCACAGGTCAAATATCATCTTCTCTTTAGGGATTGCTTGCACTCTTCTTTTGCCTTCCCTTTCATTAGGCAAAATTAATGTTTCTTTTATCTGTGCCACTACATCTCAATTGGATCTCATATCACATAGTCAGATTCACTCTCTGAATCCTAAATAGTAAGTGATCATCAAAACATGGTCCATGGATCTCCTGCTTCAGAATCATCTAGGGTGTGTGATCAGTGAAAGATTTTCACTGCAGTCTATTGAATTAGACTCTCTGGGGATGAAGTCTGTAATTGGTAAAACAAATAGTGCAGGTAAGTCTTCTGTTCATTAAAATTTGACAACTGTTGTTCTATCAGCTATAGAAACTCAAGACCTCAGCTGAAGTGACAATTCTTCCATGAACTGCATTAATCAACAGGGCAAATGCCAGGAGGTCAGAGCACTCACATCTTTATCGGCAGCAAGGTCAAGGGGTTCGCTTCAGTTATCGGTGTTGAAGTTAGTGTTAGCGATACCACTGCTTATTTAAAAAAAAAAAATCGGTTTTCCTTTTAAACAGACCTCCCAATTAAAAAAGATGCTAGGTAAAAGAAAGTATACTTGAGAGCAGCATCTTATTTATGTGATAAACTATGGTTCTTCTCCTAAAATCTTCACATTCCCTGGCCTTAGAATATATTATAATCCTAAATTTAAGAGGATGATCTATATTGTTATATTGTCATCTTCATTTCCCTCTTATGTGCTTTTTGAGGTTAGGACCCATATCTAGTTTCTCCTCAGTTTTTTTAACTTGAAGTCTCCAAGTTTTTTTTTTATATATATATATTTTTATTGCATTTTAGGTTTTGGGGTACATGTGAAGAACATGCAAGATTGTTGCATAGATACACACATGGCAGTGTGATTTGCTGCCTTCCTCCCCATCACCTATATCTGGCATTTCTCCCCATGCCATCTCTCCCCAACTCCCCACCCTCCGTTGTCCCTCCCCTTTTTCCCCCAAGAGACCCCAGTGTGTGATGCTCCCCTCCCTATATTTTCAACTTTTATTTTAGATTCAGAGGGTACAGGTGTAAATTTGTTACATGATCATATTGTGTGATGCTAAGGTTTGGGGTATAATTGAACTTGTCATTCAAGAAGTGAGCATAGTACCCAATAGTTTATTTTTCAAACCCTTGCCCCCTCTCTTCCTCCCCACTTCTAGTAACCTCCAGTGTCTATTGTTCCCATCTTTATGTCCATGTATACCCAGTGTTCAGCCCCCACTTGTAAATTAGAACCTGCTGTATTTGGTTTCTGTTCCTGCATTAATTTGCTTAGGATAATGGCCTCCAGCTGCATCGATATCGCTGCAAAGGACATGGTTTCATTCTTTTTTATGGCTGCATAGTATTCCATGGTATATATTTACCACATTTTCCTTATCTAATCAACTGCTGACGGACATCTCATTTGATTTCATGTCTTTGCTATCGTGAATAGTGCTGCAATGGCATATGAGTGCCTAGTGTCTTTTTGGTAGAATGATTTATTTGTTTTTGGATATATACCTAGTAATGGGATTTCTGGGTTGAATGGTTGTTCAACTCTTAGTTCTTTGAAAAATCTTTGAACTGCTTTCCACAGTGGCTGAACATTTCCGTCAATAGTGAATAAGCATTCCCTTTACTACACAGCCTCACTAGCATTTGCTGTTTTTTTTTTTTACTTTTTAATAATAAGCATTTTTGACTGGTGTGAGATGGTGTGGTTTTGATTTGCATTTCTCTGATGATTAGTGAGGTTGAGCATTTTCTCATATGTTTGCTGGCAGCCATTATGTCTTCTGGTGAGAAGTATCTGTTCATGCCCTTTATCAGCTCTTCAGTGAGATTGTTTGTTTTTTGCTTGTTGAGGTGTTTATAGATTCTGGATATTAGACCTTTGTCAGATGCATAGATTTTGAATATTTTGTCCCATTCTGTAGGTTGTCTGTTTACTCTGTTGATAGGTTTTATTTGATTTTATTTATTTACGCTGTGCAGAAGCTCTTTAGTATAATTAGGCTCCACTTGTCAATTTTCGTTTTTGTTGCAATTGCTTTTGAGGACTTAGCCAAAAATTCTTTCCCAAGGCCAATGTTCAGAATAGTGTTTGCTAGGTTTTCTTCTAGGAGTCTTACAGTTTGAGGTCTTACATTGAAATCTTTAATCCATTTTCTGTTAATTTTTGTGTATGGTGAAAGGTATACAGTTTCATTTTTCTGCATATGGCTATCCAGTTACCCCAGCATCCAGGTGTTTTTCAAAATAATATTCTCATTTTTCACCTTGGGAGACTCATACAGGTAAAGGGGACTATATATATTCCTATAGTTCTTTGGTAAACAATAATGTAATCACTGTGTAGTCTCTTTCCTGGACCAGTGCTATATTGAACTCATTTTTAAATTGACTCTTATAACAATGCAAACAATATAACTTTGTCAGTTAAACATAGGCACGTGTTTGAAAAAGATAAAAAACAGTGAAATTAGCAAAAACTGATTTCAAAATTCAATTAAAGTCTCTAATACTGATTAAATACCTACTGTTCACCAAGAGAAACACAAAGAACCAGCATGGTTCATCTCTAGATGAACTCTATAGAGAAAAACACATTTGTCTATACACCACCACACAAACAGAGGAGAAAATTTGTTTTTGTGATGCCTGCTTTTAAGCCAAACATTATAAAATTGGAGCAAAAACTAATAGTTAACTTTCCTTCTTTTATCCATCGTCATTTCATTTCCACTACATCAGGTCAGGTCCTCGCTTCCTCACGGTGGTATTCATTACCTCTCAGCTGGACTAATCTTCTCACTGGTACTTTACCATCCAGTTCACACTCTAGACTATTGCCAGATTACTTTCTCTAAAACTTTGTTTTTATCATAGAATTATGTGCTGAAAGCACTGCTTGAGTTTTACCCCATCACTTATTATAAGGTCAAATTTCATTGTCTACTTTG
This sequence comes from Ateles fusciceps, assembly GCA_036589455.1. Taxonomy (NCBI): domain Eukaryota; kingdom Metazoa; phylum Chordata; class Mammalia; order Primates; family Atelidae; genus Ateles; species Ateles fusciceps. The sequence continues at coordinate 4,570,857 of JAZHEH010003128.1, forward strand.
GCATTTAGGGTTCTCTAAAGTTTCATGACAATGTAATTTTTAGTGTGTTTTCAACTCCTCCCTTGTGTGAATCAGACGCTCTAGATACATGACCATATGCTCACAGCTTCCTCCTCATCCTTCAAGGACCAACAATCCAAAGTCAGCACCCTTCTGTCTCCCAACATCGTATTATTTTATACTTCTCAGCCTGAGCAGTTTAATTTCCTTTTGTCTCTAAAGCCCCAACCTGCCATCTCCTCACAGCTAACCCCTATTCACATTTCATTAAGCAGTTCAAGTGTCATCTTCTGACAAATCCTCCCTCCAGCATCTATGCATGGGCAATGTGCTCTTACTATGTGCCCTTATAACACACTGTGCTGCTGAACCTACCACCTAGCATGGAAACTATCTTTTCACAGGTTCATCCTCCCCTACTAAATAACAGGAAATAACTTGCAAATAGAGACTTTATTTTATTCATTTTGATATCTTAGTTTACAATAGTAATCAATGAGTGTGCCTTTCAAAAACCTTTTATTTGTATAAATATAAGGAGTACAAGTGCAATTTTGTTACATGGATATATTGCATAGTGGTGAAGTCTCAGCTTTTAGTCTACCATTGGAATAATGTACATTATACCCATTAAGCAAATTCTCAAATGATTGTGCCTTTAACTGATCCAAAGTAAGCTTCTCCATGAAGTTCATTCCAAGACTGAGCTTATTTCACCAAGCTCCAATAACATTAACCTTAATTCCTTTTTACCTAACATCCTTTTGAGAATTTCTGTGTATTAACTCTTTTTATTGGAAGTGACCAAAAATCCAACTCAAACCAGCGTAAGCAAAGATGAGAATGTATTGGATAATCAATTTGGAAGTCTGAATTATAGAGTTGTCTTCAGGAAAAATTGGTTTCAAGAACTCATCCAAAGTCAGCAGGACCTAACTCTTCTCTTTGACTTGGCCCTGCCTTCCTCTGGCAGCCCCTAAATTGTCAGGCTCCATCCTTTCCCATTCAAGTCCAGTAGAAAGCACATGCCTTCCTCCCCTCTGCCCTGTTCTTCCTGCAAAAACTTGAGAATCAGCTCTGATTGGGCCATGTACTTATCTGGCTCAATAATTTATCTTAAGGCTGAGATAGAAAACATCACACTTGTTGCTGGTGAAAGATAATGTAGAGGATAATCTTAGAGTTTAAGTGAGTTTAATAATAACCCGAGAAAGTTGTAGATTAGCCACCAGTCATGACAATGTTAGACTCGCTCTAGTCTTTCCTGCAGCCTATCCTTCCCCTCTAAGGGCCTACTTAGCCTACTCCTGGCCAAGCAAAGCAGAACTCTGTGTTCCCACAGATCTAGCTCTTGAGAAAAGAGTTGCATATGTATTGGGCATAGAAATATGCCCAGTATTTTTCTTCTAAACTTTAAGAACTAGATACATCTTTATACCTCTTCTTAGGCTGTGAGAAAAGAGGAGTGGTTACAATGTTTGAATGTCCTTAAAATGTAAAGGAAATATCAAGCTTAAGGAAGGAGTTATACCCTTCTAATAAAGCCCTTCCCTGAACCATTCTCTGATCAGAAGATGAATTAGTCTGTTCTTACTTACATGGACACCCCCAAAGGTAATGTGAAGCTCACACCACCTGCATTCCACAGACTGACAAGAAGAACTTGCTTTTAAACAAAATCCACATGCGAATGCCATGAGCAGGGGAAAATCGAGCCTATGGGCAGAAACCACAAACTTCCACTGTACAATTTACACTGGTTATTTGTCAGGTAAGTACCCTCAATTTTCTCATTTGTGAAATGGGAAGGATAAAAATATTTGCTAACGTGTTGTTACGAGGATTTGATGAGACAATTCATGCAAAATAGTAGCCTGATAAAAGCTTGGCAGAAGTGGGCCCTTTGACACCAATTCATATACAACTATAATTTATTGAGAAAAGTACAAAGAATACATTCTCATACATATTCTTTGTATACACAATGCATTCTTTGTATATAAAACCAAGGAGATATCAGTATGGGTATGCTCAGTGGGTATTGTTTCTTAATTTCTTATAGGTAAAGATGTGGATTATTGGCTCTGCCTGTCCAGGACAAGGCTCAGCCAGGTTAGGGAACATGTCAGTGGGAGTGGACCAGGTCTCTTGTACCCCAAACACAATCCTCTAAAATTCCAGCATAATGGCTTTGAGTGGTTATAAATACTGCCTTTAGAAAGCCACAGCACCTGAATTTGACATTGGGTATTCTCACAACATTCCTTTTAAGCCCCTAGTGCTTATTTCAGAGGTTATAAATAATAAAAATTTATGAACACATGCTGATATAGTTTGGATGTTTTGTCCCTTCCAGATCTCATGTTGAAACGTGACCTTCAAGTATTGGAGGTGGGCCTAGTGGGAGGTGTTTTGGTTATGGGGTCCCTCATGAATAACTTGATGGTGCCCTCAAGGTAATGAGTGAGTTCTCATTCTATTAGTTCACATGAGATCTGGTTGTTTAAAAACTGTGGCACCTCCCTCCACTCTTGCTTTCCTTCTGGCTGGCTCCCCCCTTTCCTTCTACCATGACTGGAAGCTTCCTGAGGCCTCACCGAAAGCAGATGCTGGCACCATGTTTCTTACACAGCCTGCAGCACCATGAGCCAAAAATAAACCCCTTATCCTTATAAATTACCCAGCGTCAGGTATTATTTTATAGCAACACAAAATGGACTAACACACATGCCTGTATGTTTTTAGAAAGCTGTGCAACCTGGAACTAGCATCAGATTTTCTGGTGAAATTTGTACTAAACTACTACTACTTAGACCACAGGTTCTAGGTAATAATGACTAGGCATCCTATATGCCCACCTGCATTTGTGCAAGAACATGAAAGCAGTACAAAAATGCAGAGTATCAGGAAGAGAGCTCTGGGATCAACATTTGGGAAGGGCCAAGCTATTATCTCAGCATTGCTTTCCCTGAAGGATGACCATAATGAAAGAGGAAGGTAATGCAGGACTCTGTCCTCATCAGAGGTAATGTTGAATAAATGCCAATTACTAATCATAGCTCCTAAGAGCACCTGGTGTTGGCTACTATCTTATGCCAGTAGAAGCATAACTTGGTTTAACCATTCAAGAGGGAAATTTATAATGTATACTAAAAACTTTAACGTGTTCATATCCTTGAGACAGAAATTCCACTTCCAGGATTTATCTTAAGGCTGTGTAGAGACATTTTTTTGGGTATCTACCCAGCCTATGCCTCCCTTCTCTGGACCCTAGGGAAAGACTCTCAAGTCAGTGAGCTTGAGGAGGAGAGGAAGTCACTAGGTACAAAGAAGGGAAGAGTTAGCAATGGAGAGCACAATGAATTCAGGATATGACACATCCTGTCTGCTTAAACAGCAATGCGAGACAAGTTTTATCGGAAGATAGGTGGAAGTACCTGGCCAACTCAAAACAAGGCAAATATTTCCACAGACCACAAATAGACTTGAAAAATTATATAGTGAGGAACAGAGATGAAGTCAAGAGCCTGCCAGACTCCAGATCCCCATGTGGGCATCAAAGGCAGGTAGGATTTTGGAGAAGATGTAGACCCCTGCCTCTGCCCCACCCCCTGATACTAAAGAAAGCTCCTTTGTGAAATGTAAGGATCATGCCACATGGACAAAGCACTCAGGTTAGAAAGATGGGGGTGGAAGAAGTGAGTATCATTTCTGGTGTTGACAAGTAGGGAATGACTGAGTGCATGTTTGAAGTAAGAAGTAGTTCCCTTCATCTCAGACTAACACCTAGAATAAGAATGTGTGTAAGAAAAGGAGATAGAAGCATAAGACACAGAACACAAGGAAAATAGCCTAGTTGCATTAGTTATGTGACATCTAGCAGTTTCTTAGAAGGATTTGGAGCTGGCTATCAGAATCTAGTGTGTATCTGTGTATCATTTATTTAATGTAAATATGAATCACAGATTACATCTCTCATACACAGAGAAACAGGCAGAAAGTGAAAATGGGTGTATTCTGAGGGAAGTGACAGAGATGGCAATTTCTGGTGATTTTATATCTGGCATTTCCAGTTCCTCATGAGACCAATTACCCAAGGTTGTGGGTTTTGTGCAATAATCCTGGATCCTTATATTAAGTTGTACTTTTTAACTTAAGCTCTTTTCTACTTATTTGAGTGACTTTTTGTTCTTTAAACAAAGGGAGCCTTGGCTAAGCCAATAAATAATGGAACTGGACCCAAATTTTATGTATGAGGATGTTTGCTGAGGAGCTATGTTTAACAGTGAAAAGCTGAAATAAATCTAAGTGCATCAAATACGGAGGGTTAAGTCAGTAATGGAGTGGTCATATGCTGGAATAGCAGGCAGCTATTAAAAGTGTATTACAAAAGAGACATGAAAAGTTTGGGCAAATGTACATGACATTATTTAGGAGACAGGGGGTCTTATGTTTTCCACTGTCATCTCTTCCTCTGTTGTCCTGCTGAGATTCTAATTTCTATTATATCTCACTTCTTGCCCTTTCCCTTAATTTTCTTAAAACACAACTCATATCAGCGTTCACATAGATGAGAATTCATTAAAAATCCAGGGTTTAATGAATTATCAGCAAAGGGTTTGCATTATGAGATAGCAGGACACATGGCAAACAACATAAGACTGGATGCTAGACATTCTTGTTCTTGAATGCCTCTTGGGAATTCCCAACACTGAGAACTTCTTCCCGGCATTGCTGTCCCAGGTTCAAGCCTTCCTCTTACCTGGATGGGACCTTATTTTTTTTTTCTCGCCAGTCTCCTTTCCTTTCTTCTGCTCCTGGTGCCTTCATTTCCCTCTTTGGCTCTTTCATTGCCCAGAAATTCTCAAAATCCTTTTACCTGTTAGGCAGAATAATTTAATTTTGTCATTCTTCTGCTTACCGTATTATGTCCAAGGACCATCACTTCACTTCACAGTGAAATAATTTATTAAAGAACAAAGATAGCACTCTTTTCTGAGAAAACTGCTATTTCCATCTTTTAAATAACATCTCTTTGTTCTCTCTACTATATCTAACTCCTCCCCTGCCCCTTAAGACTGGTAAAATGTATAATGTATAACAAAAATATGAAATAATGTTTATCTCTGAGTATTATTTTTCTTCCTTATCATTTTCTATTTTAAAATTTTCTAGAGTATACATATAGCTTTTAAAAATCAGAAAAAGTTTATAAAAATTGTAATTCTGGTAGTGTATTTGTTTTTGTTGTTGTTTTTTTTTTTTTTTGAGACAGAGTCTTGCTCTACCACCAGGCTGGAGTGCAATGGCGCAATCTCGGCTCACTGCAACCTCCGCCTCCTGGGTTCAAGCGATTCTTCCACCTCAGCCTCCCGAGTAGCTGGGACCACAGGCACGTGCCACCATGCCCGGCTATTTTTTGTAGTTTTAGTAGAGATGGGGTTTCACCATGTTGGCCAGGATGGTCTCGATCTCTTGACCTCGTGATCCACCCGCCTCGGCCTCCCAAAGTGCTGGGATTACAGGCATGAGCCACCGCGCCCGGCCTCTGGTAGTGTATTAATCGGGGTAGGTTAACTGCTGAATAAAAGCTTCAAAATTTTTAGCAGCTTAATAACATATAGTATTCTTTTTTTGCTCACACAATATTTCTACTAGGGTATTCCTAGGTTCCTCCACGTGGTGACTCAGGAGCTCAGACTTTTTATATCTGATAGTTCTGCCATTTACTAGGGTCTTGAATTCCTCTGTTGGGTCTTCTGAACCTAGCTAGCAAATAAAGGGAGAAATAAATGGTACAAGATTGGCAGGAGTTATTTTTAGGAGCCAGGCCTTAAAGTGGCATATTTTACTTTTTTTTTGTATATGGCTGGAAGATGAACTCTCGTTGTGTGGTCAGGAGGAAGAAACAAATGAGGCTTAGTGAACAGATACGTAGATTAAATGTTGGAGGGGAAATATCATGGGCTTTGGATACAACAGGCCTAGCTTTAAATCTCAACTCCTCTGGTGATATAATAGACTACCTGTTAGAATTCAAATAATCAACATTGAACAAACATTAATTGAGGATCTATTAGTTCTTGGCATTGTCTTACATGCAGATAATACAGAGACAAAAAAACTGTCTCCGTGGGAGAAGAGCAACAGTCTGGAAGGGGAATGCACACTTCTCTCCTCTCTGAGTGGAAGGACATTGCCACGTGGTGGAGAAAGTGCAGCCATAGATATCTGTGTCAAGACACCCTGGGAACACAGATATGCATGTGATTAACTCAATGAGAGATGGAAAGAAAGACCCTGAAGAGCTTCTATGAGGAGGCTTCTTATTAACTTGGACTTTAAGGACAAATAGGCACTCATCAGGGAAGTGGTGTTTGAGGGGAGAACATTTCCTTGGAAGTAAAAGCACAGACAAGTCAGGAGAAGTGAGAAAGATCATGCTCAGGAAACTGAATAAAACAGAAATAAAACAGGAAAAGCCATAAACACGAGTCAGCCTGGTCTCAAATAATAAATACTCTGAAACATTCACGTTTGAGCAGATGACTCATTTTTCCTCTAGGATCATGGGGATAATAAGCTTTCAGGGAAGGAGGAAACACAGCCACAAATGAGGTCAAGGATCACAGAGAAGAAAACATGTGCCCTTCTTGAATAAGTTATTACAGGCTTTTCTCATAAATTAATGATGTTGGGGCCTTGCCAAGAAATGTCATCATTTTTATTTTTTTTAAAGTTACAAATGACTTAGGCTTTCTTTTGGTACATGAAATGTGAATGGGGACTATCCACACAGGCAAGAAAGAGGTTGGGGTGAATTTGCGAGGTAAGCAGTGCAGGTGGGTACACCTAAAGGCCTCATGTGAACTCTTTTTCATGTGAATAAGATATATATCCTGTTAATAAATGCCAACTTTGAATGGTGCACATATAAAACAAGTGTGTGTGCATATATAGATACATATTTAAAATTCAAGTCAAGTTGAACTTCCATGGGTTATATTCTAGATCAAATTAGTTCTTTCCCTTTCTTGCAGTGAGCCCACATGAAGTATTGAGTAAGAGCCACAAGGCACGCTCTCAATATACATGTGGTTAATCAATTTCCCTTTCCACAGCAGAGATTAGCTTTCATACCTTCAAGAAGCCATATGAGATTGAGTAATCCATATTATGGGAAAAACAGAAACGAAAAAACAAAGTAGTAACAATAATGTTTGACCCAAATGTACATCCTTTCATAATTTCAAGAAGTCATCTGAGATTGAGTAGTCTATATTATGGTAAAAACAGAAACGAAAGCACAAAGTAGTAATAATGTTTGACTGAAATGTACATTATCTCTGGGGCTGGTATGCTTAGTAGAAGCTCTCTTGTCTTTTAAATCCTCCTCTCCACCTCCTTTCTATCTGCCCATTATTAAAGTGCTATAGCCTTGTACTATTTGGATTTATTCAGCAAGGCTTTAAATGTAAAACATGTTGTATACCATGGATAGCTCTAACTTGTTTAGGACTCAATTAAATTTTTCCTAGGTAGGATAAAATATTTACAAAATAGATATTTTGCATTAATGAGCACTAGCTAAGAGTCAAGATACATTTTGAGTTTTGTGAAGTTGTAGGAAATTCCTTAAGCCCTCTGGAGCAGTTTTTCTCCCCCTTATATGTAAAAGATAAGACTTTTAAGATTTCTTCCAGCTTGGCATTGTAAACTGTTTCACCTTCTATTTTTTCTTGAGGAATGTGAATAGTCATGCCACGTTCCTAATTGTTGATATTAGGGTTTTCCCCACAGTGTTAATAGCAGCTATATTGTTTCTAAAATTATGATATTGTCGGCTTATCTGAATTTTCTAAGTTTTATATGGTTAACAACTGTTTCTAAGAGTTTTAAAAATTATTATAAAATGCATATAGCATAAAATTTATAATTTCAAACATTTTTGGGGTCCTAAAATCAGTGGTAAGAACATTTTAACCATTTTAAGTGTACAGTTTAGTGGCAGTGAGTACACTCATGCTATTGTGTAGCAGTCACCATTTCCCATCTCTAGAACTTGTTATTGTGTAGCAGTCACCATTATCCATCTCCAGAACTTTTTTATCTTCCCAAACTGAAAATAGACCCACTAAATCATTACTCCCATTCCCTTCTCTCCCAGCCCCTAGTCCCAGTAACCAACATTCCACTTTCTGTGTCTATGAACTTGACTACTCCAGGTACTTCATATAGGTGAAATTATATGCCATACGTCCTTTCACAACTGGCTTATTTCACTTAGTGTCATGTCTTTAAAGTTCATCCATGTTGTGGTATGTGTTAGAATTTCATTCCTTTTGGGATGAGTTCATGTCTTTGTAGGGACATGGATGAATCTGGAAACCATTATTCTCACCAAACTGAACACAAGAACAGAAAACCAAACACTGCATGTTCTCACTCATAAATGGTTGTTGAACAATGAGAACACATGGACACAGGGAGGGGAATATCACATGTCGGGGCTTGTTGTCGGGATGAGAGGCTGGGAGAGGGATAGCAGGGGGTGGGGGGGATAGGGGGAGGGCTAACATTAGGAGAAATACCTAATGTAAATGATGGGATGATGGAGGCAGCAAACCACCATGGCACGTGTATACCTAGGTAACAAACCTGCATGTTCTGCACATGTACCCTGCAACTTAAAGTATAATAATAATAAAAAATTTAAAAAATAGAAATGAATTTCAGTAAAAATGTTCTCAGAATTAAAGGAATAAACAGGCTAAGCAACAGGGAGAATAAAAAAAAAAGAATTTTGTTCCTTTTGAAGGCTGAATAATATTCCATTGTATATTTATACCACATTTTGTTTATCCCTTTGTCTGCTGATGAGCATTTGGATTGTTTCCACCTTTTGGCCGTTGTGAATAATGCTGCTATGAACATGAGTGTACAAATATCTGTTTGAGTTCCTGCTGCCAATTCTTTTAGTGTATATCTAGCAGTGGAATTACTGCATCATATGATAATTCCATACTTAACTTTTTGAGAAGCCACCATACTTGATACTTGTAATTAAGCATCAGGTTAGGCTAGGCATGGTGGCTCACACCTGTAATCCCAGCACTTTGGGAGGCTGAGGCATGTGGATTGCTTGAGCCCAGGAGTGTGAGACCAGCCTGGGCAGCATGGTGAAACCCTGCCTCTACAAAAAAATACAAAAATTGGCCGGGCATGGTGGCACTTGTCTATGGTCCCAGCTATTTGGGAGACTGAGGTGGGAGGATTGCTTGAGCCCAGGAGGTGGAGGTTGCAGTGAGCTGAGATCATGCCACTGCACTCCAGCCTGGGTAATAGGGCAACACTCTGTCTCAAAAAAAAAAAAAAAAAAGCCAGCTGAACTGGTGAATGCTGCCTGATTTTAATCTTCAAAAGAAGACTCCTTGTTTGACATAGGCTGAGTCTCAAGGCAAGATGAAATTAGTACCTTTGTTAGTAGGTTAGTGATATATAGCTGCCAGCTACCACTAGAAAAGGTTTTTCCAATCTTATTTTGATGTAGGCCTTACCACAATGGGTCATTCTAGACAAATCAGTGCATACATCATAATTATAAACCACATTCCTTGGCTTATATGGTGACTGAAAAACACTAACAGCTCCTGCTTCATTTGCTACTTCCTTAGCTATGCATCTTCTTATTTTATTAACCACTTACCATCTCCTTAATTCCCTAAACATTTATAACCTGAATATTTTGCTGAGGTACATCTCCTTTTTAATAGTAAGCCTTGTTGCTAAATGCCATTAGGAAACTTAGTAAATATTGGTCCTCTGAGTGTGAGAACTTATACAATTACTTACTAGGACTTTAAAAAGGACTCTGTCTCTTTTGCTTAATGGCATTCCTTTTGAAAACATAATTGAACACTCTGTTGAAAGTCCAGCTACATATGTTCAGCCAAATGCTTTCCTTCAGGTTTACATAATGATCAGTTTAGAGCATCTTTCCACATGGTGAAGTCTCTAGAAATAGGAATACCAGATGAAACTTACCTCGGGAATTTATCTTAGTAAATTCTGTTAAACATAAACAAGTTATTTATTTCTTTCATCCTTTACTTTAAACAAAGGCACAGCAGACAGTTTGATGAAAGATACATTATAGGAATAAAAGATTATTAGAAAATACACATTTTGGAACCACTTTGGAAAAAGCCATAACTGCATCTTCTGGGAAAAAGACAAATGGAAAATCCATGAAAAATTGATTATTAATAGAGTATCAAAATTCTCCATTAGAAATGGACACTATAACATTGTTTTTTTTTTTTTTACAACATATTCCTTGTCTTTTCACCAGAGAAATAAATGTTTCTAGTTTCCATGTGTAATTGGAAAGCTCGTTTCCATGTGTAATTGGAGTTGGGCTGGCTATGTTTCCCTGTGGTAAAGAAAAACTTTTCTATGGCATCTTAAAGTACTCATGTCCAGGTATGTTGGTCACTATGCATGTATAAGCTAGTGCATAGTTAAAAGCAAGTCCACAGGCCAAAATAGCGTTTGTTAAGAAGGTGCTCAATAGATGCAAATAATTTCAAAATATTTTTTGAGACATAAAACAGTTTTCAAACTTTTCTTCTGAAATAGTCCATTAATTGCATTAATGGGCAATATTCTGAAAGTTAGATGGTTTCAGAAGAACCTTAAAGAAATTCAGGTCTGTTTCCCACAATATGTAAGCGGCTAAGCAGTGGCAGACAGACTGAGTTGGTTTCCCAACCTTAAGCCAATGCCTTTTTTCTTCTCTCTGTACACGCTGTTTGCCTTTTAGCATTACTAATATGAAGAAAAAATTAGGTGTTTTATTTTTCTGAAAGACTCATATTTGTTTTTCTGAACATGTCTTACTCCATTTCTGCTGCTATAACAAAATACCTTAGGCAAGGTACTTTTTAAACAACAGAATTTATTGCTCACAGTTCTGGAGGCTGGGAAGCCCATGATCAAGTTACTGGAAGATTTGGTGTCTGGGGGAGAGCTCCTTCTCAGTTTCATAAGTGGCACTTTACTGCTCTGTCCACACATGGCAGAAGGGTAAGGCAGCTCACTCCAACCTCTTTCATAAAAGCACTAATTCTGTTCATGAGGGCAAAGCTCTCATGACCTAATCACCTCCTAAAGGTTATACCTCTTAATCACCCCCTAAAGACTGTACTGTCACATTGGGGTTAATTTCCAACACAGGATTTTTAAGGGACACCCACATGCATACCAGAGCAGAATGGAAGAACTATAATATACTTTCAGAAGAAGATTTAAGAGATATAATCAATGAACATATCCGTTCATTTACAGATATTTGTCAAACACCAAATATATTCTAGGATCTGTGTAATACACTGAGAGTAAAATGCTGTTCTGAAAGAGTATGGTGGCCTGGTCTCTGAAAGCTTAAAGAGTAATGTGAAGAAAAGTTAATAAATGAATCATGTTAACTTATGTATAATTAAAATTAGAACAGGTCTCCAAGGAGAGGGAGTACAGTTCATTGCAGTGTTTGGCAATGGAAGTTGTTCAGGCTTGGGCAGTCAGCATAATTTCCCCAAGGTTTGATACAGGCCCTGATGTCTAAAAGAAGAGTTGGATTTAACTAGGTGAAGAGAGGTAGCATGAGGGTGAGGTAGGGAAAATAAGACGTAAAATGTAAGCCCTGTGTTAGTTACAGAAATGGGTCAGGTATTGTGGGATCAGAAGGTGTCTTTTGTTGCATGGTTTTAAGGTGAACAAAATTGGACATGTTTATAATATGAAAAACAGACCCAGTAAGGGGAAGAGGTTGAACACACAAGAGAGGTGGAGAGAAATAGTTGGGGAAGCTCTCGAAGGAGAGAGAAGGGGAGGTTGTGGGAAGCCTGAGATGATGAGAAAAGTAGTGAATTAATAGTAAATGGGGGAGGCATACTTCTTCCTCTGAGCATGGATGAAAAAGAAGATGGTTGAGACTTCACCAAGTATTCAGTGGTATCTAAGGCAAAACCATCTGCTGAGAAGGAGGAGATTAGGGTTAGATTGGGAGTTTGCAGTGAACAGTAAGTGAATACATAAGAAAGAAGGACAAAGACTGATTAAAAATTGACAAATTGTTTATTAGTTCCTATGAAATCAAACAGAAGCTCTAGAGAATTAAACTTATTAGAGAGAAATGATATGCCAAGTGGTTCATATAGGCAGGGAAGGACTTGAAGCCAGGAAGGATCAATGGATGAATCAAGGACTGGCAAGGTAAGAACTTGTCAGAGAGTGGTATTTTGGGGTTAATGTTAGAGTTGAAGATGAGGTTCAAAGTAGGGCGATGGGAGGGATTTACTAAAGTGTATTGAATCCATTGTAATTGATGAGGTTAGACAGTTACTGAAGCATACTGAAGCCCCTGGATTTGAGGACTCCAAAGCTCTTTGAAGGTAGAACTATTTTTAAAAGACTTTTTCACAAAAAGATAAAACAAGTATACTATGCGGCCATAAAAAACGATGAGTTTGTGTCCTTTGCAGGGGCAAGGATGAACCTGGAAACCATCATTCTCAGCAAACTGACACTAGAATAGAAAATCAAACACTGCATGTTCTCACCCATAGGCGGGTGTTGAACAGTGAGAACACATGGACACAGGGAGGGGAGCATCATACACTGGGGTCTGTCGGGGGGAAAAAGGGAGGGATAGTTGGGGGGTGGGGAGTTGGGGAGAGATAGCATGGGGAGAAATGCCAGATATAGGTGATGGGGAGGAAGGCAGCAAATCACACTGCCATGTGTGTACCTATGCAACAATCTTGCATGTTCTTCACATGTACCCCAAAACCTAAAATGCAATTAAAAAAATAAAAAATAAAAAGATAAAACAAGTAACATAAAGGCTAAGAATCACATAGTTGTACAACAATTCGATTATGCGTTAATACTAGTTATTCAAAGTAGCAGATGGCAAACACTTCCCTTTCATTTTTATTTAATTTGTTTTCTTGTTATTGAAATAGCCAAACAAAACCATTTGTGTATTGTATGTTGCAGTCATATATTAAAATTTAAACTATTAACATCATGGGAGGGAATGATGGAATAATAAACAGACCATAAAATAAAATTGAATGTTTGCACAGTGATTTATGCAAACATAAAACTAACATACTTTGCTATTTTTCTAGAATCCTTATTGCTGTAACCTGAGCCAGGGACCAACACACACTACAGCATGAAATATGCTTACTGAAACTATGGTAATCTCAGTGTTGACATCAACAAAACATTAAATTCAAATAATATAATTATGAATCAGGAACATAGTGAAATATGCTCAATATCAAATGTGCTAACATAATGCTGTAGAAAGAAGAAAGAGGAGGTAAAGTTCAGGGTGATATAATCTAACTGAATATTCAGTGTAATGTGCTTAGATGGAAGGAAGAGGGAAACAATGGAAGAAAATAGTTATCTCTGCTCCTTACCAGTCCCTATTCAATTGGGAAAGAAAAGCTCAGACTCCTCACTAAGTTATAACCTGACTGGTTTACTATTCTGTTGGTGATCTTCAGAAGATTTTGGCCAATATACGTTGATAACTTCCCATAATAAAACATACCATATTTCCCTTTATTTCTTCATCGGACACTTGAAAAAATGTGTGTTTATATTAGTTTTCTTTTCACTAAATCCAGTTAAACGCAAAGAGTAGTAATCATGGCCAGGCGCAGTGGCTCACATTTGTAATCCCAGCACTTTGGGAGGACAAGGCGGGTGGATCCTGAGGTCAGGAGTTCGAGACCAGCCTGGCCAAGATGGTGAAACCCCATCTCTACTAAAAATACAAAAATTAGCAGTGTGTGGTGGCAGGTGCCTGTAATCTCAACTACTTGGGAGGCTGAGGCAGGAGAATTGCTTGAACCCGGGCAGCAGAGGTTGTAGTGAGCTGAGATTGTGCCACTGCACTCCAGCCTGGGCGATACAGTGAGCCTCCATCTCAAAAAAAAAAAAAAAAAAAAGAGCAGTAATCATATCTGAATGAGCACAGATGTGCTTGTGAGTTGCTTTTTCCTGTGTCAACACTTGCTAGGGAAGACATCAGTACTTTTATTATTGTTGCTGTTATTTTATCTTACTAATGATTTAATCACCCTCTTCAAAAAGCGTGGATTTCTTGAGAGGACTTTTTTTCCCTAACTACTGTGCTTGGTGATTCAAAACTTACATAACTTACACAACTTTTTCTTTTTTACTATGAAAATGCTTGAATACAGGTAAATACACAGCAAGTGCACACACAGTGAGACATGGCTTTCATAGAACACACTGGGACTGTATAAAGAATTCATATCCCTTCCATCTAACAGAAGGCTCTACTAGGCCACCTCCTCCTGGGCCCACTCCTCAAACTCTCCCTCCATCTGGTACTGCTGGTACTCGAACACCAGGTTGTTCCTGTTGCTCTTGGCCTCAGTAGACTCCATCTCATCTATATCCTCACCCATGTACATGGCAAGAAGGCCTTGTGCCTGAACATGGCCTTCTTGCCCTGGTACATGGGTGAGGGCATAGATGAGATAGAGTCCACTGAGTGGAGCAGTGAACTGCTTTGAAATGCGCCTGAACAGCTCCTGGATGGCCATATTGTTGCTGGTGAAGGCAGCAGACATTTTTAGCCCTGGGAGTGGGATGTCACAGAAAGCTGTTTTCACATTGTGGGGCATCCAATCAGCAAAATAGCTGCTGTTCTAGTTTTGGCTGTTAAGCATTTGCTCGTCCACCTCCTCTGAGACATGTGGCCCCTGAAAATGGCAGCTGCCATTAGGTAGCAGCCTTGCAGGGGGCGCAGAGGCAGTCAGCATATTCTTGGCATCAAACGTCTGCTGAGTGAACTCAGCCACTATCAGGGCCCGGTACTGCTGTCTGCCCTGGCTGGTCAGCAGGGTGAAGCCAGGCATGCAGAAGTATAGGCAGGGGAAAGGGATCATGTTTATGGCCAGTTTCCCAAGGTCAGCATTCAGCTGGCCTGGAAAGTGCAGGATAGGTGGTGACCCCACTCATGGTGGCAGACACCAGGTGGTTCAGGTCATCACAGTTGGGTGTGAACAACTTTAGGGTTCTGAAGCAGGTGTGATAGAGAGCTTCGTTATCAGTGCAAAAGGTCTTGCCTGTGTTTTCTATGAGCTGGTAGACTAAGAGTGGTGTTGTAGGGCCCCACCACTGTGTCGGACACCGTATATATGAAGAAACTGCCAGCCACCTTATGCTAGGTGAACAGAGTAAATCAAACCGGCTTTCCTTCTTCAGAGAAGAGTCACTTGAGTACCCCACTAGGTTCTGAAACATTTGATAAGTAGACCCCATGACCCTGGAGGAAGGGTGTAACAAAACTTTTGTGACTTCAAAGTTTCTTCTCTTCAGATCCCACTGTCTGCTGACAGGGCTGGTCTGAGGGTGTGAGAACAGTGCAGTCACACAGAATCCCCCAGTTCAGAAGGGCCCCATACCTGGGCTTAGTCCTCAGCAGTTGCTGTCATGACATTCCTTGAAGTTTTATTTTAGAATTTATTTGTAAGTGAAGTCCAATGGAACAATGAGGCATGTGCCAGGGATGTGCAGCCTCAGCTTCTTTCTGGTCCCTCTTCCCACTTCCCCAGGATGAGTTCACCGCCACCTGCTTCCTATTCCCTCACACCCTGGCCTCACCCTGCCTCTTCCTCTCTGCTTGCACCCCATTGACTGATGTGCCTTCTGCTTAAGATGGTCACCTCAAGGGTGTTGGGGGCTGACATGGGCAGCATTCTGCCATTCCTTTTTTCCCCTAATGGAGGCTTGAACACAGATATGGGAGGTTTGGGGTCGACATGTACCCCACAGCATCTCGGGGCAGGGCAGGGTGGTGGCTGTCCCTGCCCCAGGCTGGCAACTCCATGGTACATTTGGCGAGCGAGTTGGCAGGAAAGTCTTTGGCCCACCTCATCCAGACACTGACTGCATCATGGCATGGAGGTTTCCGTTCCCTGGTGGTTGCCCATCTACTCTGGGTTGGGACAGTGGGGTCATGGGGCCGTGGGAAGAGGAGAATGACCTTTCTGACTGACTAGGGCATGGCCTGTTAGTTTGGTGGATGCAGAGAGGTCGTGGGCTACATGTGTAGGGTCACAGGCAGGGCCCCTGGGCACCTGTGAAGGTCTGTACTTGTCCGACAAGTATCCCATGCCTGAGGGAGCACAACTTTAAATAGCAAGTAAAAATCACCATGATACGTGAAGAGAAAGAGAATGTGAAAGGAAAAAAAATTAATATTGTAGTACTTTTACTGGCACCTTTTTCTTGATTTTTGAACAAAAGTTCCTGAATTTCCATTTGTATTGGGCTTTGCAAATTATGTGGCTGGTCTTGTCTGCAGAGCTTGTTACTGGGTGGGTGAGGGGTAGGGGTCAGTGAGTCTTCTGGAAGGAAAGGGCCTGGAGAGCTCTCTGATGAACAAAAGTGTCCTTGACTGACATCTAGTGGCAGTTAAGGACCACAGACCTACATGGGAAAACCTGTGAGAAAAGGTGGATCCTGGATATTTGTTCTTGCATAGCCATCGGGCCTAGAACAGGCACCATACGTACAGTTGGCTGTGGCAGGTAACAGCCAACATGGAGAATGTGGAGTGGAGGGCACTACAGCCAAGTGCTTGCCTTGAGCAGTCTGATATGGAGGAGGTGAGAGATGCTGTTGCGATTCAGCTCCAGATGGTTTTACTGTGCCCGATAGGAGCTCAGTATTGCAGTACTATTCAAGGGCAACCGGAAATCCAGCTTGTTTGTGTGAAACTTTTTAGAAATTAAAAAAAAAATTAATAAGACAGGGTCTGGCTCTGTCACCCAGGCTGGGGTGCAGTGGCTGGATCTCAGCTCACTGCTACTTCTGCCTCCCGGATTCAAGTGATTCTTTTGCCTTAGCCTCCTGAGTGGCTAGATTACAGGCATGTGCCATCACGCCTGGCCAAGTTTTGTATTTTTAGTAGAGAGGAGGTTTCACCATGTTGGCCAGGCTGGTCTCAAACTCCTGACCTCAAGTGATTTGCCCACCATGGCTTCCCATAGTGTTGGGATTACAGGCATGAGCCACTGTGCCCAGCCTGTGTGAAAATTTTTAAATGAAATTTCAAACACAGTATGGATAAACAAAACATACCAAGGAGACATACTTGAACTGGGGCCCCTTTGTTTGCAGGTCATGTGGTGAGTTGGTTCTGGCATAATATGTCACCAGGGCTGTAAACCCCTCTAGACTCAGCCACTCTAGCCTGATTTTCATGCTTTGAGAAGAAAACTGGACATCTTAGTGGATTAAAGAGCTCAGATTTACACTCAAGTGTGCAGTTATACAGGGTCTGGGTCTGAAAAGGATTTTGCTGGGAGATATATCTGCCACCGCCATCAGATTGTGAATATGTATTAGGTTTCACCAATGACATCTAGTGGCAATGAAAGAAACAACAGCTGTGCTGAGCCAAGGAAGCTTGTCTCCATCAGCCAGACGTTTAGAGTTAGTACTGGACCCAGAGCAGGAAAAGGTAGTTCTCAAGAGAGAGAGAATGGATTTTCTATTAATACAGGCAAGTCGGGGAGAGTAATTCCATGGAAAAATACAAGATAGGACCAAACATGCATTGCAAGCCAGTTATATGGACCATTTTAGTCACATTGCTACTGAATAGTTTTAATCAAATGCCACAGATGTTAAAATACAGAACTTCCATTTAAGTTTTCCTCTTATTTATGAAAATTCCATAGGACTCTTTCAGGAAGGTTTAATATTAGTATCAATTTTTAGTGAATGTTTTATGACTTTATAGCCAGATATTGACTTGTAATAATATCATTCAATATATCTTACACCCAATCTTAGCCAAAAGACCAAGAAGTGATATATGTGTTCAGTGTATATTAAGCAATAAATATCTACTGAGTCTGGCACAGTTCTAGGCTAAGTATATGTGTTAGGTGTCTTATTTGACATTTAAATTCATCATAATATTTCTTGTGTTTTAACTTAAGGGAATGCAAAGAAATAAAAATATGAGATTTCCCCGTCTGTATTCATGTGCTGTATAAATATTTATTGAGTATGCACCATGTACCAGACTAGATGCTGGGACAGAATAGCAAATAAGACGTTTATGCTTGCTATTTTCATGGGGCATACAATCTACTATCGTAAGTAGTATTTGACAAACCCTTCACACAAATAATTAACATCAGTTGTGCTAAGTGCTATGAAGGAGAAGCATAAAATGTATAAGGATGTAACCTGCTCCTTGAGAAGAGATATTTAAATTGAGACTTCAAGGATGAGTTGGAGGTGTATGAGAAGGAGTAAGGAACAGGAGCAGGGAGAACGTATTTCAGACGGAGGAAGAGAGCATTTGATGTTGAATATAGGGAACTGGACCAAGGCTCAGCAATTGAAGGAGACAGTGATTAGCAATGAGGCTGGAAAGGAAGTTGGGACTAAATCATGTAAGGCCTTAAAGGTTGTATCCAGGATTTAGCTTCTTATTAAACAATTTGCAGACATTGAAGGATTTTAAGCAGTTAAGTGTCATAATCAGATATAAAAAAACCCTACTCTGGCTTCAGTGAGTAAACAGATCATACCTACATGAGAAAATCAACATGGGAAGCATTGTTTGAACATATAGGACTATTGGAATTAACTATAGAACTAGGCACATCAGGAAGTAATGATCAAGTAAAATTACTGCTTTGTGTGTATTATGGGATAAAATAGGAGGTCTGTGTTTGGTGTTTCATTTTATCAGATACAATTTTAAGTTTTTGTTATCATGAAGGAGTGAAAAGAGTAATTTCCTCATCCTTCCTTTCTCAGTGTTATTAGAGAAGCTGACAGATTAAAAAATGATGTTCTACATGGACAAAGCCTGGCATATTTATAACTTTCACTATGTAGCTATGTTGAACTGCATTACTATACATTAATAGCTAAGGAAATTAGTTTGAATTTAAAGGACACTTTTTTCTTGGATTGGACTTTGGTTGGAAAAAGAATCTTAGGTAGAAAGGATTTTTTTTTTTCCATTCATAGTGATATGGTTGGCTCTGTGTCCCCACCCAAATTTCATCTCAAATTGTAATTCCCATGTGTTGAGGTGGAGACCTGCAATTCCCCACATGTGGAGGGGAGGGAGGTGATTGGATCATGGTGGTGGCTCCCCCCATGCTGTTCTCCTGATAGTGAGTGAGTGCTCACGAGATCTGATGATTTTATAAGTGTTTGGAAGTTTCTCCTTCGTTCTTCTGTCTCCTGCTGCCTTGTGAAGAAGGTGCTTGCCTCCCCTTCACCTTCCACCATGACTGTAAGTTTCCTGAGACCTCCCCAACCATGTGGAACTGTGAGACAATTAAACCTCTTTCCATAAATTACCCAGTCTCGGATATTTCTTCATAGCAGTGGGACAGTGGACTAGTACACATAGATATAGTCAACATTTTAGAAAAAAATTCATAATATATTCTACTACTACTGATCCTGTGCTGAAATTTTACTGTTAACTCTCTCTGCACACCCACCCACACACAAACACATTTATTTCATTTATTCCCCCACAAAAACCCAATGCTGTATGTGCTATTATTATGTTCTTTTTAAAGATAAGGAGACTGAAGCACAAAAAATTACTTTACCAAAAAATCACATAGCTTATTGATAATATAGTCAGAATATAAAACAATATTTGATTCTAGAATGACAGTTCATAACTATTGCATTATATTGTCTTCCAAGATAGAAATTAAAAATTTTCAATTATGAGAAAAATAATACATCTAATAAACATATTACAAAAGTTATCCTTTTTTAGAAAAATTAAATAAATATAGAGTAATAATGCCAATTGTACAAACTTCAGAAATGTTTATTTGAACTGTAATAGAATGCTTTAATTTTAAGAAGAATACCCTATTATTAGGTAAACTTTTTTTGCAATTACTTTTCCAGAATATTTAAGGTAATTTGATTTATAAGAAACTTTTATGAATGTACCCATTACTTAATGTCAAAAAATGGTGAAATTAAGTAAAAGTTTTCCTCTCGATATTCCTTATTATTGCTTTCTTGATTCTACTTTATTATATTTTCCTTTTTGATACCCTTTGAGTATTAAATAATAAAACAAGAAAGAAGAGGAGGAGGAGGAGAAAGAGAAGGAAAGGGAAAGAAGAAAATCGGTGGGCAAAGAATGCAAGTTGGATATAGTGCAGATAATTTTTAAGTGTATGTTTTTTCAAATAAAACTATCTAGTTCTCTGATTTTTTTCACAGTCTACACAACTGTTGATTTAGTTATACATTAATTTATCATTGCTTTAACTTTTTAGGGAAGTGTATAATTACCTTTCTATTGTTTGTAAATTTTTGAGGTTAGTGTTTCCCATTTGTATCCAATCCTTATTCCTCTGGTTTTATTTCAATTTTAAACAATTCTTTCTGCAAAAATACACATCTTTTAAGATACCTATTTGAAGTATAAGAATATGTTTATGATACCAATACATGTATGTAGTATACATAAAAATTTATTACCTTAAATATATATTAATATCTCATTTTCAAAGAAATGAAATTTTATGTTAATTTAACTATTTTAACTAATTTCTTTTTGGAAATAGTATATTCCAATTTACTATCTCCACCTTTTTCCTCTCTTAAATATTTTTTATTATAGAAGATGCATTCAGAATTGCACATAAAGCATAAATACACAGCTTAATAAACTATTTTAAAGCAAAGAATCACAATCCACATTTTTAAAAATGCTGCTTCAGCTTCCCCAAACCCTTTCTCAATTACCAGCCTCACCAAAGGTACTCACTGGCCTGACTTTTTCAACAGTATTTTTTTTTAGAAATTGACATGTACCTTGCACAATACAAAATTCACCAGTTTAAAGTGTACACTTCATGGTTTTTAGTACATTCACCAAGCTGCACAACTATTACCACTATCTAATTCTAGAACTTTTCAATCTCTCCTCCCCCTCACATCCTGCATTTATTAGCAGTTCATCCCAAATCCTCTCTTTTCATAATCTCTGTGTCAGGATTTGCCTGTTCTGGACATTTCCTATAAGTGGAATCACATGTGGTCTTTTGTGTCTCGTTTCTTTCACTTAGCATTATATTTTCAAGATTCATCCATGTTGTAGCATGTGTCAATACTTTCTTTTTATAGCTGAGTATTTCATGATATAAATATACCACATTTATTTAATCATTCATGGATGGATGTTTAGTTGTTGGATGTTTAGATTGTTTGCATTATTTGTGTATTATGAATAATAGTGCTGATAACAATTGTGTACAATTTTTTGTGTGATCATGTTTTCAGTTTTCTCAGGTCCATTCTTGGGAGTGGAATTGCTGGGTCATGGTAATTCTGTTTAACATTTGAGTAACCGCCCAAGTACTTTCCACAGTGGTTGCATCATTTTGCATTCCTTCCAGCAATGTATCAAAGTTACTATTTCTCTACCTTCACACTGACATATGGTATTAATATGTTTTTTTAAAAAATTATAGTCATTTTAGTGAATGTGAAGTGGTACTCATTGTGGTTCTAACATGCATTTCCCTAATGACTAACAATGTTGAGTATTTTTCTCCATGCACTTATTGGCCATTTGTATATCTTCCTTGGAAAAATGTCTATTAGAATCCTCTGAGCATTTTAAAATTAAGTTGTCTTATTGTTGAGTTGTAAATACTCAACAAGGTTTATTCTTTGTATATTCTGGTTACTAGACCTTTATCAGATATGTAATTTGCAGCTATTTTCTTTCATTCTGTGTACTGTCTTCTCACTTTCTTGATGCACAAAAGTTTTTTAACTTTTTCAAAGTCCAGTTGATTGTTTTGTTTTTTTTGGTTGCTTATGCTTATTTTTCATTTTATTGATATTACAGTGTCATTGTAATATAAGCTAAATACAAGCACAATGCAATTGTTAGATATTCAGTTAAATATACTGCAAAACAACATGCCAAGATTAACCTTGAGACATTTATAAACACTAAAATTTATAAAATGTCTTCCTCAATTAACTCTAAGGACTCCATATACGAATGCAAAAATCAGGACATATCAATAATCACATCAAATGCTGAACACTGATTGAGCAGCAAAAAAATTTCTAATTTTAAAATTTAATAGCTCCAGGTAAAAGCATGCTATTTCCTATATATACTGTCTTTGCATTCTGCATAGAGTTCTAAGGTAAAGATTGTTCTGCTTTTATTAATTGCCGGAAATGATGTCCTGTGTGGCTGCTTTGCCATGGATCTTTCATTCTTCTTCCCTGATAGACCCTTAGTTTCTTTGGGAGGGGGTTTATGTATTGGTTTTCATCGAATTAATTATAAAAGGTTAGTTCTGAATAGGAATTTCCTTTGTAAAAACCTCTGTGTTGTCCGTCGGCATAACCCTAGTTCTTTGCAGAGAGACAAGGTTTATTTTTTGCATTTTCCAACCATCCCTTAAACTTTTTTCCTACTATTTCCTTTTTCCCCCGTAATTCACTTTGCTGTTGTTTTTCTTTCTCCTTCTCACATTATTTAGCACTTTAAACTTTTTTTTTTTTTTTTTTTTTTTTTTTTTTTAGGAGTGGAGAGTTTAATAGGCAAGAAGGAAGGGAAAAGAAGGAAAGTAAAACTATTCTTGATATTTTTCTTTGTTTTTTCTTGCAAATATTCTTTCTCCAGTTCCTTCATTTCTTCATTATTTCTTGGGCCTTTTCTCTTTCTTCTTTTTCTGAACCCACTCCTTATGTTTTTCTTAAAAATTTATCTTTCATTTTTCAAGTTCTTTCTTTACTTTTTTCTAGCTGTTGATTTAATTTCTCTAGACCTTTCTCTTGCAGGCGATCACATTCTTCTTTGCCAAAAAAACATGCTCACCATGGTGTCAGCCTGGTTTCTGGTAAGCATACTCGTTTTTCTTCTTGGTGATCTCCTGATTTGACCTCACTGCTGATGCATCCCTGTAACTCCATTCCACTCAGCCTTGCCACCTTGACCTCTGAGTCATGTCATGAGCATCTTTGTCCACATCTTTTACATTGTCCCCAACAACACTGTCCTCGCAAAATGAGAAGCTCTGATGGTGGAGGGGGAGAAAACAGTGATGTGGCAGGATTGGGGCAGCTGAGCTGAGGCTGCAGTGAGCCCACAGACACCGCTATCATTCCCAGCCCCTGCCCGCAGGTCCTGTCAAAAAGACAGAGAAGGAATCTGAGAAGGGCTGAGACCTGGGCCTGCAGTCAGCTGGGAAGTCGGTGTGGGGAGGTGGAGAAGCAGCTCCCCACTGGCCTCACCCACATCTGGCCAGCCCAGCCAATTGGTTATGCTTTTTGCGTCATACCTAAGAAACTCACCATCTGACTTTGTTCTCGGCATTGCAAGATACATTTAGGATGTTGTGGAGGGTTAAGTATATTTGGTTGTTACTGTTCTATGGCATTTCCATTTTAAAAATATGCCACAATTAATTGAATAATTATTCTATTATTGATTAATATTTGAGTTATCTTCTTATGCTCCTCTTAGTGTTTCTGATGGTACTACTCATCTCCTTTCATTGCTTCTTATTCTGTGCCTGCCTTAAAATGTAGAAGTTACCCAGGCTTCTGTTGTCAGGTATCTTCTTTTCTGTCCTTTCTTTTCCTTTTTTCTCTTTTATCTATCTGATCTTTTCATTTAGGGGGTAAATAACTATCTATTCCTTTGGGTAGGATTCTGGAGACCCGACTCAATCAGATTATGTTCCCAGGGAGCTTGGCTTGGGTAGGTTATGAGGTTGAGTCATATATACATATATATACACACACACACACACATATATATGTATATGTATACATATATATAAAAATATATAAATATATAAATATATATATATATTTTGAGATGGAGTCTTGCTGTGTTGTCCAGGCTGGAGTGTGGTGCTGGGAACTTGGCTCACTGCAACCTCCACCTTCTGGATTCAAGTGATTCTCCTGCTTCAGATTCCTGAGTAGCTGGCATTACAGGTGTCCGCCACCATGCCTGGCTAAGTTTTATATTTTAGTAGAGACGGAGTTTCACCATGTTGGTCAACCTGGTCTTGAACTCCTGACCTCAGGTGATCCACCCACCTCAGCCTCCCAAAGTGCTGGGATTACAGGAGTGAGCCACCGCACCTGGCTGAGGTTGAGTCATATGTTTACCAAAGCTTATGGTGTAGAGGTCCCTTTCTGGACATCTGAAAAGCATAAAGCTGAGGATAAGCAGGCTGAAATAGAAGCAAAATCCATAGATGAATATGAGAGCCATATTCATGTAGAAGGTAGAGCAATTTAGGGGAACTAATGATTGAGAAATGTTATAGCTGATGGATCAGTAACAAGTCTGGGAAGATTTATTGAAGTTGAGACTGATGGATTTTACTTTGATTCTTATGCCTACTTGTTTAGGTTATTCAACAATTAAAGAGTATATCGAAAGGTCTGACAAAATGGACAATGGCCACCTAATCTAGACATGACTTACTCTTTGAAATCCAAGAGTGATTTTTTAACCATCTCATAGACATCATTGCAGAAATGTGTTTTGTACATCAAATTTGATATGTCAGGTTATGTGTGGCGGCTCATGCCTGTAATCCTCACACTTTGGGAGGCTGAGGTGAGCAGATCCCCTGAGGTCAAGAGTTCAAGACCAGCCCGGCCAACATGGCAAAATCCTGTCTCTAGTAAAAATACAAAAAAAAAAAAAAAAAAAATTAGCTGGGCATGGTGGTGTGTGTCTGCAGTCCCAGCTACTTGGGAGGCGGAGGCACAGGAATCACTTGAACCTGGGAGGCGGAGGTTGCAGTGAGCTAAGACGGCCCGACTGCACTCCAGCCTGGGCAACACAGTGAGACTCCATCTCAAAAAAAAGTTGATATGTAAGAAATTGAACTGATCTTCCCTTTCCAACTACTTTTCTTGGGAAAGCATACATAGTGCCACAACTGTTCTCCATATCTCAAAGTCAAGAATCTCTGAACCATCTTTGATTCAATCTTCTTGCTCATCATCTATTTTTAATCAATTGTCAAGTCCTGTTGGTTTCCCTTACAAACATCACTCTTAGACATTCTTTCATAGTTCAGTCTCTCCTTTGGACCATTGTAATGACTTTCTTACTGACCTACCAAGTATAGTCTCTGACCTCTCTAATCTATCTTTCACATCATCACAGTAGCAGAGATGCTACTATCTGTATCACTATTTAATTTTGAATACATTATAATTAAATACAGTAAAAAATTTAGTTCCTCTGTGAAACTAGCAACAATTCAAGTACTCATGTGGCTAATTAGTGACTATGTTGGACCCTGCAAATACAGAACATTGCTATCGTTTCAGAAAGTTCTGTTTAGAATGTAGGCAGATAATAATGCCTTTACTGTTTTGATAATTTGTTATCTTTCTCCCTAGCTTGTAGTAGAAAGTGCAAGTTTCTTGATGTAGAATTTAAATCCCAAACTGGTTTTATAGCATTGACTTATTTTTTTTTTGGGACAGAGTCTCACTCTGTCAACCAGGTTGGAGTGCAGCTAGGTGAACTCAGGTCACTGCAATCTCTGCCTCCCGGGTTCAAGTGATTTTCCTGCCTCAGTTTCCTGAGTAGCTGGGATTACAGGTGTGTGCCACCATGCCCAGCTAATTTTTGTATTTTTAGTAGAGACAGGGTTTCGACATGTTGGCCAGGCTGATCTTGAACTCTTGACCTCAGGTGATCCACCCTCCTAGGCCTCCCAAAGTGCTGGGATTACAGACATGAGCCACCATGTCCAGCCTAGCATTGACTTCCTTGCATTATTTCCCAAACTAGCTACGGTGGTCTATTTTCCTATTTCTCAAGTATTCCAGGAAATTTTGTGCCTCTGTGTTTTTGATATTCTCTCTCTTTCTCCTTTCTCTCTGTCTCTCTGTCTTTTCTTGTTTTTTTGTTTTTTTGGTTTTTTTTTTTTTTTTTTTGGCTGGGATGCTTTCTTTGTTCCCCCTTTCTCATTTTTTTGTATGTTCACATCTTCCTCACTGTCAAATGATATTTCGTCCCAGGACTCTTAGCCCACCAGAAAGATTATCTTCTTTATTCACTTTCTATGTACTGTTACTTGTACTTCTATTTAGCTCTTATGGCATTCTCTCTTGTATTATAATTGTTTATCACCCATCTCTCTCAGTAGATGGAAGTATATCTTGTTTAAGTCAGGAATGTTTCTAATTTATTTTTCCCATGCTCAAAATGTTCAGTAGAGAGTCTCGGACAGTTGGAAGTAAATTAGTTCAGTTGAATTAAAGTGATGGTTGTTGTAGACTATGGTTTAGTCTGCTCAGAGAAATGCCCTAGGAAGCAATAATTAGAAAGTTCTTATGTTTTACAACAAAGATGCAGGTAAGGAAAGGTTGCAAAATATAGGGCACAGGAAAGGGTGGTGATTCAACTGCTGGTGCAAAAGGATTTCAGAACTTGGAGCCCAGACACTGTATTGGTGACAAGGCATTTTGAGCAGCAGCCTTTATATCTTACGGGGAAGTGTCTGGGCAGTGATTTGGCTCTTCTGGGGGGGTAAAAATCACAGGAGTGACTTCTTCAGGCCCCCTAGACCTTGGACCAAGCTCATCTTTCTCAGGCTGTGATCATGTGATCACTTGGGGGAATCACTGTGATCCCAGTATAAACATTGTGATGTTCTTCCTGTGAAAAACAAGAGGGCAATGCAAGCCTGAATGTTCTCAGATTTATCTTTTTTTCTATGGTCTTCTCATATGTTTTTTGATGCTAAGTGTGACTTTCAAATATAGCTAATTTGTTTTTTTCCCACTAGTTTTACTTTCACTATCAATAAACCCAGCTCTGATTTTCTCAGATCAGGGATCGGAAGCTGAGACAGTCGCAGAAGCAATGCAGGCAAAAATAATGTGTGCAATTAATTATGTCAATTTCCTAATTATGAACTTGGTCTTAGTGGTCTGAGTGTTCTTTTTAGAGCAGAACATGTTAAACTGTGGCCTATAAACATGAGTGAAAGAGAGTACAAGAAATCTTGAAACTGAATAATTACATGTGCATTTAAAAAAATTATTTTTTATTTTTATGGGTACATAGGAAGTACCTATATTTAAGGGGTACATGAGATATTTTGAGGCACACAGTGCATAATAATCACATCAGGGTAAATGGAGTATCCATCACCCCAAGCATTTATCATTTCCTTGTGTTACAAACATTCCAGTTATACTCTTTAGTTATTTTTAAATGTACAATAAATTATTGTTGACTGTAGTTACCCTGTTGTGCTATCAAATACTAGCTCTTATTCATTCTATACCTTGGTACCCATTAACCATCCCCACTTCTTCCCCACCCCCTGCTACTCTTCGCAGCCTCTGGCAACCAGCTTTCTACTATCTATCTTCATTCATTCAATTGTTTTAATGTTTAGCTCCCACAAATGAGTGAAAACATGCAAAGTTTGTCTTTTTGGGCCTGGCTTATTTCACTTAACATAATGTCCTGTTCCATTCATATTGCTGGAAATGACAGAATCTTATTCTTTTTAATGGTGGAATAGTGCTCCATTGTGGGTATGTACCACATTTCCTTTGTCCATTCGTCTGTTGATGGACACTTACGTTGCTTCCAAATCTTGGTTATTGACATTTTCCATATGTTGAACCAGTCTTTCACCCTGGGATAAATCCCATTTGGCGATGATGAATGATCTTTTTAATGTGTTGTTGAATTTAGTTTGCTAGTATTTTGTTGAGGATTTTGCATCAGAGTTCATCTGGGATATTGGTCTGTAGTTTGCTTTTTATTTATTTTTTGATGTGTCTTTGTCTGGTTTTGCTATCAGGATATTATTGGCTGCATAAAATGAGTTTGGAAGTATTCCTTCCTCCTCTATTTTTTTTGGAATGATTTGAATAGGATTGGTATCAGTTCTTCTTTAAATGTGTGGTAAAATTCGGCAGTGAAGCCATCAGGTCTCAGGCTTTTCTTTGCTGGGAGACTGTTTATTATGGCTTTGATCTTATTATTAGTGACTATTTCAGGTTTTGAATTTCTTCAGGGTTTAATTTTGGTAGGTTGTAGGTATCCAGGAATTTATCCATGTCTTCTAGGTTTTACAGTTTATGAACAACTACTATATACTATGATCAATGATCATAGTAACCACTGATGATCCTTGGAATTTCTGTGCTATCAGTTATAGTTTCTCATTTTTTCATCTGATTTTATTTATTTGGGTCATCTCTCTTTTTTTTCTTGGTCTTTCTAAAGATTTGTTGATTTTGTTAATTTTTTCAGAAAACTATTTCTTTTGTTGATTTTTTTTGCTTCAATTTCATCTATTTCTGCTCAGATATTTATTACTTCTTTGACAAATTTTGGGTTTGCCCTTTCTTTCCCTTCCCTCCCTTCCCCACCTTCCCTCCCTCCCTCCTTCCCTCTCTCCCTCCCTCCCTCCCTCCCTCCTTCCTTCCTTCCTTCCTTCCTTCCTTCTCCATAAAAGTGATTTCTCTGGTGATATGTTTTGATTTCTTGCTTTTTATTTTTTGGGTATCTGTTGTTATGTTTTTTTTTTTTTTGATTTGAGGTTTCCATGAGGCTAGCAAATGATATCTCATGGACCATTATTTTAAGCTGATGACAACTTAACACTGATTGCAAAAACAAGCAAGCAAACAGAAAACTAATAAAACTCTACATTTTAACTTCATCTTCCTGCTTTGTAATTTTTTGTTGTTTCTATTTATGTATTATTATTCTGTCTATCTCTTGAAAAGCTGTCATAGTCATTATTTTCAACTGGTTCATCTTTTAGTCTTTCTACTCAAGATGTGAGTAGTTTACATACCACAATTACAGTGTTATAATATTCTGTGTTTATCTGTGTACCCACTATTGCTAATGAGTTTTGTACCTTCAGATGATTTCTTATTGCTCATTAACATCCTTTTCTTTTAGATTAAAGAGCTTCCTTTAGCATTTCTTGTAGGACAGGTCTGGTGTTGATGAAATCTCTCAGATTTTCTTTATCTAGGAAAGGCTTTATTTCTCCTTCACATGTGAAAGTATTTTCACTGGATATACTGTTCAAGGTAAATGTTTTTTTTCCTTCAGTATTTAAAATATGTCAGGCTGCATCTAGAAATGTCATCCAGGAGCTAAGACCTGGAATTGGGGCCTCAAGTCTTTGCCTGGTGCCCCATTTAAGTGTTGCTGAGTTGATATACAAGTTGCAAGACAAATTTCTCTTAACTCTCCCCTCTCTCTCCAGGAGATGTGAGCTTCATTACCTGTGGTTGGGGGAGAGGTGACACAAACATTCCTTTGGCCCCCGTGGCTAATGTCTCACTAGGTCACATGCTCCTAAGTACACGGTCTCTGAGCCTAGCACAGCACCAAGACTTGCCCAGGAATTGCAGTTCTTGTGGCCTAAACTTCCTTTTAAGTTTGTCTAGAACCCCAGAGCACTTTAGCCCCATGGTGGTGGGGCTAGCTGGAACTCAAGCTGTGACCACTGGGCTGGACAGTTCCCCCTCTGGCTAGGCGGGGTCTAAATGCTCCCTCCGTGGGTGCTGGCTGAGCTCTGGCTCCTGTCGCTTTCCACTGTGACAGGGCTGCTATGAGTTTTAATGCAAAGCCCTATGATCACTGTGCTCTCCCTCTCCCAATGCACCGATTTTCTCTCCGCATTACATAGCTGTGAGGGATGGGGGAGGGATGGTGTAAGTGATTGAAGACTGTCTTTCCTACGCTTTTCAGTGCCTCTTTCCTTGATAGGATGTTAAACCAGTTACTGTGATTGCTCATCTTGCTCACCTGATTTTTGGTTCTTATAAAGGTACTTTCTTATGTGGATAACTGTTGAATTTCGTGTTCCTGTAAGGGTGGGGGGCAGTGGTAGACAATTGCCAGAGGCTTCCATTCAGCCATCTTGTTCTGCCTCCCTATTATGTGCATATTTTGGGAGAAAGAGTTTGCTTTTATTAGATTTGCAAAAGTTTTTGTGAACATAGATTAAAAAAATCACATTTTAAAAATATTCACATTTTTCATTAATTCAGTTAATATCTATTGAGAATGTAATGTGGGACAGATATAGTTTTGAGGCTGGGGTACAATTGTGGAATCAGGTCTAAGATTCTTCTTCATTGAACTTACATTATGATAAGAGTAGTATTTCACAAGCAATGTGATGGACATCAGTTAGAGAAAACACAGTGAAGCCAAAATGCTCAGATTCTAATTTCAGATGTACGTATTACCCAAGAACATACAATGGAAAAGTCAATCTGGGGTTCTTATTTATGTAGTGTGAAATATCTGAACAGTGGTCCACTTTACACTGGATTCCTTACACATTGTAGACATAACTATGGTGTCTTGAATGATTTAGTTTCCTAGTTCTAAATGGTCTTCCCGCTTTGAGAGTCATTGAATATTCTGAAATAATATGATGCATGTTGGTACAAGGCAGTCCTAGTGTGGTGGGGGCTTGATCATTCAAGAAAGCCACTTCTCCACTGAGTTCTATTATTTGCTCTCTTCTTTGGCTAGAGTTCCTGTAGTCTAGGTCATCATTAGCTGCCACTGGATGGAGCTATAGCATCAGGCAAATAATCTTTCTATTGATTCCAGCAGTAATTTCCCTGAAATTTAGCCCTGAGTTTCTTAGCTTAATAAGTAAAGATTTTTCAGTTCCTGCAATTTTGGAGTTGTAGTATTTTATTACTTACTTGGCTGTATTCCCTGAGTTCTTTTACAGATTCTTAAGATGTATTTTTAATAATTAGGTATGTTACTTTGCTTTGGCAATTTTGTGACATCTTTAAGATAAGTAGAGAAATCCTGGAGTGTTACAAACCAATACTGGTAATTACTGGAGAAGGTGAATTAAATACTGCTGACATGTGTTTTCTGCAACCTTAATAAGTAATGAGATGGCTTAAACTTTCCTTACACTGGGGGACCATTCAGTGGTTTCCTGCTGTCTTGAGGTAAATTGCAGAAATTGTAAATTAAAGTATTTCTCAAGTTTTACCAATTTTTATATACTGAAAACTATACCCAGAAAAGTTAGTGTTATTTTCAATATCAGATTAGAAAACTTTTGATTTAATTTTTTTGAATATTTATCTACCTTCTATTATCTACCTTTCTATTCATAATATATTTTATTACTAGTACTGTGTAAGCACTCTGTACTAATAGGAAATGCTTTATGAAAAAATATTATCTCTCAAATCACCTACTAAATTATTACTTATTGAATGGCCAATATTGATCTATAATCAGACTCTTAACCAAACGCTAATATAAGACTAAGATCTATGCATGGTGAATTGTCATTATTATTTTATTTATGCCATCAATAATGTAAGATTTGACCCATTTAAATATAACCTTTCTTATACTGTATTCTTTTCCTCTGTAGGTTCATTGCTCTTCTCCATAAGCAAGAACAGTGTCTCAGATCAGATGTACACTTAAAAGATTGACTAGCCAATAGAAATGTATATTTTTATATTCATCTGGTTGAACTGAACTGGAAATGTGACCTTGTATTAGAAATGATTACTACCTTTCTATAAAGACCTTTTAAAATGTTTATAGGCATCTGACTTCCTTTACTTCTCCTTTCATAAATTAGTAATGAATTTCTAATAAAAGAGTTCAATGAAAACATTTACACCTGGATAGGCCCAGTGGCTCAATCCTGTAATCCCAGCACTTCGGGAGGCTGAGGTGGGCAGATCATGAGGTCATGAGAGCAAGACCATCCTGGCCAACATGGTGAAACCCTGTCTCTACTAAAAATACAAAAATTGGCTGGGCGTGGTGGTGTGCACCTGTAGTCCCAGCTACTCGGTAGGCTGAGGCGGAATCCCTTGAACCCGGGAGGCGGAGTTTGCAGTGAGCAGAGATCATGCCACTGCCCTCCAGCCTTGGTGACAAAGTGAGACTCTGTCTCAAAAAACAAAAACAAAAGCAAAAACATTTGCACCTTTATATACAGTGTTTATTACTTTGTGATTTAAAGACTTACAAAATCACAAAATCAGTTTCATGGAACAAGGCAGACAAGTCCACTACTTCAATGTTGCTGATTTTTCTAGTTGCTTGATTTGATTATAGGAGATGAAAAGAAACTTTCTTAAGGTTAAACATTGCTAAGACAAGTTAATAATAAATGAAACAGAAAATTTCAATTTTTAAAGCACAATCAGAATTTTTTTTTATTGTACTTTAGGTTCTGGGGTACATGTGCACATCATGCAGGGTTGTTGCATAGGTACTTACATGGCAAGGTGGTTTGCTGCCTCCATCCCCCCGTCACCTATATCTGGCATTTCTCCCCATGTCCCTCCCCAACCTCCCCCACCCCCTGCTGTCCCTCCCCTAACCCCCGACAACAGACCCCAGTATGTGATGCTCCCCTCCCCTGTGTCTATGTGTTCTCATTGTTCAACACCTGTCTATGAGTGAGAACATGTGGTGTTTGATTTTCTGTTCTTGTGTCAGTTTGCTGAGAATGATGATTTCCAGGTTCATCCATGTCCCTACAAAGGACACAAATTCATCGTTTTTTATGGCTGCATAGTATTCCATGGTGTATATGTGCCATGTTTTCCTTGTCCAGTCTATCATCGATGGGCATTTGGGTTGGTTCCAGGTCTTTGCTATTGTAAACAGTGCCACAAGGAACATACATGTGCATGTGTTTTTATAGTAGAATGATTTATAATCCTTTGGGTATATACCCAGTAATGGGATTGCTGGGTCAAATGGAATTTCTATTTCTAGATCCCGGAGGAATCACCACATTGTCTTCTATAATGGTTGAACTGATTTACACTCCCATCAACAGCGTAAAAGTGTTCCTATTTCTCCACTTCCTTTCCAGCATCTGTTGTCTCCAGATTTTTTGATGATCGCCATTCTAACTGGCATGAGATGGTATCTCAATGTGGTTTTGATTTGCATTTCTCTAATGACCAGTGATGATGAGCATTTTGTCATATGTTTGTTGGCATCATAGATGTCTTCTTTTGAAAAGTGTCTGTTCATATCCTTCTCCCACTTTTGAATGGGTTTGTTTTTTTCTTGTAAATCTGTTTTAGTTCTTTGTAGATTCTGGATATTAGCCCTTTGTCAGATGGAGCAGGTGAATTAATTGCAAGCAGATTGCAAAAATGTTTTCCCATTCTGTTGGTTGCCATTTCACTCTGATGATTGTTTCTTTTGCTGTGCAGAAGCTCTGTAGTTTAATTAGATCCCATTTGTCTATTTTGGCTTTTGTTGCCAATGCTTTTGGTGTCTTAGTCATGAAGTCCTTGCCTATGCCTATGGCCTGAATGGTTTTGCCTAGGTTTTCTTCTAGAGTTTTTATGGTGTTAGGTCTTATGTTTAAGTCTTTAATCCATCTGGAGTTAATTTTAGTGTAAGGTGTCAGGAAAGGGTCCAGTTTCTGCTTTCTGCATATGGCTACCCAGTTTTCCCAACACCAGTTACTAAACAGGGAATCCTTTCCCCCATTGCTTGTTTTTGTCAGGTTTGTCAAAGATCAGATGGTTGTAGATGTGTGGCATTGCCTCCGAGGCTTCTGTTCTGTTCCATTGGTTTATATCCTTGTTTTGGTCCCAGTACCATGCTGTTTTGATTACTGTAGCTTTGTAGTATAGTTTGAAGTCAGGTAGCATGATGCCTTCAGCTTTGTTCTTTTTGCTTGGGATTATCTTGGCTTTGCTGGCTTTCTTTTGGTTCCATATGAAGTTTAAGGCATTTTTTTTTTCTTTGAAGAAGGTCATTGGTAGCTTGATGGGGATAGCATTGAATCTATAAATTACTTTGGGCAGTATGGCCATTTTCACGATATTGATTCTTCCTAACCATAAGCATGGAATGTTTTTCCATCTGTTTGTGTCCTCTCTTATTTCCTTGAGCAGTAGTTTGTAGTTCTCCTTGAGGAGGTTCTTCACATCCTTTGTTAGTTGTATTCCTAGGTATTTTATTGTCTTTGTAGCAACTGCGAATGGGAGTTCACTCTTGATTTGGCTGTTAGTCTGTTATTGGTGTATAGGAATGCTTGTGATTTCTGCACATTGATTTTGTATCCTGAGACTGCTGAACTTGCTTATCAGTTTAAGGAGATTTTGGGCTGAGACAATGGGTTCTCTAAATATACAATCATATCATCTGCAAATACAGATAATTTGATTTCCTCCTTTCTTACTTGACTACCCTTTATTTCTTTTTCTTGCCTGATTGCTGTGGCTAGAACTTCCAATACTGTATTGAATCAGAGTGGTGAGAGAGGGCACCCTTGCCTAGTGTCAGATTTCAAAGGGAATGCTGCCAGTTTTTGCCCATTCAAAAGATAGATCTAAAATATATGTTTGGCTATAATATTACTCCCTGGATTGTAGGGTAAAATAAAAACACATCTGCCCACATAACTAATTCCCTTTTGACTGATTTACTCTTTAGATGCCACAGGTAACATTTGTAGAAAAGACAATAGGATGTATGGGCAACATGGGTTTTTTGCTGGTCATGCCTGACATTGAACTCTAACTCTATCTCTTACTTAATTGCTCTAACATTATACCAGAAAGATCTGAAAAATCTGGAATACCAGCCCAAGAAATTTGTTCTTAACAGAAAATGCTTTAGTAGGCATCACTGATAGATTCTTGAGACAAGGTGTCATATGATTAGTATATGTTTCTGTTTGTTTCTCCTTCAGAGATTAAAGCAGAAGCATTTGACTGGCTGGGAATAGGTCATAGAGGTCACAGGTCCATGTCCAGGTTGCCACAGGGCAGAGAAACCAGTGATTTCTCTCCTTTTGCTCTTGTGATAAAAGATGAGGACTCTACATCTAGCCAATAATACATGTCTTAGGGAACTACCCCTAAAGATAAAAGAAGTTTGTATGCTGCCCATTAAAATGATGAATTAGTTTTTACTTTCTTACAGTCAGGTTCTGGGGCTGATTCATTATGCTCCTGTCACATTGTCCAGCATATGTGATCATTTACATACATTCATTCACTCTTTCATTAATTAATTTATTCATTCATGACTAAATGCCTGATCTATACCAAGCACAGTAAGCACAATTCACAACTCTAGGGAGCTTAATTCGATTTTGGAGAAATAGATGACAAGCAGATGAACACAAAACAAAAATAATTTTAGAGAGATATAAATGGTAAGAGAATAATGAAATAGGTAGAGACAGAAACTGATGGGGAGGTGGTCAGAGAATGCCTTTCTGATGTACGACTTCAACTGAAAACTTTAAACAATATTTGTTGAATCAATGCATGGGCTGGAGGACTGGCTATAGAGAAAAGAGAACCATAAGGAAATTGTAATAATCTAGGCAAGGAATTCTGAGGCTTTGTGTTTTCTGAGTGTGATGTGCTGGTGCTTCTCTGTTTGCCCCTAAAGATCTATTCTTTGCCCTTTTGAATTCTGTGGGCCATATCACTTGAGTTCCATTGTCTCTGGCTTTCCGTTGGGCTTGGTCAATGGAAACGAAACCAGAAGATTGAAGGGTAGGAGAAGAAAGAGACTGGAATATTTATTACTCATGGCGTATCACCTACACTTCTGGACCTTGGTTTTGGCCGTAGCTGCCTTCCTTCTTCTTGCAGTCACGGCACCAGTGAGGTGGGCCCTTGCCCTGGGGATACAGCCCTCTTTGGGTTTCAGTAACAGAACTGCCTAATCTTGCTTTTTCAGGCCTCTAGGTGGTTGTGACTGCCCACATGTTTCATTATCCCTGACACCTCTAGATAATTCCTTCATTCATCTCTTAGAAGTTAATCCTTCAGGTACGCATTTTTGGAACTGTGACTAAAACAGACAAGCAGATGGAAAATAAAGGATAGATGTGAGAGACACTGCCGTGGTAGCTGTAGGGTTTGGCATCTGGCTTGGTGTGATGGGGTAGGAAAGGGGGAGATGGAGAAAGAATGGCGTAGCAAAATGTGGAGAATCATGTAACTCCAGAGAAAGGTTTGAACATTCAATAAGGAACTGATTCTGGACCCTGAAA
Source organism: Ateles fusciceps (assembly GCA_036589455.1). NCBI lineage: Eukaryota > Metazoa > Chordata > Mammalia > Primates > Atelidae > Ateles > Ateles fusciceps. The sequence goes on from JAZHEH010003128.1 coordinate 4,607,039, forward strand.
GATGCATCTTCAGTAGAGTAGGGAGGATAGAAGCTAAACTGCTTCTCTTTCAAACTGCCTTCTTAGGCTACTGCTACTTAACCACATTCTCAACTTGTAGAGTATTTATGATTTAAAGTCAGTGTTAGAGAGGTTAATTCTCTCTGTTCCCCAGTGTTCGGTGTATGTTGGTTTTCTTGCCTAAGGTAGAGAGAGAGCAACTTGAGTATTTGGACCTTATACAGATCTCAGGCTGCTTTGCTGTTCCCACTGTATTCAGACAGTGCTCAGCAAACAATTCTAAGCAGTTTTTGTTTGAGTGTAGTAGATATGCAGTGAGAGTCTTATATCTACTGCATTTCCTTGTGGTGTAATGAGATGGACAATTAGAGTAGCCATTGTAATTATTTATATAAATACCTATCTCCTAACTAGATTATGAAGTTATTTTTTTGAGACAGGGTCTCACTCTGTTACCCAGGTTGGAGTGCAGTGGCATGATCATAGCTCACTGCAGCCTTAAACTCCGGGACTCCAGCGATCCTCCTACCTCAGCTTCCTGTATAGGTGCTACTACAGGCACTCGCTAACATGCCTGGCTAATTTTTTTATTTTTTATTTTAGAGATGGGATCTCACTATGTTGCCCAGGCTGGTCTTGAATTCCTGGCCTCAAGCATCCTCCCTCCTCTGCCTCCCAAAGTACTAGGATTATAGGCATGAAGCACTGTACCAGACCAGTTATGGAGTTTTTGAAGACAAGGACAGTATCTTATTCATCCTTAAATACACAATACCTCGAATTCTCAGTGTCTGTCACGTTCAATTGCATTTGAGTGTTGTGCATGGCATGCTCTCTTCTTCCTGAGCCAATGCTCTTTGGCAGGGTCGTGCTTCAGCTGCGGATGTTGGGACAACTGACTTTGGTCTCCTGTTTTCTATCTGGGTTCATTTGTGCTCACCATATATTAGGGATTCAGCAGTGCTTATTATAATAACAAAGAAATAATGATAGAGAGACTGCACATGTTTCTTCTTCCCTGTGGCTATAAATATTAATAAATAGTCACCAAATTGAAAGTGAACCCAAAGGAGGGGGTTATGTTTTTCCCTCCATTGACTATTTAATTTGAAAATTAAGAAGTGAATTCTGGGCCAGGCACAGTGCTTCGCACCTGTAATCCTAGCACTTTGGGAGGCCGAGATGGGCAGATCAGTGGAGGTTAGGAGTTAGAGACCAGTCTGGCTAACATGGCGAACCCCATCTCTGTCAAAAATGCAAACATTAACCAGGTGTAGTAGTGCACACCTGTAGTCCCAGCTAATTGGGAGGCTGAGGCAGGAGAATCACTTGAACCCAGGAGACGGAGTTTGCAGTGAGCTGAGATCACACCACTACACTCTAGCCTGGGTGATAGAGCAAGACCCTGTCTCAAAAAACAAAAAAACCCAAAAACCCCCCAAAAACCAGAAATGAATTCTGAAAATTTTTCTCAGTAATACAGAATTTCAAGATGGCAATGCCATAATAGTTGATATTAAGAACTATAATTGATACTATAGTTTAATCTGAAAGAGGCCTTTTAGTAGTTAGGTATAGAATGCTTTTCTTTAAAGACTCTCCTTCATAAAGATTCAAAGGATTAAGACTCAAAGATTCAAAACTCCTAGATAAGTTACATATGACTCATACTCTGAAATGTTTCCCATTAGGAAAAAAAATTGATTTTGTGGGACTTGGACATCTCTTCCAGGTTGCCTTCTGTGCTTTCAGAAGCTGATAGGACTCCATTCTATTTTTTTATGTGTAACTTCGTACTAGTGAACTTAAATATTTATCTACACTTTTTTTCAAATGGCTAATATTCACTAAAGTGACACTTTCAAACAAAGAAAAATGGAGAATAATCACTTCTTAGTTTTTGTTGGTCCTAAATAGCAAAAAAGTATTATTAAGTGTGAGTGGGGGAGAAGCTTAAACCAAAAACCTACAGCCTTGTTAAAACCAAAAGAAATAGAGAATGGAGAACTGATACCTTCATTTAGAAGGAACTGTAGCCCTGTAGCACCCAATGCTCTCTAATGCCTCAGGCAATTAGGAGCTTCCCTAAAGCCAAAACTTGAGAAATGCAGTCGAAGTGGTTTAGGTATGTTAATGGGCTGCAGGTACCCAGCATTGCTACTTAGTTTAAGAAGGTGCATGTTCTTCATGTGTACCCTAAAACCTAAAATGCAATTAAAAAAAAAATACAAATTAAAAAAAAGGAAAACAAAAATCAAAAATAAATAAATAAATAAAGTACTTTATTGCACATCAAAAAAAAAAATAATAAACAAAAGAAGGTGGAAATTGACTACTCAATTTGGTGTGGTAATTAGGTCCTTAACTGATTTTTCTAAATTTGTCTATTTTTAACTGGAGGTTTCTTGTGCCAGTCTAAAAAATCAAAGAAGATTTAAATGGAATTCTTAAATATGCAAAAATTGTGTTTTCTTCCTCACCCATTAAAAGAAAAACTCTCACCAAGATTAATGTAACTTTACATCTCTGCTGTCTTTGGAAATGCATTTTCTCCAATGTTTCTATATTTAATTCTTTCATAGCATGCAGTTTATCATTAACTTTGCTTCTAAAAAGTCACCTATATTTTTCTTAAGATATTGAGACTTACCAGATCATGAAGATTCATAGAAAACTGTTTGTCAGCTTTTAAAGTCTTGGCTTTAGTTTTGGGAACTCTGTTTTTTTTCCATTTCTCATTAACAGATTGATAAGGCAGGTATCCCTGATAACTATGGTGGGGAAATTAAAAACATTTGTATAGTTGTCTGAAATTTGCACAGATCATCTTTTAAAAATTTTAACTACCATATCGTCATTTAGTGGACCAATTAGCTATAGGGATCAAACCTATTAAATGTGATAAACAATATAATTCCTTCTGTCATTTTGGTTATGATAAAGACCTTAAGATGCTTTCAATACTATGGTAAAATTAATTTCTGTATTCTACTATCCTACTGAAAAATATATAAATATTAAATAGTTAATTTTAGGAGGCGATCCAAAGGTTAACCCAATAAATCTGAGGTTATCGTAATAAATAATTCAAACCAAGATGAGCCAGTGGAAACAGATGGTGCTTCTGGAAGAACTTGAAAATTTTCCACTCTTAAATGAACATAAACCTTCTGCTTGGAGCCTTACAACTACATGGACTTCTGTGCCGACCTGTAAATCTATGAAGTTACTTTTTTTGTGTGATCTTGAGTCCCATTCTTTTAATTTGATGCTTCTGAAGGTATGGAAAACAAAGGCTAACTCAAAACACAAGAGAACGAGTTCTGGTTATTCTCAGTTTGTATTGCTGTCTTTCCTCTTCCTGTGATTGCTTCCTGCTCCTCAGTTTTGCATGTAAGAATGTGTATTCCAGTAAAAGGACAAAAGGCATTTTAGCAAACTTTTATTATACCTAAGCCTGGATTTAACTCCCTCAGTAACTGAATAGGCATATAATCCCATGGATTTCTTAAGGTAGTGAGTTGAGTCTAGATGAATTACAACTTTTTTTTTCCTGAGCCTTTTCAAATGATTAGCAACACTTCTGCAGACAATTGTGTTTGAAGGGTTACAACTGGCTTTGATGAATAATCTGAAGCAGAGAGCAAATAAACATGCAAGAAAAGAAAGAAAATGAAATGAAAGAAGAGAAAAGAAAGTGAATGCACATGATAGCACCCTGTTTTTGACCATATATTCGTGCTGATAGGTTGATTTCTTTTGAACAAAAAAAGATGTTGATAAAGCCATAAATTGAAGATGTGGTTGAAGATGAGCTTGTCAAGAGTATTTTGTTTTCAATGAGAGATAAGTCATTGACCCACAAAAATTGTATTAGAAAACCATGTGAAGTAAATTTAATTTATTGGTTTGTCATCTAATTTATTGGTTTGATTTTATTTCTTTCAATTTTTATTGTTAATTTTTTGGAACTGTCCATCTTTTACTTATCTATAATTGAACATTTCATAAGGAAATGAAATTACTTACACAAATACATTGTCTGAATGTTTCTGTACTAGCAAGTTGCTGACACTAAAAAATACAAGGGTTCACCAAATGCTGACTAGAATGTAGAGAAACTGGCTTATTTGTACACTGCTGGTGGAAACATAAAATGTACAGCCACTTTGGAAAATAATTTGGCAGTTTCTTAAAAACACTAAACATGCAACTACTACATGATTCAGAGATTGTGCTCCTGGGCATTTATCCCAGAGAAATAAAATCTTATGTTCGCACAAAAACATTTCCATGACTGTTTATCACAGCTTTTTTTGTAATGGCTAAAACTGGAAATAGCCTAGATGTCCTTCAACAGGTGAATGGTTGAACAGACTGTGGTACGTTTATACCATGGATATCTTCTTGGCAATAGAAAGGAACAGGCTACGGATACACACAGCAGCTTGGAGGATTCTCCAGAGAATTATGCTGAGTGTAGAAAGCTAAGCCTAAAAGGTTGCATACAGTATGACTCCATAAAAAATAACATTCTTGAAATGACAAAATTATAGAAATGAAGAACAGATTAGTGGTGGATTGAGAATGAAGGAAGGGCAAAGGGAAAGTGGGTGTGGCCATGAAACGGCAACATGAGGGATCTCTGTGATGATAAAAATAATCTGTATCTTGGTTATACCGGAGTGATGATCTTGGTTGTGATAGTACCATAGTTTTGCAAAATGTTCCCATTGGAAGAAAATGGGTAAGGTGTGTATGAGATCTCTGTTTGCTTTTTTCTCTCAAAATTTTTATTGAGGTGGAGTCTCACTCTGTCTCCCAGGCTAGAGTGCTGTGGTGCAATCTCGGTTCACTGCGATCTCCACTGCCCGCGTTCAAACGATTCTCATGTCTCAGCCTCCTCTATAGCTGGGATTACAAGTACTCACCACCACGACTGGCTAATTTTTTTGTATTTTTAATAGAGATGGGGTTTTGCCATGTTGGCCAGGCTGGTCTTGAACTCCTGACCTCAGGTGATCTGCCTACCTCGGCCTCCCAAAGTGTTGGGATTACAGGCGTGAGCCACCGTGCCTGGCCGAGATCTCTGTTGTTTTTTTTAGCTGCATGTAATCTATAATTATCTCAAAATGAAAGTTTAATTAAAAATATGGAGTAGGGTTTACAAAAGATAACTCACTGCTGAATTGATGAATGTGAACTCAAAATATATTTTAAGCTTTTCTATTTAACTTAAGTCTAATAACTTAAAAGTTTGGATCATACCATACATCATTCTTACTATGAAATAAATACAATTTTGTTTCATCTTTAGCATTAAAAATGAATTTTATCTTATCACTGCAATATTCCTGTTGTGAAAATGAATGTATTACTATTAGTAAAGGGAAAGAAAAAAGAAAATTAATAGTCCTTAATGTAAGTAATGTAATTCATTAAGAATATAGATGTCGGTAACATGACTTTATCTTGTGTTTTCATCACTGCTATTTAATAATAGAGTTTTTTGTTGTTGTTTGTTTTTGTTTTTGTTTTTGAGACGGAGTCTCGGTCTGTCACCCAGGCTGGAGTGCAGTGGCTCGATCTTGGCTCCCTGAAACCTCCGTCTCCGGGGTTCAAGTGAGTCTCCTGTCTCAGCCTCCTGAGTAGCTGGGATTATAGGTGCCCACCATCATGCCCGGAAAATTGTTGTATTTTTAGTAGAGATGGGGTTTCACCATATTGGTTAGGCTGGTCTTGAACTCCTGACTTCAGGTGATCCACCCACCTTAACCTCCCAAAGTGCTGGGATTACAGCCATGAGCCTCTGTGCCTGGCCAATAATAGAGTTTTAAACTACATAAATATTAAACTATATAAATAATATAGTTTCAATACATTTTGATGAAACAGAACTGTTCTCTAATTAACTTTTAGTCAAAGTTTGCAGAACAACTTTTTAATATGTTGACTGATTTCTAATCACCTTGCCTCAGTAAGTGGCATTACAGGTAGGTAGAAGGTCCATACCTATATTTTGTGATTAAAGTTATAGGAGGAATGATTTTCTATATCTGTGGATATTTCCTACGTTGAGAGGGCCAAGGAGTTCAAATGAGTCGTGTGTCTACACCAAATTCAAATAGAGAATTGCAAAGTGAAATATTCAACCAACTCCGAATTAGCTGACCATGACATTCCATGTATCTGAGGAAACTGATTTTATTTTTACCAAATAGTAGATGGGATATTTAAGTTGTCATAAATTAAACACAATTCTCAGTGAGTTTTTAATCTCAGAATTTAAAAACAATAAAAAATATCTTCCTGGTGACTCAAAGATGCCGTAGTGTCTACATATTTAGCGCTGTCTTAGATGGCTGACCACATGCTTCTGACCATGGAGAATTTGATAGTTGAATTTTATTACTACTATACAGGGTCAGCTTAATTTCACATGGGATATTAGCTGATATAAGAAAAAGTTATTTTAAGAGTACATTGGGATATTAAAAATTAAAAAGAAATATATTCTACTTCTACACATTAAGGAAAATTCTAAGGCATGAGAAGAGATAGCAAACATTGGGGTGGATTAATTAGATAATATGGATTTAAAAAATACTTCTGCTAAATTCCCCTATTTGTTGACAATGCTTCCTAACTGGCTCCACCCTTAGCTGATGGACAGATGCTTGATCTCTCTTAAAATATCTAATCTCTTCTTGATTTATTGGCATAAACTTCTTGACAGGTGTTTTTGTTTGTTTGTTGTGACCCATGACTTCAGGAAAGGTTAAACCCTTGGGAGCAGTGGTGACTATTACACTTAGAGCTGTTTTTCTTGTACTTTGTATGTCATCATAAATAGCGTTTCTGTGATTCAGATTAGAAGAGGGGATATCTATTCAGATATTTCTGTTCTATATGTTTACAAGACTTAATAAGATTAAATCAATTAATATATCTAAATTGTTTGGAATAGTGACTGACACATAGTAAGTGCTGTAAGTCTTAGCCATTGTTATTATGATATTTGCTATTATTACTATTATTTGCTTGTCTCAATTGTTTGGCGAGTATTTTGCAAAGCTAATTTTGTCATGTCAGTGTTTTTTCCTCTTTTCAAGCACGTCACTGCAATCTCAAATAGTGGTATATATATATGTTTTTTGAATTTTAACTTCAGTTCTAATGTAGAAAGTAATTTAAAAATACTTTTAAACTGTAAAATATAGCATGCATACAGAATAGTCCACAAAACAAAAATATAGCTTAATGATTTGTTACAAACTAAACACCCACGGAACCCAAGCAGGTCAAGATATAGTACTGTCACCCTCTGAGAAATGCCCTTCCACACTTCCTCTCAGTCATTGCCCCCTGTATGCCTCCTAAAGTTAACTAATATCCTGACTATTGTTATCTATTACAAAATATTGTAATCATATATATATTTTTTTATTATTTGAGACAGGGTCTCACTCTGTCACCCAGCCTGGAGTGCAATGTTGAGATCTTGTCTCACTACAACCTCCACCTTCCAGGTTCAAGTGATTCTCCTGCCTCAGCCTCCTGAGTAGCTGGGATTACAGGCACATCCCACCACAACCGGCTAATTTTTATATTTTTAGTAGAGACGGGGTTTCACCATGGTGGCCAGGCTGGATCTGGCTGGATGTGGTGGCTCATAAGTGGCCAGGAGTGGTGGCTCACATCTGTAATCTCAGCACTTTGGGAGGTCAGGTGGGTGGATTCCTTGAGCTCAGGAGTTTGAGACCAGCCTGGGCAAACTGGCAAAAGCCTGTTTCTAAAAAGAAAATAAAAAATTTGAGAATTTCATTGTATGAGTCTACTGTAATTTATTTTTTCCATTTACTGATTGACGTTTGTGCTGTTTCCAGTTTTTTGATATTATGATAATGTTGCCATAAACATCCTTGAACTTGTCTCTTGAAGCACATGCGCATACATTATTGTTATATATCTATAAGTGGAAATAGTGGTTCAAAAAGCATATATATCTTCCATTTTAAAAGATAGTTATAAATTGTTTTTCATATTATTTCTACTGACGTTACTCCTGTTATTAGAGGTCTCACTGTTCCACATTCTTTCAAATACTTTCAAATAACAATAGATAATAATTAAAATAGTAAATAAAAAGGAGAAATCTTTTATCCATCCATTCATTCTGGCCATTCTCACTGGTTACTGTAGCATCTCATGATGACTTCAATTTCTATTCCCTTTTTACTAATGATGTTGAACACCTTTCATATTTTCCGCCATTTGGATATCCTCTATTGTGAAGCACTTGTTTTAAGTCTGCTGCCCACATGACTATTGCACTGACTTTCTCTCATTGATTTGTTGTGGACCTGAGACTCTTATGGTGTCTTAGAAAAAACGGAAGTTTTGAACTTTAATGTAGTGCAATATATCAATTCTTTATTTCATGATCTTTCATGTAGACTAAATTTAATGTAGTCTGGTTTAACAACTCTTTCTATCATGTTTTTTTCTGTTTTGTTTAAGAAGTCTTTCTCTCCCTGAAGATCATAAATATATTTTCTAACGTATTCTTTTAGAAGCTATATAATTTGCCTTTCATATTTTTGTATATGGTGTGAGGTAAGGGTGAAGTTTTATTTTTTCCTTCACATGGGCACTCAATTGTCTCAGCACCAATGGTTGAAATGATCATCTTTTCCATGCTGTTTAGCAGTGCCATCTTTGATGTAAATCAGCTGTCTATACATAAATGTCTCTTGGATCTTTGTTCAATTTCAAAGATATCTTTATTATTCTTGTGTCAATGCCGTATTGTTTTAATCAGTGTAGTTTTATATAAATCTTGATATCAAAATAATTTTGGCCTTCATTATTTCCATATAAATTTAGCATCAGCTTGTTGAAGTCTACAAAACAAACTAAAATAGAGCAAAAGCCTGCTAGAATTTTTTTTTTTTTTTGCAGAGACAAGTGAACATTTATTTTTGTGCCTTTCCTCCTATGTGTATTGCAAATCTCTTTCACAGCAAGGCCCCAGGAATCTACAGATTCAATTATGTCCCTGCACTTGGTCAACTGGTGCAGGAGTCTTAGGGAGCCTCGTACACATGCTAGAGTCACTCATTTACCAACATGAAACCTTAGGATAGAGAGGCAACAAAGCAGGACTCCTTCCTCCATGGAATGTGCTGATTTCAGATGAGGCGGTAGCCAAAGTAGAAAATGCCAGAATTTTTCCTTGGCACTGGACTGTGATGAGAGATGCTTGCCAAGAACTTAAGCTACTGTCTTTTCTTTTCTCTTTTGAGACAGAGTTTCACTCTTGTTGTCCATGCTAGAGTGTAATGGTGTGTTATTGGCTCACTGCAACCTCTGCCTCCTGGGTTTAAGCGATTCTCCTGTCTCAGCCTCCCAAGTAGCTGGGATTACAGGCATGTGCCACCACATCTGGCTAATTTTTGTATTTTTAGTAGAGATGAAGGTTTCGTCATGTTGGTCGGGCTGGTCTCGAACTCCTGACCTCTGGTGATCTGCCTGCCTCAGCCTCTCAAAGTGCTGGGATTACAGGCATGAGCCAACACACCTGGCCAGCCACTGTCTTCTTCCTTTCTAGTTTTTGAAGATAAAGCAGGAAATAATCATTTCTGAAGATACTTGTTAAAAATTCCCCAAAAAACACAAACACATGCTCCACTTCATTGCCTGCTAGAATTTTTATTGGGATTTCATTGAATCTGTAAACAGTTTGGGGTACACTGATTCATTTCCAATGTAAAAATTTTCCTATAAATTTTAAAATTCATTTTACCTTATTAGTCAGAGAAGATACTGTAGAAGTCAGTCTTTCAAAATTTATTAAAACTTGCTTTATGGTTCAGAAGAAAGTCAATTTTTATGAGTGAATTATATGTGCTCAAAAAGGATGTGAATTATATGTGCTTGAAAATGAACTATATGGCTTGAAAAGAAAATGCGCTGTGTCTGTGAGTTAGGTCAAATTTTGTTAACCATATGTTTAAATTATCTAAGTTCTTACTGGTATGTTGTCTGTTTGTATTAACATTTACTGGTCTGTTAGAATTTTCCATTATGGTTGTAGATTTGTCTATTTTTTCTTGTAGTACTATAAATTTTTAATTTAATATCATGAGGCTACATGATAATGTGTTTATACATTTAAAAGTAAATCATAGTGGTAAATTGAACTTTTATCATTAAGAAATGAACTATTTTATCTCTAGCAATGCTTTTTTCTTTGACATCTACTGTGTTTTATGTTGATATAATTACACTATGTTTTGGGTTAGAGTTTCATAGCATAACATTTATCATTCTTTTACTTTCAACTTTCTGTATATATTTGATTTAGGTGTGTCTATTATAACACGTAATTTAAAAATTCTATTATAATATTTTTATCTAAATTGAAACATTTAGTCTACTTCTAAATTTAATGTAAATACTAATTTATTTAAATTTAAATACAGATAGGCCACAGAAGCACTAACCAAAAGAAAGCTAGCACACCTCATGGCTAACCCTTCTCCTTCTAGCTCTACGATAGTTGCAAAAGCATTGTTCAGTTTCTCAGCTTTTCTGCTGCCCCTCTGGGATTTTTCAAATCTCCCAGGGAGTAAGTAGTTTCAAATGCACTGCTCGTCTCCTTGGTCCCCAGTCGTCCTCAGATACTGGTCTCGTAATTCTTTACTATTTTTTTTAACCTTTTAAAGCTTTGGAGAATATGTTTTTAAAAATATTTTGTTCAGCTTTTCTAGCTGAGCGTTTGTCCAAATTAATTAGTTCGTCATTACTAGATTCCTGCAATCATGATTTTCAAAAGTCCTATGTAGAATGTGCTTGATTTAGTCATCAGAAACTATCTGTATATCAAAGGAGAAATGATGCAAAATTGAAATTGGTTTTCAGAATGTAGGTAATCATGAATAATATACTGCGATTCTTTTGTGATGATCCTATTGTAATCTTAGTGCTATCATAGCCCTACTCAAAGATCCAAGATAGTGTATACTAGGTCAGCAATACATTTTCAGGTTACAATGTGATGACAGATATAGAAATCAATGTCATAGTATAATCTCAGAAGCCTAAGGAAAATCCGAGGTGCATTGTACTTATTCTTAGGAGAGAACCAACTAATCCCTTATAAATAAAATGTATACTGTGATGTCATGTGTTTCTTTGTGTGAATTATCACAGGTGGTTCTTTTGTGAGGAAGCAGTGCTTTAATTCAAAACTCCATTTCCCTTACCTGATTATTCTTTTAAAATTGTCTGTACACCAAACCTCTGTGACATGCAGTTTATCTGTGTCACAAACCTGCATATGTACTCTGGACCTAACAAAAGTTAAACAAATAAAACAATAAAATTTACATTGTGAATTTCCCCCATAAGTTTAGTTTGTATAGATGTTTCTTATAATTTAAGAGCCCAATAAATGTTTTGAATTGATCTATTGTGCTTTTCTCTGATAATTAGAAAAATTTAAATAGATATTTTTCCTTTCCTCTCTAGGGTATATTTTTGTTAATATATAGCTTTAAGTTAAATATTAACAATCTTACTCTAAGAAACAGTATTCAACTTATGCTTAGGTACTTCCAAAATAAAAGAATTGCTTAAAATATTTAGAGTAACAAATATAGGTTGAATGTATATAGTTTACATTTTCTTAAAATACCCAGCAGTAACTATTATAATTGGATACCTGATACTATTGTAGACAGGTTTATCGAGAACCTCCAGAGTGAAAACCTGCCATAGTCACCTCCTTTACTTGTGATAAGTGCTCATGCAATCAATATTACCATAAGGGCGCTAGTGAAGGCTACCTTTTCCATTGATGAGAATAATTCAAAGTTTCTTTTCAGCATGGGCTTTGGAGTCAGGTCAATCTGGGTTTCAGTTTGGGTCTGTCACATGCCAGTTTGACTCTGGGTTCCCTAATATTTTTAAGTTTTTGTTTCCTTATTTGTTAAAACGGAGAAGTCTCTGTGTGTGGGGGGGGTGGTCTAGAAAAAGAAAACACTGAGAGAGGATGACCTTCACAAATTCCAACACATCAGTGTGAGACAACCTGGGGCCTACGTTCCCCTTTTTATAAGGTTTATACGTAGATATGTATAACCAAGTTGTGGCTTTACTTTGCATTTTACTTGGATTAAAGGTTTGAACACATTAATGTATGCTCTTTTTGCCCTCTTTACAAAACACTTTTATATAATTTTATTACTAATTAAATTTTGTATGGAACAATATGGTTAAAGGGGTTTATAAAAAAAAATCTGGGATGGTTACTGGCCTAGAACAGGTTGTCAGCAAACTATATCTTGTGGGCCAAATCTTCCTGCAACCTGTATTTATAAAGTTTTATTGGAACATAACAACTCCCATGCATTCAATATCATCTCGGCTGCTTATGTGCTTTAGTGACAGAGTTGAGTAGTTGTGATAGAGACCATATGGCCTGCAAAGCTTAAAATATTTACTATCTGGTCCTTTGCAGACAAGGTTTGCCACTCCTGGTCTAGAGGATAAAAATAGAGGCAAAGCAAGCTAGGCTGGGTTGTGGGCTCTTTCAGCAGCCCCCATTAATTTATTCCTTTTAGTGTCTGTCCTTTCTTCTTCCTCTCTTGTGCAAAGAGGAAGGGCTAACAAGGTTGAACTCTCTGCCCTGTGCTTCTCCTTTTTCTTAGAAAGGAGATTCTGACCAGTCATTAACAATACCTTATTATGAATTAATTTGTGTGTGCCTACCTCTCTTAGGAACAATTTTGTTTTAAAAAAAGAACTGATACAACTCTAATTTGTCAATTTGTAATATAAACAAAAACTAAAAATAAAATCAGGAATGAAAAGGAATTGAGGGAAGTTTATTTAATAGGATAAGTCTTTTAATATTAGAACTTCAGGCTTTTTGGAATCTGGGTAGGAAAAAATTTTAAGATGTCAACAAGATCTTGGTGTACCCAGGTTAGGGAGACTGTCCCTTCACTTTAGTAGTCAGGTTTGTTTCTAGATTGTTGCCATTTTTTTGGTGTGTATATCTGTTATATGTACCTATGTCTTTAAGTGTATAATATCTGTTTTTCTTTCTATTCTTTCTTCATTTCAGCTCATACCCCTAGTTATGCATTCCTCAATACTTTAGTTCCATGTGTCTGAAAAACTGGCTTAATGATGTCTTTAATTATAGACATTTGTCTTATAACCAAATAACTATACACTATAGTGGCCAATAATATATTTAATGTGGTTATGGTAATTTTACATTATCATGATTATCTTATCAGTGTTTATTCAAATCTCAAATGGGCATTAGTTTGAAACATAGATATACATTATTAAGCAATGTGATAATATGTTAATGTATTTAGTACTTAACCATGTACCAGTACTTACTGTTGTAAAAACTCTCTCTTTCTCTCTCTCTATATATATATTTCATATATAAAAATATATAATATATATATTTCATATATATATAAATATATAAAAAAATATAATATATATATTTCATATATAAATATATATATGAAATATATATATAATATATATTTCATATATAAATATATATATGAAATATATATAAAAATATATATATGAAATATATATATAATATATATTTATAATATATATTTCATATATATAATATATATAAAATATATATATTATATATATATTTCATATATATAAATATATATAAAAATATATATAATATATATATTTCATATATAAAAATATATATAATATATATATTTCATATATAAAATATATATAAAAATATATAATATATATATTTCATATATATAAATATATATAAAAAAATATAATATATATATATTTCATTTTAACTCTCACAATAGCATTGAGGTAGGTACTTTTTTATCAGTCTTTTGTTTTATAAATGAGAAAATTGAGATATAGAGAGGTTGAGTAACTTGCTCAATACTACATAGCCGGTAAGCAGAGGAGTCAGTATTAAATCATAGGCAAGGTAGCTCTAAAGTTCCTGTTGTTAGGCACTGTGCTGTATTGCCATAGACACACATGCCAAACATTAATATTTGCTTACCAAATATATTTAAAAAGTAATAAAATATTCCTTTGAATAATTAGTTCTGCAAATGAATCTAAAATAAAATTTAATTGACATGACATAAAATTGGTAGAAATAATTTGTTTCATGAAGAGTATTGCATTTGTAAAATAAATCCTGGTGTCCTTTACCCACCTAGTTTTCTGTTTGTTTATTTTTACCAATTTGTATTCTTCCTGTATTTTTTGATTTATGCATGCACCATCTTTTAATAAAATCCAGAAAAGGGAAACTAACAAAAGTCAATATATCTTTGCCAAGGCTAAAATTAATTGCTCTGCGTGTTTTCTCTTGAATGACATTTAGGGATTACTGCTGCCCTCCTGGCTGCTTCCTTACCTCTCAATGAACCTCATAAGTTAATTGCACTGGTACCCCAAAGTCATATATTGAGTCATATATTGAGCTTTTCTGAGTATTACCTTTCAGACAAAATGATTATCAAGTGTTTTGCAAGGACACAACATGGTGTAGTGGAAAGAACATTGGATTGAGCATCTCAAGTCCTGGGTTCAAAATCTGATTGCACTGATGACTAGCTGTATAATTGACAAATCACTCAACATCTAAGTTTCAGTCAACTTATTGGAACATGGGGATGATAATATCTATATCATATAATTGTTTCTGAGATAGCAAGTGAACATGTGTTGTAGGTATTAATTAATCTTTAAACTGCACTTTATTCTTTTGAAATCTTGATGGGGCTAGCACATACATATCAAATAGATTTGTGTTTGCAAAGTGCAAACTATATAACGCATCATTTTCCTTGTATTACTTCATTTAAATACGTAAGTCTTACTTGGCAGTATCATGCTATAGCTGTCAACAATGATAGTAATGAGAAAAACACAACCACACGGAAGAGCAGTTTTGTTCAGGGTAACACTTAGGCTTCAGGTTCCCTAACAGTTAGATGGGAACCTGTCACAAATATTTTTTCTTTGTTCCTCATCAAAAATGAAGAAGTCAGTCACTGCATCAATATAATCATGTGTAATGTTGTCTTTATTTCCTTTGGAATTTGTGTGACACAAATGGGAAATATTTTTGATAAATCACATGATGGGTAGTTTTTGTATCCCAAGAGATAAGGCTTTTTAAAAGACTTCCAAGTTCTTAATTTTCATCACAATGTAATGAGATAGAATAATATATAGTTCCTTTGTGTAATTAAATTAATAAGGCAGAAAATCTGTTTTCAAAACAAATTCTAAATGACTGTACGGCTTGCTTTCTGTGTTGTTTATGTTCACGGGTATTTGACTTGGTGAATAGCATGAGGTTAGGAATGATTTCATTTTCAGCTGTAATTATGAAGATATGGAGAGAAAATTAGTGTCTAGTCACTGCATATTCATTCCTACTCAGGAAGGTGGCCAAAAAAATAAAATATAAAAAGAAAGAAAGGAAAAAAAAAAATCACTGCATATTCACAGGCTAAAGATGTCATAAAATATTCTAAAGTGGTATTTTCTTTGAAACCGGTAACCCCCTGACATACATCAGTGAAGTCTTGGAGGAATATTTACAAATATACTATACATATGTATACAGTAGCCAAAGACTTAAGAAAGGAGTTTTTCTGGCCTGTCAGATAGTCCCCTTGGAGGTTGGATGCTTCATGGAGTTTCTCTTGTTAATTCCTACTGAAGTGCCATAGGAAAAATAATAATGTCTGGTGGTTGATGTAGCAGTGCAACTTTACTTCAGGAAATCTTTGTTATTTGACAGAAACAGATATTTGTCACTAATAATTTTTCTAATGGTTTAATGTACCAGTTGCAAAGTGTTGCAAACTAAACTGGCCATAGTCGGTTGTTACTGAACATAGACTTTCAGGGAGGGCTATGGTTTTGTCTGCAGCTAAAATCTCTACGATTAGCAGGTATATCCCAGAAATGTTAAAATATTAACCTTATGATCTTTTGCTGGGAGCGATAGTAATTTGTAACCATATTTATTCAGGAATTTGTTTGCATCCAAAAATGGGGCAAAGGGCTACGTGCTGTTGAATGCCAATTAGTCATTATATTTCTTTTTTTTTCTTTATTTTTCACATTGGACATTTGTACAAAGTCATTATATTTCTTTAACCAGGAGATGAAGAAGCCTGAAATGCCTCCTCTTAGAATTAGCCAAAATAATGAAAGTCTAAAAGATAAAGTTTAGAGCTGTCATCTTTTCCTTAAGGATGGCTCCACATAAAATGAGATCATCTTGGCTTATGCTAGACTTTGTAATTCAATTTCCACCCTTGGATGTTTCAGATATTCTTTGTGTACTCTCTATTTTTATAGTGTGATTTTTTTTTCCTTATGTATATTGCTTTTGCAGGTATTCCTGCCAGGCAATTTTTTGCCTTTCCATAAATTTAAAGGGCTCATATAACAGTTTAACACATTTAATAAACAGACTTTATATGGAAATAATTTTATGACTTGTAGCAAGTTAAAGTTTATCTTAAAAAGTTCTGTTTTAGGTTTGCAAAGCAAACGAATCATTAGGTGATTTAAGAGTCTATGGTAATGATAATTAAAATAAAAACTCTAATGTAAACCTTCTGCTCCAATATTCATTCACATTTCCTTCAAGTTAAGAGGAAAATCTGGACGATATACATGGGGCAGTGTTTAATAAGACAAAATATCTCTTTATAAAATTGTTTTGCTTACATTTGTAAAAGTGACAGCTTAAGAGGATACTCCTGTAACTGACAAAAGAATAGAAGTGCAATAGGTCAAACAACTTTTAATGGGCCATGCCATCCTCTGAGTTTGCTTTCGTAACTCACAGGTTCACATTTGTTTGGGTCCACCTTTTTTGTATAACTTCTTCTTAAGTTTATTTATATAATTTGTTCCTACCAGTGCCCTGGGTCATTTATTACACCTATTAACTTTCTCTGAAGAGATTCTGCCAGAATTCCTTAACAACCATCTTTGAGTCTGTTTCTTCTCTCTTTAAATTTAAGATCAAGGATTTTGCTGGCACAGTGCATGTTGAGCCTGCTTTGCTGCTGCCCTGATTATCTTTTGCTGTGGATAGAGGTACATGTGATTCACCAAACAGATCCAGTTTGTGTGTGGAAAACACTTTAGAAATGTAAAACTTACACAATTGTTTTTTTTTGATCTCCCATTCAAATACACTAGCTGGAGCAGTCTCTTAGTATGACATTAAGATATTTCAATGACTTTTCTTCTAAGAATAGTATTTCCATTTTTTTTTTTTTACTTTACATTTTGCTCATGGATCAAGATGAACATTCTTTTCCTATCATACTTTTGTTTTTTTCTGGAAAACATAGGCTGGGGAAACCTTCACGCTAACCAATCTTTGTCCAAGCGCGCCAGACGTTTAATTATTAGAATCTCTGTTTCTTCAAGTCCCTCTTTTCTAACATAATCTCAAAATTCTTTAATCATGTTAATTAGAATGATTTTGTTAAAAAGTAATTTATAGTAGAATACAGCTATGCAGTAGACTCTGTTAAATGTTGGAGACAATTTTAAAATTACATTTACGTGACACCAAATTAGTTGGTTTGAAAGGCAACACTCTTTAATATTAAACAACAATTTAAAATTATTTCACTAACTGTAATAAATGCCATTTTAAGAAAGTTATGTTAAGGCATTTAAAATAGTCAAGACAATAAGTATTTTTATAGATTCAGGCACATGAAACTGAAGATTAATTCTAATTTGTTGGCCTTTAACACAACACCATGAAAAGATTCTGCTTAAAAGGTCTGTACAGACTTTATTTTAAACTCTAGGATAGACTGTGAAGGTAATTTATTTGAGTGAACTTAATAAAATCAACACTCTAATGGTTGAACTTAGTAAAGCAGTTATATGCCAGATATAGCCAGTACTTTTAAAAACAGGTATTCTGTGTAATTTGGGATTGTTTGAATTGGATCTTTCCTGATAGAATGAGTGTCCTGTTATCAAGATAATCTGTGCTTTTAATTAGTGTTTCCTGATTTTCATATATGTGTACAAAGTACTAAAGAGATTTATAATATCCAGTGCAGCAATGTATTTGGTGTCCAAGTTTGGGTTCTGTTATGTGAGGGTGCGTCTTACTATTCCAGGCATTGATTCAGACTTGTCACTCGAATGTCTCACTATCATTCTTCTGACTTAGAAGACAACAAAGCAATTTACTGAGAAAAAACTGCACTTACATTTTGTACTGGATTCTACATACTAACTAAAATTACACAAAGGCTGTGGGAATCTTATACGTACCTATGTAAATATATTCCTTTCCAAATTTCTAGCTTTTTAGGGCTGGGATGGGGCACAATCATGGACATGTGAATAAAAATGAAGACAGCAAACTGCTACTTGATAGAGACTATGATTGCCCACCAAAATTTGTTCTCTCTTTCCTTAATAATAGAATTATAGCTAAAGTAAATTAAAGAATACATATTCCAGTCTTCATCAGAGTTAGGAGTATCCATGTCTAAAATCTTACCAAAGATATGTGAGAAGTTAGCTGTGACACTTCTGAGCTTGGGTCTTGGGATATTTTTTTTGTTTGTTTTGAGACGGAGTCTTGCTCTGTTGCCCAGGCTGGAGTGTGATGTTGAGATCTCAGCTCACTGTAATCTCTGCCTCCCAGGTTCAAGCGATTCTCCCACTTCAGCCTCCCAAGTAGCTGGGATTACAGGCACCCACCACACACCTGGATCATTTTTTTTGTATTTTTAGTAGACCATGTTGGTCAAGCTGGTCTTGAACTCCTGACCTCAGATGATCCACCCACCTTGGCCTCCCAAAGTGCTGGGATTACAGATGTGAGCCACCTCGCCCAGCCTACTTTCATAATTAGACACCCCCAAAGGCATTGACAACTTCTTGTTTGATTAGTAATATTCCATTCTAGTAACATTATTTCTCTCTTGAAGAAATTATAAGTTGTATTCTTAAATCTTTTAAAATTAAACAACTCAATCTTTCTCAGCCACTGAGAAATAAGTTTTTCTTTGTAATATCTAGGAGGAAACATGATGGAGCGAAAAGAAAATTAGACTTAAAAGTCAAGATCTAGGTACTAATTCCAGTTCTTCCATTTATCTACTGTTTGATTTTGAGCAAGTCAACTTACATTTGTTGATCTCAGTTTCATTATCTTTAAAATTGCTGCTAATAATACCTACTACTCAGAATAGTTGTACATCATGAAATTGTAGCCTAAATTCTAACCTGGATTTAGAGTTAGATCTCTTCAATAATACATCTGTCTACATCATTTGTTTTAAAAATGAAATGACTTTTTTATGGGTAGGAAGAGCGTTTAAACAGTTTATTATTTTATTTTATTTTATTTTTGAGACAAAGTCTCGCTCTGTCACCAAGCTGGAGTGTGGTGGCGCGATCTTGGCTCACTACAACCTCCGTCTCCCAGGTTCAAGCAATTCTCCTACCTCAGCCTCCCAAGTAGCTGGGCTTACAGGCGTGCACCACCACAGCCAGCTAATTTTTTTTATTTTTAGTAGAGATGGGGTTTCACCATGCTGGCCAGGATGGTCTCGATCTCCTGACCTTGTGATCCGCCCTCCTGGGCCTCCCAAAGTGCTGAGATTACAGGCGTGAACCACCACACCTGGCCACAAATAGTTACTTTATTGCAACAACCTTTATGTAAATAAGGACAAGTGTTTCCTAGTATTATTAACGTTTGTATTCTTATTGAACCTTATTGAATTATGCATCACTTCCTATAAAGGACAGCTGTCCTTAATTTTAGGAGTATTTCACTTCTAAATGTACTTACCATTTTAATTTTTGTGTGTATGTGTGTGATATACATATTTCCACAAAATAAATAAATTACGACCTTAAGAACAATCTTCTTTTCTGGTCTGGGTTTTGAGTTTAGTGTAGTATGGTCTGTTTTTGTATGGTACATGATTCCTGATTCCTAGCCCCACATCGGGAACTTAGTAGCATCTACGCGGTCCTGTAGAAGTGGGTGGGTGGCTCAGGCTACAGGATTTCCCATTTTGCAACATAGACTTTTTATCAGTACCCACTTTGCTGAGCTACTGACCAGAATGAGTTGATTTAGCTTTTTAAACTTGAATCTATCCTGCTGCTCTCTTGGGAGGATATGTCCTAAGAATGTACTATACTAAGAGGTTTAACAGGGAGAGAGCTGCCATTAAACACTCTTTTTAAGATCATGTTGGAGTCAATGATCTAATCCCACTAGAAGTGAGTTATTGACTTCTTAATGTATAAGGGAGGCATTGGCTCCTGAAGTTTGGTGTGCTCTGCTTCTCCTCCAGGGAACAGGGGATCTGCTAAAGCCTTAAGGAATGTGAGGAGTTACCTCTTATGGGAGGAGGAAGTTGGCTATTAGAAAGTCACAAAGAAGGTCAGCATTTCTTCCTTCTATATGTTCACTATTTAGGCTTAATATTTAAGGGCGTGATTTATAAAGGAAGCATTTATTTTACATATATTGGTCCCTGTTTGAAAGCCTACACATGAGGCAGTCAGCTAGCAGACGAAATAAGAGAAGTCTGGCCATAAGGTGTTTACAAACTTAGATAATCTGTGGGGGAACAGAGAAAAACTGTCTTGCTCAACTTAAGAAGAGCATATCAAAGCTTTCAGATGAAAAATAGTTATAATCTGTTTTCAGATTTGATAGGTGATATACAATTGTATTGAAAATGGAAGGAAGGTAGAAAATATGAAAAGGAAAACAACAATAGCTCTCAATACTATTATTCAGGCAAATGCTCATTGTAAAAGTTTTTGTGACGATCCATTCTGGTACATATTTTTTGCAAACTTAAATATACACAATTATGTATATATGTAAGTGTGTGTAATGTATATAATATCTTTATGTGTGTTTATCCTCATATATAAATTATTTTCAACTGGGACTATGCTGCCCATCTACCCACTCAAAAATCAATGACTCAGTGATCCACTTTAATTGTGGACTGTGCAAAATTTCTTATGATTTATGGCAGCAAACAGTTTAAAAGCATTGTGCATATTCTGTTTATAATTTATCCTCAGCGATCTTCAGACCTTTCTATGTCAATGAACACCTAAGAATATTTAACACGAGATCTACCTTTTGGACACATTTTTAAGTGTAATGTATAATTGAAATTATGGGTACAATGTTGTACAGTATCTCTTTAGAGCTTATTCATTGTGCTTGACTGAAACTTTATGTCCCTTGAGTAGTAATTCCAATATCCCCCTTCTTCAGTCCCTGGCAAGCACTGTTCTGCTCTCTGATTCTCTGGATTTCAGATACCTCACGTAGGTAGAATCATGCAGTAGTTGTCTTTCTGTGCCTGGTTTATGCCATTTAGCATAATGTCTTCAAAGTTCATCCATGTTGTCATGTATTGCAGAATTTGCTTCTTTTTTAATGGACTGGATAGTATTGCCTTGCATGTACATTTCACATTTTCTTTATACATTCACCTGTCAATGGACATTTAGGTTGTTTCCACATCTTGGCTTTTGTGAACAGTGCTGCAGTGAATATAGGAGTGCCAACATCATCAAGATCCTGATTTCAGTTTTTTTAACGAATACTAGAAATTGTATTGCTGGTTCATAGGGTAGTTTTATTTTTATTTTTGTTTTTTTGAGGATCCTCTGTGCTATTCTCTGTAGTGGTGGCACCATTTTGTATGCCCACCAGTAGTGTGGTAGGGTTCCTGTCTCCCCATATCTTTGCGAATACTTTCTTTTTTTTTTTTTTTAAATAGCCGTCCTTACAGGTATGAGGTGTTATTTCATTGTGATTTGGATTTGCATTTCCCTGATAACTTGTGATGTGGAGCATTTTTTTCATATGCCTGTTGGTCATCTGTACATATTCTTTGGAGAAATTTCTTTTCAAGTCCTTAGCCCACTTTTAAGTTGCGTTTTGAGTTTTTACTATTGAGTTGTAGGAGTTCCTTGTATATTTTGCCAGTTAATCCCTTATGAAATATATGGCTTGTAAATATATCACCCATTTTAAAGTCTATCTATTTGTTTATGGTATAGACATACTTTAATTTATTTAACCACTATTTCACTGATGAACATTATGCTTATTTTCATTCCTTTCCCACTCCTATTATTAATCATGCTTTGAAGGACATTTTTGTTCCTACATTTTTGTATGTTTGATTCTTTATCTCCTTGGTATCTACTTGGGATCTATTGGAGGAAGGATGCCTGGGTTAAAAAGAAGGCATTTAGGCCGGGCGTGATGGCTCACACCTGTAATCCCAGCACTTTGGGAGGCCAAGGCAGGCAGATTGCCCGAGGGCAGGAGTTCGAGATCAGCCTGACCAACACAGTGAAACCTCGTCTCTACTAAAAATACAAAAATTAGCTGGGCATGCTGGCGGGTGCCTGTAATCCCAGCTACTTGGGAGGCTGAGACAGGAGAATTGCTTGAACTAGGGAGGTGGAGGTTGCAGTGAGCTGAGATCGTGCCACTGCACTCCAGCCTGGGTGACAGAGCAAGACTCTGTCTCAAAAAAAAAAAGAAGGCATTTAATATTGATGCATATCATTACACTGACCTCCAAAACGATTGTATCAATTGACACTCCTATTAACAATTTATGAGTTTCCACATAGCACTGATCTTTAAGATCTTCATCAATTGGCTAAGTGGAAAGGAGTAAATCATTGTTTACATTTGAGTTTTGGATTAATAATGAATGTATGCATTTGATTAGGAGCCCGAGCTATGCAGTGTGACCATTTGAGTTTATATTCTGGCTTTATCACTTACCAGCTTTTCGACCTTGTGCTAATTATTTAACCTCTCTCTGTCTCACATTAGTTGCTGCAAAGTGGTAATAATAATAATACTGACCTCATAGAATTGGTAAAATTAATTTAATATGCATAAAGCTCTTACAACATTTCCTGTAAACTCATTCTCAGTAAATGTTAGCTATTGGTATATTTTAATGTTATTTAATATTTGATTTTTCTTTCTTCAATTGTAGATTCAAGTTCTTTGATCTGCTCTGTTATGATGTTGCATCATTTATTTAGTGATTTGATAGTGAGCTTTTTTAAAATACAGATATTAACTACTTATCTGTCCTGCATGCTATAAGTATTTTGGCTTTTGGTTTGGAATTTCTTTGTACCACATAAGATTTTACCATTTAAGTAAAAATATGCTCATCTTTTAATATTTCTGGCTGTAAAAAAGCCTTTCTTATCCTAAAGATTATTTAAAAATTCACCCATGTTGTCTTCAAGAGAGGTAATGATTTTATTGCTCACATTTAAGTCTTTGACTCATCTTGAATTGGATTTGACAGCAATCACGAAGGATCCACAAAAGCTTTACTTCCTGACGATGACAAAGTGATCAGTTTGAGTACTACAAGGACATACAAAATTAAAAGTAAAACTTCCAACTTCCCTTTGACAGACAAAATCTAAATTTATCTTTTAGGAAATTTTTTCATGATATGAGGTAGGATTTTAGTTTTCTTCTATTTCCCACTCTCCTTTTCTGTTTCTCTCTTTCTGTAAAACATCTGCTCTTGGGGCTTCTATGAAAGCTTAACAGATTTTCTTCTCAGGAGCCAAGTTATTCCCATCGTATCAGAATTTCATATCTAGATAATTGATTTTAAATGTTGCCTTTTCCACAAGATTAAAATATTTCCATGTAACAATTCATACTGTGACCACTATTTAGGCTAACACCACTAAAATAATTGCTGATCAAGATGAATGGATTTTACTGCTGCTTCAAGATCCCTTTGGAATTTTGACTTCTGCTGTGCATTGGCCAGAGTGATAATTATATTATCAATCAACATACTTAGTAATGTTTATCAAATATAAAAGAATCCATATCAATGAATGTGATATGAACTATTTTCTTATTAATGTAACACAGATAGTACAATTGTACGTACATCTATTGAATGTTTCTTGTGTAGTACTGCAGATCCGTTTGGCCACAGCTTTCATTTCGGCCATTGCTGCAGGGAACAGGTATGAGCAGATTTTTTTTTTTTTTTTTGAGACAAGTCTCCCTTTGTTGCCCAGGCTGGAGTGCAGCGGTGTGATCTCAGCTTGCCGCAACCTCTGCCTCCTGCATTCAAGCAATTCTCCTGCCTGTTTCCTGAGCAGCTGAGAATACAGGCACACGGCACCACACCCAGCTAATGTTCATATTTTTAGTAGAGATGGGGTTTCACCATGTTGGCCAGGCTTGTCTTGAACTCTGCACTTCAGGTCATGTGCCCGCCTCTGCTTCCCAAAGTGCTGGGATTATAGGCATGAGCCACTGCACCAGGCCCATGCACAGATTTTGATCTGTTTTGTGTAGGTACAACTCTAAGTGCTTGGCTCTGTCCATATAAAGCTTCTCTGACACCAGCAGCCTTGGATTCTTGGACACATGTGAACAGCCTGCATGTATGGGAGAGTTTATGACTCATGGGGCAGACCTTGACCAATACGGCATAAAAATGAACGGGAAATGCTCCACCCTTGCATCCTTCCAGAGAGGAATTTGGAGATATAGTACAGTCCATAAGTTTTCTCACAAGGTCCTGTGGATCCAGGAACCAGTTGCATCCAGGAGTGGCCAGCTCCAGACTGCGTCATTGTATTGGCTGCCCCTCCATCTGTATCCATGTGTGTCTCTCCTGCCCCTTCCTGTCCCCTACTCCTGCTTCTACGATGATAGCTTTAGTAAACCATGGATGCATCAGTCTTTGTCTTGGGTTGTTATTTTGGTGTTTCTTAGACTTAAAAGGTTCATTAGAAAAAGTGTTTAAAAATTATTTCTGATCATTTGTATATTGTGGTTTCCATGAACTATTTATTTTAGCTTAAACCACAGAAAATTTACTAGAGAAAAGACCTTTGTGATTTTAAAAAAATCAACTGAAAACGACTATAAACCGTTCATTTTTAGTTATTTTGTTTTAAAAATTGACTTCGGATCTTCCATTTCTTCCCTTAACAGCATTAAGTATTTCTTCACTTTAGAAAAAAAAATCCCATTAACTCAGCAAAAAGATAGAGAGTTGACTTGTATGGCAATTGTTTCACTTTAATTTGAGATAACATAAAGTTATTACTCATTTACTTAGACTGTCATTTAAAATGCAAAGTTGATTTAATTATTGATATCTAATTGTTGTTACTTTTACAGAAGTAAAACACAAAGAATCAAATCCTATGATGCATTCACATACTCAGAATAAACCATGGCTTTGGTGTAAATTCATTACGATAAATATTTTAAAATATCTAAGTAATGTAGGAAGGAACTTGCATTCAAGTTCATAAACCAACAATTTATGTAATAGTGAATTATAAACTTTGAAGCACTGTATTTACCTACAATTTCATTTGCTACGTGAGATTTTCGATATGCTTCTGAATTAGAAATCCTGTATGCTTTGTGGATAAATAGCTTCCCTAATCCTGGCCACTAGATGTCAGGGCAGCTCCATATAAGAAGCCTGGGATGGGGGAGGGGTTGACTACCGAAGAGTTTGTTTTCAGATTTCAGCTGCTCTGCTGCACAGAAGTGTTTCATTCTGTAGCTTATAAAACCAGCCATTTTATAGAATTCAGGACTACCTCCAGCCAGTGTCAAAATCCAACTAATTTGGAGTCTTTTATGTGGTGATATATGTGTTAATAAAGACAATGGTTGAAAACAATTTAAAACAAATTCTGCTTTTAGACAATGTTGTCATTGCTTTGACTCTAACTTCTTTGCAACAAATAAAACCAACCAACCGAACAAGTCAGGGAGCATTGAGAATGAAAACAAAAGGAAGGTTCTGAAAGTCAGCCAATTGCCAAGACATACCAGCTAATGAAAAAGAAAGAGACTTTATAGCATTTAAGGAGATGAAAAGAAATCATGATCTGCTTATTAGATGATGAAGCTATTTTCCTTATTTTATATTGAAAAAAGTGTGGTGAATAACTGGGCATAGCTCTTTGGCAATCCATACATGAGCATAAAGGCAAGATAGGGTAAGGTGGTGGTTAAGAACATAGGCTTTGGGGTCCCAAAGCCTAAGATTTCAGATATGGATTTTCCCCTACTTGTTATGTGATGTTTTATTGCTTCATCTATAAAGAAGCATAGTTGATAATACTTATCTTGAAGGGTTGTTTTAAGGTTCAAATAGGTTTGTGAATATAAAGTTCTTAGCACAGTGTCCTGAGCATTGCAAGCAATCGATAGTTATTCTCATTATGAAGATAAAATTTCATATCAAATACTTTAAAACGAAGAGCCCAATATTCCAAAATGCAAAGAGAGAATAAGCTTTAATCAATTTTCTAGGCAAAGTATAGCTCTTAAATACAGGATAGCATAAATAACCCTCCTAAAGTAAAGCCATCATGGACTTGAGACTGTGTCCGTGGAGAGGAGTTGCTTACTGCAAGAATCATTACCAATATTTACAATGTCAAGTCCTCCATTTTTATTATTATGGTTTCTTATAGTGATAACAGTGTCCAGAAAGGCTGTTGATTTACCATTTCCTACGTTCCACCTGAAGATTGCAGTTTCAGTCAGATGGCTCTCATTGTGCTGTGTCCACCTGTTTCCTCTCCATCTGACAGTTAAGCATTTAATGTGGAAAGGCAGAAGGGCATAATCCCAAGATCATGCCTCACGTTCCAGAGGGTCTGAACCAGAGACGATTCCATGACACCTTCTTAATATGCATAAAATAATGTGCTATTGGAGGTGCCAGGGCAGCAGACATCTGTCTTTATATGTGCTCTTCCAAAAAATTGATGTATAAGATACCCAGAAAAAAACCTCATATTTATTTGCACATATTTGAATAATAACTTGAAATACTTTCATATTTTAAAATTGTTTCAGCACATAATATTAACTTGATTGTATTTTCAGAGGAATGAAAGGGACAAATGAAAGAAGGGGGTGGGTGTGGTGTAACTCTGGAGAGAAGGACAAGATCAAAGAAAAGTGGTAGAGAGGGCCTTTGCCATCCATTTGTATGGCTTTGCCAGCTTCAGTAGGATTTAACACTTTGTTCCACTTGCTACAGCTTTTAGAAAACTTGGGTGTAAAATCTCAACAAAAAGACTGAAGATGGGATACAAAAAAGGAAAGTCTAGTGAGTAAAAGGATTTACTTCAATAACTCCCCAAATCCTGCCACAAATGAAATGATCATTTCAAATACTATAAGGTAGAAAATGAATCAGCCGTGTACTGACAATTACAGAATGAGACAATGATTCATATGAAAGGCAGCATAATTACTGTGGATATCAGATTAGGTTTCAAAATGAGAGAAGAACATTTTAGCACTTTCTTGGCTAAAGGTAAACATTATTGATTTATGATTAATAGCAGGGGTCCAGCTGATTTGGCAAATATACTGTATTTCATGTAGAAAAGAGCTTAAAGGCATTTTTTTTTTTTTTGCATTTCTATGTGAAACCTAATATTCACATGCCAGGGAAGCGAGGAGGAACAGTGACTGGAGCCACTGACGGACAGAAGCCGAGCATCAGGCATGCTAGAGCGTAGCCCATCTGCCGCACCACGGTGGCAAGATCCATGCTGTGCCCCAGCTTGAAACAATGATAGGCAATGGCTTATTTACTTACGTATCTATTGACTTAAAGTAAAAATTTGATTCATTAGAAAGAATACTATCTTTCCCCAGGCGATGCTGAGAAAATTTCTGAAGTCCTACTTCATAGAGAAACAGTACCTTCCATTCTAGTCCACAGCACACCCCAAACACCCTTCTGAGGTCGTGGCTGCACTATGAGCTTCCCATCAATAGTGTGTTTTAAGGTTTTGGAGAAATCATGTTAGGCTTTCTCTGAACATAAGAAAAATTACCATGTCCTGTTAGGTTCCTTGAGTTTCGTACTGAAGTGACTATAGTCTCTTAGTTAAGCAGAATTTATTTACTACTCCGTTTGTTTGAGGCAGGGTGGGGTAATGTTAAGACCAGAAACCCAGTCAGACTTCCTGGGTTTGAATCCACGTTTGGCAAAGTGTAAGCTGTATGCTTTGGGAGAGTTATTTAATCTATTTCTCAGTTTCCTTATATTTAAAATGGGTGGTAGCTGCTTCCTTGGTCTGCTATGATGATTAAATTAATATTTGCAAAGAGCATGGCACAGTGCTATTTGCTAAATACAAATTATACATTTGGATCTTTTCAATAACCCCATGAAGAAAGCAAGAAATTAGAAGCAGAGAAGTTTTGCAACTGAAAGAGACCTTAGAGTTTATCTGGTTCAAATCTCTTATTTTAAACATGAAAAAGCACTTGAAGTGTTATCACTTAATAAAGTAATACAACTATTTAGAATCAAAATATAGTTTTCTTAATTTTTAGGCTGATTTTTTTTCTATCACTGTTTTTTAAAGATAAATATAAGGAATGTGAATTCTTGATTTTTCAGTTTTAGAACTGCGATAAATGCAGTAGAAATATTAGGAACTAGAGTTGTATAGATTATATAAAGACATATAATTTTTTTCAAGTATCTGCTACAATATAATTTTTCTACTAGCTACATATAAGAGCAAACCCCAAACGCCTTACGTGAGATAGAAGTTTGCTTCTCTTTTATGTGAGAGAAACACAGAAAAGAGAATGTCAGACTTTTATGGGGACTCTGTGGTCAATAGAGACCTGGACTCCTTCTGCTATTCTCTTCCTCCATCCTATGAATGACTTTCATTCTCAAGGTTATTTCTTGGTCCAGGATGGTTGTTGGAAATTCTGCTCTTCCTTTAGCATTCTGGAATGAAGGTAGGAGAAAGGGAGAAATAACAAACAGGTATTTTTTTGTTTTTAAAAAAATATGAGTTAGTGTTCTTTCAATAGTCTTCTAGGAACTCCCATGTCCTCCACTTTATCTTATCAGCCAGAACTTAATCACATGTCATGCCTAGCTGCAAGGGAGACTGCAAAGTGCTTTCAACCAATTGGCAATTAAAATTGTGGGTTTTCCTATTGAGAAATAAAGGAATAATAGATATGGGATGGTAATTGATATTGTTTGCCTGTGTCCCCACCCAAATCTCATCTTGAATTGTAGTTCTCATAATTCCCACGTGTTGTGGAAGGGACAGGTAGGAGATAATAGAATCATGGGGGTGGTTTCCCCATACTGTTCTCATGGTAGTGAATAAATTTCACAAGATATAATGGTTTTATAAGAGGAAACCCCTTTCACTTGGTTCTCATTCTCTCTCTTGTTTGCCACTATGTAGGATGTACCTTTTGCCTTCCACAATGATTGTGAAGCCTCCCCAGCCAGGTGGAACAGGTGGAACTGTGAGTCTATTAAATCTCTCTTTTTTTTTAAATAAATAAATTACCCAGTCTGTATTAGCAGTGTGAAAATGGACTAATACAGTAATTAACTTTTTTTTCCATCTTTTTTCCTCTTCACATTTCATTTTGTCTTGCCATGAATTCAAAAGAGCAGCCTTGGACTAAGACAAAACACACATTCATGTAGGAGAAAAGAAAAATCCTCATTCTAAAAAGATATTCCATCTATGTATGAGGATATTGTTGCAAGAAACAAGTCAATTTACTCTGGACTAGCAATAAAAAAGAAATCTATTATAAATTACAATGATGTTTAATTAAAATCAAACAGAAGAATGAAGGAAGTCCACGAAAGGCCAGAAACTGAGAACATGCTGGAAATACAGGCAGAGTTTTCTTTCAATTTCTTGTCATTGTTTCTTTCTGCACATAGTTCTTCTTTTTCTTTTAAGATCTGTTTCCTATGTGCCCAAGGTCAACTTGCCAGTGAGGAACAAATTGAGATTTATACCTAGATCTTCTAACTCACACCATTATATTCATTATTTTAAAGTTCTGTCCTTCCTTCTTCGACAGATATCAACAGGTCTCTTTTCCTTACTGATTCACTGTCATCTCTTGATTACAGTCATTTCTGACATATCTGACCCCAATAATGCCTGTTTGGATCACAATCTTCAAATCTGACATTCAGAAATGCTTTACAGGGTCTGTAATACTGCTTGGCATTACACACTAAGCAATCTTGTTCTTGAGTTCTTCCCTTCTCAAGCAATGTATCTTCATTGATTGATGTCAAATGTTCCCACTGCCACATCACACTGACTCCCAAACACATATTTCCATTTTAGACCTCCCTCCTGCATTCAAAGTCCTTATTTTTGTATGGTTATTGGTCATTTTTCATTTGAGTGTTTCTTAGTATCCACAGTACCTTCAAATTCAACACATCCATGATCTCATCTTGAATTCTCTATTTTAAACTGTTTCAGTCCAAGCATCCAATAATCTTCCTGCCTCTTCACTTCTGCTGTCAGTTAATTACAAAGTCCTTCAGAATCTGTCACCTAAAGCTCTTATTTCTTATGTGTATTGCCTTAAGTAATACCCTTGTAATCTTGTTTTTGTACAATCTCAGCTGCCTCCTAAATCTTTTCCCAGTCTTCAGTCTTGTCTATCCTCTGCATTGTCTCAAGAGTAATCTCTTAACTCTATAAATATGATTATGTCACTTCCCTACTTAAATTTCATCAGCATTTTCCATTTACCTGTAGAACAATGCCTATTTATTATCTGATTTCTTCATACCTAGCTAATCTCATCTTGGCCTTATAGAACTATCTGCAATTCCCTCGATGAAACAACAAAGTTCACACTTCTGTGATATTGCACATGATTTTTATTTCCCTTCACCTTAAATGCCTCTATTCTGCTCAGTCCTCTTAATGAGCTTCTACTCACCTTAAAAAATTCAGTTCAAATATCAATTCTTCTCTGAAGGCCTCTCTGATCAGCACACTGTCTCTATTTTCCCTTCAGAAGTTAGTTTCTTTCCTTTGATGGGTCACATAGCATGGATATTTGAAAATTCAGAGGAATAGACTAAAGCAGATGCTACAATATTCTTCCAATGTCTGGTCAGTCCTCGAGTAGTGAAAGGATTTAATCAGGTCATATGGTTACCCAACTGAGAGCTACACTTTCCAACCTGTCTATGCAGCATGGTAATGTGACTGAGTTCTTTGCCAATGGTTTGTGCACAGAACAGTGCGAGCAATTTCTGGAACATGTGATTTAAATAAAGGGTATGCACTTGCTTTATCCCTTTTCCCTTCCTACTGACAGGAATGTGGGTACAATGAGCCTTTTTGGTGAAATAATTTTAAGTTTTGATGAGCGCAGATTTTTTTTTCATACTTTAAAGTTTAGGGGTACATGTGCAGGATGTGTAGGTTCATTTTATAGGTAAATGTGTGCCATGGTGGTTTGCTGCACAGATCATCCCATCCCCTAGGTATTAAGCCCAATATCCATTAACTATTCTTCCCGATGAATGAGCCATTTTTTGACAATAAAGATGTAGGCAACACACCAGGATGGCAGACCAGTAAGGCAGAAGAGGTCTTGGTCTCTGATACTATGGGTTATCATATGTGCCCTGGAGTGCTTACAGTGAGACTGCCATGTGATAAAGATACAGTCCTTTATTGTTTAAGCCCCTGTTATTATTTTTTTAAAATTTTTCTTTAAATTCTGTGATACATGTACAGAACGTGCAGGTCTGTTTCATAGGCGTACATGTGCCATGGTGGTTTGCTGCACCTATCAACCCATCATCTAGGTTTTAAGCCCTGTATGCATTAGGTATTTGTCCTAATTGCTCTCCCTCCCCTTGTTCCCCACCCCTTGATAGGCTCCAGTGTGTGCTGTTCCCCTCCCTGTGTCCATGTGTTCTCATTGTTCAGTTCCCACTTATGAGTGAGAACATGTGGTGTTTAGTTTTCTGTTCCTGTGTTAGTTTGCAGGGAATCAGGGCTTCCAGCTTCATCCATGTCCCTGCAAAGGACACGAACTGATTATTTTTTATGGTTGCATAATATTCCATGGTGTATATGTGCCACATTTTCTTTATTCATTCTATCATTGATGAGCATTTCGGTAGGTTCCAAGTCTTTGCTATTCTAAATAGTGCTGCAATAAACATATGTGCGCATGTATCTTTACAGTAGAATGACTTAGTATCTTCTGGGTATATATCCAGTAATGGAATTGCTGAGTCAAATGGAATTTCTGGTTCTAGATCCTTGAGGAATCACCACACTGTCTTCCGCAATGGTTGAACTAATTTACACTCCTGCCAACTGTGTAAAAGTGTTCCTAGTTCTCCACAGCCTTGCTAGCATCTGTTGTTTCCTGACTTTTTAATAATTGTCATTCTAACTGGCATGAGATGGTATCTCATTGTGGTTTTGATTTTCGTTTCTCTATGAACTGGTGATGATGATAAGCCCCTGTTGTTTAAAATATTTGTATCCTAATACAAATATTAGAATATTGCGGGTCCTGTAGCCTAGCTAACATACCTACTCCACTATAAGACTGTAAAAGGAGTTCATATTTATCTTTGTATACTTAACACCTAGTGCAGAGCCTAAAACACAGTGCACCATCAGGAAAATGTTTAGAGCAGAGATATAGTTGTAAATGGATACAAGTTACAACTTAACTGTGAAAAAAATGTAACATTCTTTGTTTCCCTATAATTAACATAAGCTTACTCAGGTCCTCATCTTCTGTTGATAAGGACCAACTCATTATTGTCAATTTAAAGTAACTAGCACTTTCAGTTAAACTTTAAGTCTCTTTTGGGTAACAACTAAGTTAATTATGATTCTGCAATCCTGGCCATCCTGGTGGGTGGTGATGGTGGTTGTCTTGTGTTTGTTTCTGGCGTGAGAAGCCAGGCACCTGCCTGCTGAGCCTCCTGGCTTCACTACAGTCCCAATCCAGGTGTCAGTGATTTCTCCTGGTCTTGGTCATTGGCCTCCGTCCCTGTTGCTGATTCTATACTTTTATCTTGGTCTCTAGTTCTTATCCCCACCACATGGCCTTTTTGGGCTTTTGAATCCCAGTCTTGTCTGACTTCCTCTAAAATTGTGAGGAAATTTGGCTGCTGCATCCACATCTTCTGGAATGCTGGGACTCTCCGAGGATGCTCTCAGGTCCATCTGTCTAGAATAGAAAGATCATTGAGAAGGAATCTGAGACGCTATCTCAGATTTTCATCAGTATGTCCAGAGATATCTCCTTCCCTCCAGTAGTTCCTCTCAATCATTACTTAGCCCAGAGAGATGGAGCACAAGGCCTTTTCCTTGGGCATAGTCTCTATTTAGACTCTAGTAAGTGACCTTTGATTCTTCCTTCCCCACCCGCTGTCTGACACATAATCTCCTTGTGTTGGAGAAATTGCTTGTCTTTCACGATGCAGTTTTCCTTAGTCTAAGGCTTATGTCATAAACTTCAGGATATCAGTTTTCTAGACTTCAGCTCTGTATTTGCAAAACCAACCTTTTTGTGATTCATGATGCCTTTTTCTCTCTTAAAACCCTCTCTCCTGGTTTTTAAGGCAATTGACTCCGAGACAAATTGAAAAATATAAATGAGTTGGAACCTCAGTTGACTTTGTCATTCTCTTTTCCTTTCCCAAAAGAATGCCATTGCCAAAGACAAGTGTTGCTAAAGAAACCTTCTGTTATTATTGCAAAACTCCCCCCACCTTCATTATAGCAGATTCATAAAGCAGCAGATTCATTCATATAAAGAGGTCAGATTTTGTGTACAAAACAGCATTATATTTGCCTGTGAAGGATATGAAAACACTTCCCACTCTCTGTCTTCCCATCTTCCTCAATAGCCTAAACAGGCTGGAAGAGCAAAAGAAGACCAGAAACAATATTATGAGTTCACCAGACTATTTTATTTTTCTTCTGGGCACACAGGAAGACATATATTTTCCAGTAGCTCCTGGAGTGTGGGGTGGATTGTGTCACTGAGCTCTACAGATGGAAGGTGAGTGGAAGTGATGTATACCACTTCCAGGTGTGGCCATAAAGTCTCTGTGTGATCTTCTTTGCTCCTTCAACCACATGGCAGGAAGAGAAGGCCTTCGAGATGGTGGAACACAATGGAAAGAGGCTGAATCCTGAGGTGATCACTTGGAGGAGCTGTTCAGGAGATCTTTTGGTCAGGAACTTCAGCTCCAGATTTCCTTCTTTTCTTTCTTTCTTTCTTTCTTTTTTTTTTGAGATTGAGTCTCGCTCTGTTGCCCAGGCTGGAGTGCAGTGGCACAATCTTGGTTTACCACAACCTCCGCCTCCTGGGTTCAAGAGATTCTCCTGCCTCAGCTTCCTGAGAAGCTGGGACTACAGGCGTGTGCCACCATGCCTGACTAATTTTTATATTTTTAGTAGAGATGGGGGTTTCACTATATTGGTCAGGCTGGTCTTGAACTCTTGACCTCATGATCTGCCTGCCTTGGCCTCCCCAAGTGCTGGGATTACAGGTGTGAGCCACCACGCCCAGCCTAAACCTCTGAATTTCATATGAACAAGAGTGTTGTATTGTATTAAGCCACTCTGGCATTGGGGTTGTTTATTAGAAGTTAGAGTTGAATAATTTTTCTTCTAACTTAGAAAAATTTATACTTTTTCTAAAATTACTTAAAAAAAAAACAAGAATTGAAGGGTTAAGAACTGCAATTAGAGAAAAGCTATCGAGAGACGAGAAAGAGGGAAGTTGGAGCTGGTTAACTGTCTTGACTGGGATCCATGGCAGGAATGATCACAAGAGAGAAGTTCTTGGAGGTGTTAATGGCTCTAGAAATTTTAAGAACTAAGATGGCTAATATTTAGTTAAAATGTTTTTAGAATGTAATATTTTGATACAAAGAAAGGAATATGTAGTGATTTTAACTTTGAAGCATAATAACAATCAAACACATGTGAACTCACTCCCAGCCTAAGAATCAGTACCTTATCACTGTTGTTGAAGCTCTAAGTCTATGGATACATTTTAGAAACATGGTAAAGCATAACGAGCCTCAGAAGATTATATACTAAGTGATAACATTTTTTATGAATCTCAAAAAAGGCAAAATAAAATAATAAGGTATTTTGGGAAATATACATGTTTAATTTTAAAGTTGCTATTATTAAACTTTCAGTGAAACTTTGCTCAAATTTTGCTGGTATTCTGGGATTAATACCATGGCAGTCTCAGACATAGTAGGGAAAACTTACAACCTGCATTAAAGTTAGAAAATGATGATAAAGCCCTAACTGGGAGACAGAGATTATTACAAGCAACATAATCTAACCCTCAGCCTGAATCCCTAGAGATGCAGAAAGATGGACCCTGAATTTCCTACCATAAGTAAAAGAAAGATTCAAATGAATAATTTGGAGGACTTGGGGGACATCCAGGGAGCTGGCATCTGGAATATAGTTGAATAAATTTAGCTGTTTTTCATTTCATGCCATTGCCACAGTTAAAAAAACAGGTTTTTACTTTTGATCTGTTTCCCTTAAGAAGCTACAAAGTTTCTGAAAAGGGTGAAGGAAGAATACTGTTGGTAAAAGCAGTCTTTGAAAAACCCATATTTGACAAAGTTGACAATTTTTAAACCATTGTTTAATAAAGATAACATTCATTGAATGCCTACTATATCGCAGTCCCCGTGTAAAAGCTTTTGCTCTTCCTTCTCTTTCTTGCCATATGTTTAAGGTCTTCACAGAGCCATGCTTGACAAACAACTATAGTCATTCTTTTTTTAAATTGACAGTGTGCTAATGGAGGACCTGAGATAATGTGGACTACTATCACTGGGTCTTTATCAGAATCTTTAGAACAGAGGGGACAGGCACTCTTCTCAATGAAGAGTGGCTTGGCACATTGCAGCCAGGGTGCAAAGACAATCTTTCTAAGAAATTGGTGGCTTTGCTGCTGCTCAGATTTTTTGTTTTTTATTTTTTTATTATTATTTTTTTTGGCTAACACTGCCCTTACCTGCAATGGGGAGAACTTATAATTCAATAGAGAAGGGGCCAGGCTGGCATGAAGGGGGTGTATGTGATTTCTATTATCTAAGTACCTAAAACAGTGCCAGGTGCATAAAATTGCAGTGAATGGAACAATGGAACTGATAGCTGACTTCTGTCTATAGCTTGTTGTGTTATCCTGGGCATGTCACTTCACTTTTTGAAGTCTCTGTTTTTTTTATCTGTTAGGTGAAGGATACGAATACTGATCATATTACGTTTTGTAAAAATTAAAATAATAGGTGTAAATAAACATTATCAACTTTAACATACTCTAAAAATATAAGAGACTCACAATTAGAAAACTGTGGGAGGATTACACTGAGTGAGACATGAACCGGATGCCAAGGACTTTGAAGTCATTTCCGGGTCTAATTTTTGTTCAATCACTAAGCTAACATTTATTGAGCATCTACTAAACCAACTGTTGTTCTAGGCACTTGGATACATCTTTAAAAAGGGAGCCACAGATTTATTTTGACGAGTCTTTATAATCTTTGCATAGATTTAATTCTAGAAAATGCTCATGGAATCCTGAAACCTTGATATAAACCTGAAAAATTATGTTGTAAAGAGAAATAGCATAAAATATTTAAGCCATTAGAATATGTTTTTAGAAAAATATCTGATTAACTTTGTTGATCTCACATTAATGTAGCTTTCCTGAAGTGCTCTCCTACTGTGAAAGATTTCCAAATTCCTTTTTTTTTTAATCAAGAAAGTTGTAGAAAAGCTGACCAGGATAGGTAGCCTGTTGCGATAGATGTGTGTATGTCTCTTTAAGGATGAATGAATCAATGACTCCTCTGAACCAGCTTGAGACATGCCAAAGAAAACCCATTTTGTCACCTCACTTTAAATCTAGTTCCATTTTTGGATAATATTTTAACCTGTCCCGTTGTCTTTTTCTGTTTAATTTTCTGAAGAGGTTTCCTGATTGAGAACTTTGATGTGTGCAGCCTGACTTCATAAACTTTAGTGACAGTTCTTCCATTCTATTATTTTCTGACAATTTCCCTCAAATTGTCTCACAGAAGATATTCTAGCCTTTGAGGCTGACACTGACTTTCATTCTTTATGAGAATCTGAATTTCATTCTTTATGAATTTGCTTTTGGCCAAATTTTAAACAAACTTTGACTTTTCAGATATTCTGGAAGAGGCATCTGTAATCCCACCTCTGTAAGGCACGGATGGTGATGTGCTACACTGTCCCACATCAGCCTTTTTCTTTCTTTGCTTTTTTTTTCTTTTTGAGACAGAGTTTCACTTTTGTTACCCAGGCTGGAGTGCAATGGCACATTCTTGGCTCACTGCAACCTCCACGTCCCGGGTTCAAATGATTCTCCTGCCTCAGCCTCCTGAGTACCTGGGATTACAGGCATGTGTCACCACGCCCGACTGATTTTTGTACTTTTAGTAGAGATGGTTTTCTCCATGTTGACCAGGCTGATCTCGATCTCCTGACCTCGTGATCCACTCACCTCATACTTCCAAAGGGCTGCGATTACAGATTTGAGCCACCAAGCCCAGCCACATCAGCCTTTTTAAAACCTAGTTGTATTGGTAAGTAGTATTCATGAAATTCCACAGTTTCCAAGACTTCAGGCCCTGTCTTCATTTAGTCCTTTGGGAAAGTCTTTTGAATAGAGGCAAAGGCAGATTAGCACTACTGATTATGATTAGGTATTTAGTATATAGCCTAGGAGTTTTTTTCCATATCCAAACACTACTTATCGATAAAAACTACTTAGCATGTTGCAACATATATATACTTCTTACTGGTGTGTGGGCAGATTCCTTAGATATCTGGAACCAACTTAAAAATCTTGATTTGACATAATCTAAGTATCCTTCACTGACAGTAATTTTAGCAGACTAGCAGACAGCTTTCTGTGGCTCCATTGGTCCGCATGCCTTCATGTAGTCCCCTCTCCTTGAGTGTGGGCAGGAATAGGGATTTGCTTCTAGCCACGTGGAATATAGCACAGGTGACAAGATGTCTATGACTATCTGTATGTGCTCATAAACATAAGCTGTTACGTAAGATTGTAATGCATGTCTGACAAGAAGATTCCCTCTCCTTTGTTAAATTTGATGAAGCAAGTGGCTGTGTTGTAAGCTCTCCATGTAGAGGGTCATGTGTGGGGAAATGAGGTTGGCATCTGGCCAACAGACAGCAGAAATGGGGAGCCCCTGACCCAAATACCTGTAAGGAACTGAATTTTGCCAATAACTGTGTGAGCTTGGAAGTGGATCCTTCCTCAGCTGAGTTTCATATAAGACCACATCCCTGGCTGATAGCGTTGATTTCCATCTTGTGAGACCATAAGCAGAGGACCTAGCTAAGCTGATGTATAGAAACTGTGAGAAAATATGTGTGTGCTGTTTTAAACTGCTAAGTTTGTGGTACATTTTTATGCAGCAAGAGATAACTAAGAAAGAGACTAAAGCTTTGAGACTGGCAATGGTCCAACTGATCTCCAACCACAGGAAAACTGGATGGGAAGTTGGCTAGGAGTCATCTAACTAGGTGGATATTTTATGAGTCAATTAGGAAATCTTGGAAAAACAGCCTTAAACTACATAAGAAATACATAGAACTACATAAGAACTACATAGAATGATCTAACATTGCTAAATGACAGTCTATATGATAAACACAGGAGGAAATAGTCACCACTTCCCAGGGCATTTGGGAGGTATAAAAACAGGCAAAACTGTACTAGGCCTCAAATAATGGTTAGAAATTGCTTCAGTGGTCAAAGTTGTGAGAGAATGGTGTCTTTCATTTAGTATAAATAGCGTAAACAAAGGTGACAGATGTAGCAATGTATTTGAGAGAAAAATGATCAAAATGTCTGAATGATCCAGGAGTTTCAGGAATGGGATAATGTGGGATAGTGTGAGGAGCACAGTAGTTAAGGAATACGGAGATTATCTAGTGGAACCCTTTCTTTCTTTTCTTTTCTTTCTCTCTCTCTCTCTTTCTTTCTTCTCTCTCTCTCTCCCCCGCTCCCTCCTGCTCTCGTTCCCTCCCTCCCTCCCTTCCTTCTTTTTTTTGACGGAGTTTTGCTATGTCACCAGGCTGGAATGCAGAGGCACGATCTTGGCTCACTGCAACCTCTGCCTCCCAGGTTCAAGTGATTCTCCTGCTTCAGCCTCCTGAGAAGCTGGGACTACAGGCGTGCGCCACCACATGCAGCTAATTTTTGTATTTTTAGTAGAGACAGGATATCACCATGTTGGCCAGGATGGTCTTGATCTCTTGACCTCATGATCCACCCACGTTGGCCTCCCAAAGTGCTGGGATTATAGGCGTGAGCCACTGTGCCTAGCCTGAATACTTTCAATACGGGATAAGAAGTCTAAAGTCCATCCTTTCAGCCTGTGGTATCTGCCTCCCTTTCCTATCTTAACCCAAGTAACTCTGCTTTCACGTTTTGTGTATTGGGTTATTTCAAAACTTTTATTTAAACAAAGGGTTCCACAGCTAAAAACAATATGTTAACTTACTTTGGAAATGTGGAGTCTCTTTTTTTTTTTTGAGCAGAGTTATTATTATATCTCTATTCTACAATTCATCTGGCTATACTTTTGAAAGAAGGATACATTGAAATTATGGGGATCAGTT
The DNA here is from genome assembly GCA_036589455.1 of Ateles fusciceps. Classification (NCBI taxonomy): domain Eukaryota; kingdom Metazoa; phylum Chordata; class Mammalia; order Primates; family Atelidae; genus Ateles; species Ateles fusciceps. The sequence continues at coordinate 4,646,735 of JAZHEH010003128.1, forward strand.
TTAAGGTTACTGCAATTATTTACACTCTAAAATGGGTTCATTGATGTAGGCAAAACAGGATTTTGCAGTAGGATTTAGGAATTTAATTGTGCTTAGCCCAGAGACTTGCACACTTGAGACTCTCAAAAAATGTACATTGAATTGTAGAGATTTAACAATAGGACTCAAATCCAGACAAAACAAAATTTTGAGAAAATTTAGAGAAAATTTTGTCAGTGAACCATATTAAAAAATATCTCTCTTGGAGGGGAAAGTTGAATGGAGATATTTCATATAGGTAACAGGAGATAGTTTTTTGGTCATTATGTTGAAAACTATCATTAGAAGTTTGATATTATAACATCAACTTTTGCTAATAAACAAATTATTTTACTACATGAATTTTCTTGCAATAAATCATAAATTCTTTGATGCTTTACTAAGTAAAATCTACAAAGTTCTACATTATATATTGCTATTTTGAAAGTTAAAGGGAACAAAATTATGCTTGTTTCAAGTTTTCTAAGGCTCATTAAGACTAACAAAGCAAGAGAAATAGATAAATCACCAAATTAATAACCTTCACAAAGTGATAGCCATCTATTATTTCTTTAAGAAAAGGAATGAAGTTTTACAACTTTTTAAAGATAGTACCTTAAAAATGAAACATATTTTCTGGGAATATTCAATATGAATAAGGAATGTTTTAAACCAGAATCTTTTAAACCTTCTTAATTAAAGTATTCCAGTTATCTTTTAAAGGGATTTAGAATACATAGGAATTTATTTTTCTTATTTTCATTAGCTTCTAATTAATAACAACACCACGTTTACAAAGTAAATACGCAAATGACAGCTTCTTGAAAATAACTATGTGTTTTCTGGAACTTGGAATAGTGCTCAGATTATCGTAACACCCAATGCATTTGACTGACTGATTTTGGAAAACACAGATGCCAGCTATGGTTGACACAGTTTCTCTTGTTTGTGGAGTGTGATGGTAATCTCCACAGTCTAATTCTCTATTTATTTCTTCTCAAATGCTTTATAAAATACGTCTCAGAAATAATCAGAAGACTATGGCTTAAGGAAAAAAGTCTTAATCTAACTTTTTTCCTATATTAATTTTCTTTCACAGTGTCTTCAGACAAAAATCTATAAATGCATAGTTTTTTTATTAATTATTCAGTAGTTTCTGAATTTGGGTGACTCCTGGCTTATATCTGCTTAATAGTGATTGCTTTGCCAAGAGGCTGAGAATATAAACATTTTACAAAGCAATAGATGGAAAAGTGCCAAGGGTATAAAGACACCTTCTGAGTCCTACTATGTAAAAGAAAACAAATATTTCATATAAAATATATGATTTTTTCCTTAAAACCAACTTTTAAAATATACTTTTCCCTTCCTTTCCTAAAAAACACACTGGCAATAAGTAATAGAGGAAAATAATGAATATGTTATAATGAATATGAATGTTATTCATTATTTTCCTCTATTACTTATTGCTAGTGCGTTTTTATGTTATATGTTACTTTTGATGCCTAAAGGTAAATGACTAAAAATCATTATCTTTCAAAACTTTGAAGCATGTGTGAAGGTATGCACATATAATTATTGTAGTTGAACGTATTTTTGTTCTTACTCAACTTTCTTTTTAGTGTAGCCCTCCCACTATTTTACAAAACTGACAATGTTAACAAGATAATCTTTATGGGTATTTCACTTGAAATGTGGGAAACTGATCTGCAATTCAGAAAGTCAGTAGGAAAGAACAATCTGGAAGCCAATGAATACCTTAGAAATCTCAAGGTGACTGAGGCCAAAAATAAAAATAAAAATAAAAATTAGACAAGACCCAGCAATGATGGATGAGAGATCCAGGCTATTCTGGGCTTTACATCAGACAAGCAGGGAACAGATAGCTCCCATCCATAGGGTGGAGAGACCATCACTGGAGACTACTTTGCAGTTTTATGAACTCTTAGAAATGAAACATGGAATAAATCCAGAAAGGACAATAACAGTGATAAAGAGAACTGAGGCATTAATTTGTGAGGAGAGATTAAAGCCACTAAATGTGTTCAGTTGAGTGAAGATTAAATGCATATTTCTGAAGCCCAAATGAAGAGTGGAACTATTTAGCTTAATATGACCATAATTAAGAAAGAGATGATTTTCAAGGAAAAGTACGTTTCAAGGAACTTATTAGAAGATACCGCCCCACTTTTTTTTTCATGGAAATAGTTTTGACAAAGCAGTAACTGTAAAAATGACTTATAAGAATATTTATTGAAGTTACATTTCAATTTATATAAGAATTTACAATTATTTTATAAATCCTTATTTTTCTCATTCTTGTTAGCCATAGACTGTTGGGAACTATTAAAAAACGTTTAATTATGGGGGAAAAAAAAGAAAAGAAAAAGGGTCTTTAAGTATCACTAGTTCTCAAACTTTTGATCTCAGGACCTTTTTACATTTAAAAAAAAACCAAGGTTCTCAAAGAGTATTTGTTTTAATAAGTTATAGCTATTGGTATTCATCATATTTGAAATTAAGCCTATGACAACTTTGACATTTATTACTTTACTAAAAATAACAATAATAAGCTTATTACGTGTCAACATATAGAACTTTTAAAAAAATTTTACTTGAAAATTTAAAATTTTGAATTTCTTGGATACAAGTACAGAACGTGCAGATTTGTTAAATAGGTATATGTGTGGCGTGGTGGTTTGCTGCACCTATTGACATCCTCTAGGTTGCCTTCCCTTGCCCCCTACCCCCAACCAGCCCCAGTGTGTGTTGTTCCCTTACCTGTGTCCATGTGTTCTAATTGAATAGAACATATTTTTAATGAAAAATAACTATAGAGAACAGTGGCATTGTTTTACATGCTTGCAAGTGTCTTTAATGTCTTGCTTAATAGAAGATAGTTGGATTTCTACATTTACTCTATTAGGATTTTTTTTGTGTGTGAAGTGTGTGTAGAAAGTCTAGCCTCACACAGATGTAACTGGGAGAAGAGAGGGCATTTTTCTAGCTTTTTCATATAATTGTGGATATTCTTTTTGATAAACATAATACCTAAGAAGTTGTAGTTTTTTGCAGTTGGTTGCATTGTGGAATCTGGCACCACACCGGTAAACTTTTAGGCTCTGTAACATTAAAATTCATTGGTCTATCTTGCATTTTTAATGGATCTTTTATGATTTTGTAATTTTTATGCATTTATCATTTGAAAAATGTTTGTGATTTTGATTTTCTGAAGTTGACACATTTCATTATACAATATTAAAAATTCACATACGTTAATATTACCACTGATCCATCCAGAAGTCTAAGTTTTAGAAAGCTATGTAGCTCACAGTTATGAGTGAAAGTTTTTCAAACTTTGAAATTCTCCTGAAATTGAGTTTTATCATCGGCCACATATAATGTCAATTGTTTTCTTGAAGTGATAAGCTCACTTTGTTTATTTTCAAGAAAAATATTTTCCACATCTCAATCTGAATAGCTTTAGTTTATCTTTCAATCTTTTTTCAAAAAGTAAAAACAGTTTGCCTGTAAAATATGGCTAGTTCAGCTTACAACTCAAATAATCACACGATGGTTTTTCTCGAATCATCGTCCTTTGGTGGGCAACCAAAGTGCTCTCTGCATCTTTCCCATTTCATCACACAGAGTATTAAAAATCTGTGTACTCAGGGGCCAAGAGTTAATACAGTTAAGCTTTCACTGACTCCTTAGATGCACTCCTGAGTGAAACTGACTGGGATTCTCTTGCTATTGTGAGCACATGGAGGTGAAGAGCACGAGGGCTGCTAGTACAGTTTAATTCATGCTAATGCATCACAGTTTTACTTACTGCAAGTGCACATGTCAACGTAGTGTAAAAGTAAAATAATAGCATAATTGAGAAAATAGTTTGACCTTGTGGACTTTCCAAAAGTTCTCAAGGGACCTTTAGTTTTGAGAAGCAAAAATTTTAAAAATGCATCACTAGGAGTTAGAGCAAAGTCTGTCACTCTTATTTTCATCATTTGGTTCCTAACCTAAATCCATATCCAGGTATCTTTTCTTTTCTTTCCATTTTTTTTTGGGGAGGGGTTCTTGCTCTGTTGTCCAGGCTGGAGCACAGTGGCACAATCTCGGCTCACTACAACTTCCACCTCCTGGGTTCAAGAGATTCTCCCACCTCCCCAGTAGCTGGGACTACAAGTGCGTGCCACCACACCTGGCTAATTTTTGTATTTTTAGTAGAGATGGAGTTTCACCATGTTGGCCAGGCTGGTCTCAGACTCCTGACCTCAGTTGATCTACACACCTCAGCCTCCCGAAGTGCTGGGATTACATGCGTGAGCCACTGCACCCAGCCTCATGTATCTTTCCTGTATGAAAAATAGTAGCGTATATGGGCTGCTGGTTCAGAATGCAACCACACTCCAGAGCATACCATAGCTTGCAAGATATATTTGCACAACAGGGGCTGCAATTGAGTCTTCTATAGCTCATTCTAGCACTAAGCCAGTAAACAAGCCCTGGGATGTGTGGGGGAGGAAATTCCAAATCTTTTAGGAAAAGGCAGAAGGAAGATTTACGGAACTAACTCTGGATGCTTTCATAGGCTTCTTCCTCCAGGTGTCCCAGCATCCCTTTCACTCAAAAGGCTCTGAGTTTGGAAACTGAATTAGAACTGACAATTGGATGAAAGGCTAAGACTTCTCAATATGGTCATGGAAGTCAATTTTCTGTTCATTAGGTCAGATTAAGAGATTTTCCCCAACCCTAGATTTCCACAGATACTATTGGACTATTCATCTATTTCATCCCTAAGGATTCAAGAGGGTTTAGATGTTACTTCTTTTATCATTGTTTAGATACTACTTCTTTCATCATTGAAGTGTATACTAGCCTGCTAAAGTACTACAAGTTGAGCAACGCTAATCCAAATATTTCAAACTCAAAATGCTTCAAAATTTGAAACTTTTTGAGTATCAACCCATTCCCAAAAGTGGAAAATTCCATATCTGACTTAATGTAATGAGTTGCAGTCAAAATGCAGGCCCACAACACACAGTTTATTCAGCCTCCCCAAAGGAGAAAAGGCTGCCCAGACTCCCTTAGCTACAATATATCTTTTCCAAGTACACTTATATTCTCTCATGCAAGCATGCCCAGAAAGGGTAATAAAATGGCACATGTGCAGGCTGAATGCACCAACGGCAGGTTCCCCACAACGCCCCACATGGGGTTAAGACCTAATGCATGACTCACTGTCATTTTCACTTATTATCTGCTCTGTGGTGTAAATGTAATGTTGAAAAATGTCAAAGAGGCCTGAAAAAATCTCTTTTGGGTAACACTGATAAGAAAAATGGCTGGGTGTGGTGGCTCACACCTGTAGTCCCAGCACTTTGGGAGGCCAAGGTGGGTGGATCACGAGGTCAAGAGATCGAAACCATCCTGGCCAATATGGTGAAACCCCCTCTCTACTAAAAATTAAAAAATTAGCTAGGTGTGGTGGCATGTGCCTATAATACCAGCTACTTGGGAGGCTGAGGCAGGAGAATTGCTTGAATCAAGGAGGCAGAGATTGCAGTGAGCCGAGATCACACCACTGCACTCCAGTTACTGCACCCCAACCTGGCAATACGGCGAGACTCTGTCTCTAAAACAAAACAGAACAAAACAAAACAACAACAAAAACCAGAAGCATTTGTGTTTCTGTAGCATGAAAGGTCAAACTGCTGAGAAGCTGGACAGTGGTGTAAGTGTGAAATGTCTCTCAGTCGACTATGGCGTTGGAATAACCACCAGGTATGACCTGGAGCAACAAGTTCTCTTCTGAAAGTGATGAACAGAAATTAATGAAAAATAGAAAAACTGCAAACATTTAAAAATGAAAATCTTGATTAGGTACTGAAAGAGTAGGACCATCAGTGTCGCAGTGAACACCTGACGCTTAATGGTATGCTGATCCTGAAACAAGCAAAGAGCTATCACAGTGAACTGAGGGGGAACTATGACTATTCAACAGGCTGGTTGCAGAAATTCAAGAAAAGACAGCATTACATTTTTAAAGATTTGTGGTGATAAAATATCTGCTGATAACAAGGCAGTGGAAAAATTCATGGATGTGTTTGCCAAGGTCCTCACTGATGAAAATCTGACACCAGAAAAAGTCCATAATACTGAGGAAACAAGAAAAACCATGCTGGGCTGTGCTGATGCAGCAGGCACGTGTAAGTAAACTTGGTGTGACAGGCTCAAGCTTGTGCCCTTGCAGTTTTATTTTATTTAATTTTTTAATTTTAATTTTTGTGGGTACATAGTAGGTGTATATATTTGTGGGTTACATGAGACACTTTGATACAGGTATGCAATGTGTGAGCATCGTATCAGGGTAATTGAAGTTATCCATCACCTCAAGCATTTATCCTTCATGTTACAAACAATCCTGTTATACTTTTTAAGTTGTTTCTTAAATGTACAATTAAATTATTATTGGCTATAGTCATTCTGTTGTGTTATCAAATACTAGATCTTATTCATTGTTTTGAACTATTTTGTGCCCATGTCCTTGCAGTTATAAAGGAGTAAATTTCTTACCAGTCCATTATTATGCTAACAGAAAGGCATAGATCACCAGGGACATCTTTTCTGATCAGTTTCACAACCACTTTGTACCAGCATCTTGGGCTCACTTCAGAGAAGCTGGACTGGATGATGACTGCAAGATTTTATTTCTTGAAAACTGTTCTGCTTATTTTCTTCAGCTAAAATTCTCATCAAAAATAGTGCTTATGACATGTACTTTTCCCCAAATGTGACTTCATTAACTCAGTCACCTAAGGACACCCTAGACACCTAGTCACTAATTCAGCCACCTGACTAAGGATACCCTAAATCAATGAAGGGTAAATATAAAAACACTTTCTTGAACATCATGGTAGCAGCAGTGAACAGAGGTGTGGGTGTGGAAGGTTTCAAAAGTTTAGCGTGAGGGATGCTGTACGTGCTATTGCCAACACTTAGAACACAATGACTGAACACACATTTGTGCGTGCTCGGCACACCCTCTGGCCTGCAATCGTGTTCAGTGATGACGATGAGCAAGGTGGCAGTTTTGAAGGATTTCCTATGTCAAGTGAGAAAAATCCAGGCCTGGCCTTCATACGTATGCAAAAATATACCTTCAGAGTCCATCAGCAAGCTGGAAGAAGTGGATATGGAAGACGTTTTAAACAGTTGTTCTTTCATTGTCTGATGGTTGAAATAGCCAAAATGGTTCTGAATCAAGGTGATTATGCTCATAGTGATCATGAGTTGTTAGCACTGCTGAAAAAGTGCCTGCAGATAACATGGCAAAAATGAGTGATGAGCTTATTGAGGGACTAGAGCAGCATGCATCCGTAACAATAAGAAATTGTGTCACTTTATAAAATCAAAGGCTTGTAAAAACCATTGTTAATGAGGCAGATGACTCTGGAGGAAACATTTTAAAAGGCACCCATCAGAATGCCTTCTCAGTCCTATAGGACCCACTTTCCATGTTTCTTCTCATCTAAAATAATGAAATACAGTATATAGTAACCTTTTAATCAAAACACAGCATGTTAGGTGGAGATGGGATTAATCAAAACACAGCATGTTAGGTGGAGATGGGAAGCCTGCTATTGTTTGTTGTTGCTGCTGTTCAATGGCCAGTAAAGGTATTCTGTTGATGCTGCTGTGCTTGGTGAACACGTTACCCTGAGCACGTTATTATTGTTATTATTATTTTACTGTATTAATGGTATATTGTATTTTTTACTGTTAAGTACTTATGCGTGAATAAGTGTAAGAAAATGATTGCTTATTTGTAGCAGATGAATTCAGAGTCAGGGATGATGGTGATGCCAAACAACCATAGACTGTCCATATAGGTAGTTAAGATAGTGACACCTTTGCTTTCTGATGGGTCAGTGTACACCAACTTGCTTTCATGCACAAAGTTACTGAAAATATTGTATAAAATTACCTTAAACGTATTGTATTATATATATATTTATATATATACATATATATGTATAACATAAATGAATTTCATGTTTTATGTAATTTTTGGTCCTGGGGGTCACCTCAAGATATCTCATTATGCATATGCAGATATTCCCAAACCTGAAAAAGTCTCAAATCTGAAACAATTCTGGTCCCAAGTATTTTGGATAAAGGATACCCAAATGTATAACAGTTGTTCTCTGTAGGCTGGAGCTGAAGATGGGAGAGGCTGCCGTTGAAACGGGCTTCCTGATTTCACTGAGGATCACAGGATTCAGGAGTAGTGAGGCCCAGTTTTACCTCACCAGTTAACAGAGACAGGGTACTGCCTTAACAGAGGCAGGGTAGCCGTGGTTGTCACAATTACCTGATAAACAAATGGTTAGCAGAACTTTTAACCACAGAGATCATTGGCAATGCTGACTCTTTAGGTTCCTTCAGACTATTTCCCTGAACCATCCGTAAAGGCCTTTTTTTTTCTTCATCCTCCTCAGATGCTTTTACAATATATTATTATTTTTTGTTTGGAAAATGTTACAACTCAAATGTGCAAAGAAATTTTGTACCTTAATATTTTTGCAAGAGTAGACAAGGGTATACTTTACAAATTAGCTCTGTATTAAAAATCTATAGCATACCACAGACCTCTCCAAATTCGTCACTTTAACCAAATGGTGAAATTGAGATCACTCATATATAGCCTAATATATGAAATAATTTGATGTATGAACTTAATCAGCCTTTTTTTTTCTCATGATGGTTTTTAAAGTCTAAGACAGCAGCTACCAAACATTTCTTCCAAAAAGTGGCAGAGAGTAAATATTTTAAGCTTTGTGGGCCGTATGATTTCTACTGCAGCTGTTCAGCTCTGCTGTTGTAGTAGGAAAGCAGCCATAGATAGCATGCAAAAAAATGGGTGAGGTTATGTTTTAATAAAACTTTATTTACAAAGGCATGCAGCAAGCCATAGTTCGCTGATCCCTGCTTTAAGTTCATGCTTTACTTTCAGCAACTACTAACTTCTATTCCATGTGTTTTATCACAAATCCATTTGCAAGATACAGCCACATCCTCTAGTTATTCCTTATCTGCTCTTATATTTATATCTAAACTTCTGATTCCTAATCTCTCACCACTGAAACTTTTAAAAGAATATTATTATTTTTATGTAATTATTGTTTATTGGTCATATCTAGTAATTTTTTTTTGCATACTTTCTGCCTTGATATTCTAGCTATTTTAACAGGGAATATTATTAGGGCCAGAGTTAAGATTTGAATAGACCACTTAACAATACATTCTGCCTGTCAAAAAGAAAGTATGAGACATGTTAGCAGATGTTCTTCAGAATTGCAAGCAGCTGGTCTGATTATATGAAGTTACTGGTCTCTATCCTCCCAGGGTTGACCACTGGGAAATTAGGGTTTCCTGGGACCCATAATTAATGGAGCTCAGAGGATATTCAGGTTACTCTGAGGGTATCTCTGAAGATGCCCAGAAAATATGAGGACACGCATTGAACTGGCAAGATGAAATTCTCTTTAGAGGGCAGGAAAACTGAGTGGTCCAAACCAACACTCCATAGGTAGAGAGTGAAGAGCGGGGAAGGTTGGTAAAGTCTGGGGGAGTATAAACATGTTAATAAATCTCATTCCAATCCCACAATAAAATGCAACTTAATTAAATGAAGGCATCAATAAAGTACAACCTTAATCCCTAAGTAAAATTTGACTACTGATTTAACATAATTTAAAGGATAAAATGCACTGTAGGTGTGATAATTTATTGAATTATTGAAAAGATAATGAGAGCTAACACTCTCAGACACTGAATGTAATACAATTTTTGCTAACTTCATTTTCTTTTTTAAGGATTAAGTAATACAGTTTAGTGTGACTTGGAGAGCTTATTACAATTTTAAAGGAAAGCAGCTTAATAGCTTAATATTTTTTTCTATTTCTCTTTCCCACTTGGAATAGTTTTCTCTACTCACGGCCCATCTTTAATGTGCACAATCCAAGATGTAATAAGAGGAACTGTCAAGAACAATTAGATCAAATTAAAACTATCCAGCAGAAAGTATTTATCCCATGCTTGGCAAAGTTTGTGGCTTCACCCAAAGTAAGTGTAAAACTAAAACAGAAGTCCTTGGTCTTTTACTGTTGATTTATCTACCATGTGACTATACAGCGTTCAAAAGCCGGTTGTTTGATTGGAATTCTATCTTTTACACATATTGATTTAATTTTCTTAGCATTTTGCTGATTGTTCCACTACTTTTAATTTAAAATAGAAACCCAGAGAAATGTCACTTACTTTGTACCTTTTATTTTCAGAATAAGTTTTAACATTTCTTCCATTTTGTGATCCACCAATATCACTGCTATTTTCTATCTAATCTTGTCCTCTCACGCGATTATCCTGGAGATGTTTCCAGGGACAAATCATGGTTGTTAAGTATTTACGTATTGGAATTAAAGTAGATACGAAGAGCAAGACCTGAGACAATTCTTTGACTATTAGATTATGGTGTTTAAGTTTTTTTTTTTTTTAATTTGTACATTCATTTGTTTCTTCATTGACAAATATTATTGAATATTATTATAGAAAATCCACTGGGTCGAGATGAAGGTGGGGAAGACATAAAAAGATATGTAAGATACAATTATCTTTTGAGAATTATAGAATTTTAGAGCTTTGAATGCATGATCTGGATAACTCATTTCAGTTTTAAGGGACAACAACATTTTTGGTTTGTTTTCTTCTCCTACTTCAATAGTTTCTTCTACCCACTGCTGCCCATCTTTCCCACACAAAATGCATGATGGGGTAAAGGAAACATTTCCCCTAGAAACCGAGTTCACTCTTTTCATTAGACATGTGAGAAATCATAGCACAGAGGTTTTTTTTTTTTTTTTTTTGAGACGGAGTTTTGCTCTGTTGCCAGGCTGGAGCAACCTCCACCTCCTGTGTTCAAGCGATTCTCCTGCCTCAGCCTCCCAAGTAGCTGTGGGACTGCAGGTGTGCACCACCGCACCCAGCTAATTTTTTATTTTTATTTTTATTTTTGAGACAGAGTCTCGCTCTGTCTCCAGGCTGGAGTGCAGTGGCACAATCTCGGCTCACTGCAACCTCCACCTCCCAGGTTCAAGCAATTTTCTTGCCTCAGCCTCCTGAGTAGCTGGGACTACAGATGCGCTCCACCACGCCCAACTAATCTTTTCATATTTTAGTAGAGACGGGGTTTCACTATGTTTGCCAGGATGGTCTCGATCTCTTGACCTCGTGATCCGCCCGCCTCGGCCTCCCAAAGTGCTGGGATTACAGGCGTGAGCTACCACGCCCAGCCAATTTTTGTATTTTTAGTAGAGATGGGGTTTCACCATGTTGGCCAGGATGGTCTCGATCATTTGACCTCATGATCTGCCTGCCTCAGCCTCCCAAAGTGCTGGGATTATAAGTATGAGCCACCACGTCCGGCCCAGAGGTTTTAAATGGCAATATATAATGTCACATGACTTCAACTGACTGAATGTAGAAACTCACTCTAATAGAGAAATTTTCAATTTCTCAAAAAATGCTTTATAGCAACTGGAATTTAATATTGAATATTTATTGCACTAAATCACTTAGTAGGCTCTACAAATGAGATTAAGGACACTTTGAACTTCATTATTTCTTTCCAAAGGCATTGATGAAATATATTTTGCTTTGCACAGAGAGGTAAAGAGTATTAACATTGCATTAGGTAGCCCCTGTATGCCCATTAACTACTGGAGGTAATAATTGGGCAGCTGCAAACTATTTCCAAAATGCCTATGTAGACGAATCCTGGCTTGCTCACCGGGGTTAACTTTATCACATGGACTAGCATATGATAAAGCTAGTCAGGCTAATTTAAGTCTTTCTCTCAGTCTGGAACTACGTTGATACTGAATGGTTTTTATTGGTAATTCAGGCTGATTAGAAGCTCTAATTAATAGCTGCTAGTTACTGAATATCTACTATGTGCCAAGTGCTTTATATACGTTCTTTAAAAATCATTACAAGAGAGAGGCATTATTATCCATCTTTTAAGCAGATGAGAACATTGTGGCTCAGAGAGGTTAAGTAGGTTAGAGAGAGGCTAAGTAACTTGCTCAATGTCAGCCACCTAATAAATGTCAAAGCTGGTATTCAACACCCGGTCTATCTGATTATAAAGCATGCACGTTTTCTGGTATTCATCCATGCATTAATCCATTCCTTATTTTGTTTCAGAAAGAATTTATGGCAGTTTAATCAGGAGAGTATCACAAAACATGGCATTACTGGGGGAGAATAACAAATGGTGAAAGGAGGTTCTTTGGAAACCGCAGCTTTTGTAGCTCCAGAATATTTTAGAGGAATCTCTATGCTTTTAGTGCTTCCGTGTTAACAGGGCTTGCAAACAAGTTCAGTTTGATCTCAGTTCTTGCCAGGTGGATAGGAAAGAATGTTAATTTCCCTTGTTCCTTGTGGCAGTTTCTTTTGTCTCCTAGTGGCATTCGGGCTGATAATCTTTATGGTCTGATTTATTTTTGTATTCCTTACAGTCTTGCTCTTGAGTATACTTAAAACATGGAAATATGCAGACAGCTGATCTGAAATAGGCAGGACCAAGATAAAGGGTCAACTAAATAAAGACAGGGTTCCTTTAAAGTGAGTGACATTATGAAAGGTTGACGCACCTCCATGACAACGAGGGCATGACAAAGTGGTTCCTTGATCAAGCATGAACCTAGGAGAACATGAAGGTTTAATCCAGCTTCATAACTTATTTGCCCTGTTGTCTCTCTTAATATTGTCAACAGTAGACTCTTAACTGTGAAGGACAATGATACATCTAATCTGTTTTGGTGCCTCAGTTTCCTTATCTGTAAACTGGAAATCATATTAGTAGCTCAGCTTAAAATAATGTTATGTGCTATTCATAAATATTAAGCTCTTAAGAACAGATAGTGGTAAGTAGAAATGTTTAAGAATTTCTAGACAAAGGGAGGTTAAATTATGTACTCCTGCATATTCTCTTATTTAAGATATATATATATATATATATTTTATTAAGATATATTCTCTTATTTAAGATACATATATCTTAAATAAGAGAATATGCAAGAGTCACACACACACACACACACACACACACACACACATATACATACATACAGATGTGGGCAGAGATTTGGGTAATAAAAGCCTTGAAAAAAAGAAGTCAGTCAAATAGACCTGATTTTTCACTATCAGGTAAAATTCAGCCTTGACTGATGTTGGTCAGGTTAGTTAATTATTGGTTTCCTTCCAGAAAAGAATTTTCTCTAGAAAATAGATCAGAAAAAAAAATGACTGCCTACAAGGCAAAAACATGAGATAAGTAAACAAATTCTCTGATAGCAAGTATTACTGAGCTCCTGTTTCTGTGTAGCGTTCATTAGGACATCATGCTTTCCACACTTTAGTATACTTTCTGGGGAGGACAGTAAGAAGCCTGCCAGAATGAAGAGAGAAATACTCTATTTTTTTAATAAAGTAATTCTAAACTTTTTCTCCCTTAAACATGCAAACTGTTCTTTGTTTACAGTATTTTTTTTTTCCCATAGAAAACATCTTGGATGGATTAAACTAACTGCAGAGGTAGTGGGAGAGAATGAAAATTAAGATGTGACTCTGTTTACCTTATTTGCACTCACTTTTTGTGAGAACAAAAATGAGTAGGTGGATAATTTCTTGTCCAAGTTAATAATGATAGGAATTAAACCTCACTGCTGGGACCAGCTGAGTTAGCATGATAGTGTTACTATTCAGTGAAGCAACAGACCTGCAGCCTGCTGGGGGAGGGCTGATGTGGTTTCTCCCTCCCTGCTTCCTTAATCTCCAAGGTTGGTTAGTGGATCGTGACCCCATAGTGACCTCCTCACTGATGAGATTCTTCTCATCATCTTTTAGCCCTTTTTAGGAGTAGTTGTGTCACCTTGTTCCTTGAGGTGGAGGTGGCTTCAGAGCTGGGGCTACTGGCAGCATCTTAGACATGAGAGGCCCGGTTCACAGTACGAGTTTCTAGGCTCCTCCCTCTATTTTTTTACTGCCCTGCTGGTGGAGTTAAACTTGAGTCCTTTATTCCTCCTCAATTTGCTTTCCTGTTTTTTTAAAAAGAGCTTAATAAAACCCACACTTGCAAAGCACTTTAGACATATGGCACAGGAATGCTACTGAATTACAAAGTACTGTGTTCTATGTCTAGGCTTCAGTTAAAATGTTTTCCTCTGTTCTTCCTCCCAGATTTGAGTTGGCATAGTGCCTGGGAGGAAGCCACTTCTTCAGGGGAATCTTTGGGTTTTTCAAATGCTCAAGTAGAAGAGTGTGGACAGACGGAGGCCAGTGTTTTCTTATAATGAACTCTTCTGGGATGAACTGATGCTTTTCTGTGGATTTTTCTCCTGGAAAAAAGTTGCCTGCAACTGTCGTTTTACTTTAGGACTTTGATATTCTTGGTAGAATTGTGTCTGCCTACTTCCCAGCCACATGGGTGGGAATCTGCTTGTGATACATACCCTCCTTGTCTCCACTCATTGTATTTTTGAGAAATGAGCAGAGCAACCAAAATCCCTGTGGCTTCAGTATCTGTGATGCTTTGTTATTCCTCAGCATTCTATTCACAGATGATGCTTGTCCTTCAAACTAGTTTTTTTTTTTTAATTGGAAGAAAAGAACGTATTTTCCTGGTGGCATAATAGAGAGATAAAGGCATAGCAGGGAGAGAGGAGAACAAGTGAAAAGCGGATTGAAACTCTTGCTCGAGTGAAGTTTTCAGTACCTGCAGCAGTGTGGATTTGAGATACTTCTGTGTTGAACTTGAATGAGGAGGTTCATGATTGGGATGGGATATATAACCAGTTACAGAACTCTTGTCACCACGCGGTACTGTGGCAATCATTGGAGTCTGTAATTAAGAAAGCAATCAACAGTATAAAATTAGACCTTCTACTTTAGGAAAGAAGGTACCTGCTTTTATTTACCCATGAGCTCAGCTTGCAGATGATCATTTTGCTGTGGTTTTTAGAGAAGACCACCTTGGGGAGAAAGGCATGTAAATCTCATTTCACTACTAGTTAAACAAATCAGTGAAAGTTGAAGGGGCAAACCCTCTCCAGAGTGAAGCCCTGCAGTAATTACCAACTGTCTCCTGAAAGGAGATGGTGACACACACAGTGAGTATGAGTCCTGGCTTGTTCTTTGGAGTCAAAGAACATTCATTTGAAAAACTGGTTCTCTTGTTATTGTGTCAGAAAGAGGGATTTCTAACAGAGGGATTTGACAGACTAGACAAAAGCCCTGGTTAAGTAATCAAATGTTCATGCAGGTGTTCTAGTTTTCCCTGCAGCACTTGTACATACCAGATGAGCTGTGCCTGGGACTAATGTACATTCTCCTTGGGTTAAGATTTCTGCATATTAACATTTTTTCACTGATGACCCATTTTTCTGTAGATATTTTACTACATAGAATATTAGCATTTGTTTAATTCGGAAAATGAGCCACTTCTTTCCTATGTCAGCAAATAGATCATGAACATTCATTATGATATGCTGTTCTCACTGGGGCTTATTTGTGGCTTTCTGAGTTTGTCATTGGCAACTGCACTGTTTGGCTTAACTGTTGGGCTGTGGAGCAAGGAATTATCTCTTTAATGTCTCTGCTGTTCTCCTTTTTAGCAATATGCTACCTGTATTGTTCCTGGGCACCATGTGTCTTGCTGTAATCCAAGATGCAGTTTTAATCAGCAGTCATTTTGTTGTAAGGGGAAATAAAACCCATTCAAACTAGCTCAAGTGACAAAAAGGCTTGCCAAGAGAAAATAATGACTTCTCTTAGAAATAAAATATAGGAAATATAGCCCAGTTCAAAGGAATCGCACAATTGTCATTCATTTACTTTCATTTCTTGTCCTTACGAGAGTCTCTTCTCTATTCTCTGCACAGGATAGGCACATAGTCTGCTCTTGTTTTTTTCTGAAGAATTTCTCTTTGTGTGTACTTAGCAGGCATGCACATGACCATTCCATCTTTCAGGTAAGTGCCTACTGACATATATTTATTATTAGTTTTGGACCAAATAGGAAAAGGAGAGATGGAAGGAGGGATGGGAAGAGAGAGATAGAGAGAGAGAGAGAGAGAGAATAATTTAATGGGTTGCTGGCCAGACAATTGTCATTGCTAATTTACTGCTTAGGTTAGGATAGTAATAAACTCACAGATCTAAGAGTAAGTTTTATTTTTTGCTCACATTGCATGTTAATTGTGGGTTTTCAGGGAAGCTCTGGACATTGTAGTCACTCAGGAACCAAAGCTGAGAGAGTGGCCACTGTTTTGAATATTACTGGTCACCGTGCCAGGTAGAAAGAAAGCTTTGGATGGTCTTGCTTTGCAATTAAACGCCTGGCCCAGATGATACACACTACTTCCTGCTCACAGCACATGGGACAAAAGTAATTTCATGCTTCCCTTCCCCCAGCCATATGTTTAGAAGGTGCCTGATGGAATATTTGGTGAATAGCACTAATTGCTACCAGACCTTAGTATAAGGATTTTTATCATCATCTAATTATCTCTTGGCATTAATGTGGCCATAATGTATTTAGCACTTTCTCTTCTTTACTGATGTTCTTTATCTGTGAAAATAGACTTGATAGAAACAGTATATGCAAAGTTACAGCTGACTATATGCTACTTTAAATATAATAATAATAAAGACAAGTATTTCATACCTACTATATACCAAGCTGTTCACATAGATTGTTTCTAATTGTTGTAAGAGTCCTTTGAAGTTGGCAGTATTTGCATAATGTTGGTTGTATTGACTGCAAATTCCATGTTCTTTGTGTTACTCACATTGATGTTAAAGGGTAGTTTAGAAAGTAAAATTTCTTCAAACTTGCGATGGAAATATCTCCCGTTACTTTATTTTTAAATTATTTTATCTTATTTATTTTTTGATTTAGAGACGCAATCCACTCTTTTGCCCAGGCTGGAGTTCAGTGGCATGATCTCTGCTCACTGCAACCTCCACCTCCTGGGTTCAAGTGATTCACTGGCCTCAATTTACAAGTAGCTGGGATTACAGGTTTGCTCCATCATGCCCGGCTAATAGAGATGGGGTTTCACCATGTTGGCCGGGCTCTGGGACTCTTGTGCTCTGGCAATCTGCCTGCCTCAGACTCCCAAAATGCTAGAATTACATGCGTGAGCCACCGCACCTGACCTCATTACTTTAATAAGTACCTTGCCTCACAGGTTTCTCAGAATATAATGGAGAAAACTGTGAGAATTTAAAAAGCCATAGAAAATGCTACTGATAATTTGAATACTCCGTGAAGCAGGAGTAAAAATAGATCTGTTTTGTCTTAAATACTTTTGGACAATATCTTTTTATTAACCTGTGGCTGGCTAAACTCTTTGAGACTAGGAAAGAAACACACATTTTAAAATACATTCTTGGGTATTTCTGGTAAGAAAAGAAATAGGAGCATTTATGTTGCCTTTCTGGTTCCCCTGATTGGACATTGGAAGAGTGACTCTGCTCTACACCTTTTCTTGTGACTAGCTGTACCTCTGCCCCTGATGATCTTGACACTGGCCCTTCCTGGTTGGCTTCCACCAATGGGAGCACATTCAAAGCGCTTTACCAGCAAGTCATAGTTTGCAAAGGAGTTATGGGGACTTCAATGATTTTGCACGCACAAAAGACAAATCAACAGATGCCTTACCCTTTCCATGTGTAAGGAAAGGCCAAAGGCTGGCATGCATTATCTAAACATTAAACTGGTTGAAACTGTAAATATTCCAGAGTGTATCTGGCTTGAGACACAATTAAAGCACTCTAGGCAGAGATGGAAACTCTATCACTGATGTTACATTGTTCTGATGCTTTAAATTGCTTCCACATTGTGACTTTCGGAGATTTCCTTGTCTCCCTAGGGTTAAATGGTCTTTTAGATGCTCATGTGGCATTCTAATTACTTTGCATTGTTCAATGGTCTGTTTACTTATGTAAAGTGTAACTTTTATTGCTGATCCTTTAATTTTTTATTGAAAGTTTAATGTCTATCAAAGTAATATACATACACACCTATAACATATTGTATATGTGTCTATAGATTAAGATTTGAATTAATACTCTCAAGTTTATAACAACAAGAATTTCCGACCGAATCCCTACCCAACCCTTCCTCAATTTTCATTCTTCAAAAGCATCTATTATGAATTCTTTCAGTTGATTGTTCTAATATGTATATCTATATTTTAGAATAACATTATTAAACTGCTATTCCTTACTTTGCCAATTTTAGATTAATTACTGTAGAAGATGAAGATATAGCTCTCTCAACCTGCAGTATACTTTCCTCCCCGCCCACCTCACCACACCTCTGTCTGCCAATTCAGGTGTATCACACGTTTTAGTTAAAGTATCAGTCAGTGTTACAAATAAGTAAATAGTTTTCACAGTTGAGCCATGTTGTTTAATTACATTTTTTAGAGTTAATAATTGCCTTTCTTTCTTCCTTTCATTCTTTCTTCAGGGTCTTGCTCTGTTGCCCAGGCTGAAATGCATTGGTATGTTCACAGCTCACTGCAGCTTCAAACTCCAGGGCTCAAGTGATCTTCTTCCTCAGCTTTCTGAGTAGCTGGGACTACAAGCACGAGATAACCACACCTGGCCCTCTCTCTCTCTCTCTGTTGAATACTTTTTAGATACTTTCATGAATCTATTTTCCAATTTTCTTGGAATTACAAAAGTCCTTTCAATGTAGTCAAATATACCCTTCTTCTCTTCTTTGCCCCCTCCCTCCCTCCCTTCCTCCCTCCTTCCTTTCCTCCCTCCCTCCTTCCCTACCTTCCTTCCTTCCTTCTTTCCTTCCTTCCTTCCCTTGCTTTTTTCCTGTCCTCTCTCTATCCTTTCCTCCTTCCTCTCTTTCTTTCTTCTTGGACACATTCTTTATAGAGTCTTCTGTCCTCTTGCTTAACTCTTGACTAGATCCTAATTTTTATCAACACTCTAGAGAAGTTTTTATCTCTTTTCCATGTTGAGTCTCCTATTTTCTTGATCTTATATCTGTTTCTTGAGTTTTGCTCCCATTTTGTAGGTTCACATCCTCTGGTAGCTTTCTGAAAAAGGTAATAGGAATTAAATTTGTTTTGATATTTTATATATATATTTTTTTACCCTCTAAAATGATCATTAATTTGGCTAGATTTAGAATTCTAGGTAGAAAAATCTTTTCCTTAGAATTGTGAAGATATTTCTCTATTGCTCCGTCTTGCTGGTGAGAAGATAACATTTTGATTCCCAAGCAGTTTTTATGTAACTTGCTTTTTCTCTCTGGAAAGTTTCATTCTATCACATTTTATTTTTGTGAGCATGTTTTCATTTCTAACAGATCCTTTTTGGTGTTAGACTGTTTCTTCTGTTGGAGTATCCTTTTTTTTTTTTTTTTTTTTTTTTCACAGACTCAGTATCTTCTTAAATAACTTTTTTCTTTTGAGATGGAGTCTTGCTCTGTCGCCCAGGCTGGAGTGCAGTGGCATGATCTCGGCTCACTGCAACCTCCACCTCCCAGGTTCAAGTGATTCTTCTGTCTCAGCCTTCTGAGTAGCTGGGACTACAGGCACACACCATCATGCCCAGCTAAGTTTTGTATTTTTAGTAGAGACGAGGTTTCACTATATTGGCAAGGCTGGTCTCGAACTCCTGACCTTGTGATCCACCCACCTTGGCCTCCCAAAGTGATGGGATTGCAGGCATGACCATCACACCTGGCCTCAGTATCTTTTCATATCTCTTTGAGGAATTCAGTATAGTTTAAAATATGCATATATTTATTATTTTTAATAAGCAATATATCCAAATGGAAAACCCTTCAAACAATAAAAAGGCGCTCAATGGAAAATGTATCTTTCTTCCTCCCTTGACACTTGCCATTCAATTTCCTTCTTCAAGGTCTTCCCTTTTAGGGCAGTAAGTTCCTTTTTTATTTTCCTTCAGACAAGGTCTTACTTTGTCACCCAGGCTGGAGTACAGTGGCATGATCTTGGCTCACTGTAGCTTCAACCTCCCGGAGCTCAGCTGATCCTCCCACCTCAGCCTGCCAGGTATCTGGGATTACAGGCACATTCACCACACCTGGCTAATTTTTGTATTTCTTGTAGAGATGGGGTTTCACTATGTTGCCCAGTCTGGTTTTAAATTCCTGGGCTTGAGTGCTCCATCTGCCTCCCAAAGTGTTGGGATTACAGGTTTGAGCCACTGTGAGTGGCCCAGTAGGTTACTTTTATAAGAATCCGAGTCACCTGGTAGGACAGCCCAGCTGCCAGTGTTCTGGGATCCAGGTGGGCAAAGAGGTGAAGGGTTACCAGTCTTAGGTGGGTCAACTGTCACATAATTCCCTCTTTTCATATGGTGGCTCATTCTCACTCTTAGCTGTGCAGTCTTAAAAGCCTCTCTACTCAAGGGAGGGCTATTACTCCAATCTTCTTTGGAAAGGAGGAGGAGTAGCCCCATGACTAGGATAAGAGGTGGGAGTAAAATCAGGAGCTCTGATTGCTTTCTATAGAGATTTTTCAATATGTCTGCCTGTTTTCCAGCCCACTCTTTAACTTACACTTTAGAAGGACCTGGTTCCTCCAATTTTTGAGTCTTTTTGAGGTTTTGCAGCCTTCTACATAGTCAATGTCAGGTGTTAGATCTCAAGCTACTTTTAGATATTTAATGGTTTGATACAATCCAAAAGAAAACTATTTTCAATCTCTCATCCAAGTTGAAGCATCTCTCTTTCCCCACCTAGTGACTAAGTGGCCAGCAGTGGGCTGGGGGATCTGGTGAAATATTATTCTATTTTTCTTGCTTCTGTCTTTCCTTTCCACATGTCAGGTTCCTTCAAGATGGAAGAAGGAGAGATGAATGAAGGATAAGAGAAAAAGCCCCTTTAATTAACAAGGACTGTTTGTTCTCTCATGGCTCTCCAATACCCATAGAGCCTCATTCTGCAGGTATCTCATGACCCTGGAAAGCAGTCATTTTGGGTAATATTTTCCTAGCTGCCTCATATCCATATATCTTCCTTAGTGTCAACCTAATCCTTGGGAACACGACATGATCTCACTAACCTACTCTTTCTTTACCCAGGTGTCATGGTTTTTCTGGCCAGTTATCTGTTCTCATCTTTCCAAAGAGGTCAGACATCAGAATCTATGTCCTAAAACTCCAGAGGAAAAAGGCCAAGAACCTTCTCTCACTCTGTGCCAGTATTACTATAGGGTCGACTATGAGCTTTTGTCCTCAGTAACGATATTGTCTGGGAGTCTTTCTGGAGAGCATCTTTTCTATCTTTTTCAGTAGTTCTCTTTGGAAGAATTATTTGGCTTGAGGAAAGAGGAAATGAGACAGTACTATTTACACATAAATGCATTACAGAATCCTCACCTGGAGAACTCCCTATGGTTCTCTTTTTAGACCACGGGGATAAATATTATTAAATGTTAAACAGTTTAGTGACTTACTAACAAGTCCTACTTGGGTGTGTCTTTATCTTTTTTTCTTTATATATATTTTTCAATCCAAGATCATTTGTTTGCCCTTTTCTATCTTGAGTTTTACTCCAGGACACTGTCTGTACAGATTTCATTACCTGGATTCCCCTGGTAGCGATTGCCATCCTCCAGTTGGATTTGATCAATAGGAGATCGATGTGAGAATAGAAGGACGGGAGGAAACCGAAGTCAGAATGTTTACTTCCTTTTCCTCCTATTACATCTTCTATGGCCAAAGCTCCCATAATCGATCCCTTCTTTTCAGCCTCAGGTCTCTCTAGGTTCCTGAAACAATATTTTCTCCCTTTCTTCCTTCAGCGCCAGTGGTGCCAATTGCTTCCCACTACTGAAGTCTCTGGGTGTCTCACCATCCTTTGTTTTCTTCATCATGCCCAAAACTTATGTAAGTTCTCACTTCATTGGAGTTTCTTCATTTGTTTGATTTGGAGTGAATCTGTTTTCTACCACATACCTGAAGCATACAACAGGAGTGTTAGTCTTATGGAAAATAGAACCATAGCCTCTGAATTTGAAATAAGACTTTGTCACTTATTGAGAATGAACTGCATTGCAGGAAAGAAGGATGTGAATACTCAACAGTCAGATGCTAGGAACAGTCACATCCTAGTTCCTTAACGCATCAAAACAAAAGCTTTCTTTATACATACGTAAAGCCCAGGAGCCACTTTATGCATTGGCTTGGTGAGTAGAAGACAGAATGTATAAATACAAATTAAGGCTTTCTTAACTTTGAAAGGGATATGATGACAATATTTATCGGTACCTATCTTTCTTTGCGTCTACTTTTTTTCTCTACTGATTTATCATGTTATGGAAGAATTGGTATCTTCGTAGTTCTCAAGCACTTTCCTCAGCTTTGAAGAATGGAAAAGCCCCATTCATTTCCTGTTCCACAGGCAAAGCTCTTGTTCCATGCAGGTTCATGAAATTAATCTTTTCGTTTAAATTCTGTCTGCTCTTAGGAATGTCCCTACTACTTTGAATATTTGCATAAGAAAAAGGAAAAGAAAAAAACAAATCTAGTATATCATTCTTGGGGTGGAGAAAGTGGAAAGATGAAACAGGACCAGCTGCCTATTAAATGGCTCTGATGGTACAGCAGCAATTCTATAATGTTCCTGGTAAATTATGAGAAAAATGCAGTGTGAGAGGGGAGCTGATCTAGCCTGTTGTCCCCAAAGCTCAGACCAGGAATAACTTTAACAGGTTTACAGAAGCTTTTGCCAAAGGAAAAAATAATTAGATGTTTGGTGTAAAATTTTAGAAGCTACGTACAAATCATTTGTCTCTTTGATAGATGTTATGAGCATGTGCGTTTGGAGAAATTGGTTTATTTTCAAAAGATTGAGTTAATCATAAAATTGTAATACAGTCTGGTGTGCTTAGTTTATCTCAGTTAAAAAGGAAATAAATATACATACTTATGTTTAATGATAGTCCTCCTCAGGTTTGAAACCAAGTAAATATATATAAATGGTAAATAACTATCTTTTATGAATGAATTTGGTAGGGGAAGGTAGGTAGATGGAAAAATTTTCCATTTATATGTCAGCCCATCGAAGGGGAAAGGCTGTATTTCATTTTTCCTTAACCTGCCTATGTACCTAACACAAGAGGTACTCACAAATGTTTATTAGCTGAATTTTTAAAGTGCAGTTCTGATGGTTATTTTCTGTCACTCTCACCATAAAACTAGCTTCTACTCAAGAAGCGAGTAAAATAGCTGGGCTCAGAAAAGAAAGATAACTTTTGTAAAAATTTGCTTGAGGGCATGTAATTTAAACTGCTTTCTTCAGCTGATGACTTCAAGGATCACATAAATATGTCAAGTTTATTTATTTATTGTCAAGTTACTTTAGTTAGGAGACTCTTGGTAAGTAATCAGTAAATTTAAAAGTTCGGTAGTTATGGGATGCTTCTGATTAGTAGATATTTTATGATTTAGCCTGGCACAAAGTTTTTATAAAACTTCTTAACAGCTATTTGCTAAGTATCTTTTATTTATTCAAAGAGTACATTTATTAGGAACTTAGTATGTGCCAGGCATACTTTGGCTACATGTTTGTGTTAGAAATGAAGGCCAAGACAATAGATTTAGGTTTTCACAGAGCCTAACTAAGCTCGCATGTGTGTGTGTATGTCTGTGTATGATATGAGGAGAATCCAGGTCTATAAAATAAACATGGGATTACAGTGTAACGTGATGGCAATAGCATAGGTGAAGAGCAGGTGCCAGGGGCCAACTCCATCCTTCGGGATCAGTGAAGGTTGGCTTCTGGTAGGAAGACATGTTTTAACTGAGAGTCAGGGATGAGTGGGACATGGCCAGGCAGGAGAGGATGGTAGTGGTGGCAGGGATTTTCCAGGCAGAGGAAATTATATACAGAAAGTCAGAGACCTCTGTGTGTCTGAAATATAGTGAGCAACTGAGCAAGAAATAATGTTTTCTTAGTAACATTCCCACTCTCATTGATGAGAATATGGGTAGCAATATCGACAGTGACATTAACAATACTAATGATGACATTTAGAACTTGTGGAAGCATTTACTGAATGTTTATCATGTGTCAGGTGCTGCGGTAAGGGCTCAATATGTATTATTTTATTTAATTCTCACAGTTGCCACAAGGCAGAGACTGCTATGTTTATCTTAAAGATAGGGAGATTCAGGGTCAGAGATGTTATGAAAATGACCAGATATGATGATAAATCGTGGGTCCTGGACCCAGGCAAG
The DNA here is from genome assembly GCA_036589455.1 of Ateles fusciceps. Lineage (NCBI taxonomy): Eukaryota > Metazoa > Chordata > Mammalia > Primates > Atelidae > Ateles > Ateles fusciceps. The sequence goes on from JAZHEH010003128.1 coordinate 4,671,116, forward strand.
TTTCTCTCACTCCAAAGCTCATTCTCTTAATTGCTATGTTTATGGTCTGAGTCTGAAAATTAATAAAACAATTTAAAACCATGATTTACTCTCAGATAACAGTTTATGCTGAAAGAATCTTAATTGTAAAAATCAGAAAATATAGGCTGTTTTCAAATATGCTTTTCTTTCAGTCTGACAGTTCTATCACATTGTAGTAAAGATAGAGTCAATTAAAAATACTAAATGTAAACATGTTAACAATACAAAACATGTATGGACACAACACATAGTTTTGAAGTCTGTGTTTTCCTTTCTTTGAAGAAGAAAAATTAAGGCTATATAAATCAAGAATGAATTATTATTGCTATATCTCACAGCTAAAGGAAAACTAATATATTATCTTGGGTTTCTTAGGGAAGCCTCTATGAATTGCAGTTATTTGAAATGAGCCTGATACTGAAAGGCCATGCATGGTGTTATTTTCAACATTACAGGCAAACCTTGGCTTCTGCATGTTTGACATGTCAAATCCCCTATAAGTTCCTCACTGTGATCCAGCTTGGTCTGTTTACCAAACCTAAATCTCTGAAAAATTTGTTCCTGCAGAAGATCTAGAAAAGGTGATTGATTTTTTTCTTTTCTTTAATTTTAATTTTTTTTTAAATTTTACTTTAGGTTCTGGGGTACATGTGCAGGTCATGCAGGGTTGTTGCATAGGTGCATACATAACCAGGTGGTTTGTTGCCTCTATTCCCCCTATGGCTATATCCGGCATTTCTCCCCATGTTATCCCTCCCCACCCCCCGCTGTCCCACCCCAGCTCCCCGCAACTTCCCCCAGTGTGTGATGCTCCTCTCCCCTGAGTCCACGTGTTCTCACTGTTCAACACCATTGTTTATGCTGCACATTTGTCTTTCTCCTCCACCTTCCCTTCCCTGGGTCTCTCCAAAGTTTCCATCATCAGGTCTCACACCACTGGGAGTATCCTTTCTCATCTTGCTCCCTATTCACTTTCTGTCCGTCCTTTCTATTAACTCCTTTATCTACATCCATAATTCTAGTTTATCATCTGTCCTTTTATTTACATATCTCTGACATCTGTCTTTCCATTTCCTTCTCCTCTACCTCACTTTCCTCTCGTCTCTTCTTCACTTCTGTCTTTCATTTTGCTCTTCGCTTTTGGAAAGTAATGATAAACACAGATTTGCAGCCTACTGTTATCTAATTCCTTGCCTCTTTTCCTTGCATAGTGTGGTGCAGGCAGACAGATTCACAACTCCTTACAACCCTATATTTGCCCCCTCCTAGGCTATATTACTTCTTACTGGTTTTATTGCTGTAAAGGAGCTTGAAAGATTGCCAAGTAACCCAGAAGACCCGAGAGGCAGTCTTTTGTTTCTTCACACTTGAGAGATAGTATTTAAATTTTATAGGGTGTGCGGTCTTATTTTGGATACCGTACTTCTCCTCTGGCTTAGAAAACCTCTTTGGGAAAGTGGACATTGAGATCTTCAAGATATGCAGTGCTAAATGTTTCTTCCATAACTTTATGTTCACATATCTTAAATGAATAAGCATTCTTATGTTAAAGCAATAATATTTTCCTTAATAAAATAATCAATGCCCATTTCAAATAGTAAATTATAAATACTATGTAGACATGTTTGTATTATTTTTAACCTCTTAGTGTGATGGCTAAGTTATTTCTTCAGAGTCTACCATAGTCTAACATAGTTTCTAGTCATATATTTTTTTAATTGCATAATATTTCTTGGAGTACCTAGAATATAATTTATTCGGTCATTTACCAAATTTTCGCTACTTCCCCTGTTTTTTCTTTTGAGACAGAGTCTCGCTCTGTCACTAGGCTGGAGTACAGTGGTGCGATCTTGGCTCACTGCAACCTCCGCCTCCCGGGTTAATGAGATTCTCTTGCCTCAGCCTCCCAAGTAGCTGGGACTACAGGTGTGCAGCAGCACACCCAGCTAACTTTTGTATTTTTAGTAGAGACAGGGTTTCACCATGTTGGCCAGGATGGTCTGGATCTCTTGACCTCGTGATCTACCCATCTTTGCCTTCCAAAGTGCTGGGATTACAGGCGTTCCCTACGTTTTAATGTGTGAGCTTTCATTGTTCTAAGTGCTCAACTTGACAAACTTTATTTCATTCTTTGGTGACTTTCCATGTGATTCTCTTAGTCACTGCCTCAGGGTTTTATGTGAGTGATGACTCAGGGAGTACAAGGAACGAAACATTAAAAACAATCTCAAGGTTGTGATGTGCTTTCTTCCCCTCAATCTGTTAAAACGTGGCACTCAGGAACAAACTTTGAGAAAGCCCGGGATTCATCATGAACAAAAGTAGTAAAGGTAGGCAGTTAAGAACACTGCTAGAAATGAAAATACAGACTGACAGGCACAAGTCCCAGAGAAAAGTTATTGATGTTCCCCTCTCAACATGAATATGGAATGTTACTTTGGTACCAAGAGATTGAGTGTTTTGTATGGATGTTTGCTGAAAGGATAGAGTGGTACAAAATCACTAGAGGCAGTCTGATTTTAGGTATATGTGAGTTAGGTCTGTAAGTAACAGAAAACAAAATTAAACTAGCTTAAATAAACAAACAAATATTATTAACTCCCATGCTTGAATATTCAGAGGGGACAAGCTTCAGTCTGACTTAATCCAGTGGCTTTGGCTGGTTCTGTTCAGTTTGCTCAGCTGTAGCCTCCTCTGTGTATTGACTTCATCTTCAGTCTGGCTTCTTTCAGAGGTAAAAGGACTAGTTACTTTAAGCCTCACAGTTTCATTTCATGATTTTCAGAGGAAGTGAAAACTTTTTTCTGGTTGTTTTAAATTAAGAGTGAGAAAAATTATTTCCCAGGAGTTTCACATAAACCTTTCTTTGCATTTCACTGGTGTAAATTAGATTACATGTCCGTTCCTGCACCAATCCTTGAGGCCAGGGCAAGGCCACGTGCTAATTGGCTTATGTCTGCTTTCCTGACCCAATCACTGTGGCAGATGTGCTGAGATTACCTTTAAACAAATCTCCCACGAGATAGGGATGTGGTTAGTGCACCTTTATGAATATGGGCTGCATGAGCGAAGAGGTGGATACAAGAAGGAAAACTGGACCATTATTAGGAAAGGAAAAATGAATGCTATACAAATTTAATCCATAATATCTGCCAGTTCTCTACTGAATCTAGTTTAGGGCTTGCAAAATGTTGTAACTTAGAAAATATTCACATAAATGGAATAGATACTAAATTCAATATAAAATATGACTATGACAAAATATGGTGTTCCTTAATTTTGTAAAGGAGACGGTTGGGGGGATATTATAGTATATTTTCCTGAAAATGTTTCCTGGGTTTCCAAATCCCACTTCTTTTACTTCCTAGCTCTGTGATTTGAACAAGTTACTTTATCTCCCTGGGCTTTAATTTCCTCATCTGTAGAATGGAATTATAAAAGTATCTACTGCATAAGGCTGTCGTGAGGATGAGTTCATACATACAAAGCTTTTAGAAATCGAGTCTAGTTCACAATAGCACTTGATAAGTATTTACCTTTTTTTTTATATATATATTTTTATTGCATTTTAGGTTTTGGGGTACATGTGAAGAACATGCAAGATTGTTGCATAGGTACACACATGGCAGTGTGACTTGCTGCCTTCCTCCCCATCACCTATATCTGGCATTTCTCCCCATGCTATCTCTCCCCCAACTCCCCACCCACCGCTGTCCCTCCCCTATCTTCCCCCGACACACCCCAGTGTGTGATGCTCCCCCTCCCTGTGTCCATGTGTTCCCATTGTTCAACACTCGCCTATGAGTGAGAATATGCAGTGTTTGATTTTCTGTTCTTGTGTCAGTTTGCTGAGAATGATGGTTTCCAGGTTCATCCATGTCCCTACAAAGGACACGACTCGTCGTTTTTGATGGCTGCATAATATTCCATGGTGTATATGTGCCACATTTTCCCCCGTCCAGTCTATCATCGATGGTCATTTGGGTTGGTTCCAGGTCTTTGCTGTTGTAAACTGTGCGCAATGAACATTCGTGTGCATGTGTCCTTATATTAGAATGATTTATAATCCTTTGGATATATACCCAGTAATGGGATTGCTGGATCAAATGGAATTTCTATTTCTAGGTCCTTGAGGAATCGCCACACTGTCTTCCACAATGGTTGAACTAATTTACACTCCTACCAACAGTGTAAAAGCGTCCCTATTTCTCCACCAATACTTTAGTTTTCTTTTTTATTATTTCTTTTTAGAAGTGAGGTCTCACTATATTGCCCGGTCTGGTCTTGAACTTCTGGGCTCAAGCAATCCTCCACCCCAGCCTCTCAAAGTGCTGGGATTATAGGCGTGAGCCATCATGCCCTGCCACTTTTTAAATTTTCATTATACTTTCTGATCAAAATTCCCTCAATGTCCATTTTATCAGTTATTTCTAATGTTCTCATAGAAAATTATTTAAAAGCAGTAGGAGTTTAATTTCCTCCATAATCTGATATGAAATTATTTTTTCAAGATATACAGGAAATGTATATTGAAAAGTGACATATATTTTACCTTGCTCTGTGTGTGTGTGTGTGTGTGTGCGTGTGTGTGTATGTATGTGAGAGAGAGACAGAGAGAGAGAAGGAAAGAGAGGGAGAGAGGTGGTATATGTTGATAAGGGTCATTAATACTTTTTAAACTTTGTTAATTTCTATGTGCTTTTGAAATCATATATTGATGGCTATCATTCAGTCCACAGAGGTAGGTGAACCTTCACCCCGAGTCTGATTCGACATCAAGACTGATGTAGCTACACATGCACCAATGGGATATGACAAGGTTCTTACTCACATAATGAGGCTTTCTGCAGAGAGCAGGGTAGCCTTCCCAACAGGTCCAGAGGCAACTTGAGAGAGTAGAGAAAGGCAACGTGTTCAGTTTTTATTGTAGTTAGGAGATGAATGTTGGGTGAGGGTTAATGCCCACAGACCTAGCATTGTATAGTTCACACTCCCTACTGGCAACGGAGGAGGAACCATTCAGGATTTCTTATCAGCTTGCCCAGGTCAAGGGAAAGGGTGGTGGGGGCACTTGAAAACCAACAGCAGTCCAACGTCATAATGGAATCAGACTATTACAACTGTAGAAAATATGGGAGAAATAGAAATCAAAATGCAGAAATTATAATCTTTGGTAATCATCCAATACAGATGTATTTATATATGTATATTTTATACTTGTGTTATCATCTATTTGCATTATTCCTGGTAATTTTAAAGTCCTAGATGTAATAAATTTATTCACTCTTTATTATGAACTACTCTTCATGATGAACCATCCATCTGAAGCTTCACATTGTGTGTGCTGAACCAAAGAAAAAAAAAAGGCTATTTCTGTAGAAAATCTTCTGGGAAAAATCAAATTGCCTTATAGTCTTCCTTCTTTTAAATTTCAAGGTATGTATGATTATCCATAGTCATATTTAACAGAAAGCACTAGTTTCAATGTGTTAACCAAACTAGTTAACTAGTTTCTGTCCATGACATGTTAGTCTGGGGCCAGAGAATCAGTATCAGTCAGCCAGACAAAAACCCCATGCTACAAGGATCTAAAGGGTTTGTATTCTTCTTAGTCTTATTGATTGCCCATTTTAATTCAGAGTAATTAATTTTCTTTCATGTTTCAATCTTTGTGTTTTGTATATCACTTTTTTTTCTGACTAGGCTGAATCTGGGTCAAATTGACTCCAGAGGACTCTAAATATAATCTAGCTTTAAGAAATGGCTTTTTTCCTTTTCATGGAAAAGATTACTGAGAGTAGATGTTTGAAGATTCCTTTGTCCAGAAAATCTAAATTATTTTTTAAAAAGCATGATTTTTCTGATGGCACGAATACAAGGTATATGAATTAAATACTTATTTTACTTACATTTTAAGGGCAAAATACATTAATAGGGTCAGAAAATTTTTTAAACCTATTCTAACTGTATTATAAACGTTTAAAAAGTGAAAATATAAACTCGACACGTAATGAATATATTCTAGTAGCAACACTCACACGCTTGCAGCAGGTCAGATGAAGCTTATAGATATGCTACACAGTGAAAGTGCTGCCATAAAATTATGGTCATCTATTGTACATTCATTCACAACGTGATTGTTGATTGTCTAGAACACAATGGTCATAAGGATGACTAATGTATAGTCCCTGATGCAAGAAGACTTCACTCCAGTGGGGATAACAGACGATTGAGAATTAAATGCAATGGAATGTGGTAAATGTCAGACCAGAACAAACCAGAACTGAACTATTAGGTTTCCTGAAGGAATCATCATTTAGTAGTATTTTTCCTTTAGGGATGCCATCTTGGCTCTTCTTAACCTCTCTGAGTCTGTTTTCTAATTTTTTTATATCAGTTTGCTTATACATGATTCATAGGTTTTTTGGTAACAATTAAATTTTAAAAATATGAGGAGTACCTAGCACAATGCTATGCGTAGTAAGTACTTGGTGCATAATAGATATTCTCTTAGTAGTAGTACTCAAAGTCATGATCATTTTACAGCCATATATCTTTAAAAACCTTTTCTATTTTAGGTTTGTGGTACATGTGAAGGTTTGTTACATAGGGAAACATGTGTCACAGGAGTTTGTTTTACATATTATTACATCAATAGTTACCTTTTCTGCTCCTCTCCCTCTTCCCAGCCTACCCACTCAAGCATACCCCAGTGTCTGTGGTTTCCTTCTTTGTGTTTATAAGTTCTCATCATTTAGCTTTCACTTATAAGTGAAAACAAGTGATATTTGGTTTTCTGTTCCTGTGTTAGTTTGCTAAGGATGATGGCCTGCAGCTCCATCCATGTTCCTGCAAAAGACATGCTCTCATTCTTTTTTATGGCTGAATAATATTCCATGGTGTATATGTACCACATTTTTAAAATCTGATCTGTTACTGATGAGCATTTAGGTTGATTCCATGTCTTTGCTATTGTGAACAGTGTTAAAACCATGCATCTTAAAAAGACTTCAGAAATATTTTCTTAAAATTGGTAAGAGTGAAATACAATTTAATTATGATTTAGTTATGTCACTTAATTTCTTACTCCAAACCTTGAGTGGTTTCTTATTCTTTTATACAGTAAAGGCCGTATTAATTTTTCTTATTTTGAGGCCCTCAATAATCTGTCCTCTTAGCTCCCTTTTTCAATGAAGTCTTTATGCACTTCATCAGCTATTCCTCTTGCATGCCCTGTACTTGTCTGCTTTCATTTCTGCATGCTTATTCTGTAACGACATTAGAGACTAACATTTATTGTGCACTTATATAAAAGGCACTGTGTAAAACACTTTATGTGAATCACTGTCTTTAGTCCCAACAACAAGCCTATGATTTAATCTTTCTAACTGTCATTTACAAATGAGAAACTGGCATAAGTCGTACAACTAGTAAGACAGTGTTAGAATTCTGACCATCACTTTGTATTACCAATTCCTTACTTTTGCATTCTTCTGCCTTCACTCAACCTGTCTGATGAGATCCATTCATTCTTCATGGTGTTCTTGAAGTTTTACCTATAGAGATCTTCGCTAGTCATCTGAGCTGAAGTTAACCTTTTCTTCACATGTATACCTAGACCTTAAATTTAAACCTCTCTTACAGAATGTCTACCACATTCTGCTTTCTATTTCTGTTCTTTATGTAAGTGTCTTCTGAATGCCATTATAGACAACCTAAGACTGGGTGTAAATACCAACAATGTGCTTTACACTTCAGAGACACTAAATGGATGCTTATGGACTTAAATGGAATTCAACTGAAACCATTCACCTGAGTTCTGGAAATATTTTGGTATCCATGCTAAAGTGTCTTGGATGATTGCAGACTTAGCAGACAGAGACTTTGTAGAATTTAAAGGTGATGTGGTACTCTCTACATTAAGGATAACACTTACACTTAATGAGTGAGTTTCTATAGTGTAGATGATGATTCAGTGGTCACAGTGCTCTTAGTAGCACCGTTCTGGTTTCAGCCACCCACATATGAACAATTCCATTCTCCTCGCTAACTGGACTACACTGTTAGACTGTCAGCTTTGAGAGGCAGAGGGATGTTTGTCTTGACTCCCACAAATGCCCAATTCTTAGAACTGTGCCTGGGTAGAGTAAATGCTCAATTCGTATGGATATGGTTGACATTAGTTGAATGTTGAGCCACCCTAAAGTTTTTGAAAAGCAAATGGACCATCAATTAATAAGTCAAATGTGGAATCAAACAAAGATGACTGAATATCTAAAATATGCCATTTAATTGGTAACTTTCTCTTTCAAGCTGGCATAGTAGATTATTTTAATTCACAAGATACATATTCACTTTTGTTTTTGTGCTATTGCCAAGTGTCTAAGCAAACCAGCAAGGAATGTATTCATTTATTTGCCTGTTTGTAGTAACTCTAATTAATCATGACTGTAATTTTCTCCTTGCCTGTCTACTATCTATTATCTTTTGCGCAGTTTCTAGAGCTGGCCTCTCAGTGTAAATCCTTATCTGAAACCCACACTTCACCACCACCTTCCTTTGGAGTGAGCGTGGCAGCACCATTTCTCGTTGTGGAACTGACAGAATCCTAAGAGATAACCAGCTGCATCAGCCACTTCCCATGATTTATAAAAATAGGCTTTTGACCAGGACTCTGCCAGGAGCCCAAAATTACTGTGTGGGGGAGCACAAGAGTAATAAGTCATTTAAATATATTTCCTAGTAAAAATGAGGAGTTTCTGTTATAAAGAAAATGTCTGTCCTGGAAAATCCCTTCTGAGCTCTAGAAGTAGCATGATTTTGTCTCTGACAAAACAATAATGCTGTGATTTAAAATTCCATTCTCCTGGTGGAGTGACTACTGCTGCCTGCTTGCTGGGGAAAGTTTCACCACCTTGTCTTAAGCATGAGTGGGGAGAAGAAACAAGAGAAGGCAGACGGTGAACCAAAAAGAACAAAAGATGCATTTCTGGTCTAAGAATCTCTGTTCTCTTTTTCTCATTATCTTGAAGATTTTGTGGATGCTCATAAATAAGCATAGGCACTAAACATTTCACAAAGTAGATTAATATAACGAATTCACTGGAAACACCAGGAAATGTGAAACAGCAAAAAGATTTCTCTCCTTGTCGTTTTCATCCGATATGTGCTTCCCTGGCAGGTGGCTACATACTGCCTGGAGCACATTCCCTTTGAAACCATCCTGTGGGAGCTTGTGGGTCTTCATTTATCAGCTGTTAGACATAGTCACAGGAGCCAGAAGTGAAAATAGAACTCCTTCCAAGTCGCTGGAAGCCCCTCAGGAGTCCTTGATAACAAATGGGAAACAGCAGTGCTCGAAAGTGGATTTCTTTTACAGGCAAACACTCCGGGAGTCATTAAAAGTTAGTTTTCATTTTCAACCCTGTCATAAAGTGACTTTTTTTTTCCAGGACATATATTAACTACCCCTATTGTTATCAGAAGTATCAAGGTTAAGTTACATGTTTGCATTTTGTAGCACTTGGCAAAGTCCTTCTTTTACTAAATGCTCTGAAAGAAAAGGCTACTTCCCATGCCAGAGAACATGTGACGGAAAACTGCCCTCTAAGATTTTAAGACTTAATCATTTAATTAAGAAAGCTGACATACCCTATACAAGCTGGGGTTGCTAGACTCAGACCTTACAGATTTTCTGATAATATTTTTAATCTTCTTATTTGTTTAGCTCATTTCTGACTTCCTTTTTTCCTCTGTGCTCACAGAGTACCCACATATCTAGGCAACTTATTGATTGAGAGAAGATGACTCGGTGAAGATGATCCTGAACATTAACTTCACGTACTGTTGCTGTTTCAACATAAACCTTGAAGAGCTCCATTTTCCTTTTTTTTCTCTTTCAGATTTTTGGTGCTGTGTTGACTTTTGCAGAGAAATGTCCCACTGTGCTTGACTTACATATTCCCCCATCCCCACTCCATCTCTTGCCACCTCCTTCACCCCACGGAGTCTGCTGCCTCTATCATCTTTCTGTGGTGCTGAATGTATATAGCCTCTAAACACTTTGGAATGAAAGGTGATATGAAATGGTAAAGTGTTTTTATCACAGAGTTCTGCCCATATGTCTCAATCCTGACGTGTAACACCTCTTCTATTTCAGTGTTGTGACGGGAGCACAGCTGTCCTGAGAAGGCACAACACTCAGACAAGCATGTGAGATTGCATTCGTCCCTGCTGGGCAGCCAGAGCTTTAGAGCATCTGCTGCGTTAGATGACCTGGGCAATGCGTGGAAGAAGGCTAGCGCCTTACTGCCCAGGGTGTGGTCTGAGACATCACCTGGGAACTTGTTAGAAATACAGGCTCTCAGAGCCTGCCTAAGGCTTTTTGAATCAAACTCTGCATTTTAGCAAGCTCTTCTGGTGATCTGTGCACACATATCAAGATAGTCGGCATCTGCTATTTTTGTCAGTCCTGCATGTCTCATTCTGGTAACTGGGCCTCCCACTCCTTGAAAGAACTACTCCTTTCCCCCTACATTCCTGAGATTCTCACGGGGCAGCCAATGACAGGGCCTTAAATTTTTGACCATAGAGGTGACTGCATAATTCAGGTCTGAACATTCAGGCTGCAATGACTAGTTCAGGGTAGCGACGGAGAGCCAAGGGGTCAGGGATTCTTCCCTGTGTTTCTTCACACTGGGTTCTTCCCCAGACATCTCTTCCCTCTGGAGTCATGTACTTGGGAAGAGGTAAATGTGGAATTGTCAACAGCTATTTTCCCAGCCAAGTGGAGAATCCCTGCCTACTGTATGCGAGAGAGTAATGTACCCTAAGAGAAACAGAGATAAGAAATGGAGATCTGGAGCCCTACTGCTACCTGTGGTTTGGTTACATGAGCTCCTAAAATGTCCTTTCTACTTATCCTATTTTGAGTTAGGTTTCTGACACTTACGAAGGAATCAAAGATTTAAATGACACAGATTGATGTGAGAAAAGGCAGGTTGCTGTGAGAAGACAAAACTTTGTAAGTTCAAATACTAACTTATAACACAAGAAAACCATGGCAAATTCTGTCATCTTGCATTCTCCTCACCTCAATTCTCCAACCTTCTTTCTTTATACTGTATATACAAAAATTCTCATAAGATTTTTGTAATGTTTAAATGAAAAAAATGAATATAGAAACCTAACATGGTGGCTGATATATAGCAAATCTTCAATGAATGTGATTACTATTATTGTTTTTATTATTATTATAACTGCTACCTCACATAGATCCTTTGATAGGGTAAACTCTCTCTAAGCCAGGAGTCTGAATGCTACTTTACACTTTTGAACCTCAGTAACTGGTTTGAGTTCTGTAATGCAAATTTAACTAGTTTTTTTTTTTTCATCCTAGTGGACCAATTTTCTCCTTAGTAAGAAAAATAACAAAATTATTGAGGCTGGACAGGAACTCTAGGTGCATGAATGGATAAGCATAATTCAGTTTCCCTACTGGAGAAAGCAGAAAGGGCCAGAGTTGTCCATGCAAAGAAATTTCTTTCCCAAACTGATGCTATCCAAACTTCAATGGCAGCCGCTGTCACGAGAGGCAACTCTCCTTGGTTGTTCCTCTTGTTCCTTTTCTAGGTCCCCTCTCTTCCTCTGTTGCACTTATTGGCCATGGATATGGAAAGCAATTTCCAGCTATAACTTACAGAAACTCCTGTCTTGGTGTCTTTGGCTGTTGGGACCATTCTCAAATATTTCCTCTCTGTCTCTGTAGCTGGAAACCTTAGGGCTTTAAAAATTTTTTTTCCCTCTGATCTTCTCACAAAGGAATCCTCCTTATGTGTGGGTTGTCAAGCTTTTCAAAGTGACAGCTCATTCAGGAAATTGTCCAAAGCTCTCTATCTTGCCTTAGGCAGATACACTTATGTGGTACCATATATCCGCTAGCCTTTTCAATTTCTTTCCATGCTTCTTTGAGGCAGCCATAAATGCATGGATGCTTTTGACATTAGTTAGGCTACTTCCTGCCAGAGATGCCCTCTCAGCCTACGGTAGGGTAGGCGTTATCACTGCTTTCAGCTGAAGTTGAGCTCAGGTATTTCAACACTTGGCAATTGCCCCAACGCCTCTTTGTGTCTCTCTGCAGGGCAATGGTGACAGCTTGGAAAATCAAATTAGTAGTTTTCTGGAGAAGAAATTAGGTTAAACTGTGATAGTTATTTTGTGCTGCACTTCCCTGTGTCAGAATAAAATTTGGTTTTAAAATAATAATCCTAAAGAAAGTAGAAAATATGTTCTGAATCCATAAAGACTACTTAAAATTGGCTCAGAATAGTTTTATTATTGTATATATATAATTATATGATTGGTAGCCTGTGTCAGGAAGTGGCAATTTTTTTTTTTAATTTTAAACACATTTGTTGAATGACTAGATTGTGTGAGGACAAGTGCTATGGAAGACACAAAGTTGGATAAAACTTGATCCTTGCCTCTAGGTGTTTAAAAGTTTGACACTAACCATGTCAGATCAGAGAAAGCCTGAGTTTCATATTTACCTACTGCTGCGATGCTGAGGTAACAGTATAACAGACATTCATAATGACTTTTTAGATAATGCTTCTTGGACTTACTACTTCGTCTTCTATCATTAGCATTCTGAGAACCTATGACATACAGGTTTTATTTATATGATGTTTCTTTCTAACTGTAAGTGCAACATGGGAATTGTAAAATTGAGGAGTGAGAGATTTTCTCTATTGGTATTCTGCAGAGTAAATAATTTGTATGTGGTTTGTGAGTGGTATATATTAACTCACTTACCAAAACAGACGGAGACAGAACATGATATAGTGCAGTGTTTCTTATACTTTTTTCATTATTGTCCCCTTCATTAAGAAAATAAAACTTAATTTAAATTACCCCTAATGAGATAATTAAATATGAAGGAGAAGATTTTTGTCAGGCAGAGTTGGGCTTTAAAGGGTCACAAGCCATGCTGTCATCTAAGAATTTTTTGACTTCTGAGAACTAATTTTCACTTACTTGAAAATGATATTACCTCTGTTGAAAATGTATGATATGGTGAAAATAGCAGGTCTTTTAGAGTCAAAGAGACTTGGATTCAAATACTAGCCCCAGCATTTATTGGTGGGTTGCTTTGCCAAAAAAAAAAAAAAACAAAAAAAAAAACAAACTTTTCAACCTTCAGTTTTCTTATTTGTGAGGTGAAAATAATACCTGTCTTATAGGAATGTCGTGTGGGTTGCATGTGATGTCAGTAAAGTTCCTGGCAATTTAATATGTGGTAACAAATATTAGTAATGTTAATTAGTTTGAATGTCATTCACTGACCATGATAAATAACAACAGGATGCTGTAAGTATTTAGCTAGTACTCACACAGTGATATAGTACTCAATAGTTGTACAGACCAGTAGTTCTCAAACTTAGTTGCATATTCAAGTCATCTGTGGGCCTAGCGAAAATTTCTAAGCCCTGGACACGCTGGGACCAATTATTTTACAATCTCTGGGGTAGAACATAGGCATTGATATGTTTTGAAATTCTCAGGTGATTCCAATGTGAAGACAAGTCTGAGAATCACTGCTCTAGACATTCAGTCCACAGTCTGAATATAGCCATAGCTAGCTGTTTATCTTAAGGACATGTTAGCTGAGATTTGAAAAGAAAATATCATAAAGTAGTTAAAGGAATAGCAGTTGCTTTAAATTATTCCAGCATGAAATAAGTTGCTATTAGATAAATAAAAGTAAAGATATATTTTAATAAAATATGACTTTAAAACAGCTAATTCTTTCCTTTGATATGACGGATTCAGAGTTACCACGAGCAAGAAGCCCACAGGGGCCACATAGCCTTTGTGATATGTGGCATTTCTTTTTGTGAAAGGAAAGGCATATTTTCTAACTTGAGGCATACCAGAGCCTAGACAGCCCGTCACAGTTGAGAATCAGGCTTATGATATGATTTTTCTTTCGTTCAGAAACATGTCACGTGTCACAGAAGACTGGCTTGATTGCAGCTAACTGGCATTGACCAGATGAAGGGTACTTCTCCACCATAATAACAGTAGAAATAAATGCTCCATTTTGTATGTTATATAAGGCATGTGAAACAAGTCTTGGTGTTCCATGATTTGGCTTCCAGAGTTTCAGGCATAGGTGCTTGTCTATGGAGGGTTAATTTAATTTCCTCCATGGGTTGATGCTCTGTCAGCACAGGAATGTCAGCAGGACAGATTACAGAATGGATGTCTAAGACGAGATATGTAGCACACAAAAACGTCTCCAAGGGCACCCTACATAGTCTTCATTACAGATGACATGCTTGTCCATACAGGGGGAAAACAGCTTTAAACTCAGACCTGTGAAAATAAATGGACAGAATAAGATACATAACATCATTTCAGAGATATAAGAATATGTAAGAGATAAAAGATATATTTTCGATGAACAGCATATTAGACAAATTATTGTCTGTGACAGAAAGTAATTGATCATTGAGCAAAAGTCTGAGGTCTTAAGTAATTGGTTCATATCAGCACCTCCTTTTGATTTTTGATGCCATTTAGAGGTTGCTCATATGTTAGAACTAAAGGTGAGCCCTTTGCAGAAGGGTGCTGACTTGCACAACTGGTGGAAGAATTGATCAGCTGGAGGTCCCAACCATGATACCGTGGAAAGGATCAGAGAGAATGGCAGAAATCAGTTTCTGTGTGTATTTATTACACTTCTATCACTCACTTTCCAGGGAGCAACTCAATTCTTAAAAGTGATTCAGCCAAAGTTCCTGGCATTAATATAAAAGAATGGTTCTAAACCAAATTTTTAAAAAATCTTAGTAATAATGGTGAAAATTAGTTTGAATAATAAGGAAGTATTTCCAGTACTTGAGAAATTATGATTTCAAAAAATTAAAGATCTGGTTTTAGTGTGTGCATAACAGGCAATTCAAATATGGTTCAATTTCCTAACCTTGTCAACTCTTGTATATACAAAAGTATAAAAATGTTTATAAGAAGTATAAAAGGTTTCAAAAATTTTGGATATAAACTCTTCAGTTTTGGCTTACAGACAAAAGCTGACCATAGAAAATATAAATCTCTATTATGCTCTCTACTTATCCTTTCTCTACTGGTCTTGAAATTACATCCTTATTTTAATTTATGTGTCTAACATTTACATTGAATTTTATACTTGGTAACTGATTTCCTTTTTATAGTTGTCCTTACCAATAGTTTAAGCTAATAATATAGTTTAAAACTAATTATGTTGTTGTTACTTCTTCTGCTATTTTTATAGCTAAAGGCCATGTTGTTGTTACTTCTGCTATTTTTATAGCTAAAGGCCATGTCATTTAAAATTGATGAAATATTTGCAATTTCTTTATTCTTATTTTATATTATTTGCAATGAGCAGTTATTCATTGCCTTTTGTGAATAAAATTTTCTTTTCACCATATCCTCGCCAACATCTATTATTTTTTGATTTTTAATTATGGCCATTCTTGTAGGAGTGAGGTGGTATTGCGTTGTGGTTATTTCCCTGATAATTAGTGATGTTAAGCATTTTTTCATATGCTTCTTTGCCATTTCTATGTCTTTTTTTTTGAGAATTGTCTATTCATGTCCTTAGCCCACTTTTTAGTAGGTTTGTTTGTTTATTTTGCTGTTTTGTTTGAGTTCTTTGTAGTGTCTGGATATTAGTCCTTTGATGGATGTATAGATTGTGAAGAAAAAAATAACTTTTAATGTAGAATTGCATCTCAAAAAAAAGGAGGAAAACAAAAATCATTTAATCCTCCTCCTCCTCAGAGATAGACACTATTAACTTCCTGGCATCTAGCCTTTCAGTTTTCTTCCTACATATATGTGAGCCCATGTTCATGTATGTATGTATTTTATTTACAAAATGGGATCATACTCTATACAACTGTTTCTGGAGAATATTTTTTCTATTTAAAAATACACTGATTTTTTTATATCATACATTTGTCTATAATTAATGACTACATAATATTCCAATGTATATCTTTCATAAAATGGGATTTTTAACTTAATGTTTTGCACATTTGAGTTATACATTCTTTCAAAGATTTGTCCATTTTTTTACTTAATGCAAGGATTTTTAGCCTCAGCACCATTGACATTTTGGGCCAGGTCGTTGTTGTGGGGGTGTTCTGTGCCTTGCAGTCTTCTTAGCGCTATCTCTGGTCTCTACCTGCTAGAGGCCAGCTTATCCCACAGAGAACCAAAATTGTCCTCGACATTGCCAAAGTCTTCTGCGGTGGGATTAGGGGTGTGGAGAATTGCCCCCATTTGAAAACCATTGTTTTAAAAGAAGAATGTAAAAATGCATGAATACATTTGTAATATGAAAAAAATGTAAATTTCAGATATGGTCAGATTTGGTTTCAAGTTTTAGCTCTACTATATACTAGCTGTGTAAACTTAGTTAAGTGAATGAATGACAGAGCTAAGATTTAAAACCATATCTGGTGGAATTTCGAAGCCATTCATAACTCTGCGTGTATCCAAGCAGCTCCTTTGAGGGACTATTAAGGTTCAGTTGGTCCTGAAACTCCCCTGCAGTCGGGTAGATTCTCTGGATTCTGGTGTTGTATCTCCACAAGTTTCCTCAAACTATCACCTTTCTGGAGAGTAGATAACATACTAAGCTGTATGGGCCATTAATCTCTCTACAAATTGTTTAATCAGAGGGAACTATAGCCTGACTGGGTACAGCTGGAAGACTGAACAGGTGACGTGTAGGAGGGTTTCTTGGGTTATAAGCATAATAGATGACTCTGGCCAGAGTGAGAAGATGGAAGGAAACTGGGAGGGTTCTCAGAGAGTTGAAGGGAGTCCAACAGGTAGCATGTGGGTAGAGTAGAAGGCAGAGTGGCTGTAGGCCCTTGTCACAGGAGTTTGGGGTCATTCTTCATAAGGCATTGCCATTAATGTGATTCAATGCCTATCTCTTTGTGTCCTAGTCTAGAATTTCAGTTTCTAATGAGAGATTGCTGACAGTCTAAGTCTGAGTCAGGTATCTACTTGAGGAACGATCAGCTATTTCCAGTGTGTCAGGGTCATGTAAAGTCATGGCCTCTCATCTCATGCCTATGTTTGTGAATATTTCCCAAAAGGGAAAATTGTATGCTAAGGAGTTATGCTTGAAGTATCTACCACAGAACAGCAAGACAGTACAGATCACCTTGAAGATGGGAGGCCTGGGCAGAGAGGTGATTGAGGGTGCAGACAGCGTTCACTGACTTTCCACTTGCTTTTGGGATTCAAGCAAATGGATCCATCTTGTCTCTCTGCATTAGACTATGAGCTCCCTATGTCAGGCACCATGCTGTCTTCTCGACAGCTGTATGATGACGCACAGGATTCTTACTAATATTGGGTAGCTGCTCAATAAATATTTGTGGAAAGAGCAATGCATTACCTTTCATACAAAGCATTGCCCAGTCATTCATTTGAGACTCAGTTTCCTTTTCTATGGGCTGAGCATACATTGGGTTCACATTTACCATTTTATTTAACCACATCACATTGAAACTATTTTGTCATCCCTGCTGGACCAGTACCTCCTAGAGGGCCAGGGATATGACTATCCGTCTTTATCCCCAGAACTGCGCCTGACAAAAGCAGGCTCTCATTCCATAATGGTTGACCCAACTGCGTGAGATTTCTGTTTGTGTGACCTATCATACTAGGTCAATGCTTCTTATCATGTGAGCTACATATGTTGAGAATAAATGAACTAATGAATGGACTGATGAATATTTTGGCTGGCTGTGAGTATAAGCCTGTGAAGTGCCATCAACAGATGTTGGGAACAGAAAGCAATTTCAAAAACATAGTTCTCAAAGTAACCTTGGGGATTGATCACAAGGATTGTTAATATTATTATTGCCATAATCAATATTAATATGGACTATATTTTTGGGAAATTTTGTTCTGGGGAAGTGGCATGAAACACTACTAATCAGTCACAGTGAGGTGACACAGGTCAGGAGTGAAGTGTGTCATAAGTATTTGTTACCAAACATAGTTGAAGTACTGAAGCTTGCAAATAATTTACATTTAAAATATATTTAGAACAGCCTCAAGGTTATCTCTGTGATAACATCACTCTCACTCTCTCCAATGCTGATATGCCTTTTAGAAGGAATGAAGTGCAGTATATCTAGTGTCAGAAGTTGTGTTTGGGACTATGCCTTCCATGTGAGGCTTACATGTTGAGAATAATTGCCTAGGGTTATGGGTCACAACTAAAGTCATTTGATGGATCTTTTACATTGTCCCCTCAATTTATACATGTCTTGTTTTTCTAGGTTTTAAACGACAAAGGCCTGATAACATTAACTCAGGGGCTGAGTAGAAAATATTTTCTGGAAAGAATAAGGCTAAAAAGGCTGTGCTTGCCACTTCCTCCATTGCCTCCTTTGGGAATCTGGGGATTCCACAGCCATGTAAATGTGGCTCTGTCTTTTCTCATTTTTCCTCATCATAACAGCAACACATACTCAAGCCCTTTCTTTTGAGTACTATACAATAGTCCATCAAAGATTACTCATCACAGATCATCACAACTGATATAATAATAATGAAAATGTTTGAAATATTAGGAGAATCACCAAAATGTGACAAAGAGGCACCAAGTAAAGGCATGCTGTTAGAAAACGGCACCAACAGACTTGCTGAAAATGGAGGGTTGCCACAAATGCTCAGTTTCTAAAATACACAATATCTGCAAAGCACAATAAAACAAGGTATCCCCATATGAAGATACTGACCTCTGGCAATAAGGATATATAGTGTCATCTAAGGCAATCACTTATGTCCTGAATAGATGCAGTCTAAGATTTCCTTAACCTTGGAAAGGGTTTTACTGCTGCCTTACTTGATCCAGCCATGGTCTATCCCTACTTCCCTAATTGTGGTCTTGATATCTTTGCTGGAATCCCTGTGAAATCTCTATTTCTCACTTAAGGCCACTTCTTGGTGAATAATTAAGAACTCTATCCTCCTAGTCCTAATTTTTGCCTTTTCACTTTCCTTCTCCTTTTTTCTGCCCTCTTGACAATCATAGGCTGTGTTGCAGTCTGGAAACTGGACCATTTTTTGTCCTTTAAAATTAATTCTTGTCTACTAATTCTTGCAGGTAGTTGGTATGGTGATATTCACATGGCCCCCATTTAAGGATTCTCACTCAGTTTTTGGGGTGCCATAGCCTGCACCCTTCATCTCTTTGCCTTTCCTTAGATTGCTTTCTACTTTCTTTCCAAAATAATGATAAAGTACCAGGAGGGCTTTTGAGGAAAGATAATTCTAAGGGGTAGAAAGTTACCTTTGTTTTGTCTTCTGTGAGGGAAAGAAAAGAAGTAAATAGTCTATAAGAAGGGCTGGCAAACTTTTTTTTGTAAAGGGCCGGACAGTAGGTATTTAGGTTTTGTGGCCATGTGGTGTCTGTGGAAACTACTCAACTGTGCTTCTGGAAAGTGTCCATAGATAGTACATAGACAAATGAGCATGGCCGTGTGCAGTAACTACTTACAGACATCGAAATTTAAATTTTACTTAATTTTTACTTGTAACAAAACATTATTTTCCTTCCAATCTTTCCAATAATTTAAAGATGGAAAAAAAATCATCCTTTGCTTTTAGTCTGTACAAAAACAGGTATAGGCCAGATTTAAGATTGTAGTTCCTATTTGGGACATTTTTACTAAAAAATTATTTGTTGTTTACCTGAAATTCAAGTTTAACTGGAAATTCTGTATTTTGTTTGGCAACCCTAGCTGGCTTTGGTCTCTGAGCCACAGTTTGAAGACTCCTATTCTATAATTACTTAGTTTTTACAAAATATTTTTCTGGTTGCATTTGTCAGAGGAGGGGCTGGTGAGGATTGAAATCCACACATGCTTTGCCCATCTAGTTTTAAATTTTAATGTGATCATCTGCTCTAATGCAGTTCTCAGATGTGGAAGAATAATATTGAAATATTCAGAAACCAGTTTGTTTCCAGAAGAGTCATTACAGTAGAGCTTAGGTTTGCAGCAAAGATGTATAAAGCTAGAGTGAAATGACCTCAGATGCTTATGTGAGAAATAACCTCTTTTATTTTTTTTCTGAGTTTCTAAGAGTGTTTGTTTCAAAGGTGAATGAACAATTATATATTGAGCTTTCTTTGTCCCAGGTAGTATAGTGACCGATTACTGAAATATCCATAGTGAAATATTTGTGCTAAGGGTTTTCTCTATGGAATTCTTTAATATTCATACATTCAATGAGTTTTTAGTGAGTTCCTACTCTATGCTAAGCAAATTTTAAAAGTTTGCTATACAATAGTAAACAAAACAGATAGGTACCTTTTGCCCTCAGAATGTTTACATTCTAGTTGAGGGGAAATAAACAAAAAGCAAATAAATAAGTAAAAGATTTACTCTCTCAGATATGAAAAGGGATATGGAGAAAAATGAAGCAAAGGAGAATAGGTATTGCCAGAAAGGGGAGGGACTTCCTTTTGACAGGTGAGTCCTGAGAAGGTTACAGTGGAGCGAAGACCTGAGGAAGCAAGGGAGGGAGCCCTGTGGCTCCCTGGGAGGAAAGCGTCTGTGGCTGATGTGAAAGTCCTGAAGCTTGAGAAACAGTAAGGAAGCCAGAGTGACTCAAGTAGAAGGAACAATGGGGAGGCTAGTAAGATATGAGTTAGAGGGCTAATAAGGTGGAGGGTATGGTGTAGAGATTTTGTAGGGCCTTGTAGCACTGGCTTTTAGTTTCCTGAAATGAAGTGTCATTTTAGAGTTTTGAAAAGAGGGAGGACTTACTTTACTTAATTGCTTATGTTTTATTCAATCGCTCTGAATACTCTGTACCTAGTGGACCACAGGGAGCAAGAACAGAGGCCGGAGAGCATCTAGGAGGCTACTGAGTAATCCAGGTGAGAGATAATGGTGCTTTTGGTAAACACAGTCACAGTGGAGACATTGTGAAGTCACATTTTGGTTGATATAGAAAGTAGAAATGGTAGGATTTGGTGATGGATTTGATGTTAGGTGTGAAAGCAAGAGAGGAGTCGAAGATAACTCCCAGATTTTTGGCCTGAACAACTGGGAGGATGGAGCTGCTATTACTGAGAAGGGGAAGATGGTGGGAGGAGAAAAACTGAGAGCTAAAACCCGGAGTTTGAGTTAGGACAAGGTACGTGTGAGATGAATGTTAGGACTTTAAATGGAGATGTCAAATATGCAGCTGGACATATGAGTCTGGAATTTAGAGATGCCGTCTGGGCTCCAGATATAAATTTGGGAATCATCAGTATATAGGTGATGTTGACAGCCACGTAATTGGATGAGATCATCAAGGGAGTGAGCATACCTAGAGGAAAGATGGAGCTCTAAGAGTCATCCCTTATGTGAGTCACTGGAAATGGCTTGATAGCTTCTGTATTCATCATAGCCACAAATACATTTAATATTGGGAGTATTCACAGTATGAAAACACCAAGTGCTTTATGGTAGTAAAGAATTTTCATTTGTGATGCTGAATATCCAGATGCATTTTTTTCTGTAAACTAAATAAAAACATTTAAACTTCCTTATTGGAATATCTAAACCAAAGGTATAAAATTGGCCAAATTCATCATTTGTTTCTTTGTAAAGTCTAGAATTACATATATCTTTTGGTTTGGAAACTGCTGGTAGGTTAAAAAAATTTAAGAGCAATGAAAACAGATTTTGATTAGTTGATTCCTTTCTACCTGTTTTGCAAAATACTTTTTAATGCTAACTTAGGAAAAAGATTTTGTTTGCACATATATATATATATACATATATTTTACTAAACATATATATGTGTGTATCCATCTATATCTGTTTCTATCTGTATGTCTATTTTTATGTATCTGTATTGATACATACTCTGAATTGTCTTAGTAAGGATCCCTGGGGGCAATTTCTCCAGTGCCTAGAAACTTCCAACCAAAACCAATACCAAACCACTTTGTAATGAGCCTTTTTCCCCTTGATGTATCAGACTATTTCTGAAGGTAGTTAAAGCATCTAGGCCTAATATATAAAACGGTCTGAGGTCTTTATTTTTTCAAGCAGGACTTTGAATTAGACCCCAATACTATCTTCAAATATGAAAGCTTCATTGACTTTTAAATTTGTGATTTAAATGTCTTGGTGGATTATTTTTAACCTGAGGCCCTGAATGTCTGACCCTCAGTGATGAGTGGGCAGCCTGTCTCTTAAACACCACTACACTCCGTGTGTTGAAGCTGTCTGCTTCTTCCGGTTTTCATGGCCACTCCTAATAAGAATTTGTACAAGTTGGCGGGTCTCATGAGAAGGAGACAGCAGTGGCCTTTTTTTCTGGGACAGCACAGACCACATGATACACATCTGTCCAGTCTGTTGCCATTGTACCCTCCAAGGACAAGCTGGCAAAAATGCTGCACATCTTAGGAGAATCAAGAAATGACTCAGCTTCCTTGAGGCCTCACAGCTCTGTTGGTACTTCTCCTCCTACCCCACTACATGGACAATAGATGCTGGACCCTGCCTGGAGAATGAGCATCCAGAATTATCAAATTTTCTCAAAGCAAATTTTCTCTTTCTTTCCCACTGAGTTCAGAAGAACTCTTTTGAGTTTTGCTGAAAGGGCAATAAAGACATCAGGTAGGTACTAGTGATAAGTAAGGTCAAGGAGAAGGTTTTCTTTTTTTTTTCTTTTGTAAGATACAAATGCTTTTATGACAGGAATAATTCAGTAGAGAGGAAAAAATGGTAATTTAAGACAAATAATTGATGGAATCATGTTTTTGATTGGTGAGAGGAGATAAGATCTAGTGTACAAGTATAAGGTTTAGTTTTTGATAGGAACATTGGATAATTCAGCAATGATGATAGGCAGAAAGGCAAAGATGTTTGCCAGTGCAGGCATGTGGGTGGATGTGTTGGTGGGAGTATGTGGAAGTTGTTTTCTTACTGCTTCCATTTTTCTTCTTTTTTTTTTTTCAGTGAAATGGGAAGCAAGGTTTTCAGCTGAGTAAAATGGTGGGAAAAGAAGTGTTGGGAATTTGAGTAAAGGGAAGGCATAAAATGGCAAACTAATGAGTGGAAGAGTGTATGAACTGGACACATGTAGTGTGAATGATGGACCAACTTGAAGTTAATGGCCAAGTATTTAAAGCAAGACCAGTCATCCTAGCTTGTAGTTTTCTCTATCATGCTGCATGGGGGCAGGTTTAAAGTAGGCAGAAATTTGGATTTAAATAGGATTATCATTATGCAAAGCAAGCATAACCAAGTTTTAGAGGAGCAAGGGATTTAATAGCTATTGATAATGGAATTTAAATTAGGTAAGGGCTGGACATGATGGCTTATGTCTGTAAATACTAGCATTTTGGGAAGCCAAGGCAGGAGAATTGCTTGAGCCTAGAGGTTTGAGACCAACCTAGGAAATAAGGTGAGACCCTATCTCCACACACACACACACAAATGTAGCCAGGCTTGGTGGCACACACCTGTTGTCCCAGGTACTTAGGAGGCTGACATGGGAGGATGGCTTGAACCCAGGAGGTCAAGGTTGCAGTTGGCTGTGATTGTGACACTGCACTCCAGCCTGGGCAATAGAGCAAGATCCTGTCTCAAGAAAGTAAAAAATAAAAAATAAATAAATTGGGCAAGGAGAGGAATGTGGGCATGAGGGTGACAAATAGTGAAAAGATGATAGGATCAATGGTTTCGCAGAACCAGTGGAATGTAAGAATTGTGATAGATGTGTTGGTGGGGGTATAATACAGGGAGAATGAGATGAAATGATAAGAATTGTGATAGATGTGTTGGTGGGGGTATAATACAGAGAGAATGAGATGAAATGACAGAGAGTATGTATTGATACATACTCTCAATTGCCTTAGTGATGACAGACATCAGAGTGCATGAAACTGACACTAAGGAGAAGTTATAGTTGTTAATAGTAACAAGGTCTAAGGTAATGACCATGGAGAGAGTGGCTAGGTTGGGTAGAGAAAATAAGGGGGATTCCCAGGGTTTTGGTGATAGGAACAATGAGGAGTTGTGGGTGATATAATTGGATGACAGAGTTTCAAAATGAGAAGTTTTTAGAAATGAGAGAGGATTGGAAAATGGTCTGAAAGTAGCAATAAGGAGCAAGGTGGACATGTTCTCTACTTCTAGGCCTACAGGTATAATAATTATGAAAGACAAGATAAACTCCACTACAGAGGACTGCAGGAGTGACTGTTTCTTCAGTGGAAAGCCCTGCTTCCCTTAAAGTAAGAAGGAGAAGAGCATTCAGATAATGGAGAAGAGACACAGGGGATTTTGTTGATGGCTGACTGAGTTTCAGAGGACAGAGTGGAAGGATTTTCAAAGCTTGAGGAGGGGGTGAGAAAGAGGACAAAAAAGGTTCAGAGTCCAATAGGGACTGTGGGAGTTGGGAGTCATCTTGGGAGCTGGGGGCAACCTGTCACGGAGAGGGATAAAAGGCAAGATGAGAGGAGTCTTGGTGGTCGGAGCAAGATGGCGGTAGGGAGGCACTGAGTGTTGCAGAAACAGAGGGCTCTGACAAAGGGGTGGACTCTCTCGGGTCCTCACTGCCAGTAACCAGTGAGGTCCAATGTCAGCCCAAGTCGCTTAGCTCCAGAGTAAATGCCCTTTTCTATACACCCTTTCTATTCAAAGTGGAATCAGTGATGGGCTGGTAGTACCATCTGAGAACCCATTAGGAGGGCAGAATCTCAGGCCCCACCCAAGATCTACTGACTTTGAATCTGCATTTTAACACCATCTGCAGGAGCTTTGTGAGCATGGGAGAGTTTGAGAAACATTGCTGTACACTGCATGTTTTTTACCCTCTTAAAAATTATTTTTTCTGTGTCCAGTCAATAAGACTCCATGGAATAAAAAAGTAGAACTTTTTGTAACGAAGACTTTCTGAATTTTTCAAGACTTTACAGAAAGTTCTAAAATAAGAGTGTGCAAAAATTGAAGGCAGATGAGTATGAGACAGCGAAAAAAATGCTTGTCATATTTAATTATCTGGCCGATGACTGATCGAATAAAGTTTGTTATTTTCCAGAGTCTTAGGGCTATGTGAGGAGAAACCACTCACACATTTGAGGTTAAATTCTTCCTACTTGGATTATGGTATTGCCACCAGTCTGATTTACAAAGCGAGCTAGAACTGTCAGGAAAAGGAAAGAGGAGGTGTAAAATGAGAGTTTATTTTTTCCAGCTATAATTAACCTAAGCTCAGGTGCTTGTACCAAAGAAAGGAATTACTTGTATTTATCCTTATGGATAAGTTGCTAGCAATAAATTATGAAAGGAAAAAAATAACTATGTGAGTTAATTGACTGAAAAACAAATGTCAGTAAAAGTAAACAGAATGGATTCCACTAAACCTATTTGCAAAAATGTCAGAGGGGTTGAGTTGTTTTCCCTCACAATATTTGTGCTGGTATAAAGGGACTGCAATTTAATTAAATTTCTCCGTAGAGACTGAGTATTCTACTAGATGTCATTTTGAGATTTTGCTGAAGGAAGGACTGCATTCTGATTAAGTGATGCAACATCTTGCCCTAAGCAGTAGAGTGGAGACGATTAACATACCTCTTCCCCAAACCTCCTATAGTGGCAGAAAATCAGAAACATCTGCCAATGAACCAGGACTCTCTGGAAGCTGGATTTAGTCCTGCTTTGGCCACTAACCACTGTGTGACCTTGAGCAAGTCCTTTAGGACATCCAACAGTAGAGTATTAGAGACACTGCTTTGCACTGTGTTATACATTCAACAACCAGCTCTCAAAGTCTTCCAGCTCCAAAAACCTCTAGTTCTGGTGTATTCTGTTATGGGTTACACAAGTACACAGTCAGTGAAGTTTAGCAAAATTAAGAGGAAATGTGGGAATTTTGAAAACTAATAGATAAATCTCAGGGCTGGAATCATCAAGTAACTGCATATTATTGTAGAAACATAAATTTAAAAAAGTAAACCATAAATTTAAAAAATCCACGTTTAAAAATCTTAAGGGTTTTAAAATTTTTAGTATTTAATTATTAGGCTTATGCAAATAGTTTTGATCTTCTTGATTTTGTCTGTTTCCTATCTACTTGAGAATGAGAGACAAAAGGATAAGCATGTTATGTATGTATTGTGATTTTCTTTTTCAGGGGTCCTAAGACTTTGGGGAACATGTTGAATGTAATTAATTACTTACTATTTTTTTTTTTCTTGAGATGAAGTCTTTCTCTGTTGCTCAGGCTGGAGTGCAATGGTGCCATCTCAGCTCACTGCAACCTTCACTTCCCAGGTTGAAGCAATTCTCCTGCCTCAGCCTCCCAAGTAGCTAGGAGTACAGGCATATGCCACCATGTCTGACTAATTTTTGTATTCTTAGTAGAGATGAGGTTTCACCATGTTGGCCAGGCTGGTCCCAAACTCCTGACCTCTAGTGATCTGCCTGGCTCAGCCTCGCGAAGTGCTGGGATTACAGGTATGAGCCACCATGCCCAGCCTACTTACTTGCTACTTTTTACTTAAGACATCAGTTTCAGGTAGTCATAGAACTGGAGGGGAACAGCAGGCATCTAGATGTTCAGAAACATTATTTTTAAAGAAATTTGTATATTGTTAATATATCGAAGAAAAGTTAAGGCAATTTTTTTTCTTTCTTGTGTTCTACATGTTATGTAGAAGAAAATTTGAATAGACCTGTGCATGAAGAATTATAAGCTGTTGTTTGTCAATAAAATAATAAAGAAATCCTCCCAGGGAAGTAATAATCAAAGTGGTCTTTTCTAAGCAAATATCAAATTGCCTTCTTTTTTTTTTTAATAATTTATTTATTTTACTTTAGGTGCATACTATATCTGGCATTTCTCCTCATGTTATCCCTCCCCACCCTCCCCTCCCTCCCCCACCTCCCATTGTCTCTCCCCTACCCCCCACCAACTGTCCCCTGTGTGTGATGCTCCTCTCCCTGAGTCCATGTGTTCTCATTGTTCAACACTCATCTATGAATGAGAACATACAGTGCTTGGCTTTCTGTTCTTGGGTCAGTTTGCTGAGAATGATGGTTTCCAGATTCATCCAAGTCCCTATAAAGGACACGAACTCATCCTTTTGTATGGCTGCGTGGTATTTCATGGTGTATATGTACCACATTTTCTTTGTCCAGTCTATCATTGATTGACATTTGGGTTGGTTCCAGGTCTTTGCTATTGTACACAGGGATGCAATGAACATATGTGTGCATGTGTCTTTATAGTAGAACGATTTATAGTTCTTTGGTTATATACCCAATAGTGGGGTTGCTGGGTCAAATGGAATTTCTATTTCTAGATCCTTGAGAAATTGCCACACTGTCTTCCACAATGGTTGAACTAATTTACACTCCCACCAACTGTGTAAGAGTGTTCCTATTTCTCCACATCCTCTCCAGCATCTGTTGTCTCCCGATTTTTTAATGATCGCCATTCTAACTGGTGTGAGATGATATCTCAGTGTGGTTTTGATTTGCATTTCTCTAATGACCAGTGATGATGAGCATTTTTTCATATGTTTGTTGGACTCATATATGTCCTCTTTTGAAAAGTGTCTGTTAATATCCTTCACACACTTTTGAATGGGGTTGTTTGTTTTTTTCTTGTATATCTGTTTTAGTTCTTTGTAGATTCTGCATATTAGCCTTTTGTCAGATGGATAGATTGCAAACATTTTTTTGCCAGTCTGTGTCTTTTGATTGGGCCGTTTAGGCCATTTACATTCAATGATAATATTGTTATGTGTGAATTTGATCCTGCCATTTTGTTACTGGCTGGTTTTCTTTCTCATTAGTTGACTCATTTTCTTCATTGCAGTTTTGGTCTTTGCCAGCTGGTTTGCTTTTGCCGTGACTGGTACTTTTGCCTTTCCATGCTTAGTGTTTCTTTCAGGAGCTCTTGTAGGGCAGGTCTGCTGGTGACAAAATCTCTCAATAATTGCTTGTCCATAAAGGATTTTATTTCTCCTTCACTTATGACACTTAGTTTGGCTGGATATGAAATTCTGGGTTGAAAGTTCTTTTCTTTAAGGATGTTGAATATTGGCCCCCACTGTCTTCTGGCTTGTAGAGTTTCTGCTGAGAGATTTGCTGTGAGTCTGATTGGCTTTCCTCTGTGGGTGACCTGACCTTTCTCTCGGCTGCCCTTAGCATTTTTTCCTTCATTTCGACTCTGGTGAATCTGACAATTATGTGCCTTGGGGTTGCTCTTCTTGAGGAATATCTTTCTGGAGTTCTCTGTATTTCTTGAATTTGTAAGTTGGACTGCCTTGCTAGGCTTGGGAAGTTCTCCTGGATAATATCCTGGAGTGTGTTTTCCAGCTTGGATTCATTCTCCCCGTCATATTCAGGTACACCGATCAAGCGTAGATTAGGTTTTTTCACATAATCCCATATTTCTTGGAGGCTTGGTTCGTTTCTTTTCAATCTTTTTTCTCTTGTATTGCCTTCTCTTTTTACTTCATTGAGTTGATCTTCAATCTCTGATATCCTTTCTTCTGCTTGATCGATTTGGCTATTAAAACTTGTGTTTACTTCACATAGTTCTCATGCTGTATTCTTCAACTACATCAAGTTGTTTATGTTCTTCTCTAAGCTGGTTATTCTAGTTAGCATTTCGTCTAACCTTTTTTCAAGGTTTTTGGTTTTTTGCATTGAGTTAGAATGTGTTCCTTTAGCTCTGAGAAGTTTGTTATTATCCACCTTCTGAATCCTGTTTCCGTCAATTCTTCTCACTCCTTCTCAGTCAAGTTGTGGTCCTGTGTTGTTGAGGACTTGTGATCCCTTGAAGGAGAAGAGGTGTTCTGGTCTTTGGTGGTTTCACCTTTTTTGCACTGTTTTTTTTCCCATCTTTGTGGATTTACCTGGCTGTGGTGTCAGAGAGCTGCTTGATGAGGTCGCTTGTCTGCCTACTGGGTTTCTAGGGATGCCTTCAGGTTACTAGGGAAGCTTCCTGTATCTTTTTTGTTTATGCTGGGAGATTAGGCCCGGCCTCTTCCGCTGACCTGTAGGCACCACTGGGTTGTCGAGAACACCGTCCCGTTGCTATGTAGGCTTCCTGTGTTTTTTGTTAAAACCTGTAGCCCAGTCCCACCCCTCTAGTGGTGGGTTGTGCCCTTTCTCCACTGGGCTGGATCATTCAGGGTTCCTCTCAGACTGTGGCACTGGCTATGCAACCTACTAGAGTCAGAGCTTCAGCCCTCTGGGGTTTGTGGGGGAGGTTAGGGACCCGCCCAGCCGCACCCAGCAGTCTCCCCCTTTCTCCGGTCATAGGGTAGGGGCCGCCCAGCTGCTCCGCTTACAGCTCCCTCTCTCTCTCTGGGTGGGGGGAGGGAGCGATAGCTCAGTCTGCAGACTCTTATTCAACTCCGCACTTGTAATTCCCGGCACTTGACTGGCAAAGATCCCCCTGTTCTGTGTATTGCTGAGGCTTTGGAGGAAGCACTGTATCTGGACCGGAGCTCCAGAGGTGGAGCCTCTGACTCGCCAGTCAGATGCACTTTCTGGGTGAAGCAGCACCCCTCCCGGCTTCGGTCTGCCCTGAGTGGGCTTTGCTCACCCTCAGACCAGACCAGTCGAAATGTACCTGGTATCTCATTTGGAGCTAGGAGATCTCTGGGTTTCTGCGTCTCTTTCACTGGGTGTTGCCTTTTCTTAGAAATAAATTAGAAGCAGAAGAGTCTCTGTTTATTAAGAATCTCTATGGTATGTCCATTCAGCATCCATGCCACATGAGCTAAACAGTTGGGTTTGTGATATTCAGAAAACAAGGACATCAAGAACAGAAGTGCAAAGAAAAGAATGTCTGAACTTTAAATGCTTTTTAGCTTTCAGGATTGCCAATGGGTCTTCTAAAACTCCTTCAAGCTGCATAATATTTGTGCTGTAAACAATCATGATGTTTGCACCTATGCTCATTTATTTACTAAATTTATGAAAACAGTGGAGCACAACTAAAAACAAAGGAACAAAATGAGTACAAAAGGAACATGTATTTATTGATTGAGTTTGGTAAATCCAGCTTTGCTAAGTTCACATAGGTTATTTTTTCTAAGATGGCATACTAATTTAGCTTCTACTGCTCTGAGGCATAATGGACCTTAGATGTAAGTGGGCTAGAGCTGTAGATTAATCATGTAATAAATGAAAATAATTCTAACTGTTCAAATATGGTGCATGTAACTAGGAAAAGTGATAAACTATTTGGCCACACAGCCAAATAACTATGGTTCCTTGGGTGTTTGTGTGTTGTTTTTCTTTTATCTCTGCAGGAACCCTTATGTGAGGCCAAAATCAATTATTCCTAAAAAGTAGCTTACTTCTAGGGGTAGATGCTACTCTTAGAGTGAAACATATCTAAATGTTTTCACTGCTGACTCAGACTGGGGTGAGGATGGCTGGCGTACCAAAGAGCTTGGAAATTTTGGCCAGCCTCTGAAACTAAATTTATTGAGTGTTACCTAATTAATTGGATGTTTTATTATTAAGATACTATCATATTAACACCTTTGTACCTATTTCTGCCCTTTTGTCTCCTTTTGTTTCACCTACTGATAATTTATAAATACATGAACATATTTTGACCTGGAGTAAAAATTTAGCAAAGGAGTAGACGGATGAGGCTATGTCACTGAGTAGGGGTGGAAATTACGAAACACATTGTAACAATAGTAGGAAACCTTTCTTTGTGGGCAGTTGCTGACTTACAGGAAAACTATTTTGAAGACTCACATATTTAAAAAAAACTAAAAATTTGTTTTTTAATTTTAGAGAGAAGAATTTTAAATTTCCACATAGTTTCTTTTAAGAGTAAGACCAGAAAAGAGACAGTTTTTGGGAGAAGCGAGATAGTGGGAGAAGCTCAGGGGAAAGTGGCGGGCCAGATATCCCCCAAGGAATTCTGGGAGTTTCTCCGATCTGTAAAGAAATGGCTAAAGTCCAGACTAATAAATA
The DNA here is from genome assembly GCA_036589455.1 of Ateles fusciceps. Classification (NCBI taxonomy): domain Eukaryota; kingdom Metazoa; phylum Chordata; class Mammalia; order Primates; family Atelidae; genus Ateles; species Ateles fusciceps. Next base: position 4,702,186 of record JAZHEH010003128.1, read on the forward strand.
AGAAATGAGAGAATGATCAAATAGATTACAATAAAAATGATAAAGGGGATAACACCACTTATCCCACAGAAATACAAACTAACATCAGAGAATTCTAAAACACCTCTACGCAGATAACAAATCTAGAAGAAATGGATAAATTCTTGGACACATCCACCTCCTAAGACTAAACCAGGAATAAGTTGAATCCCTGACTAGACCAACAACAAGTTCTGAAATTGAGTCAGTAATTAATAGCCTACCAACAAAAAAGCCAAGGACCAGATGGATTCACAGCCAAATTCTACCAGAGGTACAAAGAGGAGCTGGTACCATTCCTTCTGAAACTATTCCTAACAACAGAAAAAGAGGGACTCCTCCCTAGTTCTTTTATGAGGCCAGCATCATTCTGATACAAACACCTGGCAAGAGACACAATAAAAAAAGAATTTTTCAGACCAATATCTCTGTTGAACATTGATGCAAAAATCCTCAATGAAATACTGGCAAACCGAATCCAGCAGCACATCAAAAAGCTTATCCAGTACGTTCACATTGGCTTCATCTCTGCAATACAAGGCTGGTTCAACATATGCAAATCAATAAATGAAATCCATCACATAAACAGAACCAATGACAAAGACCACATGATTATCTCAATAGATGCAGAAAAGGCCTTCAATAAAATTCAACACCCCTTCATGCTAAAAACTCTCAATAACTAGGTATTGATGGAACACATCTCAAAATAATAAGAGCCATTTGTGACAAACCCATAGCCAATATCATACTGAATGGGCAAAAGCTGGAAGCATTCCTTTTGAAAACTGGCACAAGACAAGGATGCCCTCTCTCAACATTCCTATTCAAAAGGATTACCCATTTAATAAATGGTATTGGAAGTTCTGGCCAGGGCAATCTGGCAAGAGAAAGAAATAGAGTATTCAAATAGGAAGAGAAGAACTCAAATTGTCTCTGTTTGCAGAGGACATGATTGTATATTTAGAAAACCCCATCATCTTAGTCCAAAATCTCCTTAAGCTCATAAGCAACTTCACCAAAGTCTCAGGATACAAAATCAGTGTGCAAAAATCACAAGCATTCTTACACACCAATAATAGGCAGAGAGCCAAATCATGAGCGAACTGCCATTCACAGTTGCTACAAAGGGAATAAAATACATAGGAATACAACTAACAAAGGACATGAAGGACCTCTTCAAGAACAACTACAAACCACTGCTCAAGGAAATAAGAGGACACAAACAAATGGAAAAACCTTTCATGCTGATGGATAGGAAGAATCAATGTCATGAAAATGGCCATAGTGCCCAAAGTAATTTATAGATTCAATGCTATCCCCATCAAACTACCACTGATTTTCTTCACAGAATTAGAAAAACTACTTTACATTTCACATGGAACCAAAAAAGAGCCTGCATAACCAAGACAATCCTAAGCAAAAAGAATAAAGCTGGAGGCATCATGCTACCTGTCTTCAAACTATGCTACAAGGCTACAGTAACCTAAACAGCATAGTGCTGGTACCAAAACAGATATATAGACCAATGGAATAGAACAGAGACCTCAGAAATAATGCCACACATCTACAACCATCTGATCTTTGACGAACCTAACAAAAAAGCAATGGGGAAAGGATTACCCATTTAATAAATGGTGTTGGGAAAACTGGCTAGCCATGTGTAGAAAACTGAAACTGGACCCCTTCCTTATACCTTATACAAAAATTAACTCAAGATGGATTAAAGACTTAAATGTAAGACCTAAAACTATAAAAACCCTAGAAGAAAACCTAGGCAATACCATTTAGGATGTAGGCATGACTAAAACACCAAAGCAATGGCAACAAAAGCCAAAATTGACAAATGGGATCTAATTAAGCTAAAGAGCTTCTGCACAGGAAAAGAAACTATCATCAAAGTGAACAGGCAACCTACAGAATGAGAGAAAATTTTTGCAATCTATCCATCTGACAAAGGGCTAATATCCAGAATCTACAAAGAACTTAAACAAATTTACAAGAAAAAAACAACCCTATCAAAAAGTGGGCAAAGGATATGAACAGACACTTTTCAGAAGAAGACATTTATGAGGCCAACAAACATATGAAAAAAGCTCATTATCACTGATCATTAGAGAAAAGCAAATCAAAACCACATTGAGATACCATCTCATGCCAGTTAGAATGGTGATCATTAGAAAGTCAGGAAACAACAGATGCTGGAGAGGATTTGGGGAAATAGGAATGCTTTTACACTGTTGGTGGAAGGGTAAATTAGTTCGACCATTGTGGAAGACAGTGTGGTGATTCCTCAAGGATCTAGAACCAGAAATACTGTTTGACCTAGCAATCCCATTACTGGATATATACCCCCAAAATGATAAATCATTGTACTGTAAAGACATATACATGTATTTTTATTGCATCACTATGCACAATAGCAAAGACTTGGAACCAACCCAAATGCCCATCAATGATAGACTGGATAAAGAAAATATGGTATATATACACCATGGAATACTATGCAGCCATAAAAAATGATGAGTTCATGTCTGTTGCAGGGACATGGATGAAGCTGGAAACCATCATTCTCTGCAAACTAACACAGGAACAGAAAACCAAACACCACATGTTCTCACTCATAAGTTGGAGTTGAACAATGAGAACACATGGACACAGGGAGGGGAACAGCACACACTGGGGCCTATCAAGGAATGGGGGCTAGGGGAGGGGATAGCATTAGGAGAATTCAATGTAGACGATGGGTTGATGGGTGCAGCAAACCACCATGGCACGTGTATACGTACCTATGTAACAAACCTGCACGTTCTGCACATGTACCCCAGAACTTTAAGTATAATAAAAAGTTAATTTAAAAATCAAAGAAAGTAGGGAAAAAAGAGAGAAAAAAAGAAATGGCTATAGTCTTAAAGTTTTATTTTGAAAGAAGGCAACTATCTTTGCTCATACTCATTTCTTCATTCATTGAACACATGTCAAGCTGTTCATTAGATGAGGAATTAAGGATATAATGATGAACTAGGCATATGACTTGTTTTTAGAAAACTTATAGGAGTTGATGATGCAGGAACAATCTGAAAACTTATTGACATGGGAGAAAAATAGACCTTATTTAAGGCAATGTTTCTCATTCTTCGTCTAATGATGATATAAGGGAGTGATAATGTTTGAAATGCATGCTGGAATAATCTGCAGGGAATTTATGATGATAAAATACAGAGTAGAATAGAAGAAAATCAATATTTAGTTGGCATAAAATTTAAATATTTAATTTGCACAAATATTTAGATAAAATTCTTTAAGAAATTTTAGTAAGATTTAAAATTATGATCTTTTCAAATTCTTAGTAATGATAACTGATGATAAATTATTTGCATAAATAGCAGAATATTTAAAATGTATTTTTACTATTTAAAAAATTAAAACAGTTGAAAATATTATCTAAGAATTTAAAATCTAAAAATTTTCTTTTAGTGACAGAGGTAATATCAAAATATCCTGTGATAATGTAAACAGATGTAAAATTTAATTAGAATTTTTCATATCAAATCTTTAAAATAATGAAAATGTAATCTGTGGAAATGCATAAGTAATTACAGGAGTCACCCTGTTACTCACTTCCATACTACTAAAGGGCATATAACCGTCATCAAAGAGAAGTATCCAACAAATGTGAAGGTTGGGGGCCGCAGCCTGAGGTGTGCTTGCCAGCCTCTCTCTGAGCATACCAGCCAGCCCTTTGCAGTTGTGCTTGAGCTATATATGCTATGCTCTATGGGCACCTGGAACAGGAATGCTCCCAGTAGCTCTTTGGGCTTCCACCTATGATGGGTAGTAGTGTGCTATGTTACTGGCCATTAAGTAGTTGTTCAGGTAATATGGCATACTTGGCTGTATGTAATATGTCCATCATAAAACAGCAAATGGCTGGATGTCCCTCTTGGTTTTTGCTGCCCATGGGGACCATGGAACACACCATCAATCTTTACCCTGCTGGGGCAGCCTTTGAAGGGATTAGATAAATCTGCTCATGCCTGGAAGTAATTGGCCTAGGTACTCTGGACACTCCAGACTGTCTGCTGATCTAAGAGTTGATGGGAATGATAGGGTCGCAGCACATCCATAACCAATTTTCAGCACATTGGTTGGGTACTTGCAACCAAATGAATTCTTTATTGTTATAGGAAGTGATCTTAAAAAAAAGAAAAGATTGCACCATGAAATTGAAATTTAAGCCACCTCTCTAGTAATTTGGAATTATATAAAAATTTGTGTTTTTACAAAATAAAAATTATATTACATCAAATTCTTCCAAAGTTTCATAGATTTTTTCAGTGATTTAAGAACTCATGCTTAACCTGCACAACCTGTACATGTACCATAGAACCAAAAATAAAGAAAGAACTCATGCTTTTTGAAAAGAGGCAGAATTAAAGTCTATCTTTGCTTATTTATTTATTTATTTTTGGTGACTTTGGCATTTTTAATGTAAATTCAGCAAACTGTTCTCAGTGCTGGGTGAGTTGTCACTTTACAGAGGCCCACTGGCTAGGCCAGTCTCTGCCCTTTTACAAAGACAATTACAAAGCATGTATCATCTGACATCCACCCAGAGAAAATTGAGAAAGACATGGGCAACTCACCCTCTTAGACTGAGTGCATCTAGGTTGTCAGTATTTAGTAATCCACTTTTAGGAGCTAGGTGGATTAGTCAGGGTTCTCCAGAGAAACAGAACCAATAGGATGTATATGCATAAAACATGCACACACACACACACACACACACACACACACACACACACATATACACATCTATATACCCATGTAAAGATTTTTACATATGTATCTATACAGATACCTATCTGTGTTGAAATAAAGATTTATTTTAGGGAGTTAGCTTATATGATTGTGGAAGCTGGCCAGTCCAAAGTCTATAAAGTAGATGAGCAAGCCAGAAACTCAGGGAAAAGTTGATACTGCAGTTTGAGTCCAAAGGCAGTCTACTGACAGAGTTCCTTTTTTCTCAGGGAGCATCAGTTTTTTTTCTGAAAACCTTCAGCTGATTGGGTGAGGCCCACCATCGTATGGAGGGTAATCTGCTTTACTCAAAGTCAGCTGATTTAAATTGCTTCACAGCCATATCCAGATGTGTTTGATCATATCCAGATGTGTTTGATCAAGTATGTGGGTGCTCTGGCATAGCCAAGTTGACACATAAAAATAACCCTAACACTAGACCAGGTACTAACTCATTCCTTTAAGTAGTTACTAACCTAAGTGAGCCATGCAGACAAGGCCCAGGTTTAATCCAAAACCTCAATAGCTTTCTCCTAAATATGAACAACTAGATCTTACATTTTCTGGGGGAAACAAGCAAGGTTTAGTTTTACCTCATATCCTCCTTATTATTGTTAACAGTAGACACTCTCCCTACTTCATCCAGGAAATCACTTTCCTAAAAGTGTTCACAGGGTTCTTGGTTGCCCACCAGGATTTAATAACATGATTTCACAGCTTTTCTAAAGATGTGATGAGTCGAAATAGAATGAAATTTTATATTTTAGCTCAGCAGCTAGAAACAATTTGCCATGGCAACCAAAATTTAACAATGGCCTTTAGGGACATTATGCAATGATTTAGCCTTGGTTGAGCTCCGTAGCCTCTCAAAACTGGTCCACTTGTGTACAAAGTTAGAATTTAGTCATGTCTTCATGATTATGCAACAACTTAGCTAGTTAGATGAGAAACGTCCCCCTTCCAGTTAAAGAAATCAGGGCCACCACATGGATCTTGCATTCAGATATTTTCTCTCAAATTCGTTGAACAGCAGATGTCAAATGTGCAGAATAAAATAGGTAACATTTGTTAAATGCTTAACACATACCTCACTTAGTTCCAAGTGTCTTATATGAATTAGGTATTTTAGTTCTTACAGAACACTAGTAGTAGGATCCAGTTATCTCCCTTATACAAATGGGGCATCTGGAGCAGAGGAAAGCCCTGTAGATCTCTTAAGGCTGTAGAGCTAGTTAGTGACAGAGCAAGGACTGACGTCTAAGGAGCTTGGCTTTTAGAGTCTGCTCCTAACCACAACACTGTCCTGGGTGCTGAATAAAAGAAGCGAGTTACAGTATGCTCAGAGCAGAGCTCTCAGACTGGCAGGACTAGAGTCACAGAGCCACGGCACCACAGCACTGGGGGTAAACAGTGGCTGACATTAAAAAGAAGAGTATATTGGAGTGAACAAGCCCCAGAAGTGATCTACTAAAAGTAATTGCACTAGAAATGAACACTGATCAACTTTGTACACATAGAACTGGTTTATGGTCCTCACATTAAAAAACCAGCTTTTTGGTGTTTTTCACATGGTCTAAAAGAATTGAAGTACAGAGAAGAGGTTAAAAAAACCAAAATGGGCAGTGCAAACAGACAACGGAACCTGAATGCACCAGAATAGAGATCACATTTTTGCTGAGAATTTTTACCCATTTTTAGGGAGGAGCTAATTGGAAATTTATATTTGAGCCTTACTGTACGTGTATTTTAGTTTTGGTATGCAAATATAATTACACCTATGCTATCTATGTAATTGTATATAATTATACATAGATCTCATTCAATACTATAGTTTGAGCGATTACGAAGTAATTCCCTTTATTTTTATTTTTTTGAAACCTGAATTAAAGAATAGTTTGAGCTATTGTGCCTTGAGCTGCTCATCTGGATTGGGCAGACCCTGCCTTGACTATCATGGTCAAGATGCAGGTGCTGACTGTGGTTCGTTTGCCAAGCTTCACCTTTCTCATGATGACACCTGGGTGTGCTGCCTGAAGTTGGTGTTCTGCACAGAAATTTCACTGTAGTTGGCTTCCCTCTGATTAATGCAGTAAGTGGCCTTCCACAGGCCTAGCTCATGGACACTGTGTCTCCCTCTGTTTTGATAGAAATATAAATTTGGGTGCTCTTGAAAAAAAATCCTGGTATCTGAAGTATGAGGAGGGGTGATTAGAGGAGAAGCAACAGCAAGAGCTGTTGAGCTGTTTAAATGCATTTGCAGAAAAGATTAAAAAAGGAAAACTTATCTGCAATAGCGATTATGTGGACGGTCTTCAGAATGATTTAGACACTTTGGAGTGATCAGGCCATCACGAGCTTGGCTGTGGTTATAAGATGCTCACTCTTTTTTTTTTTTTTTTAAACATTCCTGGCTGAAGTTCAACATTTAGAGAGGTGGCAGGCTGAAGCCCCATGCAGCTGTCAGCATCTCTGTGGGCATCTGAGACGGTACGGGGCCCACACATGTTCATGAGTCAGGTACAGGCCCTGTTTTCACACAAGGCTCTGGATGAAATGTGGGCAAGGCCGGCCTTGAGACTCTTGAGACTGTGGCAAGAGGCTGTGTGGAGGGAGTGGCTTGACTTCCACCTAGTGGCAATTGCAAATGGGGCAGCCAGTCTTTCCAAGTTAGAAACATTTAACACTAACAACCTTTCCAAATATGGGACTCAGAACTTTCCTAACTCTTTCTTTTGGGAATAGGCCAATTCTGACTGCTACCAAATCAAACCAAACAAAAGATAAGAAAACCAAACCAAACGAAATCTTTTTGGGTGCACCTTCAGAGAGAAAATTTTAATTTCAAAGGAATTATCTTTTATATATAGGTATAGATAGATTCAAAAGTTATAAGCTGTGGTTAAATGTTCTTTAGCAATGGAAAAATAAAAACTTTAATAGTAAAGTTAATTTAAATTAATTTTAAAGGATAAAACTTCATGTTTTTCAATAATTAGGAAAAGGAAATTACATGGCTAAATATATCTCTGCTCTCAAAATACTGTTTTATTTAACAGAGTACAATAATGCTAACTCTAGTTTTTTTCCCCCCCCATTTTTAAAACACTTGCATTCATGTACTTACTACTTCACTTTGAAAAGCAACAAAATCAGAGTATTGATTTATGAAAACTCTTCCCCATCTTTCATTATTTTTTTTTTCTGGGAACTAATATGTGATATACACTGTTTTGCAATAATTAATGACAATTCAGAATGTTTTTATTTCATAGACTTTTTTTGCAACATTCTTTTTTCTGATGTAGAAAGGTCATCTTTTATTCTTTCTTTTGCTCCTTTCTTAGCAACCACTTTAATATCTCAAAGCTTGGCTTCCATTATATAATTTAATTGTGTAATTCTTAATACAATAATCCAGTATGGCATTAAAATACAGTAACACTATTAACGTTGATTACATTTTGTATGTTGAAAATTCTATTTTGTTATTGTTGATATCAATAAAAATTCTATAAAAGAAGTATTTCTAATATAATGTGTATTATAAGCGTAAGAAGAATATAGACTACAAAAATTAAATTCAAATTTTTAGAATATATGTCACTATGATTGTGTAAGCAGAGTGTATTTTTTTTTTTTAAAGTGATGTTTTAAAGGCAGAGAAGCAAGACTGAGGATCAACTGTGGGTCAGACAGATAGGTCTTGCGCAGGTCATGCAGCAACTTAGCTTCAGCTTTGTCATCTAGAAAACAGATATAATAAAATACATATACACAGTAGCTGTCATGACTAATGTTTGTAAAGTGCATAGTATAATGCTGAGAAAATAGCTCTCAAAAAGGGTGATAGCAAATATATATATATATAAACCTACTACATATCCACAAAAATTAAAAACAAAAACAATTTAAAAAGGATGACAGCTTTTCTTATGATGTTATAATAGTATTATCTTCTCTTAATATTTACTTCTCAGATAACCAATAATTCCGAGTTTAATACCAAAGAGGAGCATATTGTTTATAAGTAGTAGTATAATAAGCATTTAATATAGTTAGATTTGTGTTCAGGGACTCCTATGTAGTCATGGTTTTAGACACCAAAAGACTATGACTTCTCTATTTTGTGTTTTTCTTTTCTTGCTTCTTTACTTTGGAATTTTGCTCATAAGAAAGGTGAATTTTTCTTAGGCAGAATAAAGAAATATTTATGATACGTTTGAATGCGTACTCAAAGTTCATGTGTTGGAAACTTAATCCCCAGTGCAACAGTGTTGAGAAGTGGAGCCTTTAAGAGGTGATTAGGTCATAAAGCCTCTCCCTTGTGAATGGATTGGAGTGGGCTAGTTATCTCGGGAGGGGGGATCCTGACAAAAGGATGAATTTGGCCTACTTCTCCCCCTCCCCTTTATCTTTCTCTCTTTCTCTCACACACAAACTCCATTGCCTTTCTGTCTTTCACCATAAGATAATGGAACAAGAAGACCCTTGCCAGATGTGGCCGCTTGACCTTGGACTTCCCAGCCTCTGGAAATATAAGAAATAAATTTCTTTTCCTTATAAACTACCCAGTCTGTGGTATTCTGATATAGGTGCATGGAACAGACTAAGGAAATACGCATGAACCAAATTCCATTATTTTACTCTGGTCAGGTGTGGATATTTTCTATGAAATAATAGTGCCAGATCAAGTAGCTGAACATTGTGTAACTGATTAAATATTTAAAATTAGTCTATATAGTATACAAAAATCATTATTGTTTCATTATCAATTATGAAAAATTATTTTCTTCCCCCAATTTAAATATCCAGCAAGTTTTTTTTATTAAGAAAGGATGTTTTAGATAAGTGAAATTACAGTTTATATCATTTCCACTGAAAAGACTTATTTTCTTCCTCTTTTTATTGCCTTATCATTTTTTATATGTCTTAGTTTATTTAAATGCCCATTGAATGGGAAAAACAAACTTTTAAAAATATACTCACACTCAACACAGAACATTTCTGTGATCAAAGTGGATTTCCCCCCCCCCCAATGTACCAAACATTTCTCCAATTCTCTGCAGTCACCAACTTGATGTCCAACAACTTAACTCAATTCTGACACTATCTTCCCAGAGGTAGCATCAGGTGCTGCAGGTTAAGGGCTCAGTCACACAACACTGCCTCCCACTTCGGAGGACAGTTGAAGTCTAAATTGTTACCTGCACTTTTGATGGAAGAGCTATAAATTGAAGGTTCTCTTGACCCCCTTCTTGAGTTCAACCATTTGCTAGAATGGTTTACAGAGCTCAGGAAAGCAGTTTACCTATGACATTACCAGCTTATTATAAATAATCCAACTCAGGAACAGCCAGATGGGAGAGATGCATAAGGCAAGAAATGGCAGAGGGAGCTTGGAGCTTCCATGCGCTCTCCAGGCACAACACCGTCCTGCACCTCCACGTGTGGACACTCTTCAAATCTGTCCCTTTGGGTGTTTATGGAGGCCTCATCACATAGGCATGATTGATTAAATCATTAGGCATTGGTGATTAAGTCAATCTCTAGTCACTCTCCATTCCCTCAAGGTTGGGAGCTGGGACTGAATGTTCCAACCCTCTAATCCCATGGTTGGCTCCTCTGGTTATCAGGCTCCCATCTTTAGATACTTAAGTCCCCTCATTAACATAAGCTCAGGTGGGGTTGAAGAAGTCCTCTTATGAAAAAGAAAAGATGGCCCTTTCAGTTTCATTGCTGTTATCATTTAGGAATTGAAAGGATTTTAGGAGCTCTAGCCAGGAATCATGTATATTTCTTGTTATATCATCATATCACACCCATAGTGTTAAATCTGGTCAAATAGGTCTTTGACTTACAGCTTTGGCTCAAGTGGGTCCCATAAATTTGAAAAGGATTTTGGCTGCTGATGAACGAGTTTCAGAAGACAATGCAGAAATCACAGCAACTCTATTCTACTGTTTCAAACAAATACATTTACTTAGTGTTTTCAGACTACATAAAAGACAATATTTAGTTATTCTCTGTTTTAGTTTATTTCCTATGAATTCACAGCAGAACCCCCACTTAAAGTGCAGAGTTATTCAGAGAGCTCTGTTCCAGTAGATGGTGTGCTGTTGGGGTGCTCCTGTCACTCCCCACCTCCCTCCTTTTTCATGAATCTGAAGTACTGCTCACGTAGTACCTGCACTGCACATGCGCTGGAAGGTGGAGACCCAGAAATTGGTTGATGTCTCAGTTAAGAGAGAGTATGGGGTTCTTTCTGCTACTTAACTCTAGGCTCAAATAATTTCAGCTACTTCAGTGATTTCAGTGTTAGTAGACACTGAATCAACGACATCTTGAAGCTATTATAGATATATATAGATATAGATATAGAGATTGGTTTTAACAATAGCAAACTGTGATTTAAACACAGTAAAGGAAAATACTCGAGTTCTAGAATGTAACGTATATGGGTAAAAAAGATATGCAAGTGGCTAAGTCTTTCACTTTTATATTTTGTGTTTTGCTTGTGTTAGAGCCTATTTCTAAAATATTACAGGGAAGTATTTACATATATATGTATTTATTCTAATAGATATATATCTCCTTTCATCCATATTTACATAATCCATATTATATATGTATATGATATGTATATGTGCATATGTATGCACACTCTATTTTACTGGCTTTATAGGTTTAATATATGAGTATCCTTGGGCTGAATTTATGCTGTTGATGATTAGAAACAAATAAACAATTTGGTTGGCTTAGTTTTAAGTCTTTCTTTTCAGCAACAAACAAAGGTACTCTAAGTTATTTCTTTAAGTTTAGTTTTATGGTATTAATAAAAGTATAAATCAGGTCAACTCCTTCCATTATAGAAGTTATATTTTACATGTAAATCTTTAGCAAACACTAATTCTTTCTAGATAAGTGAAATGAGAACATTTTATTGTTCTTTTAATAAACCACACCAAATTCTATAAAAATTCCTCATACAACTTAACAGCTCTGCATAAGAAAAATATATTTGTCTTTCTAAATAACATATGGTTTGATACATTTCATTTTCTAGAGAGTCTACTTATGACTACGGTTTTCTTTATGCAAACAACAATGGCAGAGAAAGGAAAGTAAGAACAGAAAACATCCACATTTGGTTACCGAACAATAAGCCCTTGGTGTCCTCCTTTTTCTATACCCCCTTTTTCTGATTAAAATGAATTTAAGTAAAACTAACTTATATTCATAAAAATATATCATCTACTGTGCAAAAGGTGTTAGATCCCTCCACCCAGGTCTGCGAAGGTCACTTCTAGAGGATTGTATTCAGTCCTGGGCATCACACTTTCAAGAATACAACAAATGAAAAGTCCTCCAGAGGAAAGGAGCAAGAAGATGAAGGACTTAAAATCATTAGATAAACAAGGATCACCGAACTGTTACTCGTTAGGATGTAGAAGGAAAAGCTCAGAGGAGTGGTTGGGAGCTATCAACTAGTGGATAACCTCTTTACAAGAAGAGATCATTAGAAGTGATCTGTCATTAGAAGTATGGTTGAATTAAATTATCTTTAATGGTTTTTCCAAACCCGAGATTCAATGGTTCTTTTTCTGACTTTTTGCTAGAGTTGTTCTGAGATTCTGAGGCTTGGTGCAGGTATTGTCTTTACATTTCGTTGTAGAAATTTACATACTTACCTGGCCTTGCAGTACTGAATTTCAGAATTGTCTGTATGAGGAGAATATTTAATATTTCATGCCAGATATATTTCTTGTTGTTAAATGAGTGTTTTACTCATGTAATCCTGATATGGAAATATCTCCATGGAAATCGCTACAGTATGTTAAGAGAACTTTATTTGAAATTTTAATGGTCAAAATTTATGGTCAGTAGTAGATTTGTATGCTTAAACATACAAAGTTATAAGAAATAACTTAGAGCACCTCTGTTTATTTAGACAATCTGCCTGGTTGTCTAAATCCGTCTATGTTACTCTCTTTGGTATGAAGATCAGTGCTTTGGAGAGCCTCTTCCTTCTTTTATACCCCTATTCCAGGAGTTGCTTGGCTCGATGAATAAATACGGTAATTTTTAGTCACATGAGATCTGAAAGCAGGTCTCTCTGGGATGCGTCTCATTCTTTGAGATAAGATGCCAAATAACTTGCAGCAGTGTAAAGATTAAAGAGTCAGGATTTAGAAATACATCTGATTAGTTTGTTCCACATAATTCCTTCCAGATTCTTTTATGTGATCACTATCTCTGACATTAACAAGCATGAGGAAACAAGTAGAGAAAGAAATAATTATTTAGTAGGAAGAAAATTGTTCAAGTTTCCCTGTTTTGCTTTAGCCACAAGCTTGTAAATGTTGCATTTAAGAACTTTAATAAAAAATTTGAGAAATTGGAAGATGAGAAAAATACTGGAAGATGAGAAAAATATAATGATGTAGTTGCTTCTAAACTTAGAAAATGAAAAGGCCTTTGGCCCTTAGCCCTCCATCTTTAGAATTAACCTCAGGGAATAACCATGGAACAAATGCTCTCCCATTGGTGATTTCTCATGAATATAAATGTTTGAGCAATAACCCGATTATGTAAGAAATATTACAATCTGTGAGGGAAAATAAGAATAGATACCTTTGTAACTGAGCTCAGCATATTGTAAAAGACCTGAAGATGGAGCTCTTTGCAAAGTTTTGATAGAGAGTATGACGCCAGCATTTGGATGCTGGTGCTTGTTGAGAGTCTTTTAGAACTTCTTTCCCCCAAGACTTTGATTTATAATCTGCTTGTAATATAAACTTAAGCATCATATTTTTTAATGTGAAAGAATTAATGAAACGTTATACAAAATTTATGATTCTTTTGAATCATATTTCTGAAACTAATAGCCTATGATTCCTCAGCAGTCATTCTTACTTTGTTTTCCTCTTTAACTCTTGCATGGTGTCATTTTTGGTCATAGTGATGATAGTTCATAATGCAATGTTCATGGTGAACATCTTCCATTAACTGTACTTGAAACCTCCTTTCCACAGCTACCATATTTTTCTTTTAGATGTGAGGTAATATATAAACAAACAAACAAACATATCTTCATATCTTTCAAATATACCTTAGCAACATTTTAGAGTTGTTTTGTGTTCCAAAAGAAACATTTTCTTTGACAAAATGTTGTCTGATTTTTTAAATGAATGAACTTCCATATCCTTCCCTCATCTTTTTGTCCCTCTTATATTTACTCAAAAGAATTTGTTGTTACTTATTTTTTTCTTAGTATATACTTGATAAATCCTTTTGGTGTTTTTTATTTCTCTGTTTTTTTCACATTTGTATATGTATGCTTTATACATCTAGGATCAATTTTAGAAATCAATTTTTGTATTTATCTAATATTTTAGGATGGTTAACAATACATTCACTTAAAAAGTCTTGTTTATTAGGATTCTGTGTGAACTCTGTTTATGAGAAATGGTTGTTTTCAGTATTTTCTGTCTCCTTTGTGTCTCATCCAAGGTATACTGTGAGCATTGCTTAAGATAACTCAATTAAAATCATATTTCTAATAAACAAAGGAATGTTTTTTAATTCTAAAATTTTAGGTTACAAAGTTTAGAGTCATTCTAATCCACAGTAGAGATACTCTCCAATGTGCCTAAAACCTATCCTGTCATATCTATTTCTTAATTCATTGTTATGTGATGGTTTAATTAAGATGCTTAATCAAGCTTCAGAGATAAGAATTAATCTTGTCAACCTTTCTGGTTATGAGCAAGCTGCTTGCTCAGTTTTTTTGTACTTTTTAAAGAGCACTGCATAAATACTGGAAAACATTATCTTTATTCCTTTTAATTACTAAACTGAAATCCCAAAGCATTACTGTTTCAGACAAAAACCAAAATGCATGCAAATCTCAGAAAGCATATTTTGGTGTAGTGAATAACTACCAATTTGCTATCTATGTATGTTTTAAAGTATATATATATTATATATATATGTGATGACATTTGGTGAGAATATTAGAATGACTTTAAAAAATAAAAAAAGAATGATTAGTGAAGAAAATATGAAAAATATCTCATGTATAGTAGTAACTAATTTGCTTAATAGTTGCAGATTATATAATACAGATTTTAAAATATGTTTTCACAGTTGATAGTTTTAAATGACCATTTAAAAATTATAATAATTATTCAATCTTTGTTACCATAATAACTTCATCAGATTAATCATTTTCTTTGTATTAAGTTGAATTTTTAAGGAAGAGTAACTCACTAACTTTTCCTGAGAAACATGAAAATGCAGCAAACACTGATGACCTTGGTTATAATGGTGCTTTCATTAAATGTATCAACACATTTGCTATTTAAAGTCCAAACTGAGTCCATTTGATTTAATTTGAAGCGTGAAGGGCAAGAAATGTGAACCTCTATGTAAGTAGTCCCTCTCTTTCTTCTACCAGGAAGCCTTTCCTGGAAACCTTGCTCAACTTCCAGTTTCTCCCTGTCCCTAACTCTTCTGGGCCAGGCACTCTTCAGTGTGCTCCCACAGTGCTCTGCATTTAACTCTTGCATAACTTCTATACCACTACAGTACTATATTGTCATTGTCTGTTTATTGCTCTCCCCCTTTCCCTTCCAGTAGATTAAGTGGAAGAGTACGTCTCATATTACTGCAAAAATTAACACAGCAAATAGCACATGTTACCATCCAATAATTATTAATGAATACATCAGAAGTCTATAGAATCTGGCTGCACATACACAGTGTCTTCAAAACAAGCCCACAAATGAGGCAATTACTCTTGCAAGCACCATTTTTATATACTCACATTTATGTATGTAAATGTAGAAACTTGAATTTTTTTACCCTGAAACTAGCAATGCCAGTTGAACATTTTTTTATTCATAATTTGGTTTTTGATCACTTAAAATGCAGTTGTTTTTTCCACAGTAGTATATTGATGCGTTTCTTTGATATTCCATTTAGAAGTTGATCAAATTTAAAAAATAATTTATTTTGTAAACAGGTAAATAGCTTGTATGATTAAGTTGTCAATATAATATTGCCATGAGTAATCATTTTTATATGAGACTTGGGAAATACAATGAGTAGTTTATGGATTAATGGAAATCCTGAAATATAGTAGTCATAGTAGTTTATGAATTAATGGAAATATACTGTAAAACTGTCCATTTGGTTTTATGCTTTCAATAACGTGGATTATTTTCTCAGCATTGTAATAAAATCAGCTGAAATTCATTAAAATCCACTTGGAGCCTGTGAAATTCAGAAACAGAAATAATTTAATCCCTTCATGGCATGACAGAGCAAAAGGAAATCTTACATGGTGCCAGTGATTAAAATCCCAACCCACTAGTCTTCTCAGTCATTTAGTCTCTTCTTTATGTATTCCTATCTTTGTAGATGAGACCCTTGAGACTTAGGTTTAATTCTTACCAGTTTTAACATGACCCCAAAATGCCACAGAAAAATGCTTCATCCATTGTTAAATTGATTTTCTCTTAGTCACTTATTTGCATGTTTAAGAGATTATCCAAGGAACCTACAAAGGTGTTTTTTTTCCTCTTTCAAAATCTGCTGTTCACGAGGTCTGTGGACATCTTAAGTTACTTCCTTTACCACCTTGCCACATCCTCTTACAAACTTTTATTGTCTTGGGCTCTGCGGTCAATTATCCTGTTTGAGTCTGATGAATAAGAACTATTCATAGATCTCTCACTAAACCAGTGGATTAAGAGTCTCTTTGGGTATTTCCAGTACTAAAACATTAGACTGTATAGAACAACAATTACTTGAAATTTTTGAAAAAATTTATATATATATATATATATATATATATATATACTCAGATAGCTGTGATGTCTTTGAACATTATATGATTTTATCCCCCCTTAAAAATATTAAAAATATTGCTTCTTAGAATAGGGAATTTGAAAATTTAAAAGAAAAACTATTAAAAAGATGAAAAATAGTTTTTTTATTTTGGTAGGATTTAAGGTAATATAGGAGGAAGGCTCATGCAAGCACACCGTGAACTGCAAAGATACATAGTGAAGATGGATATAGACATTATTCTGCAAGGGAAAACAATTTGCAATAAATAGTGGACTGTAATTAGTATTTAAGTGAGCACTCTTGTTAGTAGAATGAGCTCTATGATGTAACTAATGTTAAAAAAAATTGCAAATTTACATCAACACAGGATGGGGTTTTTAGAGTAATCCAAATAATAATGAAATAAATGCTAACAGGCACTTTAGGGAGAGTCAGTTCATACAAACTGATTATTCTTTCACTAACTTTTTACACTAGTTAACAACTAACATATAGTTGCTTGAACATATTGATAAATAATTAATTAGTACAACTATTTGCTGGTTGTCAGCTTCTGAAAATACAGTCTTTTTCTCAAGTGAGGCACACGATTCTTTCTTTTTTTTTGGTTGGAACTTATCTCTGAAGTTGTAATTAAAATGATGAAAAAATTCCATGAGCTATTGAAAAATTTTATGTTAACACATGCTAACATAAAGCTGCCAGTATAAATCATTGTAATTCAACATTCCATTTTACATATACATATATGTGATAGAATAACAGCAATTTAAAAGTCATATGAACTTAGGTGCCATTGTCTGTTTTTCCAAAAAGCTCTCTTTACTAATCCAGATAGAGAGCACAGCACTTCGAAGGAAGATAATCCATTTCACTTAGCTCTAGTCATTCTAATATTGGGGTATAATTTGTCCTACTGTATTTTATATGCCCTTGGTTACATGGGCATATAAAATCCAATTCTTCTTCAATAGGAATGGTGTCCATATTTAAAGAGTGATCACGTCCCAGCTTGTCTTTCACTAATTCCTTTAGTGATAAATGAATGATTTGTTTACAGACTTCAGTACCATTTTTTTTTCCTTCTCTCTGTTGACTCCAGTTAGTCATGATTTGTTATAATGTGAGGTTCAGTTATTAGAGAACATGGCAGGATTATTAGTCTTTGAATCTGGACTTTATCTGTACCAATATAACCAAAGACTGCATTAGACTTTGAAACTACCTCACACTTCTGGATTATAGTAAACCTACTGCTAACGCAAATTCTTCCTGGGATTGTTTTTTAATCAGTTGTTCTTATCCTAGACTTTAGATACTGAAGTGTGGAACCTAAATGATGGGCTTTATATTCATCAATCAAGTGTTTATTAAGTGCCTAACAAATGTCAGGCCCTATATAATGTCTTGAGGATATTGAGGTGAACAAACAGTTCCTGCTGTCACAGAGCTCAGATTCTCACAGAAAGACCGACATTGCAAGTGTGGAGTATGGAATTATACTTGCAGTTCAAAGATTAGAAGTGAAGTTAGGAATGGCACCCATGGTTTGCAAGAATTTTTTTGCTATACTTTTTTCTCCTTGAAACATCAGTTTCTTTCTTTATTTTTTTCTGTAAATCTCTTATCAATTAATTTCTATTGACATAAAATAAAATCTCACTCAATTGGGACATTATTTATTCTATTATTATTGTTATTAATATTCTACAAAATATACTATATTAAATATTTGAATATGAATTACATTGTAAAATTTTGCCTAGGAAATATTTTGGTATGACTTAGTGGTTGCATATATTATTTTTCAGTTTTCTCACTGACCTATTATCCTGTATTTATTTTTAAATTTTTTCAAATATCACTAATCTGAAAAGTTAGATAAATATCTATTTTTTTTCTGATTTGTCTATTTAAGTGATGATGAGATTTTGAAGACCATAGAAAGAATAAACCAGGGAAATAACAATGCAAACAAAAAAACCTGTTGTAGAGAGAAATTTGATTTAAAGAATCTGGAATCATTTCTTTTTCCTTGAATTAGCATGTTTAAAGAAAAAGAAAAAATGAAACATGTTTGATTCTATTAAACATGTTTACACAGTCTCTGAAGGGCTGTATTGGGCATTTATCTGTCCATAAATGCTATAAATAAAAAGAAAAAATAGATGTTAAAATAAATATGAATAATATTAAATGACCAGTTATGACAGCAAACTAATGAGCACTATAATCCATTGGAATTTATTATAAAGTCCCATCTTTTTCATAAAGTGTTGAGATACATTTGAATCTACATCTAAGTGGTAATACTTGATTTCTTTGGGAGATGAATACAGTGAAATGAAATATAATTATGATTTTTAAAAATGCTGGTTTAATTGGCCTTTGAAAATTTCTTTTAAGGATAATGCAAACCATTGATTCTTTATTATTGACATATGTGGAAGAAAGCATAGGTAAGGTAAACTTATATCCTTGGTTTGCTGAAACACCCCAGTTTACACCTGCTGTAGATCAACTAATGCCAGCTAATTATTTCAGTCCCACTTCATTCTCAATAGCGTCCCAGTTTGGACAGAAATAGATCTTCGCTTTAGTAATAGGTCCAAGAGTTTAATTTTGTTTAGACAACTAAATTAAAGAAACAAAAATCATTATTTTTCACAGAAATTTAAACCTACTTTAAAACATTTTGAAAGAGTAACAAAGATCACAAAATCTACATATAATTTTCTAGAGTTGGATATTGAGTAGTAATTAATTCCTGGGACAAAATGAAGATTTTACTTTTAATACCTTAAGCCATAATATTCGGTTCCAATTTGCTAGGTTTTATGAAGCTTTGATGGACCACTTTAGAGTTTCTAAATATGGGTTTAGGAGTAGTCATACTATTGGTAGCAGTTAACATTTTAATCAGTGTATAATGATATAATGTACCAGACACCATTCTAAGAGCTTTTTATGCATCATCTTATCTAATCTACACAGTAACATGATGAAGGAGGTACTATTATTATCTCTATTTTTTAACCAAGGAGAGTGAAGCTTAGAGTAGTTAAGTGATTTGTATCCTTCCTACATTCTGCTTTGCTGAACAATTGACTAGATAGCTATGTTCCAAGTCAGCAGGTTAAATAGGTCCATCTCACCTGCCAGTGAATGTAACATTAGTATTTGCTTCCTAACTCTCATGAGATGTTTAGTAACTTCTGAGATTCCACATTTTTATACATGGGAAGATTACCATAGAAAATGTAGTCTATACATTCCTTGAGATAATCTAAAATTTACTCTGGGATTAAGTCATATCATCAGGCATACATACTTGGATAATATTGCTTGGGAACATTAAAAAATGTGCCTCCTCTGAGCTGGGTTCTGGTGTTATTCCCTGAGTTTTCCTTTTAGGGCAATTTTAGTAGTGCTCCATTTTTTTTTGTTTATTATTATTATTTTTAGAATACTCTCTTTTTTTTTTCTCATAATGTCCACCAGATTTTAGAGCTAGGAGAAGCCACGTGTCTTCTGAGTTGTTGGTATGCCTTTTATTTCATGGGCACTGTGAATTTTGTTCCTGAATATGTCATTTTCTTTCTTTGATTCCCAGAAAATCAGAGCCAAAGGTCTGATTTACTTTTTGCTATTAGACAAAATTTTCAACGTGCATTTCTTACACTGACTTTAACCCTGGCTATCTTTTCTTTCTCTGTCATTAATGGCAAGAGCATGGATCTAGAATTAGACCACCAGGGTTCACATCTCATCCTAGTTGCTCTCCGATTTTATATCTTGGCAAGTTAGTTAGCCTCTCTTAGCTTTCTTGCCTGTGATAGAGGAGGGCAACAATAGACAGACCCCATAGGGTCATAGGAAAATTAAATGAAATAATACATACAGAAATCTTTGAACACTACCTAACATATAATGTAGGTGTGTATTACTAGTATGTAATTATCTTGCCAAAATATTTGTGAATCTATTCAAATCCTTTTTATATTGAGGCTTAACATAAAGAAATATTAAAATGTTGCCTTGCTCTATATGTAGTATGAAAACATAAACATACTTTTGCCAAATTGAAGTACATGTTAGACTGGGTCTACAAATCACAAAAGATAGATTTTGTTTACCTTGTTTTGCTTATTTTCAGAAAATATTTAGAGAATTTAGGCAAAACTCAGAGAACCCGTGTAGATGAATAGTTTTTAATAATATGTAAATGATACTCTGCAAATTTGAGAAACTGATTAAATAAATGCAAACTTCTGATTCTGCTAAGACAGAATCTATCAAATAGGTAAATGTAAGCCTAAATAAAAGAAAACAAATATATAAAATAAATACAAAATTTTGCTGATACTTTACCTTTTCAGGAAATGAAAGCATTTTCTGTTCCATTGTGTGGGAGGAAGCATTTGAGTTTCAACCACAAAAGCAAGCATGTCCAGGCAACTGAACACATGCTGAGATGGTTGGCCAGGCCTCATTTCTGCAGCAAGCTCATGAAAGATGGGTTAACTAGGTTAATACTCTAGCCTACGAAAAACTCATTGAGGGTAATTAGCTTTTGTGGGGACATTGTATGTATCATTTCCTTTTATTTCTTCAACGTTTGACCAAGCTACACAATAAGACAACATTTTCTGTTGAAGCTTGGAACTAACATTAAATTACAGATAAAACTTATTTTCATCTCCAATTTATTTGAGTTTTATTATTATTAAAACCCTTTGCATTATGCTTAAACATGGTTTTTATTTACTTATTTATTTTATTTAGAAAATTTAAAAAAGTTTATTGATGGAATCCCTCCCTGTTGTCCAAGCTGGAACGCAGTGGTGTGATTGTAGTTCACTGCAGTCATGAACTCTGGGGCCCAAGCTGTCCTCCTGCCTCAGATTCCCAAGTAGGTGCGACTATAGTTGTGTGCCACTGCACTCGACTTGTTTGTTTTTATATTGTTAAGGTTAATCATGGCCTGTATTATTTTCATTTGACTATACATAAATATCAAAATGATAGTGGTTATCATTGCTATTTTGAATACCACCCGGGTCACAACTTGGACCATAGGTCCAGGGGAAGGGACTGTAAGAGGAGGATCCTTCAAAGTGAAGCCTTAGATTTGCTGAAATAATAGAAAGTAAAGATCAAATTGTGTATAAGTGCTTGAAGTTAGCTTGTAGGGTGTGAGAGGAGAAGAGAGTGTATGATTAGTAGGTTTAGAGTGTTAGCATGCATCTAGCACTATATCAGAAGGTACAGTTAGAGTGAAGGGACAAAGGAACTGGAGAGAAAAAAGATATTTAATATGTTATATAAGTGGTAGGCAAGCTGCAGACTAGTTTTGAAACAGGATCAGTCTTTTTCCCAGCAATCCTAGAGTCAAAAACAAGTAATCAGCAGCTATCTAATGTTTAATCAGTCCATTCAGTAGTTGCATTCTCCAAGCTTAAATGAGGAAAGGTCCTCAACATAGCTCTGGCATATAATACTGATGCTCTGTAGTTTGGTATCTCCCTATGAAACCAAATCCATAATTAAGATACCAGAAATTCAATAAATCCCCTGGTCCATACCCCAAGCTCATGCAGGTGTATAAGCACAAGTGAAATTGTTAGATTGACATGGATCGCTCGGTAGTGCTAAGGAAGGGAAAAGAAGACAGCCCAAGAATGTATATAATTTCAATTCCTGGATTTAAAAATGATATTACCATGCTACTTTTATTTTTTCCCCTAAAATGTTATATTTTGACAGTTATAACAATAAAGACAAATATTTACTAAAACTTATTTTATAATAGGCACTTTAATATTTCATTTATTTTAATACACATAAAATGCTGTGATTTATTTTCTTCCATGAATGAATGGGAAAAGTGAGGGTCACAGAAATTGCATGCCTTTTCCACATTCTGTAATCATTAAATACAAAAATATTTTAACTTTTTAAAAATAAACTACACTTACAGAATTGAAGACATGGAATAGATTGCAATATAAATCTTATAACTTGATCAAATATTTACTCAAAACTGAATGAGTCCATCAAACCAATACACATTTGCTTTATGAAGCTACTTCACTCAAGGATCTTTCTTGATTCAAATAATTTCACATAATATAATTGGGATTTTCACATTGAGTAGACACCTTAAAACTGTTAGTGATATCTAAATATTGGTGGTAAACGGAGGGCTAATCTCTTTTTACACTTGACTATCTTACATTAAAGATCTACTATCAGCGAATATTTGCGCATTTATTCATATAGAAATAGGAATGTATGTTTGTATTCTTTACTGTTGAAATCAGAAGAAACAAGGAACAAAATCGTTTCTATCCTAAAAGAGTAAATTGAACTGGATTACGTTTTATCTTCAGAAAAGCTTTACCACTTTAAAGATGGGCTTTTAATGGGGAAAGGACTCTATTCAATAAATGGGGCTGGGATAACTGGCTGGCCATATTCAGAAAAATGAATTTGGACCCCTACCTTTTACCATGTACAAAAATTAACTCAAAATGAATTAAAGATTTAAATTTAAGACCAAAAACTGCAAGAATCCCAGAAGAAAACCTAGAAAATACCAATCTGGACATTGGTATGGGAAAGAATTTATGACCTAGTCCTCCAAAGCAACTGCAACAAAAACAAAAATTGACAAGTGAGACCTAATTAAAGAGCTTCTGCACAGCAAAAACAAACAAACAAACAAAAAAAAAAACTATGGACAGAGTAATTAGACAACCTACGGAATGGGAGAAAAGATTTGAAACTGTGCATCTGACAAAGGTCTAGCATCCAGAATCTATAAGAAACTTAAAAAACTCAGCAAGCAAAAAACAACCCCACTAAAAAATCAGCAAAGGACAAGAACAGACGCTTCCCAAAAAAAGACATACAAGTGGCCAACAACATGAAAAAATGATCATCATCACTAATCATCAGTAAAATGCAAATCAAAACCACAATGAGATACCATCTCACACCAGTCAGAATGCCTATTATTAAAAATTCAACAACAAAAAAACATACTGGCAAGGCTGTGGAGAAAAGGTAATGTTTATACATTGTTGTTGGGAATGTAAATTAGTTTAGCCACTGTGAAAAACAGTTTGGAAATTTCTCAGACAACTTAAAATGGAACTACCATTTGATCCAGCAGTCCCATTACTGGGTATGTAACCAAAGGAAAACAAATCATCCTACCAAAAAGACATATGCGCTTGTATGTTTATGCACTATTCACAATAGCAAAGACATGGAAACAATCTAGAGCCCCATCAACAATGGCTTGGATAAAGAAAATGTGGCACACATAATCATGAAAAACTATGCAGTCTTATAAAAAGAATAAAATCATGCCCTTTTCAGCAACATGAATGCAGCTGGAGGCCATTATACTAAGCAAATTAACACAGGAATAGAAAAGCAAGTACTGCATGTTCTTATGTATAAGTGAGAGCTAACCATTAAGTTCACATGAACGTAAAGATGGCGGCAACAGACAATGGGGACTCCTTGAGGGGAGAGAGGGAGGGGGCAGGGGCTGAAAAACCACCTACTGGGTACTATGCTCACTACCTAAATGACAGGACAATTTGTTCCCCAAATCTCAGTGTCACACAATATACCTGTGGAACAAACCTGCACACGTACTCTCTGAATCTAAAATAAAAATTGAAATTATAAAAAGAACATAAAGATGGGCTCTTACAAATTGTCAAGAGGTAAATATGAGGATAAGTGAACAAATTATAAAATACTCATCGTACAACTAGGTATTGACGGCCTTTATGTTTTTACAATATGATATAGGACAACAAAGCAGGTCTTACCTTGTTAGACCAATTATATATGCATATTTTTGGCCATGGATGATGATAGACTTATTGATTTTAATTGTCCTTTATTTCCTCCATATTTAGAAAACATCAACGTGGTCTTCCACCATTTTTCCCACATGGATTATTATAGATGTACATAAAAAAGGAAAAAAGTTGTTATTTGAGGGACAATTAGGCCTTTCTGTAAAACTTAAATAAATACGATTTTAATTATATTTTAAAGAAAGCTTTTTTCTTTTAGTCTAAAATTTGGATCCAATGGTCTTGTGTACCACAGAATAATACAAAAACACTATTTCATAGTTTGTAGCTTAATAAAACTTGATAAAACTAAAATGGTTGTCTCAGCTAGTCCTTATGAGGTATTTATAAATATAAGTCCTAAGAAACTATTTCATACTAATATTTGATATAGTTTGGTCTTCTAGTCCACAATTTAGAGATATCTTTTATCTTTTGTCTTGAAGTATTTGCTGCACCTGACCATGTCATGTGCAAAAGATGTGGCTCAGGGGGAAAACTAGACTTGGCAAAATTAAGTAGTCAGGATTTGTCTCTGGGAACAGGGAGAATTATTATCCCCAACAAAATAATGAACACTTTCACAAGGATCAGAGTTATCAGCTAGAGGCATAAAATTCTGGTAACGAAATTTCAGACAATTGGCTCACAAGTGAGAGAATTTTTGTGTGGGTGGAGACCTTACCTCTTTCCTGAAGCCATGAAATCCCTTCAAGATTTCGACTAGCTCTGCCTATTTAGTTAACATTTTTGTAGGTTGTTTTTATTCAGTTGCTAGAGATTATACCTTAATTCTAGTCTGTGTTGTGATATGCACTGGGCAAATGAGAGCTACCATTTTTGTCTTTTGAAGATACAGATCAGTTTGTGAGATCTATCTTATGAACCTCTAAAGAAGAACAGGAAATCACAGCATTTGTCAGAAAACTCATTTTTAATGAAATAAATGCTTCATATTTATCATTTCTTATTGTCTCTGAATTGCCCACTCATGTCTAGGTGGAACTCAGGTTCAGTTATTTATATTTAGTAGAAAGGCTGCTAGCATTTCAAGCAGAATGTAAAGATAATAGAATTAACTCTGGATTATTAAAACTCATGAAAAGAGAATATCACAAAATGATTCTCTATAGACAATTCTTTATTTTCATACTTAATTAACTTCTTTCTTCTGAATCTTTTATTATAGTACCTATTAAATGATAAAACAAACATTTAAAACCTAAGTCATGTTTGAATCTCTCTTGCTCTTTTAAATGACTAAAATCAATCTTGGCTTTTGAATATAAACGATCAATTTCTATTGGGTAAGAGTTCAGGAATATTCACTCAGGCTATTTACCACTTCTTCCCATGCTTTTTCAGATACCATTGGTCATCTTAATTGAGAAAACATTTAGCCTCATTTATTGGAAAGATATAAAATAAAACCACCTAAGATTAAAAAAAAGATGAAATTATTGAGTCTTCAATGCTACTGGGCTATTCTTATTTAACCAAATTCTGGCTTATTCAGTTTTTTATGCTCTAGTTTGTGAGTTTAACTGTTTGGTCACTTCTATCTTTTCTTTCAGATGCATTTTAGTGATTCTTTTCTAATACATTTTAGGCTATTGCTCTCAATGATGCAATGAGTTATATCTGTTGAGTTTGATATTAGTTAGTATGGGACTTAAAAAGTAGACCTCTCCAGGAAATATATGTATGAGTATAAAATTGAAGGGATAATTAATCCATATATATACTTCAAGTTGATAGTACACATAAAATACATTTGCTTACTTGGCTAATTATTGACTTCATATGGTTTCACAAGAAAATAGAGCAATGATAGCACTTTTCTTGTGAAGGCATGTGAGAAGCTGTGACACTTTTCAGAATTGAAACAAAAAAATTGAATATTCATGTAGAGTTGGCATCATGGCAAGCCGAAATTACATTCAAGCTGAAAGTTTTGGGGGAGCAGAGATGCCTTGAAAAAGCAGAGAAAGTTGGAAAATGGATCAGAGAATCAGAGTTGAAAGATCTCCCAGGTGAGGACGCAGGAAAGGACCATCAACTTTACTTCCTCACTTTCCAGGTGGAATGCCGACAGGTGGCCAAGCTCTACATTTTTTATTTTCTGTGATATCTACAAAATTTTGTTTTATCTTTAATGAGCCCCATTTTCACTTGATTTGAATGAAAATGATGCCCCAAAATGATTGGGATTTTGAGGCATCCATATTTAAAATCAAACACATCTTTTACTCCACCAGAACTCCCAGTGCTCTCCTTACAGTCACTCAGGTCACATACCTTTGCATGGTGTTTAACTAATTTCTCACTCTTATTATCTATAGCCAATCATAAATATGTGTAGTATACTTCTTGGTTACTATGTACCACCACCAAACAATGGTATTCCTTATGGTTCTCTGATTCACATCCTTCATTCATATAAAAATTTAACTGACATGCAGATATCTCAAATACATTTCTGCCTTTTTGCCTTAGTGACTATTACTTTCCCTGTTCTTCCTCCTTTTTAAAAAAAATTTTTCCTTTTTTCCAGGCCAGTTTAAATATCACTCTCCATGATTTTTTTTTATTTATAATGGCTTAAAAATGTGTCTTTTCTTTTGAATACTTAGTTAACTTGTCTGAAATCTCTTAATTAAGAATGTTTAAGATAAGACCTCCTTAGGAATAAAGATAAAATTATTAGTTCAATTATGTTTGACAAAATTTACTCTGTACCAGCTATTTTCCAGGCACTTTGCTAATTGCTGAGACATGTAGGACAACAAACGATTCATTTTCTCAAGAAAAATAGATTGAATTCCTAAAATATGCTACGTCTTGTTTTAGGTAGCAGTCTCTATTCTTGTGGATCTTAAATTCCAGTGGAGATGAAAAATTACACTGATATTATTTCGTGTATGCTAATGATGCCTTCTCAAGTAAATTGTAAACCCCATAAAAAGAAGAAACTGACTGGTCTTCCTTATTTACTGAATGCCTCCTCATTCTGCTCATGTGTGCTTAGTTGTGGAAACTCCATAGCCTAAATTCTCAGTTCTACTCTCTGTTTTTCATATTCTTCAGTAGTAAATTCGGATGACCTTTATTATTACACAGTGCCCTGTTTCCAATAGCTATGTATTCTGTTCTGAACAGGAGTTCCACCTCCAAGTCCCTACTTAGCAGTCACTAAAATTCAACATACCTAAACATACACTCATGTGCTCAAACCACATATTCTTTGCTCATTTTAACTCTTCATGGCACCATCTCCTCAGTTCCCTCGGCTTGAATTATTCAGTCATCTTTGACTCATCCTTCCTCTGCTTTGGTCCTTGCGTCTAATTAGTTAAAAGATTATGTTGATTTGTTCTTTTGACTCATGATCACATTGACCACTCCAGATTAGGTCTTCCTCATTTCATACTTGAACTATTAGATTAGTTTCCTAACAGTACCCTTATTGTCATCTTGTACTCTCTCCAAATCTTCCTGCTATGAAAGAAACATCTTTGAATACTTCTATTTATCATTCTTCTTCCAGTTCAAAGAATCTGTAAGGAAGTCTTATTTCTTATTACATCAAATCTAATTTTTCTTGAGTTTTCAGGCACTCTCTAACTTTGTCTATTGAACTTTGTTTTCCTTCACTCTCAACATGAACTTTTCCTTAGTCAGGCTATCTTCACAGATGCCCTGCTCCTTCTCATGCCTTTGCTCCAGAAGTAGTAGAGTATAGAGGTTAAGAGTGTGGCTTTGGAGCCAAAGAGACCAGGGCTGGAATTCAGCTTCTGCTTTCATCATTTCCCAGGTCTGTGATGCAGGGCAAAAAAAAAAAATAATAATAATAATAATAATAATAAATAAATAAATAAAAATAAAAAAATTTCTGAGCCTGTTTCCTAATAGGAAGTATTTAACTTAATATCTGTTGTGAGAAGTAAAAGATAATGTAGTTTAAGTGCTCATTGTCTGATAAAAATCATGTTCTTAAAAATGTTGTTGGTATTTTTAATATAACTATTGCTTTTACTCTTCTGGCAGGCATTTCTTCTGTCCCCTCAACTACCCTACCTAGTCCCACTTTCAAGGCTTTGCTCAAAGCTCTCTGTCCCTGTGAAGTCTTAACCAACCTACATGTGCTTTCTCTGAATTTCTAAAGAACAAACAAACTACATAAAAAATTTGGGGTCTGAATTATATATTAAGAGGGTGAATATGAAGTGGGATATGGGAATCCAGGAGGCTTGGAATCTAACCCACTCTTTCAATAATTAGCTTGAGATCATTCTGAATCTCAATTTTCTAATCTTTAAAATGGAAAAATTACCAACTTTTCCTACTTTATAAGGTTGTTGGAAGATCAAATGAATTTATCACAGAAATTCTCCAAGATTATTACAAGTCTAGGTTTTCACTGTATATTTAATGATTGGTTGTTAGGATATTTTGGTAAAGGATGGGCATTGATTTGTGGGGTGTTTATAGATTTTTAGAAACTCAACTTATTAAAGGTGCTATTGAACAAACACATTACTTTGGGACAAGATGAAAATGACTAATTATGGAGAAATATAGTCTTCTAAATTCACTTAGATATGTAATGTAATAATCATGTGTAGTCTAGTTCCTTGAGGACTATACTTCCAGAAAGGATAGGGGCTTAAAACAAACAAGTTAACTCACTTTTGTAATTTTCAGTGCTTATTTGCAAAGTTTTCAAAAGGTATGAAGAAGATATTATGAGCAAACACTGATTTGTAATGTTTAAGTATTTTTCTAATTCTAAAGTCTAACTTTTCCCTATCCTTAAGCTGTCTAACTTTATTTCTAGTTTGCCTGAAGCCTACAGACCCCTTTCCAAGGGAAAATTATTACGACAATGGTCTTGTATGTAAGGTAACCCTCCTGTTGACCCCACCCCGGGCTAATTGGCATCATTAAAGGTGGAAAGAAGGAATGCTAGCCACAGGGAGTTGCCCATTTTCTATGATTCATAGGAGCCACTAGGATGAAATTTAGAGGGAATCCACTCCTATTTAAATGACAGGTTCTCACTCTTACACAATTATTTTTCAGTACACAAGTTTTTTTTTAAATCTAGCCGTACCTCTTAAGAAAAAAAAATACGTCAATCCATCAATGTTGCATCTTCAGTCTTATTCATTCATAGTTTCATTAACCGCAGACACAATGAAGAAATAAGATAAAGTAATTCAAGGTGGCAGTTAGCTCAGTTCTTTCGTTTAATCTGAAATCTGGGAATTTTGAAGATGTAAATGTGTGTAGCAGAAATCAAGATGGCTTTTCCCCAAAGAAACAACTTGAAATTTCCCGGAGTTCACCGCTACAATCACCTGTGTTTTGATGCTTTTGGAATAAATACTATTCCAAAGTTAATGTAATCCATGTAGGAACCCTTGGGGGTGTCACACTCTCCAAACTGACCATAAATAGTGCATGCGTTGCTTTAGCCTCTTTGGTATTCAGAAGAACTAATAATAATAATAGTAATAGGCCAAATGTACCACTGGAATCTCTGATCAGAATCCTTGGGCAAAGAAGTGAAAGCAGTGAGCATAGCAGAAAAATAATTTGACTTAAAAGGTATGGTTTACACAGAATTTGAAGCACTGTGGCTGTTATCTCAATATTGAAACTTTTCCTCATGCTTCAATTACCTGAATTGTGCAACTCAGAAAGTCTTCAAATTACTTCTTAAACTTTACTAATTTTTTCAGTGAAGATTTGAGTTTAAATGAAATTTGAAATGAAAACGACCTTATAGTAATATGTTTATATTCTTCCTTTAAGGTCCACATTTGAAGTTTACTAATGTAAGAATTTTGAAAAATGAGACTTTACTTTCCAAGTTTCTTTTTTTTTTCTGGATAATTCTTCCTCAGTGGATTTCCAGGCCTGTGTTCCAATAACATGGTCATGATTATGTCATTTTCTAGTTTGTTTATTTGTTTTTTAATTAGTCTCTGCCCCTCATAGTTTTTTCTATCAGCTTATTTCAAAGTCAGATTTTAAAATGTATTTCTTTGACTACAAATTTTATGAAAATAATTATATTTAAGAGCCAACATTCATTAACTCCTCATTGAATTTAATTATTTACTAGGAAAGATGGCTTCAATTTTTATTTAATTGGAAATATTCCCTTGGGAATTGTGAAAAGTCAAGCTGTAAAAGAAAAAGCAAACAACCTCTTTGTAAGACTCTCTATCAAACTATTACTTTGACTTAAAATTCTCTTTTTTGTTCTGCCTCAATTCAAAATAGATGAGTCAATCTTTTTCCTATTCTTTTTATTTACAATAAAAAAAAAAGACAATTACAGGTCTTTTGTGAATGACAGGTTTAAGAAGGTAGAATAATTCAGCAGTGAATATGGGTTGATGTGTTGGACATGGATAATAAAAGCAATATTTTCAACATGGCAACTGGAGTGAAGAGTGGCAGTTTTGGGGGGGCCAAAGAGAAAAGAATGAGATTGTAGAAATAACATGAATTGAGGCTCACATATGTAAATGAATTTGGAAATTTTAGTCAACCTCCCAAAGAATATTCCACAAATTTGTTCTTACAAATAACCCATTGCAGAAAAAATATGAGCATCATTGATTAAAATCACTGCTATTACACAAATTGTCTAATTTTCATGCAGCTCCAAATAAAGTTATATGAATAAAAGTTATATTACAACATTTTGTATTGTGCTGGCTCATGCTCATTTCTCGTGATAGGTATGATTTCCCTCCCTAGCGCAGACACCCACTAATTTTTTTCTCTCAAATGTCTATGATTCACAGCTGACAGCTAAGGATAAAATGGGAGGACAACCCCAATAGGAAGGGTGGAAAAGATTAAAACGCAAATGAAAGATATCAATTTTTTTCAGTCCAGGCTGCAAATCTAGATTGTATTTCATAGATGGGAGAGGAGTTGCAGGAAGGTTTTCCCCTGTTGGTGTGACAGGTCACCATTTCTAATCTGAGGGTCACAGCCAAGTTCCCTGTTTAGTAATTGCTTGATTTGACATCTATCTTGACCTTTATTTACTTTGGCCTTACTGGCTAGAGGTCACAAAAGCAAAAGAAGATAGAAGTCTTATAAATGCCTTGATGATGAAAAATGAGAATGGGATCCCTTTGGCCCTATGTATGAATATATGTATAATGTGTTGAAGTGTATTAACTCTTTGGTGCAACCTGCAGTGGAAACACCTACAAATTTTTATCTGATACTAGAGATGCATTTTATAATGATTTTGTGGTGAAGATCGTAGATAATATAAGTGGCAAAATCTTGTTCAATCTAAAACTTGACTATAAGACGTACAGCCAGATTGTCCTGGATTAATTGTTTTTGATCTGATCAGAATTCATCAGCACATAATTGTGGAGTTGCACATAGAAAGTGTTACCTTCCAGATACTCTATACCAGGGCACACTGAGCATTAGATATATGCTTTCATTGTATACTTATCATTTATCATAGGAAATGTGATGTTATAAATTGGTGGTAAATTTCTCTCTTATCTGTTGTTAGGTATAGATCAAACATAAGTCTCAGCCTTTTCCAAGGACAAGCATTATTTTTTCCCTAAAATAATGTTAGTGAATAAAATTCACTTTTGTTTTGCATAATAAGCCTACGAGTGTGAATTTAAGGTTGAGATGCTGCATTTTCTTTGCCAATTGTTTTGTCCTAACCAGGGGATTTTAGCTAATAATCTTCAAGGCACTTATTTAGCAGAAACTAAGATAAGACAGAAACTTAAGATGGAATATGATGATTGCCTTTTATAAAACTGTATGTTATCATTTGCTTTAGTTTGTGGGGTCTAATAACAAGTATGCTTTATTTTATGCTATTGTAAGTGACCCATAAGGTTAAAATATCAAAGAGATTTTAAGTGTTTATCACTCATTCTCCATATTTTCTTCATAGTATTCATCACCATTTGTGATTATACATTTATTTCATGATTTGTTTGAGGAATATTTCTATTTTCCACTCAACTACAAACTCTAAGAATAGAAACTAAGTCTGTTTGTGAACAATTGTATGCTGTTAATTGGTTCTTCTAGCCCCTAGCTTAGTTCCTGGCACATAGTAGGCTTTCAATACATGTTTTTGAGTACGTGTTAAAACGGAATAGTTGCAATGAATGGGGCATCCTTTGAGACTTCACCTTACTAAGGCAGAAGTGAGGTTAGTGGAGGAATTAGAAGTTGGGAAAATGAAGAGCTTTTACTTCTCTCAGTATAAAGAGATGGGGCTTATTGGCCTATGATCTCTCCAAATTTGAGCAGGTTGTGGAGTGCCTTCTTACCCAGGGTTTCTATTCATCATGGTTCAAATGTGGGTTTATAGACACAGGAAGGAAAATGGTAAAGACTTGTGCTGATAAACTGGCTCTCAAAACAGTAAGGCTCTTATCTGTAACTTGCCAGTTTTTGTGGTGCAGATACTCTCACCAAGGCTGATTTCAAGATACAAAGTTATGTCATTGAATGCAGCATTAGGAAGCAATGTATATAATTGGGTTTTTCCCCAGCAGTGCTAGCATATCACTGTGAGAATGTATCCTTGAAAAATCCATCTTTTCAGCCACTTTTTCTACCATTCTTCAGATAGAAATTTACAGTCTAATAACACTGGACGTAGATTCACACTTGTGGCAGATGCAGAGATGCACCACCCTGCACCCCTTCAAGGAAGGACTTGATGCCTAGCTGCCTCTCAGACCATTCGCTGCCAATTGCTTCAGCTTCAGTGTGCAGCTCCACCCAGTGTCACACTTTCTTGGCATATTGCATGCAATGACAGAGCCAAGAAGGGATCTAAGGTCTGACTGCAGTCCCTCCATGGTGCTGGGAGACCACTAGTGTCACAGCTCAACTTCTTCCTCTGCCCAGTCCTGCTTCCTCCTAGTCACTTCCCCAGGTTTTAATTCTCATGAGCATCTTGTACTTAGTTGCTACTTCAGAGAGATTGAGGGACCAAATTGTGACCACACTTGCGTATTTTACTTCATTTTTTTTCATTGCCTGGGAGAACCTTCCCATCTTCCTCACAGACCAGGCTCAGTCATCTTTCCTGAAATTAAGTCAAGTCTATCACTTCTAGGAAATCTGTGAACAACTCTTAGATAAGCCAAATGGTTTTCTTTGTTTTTTGTTTTGAGAGGGAGTCTCGCTCTGTCATCAGGCTGGAGCGCAGTGGCGTGATCTCGGCTCACTGCAACCTCCGCCTCCCTGATTCAAGCTATTCCCCTGCCTCAGCCTCCTGAGTAGCTGGGACTACAGGTGCGCCACCATGCCCAGTTAATTTTTTTTTTTTTTTGTATTTTAGTAGAGATGGGGTTTCACCATGTTGACCAGAATGGTCTCTGTCTTCTGACCTTGTGATCCACTTGCCTCGGACTTCTAAATTGCTGGGATTACAGGTGTGAACCCACTGCCTCTGGCCCAGCCAAGTGGTTTTGTAGCACCCTGTGCAAATTTTTTCTCTGTCTCTGTCTCTCTCTTTTTTTTTAACATATTATGTCATATCTGTTATCTGTCTCCATCACTAGATTGTCATTTCCTTAAAAGTTTTCTTTCATCTCTGTTGCCTGATGCTTAGCACATAGTATGCACTCAATAAATACATACTTATTGAACTGAACCAAATCAAATGATTTGCTTACACTCATCCAGTTTCAACTGTGAGCCAATTATGTAATAATTGGGAGATTCTAAATCCCTGTGCTGCTAAGATGAAATCCTGTGGGGAAAGAATAGCTACCTTAGTTTTTGAAGGATTGGATGTATGGTCACTTGGGCTGCAGTGCTGGTCATCTTCTCTTGATGTGAAGGCAATGACATTGACTCCCTTTATGACAAGAAGGCAAGTAAAAACTTGAGAGAGAGGGGGTATGTCTCTTAAAAAACACAAGCGGCCAACTTCTAAATGAAATTTAGAAAGTTAATTGTTCTTGTTGTTTGTTCATATATTTGTACAAGAAAGAAAAGTTAAAAATCAAATGCTATTTTGTTTATGAGAGTTAAGTTCATTGTTGATTAAAATACATATCTCTTCCATAGAGTATACATGAAGTGTATAAAACAAGTAGTGTTTATTTTGCAAGAAGGTAAAAATTACTGGTGGAGATATGTTTAATAGTTTTCAGAAAACCAATTTTGCATTGACAGAATCCAGTTGTATGGCTTAATGATATAGTAAATCATAAAATGTGAGCTCGATTATGTTTTGACATTTGGTTTGGCCATAGTCTACTGAAAGACAACTGAACTTGTAGAAACTAGATAAGGAGTTTACCTTTGAAATCGTCACTTGAACAAAAGCAAGCCTTTTAAAATATTTAATACATCTGTATTATTTAGCTTTGGCAAAGGTTATTGAGGAGGCAGATTTCTTGTATGAGGTTGTGTACAAAAAGACAGGATGAAGGAGTGTATACACTGGGGAGAAGAGATAAAGAAAATCTTATATTGGACATTCCATATTTCTTCATAATAGTATAGTTAATTCCCTTAGATGCAAATGAAATCTGTAAATATCACAATCAGATAATGATAAAGTGAAGCAAAAGAAATATGTGAAGGCCAGAGTCCTGTGACAAGTTCTAGTTTATCATTAGAGAGAAAAAGTATGACTGGGCTTTAGATATAGTTGATTTTTGTAGCACATTAAACGGTCTTTATTTTTATGATTCTGGTTCAGCTCATCCTCTCCATATAGACATTATCTAATAGTTTCTAATGCTGTTTTACTTATTTTTTTCTGAGTCAAGTTCTAGCAACGGAAAAATTTAAGTAAAGATACTTAAATTTTAGCATGTGACTTACTCAACCAGATGATTAAGAAAAACGCCCCTCTGAGACCAACTGAAGATCTAAAACTGTGTCCATTTGTTAGGGCTGTCATGACAAAGTACCACGAACTGAGTGGTTTAAACAACAGAAATTTATTGTCTACTAGTTTTGGAGACCAGAAGTCTGAGATCACGGTGTCAGCCAAGCTACGTTCCCTCTGAAGGCCGTTGGGAAGGATTTTTCCAGGAAATATCACCAGGCTTCTGGTACTTCTTTGGCTATGGCAGCATAACTTCAATTTTCACATTGCATTCTCTCTCTCTCTCTCTCTTCCCTCTCTCTCTCTCTCTCTCTCTCTGTGTGTGTGTGTGTGTGTGTGTGTGTGTGTGTCTGTCTGTCTGTTTCAAATTTCCCCCTTTTGTAAGGACAGCAGTCAAATCGGTTTTGGTGCTCACCCTACTCCAGTATGACCTCATCTCAACTAGCTGCATCTTCAATGGTCCTATTTCCAAATAAGGTCTATTCTGAGGTACTGGGGGATAAGGCTTCAATATTTGAATTTTAGAGAACACAATTCAATTCATAACATGATTCAATACAACTTATGTTCAGTTTTAAAGAAGATGACTTGCACTGCGGCCTGATGCTATGATTTTGACCCCAAAACGCTATTAAGAGAGGAGATACATTCATGGGATTTTATTATTATTTTCCACTGACTACCTTTAGGGGGACATTTTTATAAGAAAGTAAGCTTAATGCTTGACATAAAAAAGATTTAGTACATCTTACAGCCTATAGTGTATTCTGTTTGGTTAAATATTATCAACATCTTAGGCAATGTGCTTCATAATATAAAAACATTTTCATCATAATTCATTCTAATACTTCTTTGATGTCACATTTCCTAGTACTACTGATTTTCCTCTGAATAGTTTTACCTAGGCAATTGTTCCCTGAGCTTACCACCTGTTTTCCTATTAGAAACAGTGTGAAATAATGTTTAGGGCATAGACCTAACAGCCAGAAGACTCAAGTCTTGCCATATGTCGCTTGGTATTCTTAGAAAAATCACAACTTCCTAAGCCTTCAGTGTCCTTTTTATTGTCAGATAAGGATTTGGACTATGTTATGTTTGTTCAACCGTGCTCTTCAGAGCCTTAGAATCTCCAGAAGCCCAATGAGAAGAGCACAGAGAAGTAAAAGGACCAGGGTCCTTCATACCCTGGCAGTTTCCACAATCTTAACACTCAGAGAATAGCTATAAATTGTTTTATGTGTAGGAGATGTGAATATGGTTTTGATCTGATGTTTAAAGAACAGGCTAAAAATCATTCAACTAGATTCATGGTTCCTTCCTCGTCTGAAAGTCTATGACTCTACCATTTGAATAGATATTATTATAAATCAAGACTGCACATCATGGCTTTAAAA
Source organism: Ateles fusciceps (assembly GCA_036589455.1). Classification (NCBI taxonomy): domain Eukaryota; kingdom Metazoa; phylum Chordata; class Mammalia; order Primates; family Atelidae; genus Ateles; species Ateles fusciceps. The sequence goes on from JAZHEH010003128.1 coordinate 4,739,007, forward strand.
AGAAAAAAAAATCTGTAGTATCATTATGTAGGCTATCTCCAGTTCTCAGAGATTTTCAAGTGTATATTAAAAATCATAAGTACATGAAGCTTTATTCTATTGCCCTTCCTCAGTACTACTGTACTCTTCATTCTTTTAGTCCTACCTGTCAAATATCTTATTTTTAGTAGCATTAAAAATAAGTTGTATACATACTACATGCTAGATCCAGTTCTGATGTTGGAATTAAAAGAATTCTTTACCTCAAAGAGCTTATAGTCTGATGAATGAAACAGACAAGTAATCCAAATATTATGCACTGGATAGTATGAGCTTCCAGGGAAAAATGTCTCACCCAAACTGAATGAGATTTGGGAAATAATCTAAAGTTTTAAAAAACCTTGAGTGTAATTTCAATTAGAGAGACATTGGAGGCAATGAAGAAAAGGACATGTGGACGACACGAAGGTGGAAAGGCAGACGTCCGCTCCATCATTCCTCACGGAGGTGACATTTAGGAGATCAGAAATGGGCAGGATTGGAAGCATCTTAAAGCCCAGTTGGATAATGACAACATTTTTCCCTGAGTGCTTTGGGCTCTGTGCTATGGCAAGTAAGAGTTTAGGCAGATAATCCAAGGAGAGGATAACCAAAAGTGCTTCCTGAAGAAAGAACCGTTATCCAAGTAAAAATTAGGAAAAAGTAGGGATAAATTTCCAAAGAAGCAGGAAGGAAATCTGTACCAAATAGTAAAGGCAAGAAATCACCCAGAATGTTTTGATAAGTATTGAACATTCAGGAGGGCGGGATGTAGTCTGTGAGAGAAAGACTAGAGAGAGATTAGGATGGAGAAGTAAGCAAGGGACAATTAACAAATGACCCTAAAAGTTCTAAGAAGGCTTTGGGCTTTATCTCCAAGGCACTAAGGAACTATTTAAGGCTGGGACTACTATATGACAAGATGTGTTCTTTTGAAAGCTCATTCTGATTGTGGTGTGGAGACTAGATGAGACAGGTAAAACTGGAGGTACAAATGTCAGTTAAGTTTTACAACCATCCAGGAAAGAAATTATGAGAGCAGAACTAAGGTAGAGAAAATGCAGGTGGGGTAAACCTGGATTTGAAAGATATAAAGTAGAAGAGAGGACATGATGACTTATTGGTTATGGCAAATGAAGAAAAGGAATTAAGGATTATCCTTGTTTTCTGGCTTTTGCAGATAAATGGAAGTATGGTACCATCCATAGTTGCAGGAAATGTCACAGTAGATACAGATTTGGCAAGCTGGCAGAAAAGATAGGAATTCAATTTTATATTCGTTGACTTAAAGGTAAGATGTGTACATAAATTATTGTCCAACTGAGATACTCTTGTGCATAAAGCAGGGGGTATTATTAATGATTAAGTCTTATAAAAGTTATATGGAATGTATGGTCCCTTTAGTTTAAGGTGGAACAGTTGATAGCACTGTGAAGTGGTACAGCCTAAGACTCGGAGTTAGGCAGACCTACCTTTGAATCCCTGTTGAACACAACTGGGATTCGAATCCTGTGTCTGTTCTTCACGGTCCATGTGTTTTGAGCATATAGTTTAACCTCTCTATGCCTCAGAATTTTAAGCTGTAGTATGGGGATGTTGTAACCGTAACATTTGTTTCATAGGGACTCTGGATCATCAAATGAAAAAACTCAGGTAAAACATGTACTTGGAACTCAACAGCTAGTAATTATTCCAGCCCTCGAACAGAAGAGGACTGGAAACTCTTGACTAGCTAGTGTATTTGAGTTTGAAAGAAATAGAGTTCTTGCCCCCCAAAAGAAATAGGGCAATCTCAGATAAGCTTATCATGTTCATGTTCCAAATCCTATGGAATTCTTGCAAGCCAGGTGTGTATTCTCAATTCCTGTTCAAAGCTGATTGGATATATTGGTATAAGACTTAGAACTGATCAAAATAGACTATGCTGCTATTCAATTTTGCAGTCAAAAGTTCGATCATGGAAATGCTAGCAGATTCAAACAATGATGCAAAATGTATCTCTTCGTAAGTTAATAAAAAAGAGAAGAGCCATGAAATCTACTTCCAAAGCTTAATTTTATGTTTTCCTGAAATTTTATGCAACTGAGCCTTACCCTCTGAAATAAAACTTGGTACAGAAAAGTAAAAACTTGGGTGTTGTTTAACCACTCCGTGGTTTTCCTTCTTTGCTGTGTCATCTTTTAATTTTACTGTCATATAAAATTATATAATTTTAATAATAATACTACTTTTCAGTGTTCAAGGCTTTCTTCTATTTTATCACATCATATAATTAAGGACCATTAACTACTGTTAGGGGATTTGGTTAAATTATCTTTAAATTCATGCAAACAAAATGAATGGCCTTCCCTAATCCTAAAAAACAGTCATGGACTTCAGCAGCTAGTGAGAAACTACTGTCAACAATTTTCCTTGGTATTACTGCATTGTGTGATCTTCATCACAGATGTTTTTGAAGACCTTATCTAAGTTTTAATGTAAACTTACTAAAAGGTTTTGGGTTTATGAAGCAACATTAGCTAATTATAACAAGCTACTTGTTGTAAAAGTCACTTTCTAGGGAGATGATATGTTTTTAGTAGTGATGCTTTATACATTTAAGTATGAAGGAGATGCTAAATAAGCAGAAATTAAAATATAGACACAAGTTTTAATGACAGTATTTGGAACTATACTTAGTTTTGCTTTTATTTCTTTACAAAAGGCATAAAGTAGGCTTTATTGTTAAAGTAGGCTTTATTGTTTCATGAAGTATGATAGACCTTTTCTCTGTAATTACAAAAAAACCTTTAAAATTTATTCTCTTGTGTGATATAACTTCCTTAACGCTAGTATCCCTTCAACTTTCTTAAAGAGAGTTTCTTTCTCACTATACCACAGTGTTGGGATAATACCTTTAATTTTAGGTTGTTGAAGATAGCAATTATTGAGATAATATATTTTGTTCAGCATGACTCAATGGAAAGAAGAAGTGTTCACATTTGGAAATGGGCCTGGGGAAATATCTATGATGTCAGACCACTGAGCAGAATTTTGAGGACACTCAGTCATTGTTGTCTCCTCTACTGGTGTTTAAAAATCCAAAACAGTTCGGATACTTCATAGGTCATGGACAAATCTAATCTTGGTGGGAAGCCTAAGTACAAAGATACAAACTCTTGGTTGGAGGAAGGACTCAGCTACCAAATAAGGGGGAAATACAGTCATTTGCCACTTAAAAGAGTGAATCTCATGATCTGCAATGTGAATCCTATCCTGTCCATTGAGTTAGAGATTTGTGGCAATTTTCTTCAGTGAAGGAGCAAACGAATCCTATAAGTAAGGATTGAAACATCTTCAATGTAACATTTGTAAAAAAAATATTTTGCAAGAATATAGGACATATTGATGATTCTTTTCAAATTGTCTGTTAGAGGAAAAGACATTTTTAAACAGAAAAGTTTTAAATCCTAAAAAATGCCATCATCTCTTCAGTAAATGTTGGATGTACAATAGGCCCCTTATGAGTAACAAATGCAAAACTGGGCTCAGGACTTTTAAAAATATCGCCTCTGAATTTTAAAAACAGTCTCCTAATTGATATTTACGTTCCATTTCAATCTCCTCTAATGTATACCCCATGCCCCAGCCAAAATTATTTTCTCAAAATTCTGATCTATGATGTGGCTTCCTTCATTAAGACCCTCTCTGATGCTCCATTGTTCACATGACGATCTACAACCTTTCTTTCTTTTTTTTAAATTGCATTTTAGATTTTGGGGTACATGTGAAAAACATGCAAGATTGTTGCCTAGGTACACACATGGCAGTGTGATTTGCTGCCTTCCTCACCATCACCTATGTCTGGCATTTCTCCCCATGCTATCTCTCCCCAACTCCCCACCCCCGGCTGTCCCTCCCTATTTCCCCCGACAGACCCCAGTGTGTGATGCTCCCTTCCCTGTGTCCATGTGTTCTCATGGTTCAGCACCCACCTGTGAGTAAGAACATGCGATGTTTGATTTTCTGTTCTTGTGTCAGTTTGCTGAGAATGATGGTTTCCAGATTCATCCATGTCCCTACAGAGGACACGAACTCATCGTTTTTGATGGCTGCATAGTATTCCATGGTGTATATGTGCCACATTTTCCCTGTCCAGTCTATCATCGATGGGCATTGGGGTTGGTTCCAGGTCTTTGCTATCGTAAACAGTGCTGCAATGAACATTCGTATGCATGCGTCCTTATAGTAGAACGATTTATAATCCTTTGGATAAGGCACATGTAGCCCTCCATGAAGTAGTCTCTGTCCACCTCCTTCCAAGAGCTAATCACTCTCAGCCTGTGCCCTAGTGGTAGGCATCAATCTGAACTGTTCAACAATTTACTGTGTTGTTTCATGCTTCCATAATTTTGCTGGTGATATTCATTCTGTCTGGAATGCCTTCTCTCTCTTTTTCCAACTCCCTTCTCTCTTCACAGGCCTCCATTGCCCATCTGGCAAAATCATATTCATTCTTTATTCCTTCTGTGAAATTCAAACTTCTTTAGGAAATTTCCCTGAACTTCTCTGCTTATCATTGTATCATTAGCAACTACCACAATACCCAGCATATGGAAATGCTCAATCATTGTTGGATAAGAATGATGGTGATGTCACAAAATATGTACTGTCAGATCACATGCAATTCTGTCTGGTTTGTTGATTTGTCCATTGATTGAGAGGGGCACAGGGGCTGTCCTTTTCCTACTTGTTGCTTTTCTTTCATAATTAAAAAATTTCTTTCTGGTCATGCCCAAAGAAATAAGAGATCTGTGTAACCTGTATTTAACCAAGGCTGGTGTTAAACCCTGATGTAATCCTAGCATTTGGGCATTGAGAAACTTTGACCCTTGAAGGTCTTTTATTGATTGATTGAGATGTTGAAATTTACAGAGAGAGGCAGAAGGACTAAGGGTATTATTTTATTAAGTGTCTAAAACACCCTCTTAGAACCAATAAATGTTTGTAGATTAATTGCAATATATGTATTTATAAACATATGTACCTAATGGAAAATGCTTTGAGGATGATCATTACAATTGGCATAGAACAGGAAAGATGAATAAAATATCCTTAAAATATTTTGGTTAATGTTCTTTATTAACCAGATAATGTTCTTTATTTTATCTCTGAGGGGACATGCTTTAAGCAAATTATATTCCTTAAATTGTGATTGGTTTATTCTCTATATTTCTTTTTTCCATGTAAATAATTTTATGTCAAAAACAGTCTTTATAATGATATGTGTTTGCATAAACCTAAATATGCAACATTTAGCTGTAATACCAAATAATTACGTAGTCAGTTGTTTTTAGAACAACCAAGGTAACTTCCACAATAGGTCATTGAGACCTGTTCAGGCTTGATACATTTTTATTACAGATAAGTCATAGTCTTTGAGAAATTATCTTTGTGGTTGGTGGGTTTATAATATGGTGATTTTTCTAACCATGTTAGAGACACTGTGCTATACCAAATCTTGGAGTTTCTTTAGGATCTATAGATATGATGTAGAATGATATAGGTATGACTGTTTCAAATGGTCTTTTTTGGAGGTCATATATAAGTTAAAATGATCTATCTATCTATTAGCTTTACTCTTGTTATACATTTTTGTGTAACAAAGTCAATGAGTAGAAATAAATAAGGATAAAAACAGATAAAACAGTAAAATCTGAAGATGAAAAGTAGTGCAGATTATATAATTTTTTATTTTTTAAAGGAAAAAATTGTTAAACGAAAATTTTTATTTAGAAACAATTGTATTTCATAAAAAAATCATGACATTGATGGTATTTTCCAAAAGGACTCAGTGTATTTAATAGACACAGTTTCAAATTTTTAATGTAAAAAATAGGCATCAGCCAGGTGCGGTGGCTCACGCCTGTATCCCAGCGCTTTGCGAGGCATAGGTGAGTGGATCACTTGAGGTCAAGAATTTGAGACCAGCCTGGCCAACATGGTGAATCCCCATCTCTACTAAAAACACAAAAAAATTAGCCAGGCATGATGGTGGACACCTGTAATCCCAGCTACTCGGGAGCCGAGGCATGAGAATTGCTTGAAACCAGGAGGTGGAGGTCACAGTGAGCTGAAATTGTGCCACTGCACTTTAGCCTGGGCAACAGAATCAAACCATGTCTCAAAAAAAAAAAAAAAAAAGTGCCACTGTTTACAATAGCAAAGACTTGGAACCAACCCAAATGCCAGTCGATGATAGACTAGACAGGGAAAATATGGCACATATACACCATGGAATACTATGCAGCCATCAAAAACGATGAGTTCGTGTCCTTTGTAGGAACATGGATGAACCTGGAAACCATCATTCTCAGCAAACTGACACAAGAACAGAAAATCAAACACCGCATGTTCTCACTAATAGGCAGGTTTTGAACAATTGAACAATGAGAACACATGGACACAGGGAGGGGAGCATCACACACTGAAGTCTGTGGGGGGGTCTAGGGGAGGGACAGTAGGGGATAGGGAGTTTGGGAGGGATAACATGGGGAGTAATGCCAGATATAGGTGATGGGGATGGATGTGGCAAACCACATTGCCATGTATGTACCTATGCAACAATCCTGCATGTTCTTCACATGTATCCCAGAACCGAAACTACAATAATATATATATATATATTTTTTAAACAAGTGCCATAGTATTTATTATAAAATTAAAGAAGCTTAGAATTAGAAAGAATCTCAATTGTGGAAATAAAATCTTCACACTTGTTATTAGAGAGTCTACAAAATTATTTTTTTTCTTTTGTCGTGTCTCTGTTTCGATACTGATCATTGACAACGTGGACAAGAAAAAATTTGTGATAGATCGTATGATTGTCAAAATATTTGCGACTCTATTTTATTGGACCCTTATTTATTTCCTCCTTTCCTACTGGGTCTCTTAGATATCAAGGTTGGCTAAATATTTTGATGGAGGAAATGTGTTAACAATGAAATAAATATGACACAAGGAATATGTGCCACTTCCATGCTGAAACCTTGAGAGTTATTGCTTCATCCATTCCCTACCTGCCCTGTTAGCACACCTCCTCCTTAGTTGCCGAAGAATCTCAGAAAATCCTTAATACTAAAGGAGGGGGCTAGTCTTATTTCGAGGACTAGGACACAAGAGGCAGAAGAAAGTTTGTTCAGCTCAAAATTGCCTTTGCCTTCTTCTGCCACGTGGTGTCAATGTGAGAGCCTTGTCCTGCACTTTCGGCTGGATGCCCCACTTCTTCTATAAGATTGGGGCCCTTTGCTTGTATGCTGGGTTACCAGTCACTACAGCACAGCCTTGACAGAGTATCTGAATGGGAAAGTTGCTAGTCACTACAGCAGAGCAGCCTTGCAAGGGTGGCTGAGTCTGAAAGACTTCCAATGTCAATCACACATTGTTCCCAACAACCTGCCCCCAAGAATGCCTTCAGTCGGTGTTCAGCTCTGAGATTGTAACAGCTTAGACTTTCTTTTTTTCTTAAGGACTCATTGTTCTTTACTCTCATATCCTAGCCCAAGATACCATTGGTCCTGTATTTCCTATGAAAATGATCTACCATCTTTTTCCTGGTGACAAGCTCTACTTGTAAATGAGTGGGGCATCTTTGGCTCATGTACTCAAAATGCACACTCTATTTTTTTTTTTTTTGCCTTTTTTTTTTTATTGCATTTTAGGTTTGGGGGTACATGTGAAGAACATGGAAGATTTTTACATAGGTACACACATGGCAGTGTGATTTGCTGCCTTCCTCCCCATCACCTATATCTGGCATCTCTCCCCATGCTATCCCTCCCCAACTCCCCCACCCCCCACTATCCCTCCCCTTTTTCCCCCCGACAGACCCCAGTGTGTGATACTCCCCTCCCTGTGTCCATGTGTTCCCATTGTCAACACCCGCCTATGAGTGAGAACATGCGGTGTTTGATTTTCTGTTCCTGTGTCAGTTTGCTGAGAATGATGGTTTCCAGGTTCATCCATGTCCCTACAAAGGACACGAACTCATCGTTTTTGATGGCTGCATAATATTCCATGGTGTATATGTGCCACATTTTCCCTGTCCAGTCTATCATCGATGGGCATTTGGGTTGGTTCCAGGTCTTTGCTATTGTAAACTGTGCTGCAATGAACATTCGGCACACTCTATTTTTATATCATTCTCCTAGGACTTCAGGTGCCTCCTTATTCTATATCCACATCCTATATCATACCCAAACTAGCCAGGGTTTGACTACCCAGAAGGCAACTATATTTTAAATCTATTTATTGGTAGAGGAGACAATATTAGGTTCCTGTGGCCCTTGCAGGGATAATGTTGTACCTGTTGACATAATATTATCATAACTTATCCGTATGATCTAATAGGTTGAGGATCCAGAACTTAAACTCAGATCTATGTGACTTGCTCTACTGAGAACTTAAACTCTTAACATTATCAGAACGTGCTTGGCTTGCTGAAGGGATGTGGTCTGAAATGCCTGGACCCCAGGCATTCTGTCCTCTCTATATGTGGCTTTGCCTAAAGAGGTAAATTCTTTTCTCACATACCCTCCTTTGTTTTCTGCAATTATTTTCTGGCCATTTGCATTGATGATATATTTCTGTGAAATTTTAGAGCTTTCTCTCTGCCTTCATTTTTTGAGATTTTTAATCCACTAAGGAAATGTAGCCTGGATTATTATTCTTTGATGAATGATATGGTGATGAGTAGTATACAAATCTGGTAAGACTAGGTCGGACACAGTGTCTCATGACTGTAATCTCAGTACTTTGGGAGGCTGAGGCACGAGGATCACTTGAGGCCAGGAGGTCAAGACCAACCTGGGCAACATAGCCAGACCCTACAAAAAGACAAAACAAAACAAAATACAAAACTGGTAAGACGGACACATTCGAGCACTTTGCTGCTAAGTATCCTGTTTTGCTACTTGACTTCTAAGTGTGGTTCGGAGCAGGCCCTTCTGAAACTGTGTAAGAAATGTGATGTTTCTTCTATGATAGCGGCCAGGGCCTTAAGAAAGTTAGAGACCCTCACTATTCTGTGGAACTGGAACTTGGACTTCCTATCATTTTTTTCCAAAGGTTATTGCCATTTTAAATTCTATTCTCTGCATTGAGATCTATCTGACCAACATTTATCCTAAAGTCTAAGCATTGTGCGGTGGGGAGCTATGGTTTGAGAGAGGGATTAGACAAAGTATATGCAAGACAGAATAAAATATAGAGGAAAAGAAGGAAGAAAACTCAGTTACAGAGCTCTCTGCTTATATGCTTTACTAAGCAGGTAGCATATGTCTTTGACTGTCTTAACTGACATTTTCAAAAACAATAAAAGCATTACCTTTAATATATATTATGGCCCTATGGAGAAAATTTGAACACTGGAATGTTAAGTAACTTATCCATATGAGCTAATAGGTTGAGGATCCAGAACTTAAACTCAGATTTATGTGGCTTGCTCTACTGATCATGGCTTTCCAAATTGCTGAGCCTTTATGCTTGCAGGCAGCATTAGGCAAGGAAGGTACTGTTATGATTAGGTTTAGATGTGATTTATATATTTATGTGTATATCAGACTTCTTCCCTTTTTCTTAAGGATTGATTGTTCTTTACTCCTATCAGATATTGTATATTGGATAGGGAGCACTAGAGTCATAAAGATCCAGCTTGCAGGCTAATCTAATTGTAATATGCCCTGAAGATCATTCATTCAACAAATATTAGTTGAGCACCTACTATATGCCAGGTATTATTCTAGTCTTTGGGAATACACCAGTATACAAAAAAGGCTAAGTTTCCCTTCTCATGGGGCACATATCTGAGCAAAGGGAGCCAATATAGATATACAACATTACAGACTATGATAATACTACAAAAACACATGAGTACTTTGCTAGAGCTCCTTCTGGGACTTCAGAAAGTCCCTGAATGGTCCTGAAGTTGAAACTACACTAGCTTCTTGGTAAATCTGCTTTTGACATTCAAGTGGCCTGCTTAAGCTCTTTAATGTCCCTTTGTTGCAAATAAAAATACCATCTAAGACATGGACACTGTGACTCATGCTTGTAATCCCAGCACTTGGGAGGCCGAGGTGGGCAGATCACGAGGTCAAGAGATCGAGACCATCCTGGCCAATATGTTGAAACCCCATCTCTACTAAAAATACAAAAATTAGCTGGGCATGGTGGCACGTGCCTATAATCCCAGCTACTTGGGAGGCTGAGGCAGGAGAATCACTTGAACCCGGGAGGTGGAGGTTGCAGTGAGCCGAGGTCGTGCCACTGCACTCCAGCCTGGCAACAGAGCAATACTCTATCTCAAAACACACACACACACACACACACACACACACACACACACACACACACACACACACAAAACAAAACCATTTATTTTTCTTTCTATAGATTTGTGGTCCCTCCATGAGTCAGTTGCTCTAGATTTTCCTGTTCATGGCCTCTTTGGGGACCTCCTTTCAGTTTCTCAAATGCTTCCAGCTCATTCTCACCTGAGGTTTTTCAATCATGCTTGTCTTCCTGCCTACAAGACTCTTTCGCCTCTTCTGTACCAGGCTAACTTTTACTCAGCTTCTAGGTCTCAGGTTTCTTAAAGAACATTTCTCATAAAGGTCTTCATGGACTTCATCTAAATTAGAGCCCCCTCACCCAATTATTCTCTCTCACTGCGTCCCCCTTACCCTTTTATCATGTTTATTACAACCTGTAATTGCTTCTTTACGTGTTTACTTTCAGTATTTGTCTCCCTTAGTTGCATGCTTAAGAGCTGAGAAGGGATTTGTTTTGTTCACTACCTTATATGCAGCATATAAACAGAATGATGGTTATATAACAAATGTCAGTTAATATTTGTTGAGACAATGAATGGACAAGTGAACCATTGGATTAGTCTGTTGAGGGTCAACTTGTAAGCATGCTACACTTGTAGAGGTGGCTCTTTATCATGGGACATCCTCTCATGCCCTTCTCCATCTGGAGGAGCAGTGCCTGCAGTTGAAATTCTTCTTAAATATTTATTAGTCCTTGCATTTTAAAAACTTGACAACTAAGTATCTGTTTGGAGAAATGCTTCTGAAAGGAATCTTCTTTGGTCTGCATGAATACTAAGCTGGAAATATGTATTTTTTTTCAGGAGAGTTTTCTTTAATTATTGAATGTTTTCCACTGGACATCCTGCTTTTTGCAGGTTGAGGCTCTTTGACTTTTTCTTACTGGACTCTTAGTTTCTGTGGCATTATGATTTGCTGGTGTATTTTAGCTATGATTTTGGTTTGCTATGCTATGGTTTCTTCTGAATTCTAATTCATACCTCTTTTACATCATTCTGTTTTTTTTTTTTTTTCTGGGTCCATGCATATTTGCTGTTTAAGTTGGTAATATTCACAATGCAACAATCTTATTCTGAATCACTGCTTTGCAGTGACCAGCTGAATTTTGACACCACTTCTGGCACCTATTTTGAGTACATTGTCGATTAATTTTCTATCTTTTGGTCACTTGTTGCTGGCCAGGGATTCAGGATTGTTTACCCTATTCTGGAGCCTATTCAGATTTTTCCAGGAAGATAGCTGTAGTATTGCAATCTCACCCCTTAGAAAGGAAGAGTTTGTGAAGCCTTATGCATTGCAAGGCCTAAACATTCAACTATACCAAATACTGACTATTCAACATAAACCACCTAAAATAAAACTCATGACATAAATTTGACGATCATATACACAAAAGTAGAACATAAATAACGGAGCTTAAATGGTAACATATACTTTAATTTTTAATAAAGCTCTATATTAAAAATGGTAGATTCAGCCCACTTTACCACAGTATTAAAAAAGGAAAAGTATTTACAGGGAATTTCTAGTGTACTTTTTAACTTCATTGTGCTATTTGACCAGGTTTAGAAAGTTAGTTATCTGTGGTTTGCCATCCCTTGAAATACTGCATCGCAAACCTTTTGGCCTACAAGTCCCAGAATCATCCTGGATTAGTTCCTAATTTTAGCAATATCCTGAGGTGACACTTTGACCTAGAAATCCCTGGGACCTCCAAAAGCTGATTTGAATACACTTGCCGTCTGTAACTGGCTTGCATTTAAACAATTTGTCCCACATAAAGTAAACTTTGTGTTCATAGTATCATCCAGTAGGAAGGAACGCCCTAAAATTATAAAGTTTATTATGATGATTATTATCCAAGCATTTTAGACAGCTCTTTCCCATTCACTAGTACTTCTAAAAATGCATTATTATCCAGTTTCATTAACCATCTCTTAAAAATTAGATCTATCCTTTTTCTCTGTAATTGTTTATAAATAACAATATTTTCCAATACTGACATATTCAAGTAATATATTAAGCATATATCTAGTTATTATCCTCATAAAATTATATAAATCTTCCTGATCACTTTTGATTATTCTAGTGTTCAGCACAAATATATTTTCAGTGAGAATATAATCAGCAGAGATTTTGTTATTATTAAACCAATTCTGTCCCCATCTAGTGATCCCTAGTTTAAGTAAGAAGAAATGAAGTTAGAGTAAATGACTATTGATTGATATTTGTCTCTAGTTTGTAGAATCCAAAGTAAAGGTAGAGGTTGAAAAAAAATCATTACATACTAATATATTTATCCCAAATGGATTTATAAATTAGTTTCTAAGTATTTATGGAAAAACAGTAGATAGTAAATGGTTGAGTTGTATGAGTATTTTATATCAAGTTATATTCCCTCTCTTTCTATTTCAATTCAGCTCTAAAATCTCTTCACTTAAAAAAGTGATTGCCTAGAGACCTTTGAAGCCAGGGAGGATGATGAAGGGGCAAGAGGTTTATTCCCAGGGTCACACTTCATTTGCATAAGCTAGTAACCATAGGGCACTATGGAATGTCTGTAAATAGATTTCATTACAGAAGTTCAGCTTAAAGGGACTAAAAATAATCCTCAAGCAAACATTTTATATTGCTTCAGGTTCTGCTGTAATAAAAATATTTTAGTAACACAACATTCTATGGAAGCAGGAAATGAAACAGGAGGGTCTTCATATCTTTCTTTTGGAGCACTGTTATGAAATGTTTTAAATAAGACAAACACAATATTCTTACATTAACAAAATAGTCCTACAAAAACAGGATTATGTCATTCTATATGGCTATCACTCGGTAGTAAAACAAACATAGATCTCCTTCTCTTCCCTCCTCTCCTCCCTCTTCTTCTCTTTCTCTTCATCTCCCGCTCTCCTCGTTTTCTGTCTTGGCTTTTGTTTCTCTTGAACTCTTTCTTTTTCATCCTGCCAGCCTTTCAGGTTCACTGCTGCAGGATACGTCCAACAATAACATGCCTGGAAATAATGAATATTGCATTCTGTTCTCCAAAGATGTTTTGGCTACAAAGTTTGATTCAAAACCCAAATGTCAGGTTTAAATGCTGGCATCTCTGAAAAAGGCATGTATATGAAATACACTGTTTTAATTCTGACGCAGCAAAAAAGGAATGTTCTGTTAATCATAATGAAGCTTGAAAAACAGTGGAAGATGTCAATATGCCTAATTTCTCAGATTATTATATATACATATAATATGTGATCGCATATTCTGGGTCTTTAAAAAGTGACTTAACATATCAATTCTTCAAATAGAAATATGCTGCCCTGAATATTATTTTAATTACATTTATACCAATGACATAGACTTTCACGGATTTTGTATGTTGGCTCTAAGAAACTGTAATAGTACATTTCCAATTTGCGAGTCATGTTCTGTACCCTATCAAGTCTAACATTTTGTTTATTAATGCATGCCTTCATTCATCCATTCAACATTTACTAAGCATCTGCTAGATGTTAGACACTGCGGAAGGTGCTGAGCAGGGGATAATGCTTCGAGTGCAAGTCTCAGCATTGGATATCAGGAATGTGAGTAGTGTACTAGGCTGATCATACCCTTTGGATTTGGATCAACGAGAGCTCAAATACTACTTAAGAAACTAGTTAGTTGAGCTGTTTAGGGGAAGACACTTCACATCTCTTAGACTCAGTGTCCCATCTAGAAAAAAGGTCAGCATACCTCTCTTGCAGAATATAGGGAAAATATAGGTAAAATGATTGCTACATATAGTATACTCATGCTGGAGACATCATAACTAATTTTATTATCACAAATGGTACTGATTTATTCCTGCTCTAACTCAACTAATAATTTAACAATTCTAACAGTAAGCAATTTAAGATATTCATTTGTCAGTAAAATGGGAACTCATTTTTAGTGGTTTTCAAACTGAGTGGTATAGTTTTGTAAGGCAGTTTTGTTTGAGTTATTGAGTAATCAAAATAAAGCAGTTTTATTTGAGTTTATTGAGTAAAATAAATTTAATAGATTTAGCCATACTATCAGAGCATTGGGATTAGCATGTTTGAAATCCTTCAGGTCTGGAGGTCTGGCACTGATATTCAAGAACTTCTGTAAAAACATTCACACATTTGTTAGCCTAGGAACTATTAGATCACTTTCCACACATAAAATGCTATCATATTTCTTTGATTGCATGTGGCCCAAACTTACATTTCTTCTTAAAATATCAGCCCATCCTCCACATATATTTGTTTATAAGAAAGTACAAGTAATTACATAGTCCTATAACAAAAAAACAGAGAGAGAAATACAGAGCACACAGATGCATCATTTTTCCATGGAAATACACATCTTTTTATAGTAATTTAATCAGATAATTTCAGTTTATGTTACTTTGTGTTTCATCATGTTTACTTTTCTAATAACTACAATTATTCTCAGACTGACATTACATTTTTCCCTAGAATAGATGTGCTTAAATTGAAAAAATCCAATTGAATAAGAGCATGTAACGAGAAAATGTAATCCATCGTTATTAAAAAAGGCAGCTTACCTTTATCTGGGTGTTAAATAGTACAAATCCATGAGAGCCAGTGAATGTTTTGAAGTCAAAACGAAGGGCATTACCAAGGCTGAAGTGGATTTGTCACAGAATTATCCGTATTACTTCAGAAATAGGTTATTATATCTAGGCGGGGTAAGGGGAAATAGGAAGGAATAAAATGAGAGAAAGACCATTTTATTTTTATATGTCCTTACCAGAATGAAACACTTCTGATTTAGGTTTTTATGCCAAATGTATCTAAGATAAATAAAATCCAAAGTGGTTAACTGAATAAAGGGCTTTCCATCTGATTTATTAAACAGGATATGATTTCCAGAAGGAAGCTTTAGATGAAGATGTCTTTGACTACTGAAACCTCTTATAATAGCATTATAAAGAACACCAGCATAGAGGCCATATATTATGAGAAATTGTATCTGTTTTGACCAGGAACCCATGCACTTAACCCACAAGAGTCATGACTGGTTTAACGCTGTTAGGCATGTTTTTAAATTATTTGTGAACCATGCCTTTCTTGTTAGAAGATGTCACCACTTACATAGTTTTTAAAATTTTACAGTAGCAGCAACAAAGTCAACATTACTTTAAGCATGGATTTTTAAATAAAGCATTAAAATGTACTGATTCATATATAGTTGTAGTGCTCTTGAATTTATTTAAAATGAAAATAACAAAATGCAGTGAGAAACAACATTTCACTGAAAAACAGCCCTTTAGTATTATAGTAAGCAGAGCATGGTTTGGGATAAAATTACCTGAATAATTGAAAGAATTCCATTGTAGATGATTTCACCTATATGTTAGACCCGTGGATTTCATAAACCCACTTAGAGCATTGTATCAATGTTTAAATTACATGCTTTACAGAATCCAATTCAAATGTATTTCTGTATGTCACCAGAACTGCCATGGAAAGTGGTAACTATACATGCAGTGTGGTTTTAAGTAAATTTTCTTTTAAAAAGAGGAATTGTATGTTTTTATAGGAAGCGATCCAGAGAAAGCTTGATTCATTTTAGTAATTCTTTTCTTAATACATTTTCACTCTTTATCCTACTATCACTTCTTTACATTTATAAGAAAGAGGCTTTGTTTGCCTTTCTGCTCACTCTTCTGCCTGTCTCTGTCCTGGTACTTTGAATAAAAACAAGACACACACTCATGATCCAAGGTTATTTTGATTATAAGGGAATATTTTCCATCTTTCAGATTCTGGAATATACTGTGTGTAATGATACTATTGCCACAGAAATTGGTTAAAGCTGAGTAGTGATGTCTGAGAAATGTAGACCCTGTATAATGTATCTGTCATTATTCCCCATGTATGGAAGTTGGGGTCAGTTTCTAAGTGGTAGGTATGAAATGCTTAGGAATTTGGGAATTGACAGGTCACAGGGTCTCTGAACTTTTGAGGGAGATGGCTTAACCAAAGAAATAAAAATAACAATAGTAGATTTACTGAGCCTTAAATAGAGCCCAGTGCTATACTTCATATGCAGTACCCTAACAATAATTCTGAGAGGCTCATATTATATTCATCATCGTGCAGTTGAAACTAGACTTCAGAGAATTTAAGTAACTTGCCCAAAGCCATATACATAGTGGCAGAGCTAAGACTCAAATATGAGTGTTTCTGACTCCACGGGACAAGCAGAGAAGGAGGAATGTCCAGATAGAAAGAGAAAGGACAAAGAAAGGGGCAGGAGAAGAGATTCTCTGACATGTGAGTGACAAATCCAAATAAACAATTTGGCTGTATAGTTGGGGTGTTGGAGTGAGCTCAAAGCCTAATGTCAAGACATAAGACTTCTCAAATATGCTGGTGCCCTAGGATTTGCTGATGCATTTATATGAGCAGAGTACAGAAGGGATATACTGCCACATGGAGTAACATGCTCCCATGACTTCAGGGCCCTGCTTATATGTGAATAAGTTGAATGGATCTCAGGATTACTTTGTTTTTTAGGGATATATGTAGATATAAATATATATATGTATTTATACAAACTATATTTTACTTGTGATCTATATATATGTAAGCAATTTAAAATATTCATTTGTCAGTAATATGGGAACACATTTTTAGTGGTTTCAAACTGAGTAGTATAGTTTTGTAAGGCATTTATGTATATATATATATCACACAGGTAAAATATAGTTTCATTATACAGATTAAAAAAAAGACTTAATAGAATAAAAAATGAGTTGCTCTTATTTACCCCCTCACAGTAATACTTTCTCTAAAAGGTAATCATTTTTAAAATTATTATTTAATTATTTTGTTTTATTATTTAGAGACAGGGTCTTGCTGTGTCACCCAGGGTAGAGTGCAGTGGTGTGATCATAGCTCACTGAAGCCTTGAAATCCTGTGCTCAAGTGATCCTCCTGCCTTGGCCTCCCAAACTGCTGAAATTACAGGCATAAGCCACTACACCAAGCAAAGGTAATCCTTTTAAATATTTTTATGCAAACATATATATAAATTTTAAAATAGATTTCTACTCATGTTATATAATTCTTTTTTAACATTGTGGTTTCATATATTTTAAACTGTCTAAAGCTTGATTTTTTGTTTGTTAGCATGTCTTTGAAATATTTTCCTGTACTAGTGATGCAAGGAAATATAATTCAAGAAAATATCTACCAAGCTCGTTTTAACTGCTAAGTGTATACCAGATGGTACCATTCCCTTATGGGTTGGTGCTTAGATTGTTTCATATTTTCACCACTGCAATTAATAGAAAGAATAATATTTAAAAAAACCTTTTTGCACATGTGTAAATATTTCTGTAGAATATATGTCTTGAAGGAATTGCTGAGTTAAAGTATATTCACATTTAAAATTTTGGTAGATACTGCTAAATTGAAGCTCCAAAAGTCTTTGCTGTTCTGTTCTACCACATTAAAGTATATGAGAGTACTTTCTATCCCACACACTCACTAATAATACTTAATATAACTTTTATAAATATGGATAAAAATTATATACCCATATAAGTTTAGTTGTTGAATATTTGGTGAACATTGAGAAATGATCAGCAAATAATTACACATGTACTTAGGTTGATTATACTGTTCTTAGCCTGGTTTTTCAATCAATACATTTTAAAAATTAGCTCATGGATTATTTTACTAAGTCTGTCAGTACAAATCTACTTCAGATGGTAGTTGATGAATACAGGTTAGCCATAGGTGCAGGTGCTAAAATTTTAGCTACACCAGTAGTAGGGACAAAGTGATTTAATATTTTGAGATTTTCTTTAAGATGTGTTATAATTTCTCTATTAAATGAATTGTGGTTAAGTAAGGGTTAATTGTAGAGTGCCTATCAGAAATGATGTATCTGTCTGTCTCTTTCTTTCTTGACTTTATTTTAGGTTCACAGCCAAATTAAGAGGGAGGTACAGAGATTTCCCATATCAATCCAGTTTCCACACATGTAAAGCCATCCTCATTATCAACATTTCCTATCGAGTGAAAATTCTTATATTTGTTACAATTGATGAACTTACGACACCCAAAAGTCAGTAGTTTACATTAGGGTTTACTCTGGGTGTTGTACATTCTGTGAGTTAGGACAAACATGTAATGACACATATCCACCATTAAATTATCACACAATTTTCACTGCCATAAAAACCCTCTGTGCTCTCCCTATTCATCCTTTCCTTTAAACAATTCTTCCCAACCATTGGCAAGCATGAATTTTTTTTTTTTTCACTTTCTCTAAAGTTTTGTCTTTTCTAGAATGTCTTGTAGTTGGAATCATACAGCATGTAACCTTTTTGAATTGGCTTTATTCACTTAGTAGTATGCATTTAAGATTCCTTCATGTCTTTTCGTGGCTTTTTAGCACTTAATAATATTCTATTTTCTAATATACCACAGTTTATAATTCATTTACCTACCAGAGGACATGTTGGTTGCTTCCAAGTTTTGGCAATTATGAATAAAGCTGCTCTAAACATCTGGGTACAAATTTTCATATGAACATATGTTTTCTACTCTTTTAAGTAGATGTCAAAGAGCAGGATTTCGTTTTCTACTCATGTCATATGACATGAGTAGAAATGTATGAGTTTCTTTCTTTTGTAAGAAGCTGTTAGACTGTCTTCCAAAGTTGCTGTACCATTTTGCATTCCCACTAACGATGAATGAGAGTTTCTGTTGCTCCATATCCTCACCAGCATTTGATGTTGCCAGCTTTCTGGATTTTGGCCACTCTAATAGGTGTACTATGGTATCACATTGTTGTTTTAACTTGTGTTTCCCAAATGACGTATGATATAGAGCTCCATTCTATGCTTATTTGCTATCTGAATATCTTCCTTGGAGAGGCATCAGTTAAGGCCTTTGGCACATTTAAAAAGGTTGTGTGCTTTTCTTGTTGTTGAATTTTAAGAGTTCTTTGTATATTTTGCACAACAGTCCTTTAGCAGATGTGCCTTTTGAAATATTTTCTCCCAGTCTTTGGTTTGTCTTACCTTCTTGACATTGCCTTTCACGGAGCAGAAGTTTTTTTTGTTTTTTTTAATTTTAATGAAGTTCAGCTTATCAATTATTTTCTTTGTGGATCATACCTTTGGTATTATATTTAAAATGTCATCACCATACCCAAGGCCGTTTGATTTTCACCCACTTTATTTTCTAAGAGTTTTATAGTTTTGTATTTTACATTTAGTTCTGTGAATCATTCTAAGTTTATTTTTGTGAAGGGAATAATATCTGTGTCTAGATTCAGTGTTTTGCATGTGAGTATATAGCACCATTTGTTGAAAAGACTATCTTTGCTTTATTGTATTGCCTTTGCTTATTTGCCGAAGATCAGTTGACTGTATTTGTGTGATTCTGTATCTGGGCTCTCTATTCTGTTCTAATGATCTATTTATCTATTCTTTTATCAACACCACAGTGTCTGGACTACTGTAGCTTTATAGTAAGTCTTGAAGTCAGGTATATACCAGTCATACAACTTTGTTCTTTTTCAATATTATGTTTTCTACTCTGGGTGCCTCCCCATATAAACTTTAGAATCGGTTGATATCTGCAAAATAACTTATTGGGGTTTTGACTGGGATTGAGTTGAATCTATAGATCAAAATTTTCATTTCTTATTGTATATAATAAAAATAAATGTTTTCTGTTATTGGTTCCTGGTACAGAGTTCTAAAACCGTTGGAATTTATTCTCTTTTGTATGCTAATGAGATGAATGATGGTGAGAATGAGGGCTGGTCATAAGAAAAACTAACCAGGTGATTACAGTTAGAACTTTCAGCTTTGCCTTCCTAACTCCAGGGAGGTGAGAGTGGCTGGAGAATGAGTTCAATCATCAATGGCCCGTGATTTCATTAATCATGTCTAGGTAATAAAACCTCCATAGAAATCTTTAAATTGTGGAACTTGGGAGGCTTCTGAAGGTGGCACACTGGACTCCACGGGGAAGAGGCTTTTGTGCTGTGGACGCTTCTGGACCTTGTCCTATGTACCTCTTCATCTGATCATTCATTTATATTCTTTATAATAAATTGTAATGGTAAATATACAGTCACCTGCCACTTAATGACAAGAATATGTTCTGAGAAATTTGTTGTTAGGCAATTTCAACAGTGTATAAATATCAGAGTGTACTTACATAAACCTAGATGGTATAGCTGATTACACACCAAAGCTGTATGGTATGTAAATGGCCTATTGCTCCTGGGTCATAAATCTGAACAGCATGCTGCTGTACTGAATACTGTAAGCAATTGTAACATAATGGCAAGTATTTGTGTAACTAAACATATCTAAACAGAAAAGGTACAGTAAAAATATGGTATTATATCGTTCTGGGCCCAATATTGTGTATGTGACCTGCCATTAAACAAAACACCATTATGAAGCACATTACTACAGTAGTTTTCTGAGTTCTGTGAGCTGTTTTAGTGACTTATTGAATGTGAGGAGGGGGTCATGTGATCTCCTGACTTGTAGTCAGCTGGGAAGAAGTGTACGTAGCCTGGGCACTCCATTTTTGCCTGGTGTTTGAAGTGGGGATAGTCTTATGAGATGGAGCCCCTAACCTCTGGAGCTTGTGGTGTCAGAATTTGCTGGGTACCCAGTTGGTACTGGAAAATCAGAGAACTGGAGAACTGGTCCAGAAAAATGACACATATTTGGTGTCAGAGAAAAAAACACATGGTTGGTGCCTGAGACATTATATACCTGTGAAAACCTAATTAAGATCTATCTACTGATAGATAAATGGATTAATTAAACATCAGGTCTTTGTGTTACAACCTTTTATATGACACTTATTTAGAGCAAAAATCATTTATATACATTCAACACAAAACTACATGTTGTATTCTACCTCTCTGTGAATAACTATGCCACTATTTTATTTGGATTCTTATAACTAAGCAAAGATAAGTTTACAAGTGCATCTGATCTAGGCTATTTGGCTGTGTAAAAATATCTGTAGACAATTCCGGCACCATTTGATTTCTTATCACCTTGTTTATTTGGGTCAAAATACGAAGAACTATTTGGATTTTTCCACTCAATCACATTTGAAAGACAGCTCTGAAAATGAAGATTAGCACACTTAGCATGCTTACAGTAATGGAAGATAAAGTCACCACTAAAGATTGCAAACTGGGTGAGTTGGTCAAGGACTCAAAAAGAACAGGAGACCAAGAAGAAAACTCTGTAGGATACCTAAGGAGTGGAAGAGGGAAAGGCATCCAGCAACGCTGAGAATAAACAGAACAGGCTAAGACTCCCTGGAAGTCAAGGAAGACAAAGACTGTTAAATCATCTTTATTTGCCCTATGTATTACCTTTTCATTGCTTTAATGATTATAAAATAAAGTTGCAGAAAATTAGGAGCTTCACAAACCCAGGGACATCAGTTAAAGGGACTTCAATATAAATGCACTCTCTGGGGTCAGGAAATGTGACGGCCCTAAAATCGTCCTAATAGTTGTGGGATGATGAATTTTGGTGGGAGGGGTAGAGAGGAGGTACAGATTTGCAAACATAACCTTTTTATTAAGTGATGTAAATATTAGAATGATTTTTCAGCCTTCTACAGTTACTATAACAAGGAGTGAAAATGTAAGTGTGGCACAGGTTGTAACATGATAAGCTCATAGAAAACTCCATGGCAGAATATACGCTCCAGTAAGTCCTACTCATACCTTGTAGGTTCTTAATAATAATCTGAAAGAGATTTTTGACATTTGAATTCACTTGCAGCTTTAATCAACGTTCTGACTTTAACTTACAAATTGCACAACATAGATGCAAATCTTACCAACATCAATATTATTAGCTCTTTACATCATAAAGATTTTACAGTTACAGAATGTTCTATTATATTCATTTTCATTTCATCTTTTCGTAGTTCTGCCAGGCACAGCAGATACTTAAAAAACTGAGACTTACAGAAGTTGTATAGTTCGAACAAAGTCATAAAGATATATTTGGTAGAACCAGGAAAAGAACTTTTATCTTCTCATTCTCAATCTAATGCCTTTTCTGCTTCAAATGGATATGTTTACAAAAACATTCATAAACCTGATATGTGTAAGATAATGCCAAGGACTGAGGCTGCTAAGAGGTACAAATTAGCTCATCTTCATGGAGCAGCAGGGCAGTAGGCTAGGTGAATGAAGGAAATAAACATTTCTCCAGTATCTCAGGCTGTGGTTCCAAATGAGGTCATTTTTAGTAATAATCACCTTTGTTTCACTGGTTTCTGCTCTTGCCTGGTGAGCTCTGACCAGTCACCAGGCAAGGAAAACTTCCAGTCTGGGCTGTTGCTGAAAAATCCCCAAATAGCATCCTACTCTCAAAACATTCTAGTTAACTACCCAGAATTTCTCCTTTCTTACAACTCTGAAATTTTATTTCTAGACCATGCCTGTGTCTATTTTCTTTCCTTTTGGATAGTGGCTATTTTTTATTTTTATTTTTCAATCAAAGATCTCTAACCTCTTATATAAATGTGTTTTCTCCTCCAGGACTGCCTAGAGATGCATAAATATGTTTTAATTCAAACTAGTGGAAGACAAAAAAAGATAGTAGTGACTTTCATTTGAGTTAGAAAAAAAGAAAAGGTAAAATGGATGACAAACTGGCATATAGTGAATGCCAACTTGGTGATTTATACTTATAAGAATTATTTAAATTTCAAGCAATTGGAAGCTGAATTCCAACTAACAAAAATGATATTTATTGACTTATGTTATTGGAAAGATCAGGGATAATACTAGCTTCAAGCAGCAGTGGGTCCATAGACTCAAATAATATCATGATTCCCAGTATTTCCATATCTCTACATTTTATTATTTCTTTCTTTTGGCTCAATTTCTGGGCAGACTGTTTGCTCATCACAGCAGATCTGAAAACACAATATCTGAAATTCAGAACACAGTGTGTGAGTTTAACAGCATATGGGGTGCAACAGAAGATAGGATTGATGAACCATAATAGAGGTCAACAGAAAGTATTAAAATTAAAACACACCAAAAACATAGGAAATGTAAAAATAGCTTAAGAGATATGACACGTAGTAAAGAAATCTAATATATGTGTAATTTGAGTAGCAGAAACAGGAGAGAGAAAATTGAGAAGCAGCATATTTGATAATGGCTGGGTGTGTCCCCAAACTGATGGAAGCACAAACACACAGATTATAAAATCTCAGCAACCACCCCCCCAAAAAAACAAAAACCAAAAAACCAATACACATACACACACGCACATACACACACACGTACATACACACACACACACACTCACACGTACATACGTACACACACACACACACACGTACATACACACACACAAGCACATCATAGTCAAACTGCTGAAAATGTGTGTACCTATGCAACAATCTTGCATGTTCTTCACATGTACCCCAAAACCTAAAATGCAATAAAGAAAATACATATATAAAACAAAAAAAATAAACTTTTTTTTAAGTTGGAGAAAAATTATTAATTTTAAAGAAATAATTTTAACACTTGCATCTGTCTTCTTAACATATAATGCAAGCCAGAGAACAATATTGAAAGGGTTAAAGAGAATGACTGCCAGCCTAGAATTCTATGACCATGGAAAATATCCTACAAAAATGAAGTGTCATATAAAGATATTTGAATTTTTCATAAGCAGGTCTGTATTGAAATAAATACTCAAACATTCTTAATGAACAGGGAAATGATTCTAGATAAGATAATGAAAATATAAAAAGAAATGTAGGGTACTAGGACAAGTACCTGTGTAGGTTAATATTGATGAAAAAATAATGTCTTAATGGAACATAAAGCACTTTTAAAATATTTGTAGAATTAAAATACAAAATTAACAAAAGGCAGTAAAAAGGTAAATAAAGTTAAGGCACTTCAAGATTTTAGCATTTTTTAGGAAAGTAGTAACAATTTACATGAGAATATAATCGATGCATGTGTAACATCTAGGTTAATGGCTAAAAGAAGGCATATCTAACAGGTTAACCAGTCAGGAAACAGAAAAATAGTTTTAAAAATGTTTGATTTGACAGGGGTGATAAGGAAGGATAAAAAATAAATACACTTAAATTAATGCAATTGGAATAAATATACCAAGAAAAAGACTAAAGTCGTTGATGGCGGGGAAAACAAACTATGTAATGCTTATAAGATACGTATCTCAAATGTAAAGTAATGATTGAAAGTACAAGGATTAAAAAATACATTTCATGTATATGCTAGTCAAAAATAAATAATGTCAGAGAAATTCTGCCTTAATTTAAGAAGGCAAGTTTGTGTCATTATTGGTGATAAATAGGGACATGATAGTCAAGCCACCAGGACAATGTGACAATCTTAAAAATATGTATGTATATAACATGATTTTATTACATTAAAAATATAAAGGACAAATTAACTAAAAGAAAATGAAAAATACACAAATCCATAATCAGAGTTGGTGACTTAAATAGACCTATCCCGATAGCTGAGAGAACACGCAGATAAAAATCTCAGTGGGAGTATAGACGAGCACAACAGTACAGTTGACAAATTTGACCTCATTCACTTATATAGAACGATGTACCCAACGATGACAGAATTCACATTCCTTTCAAATGCACATGGAATGCTGATCAGACTTACTATAATTGGGACCATAAATAATCTCAATACATTTCCAAGGATTGAAATAATTTAGATTAATTTGGAATTATAAGTATTTTATAATTATAAGTATTCCAATACTTTGGAATTAAAAATATTTAAGTTAAACAAAATACTTACAAAAGTCTATGGGACAAGGAAGAAATCATAATAAACTTTTAAATATTATTTCAAATTAAATGATAATAAAATGTGGCATAGCAAAACCTGTGGAATGCAGCTAAAGCTGTATTGCAGTGGAAATTTATAGCATTAAATGCATACAATAAAAGAGAGGAAAGGCTTAAAACCGGTGTTCTAATGCTTCCATCTTAATAAGTTTGAAACAGCTACAAATCAAACTAAACAGAAATATTGAAAGGAAATAATGTAGATAAGAACCAAAATAAATGAAAGAGAAAATAAATGTAAAGAAAAATTTGACAGTCAAAATATGATTATTTGAAAAAGTCAGTATGATTGAAAACCTTTTCTAAAGGTGTTGAAGCAAAAGAGAGAACACAAATTATCAATATCAATAATGAAAACGGCAACAATGTTGTATATACCAAAGACCTTCAAAAGGGAATAAAGAATATTACAAATAAGTTTACATTAATAACTGACAACTTGGAGGAAATGAATAAAGTTTTCTAAAAACACAACCAAAATTGACAGAAGAAAAAAATATAAAATGCTCCAAAGCTTAAAGAGTCTATTGCTTCTAGTATAACATGCCAGGTTACTCTATTTATTACTAACGAATATTTTCTCATCTCATAGTCTTTTGCTATCTCTCAAGGTTTCCCCCCTCTCCTTTTTCTGTTTCTGTTTATTCTTCACCGGGTTAACTTCTCCTTTGTGCATCCTTGCAATGGCTTTCTTACTGTTCCTCCCCGCTTTCTGTTTTAGATCTCTTCCCAACTACAAATATTTCCTGAATATTTATGGCCTCAATAATCTTTGGAAAGCACCATTTTCATACAAGGCAATTTATGCTTCCTAAACAATTCTTGAACTTCTAACTAAGCCTTAAATATTTGCTTAAACCATTTCCCTTTCTACTTCTACAGGCTGGTCCTGTAGAAGTCCTAGGATCAGCAGCAGCGGCAGCAGTATCACCTAGAAATCTGCTAATGCAACTTCTCAAGTCACATCCAAAACTTACTGAATCAGGATTTTTTTTCTTTCTCTCTATCTCTCTCTCTCTCTCTCTCTCTCTCTCTGTCATTCTCAGGCTCTCACTCTGTCACCTGGGCTGGAGTGCAGTGGTGTCATCACAGCTCACTGCAGCCTCAAACTCCTAGGCTCTTGATCCTCCTGCCTCAGCCTTTGGAGTAGCTGAGACTATAGTTGTACAACACCATGTCAGGCTAATTTTTAAAACATTTTGTAGAGACAGTGTCTCCCCTTGTTGCCCAGACTGGTCTTGAACGCCTGGCTTTAAGTGATCCTTCCACCTCGGCTTCCTAAAACACTGGGATTACTGGCCTGAGCCACCATACCCACTCCTGAGTGAGATAGCTTTAATAAGATCTAAAGATTCCTGGTGATCCTGATATGTGCTATATAATTTGAGAAACATTGCCCTATACACAGAAAAAAAAATCTATCTTTTTATTTAGACTTCCTTAAATGACATAGCTGGGCATTCCTGCTACTCCCTGGATTTACTAATTACATTTTTGTATGTTTATCTTACCTTCCTAACCATATTGCATGTCATCCAAGGTAAGGAAACATTTACTCTAGCATGGTACTTTAAATATGGTATGTTCTATTTAATGACGTCGAACAGAATACTCAGGTGTATTCTTTCTTTTCGTTGCTGCTATAACATATTACCAAACCCTTAGCAGCTTCAAACAACACAAATCTATTATCTCTCAGTTTTTGTAGGTTATAATTCCTTGTGGACTTGGTTGGGCTCTCTGCTTAGGGTCTCACGAGGCTACATTCCAGGTTCTGGCTGGACTGCATTCCTTACTGGAGGCGCTGGGGAAGAATCTGCTTCCAACTTTATCCAGGTTTTTAGCTAAATTTAATTCCTTATGGTTGTTAGACTGAGGTCCTTGTTCCTTGTTGATTGTCAGCTGGGGCTAGTCTTTGCTTCTAGAAACTGGCTGAATTGTCTCTCATGCTTTCCATAGGTCATCTTTAAGCATAGTGAACCAATTCCCTACCATGTTTCAAATCTCTCTGATTGCTCTTTCTGCAACATCTCTGACTACAGCCAGAGTCATGGCTCATGTGATTACACTGGGCCCACGAGGATAATCCTTGATATTTACCCCATGTTAAGGGTTGTAATTTTAATTACATCATCACAATCCTTTCTGCCATGGAAATCAGAATATTCACAGGCTGCAAGAATTAGGACATGAACATATTTGGGGGGAGCATTCTGCCTACCACCTTAGGCCATTGATGTAATGGTTATAAGAAAAAGAATCAACTGAAATGTTAAATACTGTATTGCATTTGTAATTCAGGTACAGTCAAAAACAAAGAAACAAAAATAATTACAGCACTTTGAATTTAACTAATAGCCAGAAATATTTACCCATATAGGTGGAAATGAAGTTTGTTTTAAAAACAAACTTGAGAGCCTTTAACATTTTTTAATAATAAAAAGAAGCCTTAGATCATATTCTAATACCTGATAAGGTAAGCATAGACTACATCTATGTATTTCAGTTTATTCTGCCCAGTGTAGCTACAAACACTGTTGGCAGTTTCTGAATGATACAGGCTTCTCCCTTGGAGATCCCCCTGTGAGGACCCTCCCCACTGGACTTGTTGAGCAATTATTATTATATATCTTAAGTCATGTCATCACAAGCCAAATTTGGCAAAAATCTGTCTAGCTATTTTCAAGTGATGGTGTAACAGGTAGTTGATATAAACTTTATTTATATAGATTAGGACATAAATGCTTTGTATGCCAGTTATGATGCGACAATCATGCTTTGAAAAGCTTTAAAATCTCTTAAACATAAAATATTATTATCATCAATAATAACAATTATCTTTTGTAATTTTCATTGTAAGCACTGTCATTTTATTTATGTCCATAAATAAGAAGAGGTAAGACTTACTATCAGATATCTGTTTAATAGGGCTTATTTATTCATTATGGGATGTTATAGCATATTTAATAAAATTAATGAGATTCTGATTCCTTGAGCTTGCTGCTTTCTTTGGCTGGAAAATCTCTTTGATGAGAAGTAAAGCAAGATTGCCAGTTTTCTTATGAGAATTACGGGGTTTGAGGATTAGTCAGCTGAGAATTGTTGAGGTCCTTCTCTAATTAATGTCTTCCCAGTGATGTTTTCCCTAATCTCCCCTTTATTACATTTATTACAATGCTTCAGCGGAAGTCTGTGTGGCAGGGAAGATCTATTAAATAAGGTTACTGTTCGGTTAGTGAAGTAGCAATAAAGGTCCTATTTCTGTATTTGTTACTTTGTTAATTCCTTTTAATTTAAAGAGTCACCTTGAGGGAGGCATACATTTAAAATGGAGAGAACAATCAAACTGGAAACTAGAAGATCCACTTCCAGGCTTGGCTTTGGAATTTTGGCCAGGTCACTGAATCTCTTTAGTCTTCAGTTTCCTAAATCATAAAATATATGGGTTTGAATAAGATAATTTCTAAAATCGCCTTAGCCCTAAACTTAACAATTTACTGATTTAAAGGAAAAACCTTGCAAAAATTAATTAGCAGAAACATTTTCATAACTTTATTTACTTCCCACCTGGATTTTTGCAATCGTCTCCTAACTAGTGTTTTCTGCTTCTATCATTTTGGTGCAGTAACTGCTGCAGTCTATTGGAAGATTTAGATTCACCAAATGCTATTCATTCCCTGCTCAAAAACCTTACACATTTGGCCTAGCTTTCAAGGTTTTCTGAATTTTGATCTTATCTGTCTTTTTAGCTTTCTGTTCTATTATTAGTATTATGAAATCCTTCTCCCCCATCCCACATTCAGTTAATTTGCTTGCTATAATTGAATATGTTTGTGTTTTATTTTTATTTGTATTATCCTAGCTGCCTGATAACCTTCCTTCTTGAACTCCACTCCCTTGCCCCTTGACATGGAAATACAAAGTTTAACCCCACCTACTGAAATTCTAACTCATTCTTCAAGGTCAACTCAAAAGCTATTTCTTTTCCACTGCCTTCTATAATTATTCCAACTGGAAGCAATCACTTTCTCTCTAAAATCCTACAGGACTTAATGATATGTACACCTCAATAATAAACAGTTAACATATATTTGTTTAATGTGCATGTTTTCTAGGTACTGCCTTTGGTACTGGGAATAAATCAAGAAGAAAAATAGACACAACCTCTGTCCTAATAAACCTTACAGTCTCATGGATGAGACAGATGCTAATAAAATTATACCTATTAGAATAAATATATGAAAGAGAAAAATCCTACTTCATTTTTTCTTTCATTTTTTAAAACTACTTGAATCTCAGACCCTACACTAAATTGTAAACCTGAAAAAAAATTTGTATAAATCTTTATGACATTAAATTATTTCTAAATAAATATTCTTAGAAGAAATACTTGAGTCTTTAGATTTGGAGTTATAAATTTAAAATGGCTTCTAATATTGTCCTAGACCAAGGAATAACTTGGCATTTTCTTCTACTTTCTGTTGTTTTCAAAGTTGAATAGGAAAGAAGTAGATGGGATTAAGTACATTAATAAAAATCTTGCATTTTTCTTTGGATTTAAGAGATTCTGGGGTCTTATTTTAGGAAAGTCACCTTATCATGATATTTTTTGGCCACCCATATTTTAGGTTTTGCATTAAAAAAGTTAAATTGTTTTTTTGCAATATTTTGAGTAAGAGATTCATCTTTATTTAAT
Organism: Ateles fusciceps; assembly: GCA_036589455.1. Lineage (NCBI taxonomy): Eukaryota > Metazoa > Chordata > Mammalia > Primates > Atelidae > Ateles > Ateles fusciceps. The sequence goes on from JAZHEH010003128.1 coordinate 4,769,009, forward strand.
AAAGTGGTCATAACTTTTCCCATATGTGTTTATCTAATACCATCCATATACACAGGACTGTGGAGCTTGTTATGGATGCGGCAAAGTTGCATGAGTTGGTTTAATAAGCGTTTGTTGAATGCATACTGGAATCTCACAGTGTAGTGGACTTTGAGCATGAATGAGACAGAATTTATGCTGTTTAGAGGATGCAGTCTTGTGGAGGACACAAAACAATATTATATCAGTATCATCATACTGATAATATGAAAATTTTGGATCCAGACATAGATCTTTATTCAGAGGAAGTAAGTTTATATAAATTCCAACAACAATGCTCTTAAGAAGATAGAATTAAGGGCCACACGATGTGAAAGATAATGAACATTCTAAGGAATGCTATTGTCAGGGAAATTTTATTCATTCCATTGTTTAGCCTCTTGTTTCTAAGTTAATAATAATGATAATCTATATTATTATTGGAGAGGAGGTAGAAACACTTTAATGAAATACTTTGAGCAATCATAAATATTTTCAATTTAATTTTTTTTTTTTTGGCAAAATCCATTGATCACTCTAATCACAAGCCTTAAAATCTGCTGCTGTAGCTTGACAAATGGTTTTCTATTACTGGAAAGGCAATTCATTGTTGTAGTTGAGCTTTTGACTCTAGATTCTGACGGGTCTGTGCTAGTATCAAGATCAGGGCTTCATTGCTTACCAGCAGTATGGCACTAAAAAAACAGAACTGTATCTATCTAAATCTCACTGTTCTTATCTATAAAATGGAGGTAATAATAGATCTGTCTCATAGTAAATGCTAAAGAAATGTAGCTATTTTTTCCAACCAAAGTTTTGGTTTCCAACCAAAGTTATTTCCAACCAAAGTTTAATTTGAAAATGGAAGATCTTTATTATATTTGTAAAATACTTTCAATTCAATGCTAAAATAAGGACACCCTGATTCTGGTAGAGATAGTTAAAATGGGGCTATGAGTAGAGTATGCTATTTGGACCAAAAAAAAAAAAACTAAACTAAAGGCACTTGTCTGGAGTTTACTGAGTTCACACTACATGCCAAATTGCTTTTTACTGCTCAAAGGAGCATGGATTTTAAAGATGTGTGCTCCTTAATGGTAGTTTTTTCTTTGTTTAATTTTCTTTACAGAATAATCATGTGATGCTTTTTAAAAGGTCTATGGAGCATCTATTAAACAACAACAAAAGCATAAGCATTATAGTTCCAGAAGTTAGAGATAGTTCCAGAATTGTGAAGATAAAAGAAGCTCTTAAATTTAACATTTCAGAGAAATAGACTTAGGAAGCCCATTGGCCAAGAGGAAAGAAAATAGAGGTAGACATAAGAAAAATGGGAGAAAGAAGACAAGTAGCCCTTCGTCCAATAAACTTTATTGTTTTTCCCATTGTAATATGCATTTAGGGAAAAAACTTACAATCAAGTGGGAGTAATATACTCTTTTCATCACTAATACTTTGTAGAATATAAAAATTATACATTTTGTTGTCAATAGGTTAATGAAATCAAAAACTAAACTTATATAAATTTCATTGTTAAGGTAAAGTTATACAAATTGTAGAAATAAATGTTAATAAGTGCTACTTTGGTAATGTTTCTTTTATTTAGTTTGTCTTTTTCTGCTTCATGATGGTATAAGATAGTGGTATTAAAATAAATGTATTAAGAAAATAAAAATAAATATTCTGTCATTACTTGATAACTGGCAGTGACTTTAATTCGCCTCCTGGACATGTGAACCATAATATTCCAAATGTCATCTCATAACTCTAGATTTTACTATATTCTCCTAGGATTATGATGACAAAGACCATGGGCAAATTTCAGATGGAAACAAATGCCAAACAGAGAGATACAGGACTGGAGGGGGAGAGACAAAAGAGAGAGAGAGTGAGAAAGAGAAAGAGAAGGAAGAAGGGAAGGAAGGAGAGAGAGAATAAAGAAAAAATAAAATTGAAGCCCTAAGAATTCAATCAAAAGGCAAAATCAGATCCACAGTAGCATTTCTGCTATCTTGAAAAAGCCTGTGTTTCCTAGTTAGTTCAGAAGGGATACGTTAAGTCCATTTTCTTATTTGGAGGGACATTATTTCTTCTTAATGTATAAACTCAGGTAAACCTCAAGGTGACCTAGAAATATGTGAGAAACAAATTTTCTCAGTGATTGTACCATGAAATTTGTGCAGTTTTATTTATAAGAACTCTTCAGATGCTAGTTAATATTCAGTTAAATAATATAAAGTTTTTACAACAATAACATGGCTAGTTTGCAATTATTCAAATAAATGCCAGGGAACAAATGCAATATTGATTTGTTTTGATCATCCTTAGTTCAGACTTATTTAAGCAAAGTATAAATAGTGCACTTTGAATTACGTGGCTTAATTTAGGACAATAAATAAACCACAGAGACTCCATCTCAAAAAAAATATTTCAGAAATAGAAAGCCTTCAATTTTCATGTGCCATAACTTTTTCTTCTCTTGTAGTCTTGTATTGAAAATGGGAAAGTGGACTTCCTGTGAAATTTCCAGGTTTCTAGATTAAAGGAGTAACTTTTGTGAAAATAGATAGTCATGAAGCAATTTGTTTTGTAATTATATTCCCCAACTTTCTATTTCTGGGATGGCCAAATTTATGAAGAATGTATTATTTAATACTTATGCAACATTTTGAAAACCTAAATCACATTGTTGCAACTAGGCAACTGTTGAAAAGTAAGTACCAGATTTATTAGCAGCTATTTTCACAAAGATTCCATTTAATAATGTTGGTGTATCCTCTGTAATTTATTTGATTAATAATATTTGATTTGAACCCAAATGATGACTTCTCACATATATGACAGAACTAATGAACTGTGAAAGAAGAACTGTTCAGATGGTCACCAATAACCACTGCTTAGTTAATCCTTTAAATAAACTGGAGCTCACAATGTGTCCCTTTGAAGTCATAAATAATGTATATTTTTCTTTTGACTTTTAATAAGCCAGTAGGGTTCATCTCACAGTCTCCAAACACATATATTTTATTATGGGCCTCTGCAGTTTACTTTAATTAGTGTGTCTGAGTGCTTTGGGAGACTTAGCCCTACTGAAAACAAACAGAGTCTTACCATCTATAAAACATTAGCTCCCCTTTGGTTTATCCTGACACAGCGGGGGGAGGCTCAGTGAGAAACACATGGTGTAAGTAAACACTCATAATTGCATTAGCATTCTCTGGTGGATTGGTAATTCAAGCTCTGTTCCATGATATTGTAAGAGCAGTTAGAACAGGTTTACCAATCTTGCGGTCTGCTGGGGATTTCATCAAATTCCATGTGAACAGAACTTTAAGTGACAAATCTACTGGAAACAGAGTACGAGAAAGGAAAGCTTTCTGTTAAATGGAAGCTTAGTATAGGCAGTATAATTTGTTTCATTTCTTACATAGCTGTGAGATTTTTCAGTACTATTTGCCATTTCTTTTCTCATGTTATTTAATATCAAAGTGGGTTTCAATCTGCTCCTGGATACACCTACTTTGTTGACTATGATTGTTCAACACTGTACAAGACAGCTAGCTGGTTGAGTAAAATTTTCAGTATCTATTTTGATACCATTATACCCAAACATACTTGCCAATAAAATAATCATGCTACTGATTGTTGATAGGATTCATGTTTTATTTCTAAGAATTGATATATTTCTTTAAAAATAATATATTTTTATATATATTATATATAATAATATATATATATTTCTTAAAAAATAATTAGTAGTTAAAACTCCAGATTTTGTAAAGATCCTTTGTATATATAAGCCTAACGCCCATTATCACTCTTATGCTTTTGAATATAACATTCTAGCGATTGCTTGGAAAAGTACCTGACCAATAGATTTGGGACAATAACGAGAATGTAAGATATTCCCTAGTTGGATTAATCTGATTGATTTAGATAAGAAATTGAGTTGTATTAGTAAGCACAAATGGTTTAGCTATTTGAATGATGTGACCAGTGGAAAATCGCTCAATTTATCTATTTTTTACATAACTTCCTATGTTTGTGTTTCTTACTGACTTTGGCTTTTTATTTTTCTTTTGGCTAATTTTGTCAGTTAGGTTGGTGAAAATAACAAACTTATCTGTTTAGGATATCTTTTAGGCTTTTCAGAAAAAATAAGTCACATCAAAATTTTGATTGGAGTCACTAATTATTTATAGTTCAAAGAATATGTAGTCTATGCTAGTGCTGTTCATTAGAAATAGAATGTAAGAAGTATACTTTTACATTTTCTGGTGGATATATAAAAAAGTAAATAGAGACAGGTAAAATAAATTTTACTAATATATATTATTTAACATATCCAAAATATCACTTCAACATGTAATCAATATAATAAGTTACTAAGGATATATCTGATCTTTTTTTGTACTAATTTTTTGAAATCTCATGTGTATTTTATACTTAAGGAACATCTCAATTTGGACTAGCCACACTTGAAATGGTCATAGCCACATGTTGCCAGTGGCTACCATGTTGGAGAGTAATACTACACTTTTTCATACATGAAATAAATGGATGGTTTTAAAAAGAACTATGTTGAAACTTTAAAAAAATCCACAAAATCCTTATTCCCTATTACATATAAATTTCCTTAACCATCACTCTTTCTGGAATCTCTGGTCTGATTTGTAAGTTGTATTTTTTCTATTTTATTTTACCCTCTTCCTTCTGACTCTGATGTCATTTCGTTGTTTGCTCTCAGTCTTTTATATTTTGAAATTACTTGGCTCATATGCCTAGTTAAAAATGTAATTTTTCACATTGATGTCAACGAGAACAAATTGCAATATTAATATTATGAAACTTATTAATGAGCAATGAGAAAGAGCTGTGTGGAAAATATTATCTTCCAAGTACAGAAAGAGACTGGTTATATTTTCCAAGCGATTCCATATTGTTTTTGCATTGTTTTAATTGGGTGCATGTACTGCTTTCTATTGAAATATTGTGAAAGGAAAAATGTTGAAGCTTTAAAATTTCTAAGTGTTAGCTAAGTAAATAGTAGCAGAGTACTAGAAATTATTTCTCTTCTTCAATTCTTATATTTTAGAAGTTAATTTACCTTCTATACAGAAAATACTTACAAAATTTGTCCATATAATGTGGGCTATCTAGTGTTTATATAATTATTACTTAAGAAAAATTTCTTCAAGGTGCTATTTTATATTTAGAGGAAAATACCTAAGATTGAGCCTTCCTGATGGCAAGGCAAATAAAGGAAAAACCAAAAAAAAAAAAAAAGAAAAAGAAAAACTTACAAGTTTCTGATCCATAATTTGCTATATTTACAAAAATATTCCCATCTTGCTCTAGCTATTCAGTCCTGTATCTATATGAGTTCAGCGTGAAGAGTACAAATATTTGAATATTTTTAAGTATTTATATTGCTAGTGTAAAAAACATGTTTGTCTTCTGATGATTAATTTAAAATAAAAATTGTCAGAAAATGCTTTTAAATGAATATTAAGAAATTATAGGATCATGCAATGCATTACATGATTTAATTTGCTAAGCTAATGTTTAGTGAAAATGGATCTTTTTATTAGGTTTTCACTGGTCATATAGCTACAATAGATGTCACGTTTAAAAATATCTGAGTGTTTAAAATTCTTTTAATTTGGTTATACAGTGTAAATTCAAATGTATATTAAAAAATTCATACATAACTGAACACTATAGAATATATAAATATATTTTATACAAATTATGTAGACCATAAACATGTAGATAAAATAAAATGGTATTTATAAAGTGAAAGTATAGATTATATTTAACTTGCATCACAGATAAGCTTCTATATGTAAATTTGTTGTGTCAGTGATATATTTTGAATATTATTTACATAAAATTTGGCATGAGATTCACTAGATATTTTACTGTCATCATTAATATTTAATTAGCAAATTCTCTAATTTTATATCAACTCCTTGAAATTTCTTTTGCATTTCCAAAGTATATTGATGTGTACTCTTATAACATAAGATTCAATTTCTTAGAATCAAAACATTGATAACATAAATAATGCAATAGAAAAAGAATCTAAACTATTAGGATAGGACATATTAGGAGATTATTTAAATTGAAATTTTCATATATGATGTCATGTCAGCATACATTACAATTTTAAAAAGTAGTAGTAACACCACCTTCATTGTGAAAAGATATATTTTGATGAACATTTTATTTACAGAAGAACTACCTTATGCTTTTCTACAATTTATGCAGGCTCTTTGTTTAGGTATTATTAGTATTTAAATCTTACGAAGGAAATCATTACTCTGTCAAAACTTTAAAGATATGAATTTGATAACTAAATGAACAACGCTGAATAGTTCTTTGAATTATCTCCATAAACTTGTTCCTAGTGATCTTTTCTAGGAGTAGGAACTAGATTTGCTTTGAAATTGCTCAATGTTTGCCTCCTGCCAAAGCTGAGCTGCTGATAAGCACACCCACCGGCTTAAACAAGGTGCCTGACAGACTAGAATGGTTAGTGAGGAATCAAAAATATGCTTTAATCCAGTGTTCATTCTCATATCACAAAAAGAGGTTACAGAATGATTGCTGTTCGCAAAAGAAAAAGGCAAGCACAATTAAAAGCCAGGTTCCTAATCCCTTCTGCCTGGGTTTAGAATCAGAGCCAAAAGAAATAGTGTTTTAACAGGTACATATGCCCTTAGGGGAAAGCACACCCCGACCACCTAGCTGGTGAGATGAAAAGATAATAGGATTCAGTTATATCAGTGGCCAACAAATTGTGCCTCAACTGCTGTGGCTGACAAGAGGCCATAGAATTAGTGGGTGGCCAAGAAAGACTATTTTGTGACAGTGGGCAGATAAATGTTGTGGCCAAATATCATCTTTCCAGCCTAAAGCTTCTGTCTTAGCAGACAAGACATATATCATCAGTGTTTGAGAAAATTTTAGAGCAAGTGCCTGACTTTTTAGAGAGTCATTTCCAAATGATTGAAGGGCAGTCTGAGCTGCTAACCACTAATTAGCCTAATTGACACCAAATTGAAATAGATGACTCAGCTGTTGCAGAAACGCTGCCTAATAGTAGTGTTGTGTCTCAGCTGTTTGAATGAGAAATGATTATTAATTACACCCTGTGGAAAGAGAAACTGCTGCATTATATTAATATTGGGGAAGAAGAGGATTAAACCTCGTCTTAATATGACTATAAGCTTGCCCCACCCCTGCTGGCACTCTTGTCATGAGGAATAGCTGACACAAGTTGGGTAAAGTGATCTCAGCTCTGCTATTGCTACACTGGGGATTTTGCAGACAGTCCTTGCTAGCCAGTTTTCTGAGGGCAACAATAGATTAAATCTAAAGTTAAAAAGAAAAACAACAAAAAAAGCCACTAGTAGATACCAAATAAGTGTTTACTATTAAAAACATTAGTTTCTGTGTTTAGTATTATTTTTTGAACACAACAAAACATGATTTTTAATTGATAAGTAGAATTTTATTTTCTATTCTAAACATTAATTTTTAAACACTGGATAGAACCAACTGTTCAGTTGTGCCTACTGAAAAAAGAAAAGAAGGAAGGAATCTGTAAGTTACAGGTTAGTATATGACCAAACGGGAAAAGTAAGTTAACTTTAGTTGGATTTGTCTTCTTCTATTGAGAAATTAATTTCTGGGACAAATAGGAAGGAAAATGTTTGAAATACAGCTCTTACTGTCTAGGAGGGCAGTAGTTTTTCTCTTTCCCTGTAACTTGTCAGATTACTTAAGATGGGATCTTTTCTGTGGAGGTTTGTAGTTACAGGATTGGAAGGACCTCTACAGGCCATTTGTTTTTTTTTTTTTTGGCTAACAGAATAGTCATACCAACAATCGGGAAACTGCCTTCTGTAGAATTATGTTTGAAACTTTTAATTCTGAAGGAAATTACTGAATTTTTAAGAAGGCACAATGATAAAAACAGATTTAATTCAGAAATTTTAAAATTTTCTTGGGAAAGCTCATCAGAAAGAACAATACTTGGTTTTACTATAACAACTAACTATAACCATAAAGTTTATAAAGATTTGGCTTGGCAGTTGAAAAATAACATATTTTCAGGTCTCTAACAAGATGCAGAGTTGAATGAAATATATCAAGTGTAGTCAATTTCCAAGCTAGCAATGAGATGTGTTCTAAGTGAGTACTTTTCAATTAGATTGGACATCAATATGCATTTAGATTCCACAATAGTGATTTTGACCTTACATCATTCATTCATTCACTCATTTATTCATTATAACAGTAAACATTCTTGCAACATGTATTTAGCTACCATATAAATCTCTGAATTACAAGGTTAGCCAATCAGAGACTACAAAATGCTAATATATTTAAAATCAGTCTATTTCCAAAGAAAATAGTGGGAAATAATTATTGTAATGCAGCTTACAAAATAAAAGGATACAACTTGGGATAATTTTGTGTATTTATAATGCAACACATGAAATTATTGAATTGAGTCTTTGTCAAAATCCTTATTTTCCACATCAGCTCAAGGAAGAACAGATCTACATTTATCTAAACACACGAAAATATGGGACTTGTTGCTACTGCTCCCCCAGCGGAAGCCAGGTTCCTGATAGCGATTATGGCAGTGCTAACTTGTGATTATAGCGCTAGTGATGGAAAAACAGCAGGGAAAGTATTGGAAAAGCAGAAAGTTAACACACACACCACACACACACACACACACACACACACACAGTATTTGTAGAATGCAATTCTGAGCCAGGTGCTTTCATTTCCTACCATTTTCTAGTTGCTTACTTGGCCTCCTGGAGTACAAGCAGCCTCTGCCCTGTGAATGGGGCCCTTGAAGTTTGGAGAAATAGTGACAGCACAGGCAGCAACAATTTTGGGCAACTTCAGAAATACAGTATTTTCCCTTAACCACAGTTTAGCAAGTTAATTCTTCCACTGCTAAATTCAGAAGTATTTCAACGATATACTCTTCCATCACTGATCTTCATATTAGTTATACAGTAAAATATCTGAGAATACATTATGCTGGTACAACTATCTTATATTAACACATACTTCATTCTAGGAGCTGTCCATAAAAGGGTATCACAAGAGTGACAGAGGATTGAGAGAGGAGATGAATGTTCTCATATTTATTCAACAGACATGTGCCCATCATCTTTCTGTGCCAGGCACTTTGCTGTGAACTTACTATGTGAAGCCATTTGTGGTGATTGTAAAAATGAAGAGATGTGAAAGAATTTTGGTAGCAGGATCCTAGCATTGCAACTTTGCATGTTGAAAATGTTCCTTAGGGAATAATTATAGTTACTTAGCCTTTCTCTTGACTCTAGTCCTGCTGCTAGGAAATAAACATCTACTGCTCTGGGCTTAAAAAACAACCATGGAAGATGCCTTTACATTTCCTTTTCTCCCCCTTATTTTTAAAAACACCATGGTATTGTCAAATGTACAAAGTGGAGAGATTTTAATTCATAGGTTCAACAGAAGAGGCTTAAGATCAAAAGCTTAGCTGAGCCATTAGACTCATTAGACTCAGTGTTCCAAAAGAGAGCAAGATGTAATGGGAAAAGGGAAAGGGAGGATATTGACTGGGGTTCTTTTAGTGTTTTGGGTAATCATGAGTGTTGCTATTGGGAAGGAAAAGTTTGGATGTCACTGCATTTCTAAGTTACATTTTTAACATCTCTATGAAGTAATATGCTAGAGGCAGCTTGTAGAGGCTCTCAAGAGCTGAAGGTGCACATCTCTTCCCAACTCTGAAGTCAGTGACTTCGTGTTGATATTTTCAAATTGTCGATGGTAGGGATATTTATTCCATAGGAACTGGAAAATGCTGCAAATCAGGGATGGCCTTCTCCTCACCCCACGGAACTGGTTGTTAACCATTTACCAATGCTGGCTGGAAGGGATTTAGGATCTCAATGAATCATCCTACCACATCCAACCACACTGTGACCAGTTTCAGTTGGATGCTGATATAATGTAAATCCAATCTAAATCACTCACAGTCACTGAGAAACCCGGTGACTGCAGTTGCTGTATCAATGACACACAGACAAGTAATATGGGAATTGTTAATTTGCATCACACTCAGATTATTGGTATAAATGAAAGAAAAGAAAAATCACAAATACTTTAGAAATAGCATTAGATGATGCACGTTATTGTACATAACAGCATTGATATTAAAAGAATTCTTTTTTAATTAAAATGTAACTCTTTTTTAACTAAAATATTAAGAAGTTAAAGGACATTTTCAAAACCAGAAGCAAAAGAAGTCAGTAGAATGTATGCTGGAATTGGTAATGTTCTTGGGATAAGCTGCAAATATGGGTATTTCTGGTAATGTTTCTGAAAATTTTACCATTTGAGCTTATCGGAGTCCATACTGAATAGAGATATTAATATACTCTCTCTTCCTTGCCTCTTTTTTTTTTTTTAATTTGTCTGGTTTAGTAGTTTCCATGGTTCTTACTATGATTGTTTTTACTTGGCAAGTTATGCGAATCTAATTTCCGCAAAAACTGCCTGGAAGAAAGTAGAATTGTACTTGGCTCTATACATCTTGGATTGGAGTTACTGAAGAGTTATTCATTTTGGATCAAAAAATATTTCGTGTCTCTGGTGCTGTGACTTTCTTACAGTTTTTTGAATAAGTTTAAAAATACTTGAAAGTTAGAATAAATGAATATTTCATTACATATGCATTATATAGTTACATATACTGTACATGCATAGAAAACAAAAAGGATACATAGTAACATTAAAGAAAGGGGATAGAGGAAGAATGGGGCCTTTATTTTCTGATGTATACATATGAATTCTCTGAATTTGTTACAATAAATGTTTATTAATTAAAAATAATATTTGCAGGCTGGGCACCATGGTTCACACCTGTAATCCTAGCACTTTGGGAGGCTGAGGCAGATGGCTCTGGATGGCTTGAGTCCAGGAGTTCGAGACCATCATAAGCAACATGGCAAAACGCTGTCTATACAAACAAATACAAAAAAAGCCGGGCAGGGTGATGCACACCTGTAATCCCGGCTACTTGGGAGGCTGAGGTGGGAGGATCACTTGAGTCTGAGAGGTGGAGGTTGCAGTGAGCCGTGATCATGCTACTGCACTCCAGCCTGAGTGACAGAGTAAGACTCTGTCTCAGAGCAAACAAACAAACAACAAACAAACAAAACCAAACAACATTTTGGGAGGCCAAGCTAGGTGGATCACTTGAGGCCAGGAGATCAAGACCCGCCTGGTCAACAGGGTGAAACACCTTCTCTACTAAAAATACAAAAAGCCGAGTGTAGTGGTGGATGCCCGTAATCCCAGCTACTTGGGAGACTGAGGTGGGAGGATCACCTGAACCCAGGGAAGTTGAGGCTGCAGTGAGCCAGGTTCACACCACTGCACTCCAGCCTAGGTGACAGAGCAAGACTGTGCTTCAAGACAAACAAACAACACCCCTTTTCAAAACCCCCAAACAAATGAACAAAACAAAAAACAAACAACATACAAATAAACAAAAACCCCCAAAACTTACCAGTTTCAGTTTTGTAATGCTTCCTTTATTCCCCCAAATGCAGAAAAAGGTGAAATGAAAGAAAGAGGAGAAGAGATTACAGTATACAAATAGCTCTGTGGTTTTTGCCTTTATCTTCAGAAGAAACATACACAAGATTTATCATGCTTCTAAAAAACTAGTGTACAGTTGCAATAAGGTGACTATAGTTAAGGATAATTTATTAAAAATAACTAAAAGAGTGCAGGTGGAATGTTCCTAACACAAAGAAATGATAAATGGTTGAGGTGATGGGTACCTGAATTAACCTGATTGGATTAATTCATACATTTACAATTACACATTGTATGCTCTTATCAAAATATCACATGTACTCTGTAAATGTGTATAACTATTATGCATCCATAAAAATTAAAAACAAAGAAGTTTTTAAAGCTGTAAAATATCTAAATTATCTATTTTCTATTACTGTTTCTATTTTTTTTTTTTTTTGAGACAAGTGTCTCACTTTGTTGCCCAGACTATAGTTCAGTGGCGTGATCTCGGCTCACTGCAACCTCCGCCTCTCAAGTTCAAGCAATTCTCTTGCTTCAGCCTCATGTTGGCCAGGCTGTTCTGAAACTCCTGACCTAAGGTGACCCACTCACCTTGGCCTTCCAAAGTGCTGGATTTATAGGCGTGAGCCACCATGTCTAGCCTGTTTCTATTTTTATACCAAAAAAAAAAAATCATCATATCTATTTCCCAAATGGAATTTTGGCAAAGGTGTTTGTTTACTGCTCTGCCGATGTTTTGACATTTACAAAGTAACTTTTTTTAACTCAGTTTTGAGAAAATCAAATACCACATGTTCTCACTTTTAAGTGGGAGCTAACCATTGAAATCACATGGACACAAAGATGGGAACAATAGGAGGCGGGGACCGCTCGAGGTGGGATGTTAGGAAGGGGTGGGTAGGTTGAAAGGCTACCTATATGGTACTACGCTCATTGCCTTGGTGATGGGATCATTACTACACCAGGCTTCAGCAACACTCCATTTGCCCATGTAACAAACCTGCACATATGCTCCCGAACCTAAAATAAAAGTTAAAAAGAAATCAATTCTGCTTTGAGCTGAAATTTATAGTTTTGTTGAGAGTTTCTTGCCTTGAAATCTTAATGATATAGACCAGTATGTATAACTGGAATAGTATACGGTTTCACAGTTTTCCATCTTCTGGTAAAGCAAAGAAAAACGCAGCTAAAATGGATTCATTTATAATTTCCGGGAATTACTGTAGTTTTTATGTTGTCACACCTTGCATTGTGGTGGAAATTTTTTTCTATTACAATAAAAAACTTCTAACAATTCAAGCTACAGTTGGAAAAAAAAAAAAGCAAGGGAACATATGCCATGAAGGAAGGCTCCAAACCTCGCTGTCCTTTACGTAACTTTTAAGGAGATGAAAGTAGCATTTTAAAGTCTCAGTCAGAAGAAAAGTTTGCGGTGTGCTGTCACTGTATCACCTCAGCTTTTTTCAGTCAAGAGTATTTCAGGTCTCTTTTCGGTATGTTTGGCAATACACTTAAAGGATTACTACTTAAGCTACTGATAATCTGGCTTCGAGCAATTGTCTGTCTGTCCATCCAGTGACTTGTTCTTTCCTTGGTTTTTCGAAAACCCAAAAATGAGTGGCCAGAAACACAACAACAACAAAAAGGAAGAACCATAATCTCTTTTAGAGTTTTCCTCGCAACTTTCAGACAGCTATGGCATAACAAGAATGCTAATGTATTCTGGGTTTTGTTTCAAAACATGAATTTTTAAGGTTTTTTTACAGGGGGATGAGGTGGGGGTGGATAGAGTGGGAAATAGGAGGTAATATGGAATGGAGTAATTTTTTTTTTTATCTTGTGTTTTAGTTTTTGTTGCCCAAGCTGGAGTGCAATGGCACAATCTTGTCACTGCAACCTCCGCCTCCCAGGCTCAGGTGATTCTCCTGCCTCAGCCTCGTCAGTAGCTGAGAGTAGCATAACTTGCCAGGTAAAAACAATCATAGTAAGAAACTACTAAACCAGACAACCTTAAAAAAAAGAGGCAAGGAAGAGAGAGTATATTAATATCTCTATTCAGTAAGGACTCGGATAAGGTCAAATGGTAAAATTTTCAGAAACATTGCCAGAAATACCCATATTTGCAGCTTATCCCAAGAGCATTACCAATTCCAGCCTACACTCTACTGACTTCTTTTGCTTCTGGTTTTAAAAATGTCCTTTAACTTCTTAACACTTTAATTACTTTTTTTCCCTTTCCAAATGCCTTAAACACGGAACAGATTTTAAGTTACATTTGATTGATTGATTGATTGAGCTTTTGTCTCCAGTGAGCTGTGTGGCCTTGAGTGAGTTAAGTTTCTTTTGTAGTAAAATGAAGCCAGGTCTAAAGAATTCCTAGGATTCTTTCTTGTTATTGGATTTTCTGTAATCTGCCCCCCAATTAAGTACTCAAAGTAATATAAGCCAGTTTCTGAAAATGTATATAAATGAAGTATTTCCTCAGCCAAAGATGAGGTATTTAGGAACTATAGAATGTGATTCAAATAGCAAAAGATGGTAGAATACAGTCTAGACTATAAAAAAGGACTGTAGAGTTGTGTGTGTGTGTGTGTGTGTGTGTGTGTGTGTGTGTGTGTGTGTTTCCTCTCAGTCACTTCCTTTCTCATTGTCCTGTGTCCCTTGATAGATGCTCTCCCCAAGGTAATGACTTTTCTCCAGCTCTACTCTGGTTCATAGGAATCGCTCATTTTCCAGATCCTTTTAGGTGGGCCAACCCCGACAGAGAGAGTGTCCCTCCTTTGCCACATACCTGGCCATCTGCTGCTCTGTTTCTTTGTGGACCTGTTCTTTGTCAAGAAGCTGGGGATTTGATAGGTGGTAATCAGAGGCATGTCTGGCTTTTGTGGCACTGGAGTTTTATACAATTTGAGGGGCCCCTCATTTAGAAAAAGAATACAAAATTAAGTATAAAGGAAAATATTTATTTAAAATGAAAAAAATTTTAAATGACAAACTTTCAAAATTTAACAAATATGGCAAACATTACAAAATCTAGAAAAATAGCATAATTATTTTAATTAATTGTCGCACATTTTAAATATCCTTTCCCCATACATTTGTCAGCATATTTTTTTGATTGCCTCTTCATTATCATGGCAATATTGTAATACAGTCTCCATAGAGAAAATGGAAAGCTAATTTTGTCTTTTCTCTTGCATAATAAATCGAATACTACTGGTATTTTAGAAAAGTTTCTTTTTCACTTCACAATTTGTAATTAGTCTTATGTAAACTTATGTAAATGTTTATGGTTATGATAAATTTACAGGTTTGTGAAATTTCCTTATGCAGGGACCAGTGTTAAATCTCTTTGGATTAGCGACCGTTTTTTTTTTTGAGACAGCGTCTCTGCTACCTAGGCTAGAGTACGGTGGGACAATCACAATTCACTGCAGCCTCAGCTTCCTGGTGATCTCCCACCTCAGCCTCCAGAGTAGCTGGGACTACGAGTGTGTGCCATGACACCCAGCTAATTTTCTGTAGAGATGTTGCTCCCGCTGGTCTTGAGCTCCTGGGCTCAGGCATTCCCAAGCCACCCTGCCAGCCTCTCAAAGGCTGACATTACAGGAATGAGGCGGCCTTATGTCATTCTTTATCCACGTTGCTTAGAGCCCTCTAAGGGAATGGGCAGGATCTCATGTGGCTCAGGGGCCCTGGAGCTTAAGCATCATTTAGTTGTGGCAAATCCACCCCTGGTGGTAATTGGCAAAGAAAAGTTTTCAGAGTTAGTTCTGTGCTCAAACTTTAACTTCACTACATTTTAGCTATATGACTTTAGAAAAATCATTTGATTCTCTGAGCTTCAGTTTTCCCAATTCTAAAATGAGGCTATTAATTGTATGAACCTTATTGGATTGTTTTGAGGACTAAAAATAATAGTGTGTTTTCCCAAACTAATAGTTTCTTCCATCATCCTCTTCACAGTAATTTCTAATCTGAATTTTAAAAAGGTTTTTTGAAATCAGGTCTTCATGTCAAAATTAGATGGTGATTTTAAAAAAATTATCTCATCTAGTTATTTGTGAAAAATTTTGGGGGACAAAATTGAGAAGATAAAATACATATGTTTTGCATTCCTAATATGTCCCAATAGCTTTCTCATGTATTACTTCAGCTCAAATATCTTAGGTCTCCTTGTTTACTCAACTACAGATACACATACAGAATCCAATGATCCTGTCTTCTCTTGCAACCAACGTCTAACACCATCTTAAAACATATTTAAAGGTCAGTAAGTATTCATGAATAAATGAATGATCTCATATAATCCTGCGACAACTCTGATAGAGTGACCTTGCTTTACAAGAAAGGTCTCTGATAGGTAAATTCACCTATCAATGATAGCACAGCTAATAAGTCCCCATCCAACCCTAAATTCATCCGCTTTCTTTTATGCTTTGCATTCTTCACATTTCTTGATGCTCCTCAAGTCTCTCCTTGTAGGTAGATAGTCAACCTGCACACTTTGCATTGGTCACTTTGAAATACTTCTTAAAACTTTAAGAATCACTGTCTGATATATTTCATTTATTTTCTAGTCAATTATAACATAACCATAACATAAGAAGAAAATCATGCATTTATATTGTGAAGACTTAGTGTGTTTTTTCTAAAAAATGATCACCATGGCCAGGCGCAGTGGCTCACGCCTGTAATCCTAGCACTTTGGGAGGCCAAGGTGGGCAGATCACGAGGTCAAGAGATCGAGACCATCCTGGCCAACATGGTGAAACTCCGTCTCTACTAAAAAATACAAAAATTAGCTGGGTGTGGTGGCGCGCACCTGTAGTCCCAGCTACTTGGGAGGCTGTGGCAGGAGAATTTGAACCCGGGAGGTGGAGGTTGCTGTGAGCCAGGATTGCACCACTCCACTCCAGCCTGGCGCCTGGTGACAGAGTAAGATTCTGTCTCCAAAAAAAAAAAAAAAAAAAAATCACCATTGATTTTCATTGTTAAATTGTTTTACTTAAATATCTTTCTATGTCTATTACTCTCTACAAATTTATTTAAATGAGAATTTAAATTTCTCACTTCTATTGATTGAGGAATGGACATTTTTGTTAATCGAGTATCTTGTTAATGTAGGAATTACAATTCTACAGTTTGTGCATTGCTACTTTTCTTAAAAATATAAAGCACATTGCAATTACAGTGAATGTGAATTTGCTTTGATAATTTGAGATGCCTTTTTGAGTTCTCCTTGTATCACAGAATTTTCAGGATGAACATTAAATGTGATTATTCTTCATATACAGAAGGTATAGGAGATAGAGCTGACAGGAATCAAGATTGAGTTTGTGATCTGACCTGAATTTTTTTTAATCACCCATGTCAGCTTGTTCATTTTTCATTTATATCCTCATCCATCAGAGATAGAGGAAGGTAAAATTATATTTTATATATCCCTTTAGATTTTGGATAAATATAAATTACATCATTATCTTATAATTAATCTTGGTACATCCATAGGTATCTGAGGAAGGTGTTAAGAAACCCAGATGCATGGAGAGTATGAGCTCCCCTGCCTCTTAGTTTCCACATATTACAGTGTCTTTGAGAGTTCCCACTCACTCCCCCAACCTCCAAACATTAGAGTGCCTCTTATTTCTTCCCTCTTCTATATACACCTACTCCACAGGTAGGGTCTTTTCATACTAACTGTGCTCTGACAAAGCTCAACTTTATCTTTTTAGCTACACCCTCTTCTTGAAATGCAAACTCAGTATCAAACTGCCTACTCTAGAAATCAAGTTTGGAGGTGTATCCTAAGCATCTGAAACATAAACTGAACCCCTGATTAATCACCTCTACCCTCCCATCCCTAATCCTCTGGAGGTCTTTCCTGTTTCTGCAAATGACAACTCCAAATTTTCAGTGGTTCAGGTCCAAAATTATCTTTTAGTTTTCTTTTTCTTTCATAACCCAAATCTAGTCCACTACTTATCCTGTGGGGCCACTTTTGACTACAGACACCATTACCACACTGGTCTACATGACCACCGTCTGTCCCAGGATGATTGTGATTGTCTCTCTTCTTCTTTATTATTTTATTATTTTTGGGGGCAGGGGACAGGGTCTTGCTCTGTCACCTAGGCTGGAGCGCAGTGGCGCTTTCATGGCTCACTGTACCCTCTACCTACTGGGCTCAACGATCCTCCCACTTTAGCCTCCCAAAGTGTTGGGATTATAGTCATAGGCCTCAGTTCCTGGCCAGTCTCTTGTTTTAAAATATAAATTGGGTCATGCCACCCTTCAGCTCCAAATCCCACAAAGGTTCTACCACTTGGCTCTGTCTCTCATTATGCTCCAGGAATGCTGGCCCCTTGCTGTTTTTCAGCCTGTCAAGCACACTTCCTAAAGTCACTATGGTTTCCTCCTTCTGGAACTGTCTTTCCTCAGATAATAATATGTGCTTCTTTCTTTCCTGCACTCCTCTGTTCAAATGTCACGTTATCATGGAGGACTTACTCATCTTATATAAAACAGCAACTCCTCCAGCCTCCCAGGGAATTGTCTATGCTCCTTCTTGTTTTACTGTCCTTCATGTAACTCATCAGTATCTGACATATCTGTGTGTTAACTCTTTGTTTATCATTTGACTTCCCTAAGTAGAATATAAGCAGCACAAGGATAGGGACTTTATCTGTTTCTTTAGCTACAGACTCTATCTCAAACAGTTCCAGCCATAAAGTTGATACTCAATAAATGTTTTTTGAGTAATGGCCATCTCCCTGAATGAATTAACAGTAAGCAACTATAAATTATGTTTTTATATTAGCATGGATATATGGGTTTTATATATTTGACTGATATAGGATCCCATAATTTAAGTTAAAATTAAAGCACAATTTAATAAGATCTGAAATATAAATGCTATAAACTTATAAAAGTCATAATTTTAAAGTTTAGTTATGGAAATTAAAATTATTTTATTTTATTACCATTATTTAAAGAATTGTATTTAAATATCTTTTTCTATATACTTCTCCCTGCAAGGTTAGTTAAATTAAATTGCAATTTCCTGTTTACCTGAAATGGCTGAGGATTATTTTTGTTAATTGACTGTCTCATTGATATAAGAATTACAATCAATTCACAGATTGCTGCTTTTCTTAAGTGTATATCTGCACATCACAGTTACAACAAATGAAAATTTAATTTGATAATTTGGAAAACAGCTTGAGCCCTCTTATTCTTCAAAATATTCATCATAAACATGAAGTGTTATTTACTTCAGGTACAACAGCAGATTGTTGAAGTAATAGCCTAAGTAAATAAAGTAAATAATAAAAGGCAAGTTTTTAATTTAATTTTATTTTCAGGCCCCCCTTTCTGGTACAGAAAGTCCTCTTCCTTGCCACCTCACTAAACTGATCTCTCTCCATTAAACTCTTGTGAGGTCACATCACAACCACCGTGTATGATTCAGTACTTCATTCTTTAGATATATTAAAGCTCAGATTACAAATGCAATGCCTTTGTTTCTGCAAAGTTTGAATATTGACCATTGCACAAGAGAGTGGTTATGTTAAACTGGAACAAGAAACATGACAATATTTAGAAAATTTAATTAATTTTCCAAGTGTTTTTTGGTAAGAGTGTAGCATAGCATTATACTTCTAAAGTTATTAAAGTTTAAAACCATACAAAGACATTTGGGACTTTCATACCAGAAAATAATGTTGTATGCTTCAGTTAAGTCTTGCATGATACCCAGATTTGGTCAATTAACAAAATTACCTGAAAAGTTTACTAAAAACACATATTTCTTGGCTTCCAATACTCTCCTCCCCATCTCCTCCAGAAATTCTGAATCTGTTAGTCTTGATGGGACCTACGGTCTATATCTGTATATCTCTATCACTATCTGTATCTGGAGATATCTCCATGTGATTTTGATGGTGAACCAGATATGGTAACTCCTGACCTAGAAGAGCATTTCTGGAAGTGTGTGTGAATAATATTAGTCTCCCAAAGAGCTTTACAGTAAATGGAGTCTGTCGTGATATAGGATCAGGAAATGCTGTGTCCTACACATCTGGAATATTCACAGTACATACTAACATAGCCTAGGCTCTGACAAGTCCTGTATTTTATGAAACACAAACTTTTGCTTAACGCTTAGTTTATAAAACTATTTGAACAGGGAATCCCATTTCCCCTCACAGCAGTTGTTAACACTCCTTGAAATGGAGGAGCTGACATGCTGCTTTCAAACTTTCTTTGTTAGGCAACTGACATTCTTCAGGCTGTTCCCAAATAAAAGATAAAGACTATAGAAAACAGAAGTTTTAAAAATATTTTAATTCCTCATTCAAGTCCAAGTTTATTTGTATACTCTCGAAGGTAAGGCTCAATCATTATTATTTTCTTAAAGATGTCCAGAGAATTTTTATGTTTAAAAAAACGTAAGAACATTGCACTGTAGTGATCAAAATATATTTGTAATGCTATATCCAGGGAACCAGCATTTGGTTAAGATTTTTGGATGTGATCCTTTCCTAGTATTTCCACTATTGGATTTACTAGGACCTCTAGCCTTACTCATTGTAAGTTTGTTTTCTAACAGCGTATAGGGCCTTATTTTAAAGCCTGTTTTATTTTTGTCAGCTATTACAATATTTCTATTTCTTGTTCTGCTGGTTGCCACAAGTGTGGCAAGATGAATCCTAGGAGTATGATCAAAACCCTTCCCTGTCACTATCCTTACATTTCAAAGAAACCTTGTTTCTTTCCCTATAAAAAAAAGTTTACAGTTTGTCTAAAAGTCTGCTACTTTTACAACAAAGAGTACAGAGATAACAAGAAGGCAATACTTAATTATTCTGGTTATTTCCTAAAGGTAGTACTCTTTCCCTTTTTTCTGTTTCCCTTCCCTTGCCCCTTGGTTTCCCTTTTTGGTCTTGTCTACCATCATTATTCCTCCAAAGCCACTCTCTTGTTTTATTTGTTTATTTACTCTTATTTTCATTTCTATTTTACATTTCCCCTTTTTAAGGGGCAATCATTTTAATATATTTAATGTGTATCCTTCTGAACGTATGTATTCTTTTAAATGTATTTTCTTGTTAATGTGTATATTTAAAAAGTTTTACGTAAGTGGCATTCTGCTATAGCCATTCGTCTTCGCAGATGTTTTTCAGCACTCTCTTCGGTGTGTCCATTCTAGCTTCTGCATAGGACTTCATAATGGTCACCATATTGTATTTATTCACTCCCCTAAGGAAAGACATCCACTCCCCATCATCATCATCAGCAACACCATAATGAACATCCTCATACTTTCCCACCTGTACATCTGTTGGAATTTCGGTGTGACACACCCCAGGAAAATACATAACTCCATTGGATACTGCCAGTGAACTCTTCCCCCAGGCTGGCTGATGGTCTCCTACCAGTAGTGCCCACCATGCATACCTTAGATCATCACATTCCCATTAACATTTGGCTTTTTATGGCTTTTACTAGTCTATATAGTTGTTTAGACTGAAACTTCAATGTGGTTTTAATTTGCACTTCTGATTAATAATGAGCTTGAGCATCTCTTCATTTTCTTATTAGCCCTTTGGTTTCCTCTTCTCTAAATTGCCCATGCACTGATACCTCTTTATCCTTTTTTTATGGGGTGTAGTTGATTAAATTTGAAGACTTATCTATAGCAAAAAATTACTTTATGTTGTTTATTTTTTTCAAATTGTTGATCTTATCACTGCATTTTGCCCATTTTTATGTCAGTTTATTTTTTTGCTGGAAAATCATTTTTTTTTGCTGTGAGTTTTAAGATGTCTATTTTTATTCTCTTTATTTATAAATGATAATAATGCAGATCTTTCCTTTTTCCCTAGTCCGTAATGAAAATATCTACCGTACAACAAAAATTCTCCTCAGACACAGCAATATAAGTGAAATATCAGTGAAGATATGTTGAGACATCTTGCATTCTCTTTACTCTCTGCCAATCAATGGTACTAATATTAGCATGTTTGTCCTAAAAGGAAAACAATGTAATAGAAAATCAAGGCAAGTTTTGCCTGCTCCTGCAATGTCCATAGCGGGCATTCCATGTGCACTTGTTGAAACAAAGACCCTCTAATAATTCTTTCCCTAGAAAGGTTCAGAAGAAAGTGTTGATATTTTCCCTTAAGGCAGCTGAGAAGCACCTGTCATTAGGCTCTAAGGATAACTCTTCCCCCTTCTCCTAAGTCATTGTGATTTGTGACTGATAAAGGCTCACAGAAATGGGATTCAAAAATGGAGAAGAAAGAAAATCAATAATGCCAGGAGCCAGCTTGCTGTGGTCACATGTCTGCTTTTCTGATGTGGCGGTGCTGAAGGCAAGCATGTTGGGAGGGGATTCTTCAACACTGAATCTTTTGCTTCACACATGTTATTAAATTTTTGTCAAGACAGCATTCACATTAAGTCTGTCTGGTTAGACCACACATCTAACATAGAACAACTCTGAGCAATCTTTAGCATTTGAGCGTCTGTGAGGATTTCTGGGGCTCATGGTATTAGCACTAATTGTTTTGTTGTTTGTTTGCTCTTAATTGTGTGAAAGATTAAGGATACAGCTTCTATCATTCAAGGTGTTTATATATAATTGTTAGGGAAATTGAGATGCAGAAGGATGAAGCATTTTGGCAAGATTACAAGGTATTCATCACAAACATATCAAAGAGTAAAAGCCACAATTCCTGAACCTCACCTCTTGTTCTATTAACTAGAGGCAGCTTTCTCAGTAAGGATGAGAAGTCAGCAAGACCTCATCGTATTATTAAAGTATCAAACTCGAAACAAGATGGAAGGTTATGAAGGTGGCATTTTCATATTTCTTCAATATTCTTTTGCTTCTTTGAATTTCCATGCTTGACTCTACAGAAACACTTGGTACTACTTAAAAGAACATTACTTTACACTTGCTGCTCATAGTTTTTGTTCTGAAAATTTTCTCCTTAACGGATTTTTAAAGCCTGATTTTCTCCTGATCCTCCTACCGCCAATTCTGCTGCTTTTCCTAATTTTCTGCCTCAGCTTCTCTTTGGGTCCAGTTTTCAATATTTCTGTTGCTCTTCCATGCTGTATCCCACTGTGTAGCATTGCATTTAATAAAACTGAGATATTAAATACCAGTTAAATTTGACTCAGGAGCTTCTTTAGACCCTGAAACCACCAGCAAGGAAAATGGTCCATAGGTATTGTCCCAGATATTTAGAAGAAATCAGATAATTTTAAAATTTCAATTAAAAGTTTAAAAGGCTGGCAACAAATGTGAATAGACACCTCAAAAAAGAAGGTTTATAAATAGCCAATAAACACATGAAAAGATGCTCAGTATTATTAGTTATAGGAAAATGCAGAATTGAAACCACAATGAGAAACTATTTTATACTTGTTATAGAATAGCTAAATAAAAGGACAGACAATACCAAGTGTTGACAAGGACGAAAGCAAATAGAACTTTTATACATTGCTGGCGAAAGAGTAACACAATACAATCACTTGGAAAACAGTTTGAAAGTTTCATATCAAGTTTGATATATAATTACTACAAGACCCATAATCCACTCCTGGGTATTTACCCAAAGCAAAAGGAAAACATATGATCACACAAAGATCTGTGCAGGAATCTTTATAATAGCCTAAAACTTTATTCTTTATGAGATTAAAAGCTGAACTTTACTCAGATTTATTTACGTTTTAAAACTAGAAGTAGCCCAGATATTATTAACAGAAGAATGAATAAATACATTGTGGTTTATCCATATAATAAAATATCACCTGGCAAAAAAAATAAAGTGAACAAACTTACAATAGGGATGAATCTTAAAAACATTATCCTGAACAAAAGAAACCAGACACAAAAATGTACATAGTGCATAATTCAATTTATATAAAATTGTAGAACAAACTAGTCTATGGTGATAGGAAGTAGAGCAATGATGGGAGGGGACCAGTGGCAGGGGAATTGACTACAAAGGGTACCAGAGAACTTTTGGGGCAAAATGGCAATGTTGATATTTTGACTGTGGTGGTAGTTACATGGATGAACACGCTTGTCAAAACTGATTCAAGTTTATATTTTAAATGGGCATATTTTATAGCAAGTGAATTATATCTCACATAGTTATCTCATACCTTGTATCTCATAAAAAATCAAACTCAGTGGCAAAAGGAAAAAGAAAAACCCTTAATTAAGGGGTTGTAGGGATTTAGAGTTGTTTACAAAAGATGTCATATGAAAATGTCCACTAAATTTGGCTGTTTTGTGGCCAAAGTATGTTGTCTTTGAGAAGTGGAATCAATATGATGCATTATATGTCATTTTATATTAGGAATTATTCCAGGCACTCTGTGAGCAGTCTCATTTAATGTTCCAAACACTCCTGTAAAGTGGATATTATTAGCCTTATTTTAAATATGGTACATTTAAGGATAAACAGATATTTTGAGAGGGACTTACTAAATGTAGAATATAATTAGAACATAGACAATCCATTATATGATTTTATATTTCCACATAATAACTAGTACATTCTCTTATTTTTCCTATAAGTAGAAAAAAAAATTGATGAATCAGGTGGAACAAGCCATTTATATTCTTCAGCAATATCATTTATATCTGATTATGAGTAACAATATTAAAAATATTTAAAATACTTTTATTATAGTTTGACATTTTATACAGAAAATTTAGTACATTTATTATATTTTATAATATTAACCAAAATGGATAAATATACAATAAATGGAACCTCAAGGTTTCAGTAGTACCTCAAAAGTTAATTGAAAACTATTTAAGGATATTATACCTTGTAGACAAAAAGTAAAATTCTATAAAATTGTTATTTTTTTATCAGATCCGTAATGGACTTAAGATTTCTTAACTCAGAAATGTCATCTTCTCAGGATAGGCTTCTCTGTGTTCTTGACAGTAACTGCTGAACAAATTTTTAAATAACTTTTCTATTTCTTGAATTCTTGTTACAAATAATTGTTAATTTAAAATGAAGTTTAATAGAACAAGGATGAAGTTAATAGGTAATACAGAGGCAGTAAATACGCATAGAATCCTAATATCACAATATTTTGAATGCTAGTACTTAGTCTTGGGGCAGCTGATACGGGAAATGTCTTTGATCCAGTTTCCCATGTGGAGTATTTGAAATCTTTCGGTTCAGTGTTCTTTGTCTCTGGGCTATGTACCTCATGGTCAGGTGCTTGGGGGAATCACTCAAAATTGTACTGTCATCAAAAAAGTTTTACTTTTTTGCTTAGCTCCTTTAACTCTGCTATTTACTTATCACCTCAAAACAGGGGCAGAAGAATGCTAATCTTTCTCCAACTTTTAATGTGCATTTCCTTTGCAATTCACTGTCTCAATTTCTCTGTGCCTTTATTAGAAAGGGTTGAACTCACCTTCAGTTTATGTACCCTTAAAAAGATCTCCCACCTCATTTTTCACCTCTCTCATTTTTCACCTTCCCATAATCTGAATAACAGTATAATTTGATCCAGTGCCTTGACAGCTAAATGAGAGACATAGTTTGAAATAGGTATGCATAAAAAGCAGTCCTCATTTCAGTTTAAGGTTATTTCCAACTTTATTTTTTTGCCTATAATTCTCCATTCATAATGATACTAGAATGTGAAAGCATAAGATGAAAATGAAACATTTTATGAAATACGAGCAAATGATTTGAACATTCTCTTTAAAAGATGAGCTATGTGTGACTGTTCCAGAGCTACCAAGAGCCCAGCCCATGTATCACTGCCACTTAGCTGTTATGTCCAGAGATCAGTGTGCCAGATGCTTTACTGGATAGATGAGATGATGGAGCTCCTCTCTCAATCAGAGGAAACAGGACATAGATGGCATTCTAGAGGTGTTTGTTTCCAGTCACTGTTTCTTTGTGGAAGATAAGACTCATTAGACGAGAAATGTGAATTTCTTATTTTCATAGTGTGAACCCTTGCTTATCAATTTGTACTGCTTCAGTGAATTGAATTTGCTGTGCTGGAAAAACATAGATTGCAAGAGTTTTTTGTTTGTTTGCTTGTTTTAGCCAGGTTTATCAGAACTAAAATTATAATGGATCTCATGGTTAGCCAATTCCATTTTTAGACCAGGTTCAGCTCGGAGCGGCTTGATTAGTCATTCCTGCAGGTAAGCAGGATCCAAACACCAGAATTTTAGGCATCCTGTAGTTTAGAGTTTTATTTTCCTGTATTCTTATTAATTAACTAGTTTTGATATTTGATGATCTCCTTTGTGGTAAATGGGACTTATATTTTCGGAGATAGAGCTAAAACCATGCCATAAAAAGCACTTATATATCAGCACCTTACAGTCGTATAGTGATAAACCCATTGATTCCTCAGCTTGTAGCTTGTAGCTTCCAACGGAGAGTCAAAAAATTTATTTATTTATTTGAGACAGAGTTTCACTCTTGTCCCCCAGGCTGGAGTAGAGTGGTGCAATCTTGGTTCAGTGAAACCTCTACCTCCAGTTCAAGCGATTCTCCTGCCTCAGCCCCCCAAGTAGCTGGGATTACAGACGACTGCCACCACACCCAGCTAATTTTTGTATTTTTAGTAGAGACGGAGTTTCACCATGTCGGCCAGGCTGGTCTCCAACTCCTGACCTCAAGTGATCTGCCCACCTTGGCCTCCCAAAGTGCTGGGATTACAGGCGTGAGCCATGTGCCCAGCCAAAAAATAAAATCTTTAATAAAATTACCACAAAGTTTATGACCATACTATTTGGGACAAAATATATAATGATGGCTATACTAATGTGTATTCATGTGAACAATGACTGGAAAATTAAAGCAAAAATGAAAAATGTTTCATTAAGACGGTGAGATAGGATTGATTAAAGAATTTTTATTTATATTGCTATACCTTTTTTCCCATAGCGATAGTAACCTGTAAAGCCAGATTTGCAGTGACAGCCTTTTTATTTTCAGAAGTTATAATCTGATTTGATATTTGTTAACCACAATAAACAGGGACAAGCAGTTGGTTTATAACTGCTGATTGCTTTCCCATAGAACACTAAAGTCATGGTAGCTGGCATTTCTGTCACTGGAGCTTGTATTTGTGTTGCTATTTCAATTCTTTAGTAAAATCACTGGCAATTTTCCGTTTACTTCAATAGCTAAATATTTTCAAGGCACTGTGATCTTCCTATAAAAAACATAAAGATATAGAGATATATAAACTGTGATAGACTAGTTTATATATCTCTATATCTTTGTGTTTTCTATAGTTATATTCATGTTTTTCTATTTTAAAAAATCAATGGTTTAAAAAAAAGGGAACTATAGAAGATAGGTAAGAAACACATATCAGGTATTTCTCCCCCAGTAGAAAGAATGTAGGGTTTTCACTTAGCTTTGAATGTTCTCTGTCCTAAGATCAAGTTCTAATTTCAACTTTTCAAATTGTTGGTCTATGACAAAATACATTGTGGAGACAGATTCACATGTCACTTACACTCCTCACCAATGAAGACCTAATATAATTGCAGACATTTAAGAGATGTATTGAGAAGGTAGGGAGGACGGACACTGTTCATTAGTGTTTCCATATTATCCTCTCAATCATGAAGGAGAACTTGTGATCCAAAAGTGATCTTGAAAACAAGGCCCAGCCTCTTCCATGGCTGTAGTAGAGGCCAGTCTTACTAAAGTCAAAAGCTGGATTTGCTACTGTAACCTGTGAAGGCAGTAGGAGCAAAGGGCCTCGGTCTAATTGGTATTTATTGCTCTCATTGTTTTGGATTCCAGACCTTTGATAAATCTCTCCCAGTGAAGCAAACCCATGGTTAACTCTGCAGTAGTGAGGAAGCTATGGAAACAGAACTGCAATTAACCTTCACTGGCAAAACAAAACATAAAGAAACTAAAAGGAAGGCTTGCTTTTCGCAGATGCAATTTTAAATGACAGGTGGCAGGTGAAAACATTACCCTTAAAAAGAGAACGTATTTTGTATTATACACAATAACCAGGAAAAAGACATTATCAAAAAAGGGATAATTATTCATATTGAAGTGAAGAAAAAAAGGTAGAATGTAAAAGACAAAATAGTTATAATTAAAAAGCAGAATGCTCTAATACTGTCATTCAAATATGTGTCAGGTGGCTTTTATTTGGATGACAATACTCAAAGAGTACCAAAAACCTAACCCTTTTCTCAAAACTTTTTCTGTGTTATCTCTTCTCTAAAAGGTACTGTTAAATAATGGCAAATACTGTTTTAAGAAGCACCAAGTTCTGTGTAATTGTCGGTTGGCAAGACACTTGCTCTAAGCATCAATTTCAGTATCTGAAAAATTCAGAGTCATATTAACAGCCTGCCAGCTGAGAGGTCTGCTGCATTATATAGTGACACCATGTGGGTCTGTAAGCTCTACAACTCGAATGCCTTTCAGTAGTATGTCTTTAGCAACATCCTTTAACAGACCCTGCTTAACATGTTAGTCATAACAGATGGCTGAAGAAAGGTCATTAGAAGATGATTAAAGGAAATAAAAGATAAGAGAGAGGAATCAAGCTCCTGATCTAGAAAAAACAGCATTTAGAGTTCGGGTTAATGTGACTTGGACAAGGTGGCTGTATTAGGGAGAGAGTCCAGGTTAAATTAAAGAATGGAGGAAGGAAAAAATCAGAAAAGGAGCAAAGGTAAGAAAAGAGTTATGCATGAATTAGGGAGGTATATTTAAGAGGTGGGATGAGGTATCAGAATTGATGAGTCAGCTCTGTTGGTAGGAGTGGGATTAGCCAAGCCTCCCTCCCATCTCTTACTTGAGCTGTTACCAGTGTCTGTGAGTTATTGTGCATAGTGCTTGTGGTCTGACTAGTACCAATAAATACAGAGGTTTATAAATTTGGAAGGCAGATCTATCTTCTATCTTCCCATCTTTGTTCCAAAGCATTTTCCTTTCTCAGAAGTTATGCTTTGAATTTAGTGGCTGTTATGAAGGTTGAACTCTCAAGGGAACCAAGGCAATGTTGTATGTGGGACATGGTTGAAACCTGGGCCAAGGTCCAGAAATTCTGATGTTGTGAATCTCCTTTGCCTGCCTAGAACCCCTGGGGAGTTGCTGGTATTGAAGACTCTCAGCTGGAATACATTCTGCACATAAACACTTTTCATTGTGTCTGTTTCCATTTCAAATTAGTTGTCAGGTTGGGAATATTCTGTTATTAGCCTATCCCCTGATGTTATAATATTTATTCTACTTTTCTAAACCTGAAGCTTTTAATGAAACGGTATATGGAGTGAAGCCTTGCTTCTATCTTCTCCCTTAACTCGAGCTGTGTTTTTTGAGCTTCAGAAGTTCTTGGAAACTTTATCTTGGGACATTCGTTACTTGAAATTGATTTTTTATACAAGGAAAGTCCTCTTGGATCCAACCCTCTGTCTGTTTGTTTCATTTTCACATATATACCAGCTGTTGCCAGGTGGTAAAAGACAGACAATGAGCTTTTGCTGGAGATAATTCAAAGCAACACTTTTCCCAACTTTGATTTCTGAACCATGTTGATATTCTCAGTGGCCACTAAGGGGAGCCACATACCCATATTCTCTCAGCCTTAACAGAATCCCTTGATAAGAAAGGGGAGATCATATTCAGCTTGTGGCCAACACAAAAAGTATATTGCCAAATGCCCTTGGAAATAAGGCAGCAATTTAAATCGACAAATTCACGGGTTTAAAATTTAAGCAATACTTTTATTCGACTCTTCTTGCTTCTTTCTTCAGAGGATGTGGAAACTCAGTGCAGTGGGACTGCATCTATCTTTAGGGAGAAATGCATACTTTCAAAGTACTGTTTTAATTTCTTTCTTTTTTGCATGTGCCTCTGAGGGTAGTAGCTGTGAGGCAGTTAAAACTCCAAACACATTTGTTTTGTTTAAGTCATAAGTACATTTGTAGACATTAGAGCACCCATATTCTCTGGGAAGATTAGACAAACAGCATTAAAAGCCATATTTTAAATTTCGTTTTCTTTGTTTTGCACCTCTTGGCTGTCTCCAAATTGAATTTATTTTTAGCTCCATCATCTAAAAACAATCTTAAGTCATAGAGTTAAGAAAGTATCGATACCTCTTGGGAAGTTGCATTATGTAGTGACACCATGTGGGGGCTGTAACCTCCACAATTCGAATGTTTTTTAGTAGAGTGCCTTCAGTAACATCCTTTAACAGACCCTGCTTAACATGTTGGTCATAAGAGACTCCTGAAGAAAGTTCATTAGAAGATGATTAAGGGAAATAAAAGACAAACGAGAGGAATCAAGTTCTTAACCTAGAAAAAGTGTTTGGAGGTTGAGTTAATGTGACTTGGACAAGGGAAGCAGAGTGTTGGAGAGAAATAGCCCACCACTGCTACTCACATCAGTTTATAACACTGGTTATTCTGTGTACTGTTTCAACACAGTGATAAAAAACTGAGAGAGTGATGAGATAAGATAAAGAATGGCATACCACCTCAGGAACTGGGACTTATTTTAAGAGTCTTCTTTTGAAGAATGGGGTCAAATCTATATTTAGAAATATCAGATGGGGGATTTAAGGAGGTTGTAAACCCAGCGTCTTGAGACTTTGATTAATGTGATGCAAACAGAAGGTGAGGGCCTCTGAGACCCTATTGCTTGATTTGCCTGTGAGGAGGAACCCTCGTTTGATGAGACTGTGTAGTGATCTCTTCCTTTTCCCACAATGCACTTTACTGAGTTTCAAAATCTTGTTCCTGTTTCCATTTAATTGTGTTATGATCTAGTATCTCTTTGGGGAATAATAATAAAAAATGTGGCCGGGCGCAGTGGCTCACGCCTGTAATCCCAGCACTTTGGGAGGCCCAGGTGGGCGGATTATGAGGTCAACAGATTGAGACCATCCTGGACAACACGGTGAAATCCCGTCTCTACTAAAAATACAAAAATTAGCCGGGCGTGATGGCGGGTGCCTGTAATCCCAGGTACTCGGGAGGCTGAGGCAGGAGAATCGCTTGAACTTGGGTGGCGGAGGTTGCAGTGAGCTGAAATCCCGCCATTGCACGCCAGCCTGGGCGACAGTGAGAGTGATACTCTGTCTCTGAAAAAAAGAAAAAGAAAAAAAAAAAAATAGAATTTTAATCAGATTAGTGCTGTACGAGATTTATGTAAACTGTGTGCATTATAGTTGAAGAAATAGAATCTTTTTAAAGGAAAAAAACAAAATTAAACAGTACTGTAATTCTGTGCTCTAAAATTGTATCTCAAGCAAACCCTTTTGTTTTTCTCTGTAATAAAAAAGTCATATCTGTAATGTTTGCAACCAGATGTAATTTTCAAGTCAATTTTAATTAAAGAAGTGATTGGCAAATTGATTGTTCATCGTAATTATCAAGATATTATTTTTTCCTGCAAATCCCCTGAGTTCCAGGGGAAAAAAACATATTATTTTTGTAAAGAAAGAAACAGGGGTGGTGAATCATTTTGGGGTAGTAGTTTGGGGGAAAAACTTGCATTTGTTGAAAGTTTGCTGTGTCCCAAGCACTTTATTTATTCTTCTTTTGCATTTATTTATTCTTCCCAATAACACAATGAAAATCACACACATTTTGCGGACTAGGAAACTCAAGTGCAGATGTTAAATGACATACACAAGCTTGTGCAGTGTTGGAGATATAGTTAAAATAGGTCTGTGTACGACCGACATCTATTATTTTAAGAAAAAATGTTTTTGATTTGTACCTTTTAAGGTTTTATAGTTATTTATATAGTTTTTTATTAATTTAGAGTGATATGTTCAACAGTCTGAAACAAATCTGTATTTTCTACTTGTGTCAACTTACATAGGTAACCTTGCACTGCTGTTATTCAAAGGCTGTGCTGATTAACTGTTTAACTATCTTCCTTTTCCCAGAGCTCAGCCTTTTAGGGTTTATTAAAATTCTTACAGTGAAGAAATAAGTGCAGGTGTCTTTTTCAGGTGTCTGGTATTACCTTACTGAGCTTCACATGTAAAATTAAATTCGACTCTAATGAGCTTCTTCTTCCAGTTTCAGTGCTGGGTACTATTATGATATAGAGGTGATGGAAATCATACATGAATATCAGAGAAAGAATTAGAGAAAAATGTAATTTTTATTTCTTAACTCAAATATTCAATTGAAGCAGGTATTTATTGGACAATAGGGAGAAGAAGATATGGTGAAGTTAGATGGGACAACAAAATCTGTTTTCATTTTAGGTATAAGAGAACTATTCACAGAAGCCAGAAAGCTATAGCAAGTGAAATATTCTTTTATTCCCTTACTGTGTTTTTTGGATCATCCTCTTCCTGTTATTTAACAAAAAGCTGTATTTTAACAAATGATAGCTTAGCAATAAGTAGAAGGTAAGAAATATTTTATTAAGGTATACACATTATTATAGTTAAGAGAAATAATTTTAAATAACAACAAATTTTGTTTCCAATTTGGCTGGATCAGTGTCACAGCCTGAGCAATGAAATAGCCAATATGCCAACCATGTATAAAGATAAATTTTAAATTAGACACAAAAAGAAGTTCAAAATGACCTAGATAAATTTTTCCCATGAGCATATTATTTTCCATGTCCTCCTTTTCACTGTTCTAGGAACCAAGTTTTCTTGAATAATTTAAACTGGCTTCCAAAGATCAATTATTTGCATCCAACAGTCTAGCCTCTGAGATAGTCTACATTATGGGTTTTTTTTTTTTATTAGAGAAGATTTAGAAAACATATTTTCATAATGTTTGCAAAGTTACTTCTACTTTACTCAAGAGTTAAGACAGTCTTCGTTTCTCCCTAAGATTTTATTTAAAAGAAAACTCAAAATTAATTTTGTCTCTCTTGGCACATATTTACTTAAAAAAAAAAAACTGTTTGAAAATAAGTTGCAGACATCATGACACTTGACTTCTGGATCCTTCATCATGTATCTTCTAAGAACAAAGGACTTTTTCATACATAACCACAAAATTATTATCACACTTAGGGAAATGTACATTCAGCAATTTATTTACTATTCAGTTCATTTTTAAATTTCTCCAGTTTTCCCTAACAGTTCCATGATGGTCTTGGAGGTTCTTTTTGATAGCTTTGCAGAGCACTTCTCAGCAAGCGTAAGTTAGCTCTGTGGAATAAGAGGCTAATACCAGCTACTGGACTCTGGAGGTTTCATATTTCTAGTGTGACCATTTCTCAACTTGCGAGCTTCCAGTGTTGCATGGTTGCACAGATTATCCCTGCCTGAACTACGTCCTATAAATATATAGAACCTTATCAATGAGAAGGAAACTCTCTCTACTGGAACACTGGCCAGGCACTTAGAGGTCATGTATATCTAGTCTAAATTATGAGTTTATAAGAGTTACGGGGAATGCATGCACTCTGCTTCAAGCCTTTCACTAAACAAACCTTTTTCTCTATCTTAGTACTATGTGTCTGCAATCTCTGAATTGCATCCTCCAGAAACTTAAACAATTTCTTTTTTTCCTGTGCACAATCCAGTCAGGGCTCATGTATTACATTTGTTTTTTATTGCTCTTTAGTCTTATCTAGAACAGTTGTTCATTTTTAATTTTTTTTCCATGGCAGAGCCTTTTGAAGAATCTGTGGCAATTTTCTTTCA
The DNA here is from genome assembly GCA_036589455.1 of Ateles fusciceps. Classification (NCBI taxonomy): domain Eukaryota; kingdom Metazoa; phylum Chordata; class Mammalia; order Primates; family Atelidae; genus Ateles; species Ateles fusciceps. The sequence continues at coordinate 4,802,345 of JAZHEH010003128.1, forward strand.
GAATTTTACATATTCTAGATTTTTCTGATTACTTCCTTATGATATTATTTAACCTATTCGTCTATCGCCTATATTTCCCGTAAATTGAATGTTTGGTTGAAAAACCTGATGAGATTAAAGTGAAACATTTATGACAAGAAGATTTTACAGGTGTGAATATTCTGTATTGCATTATATCAGGGAGCATGTAATATAAAGTTATTCAACTATTAGTTATTGGCTGAGTGCTAATCGTCAGAATTGCTACTGAAAAAGGCAAACACTTTTGCTATTGTTAATTAATATTTAATGTTAGATGATATTTTGGCACCATATGACTATCCTGTTACACAACTACATTTGACCCAATGGTTTTAACTCATTACAGTAATCCTTGTCTGAATCCTTTATTACATTTGGGGGGTGTAAAATGATGGTTTTCTAATTCTATCATTTCTTCTACATTTATTAGCTGGAATTCTTTTATATATAAGACTGTAATTTTCTGCTGCCCACTTTTTAAAAATCACTATGGACTCATGGATTTTTAAAATTCATTACATTATAATAAATTATTATAGTTATTCTCATGGATGATCAAATTTCCCTAAATGGTCAACTCAATTGGAGCCCATTCAAGCTGTTCCTTTGACTTTTGACACGATTCATGTGATAGGCAGCTTCTAGAATGGTTTTGGATAATCCCTGCTTCTTGGTATTCATGATCTTATATAATTCCTTCCCTTGAGGGTGGGCTGAACCTAGTGATTCACTTCTATCAAAAGAAGACAGGGCAAAAGTGAATAGTATGTAATGTCTGATGTTGGGTCATAAAAACCCTGTGGCTTCTGTCTTGCTTACCCTCTGTTACTCTCTTGCTTGCTCTTGCTAATGGAAGTCAGATGCCATATTGTAAGCTTCCCTATAAGGAAGTTATTGAAGTGGCTGGAAGACAAAAGAGGCCTTTGATAAATAGCTGGTAAGTAACTTAAATTTTCAGTCCAACAGCTGTGAGGAAGCAAATATTGTCCACAGCCATGAGTGAGCTTATAAGCAGAAACTCTTTCAGTTGAGCCTGCAGTGGGCTGCAGCCTGCCTGATAACTTCATTGCAGTCTTGTTAGAGATTGAGCCAGAGGACCCAGCCAGTTAAGCCACTCTCGTATTTCTGTTCCACAGAACTGTGAGATAATAAATGTTTATTGTTTTAAGCCCCTAAGTTTGGGAGTAATTTCTTATGTAGCAATAAATCATTAATACAACCTCAATAGTCTTTGAGCACTTCTATTTTTTTCTAGTGCAACAAGATTTCTCAATTCACTTTGTATTTTCCCTGACTCATACATGAAATAAACATTTTTTCTAAGTTCCTGTGGTTTCTTTCAGTGAAAAATGGTGTTTAGAATACAAGATCCGGGCACAAAATGTACTAATTGCTACAGAGATGTCATTATTTCTATATTCATTAGTGATTAGAACTAGAAAGCACATATAACAAAATTGTGAGTTCACGCTGAAATTTCCAATTTATATTTCATATTGCATGGTTCTTCCTGAATTTCTTTTATTGATGTGTCATTATTTCACTTATAGTGAAAATGTTTGTTCCTTAACAGCAGAGGGTTAACATTACAAAGAAGTGGAGTAGTAGGTATTATAATGTGGGCAATAATGTTAAGATCTCAGGCTTTCTGGAATATCCCTCTTCATTTCTACCACTTAAGATTTATTTGTCTGATCTTGAAGGACTATTTGAATGTTAGAGTTTTCTTATCAAAACTTTAAAAATTATTTTCCAACCTAGAAAAATGATCCAGAAAGAATAGAATAGAAACATTAGAAATAAATATAGAAAAAATATAAAAGAAAATAACTCTGAATGGTGAACTTGTGGGTATGTTTCATTTATTTTAATAAGAAACAAATATTGAGTCCCTAATACATGCCATTTGCTAAGGCAATGAAGTCTCAAAGTTTCTGGCTGTGAGAATTTATATTCTGGAGAGAAAGTTATTATTAAATGTGCCAATATATTTGGTAGGTGATACCATAAAGAGACACGCAGCACTTTCTGAGGTTAAATTCTGTCTAAAAATATATATTGTTTTAGTAATAAAAACATAATTCATGTTAAAAGGAACAAAAAATAAATCTGGAGGGTGACAGGGACAAGAGGATATACAAACAGGAGGAAAAGGTTCCTCCTTGAATTGGGGAAGATGTCAAAGGCAAACTAGTTTCTTTCACAATTTTTATCCAATTCTTATTAATTTTAACATGAAAATTTCTCATATGAAGCTTTGCCTTTTAACCTGTCTGCTTTGAATTAAACTGGATTTCCATTCTGCATTTTGGTGAATGGTAGCATACATGTTTTTAGTCAACTGTAATTTTGTTGAGGAATATAAAGGAAAATATTGAACAATCTATTAATTTTGTGATTTCCTTAGATGGTTAAGTTCTTCCTTTGTTTATATCTCCTTCTAAAAAATTATTGTTATTTAAAAATTTTTTTACATGTCTGCTTTAGCTAAGCTTACAGATGAAGCCTTTTACAAATTTGTACAACTGTAATTTATGATCAAGCTCCCGAGGAGGAGCAGGAGTCAGAGCCTTGGAGCGTTAGTCTGTTCAGTATAGTTTATAGAACCTGTTGAGGAAAAGAAAAGGAGAGGGCAGGGACACAAAGGAAAGGCAAATCAAGTGCATGTACATTCTTCGTTGTTTTTGTCTTTGGCACTTTTGTTTAAACTTATTCATATCAGTTTTCTTTTTTTAAATTTATTTTTCATCATTCATATTGGTTGAACTCATGATAATCCTGATGGAGGCAAAAAACATGCTATAAAATTGCTGTGATAGAACATAAATAAAGGGTTGAAATTTTAAGTCTGTTTGGTAGTCAATATGCATAATTGCAAAACTTTCATTAGTGCCACAGGAATTAATTCTAGGGAAGTGCAGTATATTTATAGCTGATAGCTCTTCATACTCTGTGGAGTTCTTGCTGGGCCAATGGCACATCAGGCTTTGCAGAAGTCAGCCAAGTATGACTGGATGAGAGAAAGTCACTCAAGATGGATTCTCATGGACCATTTACTTCATAAAGAACTTTAACAAAAAAGTTTATCAAAAAATTTACTAACCTCTTGATTGCCCCCTCTCTCCCCCATTTTAGTTCCATTTCTGGCTCAATCACTGGAGCAGTGTCACAGCTTTTAGAGTACATATTCCTGATTTGCAAAGCTGAAATGCAAACCGACAATTTCCATCTACTGGTCACCGTAGGCACTACAGACATAAAGAATAATAAGACAAAACCCCTGCTTTCAAGCAATTCTCAGCCTAAGCCCATCTGGGTCATTACCATAGACAAAGACATCTGTTATAGGAATGTTTTATAGGGCAGTGTCAACCAGTGAGGGCCATGGGATATCACTGGAAAATATCCATTTAGGAGACTACCTTATGGGCTATTTGGCCTCTTTTGTTCTTTGTACACTTGAAACAAAATGAATTTATGTACTTACTGTCTTGTCATTGTGTGATAGATAACAGTGAAGTAAAGGCCATGAGGAACTAGCCTAGTTCCAAAGCCTTGTAAACAACAATCAGTTTCATGTAGGTGTCCACACAAAGTGGTTGTGAGTCATGGTTAAGTGATTGTGACATGTCTGAAAGGCAAACTTATGTCACAGGAAAGAAGAGCTCTCTGGATAGATGGTTCCCTACAGTTTTGTAAAGACATCTGGAAACTTTGATCTGGGAGACACCACATCACAGAGAATTGTTATCGTCTGAGAGCACACTGGTGATAAAAACCTTTAACTACATATCTTAACTAAATCTTATATGCGCTCAAATTGCCACCTGTTTTGTGATCACTGGAGTTAATAGTCTGCCTGACACAAGGAAAAGTGGATGTTCTAGCAGGAAAATGCATGCTTCCTCTCTGATATTTGATTTTATTTCCAATATTCACTGAAAGTATTGTATTAATAAATTTCTCTCAGGATTTTCATGTAATTTCATTGTCCTTGCATAGAATTATAGTAATAATGGAGGTCAAAAAGAAAGTATTTAAGAAAGTTGCAAGGAAATGCACTCATTCACTTGACATAGGATACAGCATTCCCCATGGTCTAGCTCCTAACTTTCCAGTCTGAATTTTAGTTGTGTCCCAATATACATCTTTTTAAAAAAATTCATGCAAACCAACCAATTGGCGCCAGTTATCTAATGGTCTAATTTCTCCTGATTGCTATACATGGTGTCACCTCATTGCATGTCTCTTGTGTGCTTCTTATTAAAGCCTGAAACAGCTAACATAACACTTCCAGAAAGAAAATTACATTACTATTGGCCAAGTTCATCTCATGAGAGGCCAACATTTCTCTTTTTCCTCTGCTTCTATATTTTTTCTCTTCTCTTCTTTGCCTGAACTTCTCTGGAATTTTCTGACTTACCTTGCCTGTGATCATTGGGTTCTCTGAGAAGCAAATATAGAGATTGAGTAGGAGTGCAAAGGGAAGAATGCCAAAATGGGTAGGGAAATCATCAGACTGTGATGCCATCTGATGGAGCCCAACAGGGAGGTCAGGAGCCGCGATTGCCCTCTGGAGGAGTACACGTTGGGTGGAAATAGCCAGCCCTGTGTCTCACTGTTCAGTCATTGACTAGCTCCTGCTTTTGTAATTACTCATAACATTAAACATTTAATAACTACCCATAACATTAAATAATGTTTAATGTTATGGGTAATTATTATTTGTTTTAGTACAAGTTGAACTAATCATTGTTGAATGGAAATCAATCGGTTACTAATTAGCAAAGAGCAACTTCTGGAGGCTGTCAGTCTCACATTTTACTCCTTGCAGCTACTCAGCTTCTCTTTCTTGAAGAATCTCTCTCTGACACATCCCGCCCCCAGGATCCAAATTCCATGCCTGAGACACATCAAAATCCTCAACATTTTTCATTTCTAGTTCTATCAGGGTAGATCAGGGTGGTATTTCCCCACTCTGTATTAGGAAGGGGCCTTAGATTTTCAGAGTTCTCAGAGTTGAGATAATAAAAATAAATAATCCTTTCTCCAGCTGATTTTAACAACCCCTCATAACATGACTTGGTTTCCCTATTTTAAAGGCTCTGTCTCTTTACTGTGTCTCCTCAATCTCTAAGCTACTTTGAGAAGAAAAGAAAGAGTGAGGGAGAAGAGAAGGATGAGTCAGATCAAAGGTTGCTTTCTCTTTGGAAATTTTTCCAATCATGCACCCTCCTTCCTCTGAGCTGAATTCACTTTAACAAACAAACAACAACAACAACAAAAAAAACTTTTATTAAGTTCAGGGGTACATGTGCAGGTTTGTTACATAGGTAAACTTGTGTCATTGGGGTTTGTTGTATAGATTATTTTGTCACCCAGGTATTAAGCCTAGTACCCATTAGTTATTTTTCCTGATCCTCTCCCCTCCTCCCACCCTCCACCCTCTCATAGGCCCCAGTGAGTGTTGTCCGCTCTGTGTCCATGTGTTCTCATCATTTAGATCCCACTTATAAGTAGAACATGTGGTGTTTGGGTTTTTGTTTCTGTGTTAGTTTCCTGAGAATTAGTAGCCTCCAGCTCCATCCATGTCCCTACAAAAGACATGATCTCATTCTTTCCTGTGGCTGCATAGTATTCCATGGTGTATATGTACCACATCAGTCTGTCCTGATGGGCATTTAGGTTGATTCCATGTCTTTGATGTTGAATTAACTGTTTTTTGACTGTGCTTGCACCTAAATGCCTCAGTTATAGCATTTAGCAGGTTGTATTCGAGTAGTTGACTTTTTTGTCTGTTTCTTCACTACACTGTATGCTTTTCAGGTGCAGGAAAATTTATTGCCCTCTGCCTGTCTCTAACAGCCTTGCAATAGATGTGTCAGATTTGAACTCTGCTGTGACAGCAGTGCCAAACTCATTGGGATATAACGTGATATTTTAAGTGTTTTCGTGAGATATTTGCAAACTATTAAAAAATATAGTCAGTGCTCAAAGAGCACTTTTAAACACTTTTTATAATATGTGTGCATTACAAAATTTAGAAAATATTTAGCCATTTTTAGGAGAAAGTACAACTTTTGTAACTGTACTATCTAAATATAATTAAGGTAGTTGATTATGTTGTTTCATGTTCTTTGTGTTTTTTAATGTGGTTTAGAATTTGTCTGAGTTGAAATATATGAATACATATACTTTTCCACCTAATGCTACATTAAAACATTTGCATGTTAATCACATGCAAATTCTTCAAAAATTATTTATTTAATTATTTTTCTATTATTTAAAGTTTGGTTGTATCCAATATTTGTTTTTATGTATAACCTATCATGAAATTCTTTCAATATACATCTTTATTCTTATTTCTGCATATTTCCTTTCAATTAAATAGCAATATATTAATTTTTGTTCATGTTGTCTAATTATTTTCCAGAGAGTTTATATCATTTTGTCTTTCCCACCAGCTGTGTGTGAGAGACTCTTCTCAATACACTCATGGCAGCACTAAATACTATCTTTAAAAAAGGACAACTTAGAAAACGCAGTATTGTCTCTTTGTTTCAATTGGTATCTCTATTTATTAATAACTTGAATATTTTAGTTCGTATTTTATTAATAATTTATATGCCATCTTCTGTGAATTTTCTATTTGTGTCTATTTTCAGGCTAAGTTTTAGTGTCCCTTTTATGAGTTTGAGTGAGTTTTTAATGTAGAAGATATTATTAAATATCTGTCAATGTGGATATAAATAATATTCTCAATTTGAATTGTCTTACAATTTTCTGCTGAGGCTTTGCTCTTCAGAGATCTTTAAATTTTACATAGGTAAGTTTAGAATTTCCTAATGAGAAATTTCATTTTTTTCCCCAGTTTAGAAAGCTCTTATCTATTCTGAGATCAGTTAAATTGTTGCCAATTTATGTTTGTTTTCGGCTTTTATTTTATTTTTATTTTTAAAAATTATTTTAGTTTTTATTTCTGCTTTTATGTTTTAATTAAATTTATTTCATGGATGACATTTTAAAATTGCAATCCAACTTAATCTGTTACTCAAAAGTATAATTTCCTCAGAACATTTGGATAATTCATCTGCATGCATTAGTTGTAATGATTATTCATATATATAATGGTTTCGCTTAGGTTTTTGGTCTTAAGATGGTCTCTATTGTTCTATTGATTTGTTTGTCCATTCTTGAAACAATATTTGCCAATGTTTTATAGGCGTTTGAAAAAGAAGACATATTCCCTGTTAGTGGAAGACATACATATATATGCATCTATGCATTCAATATTTGTTTCTGGTCAATCCAAACATCTTCAGAAGTCAGGACATTGACATGAATGTGCTCAACAGCCAGATGTAATTCAATAAAGAGGAGTGCCAATGAAGTAACAGAAACAGCATGTTTTTGGCATAAAGACACAAATTCAAAAATTAAAAAAAAAATGATTATATGGATATACCTCCTCAACCTTAGCTGTGTTTACTGAGTGAATTTGCCCTATTAGTTCTTTGCATCCTCCAATATGCCTACTTATATTGGAGGAGGGGTTTATTTAAAACAAAATGAAACAATTGTAACTGCTTTAGTTTTCTGAGAGAGGGCAAGAATGATGTTATGTGTTTCATTGGGAATAGAGATTGGTGTAGGAGGAGAGAAGGAAGGCTGAACTTTCAAAGTTTCTGTAAGTTCTTTTATGTTCAACTCAAAGCGTTGGGCCATTTGCTTATCAAAGCATATTATCCAAGATTTGGACTTGTAGAGAGCTAATACTGTGCAAATAAATAGTGAGGTCTGAGAGTGGCAAATTGAGTGGAGAGATTAGAGACCTTGTCTTTGTTGAGAAGTAAAATGATGAAAAGTAAAGTTTGCAATAATATGTATTTAAGTTTAAATAATATTTTTAAAATAAGTAGCCTGCAATTTGGGGGAAACAATTTTTGAATTAAAGTAAAAATCCCAACAGGACTCTAAGTACATGAAAAGTGAAAAAAGAAAGATAAACCAGTTACTACCAACTTAAGTTTATTGTAGAAAACAAATGTTTGGTTCTCTGCATTACTGCAGCAATATATAGTATCTTTTGCTCAGACTTAGAAGTAAATCAACTTGGATTTATTATCAAGGAGTGATTGTGTAAGTGCCAGATGAGAGACAGCCTAAGACACCAAACCACTTACCATATGCTATGGTTTCAATTATGGTGTCCTCCCCCCAAATTCATGTTGAAACCGAATTCCCATGGTAGTATTAAGAGGTGGAACCTGTGGGTTGGTGATTAAGTCTCTACCCTCATGAATGTGATTAGGTGCTCTTATAAAAGGGCTTGAGGGGGTGAGTTTGGCCCTTTTTACCCTTTTGCTGTTAGCCATGTGAGGACCAACAAGGAGACCTTCCCCAGATTCCAAATGTGAGTGCCTGGATCTTGGACTTACATCCTCCAAAACTGTGAGAAGCAGATTTCTTTTTGTTAGTTACTCGGTCTCAGGTATTTTGTTATAGCAGCACACATGAACTAAGACACCATCATGACCATTATACAAAGACATGCCAATGAAAGGATCTGTCATGGCTTGATCTGCCATGCCAGAGAACTGAGCCCCAGGCTAGGGTGAAGCACTCACAGGTACCCTTGGCAAGAGATTACCTGTTGCAGTGCCTTTCACAGGAGATGTCACCATCGGCAGACTGTTAGGATTAGCCAGAAGAGCAGCATAAGCCAGCATCAACTCACAGGGAGCCAGGTCACATTAGAGTTCTCTGAGTCAATGGCTTCCCTTTTCCTGTGGCTCAGTTTCGTGGCATGGAGCATCTTTCCTGTGCAACTGTTTGTAATTCCTTCCACCCAGCTCCTATAGACAGTGGTGGATGCTACAGCCTCCCCCTGCTGGAGACCCTTTCCCTGGAGGATAGCCTCTTGGATGAGAAGGGAGCACTGATAGGTAACTAGGAGGAGACAAGAGAAACAAAGGAAGCAGGTTTTCAGTTTCTGTTTTGTGTAAATCCAAATAAGCTGTGTTTTTAAAGAAGTGGATCTCAACTGTGTGGAATATAAACACGAAATTTTCTATGTTTCTCTAATAACTGCTTTCAATATTTATCAAATCCTCTATTTCTTTCTTTTAAGGACCTTGTAGACAGCTTTAGGACCTTTGAACACTCTGAGATTTAAAAACTCAACCCAATCAAATATAAAGTTCCCCCTCTCATTCTTGATCTAAAGCTTTCCTATATCAAGTCACTACTTAATGCCATGTTTCAAGGGTTTTTGAGTGGGGGAGATTAACGTGGTCTGTTCTTGTGCTCCCTTACCTTTACCCCTCATCCAGACTCTATCTTCGGTGTTTGGGGACAACAGGAAGGAAGAAAGTGCCAGAACACCAATCTGCTTTACCCAGGGATAGTTGTGCTTCTTCCTTTGTTGGCCCATGAGGGTTTATGTTGCTCTTCTGCTAATAATCTTGACTGGCTGCTCCTGGTAGCATATTTGTGTGCAGGCATTGAAAGAGTTGTTCTTGTGGAAGGTGTATGTGGGTTCTTTGACCTGTCTTGTGAGAATTTCCTATGGTTCAGTTTTGTGGCATAGAGCATCTTCTCTGGCACAAGTACTTGTAATTCCTTCCACTCAGCTTCTATCCACAGTGGTGAATCCTACAGCCTCCCCCCTGCTGGAGCCCTTTTGCCTGGAGGATAGCCTCTTGGATGAGAAATTGGCAAAAAGGGCTCAAGACTATTTCCTTTTCCGGTGTCTTTGGACCTATAAGAAACTCACCACCCTTACCATCGCAAATGATAACTCGGCTGTTGCATTGTCTTCCTCTTTATTAGCCTGCCGTCATCTCTCTTTAATTCATAGGGACTCGTCAGCAAGTCCTAGCAGATAGTCTTCTCCAAATGCAAGGCAGTTCCTCATCTTGAAGGCAGTAAGAAGCTCTGTTCAGTAGTTGTTAATTCCCTTCCTGCCACCTTGGCTTAAGGGCTGGGTAGTACCTTTTTCCATAAACAGTAGAGTCACACAAGCCCAGTGACTTTAGCTACCCCCTCCTCTCTCCCTCCAGTCATCTTTTTATATAAGTAGTTGGGATGGGCAGGGATGGGGCCTGGCTGGGGGTTGCTTTTCACTAGATCCTGTGAGATATTGATCTCTAGTGCCTCGCTTTAGAATGTGGTATAATAGTGTCTCTTTGTCCTCAGGATTGAACTCTGGTCAGTTCAGTGTAATGAATGATTTTAAGTTACTAAATTGTACAGTTGCATATCTGTGTTGCCTCAACTGTTTTAATCAATATTGTTGCATGGACTAGAATAGGGCAGAGTGTCAAGTTCCTGTGGTCTGTGTGGATCCAAGCAATGGACTCATCTTGTTGCTTAGAGTCCTCTCCCTCTTCTTATCACTGCCCTGGAGGGTTTAGCTGGCACATGTGGGAGGAACATGAGTCAACAGACTTGAATCTTCATTTGCACATTAAACACAGTTTTCTTAGGATTTAGGCAGTGTTTTGCTGGTTAGCAGGCTCCTCAAACAAACATCTCACGAAAAACCACACAAAAAAACCCTCAACCCCAAACCAAGCCAAAACAGAAAAATGACTGATATTTGGAGTGTTTGCCAGCTTCTATGTTGTAAATATTTTCATTATGAGGATTTCAGCCTACTGATGTGAAGTCACTGCATGGAGAGTAGGGAAGAGATCTTAAAATCTACTCTTATGAGTAGCTATGATCTGACTGCAGTGCACTGTTGAGTGTATGTTTATTTTGCATGACTCTATGGAGTCTGATGGAATTTATGGTGATATTCTAGCCCCCCCCCATATGTTTCACCCATGCTATTTGTTGGAGTTATTTCTAATATTAAAAAAATAGCAAAATTTATTTTCTGAGATGATGCAGAATGAAGTAGACCCGAAAACAGAGAAACAGAGAAATGTTAGGACAGAATTCTTAAGGAAAGCAGGAACCAGGTAACAAGGCAAGAAGCTAGATTTACCAGAAAACTGAGTGAGAAATTCGTGGCAGTATAGTAGTCGAAGCCTAAAGACTTCTAAGAACAGTCTGCCTGTGTGTGCTTATAAGCAGTTTGCCTGTCAGGGCTGTAATCCCAATCCACTTCCCCAAACTTTCAGTTAACTTGACTATAAACAAAAAAAGGCCTTTGTGAGCTGTTGTTAGATGAAGAAAAGGGTCTGTGTCCTGCATCTGGATCTATGCAGAGTGGATAGGAAATGAGACAGGAGGAAAGAACTAATGAGATTCAGAGGACAGGGACAAGGCCAGAGGGAATGCTGAGAATGAAAGACATGGAGATTCCCAGAAGTTTTGGGGAGGCCATTGAACCTTTGCCAGACAAGTAATGGGAGCGTTTGCCAGTTTTATTTTTGAAAGAAAGATGACCTTAGCTGCCATCTGGATGTTATTTATTCTACTGTTAAAAATAATTATGGCCTTTACTTTGTTTGATCTGCCAAAAGTTGAGATCTATTACTATAATTGTGTTTCTGCCATTTAGACATATACTTAACAGTTTTGTTTTATATAAATTTATGCTAGACTACTTGAGGCATCCAAATTCATGGCTATTAGACCTTATGTGTGGATTATCAAGGCAAAATCTCTCTTTGCTCACCCAAGAGTGTGGTGTGCTTTGAATTTATTTAGGTCTTATTTTGTATCTCTCAGGCAATTTGAAGGTATTTCTTAGTAGATATTACATATTTTTTTCTTAAATATATTCTTAGGTATGACAGACCTGCTAGTTGTCCCCCAGTATCATTTCCCCTTTTCTTTCCCTAAGTGGAAACTCTGAATTTTGGCTGCTGTATGAGCACTCAGAATAAAGGCTACATTTCACAGCCCTTCTTGCAGTTGAGCCTGGCCATATAACTAAGTTTTAGAACAGTGGGATATGAGTGGAAGTGGTATGAGCAATTTTGAGGAGTGTTTTCCAAGTGACGTCAGAGCAGAAAGCTGGAGGGAGCGTGGGACCCCTGGGATATGTAAAACTGCTGTTCCAGTTTTGACCTGGACCACAGGACATCTCACATGAAACAATAACCTCTGTGTGTCTAAGCCACTGGTTTTTTTGTTTTTTGTTTTTTTTTGTTTTGTTTTGTTGTTGTTGTTGCATAAAGCTGGATCTAATGCTAAATTACATACTAAGTTTTTTTTAATCTCTTTCATTGGTATTGTAAATGAAGACTTTTTCCCCCTTGTATCTTCCAGATGGCTCTTATTGCTTTGTATGAAATGTGCTATTAGGCAATTTTTGTCATTGTGAGAACATCATAGTGTTCTTACACACACCTAGATGGTATAGTCTACTATACACTTGGGCTACACAGTATAGCCTATTTCTCCTAGGCTGCAAACCTACACAGCATGTTACTGTACTAAATATAGGAAATTAATTATAACACAAAGGTAAAAATTTGTGAACCTAAACATAAAAATGGTATAATAAAATTACGATATAAAAGATTAAAAATGATATACCTGTAGAGGTTACTTACCGTGAATGGAGCCTGCAAGAATGGAAGTTGTTCTGGGTGAGTCAGTGAGTGAGTGCTGAGGGGGAGGTGAAGGCTAGGGTGTTACTGTAGACTTGATAAACACAGTGCACTTTGGCTATACTAAATTTACAAAAAACTTCTTTCTGCAATAGTAAATTAACCCTAGCTTACTGTAACTTTTTAACTTTATAAACTTGTAATTTTTTAATGTTTTCCTTCCTTTGTAGTAACACAAACACAGAGACAGCTGAACAAAAATATTTTCTCTATTTATATCATTTTCTATAAACTTTTGCATTTAAAAATGTTTACTTTTATTTTTATTTTTTACTTTTTAAGCTCTTTCGTTAATAACCAAGACACAAACACTGCACTAGCCTAGGACTACACAGGGTCATCAATGTCACCGTCCCCACCTTCTCCACCTCTTGTCCCACTAGAAGGTCTTTGGGGGCAATAACACATGTGGAGCTGTCATCTCCTATGATAACAATGCCTTCTTCTGGATACGTCCTGAAGGATCTGCCTGTTTTACAGTTAAATTTCTTTTTAATAAGTAGAAAGAGTATACTCTAAAGCAATGATAAAAGTGTAGTAAATATATAAACCAGTAATATAGTTGCCTATTATTAAGAATTATATACTATAGATAATTGTATGTGTTATACATTTATACAGCTGGTAGCACAATAGGTTTGTTTACACCAACATCACCACAGACACATGAGTAATATATTGTGCTGTAACGTTAGGACAGCTATGATGTCACCAGGCAAAAGGAGTTTTTCAGCTACATTGTAATCTTCTGGGAGGTCCGTCGTTGACTGAAGCATCATCGTGGGGTGCATGACTGTACTTGGATCACAAAAATGTAAAGAAAGGAGAGTTCTGACATATTGAGAGAGCCGTCAACTTTCTGGTGATCTAATGAGGCCAAAGCACTGTTGTGGGAGTAGCTGAATAAGCAAGCGGGAAGGAGAAGCAGCTATGGTGAGAACGCAGGATACTTGAGAGTTTTTGGAGGTGGAGCATCTCCAGTTGTAACAAAGACTGGGGTATAAACCTAGTTGTGGGTGGTTGAGTTGCATGTGAAAGCAAAGGTGACTTAAAGCTACCAGGCCAAGGAACTGAGAGGGTGGGTCAGCGATGGGACACTGAAGACCTTTAAGATGGAGAGGTAGGCTGTGAGCCAGATGGCAAAGGCTGTGATTACTGTAACAGGAAAGCAGTGGAGAGTGTGGTGAAATCACATGCATCTCTCAGAGTGAGTTTTATGCAACAGGGTGGGAGTAATACTGTCCTGGAGCAAAGATACAGTCCTAAGAGCTCTGAATCCATGAAGAGACAATGAATAGATAACATTTTTCTTCTTGTATTTTTTCAGGTAGGAAAATGTTTTTTATAAGTTGGATTTTTTTATGTTAGACTTTATAGTTGATAGGTTAGATTAACCTTATCATTTATAGAAATATCTCTGAAATTCTGGCAATATCATTTCTATCATATAAACACATTTCACATGGGAAGTTGTAAGAGAGTAATTCATGGAGGTGCCAACTCACTGCCATTTTAAATGGTTAAGTTTAGGTAAAATCTTTATATCAGTACATTATATAAATGTCAATGGCAAGACATTTTTAGTTTGTACAAATTTGAGATTTGATAATATTCTCTTTCAGCTATTAATGGCTTGAGACAAAGTGATGCCAATGTAATTAGACATTTTAATTATAAAATCCATAACCAGTTTTTAATAAAAATACAAATCTGGTATTTTAAAATGACTAATGTGTTAATTTCAATGCTAGTTGAAGTGCAAAATTATTAGCCTTTCAAAGTTTTCCATGATAGTTGTTTTCTTTTTTGATTTTATTTTTACCTGTTATGCCTTAATAAAATAAGGAACAGAAAATTCTAAGCTAAATGGCTACTATATATTTTGTAGTTTATTTTAAAAGTAAAACCCACAACATCTGACATAATCTGGAACTAGCGTTCAGAAAATAATTTGACTTGATGTTTACTGTAGACCCATTTGGAAATGATAATGGTATAAATGGAGTCTAGACAAACACGAAGGTGAGCATTGTGCTTTTGTGCAGCATTTGAAGTTTCCTAAGGTTTTATTTTACTTTTTAGTTAAGTTTTGCTCTTGTATCATACTCTATTACATTTCAACTTAGTCTTTGTCCTTGCATTTGTTTTCTTCCCACTATACATCTACATTTGCCCCCATTTTCTCATGAGGTCATACTTTATTTTATAGGTCTAGCAATACTGCAAGGCCAAGATTCCTGTTTTTCCAAATAAGATATAATGTATTAAAATTTGACATATGTGTCTTCTTAAGATAATCAGCAAATATATTAAATATTTAAATATGTACCTACTTCAAAGGTTAAATATTAATAAAATACATGTTTTTACTAGGATTGTCATGAGAAATGCAGGTATATCCAGACATTCCATAGGCCATTATTTTAATATTTTGAGGTTTAAAGCTTTCTATTGATGTTCTAGAAAATGTGGAGACCTTGCAAATAAAAGAAAGACTGAATTGCTTATTATTTTTAGAAAAAGCAATGCTAAAAGGAAGAAACTTAGAATTTTAGCCAATATGCACGTGTGTTAAATTAACATCGTCCACATAGCAAATATATATATATATCACATATTATGTGTATATGTTTTCATATTTTAAATTGTTTTTTAGACAATACATGTTGAATTCTTACTATATTTCAGGTACTGTTTAGGCATCAGATGTAAACAAAGCAGACAAAATTCCATATAAGAAAGGGATAATAAATAAATGTACAAATAATTCAATTTAAAAAAAGATAAAATTCAGGTGAAGACAGATAATAAGCAAATAAATAAATGTATAATAGTGTAATTTTAGAAAATCACAAATACTAAGCCAAAGAAACAGCATAGTAAGAAAATAGAGGATGACTAATTGGGAGGGTTAGGAACACATTAGATACATTATTTCTTCATTTCAAAAATATAAAATGAAATCTGTGATATTTTCTGTATAAAATTTTAGATAAACTTTAACTATCTTTTATCTCTGTGATTGATATAAAAATACTAGTACCTTTCATTTTTTTCTCCTCTAATTATTATTATTTGTAGTCCTTACCTAAAATTTTACATTTGCAACTTATGCACTGATTTTTTCTTATGTAAACATCTTGAATTGCTTGGTAAGGGGCAGCCAAGTCCATATTCACCATTTGATGCATGACAGGTATGTCAGTTTGTTCTCACCCTGCTAATGAAGACATACCTGAGACTGGGTAATTTACAAAAGATAGAGGTTTAATTGACTTGCAGTTCCACATTGGCAGGGAGGCCTCACAATCATGGTGGAAGGTGAAGGAGGAGCAAAGCCATATCTTACATGGTGGCAGGCAACAGAGCATGTGCAGGAGAAATGCCCTTTATAAAACCATCAGATCTTGTGAGACTTATTCACTATCATGAGAACAGCATAGGAAAGACTCGCCCCATGATTCAATTACCTCCCACCAGCTGTCTTCCATGACACATGGAAATTGTGAGAGCTACAATTGATGATGAGATTTGGGTGGGGACACAGTCAAACCATGTCAGAGGGTGTAAAGAAAATATAGCTAAATTTGAATTTTCAGGTATGTAACAAACAGTATGAGACATAGACCTGTATGAAACTTGGATTTTAAATTCCCCCTTATTTATCAATTTTCATTAAAAACACCTGGGTCTCAGTAGCCTCATCCACAAAATAAAGACAGAAGACTTTCTAAATTTGAAGAATAATTATTGTATAGTGAAATCAATTCAGGAAGGTCTAGTAATTTTGATTCTGTGAATAAAAATTAATGATTCATGCTGTAGATAATAATACCTTCTGTGCTGAGATTTCAAAATTTACTAGTACCACTATAGCAAATACTATTTTTTTTTGGTCTGGAAGAATTATTGAATTATTTTAATGAAATTTTTTCTTGTTTCTTTATAGATCACATAGTGAACTTGTTTATATCTTGTATCCAAACTACCGTCAAATTTATTTTTTCACTCTTGCTTGTTCCAAACTTTTATTTTCTGGCAAAGAACCATCACCTTCAGCTTTCTTTACTTTTTAAATTAGTACTAGCCCCCTGCTCCATTTTTTTTTTCCCCCCAGAGAGACTGCATTTCCCAAAGAAATAAACTGCTCTAGTGACCCTATAAGCAAAATAAATGAAGAGGGAAGAGGACAAGATGGTGTCTTCTTAGTGATTCCATCTTGCATCCAGTGACCCTCCTTCACAATGCTCATAAACCACCCACGGATGGCTTGTTTCACAAACTTTGCCAGGATCAATACCAAGCTTGCTCATCTTCAATTTGTGTTTCCTACTTTCTTCTTCTTTTTTTTTTTTAATTGAGATAAGGCATTTCTTCATCTCTAGTGTTCACTGATAGAGGTATTACAGTCTTATTTGCAAAGTTATTTAAGTGTCCTGGGTTGTAATACATTGGGGTCAACAGTCTAGGAAACAACTAGGCCAACTAAGTGTTCCTGTTACAGGTTACCTTTATTGTTGAAAGTGGGCATATTCCACAGAACAGGCGTATGTTTATCCTTTGAGTGTTGTGGTTGTTCTAAACGAAATTCATCATTCTCTTAGGCTTACATTCTATACATGTGTTCAATCTAATTGAAAATAACTCTTCTATCACCAGAGAAAAGAGTGTGAACACAATTGTATTTTAGTCATCACCTAGCATGGATCTTTGCTAATGCCAATTGCTATAGAACCCAAAGACTTGGAAACCAAGTAATATAGAAGTGGTATCTACTAATTCTACATTCATGAAGCTTCATTTGTTTACCTCCTAGTGAATACACTAAGGAGTATAAGTGAAGGAGACTTCTGAGCTGAGGCAGTTCTGAACTATGAATGTGATCTTTTGGAAAACCTTTGATAACCCCATCCTACCTCAAATTCATGGTCTAATGGAGTTTTGTCATATTCAGCACAATCCACAAAGTTATTATGCTTTTGCTTTGAAAGGTAGCATTGTGGAAAATCTGGTGCAAACCCCCTGTTTGTTGGTCTCTCGTATTACCATAAGGGACAGAATGTAGCTTGCTTGTTTACTACCTTTTCATAGGGTAAACATTTTTCTAATCTTTCAGTAAAGTTAATTGATTCAATTTACCACACTAATATAAATAAATCAAGAATCTAATCACCAAGGGGGAGGACATCAATAATTTTTTTTATGATTAAAATAAGCATTGGTGAAGTAAAGTCATCTCTTACTTTACCAAAATGCCATTGTTTCCATCCTCTCCTTGAGGTAATGCAGTGGCCTTTCGCAGTGATTAATTTGGACCATTAATGACAAGCCCAAGTAGGTTTTAATTCATCTATCTTCCTTTAGCCCAGACAAAAATACTACTACAAATAAACATCATGTCTGAGTGATTTTTGACAGAAAGAACAACAGAAAGCCTCCTGGCCCATTATATACTTGTCCCTTCCTGTGACAGAACTCCAAGAAAGGCCTCTGAGCCCATGAATTTGGAACGTCCTAAAATCCTAACTGAGATAATTTTTCGGGGCACTAACTTGACACTTTGTAATGTCGGTGTAGTTTTAGGAGTGCCCAAGGCTGTCTTGGGTGTTAGTGAAGAATGCCACAGACACACAAACCTTAAATATAAACACCACGCACAGGTGCTTGTGTGTGTTTCTGCAAGGTGTTCCTGCATATTGACTTGTAAAATGACAAAAATCAGAAAAATTGTGCTGAAGGGATAATACATTTCTGATCACAGTGCTGTTTTCAAGTCATCCTCATCCTGGCTGTGATTCTTGAAAGCTGTTGACAAATGCATGGTAAATGCACCTAATAGCAATAACTTAAGCATGTCTTGAAAATAAGCTTGTATGACAGATGTACCTGGATGTGTGTTCCAAGCTAGGGAATCTGGGAGTGGCCAACCTGGAGATCCATTCCTTTTTTGTGAGGAACATCAGAACCCCGGACTTGTCCTGTGGAATACTGGTCATACAGGGCATGAGGGCCTTGAGTTTTGTGTTGAATGAAGGTTGTCAGGTAGAGACTGATAGGGAAAGGGCGTTCAGTGAAAATGCTATATAAACTGCATGCCTTTGCAAGTGGTTGTGGTTCTTCTGTTCAACCTGCTGCCACTGGACTCTCTCCCCTGTATGTAAGCCATAAGTAAAACCCCATGTCTTGTTCACTGGCTTTGAATCTCTTCTTTGGCCTTTTGAACCTGGTACCATCCCCGCTGGAGTTGATAGGGGTTTAGCACAATAGCAAATAGTAATTTTTTTTTTTAGTTTATATTTTAAAGAAGATGTGGCTGCAAGTGGCAGCTGAGCTGGCATTAGATTCACAGTCAACTTCTCCCAAGCACATTGCACTGAATGCTTCACGTTCCTGCTTTTCCTTTGATTCTATTGGTGATTCTGTTGTTGTCTCTGCAGGAAGGTGTAAATTATCCTCCGCTAGTAATTTCTGAGCTTCTGAAAGCAAAAACACTCAAAGCAGATTTTTGAGTAATTTAAGAAACTCCCTCATGAGAGTGGAAATCCAGTGACTTTATTAGCATGACTAAATTTGTTAGAACAATTCTGTGCAATCTGCTATACTTCTGTGCGGTAAACCTTTTTCCTCCTAATCCTCTTATTCTTATTGTATAAAGGAATAACAATTTTTCTTTTTAAGTTGAATCAATTTGTTCTTAATCATATAAAGTTGGAACCAAAGTTGAAGTTTGGCTAGAAATTGCAAGCGGTTTCTAACCTGTGAAAAGTCAGTGGTGATACTCTTGGTACATTTGAATATCATGGAACTACTACAAAGAAAGACTAGTTTCTGGATTCATTTTTGGTGCAACATTTCTTAAGCTCTTTCTCTGTTATCACACCTTGCCTGGCATATTCTGAAGTCTTCAAAAGAGGTCACTTCCAAGAAGTATGAGTCTTAAATTTCTTTTCACAGAATATAGCATCCTGCTGATATAGATAAGGGCCTTGAAAATGCAGTAAATAATTACTATTAAAAATCTCCAATGGAAAAAAATAGTTCTGAACTGTCATATATTAAATATAAACTGAGAAGCAATGCAGTTACCTTAAAAATTACATAAATATAAGACTGTTATATTACCTTTAATTCAGCCTTTTACTCTCCCCCACTTAGAGAAAAAGAATCAGTTTGAGGAAATGGAATCACTATTGACTGAAATCTTTATCAACTGATTCGTTGAAGAGTGATTGACCACTAAAGTTCTATCTTGTCTCTTCCTCAGAAAATGGATAGGAAATTTTTTACAAAAAACAATTTATAATAAATAAATAAATATATTTGTCATAAATCGTTGCTCCAGCCAGGACCAGAAAACTTTCCTGTCTTCCAACCTTCAATTTTTCCTTGTAGAGTGATTGGCATCCACTGCCATTGCTCTAGCTTGATCCCTCCCTTTGTTTTCTCTGGACTTTCATGAGAAGATTGTAAATGGCTCACTGACTTCAGTTCCCCCTTCATTTCACTGCACACCATTCTACCACAATGCCTCTCTAAAGCATAACTCTGTCCAGGTCACTCTGACGTTCGATATCTATTACCCAGAGAATCTTAAGGCAAACATCATAACCTGACTCACAGAGCCTTCTACGATCCAGGCCTATCAGATTGTGAAAAATGGTTAATTGTCTTTTCAAGTATATGACATTTCTGCCTAAATATTGGAAACTGTTTGGTTACAATCATATCACTTACTTCCACAGTGTATGATTTTATTAGATCAGTTATGTCTTTCTGGGATATATATACTGGTAAATGCAAAAAAAAAAGTTATTATTTAACTTTTTCAAATTATACCAAAGTCTTGGGCATGAAACTGCATCAACTAGACCTGGCACAGTTGATCCATAGGGCCAGAAATTCTACTCCATAAGTATGTTTCTGACAAAGTTGAACACTTACACCAACCAAAAGAGATGTATAAGAATATTCAAAGCAGTGTTATTTGTAATAGTTTAAGGCTGAGGGAATTTCACAGCTGCAGATAGAATTTATAGATCCTGAGTTGCTCATAAAAGTAATTTTCTTTCAATAGGAGATGTCTATTAATGGTAAGATGGACATAAATATATCTTGATATAGTTATAAAATGGATTACTGTACAGCAATAAAAATGGCTAAATTATTGCACATGCAACAGCATGATTGCAATATGTAAGCATAGCATTGAGTAAAAGAAGCCAGACATTTAAAAAATATATGTTTTAATTTATATAAAGTTCAAAAATAGGAAGTCATGGTAAAAGTCAAGATTACTGGGTACATTTTGAGGGAGTGAAAGTAGTGACCGGCAGGGAGCAAGACGGGTTGCTTCTGGGTTGCTTGTGGTAATATTCTAATTTTTGCCCTGGGCGATGTTTGCAAGGGTTTATTCATTTTGTAATGAGTCATTGTACTGTTCATTTATATATACTTTTCTAAATCAAGACAATTTTTTTAAATCAAACGTTTTGTTAACAAAAACAATCTATTAAAAAATGTCCTGATTTCTATCTCTAGGTATCCTGTTTTCCCAGGATGGCAAAGATAAACTGGAGTTTCAGTCTTGCTGTCTTAACAAGAGTAGAGGGAGAACAAAGAATAAAACAAGAAATAAAGCTGACTATATTGAAAGAACAGAGGTATGTCCTTAAGAGAAAGCATCCATCCTCAAAGAGTTAAGAGAAATTAAATAGTGAAAAATAGGATATCAACATGCAGTACAAATTGAAAAAAAAGAAGATAGAATAGAGGGCTTTTAAAACTAACAAGTAGCATTGGCATTACTTATAGAATGCCACAAAAGAGTCAACAAAGAAGATGGGAACTGTTATAAACTCAGCTGAAAAGTATGATAATGGCTTTTCAATGGTGGCTGTACATTAGAATCGGCTGGAGAATTAAAAAATTACTGAGACATGGGCCTCTCCACAAACCAATTTTACTGGAATATATGGTGGTGGGGTCCTGGCAATAGCCTCATTGCAGTGCTCTCCAGGTGATTCTAATGTGTATCAGGTGGCAAAACACCTGAGTTTAGATCAGGAGAGAATAATACTTAAGACTCTTCTTAGTGGCAAGTGAAATACAGTTTGCTCCTCACAAGGCACTAGGGGTCACAGACTTCACAGGCATTAGTAAATGTTCAGTAGAATCTTCAGATAAAGGTTCTTCTAAGGTTGATTTTCCAGTTGAAAAAAATAGATATATTGGCGATGGATGGATGGATGGATAGATGGGATATATGCCTATGGGCTCATAAGCATATATGGGAAGCTGACCTGGAAAGCTGACAACACAGGCTTGGAGGTTAGTTAAAAAGTTCTAAATAAGCTAGATTTGGACAAAGGGTGAAAGCTCTTCAAATAAGGCATGCTGCCTGGGTTTACTACCAATGTAACGTTCTATGCAAGAAGACAAGACTTTCAAATACTACAATCTGAGAAAGGTGCCCAAATCTTAAGAGAGAGTTTTCTTTTAGAAATAAACCCATTAGGTTGGTGCAAATGTAATTGTGGTTTTTGCATTGTTGGAATTTGCTGTTTGATATTGGAATACATTCTTAAATAAATGTGGTTATGTTATACATCATTTTAATGGGCATTTCTCACTTTATTTTTTTACTTTTTGCTAATGACTTATTACTTGGTGTTCATTTTAGACTATGGAGATGATGTTAGACAAAAAGCAAATTCGAGAATTTTCTTATTTGAGTTCAAAATGGGTCATAAAGCAGGGAAGACAACTTGCAACATCAAAAACACATTTGGCCCAGGAACTGCTAATGAATGTACAGTGCGGTGATGGTTCAAGAAGTTTTGCAAAGGAGACAAGAGCCTTGAAGATGAGGAGCATGGTGGCTGGCCATCAGAAGTTTGACAAAGACCAACTGAAAGCAATCATTGAAGCTGATCCTCTTACGACTACATGAGAAGTCAAAGAAGTCAACATCAACCATTCTTCTATAGTGGTTTGGGATTTGAAGCAAATAGGAAAGGTGAAACAGCTTGATAACTGGGTGCCTTGTGAGTTGGGTGAAAATAAAAAAAAAATCATCGCTTTAAAGTGTCATCTTCTCTTATTCTACACAACAATAATGAACCATTTCTTGATTGGATTGTGATGTGTGACAAAAAGTGGATTTTATATGACGACTGGCGATGATTAGCTCAGTGGTTAGACTGAGAAAAAGATCCAAAGCACCTCCCAAACCCAAACTTGGTCATTGTTTGGTGATCTGCCGCTGGTCTGATCCACTACAGCTTTCTGAATCCTGGTGAAACCATTATATATGAGAAGTATGCTCAGCAAATCGATGAGGTGCACCGAATACTGCAACGCCTGCAGCCTGCACTGGTCAGCAGAAAGGGCTCAGTTCTTCTCCACAACGATGCCTGACCACACATCGCACAACCAAGCTTCAAAAGTTGTATGAATTGGGCTACAAAATTTTGCCTCTTTCACCATATTCACATGACCTCTTGCCAACTGACTACCACTTCTTCAAGCATCTCGACAATTTTTTTTTTTGCAGGGAAAATGCTTCCACAACTAGCAGGATGCAGAAAATTCTTTCAAAGGGTTTGTCAAATCCTGAAGCACAGATTTTTATGCAGGAATAAACCAACTTATTTCTTATTGGCAAAAATGTGTTGATTGTAATGGTTCCTATTGTGATTAATAAAGATGTATTTGAGCCTAGTTATGATTTAAAATTCACTGTCTAAAGCTGCAATTACTTTTGCACCAACATAGTAGCCTCTATGAGCTGGGTGTGGTGGTGCTCGCTTTAATCCTAGCTACTTTGGAGGCTAAGACAGGAGAATTTCTTGAATTTGGGAAGCAGAGGTTGCAGGGAGCTGCGATCGCACCACTGCACTACAGCTTGGGTGACAGAGGGAGACTCCATCTGAAAACAAAAACAAAACATAATAATTAGCCTCTAAAAGGGAAGTTTCTTGCAATTGAAGTTAAATTAATAGGTCTTGGATTTTAATGATGGGCAGAACAGACTGATGTCTGGCTGTGGCTGAAACTAAGGAGCTTGGGGTTTTGTAGATACAATAGCCTCTACTTGGAAAGGGTCCCTCAGTGGGTGGCTAGCCAGTTTGTCTTAGAGCAAGAAAGTAAAAGGAACATTCAGAGATGGGGTTGAGGATAGAAAAGCTCTCGCTGATCATAAACAAAAGTTTTAGAGGACACATAAGAAAATGTCATGTTTCTCAACAGATAAACTCTTGGCAATTTAAGTGAGATCATTTTTACAGTGCAGAAGCTCTCCAGGATAAGGAAGGACATTTAGCATCTCTGGTTCCTGCACCAAAATGCCAGTAGAACCACAAATGGGACCTACTGGGAGAATCAGTTAGGACTGAGGGCTTCAATCAGATTAGAAGGCCTACATAGCTTAGAGAATAAGATCTGGGAATGAAAACTGCCTAAGAATGTGGGGGTGGCTTGCACTCCCAGTGATGGAGCTACATTAATTAGGGACATAGAACATGTTGGCATGTGCTATGGTCTTGCAAAAAGAGTAAAAGGTCAGATCAAATTACATTCTCCTTTGGGGGATAGTTTCTTAAGCAATTTGCATTGGTGAAGCAGGGAGTTTTATGTGGTAGTAGAGAGGAGGTCTCATTGGGACCATGTGTTAGTCTGTTCTCATACTGCTATAAGGACATACCTGATACTGGGTAATTTATAAAGGAAAGAGGTTTAATTGACTCACGGTTCCACAGGACTGGGGGAAGCCTCAGGAAATTTACATTCATGGCAGAAGGGGAAGCAAACAATGAGAGAGGAAGCAAAGAGAGGGAAAAGCCCCTTATAAAACCATTAGATCTCTTGAAAACTCACTATCATGAGAACAACATGGAGGTAACCACCCCCATGATTTTCCTCCCAGTGGATCCTTCCCATGGCACGTGGACATTATGGAAACTACAGTTCAAGATGAGATTTGGGGTGGGCAGAAAGGCAAACCATACCAGACCATGTGGTACTCTGAGGTCCCTATCATTGTGTGGGCAGTGTTGCGGCAAGGAAATAAGATCTTATGTGGAACGCTTGCAGCTTTATGGTTTCTCAGCCAAACAAACCTTGTGTAGATGATTTCAAGGCTAGGAATATGCCTTAGATTCTGTATGAGGAAGTTGAAGCTAGTGCTACCAGAAGGAAATCTAAGCCTAATTTCTTACACCAACCAATTAAGTAGAAAACTGTATATACTCATGGATGCCACAAAGACATCCGATAAAATCTAAACAATTATTTGTTATATAAAACTCCAACTGAAAGGAAGAGAAAAACAAGTTTAATTATCTGCACCATTAAGTGAGAAAATAAATGGTACAATGTTAAGCTAGTTCCATAAAAATTAGAAAAAAATTATTGGATATCCACTTTTACCACTATATAAAACATTTTAGAGGTGTTGACTAATGCAATAAAAAATAAAAAAGTAAACATTGGATAGATTTATATCTTTTAGATGACAAAAACCCAAAAGGATTTTCCTTAAAACTCCTAAATTTAATTAGAAAAATTGGAAGATGGCTGAATTTTAAAAAATGAGCTTGTAAAAATCCGTAGAAATTCTTGGATTAGAAAAAATAATTTAGGCTGGGAATGGTGGCTCATGCCTGTAATCCCAGCACTTTGTGAGGCCCAGGGAGACAATCATTTGAGTTCGAGAGTTTGAGACCAGCCAGGGCAACACAGTGAGACCCCATCTCTACAAAAAATTTAAAAATTAGGTATGGTGGCATGTGTCTGTAGTCCTAGCTACTTGAGAGACTGAGGTGGGAGGATCTCTTGAGTCTGGTAAATTGAGGCTGTAGTGAGTCATGATTGTACCATTGCACTCCAGCTTGGGTGGCAGATGAGAACCTATCTAAAAAAAAAAAAGAAAAAATATTTAAAAATGGAAGCAGAAAAATATCTCATTTGAAGTAGTGATAAAATTAATAAGGTATTTTGTATATTAAAACACGTTATTGGAGGACATTATAGAAAATCTAAACAAATATACAGGCATAATATATTTCCCAGGGGAAGAGACTTAATATTGTAAAAATATTAAATTTCATAACTACATTATGTTGACTAGTATTCTAATGGAGTGGAATTTTTATTTATTGGAATGCAATAAAGTCAGATTTCATAGTGAAGTATTATCTGAGAATAGCTATGCCAATTTGAAGTGTGTAGAGTCTTTGATTTGCCAGGTATTAACTGTTACCATAACTCCATAATTCAACTGGTTGTTTAGTCTAATTCTATAGCCAGCATCCCTCAAACGTTAGCAGTCAAACACAGCTCATACTCACATAACGGGTGGTAGAAGTGGGAGACCTTTTCTAGCAGTCACTCAGGGATATTCCGTACCAATCAGGAGACAGAAACCAAACCAGTTATTGGAAGAGGGAAAATGTAATATAAAGATTTATTAAGTAGGATGGCTAACTACTAAGGCATGGAAAAACTCTAAAGAATAGAAGAATTGGGGGAGCAGTCACTCCTTGCAGGGCTGAGGCAGAGTTCCCAAGGAAAGAATAAATTTGAAGACCCAACCCCACTCATGACTGACAATTGGAGCTCTTGGGAATGTATCCCTTGGAAGTGGAAAGGTTTGCTGCCACTGGTTGGGGCTGATAAGTAGGAAACTGATCACTGTGGTGCTAGCAAGACTCTTGAGAAGCTGCCTGCTGGGGTGTCTAGGAAAGTTCCTGGAGGGTGAATGCCACCAGGTGCCATGTGCTCAAAGAATCGAAAAGAAGGGCCAGGTGCAGTGGCTCATGCCTGTAATCCCAGCACTTTGGGAGGCTGAGGTGGGCACATCACTTGAGTCCAGTGTTCCTAACCAGTCTGGGCAATGTGGCAAAACTCTGTCTACAAAAAATACAAAAATTATCCAGCATGGTGTCATGCACCTGTAGCTCCAGCTACTTGGGAGGCTGAGGTGGGAGAACACAAGCCTGGGAGGCTGAGGCTGCAGTGAGCTGTGATTGTACCACCGCACTCCAGCCTGGGTGGCAGAGTGAGCCCTTGCCTCCAATCAATCAATCAACCAATCAGTCAACCAACCAACCAACCAACCAGTCAATCAATCAAATGATTCAAAAGGAAAAATCACCTCATGAGGAGGAAGAGAAATCCCTTCCTGTTAAAGTGTCCCTCTAACACCTTCTGCTGATTAAGGTGAATCTGATGTTTAATCTTGTGCCACCTGGCAAAGGAGAAATGTTTCTAGGCTCTAGCTTCAGTGTAATGAAGCAGGGTAAAGAAGGGTAGATTTAAGCTGAGAGGCAATACCTTGTTAAACTGGCATAGCTGTGTTCCTTTTGTCTTGGGTCTCTTCCTTCTGAGAGTCTTCTCTTTTGCTTAAGTTTATAGCAAAAAGATGGAGAAGCCTCGCTTTTCCTAAACTTCCTTAGAAAGTAGTCACTAATCATGTGGCTTCTCCTAAATGCAAGAGGGATAAGAAGCGTCTTCTAGTGATGTACCCAGGAAGAGGAGCACACAGATATTGATGAATAATTGTCATCTCTACCACACACAATAATCAGAACTGTGTCACTGGCCCAGGAAAAGATAATCATATCAGGCAAATAGAATAAAATATAGACCAATATATATTCAATAAACCAATTTCTAGATAAAAGATAAATATATCCATTGGCTCTTTGACAATCTACCTTATAGTAAGAAATAAAAGCTCCATTCTATAAACAAATATGTAAAGAGTATTTATTGCAGATTTTTTTTAGTGATTAGCAAACACGTAAACAAAAAAGCACAGGAGTGTCCATGAATAATTAAATAGTTGAATCAATTATGGTATTTCATATTAGAGAATACATTTTTTAATTGAAAATGAATTAGATCCATATCTATGAACTGGAGGAATGTTCATAATATAAGTGAGAAATGCATTGTGTATGGTACAATCGCATTTACATCTAAGAGCCTTATGTACCTGTATGCTTGTATGTATTTGTATGATCAAGAAGAGAATGTTAACACTGGTTATCCAGCGTGGGAGTGAAATTATTAACTCTTCATACATTTTAACTTGTTTCCTTAGATGCAATTAGCATGAATTTCTTCTCTAAAATAAAATAATAAAGCTTAAGGTGAAAGAGTACATCTTTATCTACATTACACAATCAAATAAACAAATGTCTTAGGTCTGGAAATCCTGGCAACAACAAACTGCCTCCTAATGTTGACTGAAACAGATTTAAACTAAGTAGTTACTTTGGCTTGCCTAAACTTTGTCTGTTCTGTCCACTCTCTTTGAACACTTGCAAAAGGACCTGCTTTTAATAGTAGATGGCATTGCCAGCATAATAGCATTGGAGTGATAATGTTTTTTGCGGAAAGAATGTGTTGATGTATTTATACTGAAGGTATAGGGAGGTAGTAAGTTTCAGTATGGCCAGTGCATAATATTCAGATTATGCTAATATTTAGCAATTATAAATATATGTATAGTTTACCCACATATATATATATATATATATATATATATATAGAACAAAGAGGTAGAGTATATTAAATAATTAAAAATATAAAAGTTAATATATAATGCAGTGCCTCTCACACCTTTCCCTTAAAATAACCCCAGAGCAGAATGAACATACACACATAGTAGGCAGAAAAAATTCAACCTAAGGGCTCCCTTCCTGTATACAATTTTTTTTGAAGTCTCATATTTTCTCTATTAAAAAATTAATGTGAAGTTTACATTCTACTTCATATTATATTCAAGTTTGCCTTATAAATTTAAAGTTTTAAATTATGTACAAGTTAAATAACACATATCTGACTTCACCCTTACCCTACTCCCCAAACCAGTTAAGATATTCCAGGAAAATACACAATGTTTATTGTGCAGCTTTAAGTAGCTCAGAAAAACAGTTGGGTACCCTGATAGCAAATGTATCTCACTGCAAAGACAGAGGCACCTGAAACCAGGTAGCTGTCAAGTGGTCCAAGAAAGAACTGAGATAATGTATTTTTGTTTTGAGACGGAATTTCATTCTTGTTGCCCAGGCTGGAGTGCAGTGGCACAATTTTGGCTCACTGTAACCTCCGTCTCCCAGGTTCAAGCAATTCTCCTGCCTCAGCTTCCTGAGTAGCTGGAGCTACAGGCACCCGCCACCATGCCTGGCTAATTTTTTGTATTTTTAGTAGAGATGGGGTTTCACTATGTTGGCCAGGCTGGTGTTGAACTTCTTACCGCAGGTGTCCACCTGCCTCGGCCTCCCAAAGTGCTGGGATTACAGGCGTGAGCCACCGCCCCTTCTACTTAGTCACTTTCACTATGTTCTTAGAGATGTTTCTTAAGGGATAAGAAAAAACTTTCTCATTGGCATTTATAGCAGAAACTGACTAGATACTTATCAATTTCATTTTCTCTTCTGGGGCAAACAGAGGAGTATGTTTACCAGCTTGCTTTGCAGGTGGGTTGAAACTGTGCGATCAGGTTTTTGCCAGTGAAATGTTCATGGAGGAGTTGAACTTCATTTACAGAGCTGGTCATAAAATCATCCGGCATGATTTTCCTCACTCTTAATATTTTTGTTGATTCATTGCAGAGAAGCCTGTGGATGACTCTGAGGAGTGTGTGCTAGATAGTGGTACAGTGAGATGAAAACAACCAAGATCCTGAATAACCACGTGGAAGGATGCTAAGTGAACACTTGAGATTTCCCCGATTAATATGTATATACACATCATCTTATAGCAGTCTTTGCAGCAATCCTAAAAGGATAGAGTTTTACAGATAGAGAAACTAAGAGATTAAGCACTTGTTCAATTTTCCATAGCTAAGTGGTAGAACTAGAAATTAAATGTAGTTTTTCTAATTCTTAAGTACCTGCCACAATATAATGGCTTACCTATAGCATTTCATGTAAGGACTCTTGATATTTAAATTTGCTGTTGGTTCTGCTTATTGGGAAACCTGGTTAGTTAGTGTACAGGGACAGGCTTTTAAGAGTGTAGTGCTACCAAGCAGGTGTGAATATATTTTGCCATGTGTTGATTAAAACTATCAATGATAGTTTTTATATGATATAAAAGCTTCTGGTAGAATGTTAGGTTTAAATTTTTTTAACTGCAGTAAAATATACATAACATAAAGTTTACCATTTTAGCCATTTTTAAGTGTATTGTTCAGTACCATTAAGTAAATTCTGATTGTTCTGCAACTGCCACCACCATCCATCTCCAGAACATTTTTCATCTTCCCAAACTGGAACTCTATACCCATTATAACCCCCGTTTTTCCCTCTCTCCAGCTCCTGACAACCACCATGCTACTTTTTGTGTCTATAATTTGACTATTTTTGGGTATCTCATACATGTGGAATCATAAGCTAGGTGTTCTCTTGTGACTAGCATGTCTTCTAGTTTTATCCACATTGTATCATGCAGTAGAATTTGACTCATTTTTAAGGCTGAATAATATTCTATAGTATGTATATACCACATTTAGGCTATCTATTCATCTCTCAATAGACATTTGAGTTGGTTTTGACTATTGCAAATAATGCTGCTGTGAACATGGGTGTGCAAATACCTGTTCAAGTGACTGCTTTCAATGGTTTTGCATATATATTTGGAAATAGATTGCTGAATCATATAGTAATTCAATTTTTACTTTTTTTGAGAAACTCCATATGGTTTTCCATAACAGCTGTTTCATTTTGCATTCCCACTAGCAGTGTACAAGGGTGCCAGTTTCTCTAGTTCCTATCAATATTAGTTACCTTCTGTTTTTCTTTCCTTTATTTTTCTTTTTAAAAAATCAGTAATAACCATCCTAATGAACATGAAGTGGTATCTGATTGTAGTTTTGATTTGGATTTCTCTAATGAGTAATGATGTTAACCATCTTGTTACATGCTTATTGGCCCTTTGCATATCTTCTTTAGAGAAATATTTGCCAATTTTTAAATCAGGTTGCTTTTTTCATTGAGTTGTGGAAGTCCTTTCTAAATTAGGATACTAATCCTTTATCAGATGTATAATTTGCAAATGTATAAATTGCAAATGGAAAATGCAAATCTTATTCCATTTGTCTGTATGTCTGTTGTTATGCCAGTACCACACTGATTTGATTGTTGTAGCTTTGTAGTACATTTTGAATTCAGGAAGTGTAAGACATCCAACTTTTTGTTCTTTTTTTAAGATTATTTCAGCTATTTGGGATTCATTGAAATTCTGTATGAGTAATGACTTGGATTTTATCTTAGAGAAGAAATTTATACTAATTGCATCTAAGGAAACAATCTAAAATGTATAAAGAGTTAATGATTTCACCCCTTGTCCTTTCACTCCCACACTGGAAAACCAGTGTTAACATTCTCTCTTGATCATACAAATATATACAAGCATACAAGTACATAAGATTCTTAAATGTAAATGTGATTGTACCATACACAATGCATTTCTCACTTATATTATGAACATTCCTCCAGTTCATAGATATGGATTTAATTCATTTTCAATTAAAAAATGTATTCTCTAATATGAAATACCATAATTGGTTTATAAACTTTGATACACAAAATTTTAAATTTTGATGAAGTTCAACTTATCTGCTAGTTTTCTTTTGTTGCTTGTGCTTACTGTCATCTCTAAGAAATCATTGCAAAATGTAGTGTCATGAAGCCTTTCCTCTATGTTTTCCTCTAAAAGTGCTTAGGTCCTACATTTAGCTCTTTGCCTCATTTTATTTATTTATTTATTTATTTATTTATTTATATTTTTATTGCATTTTAGGTTTGGGGGTACATGTGAAGAACATGCAAGATTGTTGCATAGGTACACACATGGCAGTGTGATTTGCTGCCTTCCTCCCCATCACCTATATCTGGCATTTCTCCCCATGCTATCCCTCCCCAACTCCCCACCCCCCCACTGTCCCTCCCCCTTTTCCCCCGACAGACCCCAGTGTGTGATGCTCCCCCTCCCTGTGTCCATGTGTTCGCATGGTTCAACACCCGCCTATGAGTGAGAACATGCGGTGTTTGATTTTCTGTTCTTGTGTCATTTTGCTCAGAATGATGGTTTCCAGGTTCATCCATGTCCCTACAAAGGACACAAACTCATCGTTTTTGATGGCTGCATAATATTCCATGGTGTATATGTGCCACATTTTCCCTGTCCAGTCTATCATTGATGGGCATTGGGGTTGGTTCCAGATCTTTGCTATTGTAAACAGTGCTGCAATGAACATTCGTGTGCATGTGTCCTTATAGTAGAACAATTTATACTCCTTTGAATATATACCCAGTAATGGGATTGCTGGATCAAATGGAATTTCTATTTCTAGGTCCTTGAGGAATCGCCACACCATCTTCCACAATGGTTGAACTAATTTACACTCCCACCAACAGTGTAAAAGCGTTCCTATTTCTCCACATCCTCTCCAGCATCTGTTGTCTCCAGATTTTTTAATGATCGCCATTCTAACTGGCGTGAGATGGTATCTCAATGTAGTTTTGATTTGCATTTCTCTAATGACCAGTGATAATGAGCATTTTTTCATATGTTTGTTGGCTTCATGTATGTCTTCTTTTGTAAAGTGTCTGTTCATATCCTTCACCCACTTTTGAATGGACTTGTTTGTTTTTTCTTGTAAATCTGTTTCAGTTCTTTGTAGATTCTGGATATCAGCCCTTTGTCAGATGGGTAGACTGCAAAAATTTTTTCCCATTCTGTTGGTTGCTGATTCACTCTAATGACTGTTTCTTTTGCTGTGCAGAAGCTGTGGAGTTTGATTAGGTCCCATTTGTCTATTTTGGCTTTTGTTGCCAATGCTTTTGGTGTTTTGGTCATGAAGTCCTTGCCTATGCCTATGTCCTGAATGGTTTTGCCTAGATTTTCTTCTAGGGTTTTTATGGTGTTAGGTCTTATGTTTAAGTCTTTAATCCATCTGGAGTTAATTTTAGTGTAAGGTGTCAGGAAGGGGTCCAGTTTCTGCTTTCTGCACATGACTAGCCAGTTTTCCCAACACCATTTATTAAACAGGGACTCATTTCCACATTGTTTGTTTTTGTCAGGTTTGTCAAAGATTGGATGGTTGTAGATGTGTTGTGTTGCCTCGGAGGCCTCTGTTCTGTTCCATTGGTCTATATCTCTGTTTTGGTACCAGTACCATGCTGTTTTGATTACTGTAGCTTTGTAGTATAGTTTGAAGTCCGGGAGTGTGATGCCTCCAGCTTTGTTCTTTTTGCTTAGAATTGACTTGGCTATGCGGGCTCTCTTTTGGTTCCATATGAAGTTTAAGGTGGTTTTTTCCAGTTCTGTGAAGAAGGTCGTTGGTAGCTTGATAGGGATAGCATTGAATCTGTAAATTACTTTGGGCAGTATGGCCATTTTCACGATATTGATTCTTCCTAACCATGAACATGGAATGTTTCTCCATCTGTTTGTGTCCTCTCTTATTTCATTGAGCAGTGGTTTGTAGTTCTCCTTGAAGAGGTCCTTTATGTTCCTTGTTAGTTGTATTCCTGATTATTTTGTTCTCTTTGTAGCAATTGTGAATGGCAGTTCGTCCTTGATTTGGCTGTCTTTAAGTCTGTTATTGGTGTATAGGAATGCTTGTGATTTTTGCACATTGATTTTGTATTCTGAGACTTTGCTGAAGTTGCTTATCAGTTTCAGGAGATTTTGGGCTGAGACAATGGGGTCTTCTAGATATATAATCATGTCGTCTGCAAATAGGGACAATTTGACTTCCTCCTTTCCTAATTGAATACCCTTTATTTCTTTTTCTTGCCTGATTGCTCTGGCTAGAACTTCCAGTACTATATTGAATAGGAGGGGGTGAGAGAGGACATCCTTGTCTAGTGCCAGATTTCAAAGGGAATGCTTCCAGTTTTTGCCCATTCAGTATGATATTGGCTGTTGGTTTGTCGTAAATAGCTTTTATCATTTTGAGATACGTTCCATCAATACCTAGTTTATTGAGGGTTTTTAGCATAAAGGGCCGTTGAATTTTGTCAAAGGCCTTCTCTGCATCAATTGAGATTATCATGCGGTTTTTGTCTTTGGTTCTGTTTATGTGGTGGATTATGTTTATAGATTTGCGTATGTTGAACCAGCCTTGCATCCCCAGGATGAAGCCTACTTGATCATGGTGGATAAGCTTTTTGATGTGCTGTTGCAATTGGTTTGCCAGTATTTTATTGAAGATTTTTGCATCTATGTTCATCATGGATATTGGCCTGAAGTTTTCTTTTCTTGCTGAGTCTCTGCCAGGTTTTGGTATCAGGATGATGTTGGTCTCATAAAATGCTTTAGGAAGGATTCCCTCTTTTTGGATTGTTTGGAATAGTTTCAGAAGGAATGGTACCAGCTCCTCTTTGTATGTCTGGTAGAATTCGGCTGTGAACCCATCTGGACCTGGGCTTTTTTGGGTGGTAGGCTCTTAATTGCTGCCTCAACTTCAGACCTTGTTATTGGTGTATTCTGGGTTTCGACTTCTTCCTGGTTTAGGCTTGGGAGGATTCAAGTGTCCAGGAATTTATCCATTTCTTCCAGGTTTACTGGTTTATGTGCATAGAGTTGTTTGTAATAATCTCTGATGATGGTTTGAATTTCTGTGGAATCTGTGGTGATATCCCCTTTACCGTTTTTTATTGCATCTATTTGATTATTTTCTCTTTTCTTTTTTATGAATCTGGCTAGTGGTCTGTCTATTTTGTTGACCTTTTTGAAAAACCAGCTCCTGGATTTATTGATTTTTTTGAAGGGTTTTTTGTGTCTCTATCTCCTTCAGTTCTGCTCTGATCTTAGTTATTTCTTGTCTTCTGCTAGGTTTTGAATTTTTATGATTTTGCTCCTCTAGCTCTTTCAATTTTGACGTTAAGGTGTCAATTTTAGATTTCTCCTTCCTTCTCATGTGGGCATTTATTGCTATATATTTTCCTCTAGAGACTGCTTTAAATGTGTCCAGAGATTCTGGTATGTTGTGTCTTCGTTCTTGTTGGTTTCAAAGAACATCTTTATTTCTGCCTTCATTTCATTGTTTATCTAGTCAACATTCAAGAGCCAGTTGTTCAGTTTCCATGAAGCTGTGCGGTTCTGAGTTAGTTTCTGAATTCGGAGTTCTAACTTGATTGCACTGTGGTCTGAGAGACTGTTATGATTTCCATTCTTTTGCATTTGCTGAGGAGTGATTTACTTCCAATTATGTGGTCAATTTTAGAGTAGGTGCGATGTGGTGCTGAGAAGAATGTATATTCTGTGGATTTGGGGTGGAGAGTTCTGTAAATGTCTATTAGGTTTGCTTGATCCAGGTCTGAGTTCAAGTCCTGGATATCCTTGTTAATTTTCTGTCTTGTTGATCTGTCTAACATTGACAACGGGGTGTTCAAGTCTCCCACTATTATTGTGTGGGAGTCTAAGTCTCTTTGTAAGTCATTAAGAACTTGCCCTATGTATCTGGGTGCTACTGTATTGGGTGTGTATATATTTAGGATCGTTAGCTCTTCTTGTTGCATTGATCCTTTTACCATTATGTAATGTCCTTCTTTGTCTCTTTTGATCTTTGTTGGTTTAAAGTCTATTTTATCAGAGATGAGAATTGCAACTCCTGCTTTTTTTTGCTCTCCATTTGCTTGGTAAATCTTCCTCCATCCCTTTATTTTGAGCCTTTGTGTATCTCTGCATGGGAGATGGGTTTCCTGGATATAGCACACTGACGGGTTTTGGCTTTTTATCCAGTTTGCCAGTCTATGTCTTTTGATTGGGGCATTTAGCCCATTTACATTTAGGGTTAATATTGTTATGTGTGAATTTGATCCTGCCATTTTGATGCTAGGTGGCTGTTTTGCCCGTCAGTTGATGCAGTTTCTTCATTGTGTTGATGGTCTTTACTGTTTGGTATGTTTTTGGAGTGGCTGGTACTGGTTGTTCCTTTCTATGTTTAGTGCCTCTTTCAGGAGCTCTTGTAAAGCAGGCCTGGTGGTGATGAAGTCTCTGAGTACTTGCTTGTTCGCAAAGGATTTTATTTTTCCTTCACTTATGAAGCTTAGTTTGGCTGGATATGAAATTCTGGGTTGTAAGTTCCTTTCTTTAAGAATGTTGAATATTGGCCCCCACTCTCTTCTGGCCTGTAGGGTTTCTGCTGACAGATCTGCTGTTGATGGGCTTCCCTTTGTGGGTAACCCAACCTTTCTCTCTGGCTGCTCTTAGCATTTTCTCCTTCATTTCAACCCTGGTGAATCTGATGATTATGTGCCTTGGGGTTGCTCTCTTGAGGAATATCTTTGTGGTGTTCTCTGTATTTCCTGGATTGAATATTGGCCTGCCTTGCTAGGTTGGGGGAAGTTCTCCTGGATAATATCCTGAAGAGTATTTTCCAGCTTGGATTCATTCTCTCCGTCACATTCAGGTACATCTATCAAACGTAGATTAGGTCTTTTCACATAGTCACATATTTCTTGGAGACTTTGTTCATTCCTTTACCCTTTTTTCTCTACTCTTTCCTTCTCGTTTTATTTCATTGAGTTGATCTTCGACCTCTGATATCGTTTCTTCTGCTTGGTCGATTCGGCTGTTGAAACTTGTGTATGCTTCGCAAAGTTCTTGTGTTGTGTTCTTCAGTTCCATCAATTCACTTACATTCCTCTCTAAGTTGGTTATTCTCATTAGCATTTCGTCAAATCTTTTTTCAAGGTTCTTAGTTTCTTTGCATTGTGTTAGAACATGTTCTTTAGCTCACAGAAGTTTCTTATTACCCACCTTCTGAAGCCTGATTCTGTCATTTTATCACACTCATTGTCCATCCAGCCTTGTTCCCTTGCTGGTGAGGAGTTGTGATCCCTTGTAGGAGGAGAGGCATTCTGGTTTCAGGTGTTTTCCTCCTTTTTTGCGCTGGTTTCTTCCCATCTTTGTGGATTTATCTATGTGTGGTCTTTATGGTTGGTGATTTTCAGATGGGGTCTCTCAGTGGATGTCCAGTTTGTTGATGATGAAGTTATTTCGTTCTGTTTCTTAGTTTTCCTTCTAACAGTCTGGCCCCTCTTCTGTGGGACTGCTGAGGTCCACTCCCAGCCCTGCTTGCCTGGGGATCACCTGCAGCGGCTACAGAACAGTAAGGGTTGCTGCCAGTTTCTTCTTCTGCTATCTTTGTCCCAGAAGAATACCCACCAGATGTCAGTCTGAGCTCTCCTTTATGAGGTATCTCTTTGGATATACGGGGGTCAGGGGAGCTGCTTGAGGAGACAGAGTGTCCTTTATAGGAGCTCAAGTGCTGAGCTGTGAGCTCCGTTGTTCATTCAGAGTTGCTGGGCAGGAATGTTTAAGTCTGCTGCAGCAGAACTCATAAACCCCTTTTCCCCCCCCAGGTGCTCTGTCCTGGGGAGTTAGGGCTTTATTTATGAGCTTCCCTTGTGCTGCTGCCTTTTTCTCAGGGCTGCCTTGTCCAGCAATGAGGCAGCCTAGTCACTGCCTACAGAGGCTTTGCAGAGCTGCTGTGGGCTCCGCCCAGCTGCCATGTGAACTTCCCTGCAGTCCTGTTTATACCAGTGTAGTTAGAACTGCCTCAGCAATGGTGGGCTGCCTCAGCAATGGCAAACTACCTCCGTAGTGGCAGACTGTCTCAGTAATGGCAGACGCCCCTCCCCCACAGAGCTGGACCGTCCCGGGCTCAGCTGTGCTTGCTGTGAAACTCTCAATCCAGAGCATTTCCGATTGCTGTTTTTTTTTGTGGGGGGTGGGACCAGCCGAGCCTGATCACCTGGCTCCCTGCCTCAGAGTCTCCCAGGTGTTCCAGCCACCTGTTGAAAAGGCTCCGGGATCTGTGTGATTTCTCGTGCAGCGACACACTGCGCCAGCTGAAACTGCAGGCACTGAGATTCGTGGCGTTTTTTTGCCTGGGAAATCTCCTGGCCTGGCTGCCTGTTTCAGTCCCCTTTTTTAATCAGATGAATGGGCGGCTCTGCCTTCCCGGAGCTCCAATTGCCAGCTAAAATGGCACCTGGACCCACGTATTTTGTATGGGGAACCGCTGGGCCTGGACGCCACCCAAAACAGCAGCGCCGGCGAAAACAGTCGCGCTGGCAAAAACAGCTGTGCCGGCCAAACCAGCTGCGCTGGCGACCCGTGGGGCTCCTCCCCCTGGGAATCTCCTGGTCTGTGGGCAATAAAAGTCCGTCTGGGAATGTGGCGTCCACTCACCCTCAGCGCTTTCACTGGGAGCTGCAATCCTCAGCTGCTCCTAATCGGCCATCTTGGATCCTCTCCTCTTTGCCTCATTTTAAATTAATTTTTGTGCTTGGTAGGAGGCAAGGGTCAAACTTCATTCTTTCACATGTGGATATCCCATTTTCCCAGCATCATTTCTTGAAAAGATTATTCTTTACCTAATGAATGGTCTTGGCACTCTTGTAAAAAATTGTTTGACCACATAAATAGAGGCTTATTTCTGTTTTTTTTTTTAAAATCTTATTCCATTTGTCTATATGTCTGTTGTTATGCTAGTACCACACTGATTTGATTATTGTAGCTTTGTAGTATTTTTGAAATTAGAAAGTGTAAGACTTTCAAATTTTTGTTCTTTTCAAGATTGTTTCAGCTATTTGGGATTCATTTAAATCCTGTATGAGTAATAACTTAGATTTTAACAGTTATAAATGTAAGTCTAATCTATGTGTTCTTCCAAACACCAGTAGTATTTTGAGAAAACAGCATTTAGAAAAAAATCTTGACTTTTCATCAACTTTAATGATAAGCTATGGGAAAATATCTCAAGGTCTAAACTATAGAAAACTTAGAAGAGAATCTGCACACAAGAAATAACCAGGAAACATGAACTGTTTCTCTGTTATTCCAGAATCTCTATTACTCTAAATACTGTTTGTAATATAGCTATTCTTTTTTCCTTTTTACAAATAGGCCCCTGTTTCACTGCCAACTGATATTTGTTCTGTATAGATCCTTAATAGATAGACATGCCTTTCCTAACAGATTAGGGCTTAAGGAGTCAATTACTCTGACCTTAATCTCCCTTTGAAGGAATGACTTTTATACTAATTACTTAATATGAAACGTTGATTTGCTTCTTTTGTTAATTTTCTATGCTGTGTAGCAAATTACCATGAATTCATCAGCTTAAAGCAACACATACAGGTTATCTCAGTTTCCCTGGGTCAGGAATCTGGGCATGGTTACTGGGTCCTCTACTCAGAGTCTCACAAGGCTGCAGTCAGGATATTGACCAGGCTGCATTCTCCTTTGGAACTTCCAAGACCATGTGATTGTTGGCA
Organism: Ateles fusciceps; assembly: GCA_036589455.1. Lineage (NCBI taxonomy): Eukaryota > Metazoa > Chordata > Mammalia > Primates > Atelidae > Ateles > Ateles fusciceps. The sequence continues at coordinate 4,841,241 of JAZHEH010003128.1, forward strand.
GAATTCAGCTCCTTGTGATTGTGGGACTGAGGCCTGTTTTCTTGCTGTCAACAGTAAGCTGCCCTCTTGTGGCTCTAGGGGCCACTTCAGTACCCTGCCACATGGCTGTCTCACAACACAGCAGCTTCCTTAGTAGGAGAATCTCTTTCTCTACAGTCTACTAAGGTATTGTCTTATATAATGGAACACACCAGGGAATGACTGTCCCATCACCTTGCTCACAGGACATAACCTCATCAAGAGCTATTATTCCATTGTATTCGTGGCTCCAGACTGCACTTGAGCAGATTATAAACAGTGTGCTCACCAGAAGACAGGAATCTTGCCACCATCTTAAAATTCTGTCAGACTTCTCTTGCATTTAGCTTATCAAATAAAACAATGTCAGCCCATAGAGGGGGAGAAACAGTACTGAAATAATAACAAATCAAGTCATAGTTAGTAAGAGTTTTTTTGTTTGTTTGTTTTTTGAGACAGAGTTTTGCTCTTGTTGCCCAGGCTGGAGTGCAATGGCTTAACCTTGGCCCACCTCAACTTCCATCTCCTGTGTTCAAGAGATTCTCCTGCATTAGCCTCCCAAGTAGCTGGGACTACAGGCATGTGCCATCACGCCCGGGTAATTTTTTGTATTTGTAGGAGAGACGGGGTTTCTCCATGTTGCTTAGGCTGGTCTCCAACTCCTGACCTCAGGTTATCCGCCCACCTCAGCCTCCCAAAGTGCTGGGATTACAGGTGTGAGCCACTGGGGCCTGGCCCAGTAGGGGATTTAAAAACAAAAAATTGCATTGATTATGTAAAAGTAATCTAAACTGTTTTTAATTCTAATATTTTATGGCTGCTAAATGTAGTTGTCCAACAGGTTCTTCCTGCCCTCTGCACAGACAAAACCAGTTCACTGAGACCAGTAAAGAAAGAGTTTAATTAACATGAGCCCAGCCACAGGAGAAATGGAGTTGCTACTCAAATCAGTCTCCAAAAGCTGGGAGGGTTAGGGTTTTTATGGACAATTTGATGGGCATGAGGCTTGGCAATGGGTGCTACTGATTGGTTGGGGGGTGAAATCATAGGGGTGTGGAAAATGGTCCTTGTGTGCTGAGTCTTCCTCTGGGTGGTGCCACAGGACTGGCTGAGTCATGAGTCATGGTCAGGGCAGAGTCCTTTGGTTGCCAGAATGCAAAAATCTGAGGGGGAAAAAAACCTCCAAAGACCAGTCTTAGATTCTACAATGGTGATGTTATAGAATGATTGGGAAGTCACAGATTTTGTGACCCTGGCACATGGCTCCTGAGCAATAGGAATTACGGAAACTACTTTTACATCTTAGCAGAGTGCAGTCTCCCTCATAATTCTAATCTAGTGGCCTTTCATCAGTTTTACAAAGTTGGTTTAGTTTTCAGAAGAGCTATTGTCATCCTTGCTTTAAGGGTAAACTATCAACTAAATTCCTCCCAAAGTTAGCTTGGCCGATGCCCAGGAATGACCAAGGACAGCCTGAGGGTCAGAAGCAAGATGGAGTCAACTATATCAGATTTGTCTTATTGTCAGAATTTTGCAAAGGTGTTTTCATAAGAAAGAAATAAGAATTAATACATTTTAAAGTCACATCACAAGTCTAGACACTTATATCTACTTTCTTATTTAATCTTCATAAATCTTAGTGACTAAGACAGAATTTGAACCCAGATCTAACTCTAAAATGTCATTCTTCCTATTATAGCACTGGAGCATGCATATATATATATATCTAGAGAGAGAGAGAGAGAGGAGAGAGAGAGAGAGGACAACATACTATAAAGCTTATTTTAAATATGAGGTATATATTTGAAACACTACAAAGCAATTCCCTTTTGGGAAAGTAGTTATGTTACAAGTAGGGAGGCTTCAGGATTTCAGTGTTGAAGCCATCTTTTCAAAAGGGCTACAATATTTAGAATGCAGAATCTTGTGCCCCTGCTACCCTGCCTTACATTATTTTGTGACCCTCTTTCTATCTCAACACATCATTAATAATAGGACTGAACTGGAACTAATGGGAGAAAAGGAAGCTAAAACGACCGTGTTCCAGGTTAAAGGGGGATCAATAAAGGCTTTTGCTTGAAGTAGTTGACGGAGCTTCAGAAGTGCAGTCTTGAAACCTGACTGCCAGGTGACCTCCTCTCAATGCATCCCTCAGTTTATCTCCAGCTCTTCAGCCCCTAGGCAGTATTTATAGGCAAACCAAAACAAAATGAGTGTTCCTGATTTTTCAAGTACGGGTACATTTAGATGATTCTTTGAAATTTGTTCTTATCGGTTTCTATTGATAAAATTTTTTAAGAGGAAAAGCAACTTAAGTAAAGATTTTGGTATCAGTCTTCTGCGTGTAACACTGTGTCAATCTAAGGAGAAGAAATTATCTGGAGGGCTTGTCTTAAAAGGCTAGACAGGAACCCTGTGCCGTTTGGTGCTAGGCCCCACTGACAGATTTATTGTCTTCTCAGAGGAGCTGTGGCCACAGAGTGATGGAAGTGGCAGGTGAGGGCTGCAGCTAAGAGGATTCCCATGCTTCATGCACATGTGTAACTGGCGGCATCCGGGGTCATGGAGGGCCAACGCTGTGTTTACAGTTAGGGTTTATTGGGGGGGTAAAAAGTTATTTTTCTCTTTTTTCTCAAGGTAAAAATCTCTTCTCATTACTTGGTTAGGAGACTTTCCAAAGTATCCAAACCAAAACCATGCATTGGTGTTTTATAAATGGTGCAATGGTTATGCCTTTCTGTTGCATGGAAGGAAAAAAAAAAGAATCACAAATGACAAATGACAAAAAATAAATAAACTAACCTTTTTGCCCACCATGTTAAATAAAAGAGCACTTGATGCGAGCTAATGTCAATCAGGGCATGAACATGATGAGAATGGGTAAGCATTTTTTGTCTCCTGTCTGCAAAAAGCACTGAAATAAAACAGAATATAATATGCGGAATTTCAATCTTACCCAGTTCGTATGAATCAACCTTGAATTTGAAAACCATGCAGGGTAATTGATAGAGACCTACTGCTACAGTGCAATAATGCCATCTAAATTTATTAGAGATTGTAAATGTATCCAGTCCAGAGGAAAAGGAACTATTTCAGGAAATAGTCAAGGGAGCTCTTGGACAGAGGAATTCTGTATAATATCAGAGAGTCCAATACTGGAACTAATGTCCGAGGACAAAGAGAATTCTGCATGAACAGTACTGGAAAGCACTTCCTTCAGTATTGTTGGCATTCTGTAAATTTCCACATTCTATTGACTTTTCTTAGAGAAAAAAATGTTTTAACTCAATTAATTAGGGAGTATCCCTACCCCCACCCACTATTAAAAACATGTCTTCTATATTTAAAATTGGTAGTTGAAGAGCTAACGAAGGAGCAAATTCTTATAAAGATATATTGTGTAGTCAAATTTGCTGATAACAATTCTGTTACGAATACATGTCTTAAAGCCAGTTTCTTTATTTTAATATCAATTTTCAGAGTACATAATCCTCTACAGCAGCGACCAGGTATCACTCTTTTCTGATTCCAAAGGTAATCGAAAATTGCCTTTTCTTTCTCTCACTGCCTGGTAAGGAGGAAAGTTGGTTCTGATCACACGGGCAGTATCACAAAATGTGTGTTTATTGCCTCATCCTAGATAGTTATCACATTTTGATGATAATTTGCAATGTTTTATCAGTAAGGAAATAGTGAAGTGTGGCATTGGATTGGGTTCAGCTTTAAGGCACATACTCAATAAGAAATGAAGCTTGTTTGAGCATATGTCTTTCAGAACCTGAGAATATGGAGTGGAACTATCACAAGAATTTGCCTTATTTTATTTAGGACTTGCAGAGAATAGAGCCCCCATTCTTTTTTGTTGTTGTTGTTCGTTTGTTTTTGAGAGGAAGTCTCACTCTGTTGCCCACTCTGGAGTGCAGTGGGGTGATCTCAAGTCACTGCAACCTCCATCTCCCGGGTTCAAGCAATTCTCCTGTCTCAGCCTACTGAGTAGCTGAGACTACAGGCGCCTGCCACCACACCCGGCTAATTTTTATATTTTTCATAGAGATAGGGTTTCACCATGTTGGCCAGGCTGGTCTCAAACTCCTGACCTTGTGATCCACCCGCCCCCGCCTCCCAAAGTGCTGGGATTACAGGCGTGAGCCACCGTGCCCAGCCAGAGCCCCTATTCTTTATTGCACTAAGACTATGATTCAGTGACCTGGGTGCTTTATCACTTTGTCTTGAGCACATTTGTTAAGCATGTCCCAAAACTACTTTTCTTATCACATTTTTCATTATCAAATAGTTTATTTGAGACTTCATTAAAATTACAAGTTGCTTATTTTACCCATGTTAGGGATAAGTTGAATGGAATGTTCATAATATACACAGTTGGAATCGCAACATATACTTTTTGCTGGAATTGTAAATTACTTATGTATTTGCAATAAAATGTAAATATTTTATAATAAGCCTGGGTATATGTTATGTTTGGGAATTCAACATGATCACTGTCAGTAATTTATATTTTTCATGGTTATTAAATACTACAGGTAGCCTCAACTTTAATTATATTGCAAAGGAGGGAGTACTACGTGGATTCTGTAATCTAGTTCTCTGTAGTTCACAGCTACATAGCTACTCTATCCACTTCCCCATGGAAAAACTAGTTTCTGAGTCTATTTATTTTCCCTAATTATGTCAAGGGTCAATATCAATTTTCCAGCAAGACATCAAACAAAGGTAAATGGAGACTCTTCTCTACATCTATTTATTAGAAAGCTTTTGAGAGAGCTATTGAAGAGCTTGTTGGGAAAGCCCTTAATGAATTTAAGAGATTCATTTTAGAAGCTGATATGCATTCATGTGGTCAGCACAGCATCATGTAGTATGACTTACATTTTCAATCATGCTAGCTAATGCTGTTCTCAACACTATCTGATCTATCTTTACTATGCACAATGACCTCATAACATTTTTATAGTAAGCCAGATTAATAAGAAAACCGACTCAGAAGGTGATGCCAGGTTCTGGACTAAAGCATGTCATAAGTTTGGTTTTGACAAGTAGGTTTGCAGAAGAAATACATTGATACAGCACTGAGTCTTAATGGAGGAAGAAAGTAGCTTCTGTCTTTTAAAATGTTCTAAGATTTTCATGTTGTAGAATAATGATTTGTGGTCAAATTAAGCAAAGTAGATCAATCTTTCTTGGATGCCAACTTGAACCACCAGGATATTTTAAAGGGACAAGGGACATCGTGAGAGGATCACTTTAACAGAACTTCCTTGTCAAGGATCCATTTAAGAAGGTAAAGTGTGCCATTTTGTGTGGCACATGAATAAAAGACTAACTTCAGCATTACCATGGAAGATAAGTGTGTATAAGTGCTACAAATAATATTTTTTATTTTGAAGCTTTTTATTTTCTTTTGCTCTTGAAAACAAGTATCTCAGAAAGAAATAAACTTCCAATATTCTTGAAAGTTTTACATTAAATTTTAAAATGCTGTCCAAACAGCAGTCTTAACACTGTAATTTTTGTGTTTTTATATTTAATAGTAGTGAATAGGATGGAGGGAATGGAATTACAATTAACCAGCACTACCAAAGCTTGCCATCCCTCAGTTTGTTTTGTGTAAAGGGATACTGTTATTTACCAAATATTTCTGTTGGAAATTGAGTCCAAATTATCCTTGATCAAAACTTAATTGGTAAGATTTAAAAAGCAAAAACAAGAATAAAGTCAAATTCCCAAAGAGAGAATTGATTTCTACTAGAAAGTCAGCATTTTGGGACTTTAAAATGAATTGTGTGTCTGAAGCACTCCCCCTCTTTCAATTTGTTGAGCACCGCAGTGTCTGGTTGGAAAAAATGTCACCATATCACGTCCATGCCTCCTGCGTTAATCCCTGTGGTAGTCTGAGATGTTCTGCTCACTGAGGCTGCAAGCTATGTTCAGCCTTGCCACAGCCTTAAGCAATGGGTTGTATTTTATTTCAGAAGATTTGTTTCTCCAGTGAACTCTTTAATAGCAGCTTTGGCACCTAGTATATAGTAATGTTATTTATTTGTCTTTGCATAGTATTTTAGAGAAATCATTCTCAAGGTATGGCTTCTAGTCCAGCAGCATCAACATCACCAGACATTTGTTAGAACACAAATTTCTAGGCACCATCTAAAACCTACTGAATTAGAAACTCTAAAGGTGGGGCCCTGCCATCTGTGTTTTAACAAGCTCTCTGGGTAATTCTGAGGCACACTAGAGCTTGATAATCCTGCTGTGGAGTTTTCAAAGTGCTTTTGTTTTGGTGTTAGGTAGTAGGGTACTGATTTTGTTTTTCAGAGGAACCTAAGGCTTAGAGATGTCCATGGATGTGCTCAAGCTCAGTCAGAGCTAAGTAACAGAATTTAGACTTGAACCATGTTCTTTCTGTTCCAAATCATCCCATTTTTTCCATCCCATACTTGCCACCCGGCTTGTCAAAGTAACTAAAACTACGAGCACTTGGGGTTGGGGAACAGACCCAGGCTCCCGCCACACAATGTTTTAGGAGTAACTTGCTTAAAGGGGCAAGATTATTTTACTACTCTTTAGTTGGCAATCAGGAAAGTGAATCTTAATATAGCTGTGATCCCTGTCAAGTCCAAGGAACAGAGTCATGTTCCTGGAGACACTAGATATGGATGGTAGCTTTCTAGTGATATGTCTACTACATCGGTCATGTTATCTATGACCACATTTTTCTTATTGCAGGAACGATGGAGTATTTATAGCTCTATAAGTGTGGACTTACTTAAACTGGGTTAATAGGACACATAGTGCAGATCATTAAATTGAAATAACTAATTCATGATATAAAACATTAATTTGGAAAAACTGTTCACAATTTGCTTTCTGTGTCGATGCCACTTTGAAAACAATCTTGACAACTTCTCATTGTAGTCAAGTTCCCTTGACTCTTCTTTCCTTCGGATTTTTTCAAGGAAAGAAAGCCTTAAACACTAAGGAGAAAGGGAATTAAATTGCTCTGTTTATAAAACATCAATTCATATAAAAGTGCTTCCAAAAGCCTCTAAATTATGCTCTTGTACTATTCCCTCACTATGTTGCTTCTATAATGGATATCTTTCGAAATGTGAAATAATTAATTACTGTGTAGAAGTACTGGGACTCTGTGACTTCAAAAAAAAATCAGAGAAGCCCTGTAGAAAGTCAGAGAGCCACTCACAAGACTGCCCTCACTTCTGACACCAACTCCAGAATTCAGGGGTTCCTAAGACTACCTTCAGGTTTGATAATTCACTAGAAGGACTCAGAATTCACTGAAAACTGTTTTACTCACATTTACAGTTTATTACAGGGAAAGGATACAGATACAAATCAGCCAAAGGAAGAGATGCCTGGGGCAGAATCCAAGAAGGTTCCAAATCAGGAGCTTCCAGTTACCCTTCCTCATGGAGTCATGGACAGTGCTGCTTTTCTGGCAATGACATACGACAATACACAGTGAGTATTGCCAACGAGGGAGTTCACCTGAGTTTTGTGTTCATACTTTTTATTGGGGTCCAATCATGTAGTTGACTGCCTGAGCATCTGGCCTTTAGTTTTCAGCCTCTTTGAAGGTAGAGTGGTTACTACCTGGCAGAAAGCTGCTATCATAAGGCATGATGTTAGAATGTCTGGTCTGCCCCAAAGCCCCCAGGTAAGCAAAATCATGCTTCCTACAGACCACTTCCCAGGAGACAAAGGCAAAGGCCAGACCTCTCTTTGGGTAAGGTTAATTCTTTTATACACACTCTGAAGTTTAACTAGATTAAATGACTGGATATCTCATCCTTTTCTTTCTCTCACTCCCTGGTAAGGAGGAAAGTTGGTTCTGATCACACAGGGGGGTATCACAAAATGTGTGTTTATTGCCTCATCTTAGATAGTTATCACATTTTGATGATAATTCGCAATGTTTTATCAGTAAGGAAATAAGTGTGGCATCAGATTGGGTTCAGCTTTTAGGCACATATTCAAATGTAAGTGTTCTGGCTCTCATGCAGAAAGCTGTCACCCAGCAGTCATTAAACCCAGAGCTTCTCTCCCGTATATTACACTAGCTTTGCCCTTAAACTTCAATATTGCTTCCTTTTCTTTTCTTTTTATATATATATTTTATTGAATTTTAGGTTTTGGGGTACATGTGAAGAACATGCAAGACGGTTGCATAGGTACACACATGGCAGTGTGGTTTGCTGCCTTCCTCCCCCATCACCTATATCTGGCATTTCTCCCCATGTTATCCCTCCCCAATTCCCCACTCCTTGCTGTCCCTCCCCTAGTTCCCCCTCACAGACCCCAGTGTGTGATGCTCCCCTCCCTGTGTCCATGTGTTCTCACTGTTCAACACCCCACTATGAGTGAGAACATGCGGTGTTTGATTTTCTGTTCTTGTGTCAGTTTGCTGAGAATGATGGTTTCCAGGTTCATCCATGTCTCTACAAAGGACACAAACTCATTGTTTTTTATGGCTGCATAGTATTCCACAGTGTGTATGTGCCACATTTTCCCTGTCCAGTCTATCATCGATGGGCATTGGGGTTGGTTCCAAGTCTTTGCTATTGTAAACAGTGCTGCAATGAACATTCATGTGCATGTGTCCTTATAATAGAACTATTTATAATCCTTTGGATATATACCCAGTAATGGGATTGCTGGGTTAAATGGAATTTCTATTTCTAGGTTCTTGAGGAATTGCCACACTGTCTTCCACAATGGCTGAACTAATTTACACTCCCACCAACAGTGTAAAAGCGTTCCTATCTCTCCACATCCTTTTCTACACTAAGGATCATCTCCCAGCTTCTCTGCTCTCCCCACCACTGGTTTAACCAACAAATGTTGATTAGACACATGCACACGAATGTTCATTGCAGCACTGTTTACAATAGCAAAGACCTGGAACCAACCCCAATGCCCATCGATGATAGACTGGACAGGGAAAATGTGGCACATATACACCATAGAATATTATGCAGCCATCAAAAACGATGAGTTCGTGTCCTTTGTAGGAACATGGATGAACCTGGAAACCATCATTCTCAGCAAACTGACACAAGAACAGAAAATCAAACACCGTATATTCTCACTCATAGGTGGGTATTGAACAATGAGAACACATGGACACAGGGAGGGGAGCATCACACACTGGGGTCTGTCGGGGGGAGAAGGGGAGGGATAGTGGGGGGGTGGGGAGTTGGGGGAGAGATAGCATGGGGAGAAATGCCAGATATAGGTGATGGTGAGGAAGGCAGCAAATCACACTGCCATGTGTGTACCTATGCAACAATCTTGCATGTCCTTCACATGTACCCCAAAACCTAAATTCCAATAAAAAAATATATATATATAAAATAAAAAAATTAAAAAAAAGAAAAGAAAATAATGCATCCAAATAATTTGTATTTTCTTTTTGTCAAAATGGCTTGGTTAACAACTTTACTTGAAATTATTAGTGTTGACTTATTAGAATGGAAAGTTTTTGCTTTACCTGATTTCACTCATTCATTTATTCAGAGTTTTTTAATTTCCTGTGATGTACTGGGTACTGATTTGTACACAAATATGCATGCAATATATCTCCTCCTTACAGTAGTAAGGAGCTTTGTAAACTGCACATGACCTTTTATTCTCTGCTCTGCACCTTCCTGTGTTCTGTTAGTCTTCTGGAGGGGGATAGAAGTGCTGGGAAGGTGAATATATAGACGTAAAGAGGTCCCTAAATGATCTGTTCAGCTCCTTTTTAATTACCATTAAGAACTGCTGTTAGAAGTTTACAATATAAAGGAAGAGACAGAAAAAATAATCACAGCCTTCCAGGTGAAATGCTAATAGAGATATGTTACTAAATGCATTACAATGCTTGGCTAACATTGTTGGAATTAGAGAAGCAAGGTAGAGAAATGGATTCTTTGTTGGATTTTCCAGTAGGTGACAGATTTTCAGGAAAGCTAGTTTAAAACAAAATTGAAAGAGTGTGTGTGTGTGTGTGTGTGTGTGTGTGTGTGTGTGTATGTGTGTGTGTGTGTGTCTGGCAGGGGGAGATGTATTCAGTTAGTTTTAAAGCTTACTTTTATTTGTTTGGGTCCTATGAGTTGATGCTTGTCCAGCACGTGTCATAGGTCATATTGATGATTAAATTGATTGATGAGTTACTGATAGGGGTGGGTATTCTAACCATGGTCTCACATATAGATTCAAAGGAGAATAAAATTAGGTAGCTTTACAATAGTAGAAATTTAAAAAATGCAGTCATTAATTATATAACACCACACAAAAGCATTTTAATGTAAGCAAAAAAAAAAAGCCTTTTCTTTTTCATTAAAAAGAAATCTATATAGACGTAGCCTGGAGAGGATGAAAGTGTCAGTTTTCACATTTAAGGATTTGTACTTTATGAGCCTTGATATGTTAATGCCTCCTTTGGGGTTCTTTTGGATGAGCACATTGCACAGGTGACCCACTGAATTTATAGACACAATAACTGAACTGGAGAAAAAAAAGAGACCAGAGCATTTGTGGCACATTGGATGCAGCTGGCTTGGCTCCTTAAGAGCCGACATGAGTTTTCTGTGACAGAATCACTTACTGAGTCAGGAGACGCTCCTTTTCCTGGGACCCCAACCTGCTGCATTTTTCTCTTCCCTCTCTTTAGTACAGACCAGGGTAAGCTCTGAGAACTGCTTTGTCAAACTATGAAATGAGCAAATTAATTTATCATAATTTATAATGTTCTGAAGCTCTTTGAAATGAACATCTGTTAAATACAACTTCTCTTTGTAACACTCTAAAACTTGGGTGAGTTAAACAATTAAGGGGCTTGGAAACCTGAAAATATTACAGTGCCTGTGTCTGAAAAATGTTTGAATATGCCAGAGAACTGGCTTTTGTAAATTAAAGTGGTTATTTTATCACCTAATTATAAACACTGCATATACACTTGCCATATTTGTCAGGGTGGCTATGAGGTGTTTGAGTGGAATTTCCTCAAGACTATTGGGATAGTTATTGCCAAACATTGTTGAAAATAAAAAAAGGAAAATGATTTATCTCTCTCTCTCACACGTGTGCGTGCGCACACACACACACACACACACACATATTAAACTTAAAAGATGCAGAGTTAGTTATTAACAAATACTTTTACAGATTCAAAGTGTTCTCCCATCAGTTTAATACTATAGCAAAAATGGAGGCCCTTTTCAGCACCACTATTTCAAATAAGGAGTATAGGTCCTGGAAAGATAGGAAAAGAAAGTTGAAAGCATGAGAGAAATGGTAAAAGTTAGAGAGGGTATGATTTAAAAAACAAGAGTCAATGAGAAATAGAGCATTTTCCATACCTTTGCATATTATTTATGGGCAAGACATTATTTTTTTGTTTTTCCTCTATTATTTCCCCTCAGGTTCAAATTTGTAGCCAGACTCTGTGCCTTCAAGAGAAGTTGGCAAAGTAGAGAGCAAAAAGTAGAAATTATTTGCAAGTCATCTGTTTTTGGATATTGTTTTCTAGAAGCTTGAACACTGAGGAGAGTGGCTTGAGTGTGGCCATTCCTTGAGACTGAGGTGGCCCTGGAAGCCATGCACTCCCCATAGGGAGGTGAAAATTCCTTAGAAGGGAATGTCTAAGAGGTTGGCCCTGGAGGCCGGGCTAAGCCTCAGGTGTCCAGCCTTAACCAAGAAGCCTTTATACCACCTGTGGTACACAGCAGGTTTTCAGGGCCTGATGTGAGCTTGGACAAGAGTATCTCTGTATCAACCCATTCAGAGAGAAGTCCGGAAGAGGCTTCTTGATGTCCTGGCATTACACCGTACTGTACTACATTTGTAATACCTGCATGGAATAAGGGAAAATATTCCCCACCTTCCAGTGGGATAGGGCTCTCACTAGCGTTTGTAGCTTCACATTCTTCTCTGCCTGCTACATTTGCTTAGTGGGCTTGAAGTCTCCTTTTTCAATAACTCTTTCGCATTTCCTTGCCCATCTTCCCTATTTCTGTTGTCTCATTTCTAGCAAAAAATGTTCACAGATATTGTTATGTATATATGTATTCAGTTACTTTGAACTCCGTCTATTCCCACAAAGAACTTTCGTAATGTAGGAAATTTGCTTAGAAATAATATCAATATAATAATAGTATCCTCTCCACATTGAACAATAAAATAAAGCTATAAAGAATTGTAGACCAGTGGATTTGAGACAAGAGCTAAATTTAAATTTATCCACTATTTAAGACAAGCGGCCTATTAAATCTGAAGAATATACAAAAGGCTGTGGGTTGGCTATTTGATATTTTCATGAGCCTGTATAGTGTAGTAGCTAATGAACTTGGGCTCTGAGGTCAGACATACCTGAGATTCAGTTCCAGCTTTTTTAAATTCTAACTGTACAATATTACACAAATTTTTTTTAATTTTTTTCATCTGCTCTACAGGGTTGTTGTGAGGATTGACTGTAAATGTGGGTAAAGCATTGAAGAGTGACTGGCGGAGACTTGATGTTTAATGTTTAATAATTCTATTTAGTATGCTTGCTACTAAAGGGTCTTGCTTTCAAAAATTTAGGATACGCAAAGGTGAGGCAAACAATTGTTATGCTCATAGTAAGTCATGATCCTGGGTTCATTTGAGTTAGACTCCTAAGAATCTCTAACAGAACACATTTTAGTATTATTACTGTGTGCACTCAGAAAAATAATCCTATACTTCTCTGATATGTTCCTATAATTCAAATGATCTATTACTTCAGATTTCTCTCACCTACAATGAAAAATGAGATATTTTTATAGAAGAAAAACACATCAGCATGACATGTTTTGGCTTGTTTTGTCTAAAAGAAATTGTGAATTGCACCAAATTACTAACAGTTTTTCTAGTTTTCACTGTTGATTTTGTGTAGTGTGTGTGTGTCTGCCTGTGTACTGTGCACATGCACCATATTCATGCACCTAAAGCAACTTGAAGTTATTTAACCTCAATAGTTTAATTAGTGTTGAGGTTATCGCATTGGCCTTATAAGCACTGTGCTTCAATTAAAGAACTAACCAATACAGACTGAATGTAGAAAATGACACCAATAGATAAAGCGTTTTCAAAGCATTGTGTCCAATACATGACATATGCTGATAGAAATCATTTTTCTTAAGGGGCATTCTATTAAGGGTAATGCTTACTTGCTCTGCAATTTTTTTTTTAATATAGCCTTGATTTGAGTAATAATATAACTTCTACCTCTTTCATTTCTTTGACATATATATTTTACTTGGAAATGTATTATAGCTCATAAAAAGGATTAGCTAAGAATAATTGAACCTGTACAATGAAGTGAGAAATACATGCTGTTAATTACCTGTTAATTTCATATTATCAGATAGCCCACAAAATACATATAACCAATATATTAGTTAGATGGTCCTTCCTCTCTGAAAATGGGTGGAAACCTTGGCCAGATTTGTCTGACAATGTTATCTTTTAATTTACTAGTCTGCATTGGAATGTTTATTTCCCTACATAAGAATTTAATGCCATTTGTAGAGAATTCTGTTTCTCCTCCTGCAAGCGATCAAAGTTTTGTCTTTCAGGTTCTCTTTTTTCACCTTGCTATCTTCCAGATGAAGGCGTATTCTGGACTGTAAGAAGATTTGCTCTGAGGATACATGCTGTCTGTGAAACATCTTCTGTTTTACTCTGGGAAGAATGATTGTATCTCTTTAGCCACAGTTTGGTTTTCTGTCTCAAGAAGTTCTCTATCGATGTAGAAGGGACTCAGCATGTTCTAGGTCAGGTTTTTTTCTGAAAAAGATTTTTATGTGTTTCTTGAAAAAGTCATAAAAGGAAAAAAAGGAGAACGCATAGTCACAAACTAAATGGTTCAGTTGCAAACATTGCCTCAGATATTTCCTTAAGGCTCATAAGAGGAGATTTTTCAGCAGTAGAATGAGTGAGTCAAAACAAAGTTATTATCTGGTAGATTTTTTAATAGAATTTTAGTAACCTAGATAATACATTATTCTATTAGTGAAAATATCTAATTTCAAAGAATAATTCATTGGTTTGCCTTGCTTACAAAAGAGTTTAGTTATTGAGCTAATAATAGGCTTCTCTGACTTTTAAGAATTTATTGCAAAACAGTTAAAACTGTTTGCACAGACTTGACTAGAAGGGTAGTCACCTTCGTGTTGTGTATATTAATAGTAGACAACAGGTCAGGCGCTGTGGCTTATGCCTGTAATCCCAGCACTTTGGGAGACCAAGGCGGGTGGATCACCTGAGGTTAGGAGTTCGAGACCAGCCTGACCAACATGTTGAAACCCCTTCTCCACTAAAAATACAAAAAAGAAAAAGGGCCAGGCCTGGTGGCAGGTGCCTGTAATCTTAGCTACTCAGGAGGTTGAGGCAGCAGAATTGCTTGAACCTGGGAGGTGGAGATTGCAGTGAGCCGAGATCGTGCCATTGCACACCAGACTGGGTGAAAAAAGCAATACTCCTTTGCAAAAAATAGACAATAATGAGAAAAACTATGTATGCATTAATTCAAAGTTGTTTAAATAAATTATTGGAACAAGCATAATGGAGCACTCTGACGTAATTTTAATGGATTATTGTTATGAAAAAATGTTTTTGATGTAGTTTTAATTGAAAAAATTTACAGAATAGTATTGTAATTTCTACGTTGAAGTTTTAGTAAAGTTCCTTAAGCACTGACAAGATTATGAGTAATTTAAAATTTATTGTATTTGCTTTCTGTATTTCATAATTATCTGCAATGAACAGATATTGTGATAAGATAGAATGTTATGCACATAGTTCAATCTTATTATTTCAATTAAAAAGAAATTATAAGACAATTTACATAGATTAATTTGCTTTTTCATTTAACCGCACACTATGAACACTTTTTCCATGACAGTAAATATTTATCATTTTTTAAAGTTGCTATCTATTTTATTCCTTAAAGATACAATAGTTTAACCAAACTTGTATTGATGAATAAAAAGGCTGTTTTAAGACTGTAATAAAACTACTAGTATATATACCTCTGCTTACTTGTAGGAGTATTTCATAAGAAAATATCTGGTAATGGAATTGCTAGACTAGAGAGAATACTAACGTAAAAACAGTGTAAAAACTACTGTTAAAAATATTAGAACTTTTTCCTCCAAATATTCCTTTTAAGTCTATCAATTTGTACTCATACCATCAAGGTATGATTGTTACCATTTTCCTAGGCCCTTAATATGGTTTGGCTGGGTCCCCATCCAGATCTCACTTTGAATTGTAATAATCCCCACATGTCAAGGGCAGGACCAGGTGGAGAGAATCGAATCATGGCGGCAGTTCCCCCATGCTGTTCTCGTGATAGTGAATGAGTTCTCACGAGACTTGATGGCTTTATAAGGAGCTACCCTGTTTGCTCAGCACTTATTCTCTCTCCTGCTACCCTGTGAGTGTGAAGAGATACCTCCTGGCATGATTGTAAGTTTCTTGAGGCCTCTCCCGCCACACAGAACTGTGAGTCAAACCTCTTTTCTTTATAAATTACGCAGTCTCAGATATCTCTTCATAGCAGCATAAGAATAGACTAATACAGCCCTCAAAAACACCATTTATTATCTGCCTGTTCAAAATGGAGACTTGAACCATTGTGTGACTTGAATTTAAATTAATTCAAATTAAATAAAATTTAAAAATTAGTTTCTCAGTCTCGTTAGTCATACTTCAAGTTGCACAATTGCTGTCTGTGGCCAGTGGTTGCTGTAGTAGGCAACATATACAGACTATTTCTGTATTTCAAAAATTTCTATTGCAGGGTGCTATATTGTGCTGTGCAATAGCACGGTTTTAACGCTTGATTATTTGGGAAATGAAAAACACCTTGTTTTAATTTTCATTTCTTTGATTTTTTTCAAGTGAGCCTTTTTGAAACAATTGTTAACTATGTTTTCCTGTGAATTTACTTGTCTTCTCATTTATATACAGTAGAGACTTTATTTTATAAGCTCTTATGGATATTAAACCTTTATGAATATGTTGCACAGTTTTATTTACTGTTTATCTTTCAACTATATTTATAGTGTCTTGCAATGTGGAAGTTTAAATATTTATGTGCTCAAATGTGTGAAGCTTTATCTCTGTGGTCTGATCTTAATTTCTATCTAAATATCACCTAAAGAAGTATAAAAATATTCCTATATTCCTTTAGTACTTTTAGTTTTTTTGTGTGTAAAAAGTCTATATATATAAGTTTCTTCTTGTTTCCACAAGTAACCAGTTTTTTAAATCATAATTATTGAATAAATTCATTTCTTTGCTAATGCTTCAAATTGCCATCATATTGTTTATTACATTTGTCTCTAGTTCTAGTTTTAGATTTATTGATCTGCCTTTGTTTGTGCATGCCATATCAACTTTATTACTGTATCTTTATGTTTTACTGATAGAACAAGTTTTCTGATACTATTTTTCAAAATGTTAATTATTGTTATATATGCATTCGTTCATAAAATCTGTAACTCAGATTCTTTCTCTTCCACCACAAACTATTTTTAGAGTTTATTAAATATACAAATAAATGTGTTATCATTAGATCTGTACAGTTTTGAGGTTTTTTCATCTAAGAGCATAAACTGTTTTTTAACTTTGAGGAAGTACGTTATCTCTGATGTTCAATTTCTTATTTATAGTTTGCACTTGTTTCTGTGCCTATCTAGAGCATTTTTTATCTTGCTTTGGTCACCTAGTATATAACGTAGGTGTCATTTGAAACTGTTTTGTGTCATTCAAAACTGTTGATGAGAATTCCTTTACATGTTCAGCAGACTAATTACTAAAACTGCTAGCAGGATACAGCCAAGCATACAAGACCATATGGTGTACTCAATTTAATGGCACAGACACAGATCTGTGATTAACTTAGGAGAGTTAAGTAATTTCTAATCCTGTTAAATATGAAAACTATATTTTTAACATGAAATTACATTATAAAAATTATTTTAAATCATTCAGAAAGGTTTTGAAGATCTTTATTTTCTGCATATTATTATTTTGTATGCTAATCATTATTTACCACTTGATATAGTTTGGATCTTTGTTCCCTCCAAATCTCATGTTGAATTGAAACGCCCAGTGTTGGAGGTGGGGCCTGGGTGGGAGGTGTTTGGATAATGGGGACGGATTCCTCATGGCTGTCTTAGTGCTGTCCTAGTGATCCTGAGTTCTCATGATGTTTGATTGTTTAAAAGTGTGTGGCACCTGCCCCCTCACTCTCTCTTGCTCCTGCTCTCACTGTGTAATGTTCTGTTCCCACGTCAGCTGCTGCCAGCTGAGGCCCTTATCAGAAGCAGATGCTGGAGCCATGCTGGTACAGCCTGCAGAACCTAAGTCAATTAAACCTCTTTTCTTTATAAACTACCCAGCCTCAAATATTTCTTTATAGCAATTCAAGAACAACCTAACACACCATTCATATATACAAGTATTGATTACTGAAGTTGACGATTAGCAGAATGCCTAATAACCAGGCTTTCCATAATAAATACAACATGAAATATCACTTCTTTCCCAATAAACTCCATATTTCTGTTTTCTTTTCAAAAGCTCACCCTTTCTGAAACTCAAATCTCTTCCATGTGTCCATTTCTGCTGGCACATTTTGCCCAATATTTGGTATAGTTGCTGAGACAATGAAAGTAAACTCAGACTGCCTATGGGGCCGTAAGTCTTGCCACAAGGAAGGGATAAGAAATCACTCGGCTGCCCTCATCCTTGAATCCGGTGTTCAGTGGATGAGCTTGTCTTTTTCTCAGCCATCTGCATATGGATCCCATGACTACTAGTTTATGTTCGAAGTACCATCCAAGATGAAATCTTGCGCTCGACATCAGGCTGATTTGAGTCCTATCCTCATTTTCTCTTTTATTTCTGGGAAGTTGAATCCCATATTTAGCCACCACTACTCTGGCTGAGGCATTCCCTCATCCCATCTTCCGCTGCTACACTAGGTCCAAGATTCCACTGTCCTGTAGACAGGTGTTACACTGCTTTCCAGATTTGCATCATTAGAAAGCAATGCATATAGTGTAACAGCTTGAGTTGGGCAGTTCACCATCTCCCACTTAGGCACTTGGTTGGATTCTTGTTAATTCTGCTTGAGTCCAACTCTAAAGTCATTACAGTTTTCACAGACAAAAATTGTCCCTATTCCAAATACAGTTGACCCAGGAGCAACAAACAAAACGGGTTTGAACGCCCTAGGTGTACTTGTATGCAGATTTTTTTCAACCAAACACCAAATGTACAGTTTGCAGGATACAAAATATGCGTGTATGGGGGTCTGACTCTGCATCAGCAGCTTCCACGGGTCCTACTGTGGGACTTGGCTCTGTGTGGATTTTGGTATATGTGGAGGTCCCGGAACCAGTCCTCTGGCTATACTGAGGGATGACTGTACTTATTTTTCCCTGCTAGCTCACTGTTCAGGTAGCTTCAGACATTTTATCTGAGACTATGAAGATTATGAAGTTTTGCCTTCCTTGGCAAGTTAGCTTAATTACGAAATTAGTAATTCTTTCATGTAGTTTGTAATTTATTCCAAACTTCTAAAGTGCAGGAATTATATTTTATTATATCCCTCATTGTTGTGGTAGCCATATTTTCTGGGGAAAAAAGTCCAGATGCATGATTTGATAAATTCTATTATACTTACAGGGTAAAAGTATGAATTATTTGAAACAGAACATGACATTTTTATTCTGGCTATCATGATTGCTTTATTTAAAACATAGTTTTCTTGAAGGTAGTATTAAAAAATGTTTCTTGTTTAATATATGTGAATAACATATGAAATGCATTGGTTGAAGAAGCATTTTCTTGACTGTAAAAATAACTTTTATGGAACTTTGGAATAAAATAAATTACTGTTTTTTTTTTTTTTTTTTCCTGAAAATTCTTAGCACTTTGTATTGTTGTAGGAGAGACCCTCCCCAATCTGTGCATAGAATAGTCTTTTCAGTATAGCACCTGAAGGGGTCGCTCATGCACAGGATACTTTCTATTTTGTAATACTTTCTTGGTGATGTGTACTCTTGAATTGAATAACGAAATATCTTTGAGTAGTGGTAGAAACATTTTGTGTTGCTTCTGAGGGACAGAGCTGTTGAATTCTGTCTCGAAAAAAAGGGTTGTTTTCCTAAGAATTGTGTTCAAACTTAGGAATTTAAGGGATATTCTTTTGGTCTTTTCTGAAAAAGTTATTTTCTTGACATTTTCGTAGAAGTTTGTTTTAAGGATAAGAATAAAACCTAGAACACATACACGTTAGAATGATTAGATTTTCAAAGGCTTTGTAGGAAATGAGGGCAAAGTATTTTCAGGCATATATATATATTTTCATGGAGACAAAATTTTTTAGGAGAGTGGTGGGAAGGGTTATAATTGCATAAGCATAGTTTTCCAGCAAATTTAAATTCACTTGTATTTTTCTAATTCAAAATATGGCTCAAGAAAGTTTTCTCTTGCTTTATGGTTTATTACTGATTTCACTTTAGGCAAGAATAGTGAAAACACCCAGCTTTTGGCAGTTAGATATTGTTATGAAAAAATCTTTTTACAGTATTGAGACTTTTTTCTCATTACAAAATGGGACTGATTAATTTCACACAAAAGGGGCTACCTTGGGAATCCTGACACTTGTATGATTGTTGCATATTTTTCTGCTTTTAAAAAATGTGTATGCCTAAATATCCCAGAGTAATGATTATATGATAAAATGTCATATTGCTTTTGAAATGCTTTCAGTCCATTTGTGACAGAAAATTAGAAAGTCCAATTTCCCACATCTCTGAGTAGGCTTCTTTATTTCTAAATTCATGTTAGGTAGACTTCTTAAAGTAGTTTTATAGAGAAAAGTGCAGTCCTAGGTTCCTTATGTTTGACTCTTGCATTTTTTAAGCAAGCAATACTCATTGATTACCTAGGAAAGTTTCTTTATGCTTTGTTAATTTGATAGTATGGGCAATTTATTAGGTGTTTCCTGTTTTTAACTGCAGTCTGATTCTGAAGGAAATGAGCAGAGTCTGTGGCACAGCAGATGAGTCTGTGTCTGATGAGAGCCATGTGGGCCAAACTCTCATTTTTCATAAGTGCTGTCATTTTACAGATGTATGACCTTTTTCTTCTTTTCTTCAGAGGAGGAGGGGCTGGGGAAAGAAGATAATGCACAGGGTTCATTTGAGAAACTCTTGTAGGCAGATACACAAATCATGTCATGTAAACCAGAACAGGCTAAGGAAACCTCACATCTCTTTTCCGAAGACAAAAACAGGACAGAGAAAGATGGAGTCAAAGATGATTAGGAAAACAGGAATGGTTAATGGATAACAGCAACGTGGCGCCAAGCTGTTCATTTCATTCCATGTCATAAAGATATGAAGCCACACAAACAAAGGCCAGGTAAAGGTCCCTGAGTGGATATCCAATCAATGCAGATGTAGATTTGTGCTTTGAGACTTTTTGATAGAGAATAATGTGATGCATGGAGAAGTTACTTGTAGCAAATTGAGCTATTCCTTACATACAAGTTGCAGCATACCCGGAGCCGGCTTCCTAGGTGTGTGGTGTGACCAGTGTAGTCAGACACGGCCCCAAGCCAAAATGCCAACCATTTGGTTTAATGCTCTGCTGTTGCCCTCAATTTTCATTTTGCGTTGGGTCCCACAAACTGGTAGCCAGCCCTGAGAGCCTGCCTAATAAATTGTGGAGCTGTATTTCTTATGTTTTCAGGACATGACACTTGTAATTTCTAAAACCATAGGTTCACATGGTCCTAGAAACCAATGGTGGTTTCCAGGTCATCATGGTGGCCAGCAAGGAGAGCTGTATTAAGCTCTTGTCTCACCCAACATCTGATCCACCTTTACTTGCTCTAGGTCCAGGGGATTTATTTGATCAAGGCTAAATCTGATGGAAAATTGAGATCAGTTCCACATCATAACTCATGTTTAAGGTAGGGTGAAGAAAAACATTTATTCTATGAAGAACCAAAGTTATGATTCTTTAAACCTGATCTACATGCACACATGCATGAATACACACATGAATGTGTTCATACTTTTCTCAGAATAAGTTTAGTAATATAAATTATATATTAAAAATAATTTATTTCATAATATAAAAACACACTAAAGTAAAAGTTCCGTACATATGAAGAGATATCACTTCATAGGATTTCCTTCAGAAAATAAATCTTCACTATATCATATCTTCATTTGGAATAGATATTGTACAATATTATCATCACGCTATTAAAAGGGATTCGTTGAGAAAACAATTATTTTTTTACTTCACTCTTGCTAAATTATTTTTCTATAATGACTGTTTTTTTTTTTAACATATATTTAAACTAGGTCTGACAGTGTTATATTATGAAGTCAGTTTCTCATTTTATTTTGTAACATGTTTTAGTTTAATCCATCTACTTTACTTTGTCCTGTAATAAACTCTCAGGAGATGTGAGTGCAACTCGTGAAAGCCCAGTGAATTATCTCAGCTGGAGCTTATTTGGCTTCATGATTACAGGGGATTTTTGAATCTGAGCTCCTCAGTAGCAGTTTCCACCTCATATACACAAGAAACTATTCTTGAGCCTTCCCTCGGCCGGTCTCTCAGATGCGGGAGTTAATGTTTATTTTGGGGGAAGTTACAAAGGAAGAATCTCTTTGCCTTTAGTTGATCTTTTCCAAAAAAAGATAACATGCTAGTCAGCTATCCATATTGTATCTAGTGATAAATGTTAAGAATGGCTCTGATATCAATTAAATCAACTTCATGTATTCATCTTAAAGAATACTCAATCAATCTAAATGCTTTCCCGTAGGAAAAGTGGACCATTAAATGACAGTTGCCAAGCAATTTCTATTTTACAAATCAATTCCACGGTTAAATTGAGGTATATATTGAAAACATCTAATCTATTACATATATCTTAAAAAAAAAAAGACCCTACCTCCGACCCAAATTGTTAATTATTGCACAGTCAAAGCTGCAATTAAAGGCTGAAGAGATTTGTCTAGTGAGATAACAGAGGGAGAAAAACAAGGGACACAATCTCTATGGGGCAGTTACATCAGACTTGATAGCTCTCTCACATTTGATAGCTCATCTCATGGATGCTGTTGTTTGTTCCTTAGCAGAATATCCTAGTCAATAGATAGGTAAAAATAAAGCGCAATTGAGATGTGCATCTGCCTGATACTGGAAAGGAATACACCTCTCCAAAAGGTCTGAAACATTCTTTTCTATCCAGAGGCCTCAAGCTCAATGCTTTCTCTTTAGTTAATTCCTTAGAAAAAGGTCACCAGTAGCAATATAACTATCCAATCATTTATTTACTCAAAGATAAGGGACTGTATGTAAACTCACTTAAGATAAGCATAACAATTATTTGAGAAACAAGACTTCTTCATAAGATTTAATTTAAACCAAAAGAATAGAGCTAAGACTAAATAAAGCTATTTTAGAGCAAAGATAAGTGTCTTATATGATATCCTTTTATTTCTATAACAAAACTTCAAGACTCTAAACTTGCAGCTACCTCTAAGATAACCCTGATTTGTTTTAAGTATTATTTTGAAATCTTTTCCACTACTTATAAAAATTTGTTCTTTTAATCTTCTTCAATTTTTAAAGTTGCCTGTTTCTGATTATATGATTTTTCCTCTCTTTATTTCCTTTTTTAAAAAAAGGAAAGACAAGTTCGTTCCATAGTCTCTGAAACCAAGGCACCTGAAACTGGATCAATTCTTTAGTTCATTTTTTTAAAACTTTACTTTAGAACAGTGCCTCATTTACATAATCCCTTTTAAGAGTCTCCATTGTAATTTAGCTTAGGTACACTTACATGTATCTTTCAGCAGTATTTTATCCATCTTGATATGAGGCATTGATTATAATCTAGAAATTAAGTCTTTCCTTATTATAATAGAGTTGCTGTATTATAGTTTCTATACTTGATATAAGAAGTAAGATATTTTCATCTATTGAAATTGTCAGAAATACATAAGAATTGTAATAATAGACTGAGTTATAACAATGGTGATGTTTTGAATTGAGTCTCAAGTTATGTCAAAAAGATGTTTAACAGTTCTTTGGATACATATAACTGTCATAACTATATATTTCTATACTCTTATGACTTGAAGGAAGCCTTTTTCTTTGCCATAAAGTTTGAAGATGATCTAAGAAAAGTGTGTCATAGCCACACAATAAAAGTTTGAGGAGTTAGGTGTTGGGAGAAGTCGGGGTTCATGCTTAACTCTCTGCTTGTACAATTTTACTGATTTAGTTATGCTGAGTTTCTAAATAACGTTTTCCTTTTTACTAGTTCAAAATAAATACAAATAACTTTAAAAATCGGCCATGGAATTTAATGAAAGGATTTTATGAGAATCTAAAAACCCTATGAGCATTACCAAGAAGTGATCCTAAGATTTTAACCTTTTCAATTAGATCTGATGTGCGTGCATATAGATTTAAGTGAAAATTGAAATCCTGGACTCTCCTGATACTCTAGAATCTTCTCAAACCATTTTAATATGACCCACTTAATCTTTCATTTATATTGAATCTTCAGAAAGACTTATAGATCCCAATTTAAGGCTTAAATTGCTACCCACACAGATTCTGAGTATTAAGAAGCTCAATGTTATTGAGATAGAGCATATTTCAGCTTTTACTTCTTAACAAATATAATCACATATCTAACAGGATGTTGAGAACTGACTCCCATTTTGTGTAATATCTACTAGGCAGCATTCTGAATTGAAACAATGTAGCAAACTTTCTCCCTTAAGCAGCCATATTTATAGAGTATAATTTTTAGGCTTTTTGTGCAGATATTTCTTAATAACAAAATATGAAATAATATGTCTGTTTTGCTGAACTATAGGGTTGTTAGTTTTAAAATTCAAGCAACATGCAAATCGGAAATAACATCCCAGGACTGGGTCAATCAAAAAATTCTACGAGCAGATAATTTGTTTAATAACCATTCATAGGGACCCCCATGTTCTTGTTATTTTTTGGCACAGTTCTTTTCCTTCTTGTCTTCTAAGCCTAAGGCATCTCATTTGCATTTGATTTGCATTTTGTTCTTAATGGGAAAAAAGGGAAAGCAAGCACATGAGAGAAGGAAAGGAGAAACAGTTCCAGAGATCTAGCAGTAACCAATTCCTGGGTGTTAGCCTGTGCTGTTGAATATTTTATAATTTATAAACTGAAAACACATTATGCTCTGCTTTTCAAACAGGCTTTGTCACATGCCTTTCCTAAACCATTTAAGACATTAGGCTTGTGACTGGGATAAAAAAATATGCATTCTTTATTTCTACATATCTCTTGTGGTGCTACACTGTGGGAATGGAAGAACAGAGTAGGTTAGAGGGAGGTCTGAAGTGCCTGCTAATCATTTACAGAGGCAAAACAGATTTTGAAAAAATATACGTTGGTACTTTTAAAATATCAAGAGTATATGTTGGCTAAAAAATTTCTCATTTCTTAATCATCATCTGGACACAATATTTTGAGAGATGCTACTGAGAGATTTGTTGAACCCCATTGAATTAAGGTCAATTCATCAATTCTTAGCAGGAATATAAGTTGAAGCTGATTCCTAATAGCTTCTGGAATGCAAAAGAAATGCTGACCTTTAGTCTAGATGTCAAGGGAAGCAAAGTCAAGAGCCAGAAAGTTTGGTTAAAAAATTTACACATTGCTGATAAGAGGTGGAGATTGTTTCTGTGTTTCATATACTAGAATCCAGAGGCAGTATTTCTAGTTCTACTCTTGTAAGATCAGAACCAGTCATTTAACCTCCCATTTATTTCTTTGAATGAAGTAAAATTTATGTTGGCAAATTGTTTTTCTGGAGAGAAAATGAAAGCTATGTTAATATAGCATATTAACTCACTGCTGAATGTACAATATAAATGATTTGCATTTTCCAAGAGAAAAATCCCCAGTTAGCTGAAGAACAGATCCGAAAGCAGAGGGAATATTGAAGAGAAGGGCACAGCCTGGCTGTTCTTTGAAAAGTGTTGCCATGGGCCAAGCAGTTTCCAGACAACTGCCCAAGAACCAGGCAGTGCAGGGATCCTGTAAAACTTCAGCCCTTGAATTCTGTAGTGATAAGAGAGGCTGTCTGGATTAACAACCCTGTCAAGAGTAACCCTCTGAAGTGCTTATTTGTTTAGAAAAAGAACCTCATTCATCATCAGGGAGTGATAGAAAAAGGGGTTCTTTGACACCATATCTGAAGCCTACCTGGATGTGTGGGCTCTGTGGGCACCTTTCATGAAAAGGAAGAAAAGGAGAAAGGATTGCTATTCAGTTTCAACATAGCATTGAAAGGAAATGTGTTATACGTGTTCACACTGCCATTTTTTATGATGCAGTTTCATCTCTTTCATTGTAAAACTCTTTGGGAAAAAATGTATCTCAAAAATCAGAGATGACATAGTTATGTTGTTAACTAACTTAAAGACACACAAAAAGAAAAACGAGTAAAATCTGACATTAGAATTGCAGTTTGCCTTTTGATGATTTTATTATTAGATCCTTTGAAACCTCTTTTATCAATTTGTCTAGTTTAACATGTGAATATCACATTTATTTGCCTCAATAAAACAATGATAGTCCCAAATTTTAAAAAATACTATAGGTGAACTAGTGATTTAAAAGACATATTGGGATAATTATAGATTTTTTTGATCATCTAGAATTTATAATCTTACAAAAGTGGAGAAAGTTCAAAAGCAAATATTATTATCTGAGGACATGAATGAGAATAATTGATGTTAAAATTGAGTGCCCTGAGTATAGATAAATATGAAATTGCTTGCTAGATAGGTGACATTTCAGGTACAATTCTTCATCAGTTACAATTGGCAACTAAAACTAAATTCTATGATGACTGTATGAGTAATGATTAGAAGATTTATTTAAAGCGAAAATGTCACATATGTATTACAGTTACTAATTTGTATTTATATTGCATATAAATCGCAACTATTATATAGTGATAGGGTTATATGTCATGAGCAAGAATACATACATAAACTACAAAATTCAAAGCATATCTGTACTCTATTATGGCTATATAATTTATTGGGAATTATTTGCTTAATTATCTCTTTCTTAAAAAGTATCACTCCAAGTAGATATTATAGTTTTACTTTAGGAAAGAGTAGTTTGGGAAGGTTAAATAACCTGTACAGGCCACACAGTTAGTACATGGTAGAAACAGGATTTTAAGGCAGATTTATTTGGACCCAAAGCTCTTAACAACCCTTTATTTGTAGCCACATTGCCTCCCTTTAATGTATCTACATGTATCTTTCTGCAAATGTCACTCTTATTTCTCATAAAACCATGTCCAATGCAATCTCAAAGGTTCTTTCAGGTACCCTAAGGGTACAAAGGAAAAAGAAAACAAAACAAATACAGTGGTTGACACTTGCCATCTAAGAATCAAACCCAGTGTAAATGATTAAATGTTGGAAAGGAGCAGGCTGACATCAGAAAAATCGCTTAGGCTGTAGGCACATTCTGTTTCTGGGGTCATGTCACTACTCATTATGTCTACTCTACTCCTTTCTGGCACCTTCTGGAGTCCTCCCCATTATTGCTTAACTCAGATCTAACTTCTGAGGAACTTCCTTCACTTTGTCTAATTTCTCAAGGTTTTGATGTGTCCTGGGTGACTATGGGTTAAAATAGATTATCCTAATAATTTGACTAATGTAATAGCAAGCTAACTTATTCAGAGAAATGTAGTCATAATAATAATAATACAGAAGAGTGAACAATCATGACAATCCGAACCATTTTCCCTTATACATGAATTGACACTGAGGACTGAAACTACCTACCACCGCCTTCTACCCCGTTCCCCCTACAATTTGCTGTCTACATGGATATGACTGCTATGTCATGAGACTCTTGCCCAGGCAAATGGTTTGGTTGCTCATTTCAAGAACTTCCCTGAAGACCCAACAAATCCTCAAAGGAAAGCATCAAAATTTAGGGCTAAACATTGAATCCTAAGCTTTACTCAGGACTAATCAAGCTTCCTACCTGAAAGCCCACCATAAATCAAATATCCGATTCTCAACACATGTTCTTGCTTCTTTCCACCTTCAAGACATTGCCAAAGCTCTGTTGAGGCTGGGCTCTCCCTTACCTTAGTAAGCAATAAACTCAACTTTCTCTTATCAAGAGATTGTGTTAGTAATATTTGGGGAACTTGCATTTGACACTAATAACCACTAATATTTACATAGCATAGTAAATAAATGTGCCAAGTAGTGTGTATACATGTGCATACCACACACAGACACACACACAAACACACCATTTAATCCTCATAACATCCTTATGAAATAGGCCTTAATACTATCTCCATATTACACATGAGGGAACTGAGACCTAAAGCAGTATTAAGTTGCTTGCTCAGATGACACAGCTTCTGAAGTGGCCTTCTAAACTGTTTCTTGTAATATATATACGACCACCAAAGAAATATGTCCTCAGGAGACCTCTACAGGAGTGACTGTTAAAGTGAAACTTATGGAACTAAGATTAGAGAGATAATTGTTACTGGGTATGTGTTTATAGTTAGACCAGCTGCTATCATTGTCTACAGACGGTACTGGCCTTGCACATAAAGCAGTCACATTGAGGGAATCAGTATGACCTGTTAGCTGAGGCAGAAAAATTGTTTTACTCAGTGTCTGAATGTGGTATGATTGGCAGAGATGACAGTCTCCTGTGGATAGTTTCCCACACCAGCTGTATCCATAATTTCGCATTAGATGTGCATTGCACCAGGCAGCCCAGCCCCTGCTGTGCATGCCTCCAATCAAGGCAGGATAAGCTCATGGGGAAAGGACTAACGTCATGGAATAAAAGACGTTACCAATTAAGAGCTCAGCAACCTCACACTTTTGAGTTATGGAACATACTCAGTGCTGTGATGTGAAGTCATCATTATGATTCCTTAATGGGAAGGGTGGCAGGGCAAGTTCTTTTCTTGATATTCAATCAATTCTCCATGAATGAACTTCTAGGTAAATGGGACTGGTTATATTCCCTCTGCCACTGCCTCTATCGTAGTCAGTGTCCTGTTCACCTGGCAATCAGAATTCATAGTTTCCTGACTTTGGAGAGGCAGATTATGGACATTAGATGACACCTGTATGTTTTCTGGTCCCTCTTTTTCTGTCAAAATCTTCTCCTCCCTGCCCCCGCCCCACCCATCCACTTCACTTCTCTCTCTCTTTTGTAAATTCTCTCCAACTTTTCCATCTTTCCATCTTTCTTCATGCTTTTCATAATGCTGTTACAATTCTTCATTAGGTTCCTTTAGGTGATTGACATGTGCTTTGTGACCTCATCATCTGGGGAGTGAGTCTGTTAACTGCTATTTGACAAAATGTTGCCTCAGGATTACATTCCTGGGAGGACCATGTAGCTTCCTTGAAACTAGGAGCAAGGAGCCCTGATACTCTTTAGGAATTACTGTAAGAGAATACAGGATAAAATATGATATTTAGATACTTAAATCATTTATCCTACATGGCTGTCAAATAAATACTCCAAAGGATTTTAATTGTTTTTATAAGTTTCATGTACATATATGAATATATGCATGTAGGTATACATATATCTCCAAATTTTAATACAAACTGTCTTATTACTTTTTCTAAAATAATTCCCATGCTCAAAATCTTCCTTTTGAGCAAAATAAAATCTGAAATGTGTTGTGGACCTCATGGACCATATCTCCATCTGTCATGCTTACCTGCCATAGTTTTCTAGAGCCAAGCATCTCAAATTTGACTATGTATAGGAACCAAGGGGGGTTCTGGTTCCAGAGCTGATTCTGATTCCGTAGGTCTAGGGTGAGGTCCAAGACAATGCATGTCTCCCAAGTTCACAAGTGATACCAGCAACACTGATTCCTGAACCACACTGTAGAATAGGGTGCCTCTAGATTCCACAGCCTTGCTCCTGTAGCAAACAGCCATTTGTTCTACTTATTACCACTTTTAGAAATTCTTTGCCTTTCCTGTCCATTTGCTTTCCTTCTGTTTCACGTCTGTCTCTCTTTCTGAGATTGGTATTATCTACAGAAATGTCCAGTGAATGAGACATCTTTTCACAGGCACAGCACACTCTTTCAAAAACCTCATCTCTGTGTTCTTGAAGGAAAATCCTTTGCACTTCCATTTCCTGAACAAATGCATGTCTTTGAACCATGCCCTCACACTCTTAAACATGTCACGGGAATGGGGACTCGGTCTCACTGAAGGTGGTCCTGTGACATCAAGTCATCGAAGGCACAGGCTCACATTGGCAATACAGTCTTTGGCGCAGAGAAATAACACTGCCCATAAACTCGTGAAGAATTTTATCATAAGCTTTCCTTCTCTTTTCAACGGCAAGGGAAACACTATAGCTTCAGGAGGGACAAAGCAAGTATATTCTGGTATTTAAGAAGCAATGCGCAAGGCAGAGCACTCTAGCGGCCCTAATACCTGAACGTGCGCCCTTCTTCAACATGATTTTGGAGTGATTATCTCATAATAGTCAATGACAAGCTCCCCCTAGAAAGTGCTAATTAATACACAGGAGAGTCTCATCTAATATTTATGTTGCTGGTGCAGCGGCTCCGCGGCAGTGCTGGCGGCGCGGGGAGCAGGCTTCAGCGCAGCGTCGCCCGAGCCACGTTAATCCCTCCCTGATGAGCGCGTCCCTTCCGCACCCATTCGGAACGGGCGGCTCTCAGGGCGCGGGGTAAAGCCCTTCAGCCTCCCAATCCTGACTTCTGGCAGGGCTGCCACTTGCTTTCCCAAGTGAAACCCTCTGCTCACCTGGTTAAAATGGCTAATCCTAAAATGACTTTTAGATAGTCACTTAATAACTCCGAGACCCTTCAGCAGGCTCCTGTGCAAATCCCAAGATGAATGAGGCCTAGGCAGAGTGGAAATGAACCCACAAAAATATTTTTTATAAAATGGACAGCAAATTCTTGAAGTTGCATTGTATTTCTTTTGTCTGAGAATTAAGGTCAGACATCATCTTTAAATGATGACACATGACCCTAAGACTTTATACGATCCTCCATGACTTTATTTAAAAATCAAGTAATAAAGCAAAAGCTGCATTTTCTATTAAAATTTCTTTTTAAAATTTACTGCTGACATACTGTATAGCGCTTAAAATTTTGACATCTGCTAGAGGCTGGATATCTTTGGTCTTAATTTATTCTGCAAAGCATGCTTTCAAAATGCGTGTGCTTTGTTATGAAAAGAACTGCGTCCTTTGAAGGGTATTTTCCTCATTCTTGTAATGAGATATAAATGATATTAGGGCCCTTATAAGTTTTCAAATTTAAAATGCAAATCCTATACGTACCCAACAAAGTTCTGATTTGATAGTTCTAGAAAGAAGCCAGGAATCTGTATTTTTACCAAGCACTACTATCAGGTGATTTTGATGCGTACATAAAAAATGTTCTGTATTTCTTGAGTAAAGTTTTCTTTTTTGTTTATACATTTCTTATCCAAAATAAAAAAGAGTAACAGACAAACAAATGAAGTACAATGTTTGAAAAGCATTATAGTGATGTCCCAGTGACAGAAGGAGACACCAAGGTGCCTGGTTACTGGGCTCCATGCCCACAATGGACTCCACAGGCACAGAGCTGGGGCCTGGTGGGAGCAAATCAATGCAGAACGATTCAAGGGAAGAGGGCAACTGGGAGCTCTGATGAGTGATTTTGAAAGGAAGGAATGATTCGAATGGAGGCCACATGGTTTAACTTACAGTGAACCTGCAGGTTTTGAAAATTGCATGCTGGATTTCCTCATAAGCATATATCAATCTCAGAACAGGCGGCTCTGCTCTTTGGTATGCAATCTTTTGGGAGGTTTTTCTCATTCAGTACAAAATCATAGAAAATATACATTGGAGTTGAGAATTTTAAAATGCAGAGATAAAAAAGCTTTCAATAATTTAATAAAAAGCACATGGGCAAATGTGAATTCCAGTCACTTTTTATTTAAATTATGAAACCTTTGAATTTGCTTTTAGGAGGATAAGCACAGTGGGCTTTGGCATTCTCTCTCTCTCTTCTATTTTTCTTTTTTAAACCTGCACATCATTTCAGACTGAAGTGGCAGCAATTATTGTCAGGAACCCAAGCAAGCAGTAGCACTTAATAGGAAAAGCAGGATGACGCACAGTGCAGAGCAAAAGTGGGGTGCCTCTTGCTACTAACCATAGCACTTGTTTTTCCCAATATACAGGAATAAAGAAAGAAATATGAACCCACAGAGATATGTCATATTTTCAATGTTTTTTTTTAATTAATAGAATACACAAAATCTCTGGTTTGTCTTGTAGGAAGTTTAGCAAGTTTCTAGGATTAAATGGCTTTCCTCTTCTGTGAAGGGGCTGATATAAACCCTTGTACCAAGGCTTAAAGTCTTAAGCCTGTTAGAAGTTTCCATCAGTCAGTCTGTATGTCAGTGGATAAAGTTGGTTGCTGATCTAAGCTATTCATTGCTCTCTGGAAAAACACATCAAACTACACAAATATTTTTTAGCAATGAAGGTCTATCCAATGATAAAATGCATTTTCTAACTGACAACATTTTGGAGGAACGTACTACCACAGTGCTTTTCTATGTAATTTTAAGTGCGATGTTTGATGAGGTGGTGAAAAAAAGAGATTAGTTGCCTTTAGTAATCTATCCTTTGTTACTTTGATAACCGTGAAAGCCTCTGTCATTTCCACGCTTAGAAAAGTTCCTGTTCTATGTATATTCTGCTGGGAATACTTTGTTTTGCACATTCTATGCCAGACAAATTGAGAGGAAATAAAATTTTTCTTGACTTTTCCTCTTTATCTTCATTTGATGTACATTTTTAGTACTTAAAATATCCACATTTCATGATACCATATATTATGTATGCTGTCTGTTAGTCAACAATTATTTGGCACTTACTGTGTGCTGAGCTGTGTACTGTACTCAGTGAAATGTCAGCAAGGGGGCAGAAAAGGGGTAGAATGCAGATAAAATACCACATCTGGCCTCAGTCTCAGCCCTCAAGGGGTTTGTGTAGCATATTTGAAAACATTTGATGGTAGATCTTAATAAGCTTGGATTGATGGCATACAAGTATACATACGCTTTGCATGCCAGTGAATTCTTAACAGGCTTCTCTTATAGTTCATGTTGCAAAGTTCCCCAAAAGAATTTGCTAATGATTTAACAATGTTGTTGAAATTACTGGTTTAGTTTTCAGTCTAGTTAGACTGACAAACTTTCTATGAAGCATTTTGAATACACATTATTGTGTCCCATTCCAACAATGAGGTTTCCAAAACACTGTTCAGCTTCTCTCTTGTTATCCTGTTTTTATGATACCCTGTTTTAACTTTACTTCCAAAGTTACAGTATATTTACCAGGTTTTCTGAGGAGACAATTATGACTATGAAAAATTAGTTGATTAGCAGGTATCTAAGGTGAATTTTGATATTTTTTCTTCAGTTAGTACTGTGTCTGCATGGTTAAGCAGATAAATGTTAACATTATTCTTGTTTCCAAATGTTATATCTAGGTTTTTGACTTGAAAATATATTGAAATAACATTTATATCATTTTGTGGGCTGTAGAAGAATACTTTTTGTACATAAGCAAAGGCAACAATATAAAAATGACAAAATTCAGTTTTTCAAGGAAAATATATTGATCTCAAAAAATTCTGTCACTTTCAACCAATACAAAACAGAAATATGGTGATTTTTTTTTTTAATCTAAAAATTTCTTAGCCAGATCCTATGAATAAGTCAGCTACTATGAGTTCCAGGCTGGAACTCTGGGAAGGGCATCAACTCTGGTTGGCCACTTGGATATTATAAAAGTGGCCAGCACGTCCTAGAGAGGCTCATTCATATGTAGCATCTGGCTCGACATTTGCTTCATTATATTAGCATTTTTTTCTTTTACAACCTGGTATTAATTTCCTGCTCCTATTTTCTATCTCAGCTTAGATGACTTTTGGAGTTGAGATATTTTATCTGCTTTCTTCCTCTCCCTCCTCACAAACCCCCAACCCAGATGTCTAAGACTTTTTTTTTTATTTGAATATAGAAAGGCTCATTTACTTTAAAAGGAGCTTTGGGAAAAAAAGCAAAAAAGAGAAAGAAAATATAACCTTATAAAAACTTACAAAAAAGTCTTTCATTTTAGATAACTACAACGATCATCTTTACAAAGAAACAAACATTAAGTGTTAGCCCAGATTCTAAGCAATAGAATAACTCACTGTCCTATTATAGTAGGTTAGAGATATTTCATTTAGTCTTTAAACAATGCCTTGACAACAGACCTTTGCATAGATTCCAATCACTCATGACTTGATAGATTAGGGGGCCAGAGGCGCATCTCATCTCATCATGTTTGTAGTCTGAGAAAACAAGCCATAAAAGTTAGCTTGGTTAATTTTTTGTAACTGATACTATTAGCAGAAGGCAGAGTTTATTGTTGGAGAGGAGAGGAAAATAATGACAGATAGAAAACAAACATTAAACTCACATAGCACAGAAACAAGCCAAACCAAACACTGGTCATAACATCATGAAACAGCCCCTGAGTAAGGATGAGTTTGCTTTGCTTTGCAAAAGGGTCGACCCATCCTATTTGATAGTATATTCTTTGCTAATTTTCTTTAAAATCTTATTCTAAAATCCTTCCAATATTTTTTATTTTAATTAGCAATATTTAAGTGAAACGTAGTATTGGCATAGAAAAGCTACTGAAGATTTAAATTATATTTGGCTTATGCTAAACATCATAAATTACGTGGAGGGCATACGATCTTTACTAATATCAAAACCTGAATGTCTTATAACTGAGATTTGTTCCTAAGGTTTTATTCTTATACTAACCATAAGTATTTTACAGAGCAAATGAGAACTTCATCTGTTTATTGTTATTTACCATAAAGTTGGCTTTTGTCTAACGTGCCTGAGTATTTGCAAAGAATATTAAAAGGAGGAAAACCTTAACCTATATGAACAATTGCCAAAAATTATTCTTGTTTGCTTTGGCTATCAGCACAAAGAAAGATGCCTTGACCAAAACCATTCAGGACATAGGCGTAGGCGAGGACTTCATGACCAAAACACCAAAAGCAGTGGCAACAAAAGCCAAAATAGACAAATGGGACCTAATCAAACTCTACAGCTTCTGCACAGCAAAAGAAACAGTCATTAGAGTGAATCGGCAACCAACAGAATGGGAAAAAATTTTTGCAGTCTACCCATCTGACAAAGGGCTGATAACCAGAATCTACAAAGAACTGAAACAGATTTACAAGAAAAAAACAAGCCCATTCAAAAGTGGGCGAAGGATATGAACAGACACTTTACAAAAGAAGACATACATGAAGCCAACAAACATATGAAAAAATGCTCATCATCACTGGTCATTAGAGAAATGCAAATCAAAACTACATTGAGATACCATCTCACGCCAGTTAGAATGGCAATCATTAAAAAATCTGGAGACAACAGATGCTGGAGAGGATGTGGAGAAATAGCAACGCTTTTACACTGTTGGTGGGAGTGTAAATTAGTTCAACCATTGTGGAAGATGGTGTGGCGATTCCTCAAGGACCTAGAAATAGAAATTCCATTTGATCCAGCAATCCCATTACTGGATATATATCCAAAAGACTATAAATTGTTCTACTATAAGGACACATGCACACGAATGTTCATTGCAGCACAGTTTACAATAGCAAAGACCTGGAACCAACCCAAATGCCCATCGATGATAGACTGGACAGGGAAAATGTGGCACATATACACCATGGAATATAATGCAGCCATCAAAAACGATGAGTTCGTGTCCTTTGTAGGGACATGGATGAAACTGGAAACCATCATTCTCAGCAAACTGACACAAGAACAGAAAATCAAACACCGCATGTTCTCACTCATAGGCGGGTGTTGAACAATGGGAACACATGGACACAGGGAGGGGAGTATCACACACTGGGGTCTGTCAGGGGAAAAAGGGGAGGGATAGTGGGGGGTGGGGAGTTGGGGGAGGCATAGCATGGGGGAGAAATGCCAGATATAGGTGATGGGGGAGGAAGGCAGCAAATCACACTGCCATGTGTGTACCTATGCAACAATCTTCCATGTTCTTCACATGTACCCCCAAACCTAAAATGCAATAAAAAAAAAAAAACTTGATTAAAAAAAAAAAAGAAAAAAAAGAAAGATGCCTTGACTTTGAAATTTCGTTAATCTTTTTCTTCAATAAAAATTTGCTATTATAGTGCTAAATAGAAGCAACAAGTATTATACTTAAATTTCTACCTAAATGCCATTGATACAATTTTAATAACTATAACATTCCAGTGATGAAATATTTTTTCTCCAGAATATCAAGGTTTAGTAGAGAATTAGAGTCTGACTTCACAGCTTACTATATGTATAACTTTGGTGGATGAAGTGATCATTTTTCAGCCTTGATTTCCTCATTTTTGAACAAGGGATTAACACTAATATGAAATAAATAATATGAAATCAGGTTTTATTGGTTTCTTTTTACCTTGTTAAGTCCTCTCAGATCATACAATAAATGACAAAGCCAGGATTTGAACCTAGAAGTATTACTTTGGTACTTATTAACTATTTCAGTACTTCTAAATTAGCCACTCTACAATGGAGTTGTTTTAAGTACTAATTAAAGATTAGGATAGACACTCCCATAAATAATGGATGCTTAATATTTATATATTGGGTTCAATAAAATCTGTCAGTTTCCATAATTTTGTTTGGCCCTGTGAACTTACATTAAAAATAATTACACATTATGTAATATTAATCCTGGTGAATTTTAAAGATGTGTAAAAACAGTTGAGTCCTTTTCAATTAAAATGAAATCAAATTTATTTTCTTCTGGTATACTTTATTTTAGACTTTCAGATTCTGAACCTAAATCAATATGTGTAGAAATAGTAAACAGAAAAAGAAAGGGATGTTGTAAAAGAATCTATAAATTTGGCAAATGTAAATCTAGTGAATTTTCCATAAGGGATATTGACATTAAATTATGTCAGTCTTGCTTGGTTAATATAAAACCAAATTGATGTCAATAGTAGGCAGGCATGGTGATCAATTAAGTGCAGATAATAAGAGGTTGATTTAATTGCTTTGTATTGAGTACCATATGGATGTGTGGTTTTTGAATTCTCTGACATGGATACATCATAATATTTTGCATTTTTATAGATACCTTTGTAGGAATACTAATGCAGTTCACTTCGAATTGTTAAACTTTCTCTAATACATAATGATTTTTGGAAGAAATTGCTTTGTATATGTAGATCTTGGTGTTAAATTTCTAAGATGAGCTCATTATAAATACATTTCTGATTAATATGCTTATTCAGTTTTAGATTTTCCCACATAGCGATTTTTAAAGAAAGCTAACTAGTGTTACATTCTTCCAATAAATAACTCAAAGTATAATATCCTGATATCAACTGTCACCCCAAATGCATTCTGTTTCATGCTGTCTACCTTTTGCTGCCAAAAGTGGATGTGTTTTTTTCTGACATATATGGCTAATAAATTATAGCAGGGATAAGAAATGTATTCTATACTATATATTTAGGGGTACAGTTTATTCAAATTATGAAATAGGTAAATTATTTTTTATTTGCTCATTTGTTTAAAATAGTCCTAAAGAGACACTGTGTTTTACCTTTACCCAGCTTTTCCAATGATTGACCTACCCACACTTCTTTCCAGTGTTCTTGGGACTCATAGAACTTCATTACTACTTTGGCAAGATTTTGTGTGTATGTGATGAAATATGTATAATAACATAAAATTTATAATTTTAGTTGTACAATTTAGTGACATTAAGTATACAGTAGTTTCCCTTTATCCTTAGGGGATGTCTTCCAAGATCCCCAGAGGATTTCAGAAACTTCAGATAGTACCAAACCCTAGATACTATACGGTATGCACAAATTTACTTTTCCTTCTTTACAATTTCATGGATAGAAGATTTGTTCTTACCATAGATCTTAGTAACATTAGCACAGGATTCATTTTTTTCTTAAGTCAAGAACTTTCACCTTTTTACTTAAAGGAAGTGCTTCATAGCTTTTCTTTGGCACATCTGAGTTTCCAGCATCACTACTATTGTGTTTTGGGAGCATTATTAAGTAAAATAAGAGTTACTTGAACATAAGCACTGCGATACTGTGACAGTGGATCTGATAACCGAGTTAACTGCTAAGTGACTCACGGGCAGGTAGCCTCCATAGCCTGGATATGCTGGAAGAAGGGATGATTCATATTCTAGGCAGGACAGAGTGGGAAGACACAAGCTTCATCAGGTCACTTAGAGCGGTGTTCAATTTAAAACTTATGAATTGTTTGTTTCTGGAATTTCTCATTTAGTATTTTTGGACTGATGTCCACAGGTAATTGAAACTGCAGAAAGAAAAACTGAAGATAGACAGGAACTAGAGTATGTACATTGTCATGTAACCATCACCTCTGTTTCTAAAACTGGTCACCCCAAACAGAAACTCTGTACCCATTAAACAACCCTCACTTTCTTTCCCACAGACCTCAGTAACCTTTATTCTACTTTCTATGTCTATGAGTTTGTTTATTCTGTGTATCTCACTAAGTAGAATCAAATATTTGCCCTTTTGGGTGTACTTATTTCACTAGCATAATATTTCCAAAGTTCATCCATATCGTAGCATGTATCAGAATTTCATTCTTTTTAAAGGCCGAATGATATTTTATTGCATGTTTAGATCACATTTTTTATGCATTAATCTCTTGATCAACATGTGGTTTGTTTTCACCTTAGGTTATTGTGAATAATGCTGCTGTGAACATTGGTGTAAAGTTTCTGTTTGAGTTCTTGCTTTCAGTTCTTCTGGGTATATTACTAGGAGTGGAATTGCTAGATCTTTTTTTTTCTTTTTTGGTAATTCTATACTTGACGTTTTGAAGAATCACCAAACTGTTCTCCACAGCAGCTTCACTATTCTACATTAAGCAATTCACCAGTGACGCATGAGGGTTCCAATTTCTCTGCTTCCTCACCAACACTTATTCTCTATTTTTTGATAATAATCAAAGTGAAGTGGTCTCTTATTGTGGATTTTTTTTTTTTTAAGATGGAGTCTCATGCTGTTGCCCAGGCTGGAGTGCAGTGACATGATCTTGGCTCACTGCAACTTACGCCTCCCGGGTTCAAGCAAATCTCCTGCCTCAGCCTCCTGAGTAGCTGGGATTACAGGCACCCCCCACCATGCCCGGATTTTTTTTTTTTTTTTTTTTTTTTTTTTTTTTTTTGTATTTTTAGACGAGACAGGGTTTCATGATATTGGTCAGGCTGGTCTCAAACTCCTGATCTCAAGTGATCCACCTGTCTCGGCCCCCCCAAAGTGCTAGGATTACAGACGTGAGCCACTGTGTCCAGCCTCATTATGGTTTTGATTTTCAATTCCTAATGACTGGTAATGTTGCCTGTGAAGAATTTAAGTGTTTTCAACAAACTTTAATAAACTTTCCAAGTTCCATACTGATATTCACCTGCTACAGCGTCACATATTATTGAAAATCAAAACTTATTTTTTCTTAAAACTTTCGTCAGAGCAGAAAGGACATTACTATATGGGAGACAAAACAATGTGGAATAAAATATATGATTTATAAATAAGCAGAAACTTTATTCAAAATCTGCTCCCTCACTAGTAAGTAGTAAGATTTTGGGGAAATTGCCCTAAATTCCTAAGCATTTACTGCTTATGGGATATTATGAAGCTTACATTGAGCTATACACCTGTATTTATTCACTACTGCATCTCCAGCATATGTGATAGTGCCTGAGGTATAGTAGGTGCTTAATAAGTATTTGCTAATGAATGAATAATGCTTATAGTATTACTCAAGTAAGTATAGCTATTCTTATTTCTAGATAAGCAGAGACATGAGCCCTTCTATTTAAACAAATTTAAATGGCAAATCTCAATTTGTACATCTTTAAATAATTTTTAAAATATGAATATAAGCATAATATACTTTTGTTTACATATACTATCAAAATGTATTTTAGATAAGTATATAGCTCATAAAAATTTGAAATTTACAATACAGTATTAAATTTTGAAACTTTTCACATAGACGAATTCTGAATAGCTGAAGAAAAAAAACTATAGTTTACTTCAGTTGTCCAGGCGTGGTGGCTCACAAAGTGCTATAATCCCAGCACTTTAGGAAGCTGAGGTGGGCAGATCACTTGAGGTCAGGAGTTCACGACCAGCCTGGCCAACATGGTGAAACCCAATTTTCACTAAAAATACAAAAATTAGCCAGGCGTGTTAGTGGGTGTCTGTAATCCCAGCTACTCAGGAGGCTGAGGCAGAAGAATCACATGAGCCTGGGAGGCAGAGGTCGCAGTGAGCCGAGATCATGCCACTGCACTCCAGCTTGGGTGACAGAGCAAGACTCCATCTCAAAACAGAACAAAACCCCAAAACTGTACAGCTTACTTCTGTTCATACTGCTTGGGTTGTAAAATGATTTAGAATATTTATCCAATGAGAATTCAGTTGTTGTCCAGTAATTTAGGCTATATATACTCAAGAGTCACTAGAAATGTTTTGGACATTTCTAACTGAATAGATTTAGGTATTACCATCTCAGTATGTGCAAATTATTTTTAAAAGACAAGTTGTTTAAATTTCTGCACAGGCAATATGTGGAGACAAGCTAGATCTCTGTTTTTTTCCCCTGGGTTTTTCAGGTATTTTTAGCAGTCCCTTTGTGTTGTACCTCTGATTGATTTTTTGCAATTCCTACTCTTTTAAAGCCACATGGAGAGTAAGCAGAATATCTTTGCACTGTGTCATGATAAAAGAAGTAAACTGACCAGTATGCTTCAGATAATTCAACTTCCTTGTGCTATTTTTGTTTGTTTAAATAAGATAAAACAGAAACACAGCTATACACTCATTTCTTTTTAGACAGGTCAAACAATTAGCTGTCATGCAGTTCCTTTACATAGACTTAGGAAAATCATCTTTAAAAGTCCCTGCTTGAACAACAACAAAAAAATCTCTTGATAGGTTCCCTGATATAGAATTATTAGCAGAATAATCTTTCATCTCAAATTAGATGGATTCTTAATGGCACCTTTTAATGAAATGTTGATTTCTTCAAAGGGATGATCTCTTCTTGGAAAATTTTCACACTCAGTACCTGACAGGGGTCTTTATTTTTGTTCGAATTTTATTTGGAAAATGACCACTCTCAGCATATACTCCTCTCTGTCTCTCTAGATGGCAGCATTTGCCTTATGGACTCTCTTCCCTTCTTTGCTTTTCTGGACGACCTTCTTCATGGAGGTGCTGCCTGTAGGGAATAACATGCTGACTGATGGCTACCAGACTAACTAAATCAATGACTGTATGGCTTGTTGGTTAAAGTTGAGGCTATTATTGTGTGGATCCTATTTATCTCTCTTCAAAAAATTCGTACTTAACCAAAATTAATTCATGGAACTTAAAGATAAAGGAAGCAGTCTAACTCTACTCCCATCACCAATATGTTCACATAGAACACTGGGATCTATCTTAGAAAAATCTTACTGAGATTTTTACTAACCTGGCTGAAATCCCAAAGCTCGAGAAACATTAAAAAAAAAAATTCTTTGTTTTCTAGCCAAAGTCATCTGTGAAAACCCATATCCACTTGATACCTGGAAGTAGAAATAAAACTCCCAACCTTTTGAGGTTTGCACATCCCTAGATAGATTAGTGGCAGGAAATGTGGTTACAGAGTGTAAGACTTAGAAGGAGCTGAAATATGCGCCCATCAGGGCCACTTTCCACAGACGTCTGACCTGAGCTGCTGCACAGGACTCTGAGCTCACCTCTAGTGCTTGGTTTAATGCTCTGTTGTAACTGTCTTGAAATTCTTAATAACTGTTGAATAAGAGGTTCCATATTTTTATTTAGCTCTGGGTCCCATAAATTTGTAGCCATTCTTGCTACGTTTTTACTAAGGGCAAGTATCTCAAATAGACAACACCAACATAAAGAATAACAGATCATTCCTTTTCAGTCAGTGAAATGTAAAGTAGATCAAATGTATGATAATGTATGATAATACATAATAGAAAACACTTTTATAGGCTTCTTGAATATTTAAATCACAATTTTTCAAAATTAGCAGCAGAATTTTCTAAATTGATAGCAATTGAGAAAAAAATGATTTTTAAACTGATTTTTCAACACATCGGCTCCTGTGGTTCCAACTGGAATCCAGAAATCCAGTAGCACACATAAAAGAAGGAAGGCAGAAAGAACTGAATGTAATTCATTTATGTTCTGGATAAAGCATCTTATAAACTGTTAATACGGCTGGAGAAATGCAGTAAGGATATGCTGCTACTAGAAAAACAGACAACAGACAATCGGTTTTAACTGTGAGAGAGAGAGAAGGAAAGAGAAATAAATCAGGAGGTTGAGACTATTTTTTTCCATAAGCTTTTAAAGAAAAAAATCCCACTAATTTATGGCTACTCTGAAAAAGAAATCTCATACTCATTTTCATCCTGAAGTAGTAATGTAAGACAGAACATGTACTAACATTACTGCCTGAACAAAATAGTTGTCTAAACCATTTAGGAAACCTAAGGTTATAATTTCCAATTTAAATTTATTGCTGCGTGAATTCAGCTTACTTCACTGACATCTAATTAAATATGTCATTTAATAGTGGTTGACTTTTTGGTTGTTAAATAAGTAAAGAGCATGCAAGCAACCCAATAACCCCCATCAATCAAGGGAGAATGCAAATACTGTCCAGCCTCCTGTTTCTCCCTTCACTACCTTCCTAGATGCTGGG
Source organism: Ateles fusciceps (assembly GCA_036589455.1). NCBI lineage: Eukaryota > Metazoa > Chordata > Mammalia > Primates > Atelidae > Ateles > Ateles fusciceps. The sequence continues at coordinate 4,883,318 of JAZHEH010003128.1, forward strand.
GCATAAGTCAGAATGGTCCTAGAAAGTTCAGTGTTATGTGTAGCGAAGTTTTCACAAGAGCTTAATGGCAATTAGAAGAGAAGGAAAGAATGAAAGAGGGAAGGAAAGAAGGAAAGGTAAAGGAAATTTTCTGCATATACATAAGCTGCGGAATTAGTAGGAGTAAGGAAGAATTAGACTTACAATGTTATAGAAAAGGATTTTAAATTTTACTCTTAATTTCTAGAGCTACACATGGTCTCCTTCAAACTTGCACACTATGTGTTTAAAAATAAATATAATGGGAAGTTCCATACATAAAAAGATTGCCAAGTGTAGGGGGCTGGGAAGGATTAAGACTCACACAGTCCTCCTCTGGTCTTAAACCTAGAGACAAACCACAGTCCTCTGAGTCAGAGGCACGAGTACAGTCTTCTCATTTTATGTTGTTGCATGTCTTTGTCTCTGTTTTTAAAGGTAAAAATTTTCATTCAGCAAGTTTATCAAACCCTGAACTTACACCTAAAAAGAAGCAGCAAAAATAGTGCTTTCTCATATATGGTAAGGTATACATGATTTACTCAGTGAAAAAAATCTTATATCTCAAGGCTTTTACATGCCCTCAAAATATGCAGCAACTATAAAATTAGGAGTTTATGAATAAAATGCCAAAGGAAGAAAATAGTATTTTATGCTAAATAAACAACAAAAAAGATACTTTCCTGAGAGTCTTTCCTGACTGCATGGTTTGGATAGAGGTAAGAGAGTGGTATGAGTCACTGTCAGTATCAGAATAACTCAAGGAGATAAACAAAAGTTATTTAAACAAACAAGTTAATATTCTATTCCATGAAGACATTTTTAGGAACAGTCAGTTCTTTCCCAAGATGATAGAACATCAAGCAATACATAAACACTGAAACAAATTGAATATTCTAGATATATGTGAAAAGGAAAGGCATCTTGTGTAACTGAGCACATACACATCACACATATTTTCCTTCTGAGCTGTAGATGCTCCCCCCGTCCCCTTCCCCCTCTCCCACCAGTTGGGACCATACATCTGTTTCTCCTCCCCTCATTTGATATGATCTAGTAAAACCCCAGCTTTGGAAACAGTCGCCTGGAACATCAGTGATTACTTGATTTCTCAGCACATAAATCTAACTCTGGTCTTTGCTGGGCAGGTCTTAGGTATGAGGTAACTCACCTATGGCGTCCTTGCTCTGTGGACCTCTTCACCAGGGGGACTCTGTAAGCTGCCACTCCAACACTGTCAAGACTGATGTCAACTGTTTCGAAGTTCCACATGGTGGACAAATGAACACTATTTGAAGAAAACAGAAATACCTGTAGAAGGATTATAGTATTTATGGATGTTGTGATTGTGAACACTGAGCTTTAAATCAAAGTTAAATTACAAAACATGAGGCTGCGAAAACTCTACTGGAACCTGGAGGCTAAGTCTCTTCCAGATTTTCTCTACAGGTGACTCCTCCTCCCCTCCCCCTCCTGAAGTTTCTTTTCCTTATGTACTTGTCTTTCATTTTGAAAAGGTGTTTAATACATTGTCACATGTTCATAATCATATTTTAAAAATTCTTATTTTAGTCAGAACATTCACCAGCCTTACCAACAGGGTGTGAGCACAAGTTACCTGAGAATAAATTTTCTTGTTTTAAGATACTGTTTTTTTGGTTGGTGTTAGGGAGAAATGAAGGTTTTTGCTTGTTTTGCTGACTTAACTAGAAAGGACTAAATTAACAGGCTACCTTGACACAGAAAAAGCTTCCTATGCAACAGTGCTATTGAGCATATGTATTTAATTACATTTTACATATTGGGTTTTAGACTTCCTGCAAGGCCAGCTCTGTGGGCATGACACACATGTAATACCATAGAACTCTATCCTCAGTAGGGCCTCATGTTGCCCTGGGCCCCGCATATTATGTAGATGGTCTTGACTTCCAGTAATAATTTCTTTCAGATTTCAGGCCTTTAGGTACATTGTGACTGCTAGAGAAGGCTGGTTTATGCTCATGAGAACATAGTGGGTATTCACCAAACTGTTGGTTTAGACAGAGTTCTGACTGTGAAAGAAGAATATAAGTATCAGATGGTCGTAAAGGATTGTCAATAAAGAATAATCATATCAAGTTTTCCATTGACATTCCTTGTGAAAACAAAGGTTTGTTCTTATGCTGCATTATGTCAGTGGACAGAGTTGATGTTTTTGTTGACAAGAGTTTCAATTAAGGAGCTTGCCTTATTCTTCATGAATGCTCTAGGCAAGGCAGAAAAATCATTGAGAAAAGAACAAAGGGTGCTGTGACCCCTAGCTAGAATATCTCAGTACTGAAATAGAAAGTAATGTAGAGATTATGGAAAAGCAGAGCTTGCTGCAAATTATAAAGGGTTGCTGATGCTCAACAAACTTCTCCAGAAATCCCTTGAGCAGATGGGAAAACTGGGTGAGCATCGACTGGAGCCATGGCGTTTCATTATGCAGTTGGTGAGGACTAGCCGTTTGCTCTTTGATAAAATACGGCATTTTTTAAAACAAGATGGTAGGCTTTTCAAGGAAGTTAAGAAAAATGTGTTTACATAATTGTAATTATGACTTCCTCCTTCTGTTTGGAAAGGTTATGTTTATTGTTATAATAATTGGCTAGTCTGTGATCTTGGTCTAAAATTCTTCAACACACAGCTTCTGAACTCCTACAATTAACTTTCTGTGATATCTTCCAAATTACTGGGTGCTTTCATGGCCTGTGGTCCTGTGAGTGAAGATTATAAAGTCTTTTAGAGCAACAGAGATCATGTTTAAGCCCTGGTCATGGGCACAGTGATGGATTTAATCTCTGACTACAAAGAAGCCAGGCATTCTGACATTTCATTGTGGTAGCAGGAGTGTTTGGCTTTGTTTCTGCAGACTGGCACTGTGCCATTACTTTATATCCTCCTGAAATAGCACATCTTATACCTGTGCCTCCTTCCAGTGCTCTTGCACTAGTTCAAGGCTGAGAAGAAGTGGCCCCATGCCAGCTCTAATTAAGCAATAAGACACTCCAGGCAGTACATTTCTGGGGATTACTGCATGCCTGCCTTAAGTGCATCACTACTCAAGAAGGGCAATCATCCTTTAGAAAATGCATTCTCTGAAGTGACTTATTGCCATTTGGCAGGGGAACTTTTATAAACTGGAAAGAAGACGGAGAGAAGGATATGTATTTCCTATGCACTGGATGGTATTCTCTGTGTGTGGCTTTCTTATTTCTTTGGAAGAGGGAAGCAATATTCAGTCTTGAACATCACAGCCATCATTAGACCTCTATTCAGGGTCAGTCTGAACATGAACACATATTTTGTTCTATTTTTTTTAAATGCTGAACCCAATGGATGTAATTGTAAATCTGAGGTATTTTTTCTTGTAGTATGTGTTTCCTTACCAGATAAACATTAAGATAACAGTAAAACTCTCTTGCTGCTTTAAGTTTAAATAAGAATTACAAAGTGAATCCTGATGAACTTAAGACAGTCATTTTACTTTAGTTCTCGTATGTCTAAGAGGCACAGTATAAGAGAAAGGCTTATGAAGCCAGGTTTGAATGCTAACCCTGACACTTTTTATCTGTATGGCTCTGAGAAAGTTATTTTTAATTCTCCATTTCTCATTTTTGTTTTCTGTAAAATATATATAACAAGGATTGTTTTATGGATTAAATGGGATGACGTATAAAGTACTTAATTTTGTCTGGTACTTAGCAAAGCAAAAATATATTTCCTTTTTGGAAATAATAATTACTATATTTTAATGTATCAGTAATCCTGAAAGGATGATTAGCAGGGAATTAGAATTACTCTAATTTACTTTTAACTCAATAAACTCAAAAAATTGATATCTCTGGGTTTTAATCTCTGTATCTATAAAATGGCCAATACCCTTTGTATGCTCTGGTGGCCTCCAGTGATCCCTGGCTCTTGGTATTCACACCGTGTGTAATCTCCTCCCCCCTGGTCGAGGGCTAGACTGAAAATGTTACATATGAGATAAGCTTATAAAATATGGTGGCTTCTGTTTTTAAAGCCCTTTTTAGCTGTCTTTCTTTTTCTCTCTCAGATCACCAGCTACAAAGTCATCAGGACACTCAGAAAACTTACACAGTTGGCATGTGGTAAGAACTTAGACCAGCCAGTAATGACACAAATAAACCTGAAAGCAGATTCCCCAGCCCTGAAAAGCCTTGAGATAAGTGCAGATTTAGTCGACAGCCTACGGGAGTCCCGTGAGAGATGTGACAAGAGATATAGAAGCAGGGGCACCAGCTAGGCTGTACCCAGATTCACCAGCAAAGAGACTGAGATAATAAATACTGCTGTCATTAGGCACTAAGTCTGGGGGTAATTTGTTATGCAGCAAAAGGTAACATGCAGTCAGTAACCTAATACATGTGGAAGATGGCAGAAAACACACAATGCTTGCCAAATTGAGGTGTTAATATTGTTAACAGCTATCTTAAAGAAACTAACAGGAACAAAAGATGATTAAACGTTAATAGTATTACTTTATTATTTACTTCATTTGTATTTGTATCGTTCGTTTATTTAAAAACAAATCTAAAAATCACCTCCTATGCACCAGGCACCATTACAGGGCTGTTAATTTAGCAGCAAACAAAATAGACATCTTTTGAAACTTTCATGTTCATAAATTTCTTTAAATATCTATTAGATATTTCTAAGTATTCATAATCAAAATTAAGGAAGGAGGATGGAGAATAATTGCATATCAGAAAGAGTTTTTAAACCTTGGCTAAGAAAACTTCATGAGATGTTAATATATAGGTTAAAATCTAAGAATGCAGAGAGGAAGCCATGAGGGTATGGATAAAATAATGTTTCAAGCAGAGGCAATAGGCAAGCAAAGTCCAAGTGCTAAGGCATTGAGAGCAAAGCTTTCCTGGTAATTTAGGAGCAACTAGAGATGAAGGGAGTCAGTACAGTTTTCTATAGGCCATTTAAGAACATAGTCTTTGACGCTAGAATGAGATGGGAGATCACAGAGTAATCCAAGTAGGCAGTGGCATGATTTGATTTCAGTTTTAGAAGATCTTAGGCTGTTGTTGAAAGTATAGAATAGGCTTGGCCATGGGAGGTGGAGAGGCAATACAGTAGTTTGGAGACCAGTTATTGGTATTAGTTTAAGTAAAATAGTAAAATATGACTTAACTGTGGTAATTGGGAAAAAGATGACAATATTTCATTTGTAAATATTAGCCTTGTTAAATTATTGTGCAAAAGGCAATGCAAGTATCAAAATAGAAGTAAAATAATGTTATTGTATTCATCCAACTTGGTAAGACCTAGCCTTAAGACTAAAATAACAAAGGTACATCTAAATCCAAAATGATTCAGCTACATATATGTATATATATTACATATAAAATGACACATATATACATACATGCATAGCTGCAGAGTATGTGTGTGTGTATATGTGCATATGTGTACATAAAAACAGAGAGAGAGTATGAGGACGTAAATATGACAAAATGTTGGCAAGTAGTAAAACCAGGTGAAGAGGTTGTATGGTTGTTTATTTACTATTTTTGCCAATTTTCTGTAGGTTTGACATTATTAAAAATAAAATGGTAGGGAAAACATGCATCACAATTGTGTATTAATTCAAAATTGATTTTGTATTTAACATATAAATATACTATAATAAAAATAAAAAATAAATGGGATTATACCTTAAGATTATCACTGAAGTATTTAGACACTAATTTTGACTAATCTTAAACACTATAAAGTTACATCAAATTACTGATGCTTTAGGCTTTGGCCATTTTCTAGATGATTATGTTATAACTTAACACTCGATAACCCCTTTCAGGAGACCTCATTTACATGCTAAAATAATTAACTTCTGAATACTTGCTAAAGGGAAGTTGGTAGATTTAACTAAACAGAGTATGGTAGCTGCAGAGAAGTTGACTCACTTGCCTAATATATGCACTGCTTAGAAAGTGATTCCATACATATGTGTTATATAAGATACACCAGTTGTCCCAGAAACACATAGCTAACTAAACAATTGATGTGGACAATAATGCTTTCAAAGTTTTATGCGTGAAAGTGTTATTAATCTGCTACCACTAGTTGTATAGCTCAGTCTATACTTGCCTTGGTCTATCAAGTGTTGAGCAGTCTGCACCCTCTCCCCACCTCATACCACCATTGGCCACTGGCATGGACTGCGAATGAAGACCATCAGCCCTGTGTCTGCCTACACCCTGCCCCTGGTGTCGACACTGACAGCAGCCCTGCTCCTCACCCTACCCCCAACCCTGTGCTGCCACCACTGCTACTATAAATGCCAGATGGAGGCCAACACTCCAACACTCCCAGGCCTGCCAGTGTCCCACCCCCAGCTGATAAGTATGTACCCTGTCATGCTGCTGCTGCTGCTGCTGGCATGTGTGAGCAAGCTGGATCCTACTGCTACTACCCAACAAAGTGCTTTGGCTGGCACCACTTATCAAATTGTTATGGACTGCAGTCTGGGAACACCTTGGTTGCCCCAGTACAGCAGAATCCTAACATTAAGGAGCCAGATAAAAAAGCTGGGGGGCCCATTAATAGTCCCTCAGAGTCAGAGCATGCAGCCCAGGAATGCTGAGCTAAGATCTGGCCCCCTAAATTGTTCTAGAAACGAAGCTAGTTTGCTGAACCCTTATGCCACAATCAACGCCCCCCCCCCCCAAGGACATCAAAGAAGATGAAAGAAAAAACACATCTGAAGGACAGCAAGCTCAAAGATTAAAGGAATATCAGCCTACAACAATGAGAGAGAACCTGTGCAAATCTGGCAGCTCAAAAACCCAGAGGAACTTCTATTTAGTTATTCATTTATATAGAGATGAGGTCTCACTATGTTGCCCAGACTGGTTTCAGACTACCGAGCTCAAGTGTTCCTCCTACCTCAGCCTCCCAAAGTGCTATGATTATAGGTGTGAGCCTCTATACCCAGCCCAGAGTGACTTCTTCTGGAATGGTTCCTAACCAGGATGAAATGGCTGAAATTACAGAAACAGAATTCTTGATTATGGGTAGGAATGAAGAGCATCGAGATTCAGGAGAAAGTTGAAATCCAATCTAAGGATTCAAAGAAATAAAATGATACAGGAGATGAAAGATGAAATGACCATTTTAAGAAGGAAATAAACTGATCTGATAAAGCTGAAAAACTTAATTCAAGAATTTCAAAATACAATTGCAAATGTTAACAGCTGAATCGACCAAGCTGTGAAATCCAGAACTTGAAGACTGATTATCTGAAATAAGTCAGACCAAAATAAAGAAAAAACAAGAAGAAAAAAAAAACCTCTGAGAAATATGGGATTATGCAGAGAGACCAAATCTATTACATACTGGGATTCCTGAAAGAGAGGGAAAGGAAGTGAGAGAATTGGAAAACTTATTTCAGGATATCATCCATGGAAATTTCCCCAGCCATGCTAGTGAGGGCAACATTCAAATTCAGGAAATGCAAAGAAGCCCTGTGAAATACCACACAAGAAGACCATCCCAAAGACATATAGTCATCAGATTCTCCAAGATTAAAATGAAAGGAAAAATGTAAAAGGCAGCTATAGAGAAAGGGTACGTCACTTGCAAAGGGTAGCCCATCAAGCTAACAGCAGACCTTTCAGCAAAACCTTATAAACCTTATAAAACTGGGGGGACTTTATCCAATACTCTTAAAGAAATGAATTAATAACCAAGAATTTTATATACAGACAAACCAAGCTTCATAAGTGAAGGAAAAATAAGGTACTTTTCAGATTAAAAAAAAAATGCTGAGGGAATTTTTGACAACCATACCAGTCTTAGAAGATGTCCTGAAGGGAATTCCAAATATGAAAAGGAAAGGCTGTTACCAGCCACTATAAAACACACTTAAGTACATAGAACATTAATACTATAAAGAAACCACACAAACAAGTTTATACAATAATAAGCTAACAACACAATGACAGGATCAAATTTGCATATATCAATATTAACCTTGAGTTTAAATGGGTTAAATGCCCCAATCAAAAGGCACAAAGTGGCAAGTTGGATTAAGAAGCAAGACCCAATTGTACGTTGTCTTCAAGAGTCCCATCTCACATGCAATGACAACCATAGGCTCAAAGTAAAGGGATGAAGAAAAATCTACCAAGTAAACAGAAATCAGAAAAAAATTAGAGATTTCTAATCTAACTTTAGATAAAACAGACTTTAACAAAAATCAAAAAAGATAGAGAAGGGTGTTACATAAGGATAAAGGGCTTAAGTCAACAAGATCTAACTATTCTAAATATATATGCACCCAACACAGAAGCACCCCAGATTTATAAAGCAAGTTCTTAGAGAGCTACAAAGAGACTTAGATAACCGCACAATAATAGTGAGAGACTTTAACACCCCACTAACCATATTAGACAGATCATCAAGGCAGAAAACTAGCAAAGATATTCAGGACCTGAATACAACACTTGACCAAATGGACCTAATAGACGTTTAAGTCCATTAGGACCACCCCAAAACAACAGAATATACATTCTTCTCATCTGCAATGGCATATACTCTAAAATCAACCACACAATTAGGTATAAAACAACCCTCAGCAAAGTAAAAAAAAAATCCTGAAATCATACCAACCACATTCTCAGACCACAGTGCAATAAAAATAGAAATCAATACTAAGAAAATTGCTTAAAAAAACCATATGATTATTGGAAATTAAAAATTGCTCCCAAATGACATTTGGATAAATAATAACCTTAAGACAGAAAATGGAGAAATTCTTTAAAACTAATGAGAAAGAAGATACAATATACTAGAATCTCAGGACACAGCTAAAGCAGTGTCAAGAGGGGAATTTTATAGCACTAAACACCAACATTAAAAATTTAGAAAGACCTCAGATTAACAACCTATCATCAGAACTAGAGAAGCTAGTGAACCAAGAGCAAACTGATCCCAAAGTTAACAGAAGATGAGAAATAACCAAAATCAGAGCTGATCTGAAGGAAGTTGTGACACAGAATACCATACAGTAGATCAACAAATCTAGGACCTGTTTCTTTGAAACAATAAGATAGTTCACCAGTTAGACTAATAAAGAGAGAGATCCAAATAACAATCAGAAATGACAAAGGAGACATTACCACTCAACCCATGGAAATAAAAAAAAAACCTTTAGAGACTATGAAACCTTTATGCACACAAACTAGAAAACCTAAATAAATGGATAAATTCCTGGTAACTACAACTCCCCAAGATTGAACCAGGAAGAAATTGTATCCTTGAGCAGACCAATAACAAGTTCTGAAATTGAATCAGTAATAAAAAGTCTACCAATCAGAAAATGCCCAGGACCAGACAAATTCACAGCTGAATTCTATCAGATGTATAAGGAAGAGTTGGTACCATTCATATAGAAACTATTCCAAAAAATTGAGAGAAGGATCTCCTTTTAATTCACTGTATGAGGCCAGCATCATCCTAATACCTGGCATAGATACAACTTTAGGTCAATATCCTTGATGAACATAGATGTAAAATTCCTTAACAAAATACCAGCAAACTGAATCCAGCAGCACATCAAAGAACTAATCTACCACAATCAGGTAGGCTTTATCCCTGGGATGCAAGGTTGGTTCAATATATGCAAATCAGTAGATGTGATACATCACATAATTATAACTAAAAACAAAAACCACATGATTACCTCGATATATGCAAAAAAAGGTTTTCAATACAATTTAGCATCTTTTCATGTTAAAAATCCTAAACAAAATAGGCACTGAAGGAACATACTTGAAAATAATGAGAAATAATGAGAAAAAAATTAGCCATCTATGAAAAACCCACAGCCAATATCATATCGAATGGGCAAAAGCTGGAAGCATTTCCCTTGAACAACCAAAACAAGGCCAGTATGCTCCCTCTAACCACTTCTATTCAGTATAATACTGGAAGTTCTGGCCAGAGCAATCAGGCAAGAGAAAGAAATAAAGGACAATCAAATAAGAGAATAAGTCAAATTACCCTCTTTATAGATTTTATAAGTCTATACCTAGAAAACCTCAGTCTTTGCCCAAAGCTCCAAGATCTGATACACAACACCAGCAAAGTTTCAGGATATAAAATCAATGTACAAAATTAGTAGCATCCTATACACCAACAACAGTCAAGCTGACAGCCAAATCAAGAGTGAAATTGCATTCAAAATAGCCATGAAAAGAAAAAAATACCTAGAAATACAGCTAACAAGTGAGGTGAAAGATCTCTACAGTAAGAATTACAAAACACTGTTCAAAGAAATCAGAGATGACATGCACAAATGAAAAAACATTCCATGCTCATGGATAGAAAGTATTAACATTGTTAAAATAGTCATACTGCCCAAAACTATTACAGAGTCAATGCTATTCCTTTCAAACTACCAATGACATTCTTCACAGAATTAGGCAAAACTATTTTAAAATTCATATAGAACCAAAAAAGAGTATGAATAGTCAAAGCAATCTTAAGCAAAAGGAACAAAGTTAGAGGCATCACATTATCTGACTTCAAACTATACTATAAGGCTACAGTAACCGAAACAGCATGGTACTGGTACAAAACCATAGATCAACAGAACAGGATGGAGAATTCAGAAACAAAGTTACATATCTACAATCATCTGATACTTGAGAAAGTCAACAAAACCAAGCAATGGGGAAAGGACTCCCTATTCAACAGATGGTGCTGGGATAACTGGCTAGCCATAGGCAGAAGATTGAGACTGGACCTTTCCTTATACCATAAACAAAAATCAACTCAGAGATGGGTTAAAGACATAAAAACCTGAAATTCTGAAAACCCTTGACAATAACCTAGGGAATACAGTAGGACATAGGACCCGGCAAAGATTTTATGATGAAGATGCCAAAAACCATAGTAATAGAAACAAAAATTGACAAATGGGACCTAATTAAAGAGCTTCTGCAGAGCAAATGAGACTATTAACAGAGTAAACAGAGCACCTACAGAATGGGAGAAAATATTTACAAACTATGCAGCCAAAAAAGCCTAATATCCAGAATCTACAAGGAGCTTACACAAATCAACAACCAAAAATCAAACAACCCCACTAAAAAGTGGGAAAAGGATATGAACAGATATTTTACAAAAGAAGACATACATGTGGCCAACAAGCCTATTAAGAAATGCTAGTATTACTGACCATTAAGAGAACCAGTCAGAATGGCTATTATTAGAAAGTCAAAAAATAACAGATGCTGGTGATGCTGGTGATTCTGCAGAAAAAAAATGCTTATACACTGCTAGGAAAATGTAAATTAATTCAGCTGTTGTACAAAGCAGTTTAGCAATTTCTCAAAGAACTCAAAGCAGCAGTACAATTCAACTAAATATCGGGGTAGGGACTAGGGGAGGGGATAGCATTAGGAGAAATCCCTAATGTAGATGATGGGGTGATGGATGGAGCAAACCATCATGGCACATGTATACACCTATGTAACAAGCCTGCACTTTCTGCACATGTACCCCAGAACTTAAAGTATAATTTTAAAATATTTTAATTATTTTCAATGTTTTAACACTTGTTTTGTGACCTAACATATGGTCAGTCCTTGAGAATGATCCATGTGTTTAGCAGAAGAATGCATAATCTGCAGATTTTGGATGAAATGTTCTGTAAATGTCTATTAGATTCACTTGGTTGTAGTGCCAATTAAGTCTGATGTTTCTTTGCTGAGTTTCTATCTGGAAGGTCTGTCCAATCCCAAAAGTTCAGTGTTCAAGTCTCCAGGTATTATTATGTTGTGGTTTATCTCCATCTTTAGTTCTAATAATACTTGACTTATATATTTAGGTGCTTCAGTGTTGGACACTATATATTTACAATTGTATCTTTTTGATAAATTGATCCCTTTTCATTATATCATTACCCTCTTTGCTTCTGCTTACAGTTTTTGTCTAGAAATCTCTTTGTCTGATATAAATATAGTTGCTCTTGCTTTTTTTGGTTTCCATTGGCATGGAATATTTTTTTCCATCCCTTTATTTCAGTCTGTGTGTATCTTTACAGGTAATGTGTGTTTTTAGTAGTGAACAGATAATTGGGTGTTGTTTTTTCCCTCCATTCAGGCACTCTATGTCTTTTAATCAGAGAGTTTAGTCCATTTACATTCATTGTTATTATTGATAAGTAAGGATCTACTCTTGCCATATCCTCCTCTTCACCGCCTATCCCAGGCTTGCTTTATTTAATTCACCTCACACATGACTGCTTCAATTTTGCCAATATGTTGCTGTCATCACATTTGTCCCTTGATATGGCAGGTGGAATGGAGCAGAGAGCAATAGAGTGGGGAGTGCAGACAACCTGGGATTGTGGTCATGGATCAGCCACTGCAAGCAGATATCTTTGGATGTGTCTTTCTCTATGTCTCTGTTTCCCCTTCAGGCAAATTGGTCCAATGGCATCCCAAGTCTTTTACCCCAGAACTTAAAGTATAATTATAAAAAAAGAAAGAAAGAAAAGGCTAAAAAAATACTCACGTTCCTATGATCAAAAACCTTCAATCTCATGGAAGATCTTATTTAAAATTGATTTGTACATTCCCACTGCATACAGTGACCATAACACTTCTGAGGAGTGAGAAGTTACTCCTTCTGCTTGAAATATTACTCACACTTGCTCAACTGGATCCAGTACAAACTTCTTAAAGAGTATTCAAGGGTAATGATCTTTTATCCGATATACAATATAATGCATTTTTTTGGATGAAATGTAATTTTCCACACTTTGGCATCATCTGATGCTTTAACAGATTTTTCTACCTTATCAACATTTCTCCATACCCTCATGTCGTGCTGATATGGTTTGGCTGTGTCCTCACCCAAATCTCATCTTGAACTCCACATGTTGTGAGAGGGATCTGGTGGGAGGTAATTGAATCAGGGGGCAAGTCTTTCTCGTACTATTCTCATGATAATGAATAAGTCTCATGCGATCTGATGGGTTTAAAAATGGGAGCCGTCCTTGCACAAGCTCTCCTTGCCTGCTGCCATCCATGTAAGAGGTGACTTGCTCTTTTTACCTTTTATTATGATTGTGAGGCCTCCCCAGCCATGTGGAACTGTAAGTCCATTAAACCTCTTTCTTCTATAAATTGCCCAGTCTCAGTTATGTCTTTATCAGCAGTGTGAAAATGGACTAATACACATGCCCATATTTGCCTGTCTTGGTAGCTTCATGTTTCGCCTTGCCTTCCACTCTCTCCTTTGAAAGGCATTCCTTCCTTTCCCTCTATTCATTCAATCAGTTTTTCAAATTCCACCTTGTGGCCTATCTTATATTTTCTTGGTGTCTTCTGCTTATACACCACAGTTTATACCTGTTTGCAACTCTCGCCTTTATCTCACAATTCAGCTCTTTTTTATGGATTATATAAATAATGACTATGATAATAGAGCTAAAATGTATTAAGCACTTACCAAGTATCAGGTACTTCATTGAATACTTTGTTTTCTCATTTATTCTTACAGTAAGATAGCTTAATTATTCCTGCTTTACAAATAAGAAAACTTGAGGAATAGAGTGTACAAAAAATTTTCCATAGGCTACCCTGCGGGTTGATGGTAGAGTTCTAGTTCCTAACCAGGCTCTGCCAACTCCTGGAATCCATGTTTTTCATCCCCAGACCACACTATTGATGATGCTGTTATTTCTGTTTCACCTGCCATTTTTTCTCTTGCCAATTAAAGTATATTGTCTGAAACTCTATGTTGCAATTCTTGTTGAATACCCCAGAAACCTGATACTGAGATTTGCCAGGTACACATAAGTTCTAGTTAAAAGAATTATATTGATTAGTTTAATAGAGATGACACAGCATTTGCTCAGGTTGGCAGTTTATAATTGGGTTTTTAAAAATAGTAAGTTAAAGCTATATGTCTTGATAAGAAAAGAAGTTTACAAATCTACAATTTAAGAACTAGTGTAGAATACTATGATTAAAAGCTGTGTATTTCATATATTAAAATTGAAGAAATCTGTTTTTATATTCATTTTTAAATTAGAAATCAAAAGAAGCCTGTGAGTATATATTTATATACTTATAATAATTATATTTAACATGGAATGAAATTAGAAAGCTATACAACAAAATTTTAATATTATTTTAAAATATTGCTTCTGGCTGGTCAGATTGAAGGGAAGGAAAAGGAGGCTTAATTTTTCTTAACATCATTCTAGTATTTGAATTGACATAATAAGCATGTAACATTTTAAAAATTTGAAAACAAATGAGCAATTAAAATTTGGACCTAAGTTTTCTTTTGGTTTCTTTTTTTAAACGTAAAATTTGTTGTTTGGATTTAAGGTATACAACATGATGCTATAATATACATACAGTGAGCAAAAAAATTACTATAGTGTCACAAATTAACCTTCCTCATCTCACAGTGGCCCATTTTTGTGTTTGTTTTGTGGCAGGAACAGCTATAATCTACTCATTTAGCATGAATCCCATATATAGTACAAATTGTTTTGGTTTCATTTGAGATATTTTTTATTTTACTTGTTCCTAAACATATTTGTTTTTATGTTTGTGATGTTCTTGGCTAATGTTTAGCCAATTGAAGTGTGTTTTTTCTTAATATTTATTGTGAGAAGAATTTTCTGTAGGCAGTGGAAAAATAAAGAATTGTTTGGTATGTTTCTTTAGCACAGCTACCTCAGACTTCATAACTGTAATATTGACATTCAGAATTGTGAATTTTATCTCCAAATTTGGTCCATGATCCTCTTCTTAGAGGTGTCTGATACTAATATCTCTTGTTATTTATTCTTCACATGAAAAATTTGATTTTAATCTGTGGAATGAATTCAAAAGGCTAATCACAGGAAAATATTCTTAGGTCCTTTTATCTATCATTTTTCACTAACAAAGAATGCCAGAAAACCAATATTTAAAGATAAGAGCTAAAATTTTGAGATGTAATCGTCTGAAACATTGTCTGTAAAATCTTTATAATTAGCATAACCTTTGTAGAATGTCATTGGATATTGATGAAACAGGGCATGAACTCTGTGCTGCCATTTAGCAGGGCTTGCAAAACTACCCAGAATGACGCCTGGGAATTTTAAACTACCAGATAGTTCTTATCTAAGAAACTGAGTGAGAAAGGCGTTTGTCCTCTCTAATGACTTCTGTTAGCAGATTTATGCCACTCGGATCAATGTATGTCCACCTTCCCACACCCTAAGGTCTACCTTTTAGGTTAAAAAAAGGAAAAGGGAAGGAAGACTTCCTGATTCCAATTTTTATAATGGAATAAACTACATATAACTTTTAGAAACTATTATAGTTCATATTCCTTGTTATAATATTTTTAAACATGCTTAGAGATACAAAGAAGTAAACACAGAAAAGTATTTGCTTTCTTTACAGGACTAATCACATATTTTAAGGGAACAAGTAGAATTAAGTGGAAATAGGCCTAAGGATGAGATACTTTATTAAAAACATTTCAATCAGAAGTCATTTCTTCATAAACAGTTTTCTAAATGGTCATTATTTCAGTAATTATAAGACCATTATCCTTTCTTTAACATCAGGTCGTGACTTGAAGATAGATTAAAAGAATAAATATCTCTTTATAAAGATAAATATTGTTGGGGAAAGGATGATTTTTAAAAGGTGTGCTACAGTTTTAGGAGTGAAAAATTGCCTATTGTAACCTAAGGTTTGCTCTTTGATTAAAAGTATTTCTAAAACAAATAACCTGCATGTGTATATGTGTGTGTAACTAATACAATTAATCTTCATGCTAGATTAACTTGATAAAATATTCGACCTAATTTGGGATTAAAAGATTACGAGTAACATTTTGCGCTAACGCTGCAACATGCCTCGTGTAGACGCAGTAATGACAGAATTAACCTCCCAAGCCCTCTTCAATTGGGGCATTTCTGAGCTGCTACTTGAGCAGGGTTTGGATGACCTTCAATGACTTGGTGCACAAAAGACCCAATGATGCCGTTTTTTCAGCCAGCTGAGCTGCCTCTGTGGTTCAGAACTGTGCGAAGAAAAAACATATTTAAAAGATGTTCTAAAAATACCCAGCTTCTACTTGTCAAATTTTTTAACTTACTAGTTACACAAGTTGTCTGGAAGTAGTTAAAACTTGATAAGAGTACAAAAATGTGATTTATAAGCATTGTATAATTACTTGCAAGTGCCAGACATTGTTATTAAAAATAAAAACCTGAAGCTAGAAAAAAACTTACCCCAATGTTTAATTCTCTTTATGTGATTTTGGTTATACGTTCTGGCAATTGATAGGAATTCTTACTGATTGTTTAGTGTGGATAAGAGCTAATGATGTCTAACTCATTTTCCTTACTGGGTTAACTGTATAATACATAAAATTCCAATGTACCATTAACTCTCAATTACCCTTTGGAATTGAGGATGAAGTTGTATAACCGATAACATATAGATAATTGAAAGATTTTCAAAAACACAAACAAAATTTTGAGAGAGAAACAAAAGCAGCCTTAGTGTAACTTTTAATTATCGACTAGAATAAGACAAAACTGTCTAATGAGCCTTGTATACTTGAATGGACCATACCTTTAGGTAGATTTCTGATTATCTGGATCCTGAGTTTTCTTATCTGTAGGGAGTACACCTAACACATGGAAGGGGAATAGAAAAAGCCACAATTCTATCAGCAGATACATTCTATCAGCTTATAAATTAGTAAAAAATTTATATATGTAAGTATGTGAAAGAAGCTAACTCAGGACTGGGTTAACCTTGTAGAGAGGAAGGCTAATGATGTTCACAAAGGGCTTTGGAGGATTATAGGCCAAGTCTTCATGATTTCAAACGTGAGCCAATTTCTAATCTTTCTACCAGCGGAGCTGCTGCTTCTGGGTATTGAAGCTTTTGGAAAGTCAAGAGATATCTTTGAGAAAGCAAACATATTTGGATTTTGTAAAATCTGCCATCATGTTTGTTTTATTATACAATTTTATCTACAGTACTTAGCTCAGGAGATGACAATTAGTTGGGTCATAATTAAGGTACACTGAGTCCAAGGAGATCTATCTGTCTATCTATCTATCTATCTGAATTATTCATCTCCATCTTCATTTGAGAAATATTTGTTGAGCTCCTTTTATGTGCTGTACTCTATATTGTGTGTTGGGGCTGCAAGGAGAAGAGATTGTTTGGACATGGAAGGCTCTAGAAAAATACTCTTTTTCCCACTAAAAATAAGATTAACAGGTCTTAGATAAGTTTTAAAAATATATATTAGGAAATTTTTAAAATTAATTAACAAAATATGACAGAGTTAAAAGGAGAATAAGGATGCCATCATGTGATTCAAACAGTACTGTGTTTTTTACCCCAGCAATTTTTGACCTGCCAAAAGGCAAGATAATTGAGTATTTTTATATTAAAAAAATCTGAAGTATAAGCTGTCAAATAAGTCACATTCAATGGATTGTGTGAATGGAATCTCTAGCAAAATAACAATTTCTCCAGTTATTTTTTCTATTTTATCTAAAATCCCTCCTACAAGTTCTGGGGAACCAAGGAATTACATTGTAGTACAACTAATTTTAAATTTTGTAGGACATGAAATAATAATACTTCTTAGTAGATTCATGGTTTGTAGCTTTTCTATAATTTTTCATTTTCTTCTCTTTTTACTTATTTTTTCTGATAGTTCCCATTTTATTTGATTAGCGATCCAGCATAAGGTAGTGGATAGCATGAATTTTTTTGGATCAAGAGAAACAGTATAACAAGCCCCATAAAACAATGAGCTGTATATATACAGAACAACTGCAATGAACAAATTGATTGGTTTTTAATTGTATTTCTACTGTTATTCTTTGTTTATAACAGTGAAAGTCCCATTCATTAGGAGTGATGCTCCTTATTAAGTAATAATGTTCAACTTCTATAATTGTGTGTTTCGAAGGGAGTGCAAATTTCAGTGTTTTCAAGTTAATTAAAACTTGAAATTAAAGCTAAAAATAATTGGCTCTTTTCAATGTACAATTAAAGTGCTTTTTATTTTTTATTTGCTTTTTCTTTGGAAAATATACATTTTTGTTTGCTTTACTTTAGGTTTAATGATCTTTAATTAAAAACGGTATCATGGCATAGTACAAAGTATGGCATTGGCATAGAAGAAGAAACACATGCTTTGGGGCCACATGGATTGTGATTGTGCCAGGCACTGTTCTTGTTTCTGGGATACAATCATGAAGAAGTTGAAGTTCCAGCTCTTAATGTTCTTACAAAGTTGTATGACTCTAGGGAATTTACTGCTCTTCATACTGACTAAGCTTCCTTATCGGTAAAATAAACATAATGGTAAGTATATGCCAAATTATTCCAAATGTTGGCAGTAATGTTATGCACCTTTTACAGTATCTGACACACAGTAAGCATTTAATAAATGAAAGTCATTATTACGCTTGATATTATTGATATTAGTTATTCAACTAGAAAGTTGATATATAGGCTTAGAATTTATAGATGGGTTAGTTAAGAATATCTAAAAATATTTGTTTTATCAGTTACAGTTTCTTCTATTTTCCACCTCCATTTTGATTATGAACAAATCAAAGGTATCTATATATTTATTCTTCTCAAAAATGAGCCTGCGGCTGAATACATACATACAGCGCACACATACAAAGTGGTATTTATTACTTTGTAATGAAAAATAGTCACGGCATTTTTATGCCAACTTTTAATGTCTTACACTGGTAGCTCAATATATACTGAAACACTTTAAGAAATTTATTACCAGGAGTGCTGACTGATTGCAAATGGAAGGGTGTAGAGACTATTATTTCAGCGATTTCTTGCCTGCTATTCTTTCTGCACCATTACTCATTTCCTCTCCTTGTTCTTTGGTATTTCACTTATAAGCAATTCAAACCCTTTTTGGAGTCTACATAGCTCTGTCATTTTATCTCTGCGAGTATTTAACACATTGAGCCAGCCTTCATTGTTTTTCATGTAGAACTCAGAATGAAAAGAAAAATAACAAAAAAATTGCTATTTCATCAGAGATCCCATTAGTCCAATTCATTGAACATGGAATATATGGCTGCATATACTTCAGATGTTTTTGCAGATAAAAAGACTCTTAGCTAGTCTTGCCTTTCAGCAGGTCAAAAACAAATTAATGGATGAAAGAGATTGTAATCTGGCTCTCAATGTGTGCAACTGTCTCTTAAAATGATTAGTGCTTGTAGTTAAAGTGTAGACCAGCACAAAGTTGTAATTTGTACTGGTACCAAGTTCTGCTTTTGTACAAAGCACAAAATTACTATTGTGTGCCAAAGAAAAAGAGAGAGAATTCCTGTTTTTTTCTGACAGAACTTGTTCCTATATAATACTATTAATATTATTCAATTTAGCAGAATTTATTGGGGAAGTGTTCCATAACATTTGTACTAGTTACATACAGTAAAGACTAAGAACTGTACTAAAAGTAATTGCACCAACTTTTTCAGTCCGTATCTTGACCTATTTGTAAATTTGTGATTGTAGATTTAAAACTGTTAAAACTCATCTCCTTTACCTTCCTGGGAGGTTCTCATTTCAGTTCTCTTCATGAGACAGATATGAGCTTGGACACAGAGTTTCTCTTTTACCATATCTCCCTGCTCCCAGGGCAATGGCTACCTGTGAGAAGACTAGAATTTCTTTTTATGGTGCCACATTGCTAATTAATGAGACTCAGTTTTTACAGTCCACCAGCCAATGACAACTTTTGTGTTTATCATTATCTACTACTAACAATCAAAATCAGGATTCACACCATTCAGCTAGATATTTCTTGATCTAAAGAAATTTTTGTTGCCTGTAAAGTTAAACACAAGGAATTCATGGAGGAAAATGACCATACAAACCTATACTTGTTTCTGTTAGGACAATTTAAATTTAAAATGTCTTCAAAGTAAGGGTGATTCCATGTTGAAATGTTTGATAAGACATATCCTAAGGGTAAATAATTTACATAAAGTTTTAATTTAAAGCAAATAAATGTTCTGTGCATGTAAGTGAGAAGGATGAATAACAGACACTAGATTCTATTTGTTTTTTTATTCAAAGTCCCTAGTATCATGCCTGCCCCACAGTGGGTGATCAATAAAGACCTAATCAGCCTTGAATTGCAATGGTTTCTGTTACTTTCATTTTCTGTTACTTTTTAGATACATTTTGAGCATCTCTGGAGGACTCTGTCAAGCTGTCCATAACGAATGAACAAATGAAACTTGATTTCAAATGAGATGTTTGAAATTTATTTCATTTTTAGGAAAAAGTAGTAAGAATGAGTGTATGATTTGACTTACATATCTTATTGCTTCCAAATAATTTCATGTATTGGTTTTCATAGAAACTCACCAAATGCATTTGGATACTAACTTTAAAAAAATATGCTTTTAAGAAATATTGACAATGATTTTCTTAGCTTGGTCATAACATAAGTCATTCTCCTTCTCTGGAATTCACTCCTACAAGAAGAACACACAGTGTGTAGCAGAACTAAGGAAATCATAATGAATGTGTGCCTGTATTTCACATGGAGCACATGGAGATTTTTGATTGCTGAAACTTAGTGGTTATTTCCAAAGAGTGGGAATATGAGGGACTTTTTTATTCTCCGTAGTATTTTAACTTTTTGCAAATAGCACTTATTATTTTTAAAATTAAAAGAGATGGTATTGGTATCTTGGCTTTTATTTTATTTTATTTTTTTTTGGCAGTTTCCCTCTGTTGCTCAGGCTGGAGTACAGTGGTGCAATCTTGGCTGGCTGCAACCTCTACCTCCTGAGTTTATGCAATTCTCCTACCTCAGCTTCCTGAATAGCTGGGATTACAGGTGCCTGCCAACATGCCCAACTATTTTTTTTGTATTTTTAATAGAGATAGCATTTCACCATGTTGACCAGGCTGGTTTCAAACTCCTGACCTCAAGTGGTCCGCCTGCCTCAGCCTCCCAAGGCGCTGGGATTACAGATGTGAGTCATCGCGCCGGACCTGTGTGTCAGCTTTTAATGATTTACGCTAATGGCTCAAGTCTTAGGACTTTTTCTGCACAAGTTGGCAGTTCCATTTCTTTTTCTTCTCTCTGAGTCAAAGTGTAGTTCAGGGTACCTGCTCACTACCACAGCTCCAAACTGAATGGTCAATTTGCCATCACCTGTAAGTCTCTTTACATCATTCCTGCATTTATAGGCTCCCTTGGTAACTCATTATGTCTCATTTGGGAATCTGTTGCTTTATACACTTATAATAATTTTGCTATTATTAAAATTTTTTAAATTTGATTAGCAAATTTTCTAATGTATACAAACTGTAGTAAGAATCATCATAGTAAAACATAACCCAGATCACGTCTCTTTGTTCAAACACCTTCAATGTTTTACCAGTTTGCTTGAGTGAAAGCCATGTTCATACAGGTATACAATCTCAAATCTGAAGACTTTGGAACCACATGTAGTTTGGTATTTACAATTTTGAAGATTTTTAGAGTTAATTCAAGGCATAGAACATATTTTCGGTTATGCACATTCCCCACTGGAGCTGTGGGACGACATGAGATATTCATATGTCTTAAATTTTCACAGCAAAAGGAGAAACAATTAAAGACTGAAAATAGCTTCACATCAGATCAGGTCTAGTTTTACTCTAACATGGTATATATTTTTTAGGCAATTTAGTACCAGGAGGGAGTGACTTTTGATTGTCAAAGCTTTTAGGATTTTAAAATTGTGAGCAAAGATTTTGGACCTTATTATAACTTACAAATCCTTACAAGATCTGGCTGACAGTGCCTTTCTGAGATCATTTAATGCCACTCTTTACCTTGTTCTCTAATCTCTCTCTTGCTTTATTTTTCTTCATAGCACTTACCACCTTTGATCAGTTCATAGATAAACATGTATGATATAGTTATTATTTATTTTTTGTTCCCTGTTTAAATATGCCTTCCTTCAAGGTAGAAACTGATGCTGTTGCATCCAAAGTGTTTGAGAAGAGGGCCTGGCACATAATATGTGCCATGAATATTTATGTGATATTGAACACATTTTCATTATTTTATGATTACTCTATATTGAATTATACAAAAGAAATAGTAAGGACTGGTTCAACACATTGGCAATGGTTAATATGCAGTATTTAACAGTACTTTTATTTGTATACAGATGTCTCTCTTTATCTATGGCTTTGCTTTCTGTGGTTTTAGTTACCTGCAGTGTAGTATAATACGATTTTTCTGAGAAAGAAAGGGTGAGAGCACATTCACATAACTTATTAGTTATTGCTATGACTTTCTTACTGTGCTTAATTTATAAATTAAACTTTATCATAAGTATATATGTATAGGAAAGATCATATTATACATAGGGTTTGGTAACATTTGTGGTTTCAGGCATCCACTGGGGGTTTTAGAATGCTTCTCCTAGAGATAAGGGGGGACTAACATAAACTGTGATTTTTAAAAATGGCATTTCTGAAACTGCTGTTGAAATTGGTCATGGCAGATTGACAGCATTGCACTTATGGTCCAACACGTAACAAAAATCACACAAGCAGCTACCTGTCACAGGTCTGCATACGACTCTTAAGCTGTTTCCCCAGGTTTGAAGTATGATTTGCAATTTTTTTGCTGCTATCTTCTGGAAATATAAGCCCTGAAATCTGTTTGTAGTCAAAAGCAGGAACAAAAGAAAAACTAAGTTATGGGTAAAGAAAAAAAGAGCCGTGGTGCAGTAATGGAAGGGCCAAATGTCAGCGTATCTTGTTTCTGGAGCCCAAGGTGCAGTGTTTTCAGTCATTCATCCACTCAATTCAATGTGTTAGTTCTGTCTGAGGTTCTGGAGATTCAGCAGTAAGTGTGACAAACAAGATCACTGACATTACAGATTGCTTCAGGTACTAAGTGCTATGAAGAAAACTAAAGCCAGAGAAGATGACTCTGTGTGCGTGTGTGTGTGTATACACACCTTTGGGTTTGTGGTATTAAGATGGGATTGTGATATAGAAAGGTAGGTGAGAAAAAAAGAATCATGATTGTATAACATATCTCTATTATTTATTACTGCTCTACTTTATCCAGTTTTGAACCACATTATTCAGGGCACTCACACATACACAAAAACATACACTCACTTCTTTTCTTTACTTGAGTCTTTAGAAACACAGCTTTGATTATTTGCCTTTGAAAGTGGTAAAACATACATATCAGTTTGTGTGTTTTTGATTGATATATGACATCTATATCAATATCTGTTACTGCACTGCTCAACCAAGTGCATTTTAGGAGTACTGGCGGGGGGGGAAAATACTATTGCCTCACAGTGTATATGTATGTTTTCCTAAGTAGGTCCTCTTTTATGATTTACTGCCTGGGACATTATTCCTTCTTTTTCAAACTTTGTGTATACTTTCGGGCACTTTCTTCTGTGTCTAAAACATTATTTTCTCAGTAAATATTTCTTAAATTGAAATGAATTAATGATTTAAAGGTTTAGTTTTGCACGCTAGGGATAGTTGGGATTTTATGGTTGTGTTTTCTGTTTAAGATTAAGAGATTTTAGGAATATTTTTCTTCCTTTGAAATTATTACAATTATACAAGATAATTGTTTTGAGGTGTGCCGCCTACAGAGGTTTAGAAGCTGAAAGAAATGTCCCGTGGAAAGCCTGCTGGCTCCTTGCTCATTTGTAACTCTTAACAAACAGACCTGTCCCCTACATTCGTAAGTGCCTGGGGTGAGGCACCCACCCTCTCTGGAGTTTTGAGTCATCGTATTCTGCTTTAGTGGAATCACCACCCTTTTTCAAAGGTGGGTGCAGAGGTGGATTTAGACATTGTGTGCTCACATTTTTGTTTTATGTATTTCAGGAGAGGTTCTTAAAACAGCTATAAAAACACTTCTGCTCAAAGAAAATATCACTTTACCTTAAGCATGTGTCTTAATGGTGACTCATGCAGTCATGAAATAAACTGAAAGGCATGAATAAACTTAAAAGTTTATTTACAGAATTTGATAGACAATTATTTTGCAGTTAGTCCGATTCTTCCATATAAATGTTTTACATTCTCTATGGCAAAAATTTTGAAAGGGATCTCTGAGTGTGTTCATCAGACTTCATATTTTATAATTATTTCAAAAATTATTGTTTTCTCTAAAACCATAATTTATTAATATAAGAAAAATTGTGTCTGTATATTCCTTGAATGCTAGAATTCCCCCAGAATTTTGTCATTAACTTTCCTACCCTGTGGGCCATCTCATGTACTATCTAAATTTAAATAGCTTCTACTATTTATGCTAATGGCACTCATTTTCTTGATCCATGTGGCTTCTCCCAGTCCTTGGATCCCTCCTCTGTTTCCCATTTTTCCCCTCAGGCTGGACCTTGAGGCTGGTTACCCAAATTACTTTCTCACAAACATCTTTGACTCTTGTTTTTGTCTATTCACCCACTACCTACAATATTCTGATCCTAGACTGTTGCCACAATCCACTTTCTCTGCTCCCATATCCAAGTAGCTGAACCTATCAAAGAATAATAAAAACTTAAAGACCTTTACAAACCTGTGGTCTCCAATTTGACTAGTCACTGTAATATCCAACCCCTTTCTCAATCTTTTCAATGAATTATTTAAACATGTGGTGCCTTTCTCATGTGCCCTCTTCAATGTTTTCCATCAGCTAATGACTTCTTAATTTGTTGAGAAACTGGGCCTATCACAACTTTGTTACAAACTCTCATTATAGTTTCTCCCTCTACTGGTAAACTATATCTAGACCAATCTTAAAAGTCTTTTCCCTAGACACAGAAGATGTGTCCCTCCACCCTATCAATAGTTCCACAATCTCATTTCCTTAGACTTGACTCTACTTTTTGGCCTCCCACCCTCACTTTCATACTCATCTCCTCTAATGGTTACTTCTCATGGCTGTGATGCTCAAGCCCCTCTTATTCTAATAAAGTGTCCTTGACTCTGGAGTACCTCAGTTATTCATTTTTCCTTCTTTTCTCATCCAGACTTTACAAAGAAGTAGTCTTCACTTCCTTACTTTAATTTTTTAGTTCTCTGAAATCAGATTATTCCCTCACCTCCACATTAGAACTTCTTCTATTAAAGCAACTCTTACATATATTTTAATTTTCCAAACCCAATCTCATCATTTTTCATCCTCATGTTACTGGACTGGACCTTAGAAATCAAAGTACATGAATTACATGATTGTTGAATTGCTTTGACTTTTAATAAGATTTTACTTATGCTAGAAAATTTACGACAATTTAAATATCTCTTTAATTTGATGTTTTTATTTAGGCTTGCAAAGATACAAAACAGCAAGTTTTGTAAGACATAAAGCAGTAAGACTATCTACAACAAAAGCTTACCAAACTAATTGGTTTAGGAGAACTATCTTAGCACTGACGCATTGACTATCGAATTTTAGGAGAGGCTGCTGCCATTTTTGAAAAGAATAATAAGTAATATAATGGCTGTGCTCCATTAAGAAACAGTGATCTGGTTTGAGCTCAGAGACTCTTCAAATGTGCCATGGTTTCTATTTCCCTTTCACCAATTTGTTTATTAAATGCTTATAAGTTATCTAAGTCTGTGTCATATTATTATCACAGTTATGGAAAAGAGGACAATCCTTTGACTTAAAATATTTGGTGGTCTCTTACCTTTGAGAAAATGGGAAAGACTACAGACCTGAAATAAATTCTGCACTGTAGGTGGCTTCATTGAGATGAGTCAATAATTGCCTCCTGTATAATATCTTTAAAACCTCCTTCCTCTGCCAATCTTTTAACATATTTAAAATTGTAAATATTTGGAGTTTTTATATAACTCCAAGCCATAGCCCATTTATTTGTTTTTACACTGACTCTTCTTATGTACATAACATGAATGGCAGTTAAATAAAGTTCTCTTATTCTATAAACATTCTTTAAAGATGATGTTTTTCATAAGCTTCATTTTTATTTCAAAATGTTTTCTAGGTAGTTATATTATTCATGAAGTTATTTTTATTGCTATTTCACTACTCATAATAAAGAAATATATTTAAACTTTCATTATTGCTTATTGCTTATATTTCTTCAGAAACAGTCTAATTTTACAGCTAAGTTCATGACATGCTTGTTCTGAGATTTTAAGAAAGGGTGGGGAGCAGGAGGATGCCAGTACCTAAGACTTCTTCCCAGGGGCTGTGGCACGGGGGCTTATTGCCCCATGGTTTAAAGTTGTGCAGAAAAGTTTAATGTCTTCAGCCTTGGAGAAGCAGGGGATTCCCAGTCAAGGGCAGCTTTCTTTGTCAAACCAGTACCCAAAGAAATATTATCATTTCCTTTGTATACTACAATATAAAAACAATAAAGAAGTACTACTTTACTGTAAAGCAGAACTTATCTTAAGGACAAGTATTGAAGAGAACACAGACTTTATATTCTTTCTTATATTGCTATAAAATAATGAAATATGGATTATTTGTATTAGAAACTGATTAATCAAAATTCTTTTTAATAGTTATTACCTAGTAAGAACAGGCTTTATATCAACATGTATAAAAAGTTGGAGGTTCATTGTTAAAAATGAGAAGAATTATATCATCGATTGCTTTATTTGAATAATATTTTATATAATGATAGTTTGTTTTCTAAATGGCTTATAAGTAAATACAGATTTGAAGATACATTCATACACAATGGCTGGCTTAATTGACTCTAGTGAGAAAAATCACAGTTGCAGGCCAAATAACTTTTTTATTTATTTTAATGCTAAGTAAACAGTTTGAGTCTATCTTTCATAGTCATTATTACTTTTTATGCTTCATGTATTATATTAACATTATCCAATAAAGCAATATTGTACAAAATAAAATTTCTAATAGGCATTTTTCTTCTTCTAAACAACAATGAATTGTTTTTTGCATCAAACATGTTTTATTGATTTATGCATCTCCTTACCAAACATTTGTGTGCCTACTACGTGCTAGATGCAGTGAGATGACACAGCAATGGAAAGCTGAGATGGAATTCTTCTCAAGCCCAAAACATTAATTTGGTATTGCGGATTCCTTCTTTTTTGTAATTATATATGCTAAACCCCTAGTCTGAGAAATTGGGACTTAAAGTATACTGTTTTCTGTAGAGAAGAAAAGAAACATTTTTACTTAGTAAAAGAGAAAATTTATTACTGAAATCATTGAGCAGGGAATAAATAAGAATCCTATTAATATATTACTGTTAAGGTTTATAAATCTTAGCCCCTTTAGTTTACAAAATTCCATTTTTGAAACTGTAATAAAGCAATAATAATTTGGCTAAAAGCCCAAATTTCTGACTATTCTCAGTTTTGATATTTTAGAAATATTTAAAAATGTTTGCTAGTTTTACATTAGTCTAGATAGAGAGCTGTTATCCAATGATAAGTAATTTTCCCTTTAAGAAATACTAAAGTAGATTATAAAAATTATACCAGAAACAAACTCTAAATTATTTTAAAATGTTCAATATGTTAGTAAATGGAAATTTAGTCACAATTAGTTCACAGTTGCTCTTTAGGAATTTTAGTGACTTCTATATTGGAAAAATGTAAACCCTTTCTATAGAGACCTAAATTTCTTTTCATTAAGTTTACTTTAATGTTAATACTTATTAACTATCTCAGATAGTTCCTGAAACCGATGCTTAAGTCCTTTCATGAAAAAAAAATTACACACTATATTTTATCATGATAAATATTAACATTATCATGGTTATTTATTTTGGCTTTGAATTTCATTAAGTAATACCATTGTCTTAAAAATTTATTATGGAGGGAAGAAAACAAATTCATGTCATTTGGCTATCTCACCGGTGTCAAAGTTTCTTTCATCCTTGGGGGGCTGGGCACGGGGGGAGAAAAGTGGTGTTAGGAAAATAAAGTCTCTGTCTTGTAGATGGGGGTACTATTTTATGAATCCAATTTCGTATCTATCTTGCCATCTGTCACTAGGCAGAAGAGATATAGGACAGTGGCAAACTCATGTTGAAAAGGCTGTCTTGGGATAACAAAGAGAAAAGTTAATGGACATGGATTTACAAATTATTAATGATTTTTCTTGTCATTTCTTGAAAAATGAAAGCTATGCACGCTGCCTCTCTCCTCAAACAGATTGCATTTTATTCCTCTGCAGTTTGTCCATCAGCCTTCACTCTGACAACATAATCCAGAACTAATCCAGAGCATTCAGTTTTCCTTGTTGGCTCTCAGGCAGCCTGCTTAGACAAATCCTGCTACCTGTCAGCCCTCCTGTGGGTGCCAAACCGGCTGCCAGGTTAACCTCTGGGGAAGCAGGAAGACCTGCTGATTTAACCCCTACTTCCCTTCCTGTAATCCACAGTAAATAGGGAGGATGTGAATAGGCTAACTGTTTTAATCAGGCCTGGATCCC